>CM028614.1:4260000-5680000 GCA_016735795.1 Caenorhabditis tropicalis | reverse complement strand
TTTGTGTATTACTGTCCCTCTTTCTGCCCTTTCCTCTATTATTTTCTCATTGTCTTTTTCTGTACTCTCTACCATTTTTTGTGTCTACCTCTATGAAACAAGTGCTTGTGGGTGTATTCTCAAACCGACCAGGGCACCCACCCCACGCTCTCCTCCTCCTACTTTCTCCTCGGATTCTATAGATGATCTTGTGAGACGCAGACTGTCTGAGTTACCCGAACGACTCCGCCCATTCCCATCGTTTTCGTATCGATGCGACGAAAAGGAGCAAAGCAGTTAGTAACCCGTCTCGGGAGCACACTCAATCCGACTAAAATAATGGCTTCCCCAGTGCCACCAACTCAGCAAGGTGAGTCATCATTTTTGAAATTTGATTCTCATGAACCTGTCATTTTCAGAAGCTGGACTCAAAATTGCTGCCGTTGAAGTTCCAAGCAACGAATCACTTGAAAGAAGAACCCGTGATGGTAAGTTTATTTTCTGATTGACTTTTTTCAATTATGTATGAAAACATACGAAATTGCTCAGATTTGAGTAATTTTTACAGAGAAACTTTATTTTTCACGCTTAGTTTTATTTTTCTTCTAGTCATATATCATTTATTCATAAACCAATACACACACTCTTCTCTCTCTCTCTCTCTCTCTCTCTCTCTTTCCAAACAAAAAGTAATGAAATCCGATATAAATCATAATCCAAAGTATGTTTTCATAATTTTCATAACAAGCGAGATCTGAAACAAAAAAGAAAAACTGTTTTCAGGAAAATGGACTCTTCGCCAACTCCGTCAAACGGATGCAATGGTGCCACTCCAATCGGGAACCAACCAGTTTGACAGTCAAAGAGTTAGTTTTTTCATCTTTTCTTTTCTTACCAAAGAGATTTCATGTGTGCTCTAAAAAGAGAGAAAGTGAGCTACCCTTCAAAAGAAAAAAAACAGTAAGCTCTCGGATATTTACTGTAGAGAACTGTTGAGGAAGAGGAGACGCGGAGAAAAATAGATTCATCTCTCTAAATCCAAACAAACTTTTCCACTTGGCCTTCGCAATTATCACTTGTCGCTGATATCACAAAAGAATATGAAAAACAGTTATTTCGAAGGAAACGAAAAGAATCAGAGAATCCAAAGAATCAATTGAACTTTCTATTCATTTTCGAACGAATTAGGGCAATAGTCGTCAGTTTCCCTAAATTAAGAAACAAAAAAACAATAATTCTGATTACGAGTTAGAAGTTTCTGAAAAAGTCTAAACAACAGTTTGTGTTTATGTATGTTTCTAGATTTTATGTATGTTTCGAGATCCTAACAACAGTTTGTGTTTATGTATGTTTCTAGATTTCAATTAGTTCAAAACACATAGCAGTCACTTCTTACACTACTGTCTGTCAAATGTCTCATGTCCATGTGGCTTGTTTGTTTTTCAGGGTAAAACTGGCTTCGGAATGCCACGTAACACACAGACCAAAGTCGATTTTGCTGACCATGACAAGCAATGGCTAATTGAAGAACAGAAACAATATTCTGATGCCATTGTACGACTTCAATCGGGAACAAATCAATTCGAATCTCAAAAGGTTTTCTTTCTGTTCTTTTCTGTCGACTTACATAATTTCTATTGCCTGCTTCTGTTTTCTTGATTCTTTCCTTTGATTCTAACCTCTGATAGTGTGTGCAGTATTTTGTCCGTTTACAGGGGAAGACTGGATTCGGAATGCCACGTAACACACAAACTAAAGTGGAATTTGCTGAACACGGAGCTAGATGGGCAGTTGCTGACAATTCAGCACACGATTCCATTGTTCGTCTGCAATCAGGAACTAATCAGTACGAGAGTCAAAAGGTGGTTTTTTTGTTTGAGAATGTGTCATGTTTTGTCCCTTGTCTCGTTTGATATTGGGTCTGCAAATCGAAAAAAAAACAGATCTGAGTTCATTTTTTCATGGTTTTTCTTGGTTATTAGGTCTCGAGGGAATTTGTTGAACGGGGTGGTGGTCTTCAATTTCTTATTGAATGAGTTTGAAAGAGTAGAAATGAAACGAAGAATAAGTTTTTGACTGGAATCCATTCGTTCAAAATTGATCTCTGAATATGAATGTTAAGCACGATAAACTGGTTTCTATGCGTCAATGAGTTGAGAGTTCAGTCGTATACACTGGCTGATCGTCCCTCTTTTTCTTTTGCATTTCATCATGTTTACCGTCGGATTAGTAGTAGTTTATTTTTTGTTTTACTCCCCACAATTCCTTCCCGACCGTTTGCACTTTTCTCATCTTTACAAGTTATTTTAAACGAAACATTTTCATTTTCAGGGAATGACTGGTTTCGGAACTCCACGTGACGTGAAAGGAAAACATCTGAAGAGAATTTGGGAACTCGAGTTTCCAGAAGAAGCCGCCGATTTCCAGCAACAACCAGTCAACGCACAACCACAAAACTAAATAATTCGTTTTCTTCCATATTATCTCTTCCCGTTCTGAATTTTATGTAGATTTTGACATGATTCTTTAGTGTTCCAAAATTCACTTTACTTGCATTTCCATCTCCAAAAGCAAGAAATCCATCCGTTTTTTCCATGTACTCACATCACTCGATATACAACTTCTTCTTGTTTCTTACGAGTAAATATTTCTTTTTGGAATGAACTTGAATTCAAAATTGAGCAGAAAAAGAAGAAAAGGCGGAAGCAAAAAGAATAAAGGAAAAGAGAGAAAAGGGTTGGAAAGAAGACATTTATGATTTGATTTTCGAAAAATACAAAGACACGAGGGAAAGGTTATTCACTTTGCATATTGAACTTTCTCCAAAACGAGGTTTTCTGACTTTTTCTTATTCAGGTCGGCTTCGTAAGCTGTATTACCTTGAATAGAAGTATACCTGAAACTATAGCTTTGAAAATGTTCAATGTATATCAGAATATCTATCACTAAAGAAATGTTAAATTTTACTCATCATTTAATAACTTCTGGAAATTTCTTCTGTCTATTTAGTAATTGATCCTCTCGGTTTGGTATTTCAATTACAGTAAACCCGAAATCTTGGATGTTGGAATCAATAAATGACACAAGAATGTCTAATATCCTTTCCAAGTTCATCTTATCCCTGCATTCAGTTCAATTAAATTAATTATTTCTGATCACAGTAGAACGTCGACAATCTGAACTTATAATTCTGAAGGCTTTTAACCCTTCATTTCCAAAAATTTTTTCTTTTCATCTTTAGTTGACTTCTCCTTCTTGTCCTTCTTCTTCTTCTTCATCCAGACTTTTCCTTCCATTCGCCTAATGGATCATTCTTCCTTCCCCCTCACTCATTTTTCTGTCCATTCCATTCCATTCTCCGACCTAACCGCCGCCAAAAACGACGTCTTCTTCGTGTGCACCCCTCGATTTGGAGCCCATTCTCCTCGACGCAAACTCAATTTTCCGTGGATATCTCTGCGTCTTTTGGGGGTCTCTCCGAGTTCGAGTCTTCATACTCAACTCATCTTACTTCTTCTTCTACTTCTTCTTTTTCTCCTTCTACATCTTCTTTTCTTCTACTCATTCGGTTTTTCATTGTGTGCTGCATTTTGAAGAAAAAAAAAAGAAAAGGAAAGGAAGAAGGTGGAGAAGGAGGAGAACACCTACATAAACATTCTTTCTTCGTGCTTCCGCGTGGATGAATTGCTTTCTGAAAGACTACAAGTGACTCTCATTCTTCTCATTCATTTGACTTCACCATTCCTTCACACTTTGATATTTCTCTCGAGAGTTTGAGCTTTTCTGTTCTTTCGTAGGAATGAATAATCTAGACGACTAGAAACACACCCCCGCACTGTCTGTACTAATGAATACTCCCAGTTCAGATGAAAAGGAAGGTGACAACTAGGTTCAATCAACTTCTTCTTTTTTGAGGGAATAGTTCATACTTTCTTGTGATGAATAACAAAACGAGTATTTGAGTGGTACCAAATGAAGTAATCCTCTTAAATTCTGTTTTTCTCTCATTTGTTTTTTGTTTCTCTTTTCTCTTCTTTTCAGTTCTTTCGGAACCTCTTTCCTCATCCCAAATCGTTTTCTTTCTCTTCCAGAATCCTCCATCTAACCAAATAGTATTTATTGTCGTCGAATTGCAAAACAAGCATTCGCGCATGTTATCACTTCATGCGATTCCTTTTGCCGATATTGGCTTTGTGTGAGTATTCAGATCGACTTCTTCGGATGAATTAAAATCATTATTTCAGTATCCCTTACAACTGGAAATTCAGCTTCACATTTCGACCAATGTCTTTCGATTAAAGGAATAGGATTACAAAATTTTAATATATTCACCTCGCCGAACTTTCCTGATAGGTATCCAGCCAACGTCGATTGTGTTCGAGTGATTCATTCTCGTCCACAGCACGATGTCATTGTTAAGTTTCATCATGTTTTTCAAGTTAGTGGACCCCATTCAATTCTCTCAAACTTCTCGAATTTCCCATTTCAGATCGAGTCGACGTACGACAAAATAGAGGCAGGACAAGAGTGTCCAAATGATTTTATTGTGAGATTCATTTTTCAAAAGAACAATATAGAAATTGGTTGTGTTTTACTCTTTTTATTTTGGGGAAGAAAGAGAAACCTCAATGAAAACATAATTGAATATTTCTGCTTTTCGATAGATTGGAGAAAACTGAAACTCAATTTTGCGAATATCGGAGAATCAAAATTTTTTGGGCCCCCGATGAAATGAAAAAAAAACATTCAATTAAGGAAAATTATAATATTTGAGAATGTTTTTTCAGGAATTTCGTGATGGTCGATACGGGTTTTCTCCATTAATTGCTCGTTTTTGTGGTGATCGAATGCCAAAGAGAGAGATTCGAGCTGTTTCGGGTACCATTATGATCCCATTCGTTTTCAGTTTAAATTGTTTTAGGTTTTCTCTGGATCCGGTTCCGATCGGATCCAATGTTAGAATATCAAGGATTCTCTGCAGAATATGCAATTGTTCCCAGTAAATCTGGCCGATTTAACAACCATGGTACAGAAGTTTGGAGAGTGTGAACAGTTTTTCATAAAGATATATCTGCAGAATGTCTTCTTGAATATTTGAATGGATTGGATGGATTCATTCGAACGAGAGATTTGATTTCGAATCTTCCAATAAATGCATCTGGAACTCTTGATTGTGTATGGCGTCTTGCAGTTCCATCCAACTTCAAAATCGCATTTTATGTTAAAGAGTTTCAATTGAAATCTCCGAATCAATGCGCACAGAACTTCGTTGAAGTGTATTCAGGAGACACGTCTGATAAACCATTGAGAAGGTTAGTTTCTTGTTTTTCTCCACTCATAAAAACCTTTTTTTCACTTTGAGAAGATATACTTTTCAAAGAAGCTTTTGGGATCTGAACCACCGTAAACAATATTTTAAATATTAGGTACAGCCACGTATAATTGTTTCTTTTTTTGAGTAATATCAATGACGGAAAGATATAACCACAGCCATTATTAATGGTTTATTACTGCAGTTACCGTAATCCAATTGTAACTCTCCGAAAAGAATATAACTTTGATTTCAGATTTTGTGGATTAACGGCGAACGATGTATTCTCTCCATCAAATGAAATGTTCGTTCGATTTTATTTGTCAGATGTTCGAAGTTTGAATACTACATCCATATCAGCTCTTTTCTCTTCTTACACCAGATGTAACATTCAAAACAGTCAATTCCCATCTTCTCATGTCATTTTTCAGTGAAAAACTGTACTCAAGAAGAACTTTTCGCTTGTGGAGATGAGAACTGTGTTCCGAAGTCTTTGGCTTGTAATGGTCGTCCAAACTGTCCATATGGGCGGGATGAAAGAGTATGTTCAGTTGGCCAAGATACAATTTTTAACTTTCTGGCAAGCGGTTTCGCTCCTCTCGTATCGATCATTTTCATTGTGCTCATAGTTGTTTCATTAATTTGTTTTTATACAATTCGGAAGAATCATTGTGGTGAGTTAAATGGAATTGAAAAAACACTTTCGATCGTTGATTACTTTCAGCTCTTCCTCCTCTCTGAAACTTGCTAACAGGTCTCCTCATTGTTTCCCAGTCACTCATTTAAACTACATATTCAAATGTATTTTATTGTACAAAAAATTATCCTATTTTAAACTTTCATCGACTAGCTTTTATGAATCATATGAATGCTCGTAAAAACACCCGTTTAATAGATTTAAAGAAAATTTACAATACACGCGATTTAGACGGAGTTCTTGCAGTGGAGCGAGTTGTTCTCGTACTGGGAGTTTCCGGCTGAACTTGTGACCTAATTTGTCTTGTTGATCTTCTCGGAGGCTCTTCAGTTCTATCCGGTTCATTGGGGAACGTTTTCTTAAAGCCAGGCGTCTTCTGAATATCTGAGCGAGTAGAACTTTTTTTCGGTGTATTTGAAGATATTGACTGTCTGGCGGTCATATAATTTGGGATTGAATTCTCGCAACTGGATAAAGGGACTTGTTTCGATTTGACAGTTTCAAAACGTTTCGGGGTAGACAATTGGTGCTGATTCATTGAGTTTTCCCTTGATTTTAAAGTTTCCATCTTGTTCGGTGTTCTGATACCCGAATCATTTCTGATCGATCCCGCCATTGCAACTTTGCTTGTAGTCAGATTTGCTTTCTCGCGTCTTTCTGAAGGTTTAGATACTACCGGCAATCCGTACATCACAACAGCAGCACCAGTCAGATATTTCAATTTGGCCTGGGAACGGGCCTCGTGCATAGCTTCTGACAACTGTCGAAGCTTGTCAATTCCATTTCTAACTCTGGTTTTTTGGAAGCAATCATCCACCATTCGCATGAGGAATCGATCAATTTCTCCGTCTGTCACCGTCCATAAGCAGCCAACAATAAGGGGGCACTTGGCCATCGCATAGTCATGAAGTGCTGATTTTCCGTCGAATCCAAGTGCTTGTGGAATTGTTCGAACACTGAAAACTTAAAGTATGTTGAGAAATAGAAACAGCGAACCTTCCACATCCCATCAATAAACTAATTGCATTGCATGTTGATTGCTTAATGAGTGATCGAGGCATTACAGCAGATCCAGATCCGTGTCCGAAGTAGCTAAAAGTATAAAGTTGAAATGAGACTCAGAATAACAAGGGACTGTTAAGCTAAGGTTGTCTCTGTTGAAATCGAAACTTTTCGGAAAAAATTATTGAAAGCTTAACTTTAACTACTGCTTTGATGAAGTCGCATTTTTGAAGAATTCTAAAATGTGATGAGCAATGTTTGAAATGGAAATGCGGTCGTTACAAAAGTGCTTTAACTATATTTTTAAGTTTCGATATAGATGATAAATAATCGAACTTTGTTGTTACAAAATACATTCTTACAAGAATGCATCGCATTTTGACAGCGCGGTGGTGATGATCTTCGAGTTCGGAGCTTCTCCAACAGTTCCTTCCCATTTGAATTTGTTAATGTAATCCATCATTCTTCGTTTTGTTTCTCCTAGATTATTCTCTGGATCCAGAACATAATAAGCGTTTTGAACGTCGATTTGAAGTGGTATCTGGAAGTCAATGAGTGAAACCATGTATTGTTGATTTCTAGATGTCACCTGTTTCTCTTGGCTTCTCAGAGCTTCTAGTTGACTGAATAAAGAATGAATCGACACTTGACGTCCAACATATGGAAAATCTTCGAAAATTGGAAGACGTTCCCAACAAAACTGTGAAAGATGTGGACAAATAACCAAGTAGGTATACTTCTTTACAGGCTTCAGTGCAGTCTTATTGTTCTTTTTATCCTCGTAAAGGAAGCCATTTGCCATTCTATGATATGTGGGTAGAGAGCGAACAAAACTTTCGTCTGTTTTGTGCATCTCACAAAAACGGAGAATCAGTTCTGTCCAGGCTTTTTCATTCATTACTCCAGATAGATGAACCATTTCTTTTGCTTCTCCGTATCGTAATCCACCATTCGCAACTTTGAAAAGCTTCACAGCAAATTCTTTTGATTTTGGGCCTAACCGTTCAGATGGCAACAGCAAAAAGGCAGCAACATTCAAAAAGTTACTCTCCACTTCTTTCACAAATTCAGCTAAACGAGCATCCACTACTTTTCTTCGTTTCCAGAAATCTTCCGCGGAAATTTCACCAGGATATTTTGCTATTCGTTCATCTTCTTCTAGCAAATAGGAGAATTTATCCATCAATTCAACTGATTGTGAATAATCAGCAAGAGGCATTATAATTGGCTCCCGATCGGCATGAAGCTTAATTAAATGAATTGATTTGTTATCCGCCATTGCAATTTGAACAAGAGTCATATCTTCTGGCATTGCCCTAACACATGCTTTGAATCTTTCGTGTCCGGAGATTGTGACTATTCCTTTCCGACATTTTTCAAGTCTGCATTGAATTGCATTTCTGGAGCCGATCAATGTAGACTCTGCCCATGCGTAGGCAGCTTCCCATGGATCGTCGGATATTCTTCCAACGTAGGGAAACAAACGACATCGCCAATCCCTAAATTACAAAAGTTCTCATCGCTAGCAATGAAGATTTTATATATACCTGTACAAAACATGCCCATAGTTATACATTTCTCGTCTGACTTCTTCACGGATCTTGACGAGTCTTTCTTTGTTAAATGACGTATTATTCACTGGTTTTTCTTCAATTTTCTGGCGATTGCCGAAGGGGGAAACAGCGAAGAATAAATCTTTTGCTGATTCCATTCCAATTCTTTTACGTGGTTTCTTGACAACTGGCTGCATCCAACTATAATGTTCATCGAAAGGAAATTCAAGCTGTCTTCCGAGTTGTGTGACCGCGAGAAGGAGATCTGTTGTACGTAGACTCAGGTACTTGACGATCTTAAAATAAATTTCTGAGAAGAAAACTATTCACGCGCCTTGAAAACCTTCTGTGCGTTTTTAAATATTTCCAAACTTTCCCGATCAGCAAGCTCTTTCGCATCAAACTTTTTAATAAGCCATTGAACAACACAAATTCCAAATATCTCGTTTTGAATGATGTTAGGTCTCTGAAAGCTATTAATTAGAAAAATAGCTAGTTGTTTGAATAATGTACCGGCCTGACGCTATTATCACGATACATCATTATTTGAAACGGCATCCCTCGTTCTCGGATACGGGTGAACTCATCGTTAAACTCTTTGATGGAACTTTGCGAGAATTCCTTGTATATGCAGTATGCCATTAGGTATTCTGCCGCGAACGTGGTGCTGTGTGGAAAACTCATGCACACGGTACAAGTACATGATCGAGTAATTGGGTGAAAAGGTTTTTCAAGTCTATAAATACTCATTACAATTGCACTTAAAGTAGTTGGCACAAACTTACAAATGAATTTCTTCGAATTGATCAGTTAACTCATGCATCATTGTTTCTTCATTAAATTGAATTGAGCGGCTGTTTTCCCCAAATAAAGGTGTCTGAACTCTTGATGGTACTTCAGACTTTTTTGGAGTGCTACATCGAACAACAACTGGATTGCTGGACAACAAGTTGAAGCACGAAACCTTCATCACTTTCGCATTTTGTTCGCGACCCGCTTCTTCGATTAGAGTAGTGTAATATGCTAGTAAATTTGTCATTTGTAGGATTCGGAAGAATGACGCAGATTTCAGAGCAACTCGTAAGTTCAGAATCATTGATGACATCGCATCGCGGGCTTGTGCTGTAGATACATAAACAATGGATAACTCTCGACGCATTTCGAAGAACCATGCTATCGTACTCCCCAGGTGAACTGAAAATTAAAAAATTGAATGATTTTCAGACAACTTCACTAACTATATTCCTGTATCGTTCGATTGGTTTCTAGATACGACCCGATTGACGCATTAGTAGTGTTATCGAATTGATATACAGCAAGTCCAGGGACGCGATTACGAACAATAGATTCCGCTTTAGCACATGCTTCCAAAAGTTGTGATATTCGATCCGGAAACTGGAAAACCAGGTAAAAAATATTTAAAAAGAATAACGGCTTACTTCGCAACCGCTTAATGTGCCTTTAACTGAAGTGTTGCTTAGAGTTGAACAGAGCCACGAAACATAAGAAGCGAGTTCATATTTTGGAAATGATTTAATATTTTCTTCTTTGATTTTATCCCGCAATGCTATTAAATCTTGCATGGATTGCATACGTTGTTCTGTATTTTTAAGGAAGATTATTGCTTTGGTCGTCGCTGCAAAAATATCTTCTGAGACCGTATTCATTTTCCATTTTTTCATCTTCTTTTCAGCCAATTCTGTCTCTCCAAGAAAAAGAAGCCATCGCAGTGCAGCTTCCATAATTAAAGCGTCTTCAGGTACAAGTTCTAGATAATCAAGCAAGCAAACAACTGCTTTTGACAGTTCACCATTGAAAAAGAAGAAAAAACTCATTTTGGCTGGTATTGTTGCTATAGCCATTTGTGTTCTTTCACTGCACTTTAATGCTTCGGCTCGTAATAATTGCCATGTATTGAACAGCTTCTGTACAGCTCGTTGAAATTTTCCCAGATTTTGACAGCGTTCAGAAGATGCATAGTGTGAGGTGATTCGGGCTAATTTGTTCAGCGAATGAAGATCAATCGGTCCATTTACACCAAATTCGTTGATAAATAAATCAGAAACCTCTTGTTGTAAATCGACAATTTGTTCTATGAATAATGCGATCACGGAATTGACTTCTTTCCCAAGCCTTTCGAGTTTGTCCGTTGTCTCTTTATCTGGTCCTATATTGATGATTGCCATTCGTATCTCTGAAGTTATGTAAAACTATACTTAACTCGAGAAAGTCACCAAACAATAAAAATGTAAATAAAAAAGATCTTTTGATATTTACTGATCTCTACGAAAACAATTGTTTTTGAAACTCCGCTCCAAATCTGTGACACTCTCGCGACAACCACGTACTAAACACGATAACCGACGACAGTGCGGTAAGACAGAATTTGTAAATTAATTTTCTCTTTCCAATATTATACTCATTACTTGTCCCATTTTTCTCTTTTTTTCTGAAATATTCTGGTTTCAAATAGAACATGTTCCATATTTTTACGTGAAAATTGAAAAACAGTCATATAAGACAGACCGAATTTGAAAATCTGTCTGTCTTATATTTCTTCAGAACGTTGTTGTATGTCAATATATTCATGTCATTTGATGAACAAAGTCGATTGAAGGATTCTGTTTCAAAATAATTATCAATTTTAGAAATGCCACGTATCAAAGCATTACCGAATAGAAAACTACCGAATCAACAGAGAGTAGAATCAGAGGAACAAGACGAGGTTTTTAGACTTAGTTTAACAAATTTATTGAAAATATTTTCAGAGTGTTCTAGACGATGAAGAAATTGAACGTCTTGAACAGGAACTAGATCTCTTGCGCCAGGAAAAAGCACAACAGATTCGAAAGATGAGATACAAACGAGGGGAAAGGAAACAGCATTACAGTAAGAACCTTTAATGCCAATCTTCATACTAAAAAATCACTTTAAATGAGTAAGAGATAGTTGAAGTCTCGTAACTTTTTTTTCAAAAAATCAAAGCATCAGAACGGGATAATGACATCAGTGAAATTTTTTGCTGCGATGGCAGGATAAACTACGAACTGCAATTCTTCTCCTAAAAATAAATGACCGTGAGAGCGATATTCAATTATTCTTACTCGGAAGTGCTTTTTTTGTTTTGTATTCATTTTGATCGTAGTCAATTGCGGTGTCCATGTCGTTCGCATCTCCAGGAACAGCTTAATCTGACAATTAGGATCTTGCATATCGTCTAAAACATACTGCTTTCAACTTTTTCTATGTTATTCATCTGCGAGTTTTCGTTTACATCAGAATGACTGCTAGCAAGATCTTTTGTACTGTGCAGTTTGCTGCACTTGTCCACGTTTGATGTGTTTTGCTGCTCATCACAATCTTTGTCTTTCACTTTTTTCTCTTCATCGGCTTCTCCGGATACTACTGCTTCTGATGCAGTCTTTGTTGATTTAGCAGTAGAAGTTTTCATGGGTTCGCTTTTCTGTTCTTTTTCCTTCTCTTCTTTTTCTTCTTTCTCCGCTTTAGCCATTTTTTCAATTTCTTCATCTTCCCATTCATACGGATCCAGAAAATTGATCTTCAGTCTGTTGATAGCCGTCATCAGCTGTAATGTATGCCCTTGTTTTTTAAATTTTGAAGTTCAATTTTACCAGATTATAGATCTTTTCATAATTTGGTCTATCTGCATAGGCTAATGTTTTCAAATATTCGAATATGGTCTTCAACTCTTCTGGTAAGTCCTGAAGTATCAATTAAAAGCATTGGACACTTTCTTTTCATCACCTCAAACAAGGTAACATCTTTTGTTGACTTTTTCATGGACATTATTTCTTTTTCATCTTTTAACTGAGACCAAGGTAATCCTAAAGTCAGGAAAACTATTGTGTAAATCATTGCAATAAGATCGTCCCCACGGCCCTGTTCGATTCGTTCATGAACATTCATTGAACAATACCGAACAGTTCCTCTGAGCGGGATTCTTCTTCTCATTGGACGTAGTTTCTTCCTCCCGTCTTCTCCCGTAAGTACAAAAGATCTAGCCATTCCAAAATCTATGAGGACTAGAAACCTGGCGTCGTGCCCACGGTTAGCAGCAGTCATGATATTTCCCGGTTTTACATCGCGATGTACAAATCCAGCTTCATGGAGCTGCTTAAGTCCGTAAAGTGTGAACAATGCAACTCTCATCGCAGAAGTATCGTTGAAACCTCGTTGTATTTTCAAACGAAGTGCCATCAGATCTTTACCGCAGAGGGTTGTTACCATGTATCTTTAAAAAAAGCAAAACTGAATATAAGTTCGAATTATTCCTCACGTATAGTGCTTTCTCTTTCCACAGTCGATAATCTTTAGAACATCTCGATTCTCCTTCATTTTGCTTAGTACATGAACTTCAATTTGAAGAGTTCGATCGAATTCCTGTGAATCGTATTCAACCTTCATTGCTGCACAGTAACCTTTTCGATTTTTATCTTCCACTTTATAAACAACACCACAAGCACCTTTTCCCAGAAGAGCTTTGATTCGCCATTTATCGACAACCTATCCGATAACTTTTATCATATCTTGATTTCTTATACTTACATGTCCTGGGCGCATGACTTTGATTGCGTTGGGGGGCGTTGAGTTTTCGCTGTTACTTGCCATTTTAAAGAACTTATCGAAATACTAGGAATTAAATATAAACGATAAAAATTTGAAACTTTTTTTCGTTTCCAGTGCATCACGCTCAAATATTCTTTCTCTTTATTCTAACGTCTGAAAAAAAACAATACAAGAGAAGTGTTTTTACAGGCGAAGTACCATATAATTCAACTGAATTCGAAGCAACTCTATATTCTGAAGATGACGAGGATAATCACGAAACATCGACGGTAAATGCTCGACAGTCGACCCGCGATCTTGCCGATGGACTGGAAAAGGCACATCAAAGATACATGTTCAACGTGTGGAATATGGAGGAAAAGTACAGGGACCGGGAGAGACGTGGTCTTCCAGAATCGATGGTCGAAATTGATCATCACGGAAACTTTTATTTTCCATCCACTATGGCCGCATGTCATCAACAAGCATTCGTCAATCGCATGTTTCAAAACGATGCGTTGTTCGGGAAAGGAAGTGTTTCCGCTCCTCGAAACTCGATTCAATCGTTCGAGGGTGACGCTCGAGCTTTACAGAAATCTGTGAAGTTGGACAAAAAATTTGAAAGAAAATTAAGAAGGCCAGAATATTTTTGCGACGAGAGCAGGAAGACGAGAATTTATAGTTCTGCATACGGTAAAAAAATTTTAAGTAAGAAAATAATTTTGTATTTTTAGTTTCTGGCATTCCTAAGAAAGGCTCAAGTACTGCAACAAGTCGGTATGATCAACAATATTCCGAGTAAGAACGATTTGTTTCCATTTCCAGAAAAATTCTCATATGTTTTTAGAGATCTCGATGACGATGTGTTTGAAAATTCTCCGGAGAAATATCGTGAATATGAGAATTTTCGGAGGTGTTTTTCTGAGAACCGTTACCCAACCACCTCAGCGATAAGTTCTTCAGAACTTGATGACATGGATAGTGAATCAAATAGAGAAGCTTTTGCTGATGATGAGGAAAACAGTGACGAAGAAACAACTGATGAGACTTTCAGTGAAGACGACGAATTAATCGAAAACGAATGTGATGAATATAGTACGACTTCTGCTCAAAATACGCAGAATTTTCGAATGAGGGGCAGTTGTTCTTTGTCAGGTAACGAAAGAGAACTGTATGATTGATATATAGTATCTGTTCTAGATCAAGAAAAAATCACCGAAACCTCTGCACACATGGAACCATCGTGGAGAAAATTCTCCACTGTTGGCTTGAATCCTCCATCAACTATTCCGGGAAAAATGATAAAAAACGAAGGCAACTCTCAAGAAGTACCACCTTCAGAAATTGGTCGATCCCCACGGAGAATGCATATTAAAAAAGAAGTCTTAAATGATACTTTTCGAAGTCTGCCTTCTCCAGAAAATAGAGCTTGTAATGCCGATATGAAACATCTATTCAAAAACGAGACGAACGCTGGTAAGTTAAATGATTCGAGTCGTATTTTTATAACTGAACTGCAGCTTCGTTCAAGAACAATATAGATAAATCGAAAGATTGTGATGTTTTCGAATCTGCTACCATCCTCGCAAAACAAAAATCATTCGACAGTAATGAGAAATGTACGATGCCAAAAACCACTGGTTAGCATTTTTATATTGTACGTTTCCCAATTGTCTTCTGCAGATCATGTAACAAATACAAGCAGTTCTTATAAGCCGAAGGATATTAGACGATTTTTCAAACAGCCAGTGAAAAAAGAAGTTGAGAAAATAGAAAAAGTGGGAAATGGTATGGTGACTTTTCAGAACGTGATAAATATCGAACTTTCCAGACGAATCAGACGAATCTGTTATTGTGACTTGTGAAAATGAAAAGAAGCCAACAGTCGTTGATTCGGTCGAGAAGGGACTAGTATCAACGATGGCATTATCAGAGAGACCGCGTCGAATAAAGAAAGCTACAGAGAAGATGGCTGCTGTACTAGACGATTTACACTGTCATAATCACGAACAATCTACAGATGAAGTTTCAAGCTGCAAAAAGAAACATACCAAAGCTCGAAAGCCGAGTTTAGATAAAGAACCATACTGCAAACACTGCGAGTACATCAAGGAAGAAGAACGAAAATGTATGTTCCAAGGATCTTCAAGTATTTTTCTATTTGTTTTTTTTTAGCTAAATTGAACGCCAAGCAGTGGAAAGATGATAGAAAAAACGAATCTGTTGTAGCTGCGACTGTAGAACCAAGCATTGTGCCGAAAGTATCGAAATGTGCGGAAGAAAAACTAAAAGATGTTTCGGAAGCGAAAAAAACGAATTCTATGGTAAAAAGGAGGAAAAGTTCACAGCCGGTTCAGACCAAGAGACGTTCAGGGACATCAGCATCTGAAGAACCGGAAAAAAAGAAACAAAGTTAGTTTCAGTTCCATATGGTTCAACGCAAGTTAACTTACAGAACTAATCGATTCGGATCTCATATCAATCCCTTCTTCGATGGCAATAATCGTTGACACGGAGCTGTTGGTTTTAATCCTATTTCTTAGCCTAATTCACAAATTATTACAGCATTGCCACTGTGAATCCGCGTTTGACCTGTAAAGATATTCCAATGTTTTCTGATAACTCTCCAAAACAGTCTGTTTGGAATACAACAGTTGACGTAGAATGGATAAAAGATGTCAAAAAATTTCAAGGTGAGACAAAAGCCCGTCGGTTTTTCGGAGTTCCAGTGGTTGAATATCCCAAAGATGTCCCAGTTATCAATTTCTGGGTTGATAATCTTATTAGGTTGGTCAATTATTTTATCCGCCAAAAAAAGCGATGGGTTATTTTCAGCGGAGAATCCAGGAAAGATCCTTTCACCACAGACTATCGCAGAGTTTTAGCTCAGGACAAGAAGGCAAGAATCGATGTAAAAGCCGGATACGATGTTCGTTTTTGAAGTCTTCGTAAAGGAGATTTAGCATAATGTGTATTAGATGTATAGTCAGTATTTATTGTTGATGAATTATTTTATACTGTGAATGAATTCAATTTCAATCAATTATTATAATTATATTATCTTTATTCTTTTATTTGGTTTCCTGAAAAACCATGATATTTCGAGAGAAAATTGGTTTAATTTAATTATACTTTCGTCACAGAATGTCGAAACGACAAAGTTCATTGATGTCTTTCTTCACGAAGAAACCGAAAGCAGAAACATCAGAAGAAAACATCGAAACAAAGGAAATTCCCTTACTGAAAGGTGAAAATAAAAAAGAAGGTAGAGTGTAAATGAGAATGGTTCTCAGGTGACTTTTGTCTTACAGCAGAGAAAAAAGTGCTGAAAAGAACAAACTCTCAGACTGTTAGTACTCCAACCAAGGCTGTCAAAAATACTCCAAAACGGGCAAGAGTCGTTGTTTCGTCATCTTCAGAAGGTGAAGATGACAGCAAAGACGAAGATTTCAAAATGAAAGAAGATGAAGCTTCTCATGAATCGTCGGAAGAATCGGATGTAGACGAGAATGCAAGTGATGATTGCGAGGTTACTTATGAAAGTACTCCACAGAGCACACCAAAAAATACGCCAAAAAGATCTAAAAAATTGACTGTAAGAACAGCAAAAGAATTCAAATTCTCAAATACCCATTTCCAGAAAACGCTGGCTGTTACTCCGAAAAGCGTGAAAGCGACTGGAAGTGTTCAAATAAAAAAAACAATTCCAAAAGGAGAGAAAATCTCGATGATAGCAGTTGAAGAAAGAATGGAACAGATTATGGGAGGCGAAGGAGAAAGAAGTAAAAAGACTGAGAAAGGATGTTCGAAAAAGAGAAAAGAGGAGGAAGAAATAACAGAAAGATTTGATCACGAGTCTCTCGACTGGTTAAAACCAGAAAAGATTCGAGATGCATCGAAACGTCCAATGTCTGATCCAGAATACGATCCGAAAACTTTATGGGTTCCACCAGATTTTCATCAAAAGCAAACTCCTGGTCATCGCCAATGGTGGAACATCAAATCAAAACACTATGACACAATAATTCTGTTCAAAGTTGGAAAGTTCTACGAAACGTATCATATGGATGCTGTGGAAGTCGTTCGTGCTTTGAATATTGCATTCATGCGTGGATCGTATGCGCATGCTGGATTCCCCGAACATGCAGCTTCGAAATTTGCTGATCAGTTGATGAACCATGGTTACAAAGTAGCTCGTGTCGAACAAACAGAAACTCCACAAATGCTCGAAGAGCGAAATCAGAAGACCCAAGCAAAAGATAAAGTTGTCAGAAGAGAAGTGTGCCGAGTGACTTCGAATGGAACAAGAACATATGGAGTACTTGATGGTGTTGATTTAGGAAACGCCGCGTCGACTCTTGATCCTACATCCAAGAATCTCTTGGCAATCAAGGAGTTTCATGTTAGTTTATAATAAAATGATTGATCATAAAAAATCAACTTTTTTCCTATTTTAACACAAAAATCTTCAGAATGTTGAAACCGGAAAATCTTCGTATGGTATTTGTTTGATTGACACGACTACAGCTCATATCCGAATCGGACAATTTGAAGACGATGATTATCGCTCTCAACTTCGCACTCTTTTGGCAAATGTCATTGTAGTGCAGACATTAGTTGAGAGAAGTTGCATCTCTTCTTCTACCAAATCTATCATCAATGGAATTTTGTTTTCTGTTCCCATTGAGCTCCTTCTCCCGAAAAAACAGTTCATGACAGCTGATGACGTTGTCAGAGTGATTTCAAACGACGATTATTATGGGTCGGATGTTTCGGGATGGCCAGATGTACTGAAATCGATGCTCGATGAATCGAGTGTACTTCCGAAGGCAGCCAGTGAGTGGCAATTGGCTCTTTCTGCCCTTGGTGCTGTAGTATGGTATCTACGTGACAGTTTGATCGACGTGGATATGCTATCTATGCGAAATATCACGCTTTATGAATCAAATTCAAAGAAGATTGAAACTAAAAACTCGAATGATCAAAAACAAGACTGGAGTGGAAAGAATCTCATTCTGGATGGTACTGCTCTCGAGAATTTGAACATTGTTCCAAATGGAAGAGATTCGCATTCGACTTCGTTATACTATGTCATTAACAAATGCTCCACTCCGTTCGGTCGTCGTCTTCTCCGTTCTTGGCTTCTACAACCAACGTGTGATCCAAAAACTATTCGCCTTCGACAAGAAGCCATCAAATGGATGACTTCTGCAGATTCTACTTCTTTCACAACTATTGCTACTTCAACATTGAAAAAAATTCCAGATTTGGATCGTTTGTTGCAAAAGTATGTTTTATTGAGTGAATGAATTGATTCTTATTTTTACAGAATCCACACTATTGGTTTAAAATATCGTTCCGAAAAACATCCGGATAGTCGTGCGATTTTTTTCGATACATTGAAAACCAACCAAAAGAAAATTGGAGAGCTTCTCGCCGCCATTGATGGATTCAAACTTTGTAACACGATTCGAAAAGAGTATATCAAAGTGCAAAACGAGGGAGAAGGCTGTGAATTACTAGACGAACTTCTTGGGAATGAACAACAAATGGAAGAAATTGATGAAAACATTTACTACTTTGAGGTATAAAATAATTCGTTCGACTCAAAACAAAACATTCACTTCCAGAGAATGTTTGACCGAACCACTGCTTTGAAAGACGGAAAAATTGTCCCGAATAAAGGATGCGATGAAGAATATGATGAAGCTTTGAGTAAAGTCAAAGAGGCAATGAACGAGTTAAACGCTTATAAAGACACCATTGCGAAGAAGTATAGCTGCTCGGTAGAGTTTTTTACTTAGTCGTCCCTCTTTGAATTCGGTTGTTTCAGATCAAATTTGTCGATTCAGGTAAAGTGAAATATCTTCTGGAAATGCCAGAAAGCACCAAAGTTTCATCAATGTTCGAACTGAAATCGAGAAGAAAGGGATTCATCCGTTACTCTACACCTGACTCCGAAGAATTGGTCGCTTCTTTGGATGCAGCTGAAAAAGAGAAAGCAAAGTTAGGAGACGATGCCACGCGTCGCGTTTTCGAACAATTTGGACACAAAAACCCTATTTGGCTTGAGACTGTGAAATTGATTTCGAGTTTCGATGTTTTAACTTCACTCGCCACTTTCTCCAAATCATCACCATTCGATATGTGCATGCCCGAATTCGATTTTGAATCAGCCGAACCTTATCTGATCGTCGAAAAAGGCGTTCACCCATGTCTAGCAATTCAATCAAGAAACGAAGTGACACAGACATCTTCATTCATTGCAAACAGTACAACAATGGGAAATACGGAGGCTGCCGTAATGCTTCTCACTGGTCCCAATATGGGAGGAAAATCAACGTTAATGAGACAAACTGCAGTTCTTGCTATTCTTGCTCATCTAGTAAAAAAAACTTTTAATTCTATAGTTCCTGTTATTTTTCCAGGGGTGTATGGTACCAGCAGATGCTATGCGGCTGACTCCAATTGATAGAATTTTCACTCGTATTGGGGCCAATGATCGTATTATGTGTGGAGAATCAACATTTTTCATTGAACTCAAAGAGACTGATATCATGCTGAAAAACGCTACAAAGCACTCTCTTTTGCTTATCGATGAGCTTGGTCGTGGCACAAGTACTTTCGATGGAACTGCGATTGCTTCTGCCGTTCTTCAGTCTATTGCAGATACAATCTTCTGTCGTACATTCTTCTCAACTCACTATCATTCCATTTGTGATTCATTCACTAACCATCCACATGTTCGATTGGCTCATATGGTGTTTATTTTTTAAGCGACAGAGAGTTACTTCTTTTTTCAGAAATGCGTCGTCGACAAAGAGAACAACGAAGATCCAACAATGGAAGACGTTACATTCTTATATGAGCTGGAATCTGGAATTTGTCCAAAATCATATGGATTCTATGCAGCCAAGTTGGCGGGAATTGATCAACAAGTCGTTCGAAATGCTTATGCGGAGAGTAATAAATTTGCATCCAATTTAATCATTGATCCAAAAGTTCGTCATCTCATCGAATGTGCTCGTAACGACAGTTTTGACGTAGACGAGCTGAAGGCTATGGTCGAGGCTCTCTGAGATTTCAACAATGAAGTCACAAAATTAACTTCTCATGAATATATTTGTATTTCTCACCTCGATCATTTGTAAATCCCCGTTTTTATTGTCTCGTTCCCCGGTTATAAAGTTGTCAAATGGTGCGTTTCCCTTTGTGAAAATTAACAATTCGGAACTGCAGCTTAAGCCATAATAGAACGTTTTTCAATGTTCTAGAACAGGTTCTTATAACACATATCAAATTTTATTGGGTTTTATCGAGATCATCCCAATGGATGTTTGATTTACTTGGCACTCGTGTCTTTTTCTGTGTTGTTCCTTCTCTTGCCGTTTTCTCTTTGATTGAAAATTCGACGCCAGTAGCCAAAGAAGCTGTAAAAATAACAAACGTTTCTAAAGGATCTATTGAAAATTTACCTGAACTTTGAGCAGGAATAAGAGTATTATCTCCAAGTGGAGCAGATTTCTGTCCGACTGATTTGGCAACTGGTGGAGCCACTGTTGGTTTTGGAGCTGCTTTCAATTGAATAAAATACGCTTCATTCTTCCTTTTCTGCTCTAATTCTGCTTGATCAACTGCATCGGAAACACTGACAAATACACGATTTCGGGGAACTTCTTCGAAGAAATTCGTCGTTTCGAAAATTTGACGAACTCGTTCTGAAAAGAAAAAAGTTGATAAAATAGAAAAATGAATCACCTTGAGTATTGGCAAAAAGAACAGAAATATCGATTGTTTTATAGTCATTATAAACATCGATAAGAGCATCAATTCCCATTAAATCCACATAAAGAACTGCAGAACAGTCTAAAGAAAATAGGGAATAAATGGGCGGAGCTGAAGAGAAAACAGACCGACAATGATGTGAGTTAGTTGAGTTGTCTCGAATTTCAGTGTTGGATCAGGATCTGGTTCTGGGTGTTTCTCATCTAAAACTTTTGCTTGATGAGCAGTAACTTCCAGTTCTGAATGAGAAATTCATTTAGAAATTATCTATTTTCTAATCTAAAACTTGTCTCTTTCTCTTTCGTTTGTTGATTTTCAGCATCTTGTTTCTCTCTTTTTTTCTGCTCTTCTTTCTGCTTTTTCTCCGTTTCAGCTATTTCTCCGCGAACTGAAAAAACAATGATTATGGGAAGATTTTAGATTGAAGATACCAATCAACGGATTGAGACCACATGCTTCATGAATTCTCCCAACGAACAATTCTGAATTGGCGAAATAAATAGGAGAGTCGAATCGAAAAACTTTGATTCCTGGGATATCGTATGCTGTTTCGTAGAGACCAAGTCTCCTGAAATGATTCGTTCCTCTCACTCTTCCGAGCAAAGTACTGTCAGCCCTGAAAAGAACCAACTAACGGGAAATTACACGATAAACAAAACCATTGAGATCTTAAAACAACAGTGAGCAATTCAAAGACAACACCGATAATAAGGCCAAAATTGACGTTCAAGATGATCACAGAAGTGAATGTTGTTGCAAAAATCAACTGAAAATATGATAAATTCTTTGAAAAGTGTTCACCCATCTGTTCAGTTAAATCAGGTTCAAACTATACTCCATTGAGAATCACGGAATCTCTTTGAAGACTTGGAACAGAATTATTTAATTTCAATTTGATATACTTTCTGATACTCACATAGTCCACAAAATTCTTATTTCGGAGTGCAGAACATGTGAAAATCTGAATGAAAAGATCCTTCATTGCGACGACGACAATCGAAGCGAGAACTGGTTTTGGAAGATATTTGATGGTTCCGGCAGCTCCCATTACAAAAATGATGAGAACAATAGAAGAAACAATTGTCGAGAGTTGTGATTTAGTTCCACATTTCACTTGCATCATCGTTCTTCCGAGAGATGATCCACCGGCAAAACAACCAAAGAATGAAGATGTTGAATGCATTAATCCAAGAGCAAACCATTCTTGATTCGAGCTGACAACATATTGTTTTTTCTTTGCAATCAGTTTACAAAGTGATATGTGAATTACGAATGATATAATTGCAATTGAAATCGCAGAGCCCATCATTCCAAATAGATTTCTCATTGGAGGAATATAAGGAGAAGGGATTCCACTTTCCACTTCTCCAACTGTTTTCACTTCGAATTCATATGAAGTGTTTCTCGTGAAATGAACTATTAATGTCATTCCAATGACTAAAAGAAGCTCCATCGGAAACTTAACAGGAACCTTTTTACAGATGTATGGATCAATTATGTACGCAGAAACGAGCAGAAGGGATACACATGTTACTGACATCAAAAGAGCTGGAATTTCAACATTTTGAACCTGCGAGAAGAAGCAAATATAGAACTGAAATGGATGAAAATATGATGATTAAACAGATTAATTTGATACCTGCACATGTTGAAATGGTTCACTTGTTGGAGGAACATTTGATATTCCAGTCATTGATTTCAACTGAGACGTCAAAACATGAACAGCTGCACCCGAAATGAGTCCCTGAACTAATTGATCGGAAAGCCAAACAGCCAGTAATCCTGCATTCATTAATCCAAATAAAATTTGAAAAAGTCCGGCGAGCAGAGTGACAGACGTTGCAATTGCAATTGCATCCATATCGGAAACTTTCGGTTTATTCTGTCGACAACAAAAATGATCTTCGAGGAGAGTAAGATTCGAAGAAAGGCCATCAGTGGATGAAGAATCTCCAAAACTCTCAACTACAGATCCAACCATCAAAGAAACGATTGCGAAGGATCCAGGTGATGCATGCTTCGAAGTTCCGAATAAAGAATAAACGAAAGGACCAATTATTCCAGTTATGAGACCGTAACTCGGAGGAACTCCGACAAGCATTCCATAAGCAAGACCTGAGAGAAAACTATTTTAGAAATGAAGTGAAAAAATTAATATTATTCTAGAATTCTGAATGGATCAATTTGAACATTCATAGATAACTGTTCCGATAGACTCACTTTGTGGAACACTCATTACCGAAACCATCAATCCACCGAGAAAATCCAATAACAAACTGGATCTCCAGTTGTATTGTGGTAACCAAAGAGTGATTGGCATCATTCCTTTCATGAATCGATACCATTCTTTCCTTTTCCATTTTCCGATACTTTTCAAATGAAAAGCAATTCGTCCGGAATGTGATAAATAAACTCGGTTGAATCGATAAATTCTATCGAAAACGGACTTAAATATTTTTATTTCATTCGATTTAATCACGTTTAAACTCAAAAACTAACTTGATCTAGAACATCACTTTGTCTTGATTTAGTGGGTATTTGTATCATGTTTGTTTCAAATGGCATCATTCTTCAAATTATATAAAATCAACATACAGATATCAGATGAAATCCACATACGCATCTGCAGATTCTCGAATCGGACTCAATATCACCTTCCCCATATTCGTATTTTTTCCATCTGTTGGACTCAGAGATTGGGTACTTTGCTCAGCGAGAGGCGAGTAATTCGTTGAATCATTTCGAAGACGACGGTACATTTTTGTTTTGATATAAAGAAATTAAAAAACTTTCCTAACGGATTATTCAAAATAAAACATAGTATTGGTGTGAAACCACGTGTTCCGTCGTCTTCAAAAATTGAATATGTTACGTTAAATAACATTTATTTTATTTTTATTTGTTTTTGTATTTAGATATTTTCATAGTCCTGTTTTTCCTGTTTTTCTTGATAGATTTTCTCATCTGTTTAGAGAAAAATATATTACGAGAGATACTTTTTCAATTTAAACCTTCATTCGTTTCAGAATCACTTTGAATTATTTCTTTTTATCAAAACAGTCATTTCCAATTCCAGCCAAAGTCTGATAGTTTGGATCATGAGTCGCAGCCATTCCAGGTCCTCCTGGTTTCGGAGCCGGTGCAGCTCCTCCACTCGGTTTTCCTTTCTCTTGGAATACATTTCCATCCACACCGGCCAATGTTTGATAATTTGGATCATGAGTTCCGGCAACGGCATCTTTGTCTGCTGGAGCTTTCGGAGCATTTGGTTTATCTTCTTCTCCTCCGGCCGGTTTATCTCCATCGGTCGAACTTTTTTCGCCTGCTTTCGGAGTGACAGATCGATTTGCAGAGGGTTTCTGAATTTAAAAATAAAGAATTTCAGAAAAAACTGAAATTATGAGAACCTTTCCACATTGAGAGAAAACGAATGCAGTCATCGCAATCGGAGCAAAGGCATTGAAAGTGGCACGTGCCAGATGAATCAGAATATCTGTGTTTTCCGCCATATTCATCCTATCAAAAACCCAATTCATTCTTTTTTTTTAAAGAGAAATCCGGCTGAGGAAAGACTTACAAAACTCAGAAGATCGTCACAAAATGTTGTCGTTCCGTTGATTAAACAATGTATGTTTTGATGATTAATTGAGAGAAAACGGAAACAAATGGAGAGAAGAAATCAGTTCACGTAAATGAAAAAAAAAAGAAACAGAACTCGAAACTCCACTGTTGTTTCGAAAACAAGTTTACAACTCATTCCAATCAGTTCTATTGGATACTTCTCTATTCATTTTTCTTTATTTCATTGAGTTCAGAAAGATGTTTATTATTAATCGATGTCATGACAGAGAAAAAGAAAATAAAAGATAATTAGATTGCGTACTTCTCGAATATTTCTTGAACTTTGTCTTCTTCTCCTCCAACGTGTCGAGTTATTTCCTCTCTGAAATACATTCAAACAATCAATTCATGTTTATTTCTGAAGTGATTTTATAAAAAACCGAAACTGACCCATTATCCATGACAACAATTGTAGGTGTTTCATTGACTGCAAATGCATCTCCTGTCACTGAAAATAGAATAATTATTCGATTTCATTGAAGTAATAAAACTCGCATTGATCATCAGTGTAACAAGAATACGTGTAAATCAATGCGGTCTTCTCATATTTTTTACACAAATCATCGAAAAGTGGTTTGATACGAAGACAAGATGGACAACTGAAAAAAGATAAATAAAACTGAATTCAATGAAGAGAACACTAACTTTTCTGTATAGAAATAGTAAATGGCTCGTTTTCCAATTCCATGTTCTGATTTTTGAAGGAAATCTTCATCGGAAAAACAATTGTAGACAACCATTCTGTAAATGAAAAAAGGGGAAAAAAGATACAATTGTCATCTTTTTTAAAATTTTTTGTGGATGAAAAAAAAGACGGAAGAAAAGACCTCAGTTTCGTGAAAAAAACAAATGAGCAGAGAGCAGAAAAAGGATCTTCGAATTGGAAAAAAAGACGTTTTTAAGGAAATATTCCGAAGTTTTTCATAAAGAAAAAAGGGATTTGGTATCTTGAAGACGTGAAAAATCTTCGTTCGAAGAAAAGGAGAAAGAATGAAACGAAAAGAAGGGATTCATTGAAGCACAACATCATACATTTCTTCTTTTTTTCTTGTTGTCAAGGGTTTCTTTGAAGAAAAAATGAATGCGTCAGCGAACAAAATCCTCGCAAAAAATTGTTTTTTGAACAAAAGGAGGCATTGATTTCCAAGATTTGGGTCATTCGAGAAACAATAAAATGATGAATTGAAACAAAAAAGTTCGAGGAAAAACAAACAAACAAGTGAAAAGAGATCAAGAATCAAACATTAGTAAACATTTCTGTAGTTTGTAGTTAAATATCTTCTCGATAATTCTTTTGTCTCACAATTCTTTTTTCTATTCAAAAATGTGCATTTCGAATGAAAATTTTCTTAAATTTCTGGAAAACTAAAACGATTTATGGAGGAAAACGTGATTTGAATGATTTCGAATCATAAGGATTCAATACAAACTGATATCTCATTTGATCAAAAAGATACAAATAATCTAGACTTTATAGTCTAAATACAAATTGTTATCAGTTTGTAATAAACAAAACAAAACTGGCCATGTGATGACGATTCAAAATCATAAACAGAAAGAAAATAAAATGAAGACGAAAGAAGGTTTTCAGACTCGGAGAAAATAGAAAAAGAAGGAAAATAAGCGAAGTAGAAAAACATATAAAAGGAGAAGAAAACGAAGAAGAAGAAGGAGAAGAAGAGAATTTCTAAGAGATATTTGATTTCTCAGAATTATTCTCAATTGAGCTTAATTCGACAGGAAATGTGAGAAAATGTGTTTTTGATACGTCGGAGAAAAAATGAAAAGAGGAGTCAAATCATGTGAAATTCAAGAAATATTTATATGAGAATTCCCGTGAGAAATTCAAAGAAATCAAGAGAAGAGAGCGATAATTGATCAACTGATCATAAATAATACTGCAAAGTTCAGTTTTCTATCAAATCGAGATGAAGAATCACATACGAAAACGTATTGAAATGTAGGGAAAAGAAACATAAAAACAACTAGAAAATTGCTTCCGGCAATGCAGAAATGAGAGAGTTCTTCTTCTTTTTCCCTCCGAATTCTGCACTTTTTCTAACTCATCTCTTCTTTTTGAGCAAAAAAAGGAGGAGAACTTTGTTGTTTTCATTGCTTTTTTAGATGATCAAATAGAATTTTGATCAGTCTTCAAAACTCATTTTAATCGTTTCAACTGGCCACTCTAATAGAAATGCACTAATCGTAGATTTAGTTTGAAACACTTTTTGTTTTCACTGAAACTTTTTTTTTTGAAAGAAATGATTATGTTCGCTTAGAGTTTCAATTTCTTCGCTGGGAATCGAAATAGAAGGAAACCAATCAGATTACTGTACTTCTATAAGAGTATTTCCAGTCAGTCGATGCATTCGAATTGCGTTTTTAAGGGATGAAATTGGGGGAATTTCCATATAAATTATTGAGGAGAAAATAGATTTCGAGCGACGGTTGGGAAAAAACAAATAATTCTCATATTCTTTAATCTGGATAGAAATACGAAGTGATTCATTGTTGGAATTTCTTTTCGAAGTTAATGTTTCAAAAAAGAAAAACTACGGAAACTTCGTTCAGCACAGAAACTGTTTACGAAAGATGTAGTTTTTGTGTTCTGTGAGTGCCCGTTGTATAACACTTCCTGCAATTTGACACCCAAGTTCAGGATGCGTTTTGTTAACTCTGAACGCTACTTGATGTAATTTTCGAACATTTAATTGAAACGAATTGCCTTTTTCAACTTTTATTTTGCAATCAATAGTAATACTGAAACTGAACGAGAACGATGAGTATATTAATCATTGACGGAAAATATACAATTCACAACACGAAATCAGTTATTGGAGAGCTTTTTGAACCATATTTTCAAACTTTTCGTTGTTTGCTCCACTGAAGGTTTCCTTGACTTCTCCATTAATAACAAGAACGAAAGTAGGCATCGAACTAATGCTATACTTCTCGCAAGCAGCTTCGCATTGATCTACGTCGATCTTCAAAATTGCCAAGTTTCCTTTGTGCTTCGATGCAGTTTCTTCGATCAGTGGCTTGATTTGTTGGCATGGTCCGCACCTTTAAATAATGAAATGTTATTAAAAACATTGGATTGATCAACAACTCCAATGCAAGAAAAATAGAAAAACTCACCAAACGGCAGTGAAAAATAGAATCACAGGCTTTCCTTTATTCGCTTCAAAGTTCGAACTGAAGTCATCGTCACTTTCGATTGGGAGAGTCATTATTTCTACAAAGTTTTGTAATGTTTCTAATTGAAAATATACTTGATAACATTATAAAGATAAGTTTCACCGCAAGAATAACGATTGTTAATGTAAAATAAGAATCATGAAATTCAAAAATTACATTCTAATGAACACATAATTAATCACAATATCATTCATTTAAGTAAGAATTATCATAAACAATGAAAAGTAAATGAAACGAAAATCTGGACCATTTAAAAGAGATACGAATCGACAGGTCCTGACTGGCCAAAATGTGGTTGGTGTATGGATGGGAAAGAGAAGAAAACGCCGTTTTGAGCAACAATGTGAAAAGGAAGCGAAATATGAATGATTTGGAGCATATAAATGATAAAAATATTGAATACAACGAATCATAGAAAGTGAGAAAACAAACAGAAGCACTGAAAAAAGAAAGCATCACAGAAAATTCATTGGGATTGATTCTAGAGTTGATTGTATCGAGAATCAGAATTGCACTGGGGAAGTGTGATCAATGTACACGAAACAGGATGGCTTAAAAACGATTCTTTTCCAAAGCAAGAACTCTCGATTCTAATGCGCGGAAACGATCAAGCAATGCATCGTACTCAGCTCGACTGACATAATCAGACGAAGAAACCAATTCAGGAGATTTTTGTCTATCCGGTGACGCCAATTTTCTAATCGAAGATGAATCTGAAGTTAAATAAATATAGGAAGGAATTATTTTTAGTGAGCAGTACCATTCGAATCCACAAGTGAATTGCTTGCAACAGGTCTAAGTGCAGGTTTGGAAGCTGAAGATGGAGGAGCGATCGTAGATGGAGTAGCCGCCGAAACCTTGAATGGCGAAGATGTGGCGATCGACGGAATAGAAATGTCTTTGGCAGCAGGTGGAACGAACATCGAAGAAGACATTGTATTAACTGATGAAGCAGACGTAGGGGAGCTCAGTCGTCCAGGTGGTGATTCGTCGGATGACTACAAGAAATAATGTGAAAAAAAGAATAGCACCCTAGGGCACAATTTATGAAGTCGAATAGAAGTTTTCGCAGCAAAAGACGTTCGACACTTTAGAAAGAAAAGCTCTTGAATTTTTGATGTGCCCCAAAATTTTTATTCATACGAAGTATCGTTTTTTGACCTAGTTTCAAAACAATACATTTTTGCGATATTGAAAAAAAAAACTAACGCGATGGTGCATCACCATGCTCATCGGTCGACTCTTCGGGGGACGAGCACGGTTTTTTGTGATATGCTGCAGCTCGGTGACTTGATCACCACCTCCGTCATTGTCAATTAGGAAATCGCCATTGGCTGATTCAGTAGTCGATGAACGGTCTCGTTGCTCAGATGGTTTCTGTTGGACTGATGCCACTTTTTCTGGCGCCACCACTTTGAGATGCTGAACAAAGATATTTCTATTAGGACCAGACTATGTCAGTTTTAAAATCTTCAGTTTTTTCGGCCTGAATGTGATTTATCGGTGAAGCTTACGTTTGACATTTTTTCGCGAAGCGCAGCGAAGTTGGTTTTGACTCCTGTTGATGATGAACTTCCGACAGGCATATTGTTCGAATGAGGGGTAGGAACTGAATTGT
Organism: Caenorhabditis tropicalis; assembly: GCA_016735795.1. NCBI lineage: Eukaryota > Metazoa > Nematoda > Chromadorea > Rhabditida > Rhabditidae > Caenorhabditis > Caenorhabditis tropicalis. Next base: position 5,650,670 of record CM028614.1, on the reverse strand, counting down.
TCAAAGCTTGCGAAGAAGTTGTTGTAGTTGATGAAAGTGGGATTGAATCGTTCTGAAAAGCAGAAACGACTCTGATTGAAAGTGAAGAAAAACAAGAATGAAAAGTGAGAGGGCGCCGACAGCTCGACAACAACGAGAATTCTCGTCAGGAATCGGTCATCATTTTCGTGGGAGGCAAATTGTCTCTGTTCTCTCTATTCACACATTATTTTTTTAGTGAAAGATGAGGAAATAGTGTGATGATATTGGAAAGAATGCGGACGTCGGAAACATTAGCGAAAAGAAAAAACTCTCACCGGTACAACTTTTGCTGGCTTCGGAGGAACTGCAGGCTGTGGTGGGTTCACTGGAGGTGGTTTGTTGGTTACAAAATTCAATGTTGCTTGTCGTGATACTGATGCGTATTTAGCTCCCGATTCGGTTCCCAGTGGAACTTGAACTAACTCTACAAAGTTGTCAGGAAAAAGTCCTTTTTTTCCATTTAATTCTCCTTCAAACCAACCAGCATCTCCACAGTTCTGAAAACACTTTTAACAAATTGTTTTTTTTATTTGAACGAGTTACCGACCTTATTCGTGATGTTCAACAGCATATCTATATCTTTCAAAGCAAGCTCGTCGTCATGCTGGGGATTGTACACGAATTTAACGCGAGCCATTTCTAAAAGAACTATTAATACGTAAGTTACTTCTTCCAAAACACACCTTTTGTTTTAGTAGTTTCAGATGATGAAGTATCCGTGCTAGCTGAAGCTGCGGGAATTGAAAAAGATGCACTACTCGGTTTAGTTTCTAATGTTTTCAAACTTGATGACTGCTCTGAGAGAATCTGAATTTCAAGACAAATTTGATACAACTAGCAAGTAAGAACTAACCGTTGAGGGAGTTCGGTCAATAGCTTTTGGTTCCGCTCTCATAACAACTTCACTGTTGCCTGTTTTCGGACGAGATCCAGAGGAAGAGGCTGTTGTTGAAGTTGTTACAGATGTAGGTGTACTAGGAGCTGGCTTCGGAGTTACGAAATTGGTTGGGAACATTCCGACATGCCCAGTTGACTTTAATTTGCCTTTACTCCATCCATCTTCTACTTCGGTGATTAGTTCAATGATGTCGCCAACGACGAAACTGAGTTCATCTTCTTGTTTTGAATTATATGCATATGTTGCGATGAATAGCTGAGGTTGTGGCTGAGTAGAGACGTTTGGAAGTGCTGTAAGAATTTGCATGAATATTAGAAATTGATATTTTGGTTAAACCAAGGTTTTGTTATTTACCTCTTTTCTCAGCTTGTTGGTGCACTGAAAATGGATTTCGGTTCGTCATATCCCTTGAGAGCCTGTTCACGATGTCTCGAACATTACCAGCAACGACTTCTGACTGAAATATTCAGACTTGGAAATGAGAAATCAATCGGAAAACTGTCAGAGAATTTTTTAAATATTGAATTAATCCAGACTTGTCGCGGGCCGGGCCGGGCCGGTGGGGGAATTTCTCCGGCCCGGCCCGGCCCTGGCCCGGCCCGGCCCGCTGGCCCGTCGGCCCGGCCCGTTTTGGCCCGTCGGCCCGGGTTGGTCAAAATCTCTTCACAAAAAACTATCTTCTTATCAGTAATAAGACGTGAAACTGCTTATTTCAGACTTCTTGAACCGATATGCGTTTCGTTACTCAAGATTAGCCTTTTTCTGTGGAATTTACTCAAAAAAGTTTGAAAAATTGAAAAATTTGGGTGAAAAAAAGGGTCAATTTTTCAAATGCGGGCCGGCGGGCCGGGCCGGGCCGACAACTTTTTTCTTCGGCCCGGCCTGGCCCGGCCCGGCCCGGCCCGCGGGCCGGGCCATACGGGCTGGGCCGGGCCGGCCCGTCTCGCGACAAGTCTGAATTAATCCTTGTTCACATTATTACGAAAGACTCACTTCGACCTGTGCCATCTCCTTCACTCGATTCGGGCGTCGAGAAGTATGAAGGGAGAGCAGATCCTGATGAAATTCTGAAAAAATTCACACTTGCAATCGATATTTTCTTCGAAAAGAGAGAAGAGAACAGAGACCAAATACTGTGTAAAAGTTTGAATGGAAAAAAAATCGATAAGAATTATTTGTCGTGTGAAATTGAGAAGACCAACAGTGTTATCAGTGTCACTATTTCAAAAGACAGGAAACGAGAGAATGGGACCTCGCGACCACCACAAATAGTTTTTTATGATGAAAAAAGTGCGGTGCATTTAGAACAGGCCGTTTTTTCGCGATTTCACTCGCTGCTGTTACCCTCCGCAATGAGTCATGGCGCAGCGGTCAATAGGAAATCGGGCGCGCCGTCTCCTCGTATCGAGCGGGAAGATCAATCCCTTCGAACACCCAATGTTTTCTCGCTGATGACTTGTGAAAAATTGGGGTCAAAACAATAGAACTAAAATAAGAAACCAATGTTGGAAAATAAAATTCTTCAGTTTTTTCGTTATACACGGAAACATTCGATTATATTGAAACTGATTCTGTTTCGGTCGAAATGATCGAAAACTTTATCAATGGCAAATATAAATATTTCCCGAAACTAATTTGTTATATGTTACAATCTACGCTTATTTGTTATGCGTTACAATCTACGCATATAGAAATTTGTAACATAAAGAACACCTTCGATTCTCTACAGAAATGGAAGAGTGGCGCATGTAGGTAAGTATATTTGCCTGTTTCGTTTGCTAATAAAGAGAATTGGAAGAACACGGGAGTATGAGGAGAGCGTAAGAAGAAAGATGAGGACAGGTGTACGACCGGACGAGGATACATTGAATTTATTATAACGAATACGTTACTAGTCATCGCATTTGAAGCGTGCGAATAGAGCGATTACTGGCGGTGCCAGTGAGTTCAAGTTGTCCAGGATGGAAAAAAAAAGTATCTGAATGTTTGCCAGAAATGGAGGCGGTACAGTGAGTCACTGAGTTGATCAGAAACAAACTTTAAACACTTGCCAATTTGGGAGACAATTGAATAGAAAAGAACTGTTTGCCGACGATATTTCTGTTTGCGACTTTATGTACTTTGACGAAAATGCGTTTCATCGAATATTGAGTATTTTTGAAAACAAAACTTTTCTTTAAAAAAAAATTAAATAATGACAAAAACTGCTGATACTAAAAAAGGGTAAAACACTTGTGTATCATTTATCAGCTGAACGGGTTTTTTTCAAAATGAAATGAATGATCACAGTACATAAATACTGTACATGTTTAAAGGTGCATGTTACATGCATGCAGCATGATGCATAAATATATTTAATAAGCAAAGATACTGCTGTAATATTTAATTCTTCGTCGGAATTCCGATCGGAATAGACATTTGAGTTCAAAGTTACAGAAATTTGACAAACGATATTGAAATCTGAAAGAGTTTATAAGTTTGAAGAAAATCGAAGCGCTCGAGCTCTACTAGAATAAGATCGAACTTTTAATTTCAAATGTCTTGAGTATAGAACAATCTATATAACTCGGTATTCACTCATCAGTTTAGATGAAAAATGTGAAGATGGGGTGGCAGATGTGGTCACATCTGTTGTTTGGCGCGTCTGATCCACTTTTTAGAAGGTTAGATTTTATAAGAAAAATGGGATTCGATTGGAGCTAAACGGAAAAGTGGCCTATTGTGGCTGAAGGCAGAGACTAACCGCCATTTTGATGGTCGCCGGTTTGGTTTCGCTCTCGTGCGCGAGAACCGCGAAACACAGACAACAGCGCGTGGATGCGGCGAACGAAGGCAGTGGGTATTTGGAAGAAGACACAGACACTCACAATGCGCCAGTATCTCCGCGCACCACCGCAGGAGCCCTAAACTGCCGAACTCATGGACTCAATTGGAAAGAAACGACAATGAGGAGAAGGGTTATTTCGCAATGAAGGAAGCAATAAAAGTATTGGGACAACAGAGTGAAGTATAATTATGAAAGACAGATGGAAACATACTGAATACTTTTCTGTAAAACTCACAGCTGACAAGACGAGTTCATATTATTCGTCGAACAATTTTCGAGTAATGAAATTTTCGAGAAACATATCGGTTGTTCTCTCTCTCTCTCTCTCTCTCTCTTTCTTTCTTTCTTTCTTTCTTTTTTTCTTTCTTCCTTTCTTCGCCAATAATATTGTTTGGAACACTTATTTCCGAGAATAGTAAACTGAAGAAAGTCGGAATCAAGTATGAGTTTTCAGATTAGAACGAGAAGAATATATATCTAATAGGAGAAATGTCGTCTAAACCCATATGGCCCCATAGCATATACAATGATGACCTACCACCACGAAAAGTCAACAAACCGAAAGATCAGAGATGAGAGCAAGGAAGGGAAAGAGGAAAATGAGAAACAAGAGAAGAAAGAAAAAATAGAAACGTTCGGAAACTTTCTCTCGAAATTCCTCGAGGAAATAATAAAAACCTTATGAAACATTCCCGTTTTTACAACTTCCGGTGTTTAATTCAATTACAAAATGTTTTTGTTTTCCGGCGTTTTCATTTTCGATTATAAACAGTGTTCATTGTAGAAATGATCAATCATTTTGATGTATTCTAAATCAATCTTTCATCCTTTGTACCTCTTTTCAATGAAAACCTCATTCCAATTTCACTTTTATTGGTTCCATGTACTCATGTATCTTTGTTATTTCAATTCAAACGAACGGGAAGCTTAAAATCTTCCAAGTGACTTTTTTCCTCAGGTCAGGTTGTTAGAGTCTTGAATAATTCTGAATCACAAAGAACATCGATCCTCATGCTTCAAATTTGGATCTATCTTTCTTCGCCTCTCCCTTTAATAGAAGTGCACTTCAATAATAAAAATCGAATAAACGTTGTGGTCCTCGAACATTGATACCGTATCATGTTTTAACGATATCTATCAACTATATATCACTATGTTCTGTTTCTTTTAACGATCTTCGCAGCCGGTTATAAATGAAAATATTTCGTCATTCTCAGAACTTTTTAACATGCTTTTTTCACTTAAAAAACTTTCTTTTTATCTTTTTTGTTTCTAACAATTATTTCGTTTTGCTTATTAGAAAAGAACTGATCGAGAGTTTATGTCGAAAGTTCACTTTTTATAGAACTTAAATTACCCCCGGAAAGCAAGAAATTCCTTTCTTTCTCTCAATTCTTTATCACTATAGTAACCCCCTTTTTCCCTTTTATATCAACATCATTTCATTCTGAAGAAAAATTCTGAAAGTGACAATTTACCAAATAAAAAATTGAACTAAGAAAAACTCTTCTTTTCATTTCACTTCTTCTCCACTCTCTTCTTGGTGTTCTTCTTGAAATAATTTTACAAAAATCATCTTGGTCTCTAATATGAGGTCTTATGTTTATATCAAGATTTTTGTTACCTTCGATCTTTTTTGAATTTAGATTATGTTTTCATCTAATCTTTTTTTTCATGTTTTTAGATATTTCGGATCAACATGATATAGAATGGAGTATCAGCCAGCGATCGGTGTAAGCTATTCATCTTTTGAATCTCAAATGTGATCATTTCACAGTTTATGATTTCAGCCTTCTCGCTTCGAAGTATATCAACAGGAGAAGAACCAATATCTCAATTTCCTGAGACTTAATTACAAAATACTCGATAGATATGAAAAAATTCACGAAATATTCATTTTTTGTTTGTAAGTTTCATTTTTCTAATTTTTTAGTTTATTCCACAGTAAAGATCATTCTATAGTAAAGATCATTCAGAAACCGAGCTGTAACCGATGATGAAAAAGAACAACAGCAAAGAAAATTGAACGAAATCAATGCAGTTATTGTAAGTTGTTCTTTGTTATTCAAATATTAACTCTTATATTTGAAGGCAAGCCTGCGGAATGTAATTTTGAAGTCAGAGAAGAAGAATGAGAACAAGCTTTTCAGTGATTGAGACCTTCCGTTCACTTTGTATGTATATTCAACAGTTCTCTATTATACCTATCTGTAAAATCACTTCTGGTTTCAAAACACCTTTATGAGCTACTCACAGTATATAGACTTTTATGTGAAAAAACATACAAAATAAGCAATAAATTAGAGTAATTGGTGGTTAAGACTTCTTCTGCATAATCACAGTTATGGACTAATAGCAAATGTTCAAATGGTAAGTAACTTTAATTTCAAGGAGAATATCTACCTAAAACATGTTTCTTACTGGTCATTAAAAACAGGAATTTCAAGAAGTTATATTTAATAAAACTGAGAATCTGAGACTTCTTAGGACAACTGGGGCCCTAGACGAGGGGGACACACCTTAAAAATGGTGCCCCGAAAGTTATCTTTCAAAAAAAAAGGGGGACCATTGGATGGTGGGGAGGAATATTGGAAGGTGGGGAGGAATATTGTAAAGGGGGAATATTAGAAGGTGGGGATGAATATTGTAGGGGTAAGCTTCACTATACTTCAGGCTTAATGCCCTAGACAAGGGGACACCTTAAAAAAAAATGGTGCCCCGGAAGTTATCTTTAAAAAAAGGGGGGGGGGGTAATTCTTAGATGATCAGGTGGGGGTGATTTCAGATATTGGGTGGGGTTCGATTATTGGAGATTACCTGAGATTCAAATTTTCTCCCTCACTGCAACTGTTGGGGGATAATTATTGGAGGGGATCTTCGTAGAAAAGCCCCCCTACAGCAATTGCCGATTCTTGGAAATTACCCAACTGGGAAATACGGAATCGGGATTGCTTCTAAATTTTCAAAAACTATTGCTGCGAGTGATCAGACAAGAACTTGGAGAGAACGGATGTTGCTGAAGTGTTGTTCATGTTAAAACTATTTCATTTTTGTTGCTTACATGTACGTTGAGATGGAGTAGGTGGTTGGAGCAATGAGGTGCGAGTCAGTTGATAGAGCAAACGGACGTAGCGACGAACTTGTTCATCCGGAGCGTTTTCGATCACTTCTGAAAATCACCGATAACATTTAAGATATTTGTGCATCTCCCAATTAATCACCTTGAAGTGCCATGAGAAGCTTTTGAGCGACAGGTGTCACGAGAAGAGAAATTTCAGGATCACCCATATCGATCTGTGGAATCACTAGTTCAATCCATCTAAATTTTAGATCTCGATCTCTGTTCAATGACACCGTAAACTGTGATACGAGGGCGAGAAGGCATCTTTGGCTCAACTTAGTGTTTTCTGGTACCAGAATTTTCTCGGGATTGATTTTGGAGCATACGAATTCCAAAAGACTCTCATTCGCTTTATTTAGAGCAGCCTCGAGGGCACCTTCTGGATTCGTTTCAATCAATTGAAGCAACGCAATTCGATCCAATTCCTGCTTTTGCTGTTGCTGCTGAGCTGCCATCTGAATAGTGGCCATCGCTGTACCTTGGATCACTTGAGAAGTCGTTGTTAGGTACTGGAAACGACAGGTATAAATTCAGTGGTTAAATTTCAACAACCTCGTTTATTCCATGTCTGAAATGTTCGTTGAGTCGTTCGAAAAGAACTTCACAGCTTCGCTCGAAAGAAGGTATGATACAATCAGTGAGTGCATTTCTTGCTGAGCTTCCAACACGTTGACTAATATATTCAGCTGTTTCAACACTATTGGTACGAGCTGTAGTCTCAATTTGTTCGTTTAGGTTGCTGATTCCAGAACGGAGAGCAGCGATTGTATCGAGTCGCCCGTTCTCACATAATTGCTCAATACGATTAAGCATATATCCTTCCCTCATTCGAATATTCTCATCTGAAACTTTTAATAAATTCATTTTCAACTAATTGTAAACTCGCATTAACGTGAAGAAAATATGGAGGTTTTGAGTATAACTTACTCTATGTACAATACTTACCAAGGGCGGAAATAATTTGTTGCACCATTCGGTCATTCGTTTCTTTCCTTTCCGTTTCAATTCGAACTAATGCGGCCATTACGTCATCCAACTTTTTGTTTATTGTTTCGACACTCAAATCAGATGCTGTTGGCTCCGTTTTTCTCATGAGAAGACCTTGTAGCTCCGATACAGAAGCAAGTTGGTCTTGTGTGGTGTCCACATAAACAGAAGGACTTAGCTCCTTTTCAGTAGTCTGTGTTGAAACCGGTGAAGGAATATACTGCTTCAAAGTCATTTGAAGTTCGACCATACTCCGTTTACCCATAGCAACAAAGTATCTCTTTGATTTGGAGTGCTTCATTCTTGTTTCTCCGGGTTCACTAGTGGCTGATTCATCGTCTTCTTCGTCTTCATTGCTATCATTGTTGAATAGATCATCACTTGAGTCGTCGGCTGAGTTAATACAACAATATGAATGAATAGGACAACAATTGGGAAAATACCATTTTCAAATGTGTTGGAAGATATTGCGGAGATTGAGAAAATGGGATGACAGAACGAAGTTTGCGTGATACCAACAAATCGAGGTTGTTCACCGGCTTGGAATGGATACATAATTTCGATAGTGTAAACATTCTGAAAATCAACCTTCAAGAGAAATTGTATATGAACACGTGATTACCATTCCATCAACATCAAGTAGATGAATAAAGTTAGACGATGGATCACGGACACTGATGAATTTATTGATGGCCCGTGTTGTTTCAAACCGTATTCTGCCAAGACACCTCCAGGTTTGACACTCGTAAAGAGCAACTTTATGACCATTGTCTGAAACTACGACACATGATCTCCAAAACGGAAGGCAATTCCGATCAGGTGATAAATCATCGAGAAAGATCAAATCATCAATAAATCCATTTTTTGCAAAGCCGCGTGGCTCGAAGCAATGTGCATCTTTCAGTGTGTTATTCTCTTCGTTGAATGTGAAGAACTGAACTGGACCGTCAGTCTTAGCAATAGCTACTGCAGTAGAATCAGGAGAAATGCACACCGCGGATATACGAAATGCTTTGTTATCACTGTGATTATTGAAAGTGTGAGTATAAAGTCCTTTCTCTTCCTTTATAGCATCTTCAAAGTCTATATCATCTCCTAGACCTGCGTCTTTCAATACCCCAATATCAACGATATAAAGTTGGCGTCCCTGTAAAAAAGATCAATTCTAAAAAAAACCTAGGTTTGTTTTACCACATAAACAGATACTACATGGCTAGTTTCTTCTTCATCATCGTCTCCTTGAATGTACGGGCACCACGAAAGATGTGGTTGATCATCGTTTCCATGGAACTGATAAACCGGCCAGTTGTTAATCGACAAGTATTTCTTTCTGAAAAATCATGTGATATGAAGAATGAAGATAGGAACTTACGATTCACAGTTGTCAAACACTTCGAAAATGTATAGAGATAAGTCAGCATTTAGTACAGCAAGAAACTTATGATGATGAGCGAAAGCCAAGTCTATTGTACGGAACGGGAAATCCTGGAAGAAATTTCTTCTGAACAATTCTCCAATTCTATAATTTTCAAACCTTAAAGCGATGCCTTTGCTTTGTTTGCAAATTTATCAAATTTAATGATTCTCCCACAGATTCGTGTATCGAACGGAATCCTATAATTGGTCCATTCGATGTTAAAATTCCTCCACGCAAATACTGAATCTAAAATAGTTTATGTTTAGTTAGTTGTAGATGCGCTTAGTTTCTCACGTCTCCCTTGTGATCCATGATAACTTTCGTGTGTACATTCGATGAGTCCCGTTCTCGCCCGTTGTCAACGTCCGATGGTGCGCACAATTGGACAATGACATTACTACCGATTTCAAACCCTATTGATGGCTTTTCTCTCGATATTGTACTAAAATTAATATTTGAAAACAATCAAGGCTTCAAAACGAACTATTTCTCTAATACCACCTCTGGTGACTGAAGTCCGTGAGAGTCGGCCATCGGAATACCCTTAAAGAAGAGTAGTTTTATAAATGATTATGATGAGTTCATGTTTTCAAACTACTAATGGACTATTCACCGATTAAAAATGGCTTTTTAAATGATTTTTTCTGCCATGTTTTTGTTATTCAGATGTGCAAGAAAAAGCATTTAAATGCGATTAAAAGTGCTGTAGCAAAAGCGGCGTGTCGGGATAATGCAAGCGCAATAATGCATGCGCCTTTAAGGCTATGTCGATTTACGGCGCTCTTGTCGATTTACGGGGCTGTTGCTTCATTAAATATAATTACTGAAACAATTTCCAAACGTTTCCAGATTAAGAAAAATAAGAAAATGACTGAGCAATTGAGAGCGAACAATAAAAAGAAAAAAATAGCGATGGTATTGTATTCAAAAATGTCTTATTCGAAAAAGTATATTTTTGCAGCCGTTTCTAGTAGTTTAGCGACATCTTGCAAATTGTGTGTATTTGTAGAAACTACAATATTTCAGAACGCGTAGAAATTGTTCATCAAGCCAATTACGCAGCAAAATCAGGATAATAGTAACACATAGAGATTAAATCCATTTTCCAGCATTAATTCGGGCTGCAAAGTGAACATCTTACAATTTCAACTAGGATTTGCGGCCAGAACAGTAAATTTAGCCCTTCCGAGATCCGAGTTACAGTGCCGTAAATCGACAACAGCTCCGTAAATCGACACAACTTAAAAGGCGCATGCATTGTCGCGCTTGCATTATCCCGACACGCCGCTTTTGCTACAGCACTTTTAATCGCATTTTAATGCTTTTTCTTGCACATCTGAATAACAAAAACGGTGGTAGTACGTATTAGAACGCGCCGCATTAGAACCGGGCCACATTAGAACCAGGGCCGTATTAGAACCACTGCAGAGGGCACCGCTTCGGCGGCTTATTTCGAACTAAAAACTCATAATTTTACTGAAAATGAATAAAATGAGTTGAAAAAAGGATTTTCCAACACAAAATAAGTAATTTGTACGAAAACATTTTGTTCTAATCGGCCAAATTACAAAAAATTAACGAATTTTTGAAAAGAAAAAGAATAGTTCTTTTTGCTGTCAGGGAACTTGAGATAAGGTTTTTTTATTAGATTTTTATTTTTAATTACACGTTTTTTAATTGAAAAAGTGATTAAAAAGTGATGTAAACACTGAAATAACGAAGGAATACCAATTATTCTCATCGATTTTCTGCTAAAAAACGGTCATTACAATTCATTTTTGCTAAAAAGGTGTTTTGTGTCACAAAATATCGATTATTACAGATTCGAAATTTATTTTTAATTGAAAAAACTCATTTTTATAATGGAAAAACATGGCAGAAAAAATCATTTAAGAGGCCATTTTTAATCGGTGGATAAGTCCATAAGAAATAAACAAAAAACCCAGCACAAACATTGGGAAAGGACATTGCGGAGCAGCACGAAAGTATTGTACACCGTGACGACATATTGCGGACACCATGTACCATGATTTCAGTTATTATCGCCGATAGTTTATTCTCTCATTTCGAGACATTTTTCTGAATAGAGGTTTTGAGATAAAAACCAGTTAGAAGAGAAAACTAAAAAGAAGAGAAGATAGTATCAAGTATTCTAGTATCGACTAAATAGTTCATGAACATAAGAAACTTAGAAAACCTTCACTCTGTCCGAAGATCGTCGTGGAGTGAACCAGAATGTATATAGAAACCAGGGTTCAGAGAATCATTGTTTTTTAAATAGAAACAGTGCTTTATTCGGTGTGGCTTGAGCAGTCTTTTTCGGAGTATAAATGCGTTCCTAAATAGATGTATCGCATTAACAATTGGACTTGAGGTATTCTTGAAATATAAACAAGCTTGACCGAGCCCCAGCTATTGTTCGGATTTGTTCAAAATTAATCTAGACATGCGGAAACTTAAAACATTATTCGAACAGGGAATGACAAACTGTTTCGACTGGAATCTCTACTATCGTCTGTGCGCGAACATCATCACGAGTTGATTTTTTTATTTATTAGTGAGGATAGTGAGGAAACCTTTCTCTTGTTCTGCTAAAAGGTTATATAAAGATGATTTGAAGTATATTATAAATCCTCGAATGATCTTCGAGCTGATCATATTTTAGCCAAAGTAAAAGTCACAATGCAAAAAAACTATTATTTATGTTAAACAGAAACAACTGTGAGATTTAGCATCTCTATACTAGTACAATTGTTTTTAAAGAAAGACATTCAAGTTTACTGAAACAAAGATAACGAGACTCTTTTGATGAGCAATTAGAGAACGATGTATTCACGAATAGAATGATTAAAAAGAAAAAAGCAAGTTATTATAACTGATAAAGAGATACGCCGTTTCAAAAAGAAAAGGAAATGAGTCGAGTGGGATCAATAATTTAAGCATTTCGATGAGTTTTTTGAAGAAAAGAGATGGGAGGAAGCTGAGAAAAAGTGAAAAATAAAGGAGATCCAGATTAAGAGAAAAAGAATGACTAGGAGAATAACAAGTAAAACTACTGAGCTCGCTGAGCCTATGTTATCACAAACGTATACAAGAGGTGAGAATAGAAATGAAAACTATCAGAAATAGATGAGAAGTAGAATCCGTTAAACTTGTTTGAACTGCAGAACTCTCTGATTTTCGAGTTGAACGACAATCATTCACTGAAATTACATGGTGTTTTGAAATCATGTTTCTCGGTAATTCACTCACCATTTTTCTGTTTTACAAAAGCTTTCGCTTCGTCAATCATTCTACAGAAACCTCCATGAACATCAGAAATTATTCGATGTTTTCCATGTAATGTGTTCTCTCCAAGTTCAATTGCTTTCCGTTCAATTTTATTGTATTGGGGCCAAAACGAATCTATTCTACTGTAAATACCTTCACAAAATTGAAGATAGTGGAATATAAAACTAACCCAGTATTGGCAAAATTCGCCCATATTTGCATTATTATTGTTGATAATCGTTTTTCATCTTCTAATTGTGTCTGATCATAAAGATGAGGTCTCCAATATGGTTGTCCGAAAGCATATTCTATCTCATATCCATGCATTACACCCATCCATCGAGGCCAAGGATTTGCGCTTGATCTAAAAGTTGAGAAAATGTGATGACACTTGATAATCAGTGTTTACCTGTACGTGAAATAGTACATGTAAACATTTCCAAAAATGTTATCTGATATTAAATCAGCAAAATCAATGAGAGAGCAAGTGAAGAACAAGTCTCCCAGAAATCTGGCAACACCATCACGATATCTTTCTTCTGGTACATTACTACTTGAAACGTGCTCATATGAATTCATGAATGCATTCAATACAAGTTTTGATCCGGCAAAGTAAGGCATGAATGCTTTCATTGATTCTTCGTAATGTTCTCTTGTAATGAGTGCCCGATTGTGTGGATCTTCTGCTGATATTGTATGATTGAAGGCAAATCCATATTTAGGAAGCGACATATAATACGGTAGCCAGTACGTTCCTTCGTCTTTTACACTTCCGAATATTATATTCACATCTTTTTTGAACTGTTTGTTTACCAACTTTTGAAATACATCACCCTTAATCATATAACTCAATTTGTCAGAGAGAAAGGAAATAAACTCACTTGGAAGAAATTAGTATCAGATGAAACCGGAACATATGCAAATGTCATTGGAGGTCCAATGTCTCCGGATATATTATCTGCTTCAGCTTGAACTAAATGTGCTGGAACACTTCGGAGACATTTAGCAATTACTGTCATGTCTGTTGAACTGCAATTCACTTTCTTCGCAAGACGTAATGATAGATCAAGCATTGTTGGAGGAGTTGCAGAAGCCCATGAGTTTATGATTGAACCACTCTGAGATTTTCAGTTTTATTTAGTATGATCAAGTTGCAATTACTTTTGCTATGATGTTATTGAAGTATTTATGAGAATTCGGAGCAAATAAGTGTGCTGTAGCAGATGCAGATCCAGCTGATTCTCCGAATAGAGTCACTCTTGAACGATCTCCACCAAATGCTCCAATATTCTCATGAACCCATCGAAGTGCCAATTGTTGATCCATTAATCCCATGTTACCTTGAATTGGAGAATCATCTCCAAAGTAAAGAAAACCGAATGGGCCGAGTCTGAATATATATTTTTATTTTTTGAGACACATCCTATCAACATGCCGATAGTTAACATTGACAACAATTGTATGTTCTTTTGCAGCAAAAACTGATCCACTATACAAATCTAAAGAAGGCGTTCCACTGAAGAAACCTCCTCCGTATATCCAAACCATAACTGAACCATCATGATCTTCTGGAACCCAAATATTCATATTCAAACAGTCTTCTGATATTGCCTGAAACAAAAATATGTATTTAGTTTATTGAATCTCAATTCTCACTCCAGGTGGATTCCACATTTCAGCTCCAGGAAACTGAGGAAATGCAGTATCAATTGTCAAATAGCATGTTTTAGCGAGTGTTCGAGCTTCGAGTTCACCACTCCATCGATCGATCATTTCAGCCATTTTGAATCTTCTTGAACCAATCGGTGGCTTTGCATACGGAACACCCAAGAATGCAGAAACCTTTGCACCATCAAATGTCTAAAAACCTTCAGACGTCTCATACGAAAATTTATTTTCGGTTACCTGTCCAACTCCTCGTATTGTTCCAAGTGGAGTATGCACAACATGATCTCCTCTTATAATTGATCGTGATTCAATCCTCCTAACTATGTAAATTAACAGTATGAAGTGACAGAAGGCGTGATAAGTTAGATGCCGTCGGGTGACGGGAGCTCGCATGGCCGAAGAGTGTCTCCTTCTGAAGGTTAGCTGCGACGACGGCGGCTTCTGATCACGTGTCGTGCGGCACCGAGCATTCACATAGAAGGAGGCGGTCTGATCTGAATTATAAAAATTGTCGTCAACGAGAGAGATACTAATTGGAATGACAGAACGAAATGAGGTAATAAGGTTAGAAAGAGCAGGAGGGGACACCTGCCTAGGAAATTGGGATATTGAAGCGGAAACTGGGATAACTAGAATAGGTTTAGGAAATAAGACTAATTGAAAATGAGAAAAAATATGATTGGGAGAAATTGGATTAGTAACCTGCTCATCTCAAACAAAGATCTCAATCGTGACGTTTTCTTTCATTTGTTACTTGGAAACTCTCTTTGCTTGATTTCGAGTGTTACGTAGTTCAAACTCATATACCGTTAATAATTAGTTTTTTTTCTGCTTCGATACTTCTTTTAATTAGGTGATTATCCGTATTTCACTCGTAGTATCACAGAGAGTTTCAAAAAGAAGATTTCTCAAAAGAGGTAATGAAACTTGGAGAAAAAAAAACAAATTTCGGATGCGCAAGATTGTGACGAGAAGAGGAGGGTGACAGACGGAAAACTGAAAGTTTACGGCCAATTTTACGAGCGAATCGTGTGCAAATAGGGTGAAAAGTTGCAGATGGGTGGCGATTGAAGGACATTTATCCGATGAGAGTAGAAAATTGATTTTGAATGTAACGAAAACATGTGAAATTTCAATTGGAAAGAAGTGGGAAAACGAATAATGGAACATGAAGTTTTTGACATTTTCGTGGTCGAGAAATCTCAAGTGTTGTGATGGTCCTTGTGAGAAAAAGAATGGGAATCCATTGGTCATTTTAACGGAGAATTCTGAATATTGCAATACGTTACTACTAGGTTTAACACTGCAAATTCTTTTTAAAAAAGAAGAATATTGGGATGAAAGGCATTACGGAAAGTTGAATTGCATCCAAGTTTTGGTGAAGAAGAACTGTCGCAGTGAAACATTTGGAAACGAGTCTTTGATTTTTTGAAAGTGAAAATGATTCTTGAATAATTCATTCTTTTCTTTGGAAAATTTCAAACTAGAATAATAGATAAGAAGGAAACTTTTGAAAGAAATAACTGCAAAAAAAAAAAGAAACAGAGCAGAAAAGAGATATTGGAATGAGGATGTACAAGAGGGGCAAAGAAAAGAGATAAGAAGTCGTGGGAATCAAGGTTCAAATAGAGAAAGAATGAGGGTGGAAAAAAGAAGAAAAAGAGAAGAAGTCGAAGTACTCATCTGTTCACTTCATCTGATTAATTTCTGTTTCCACGTAATATACCTACCCTTCCATGTCAACAAAATGGACAGAATGAAGAGCAAATAAGAATTGATAAGATAGTCATTTCGACCATGGAGGTAGAGGAGTAAAACAAAAGAAATACAATTTCATGAGCTCTCTCTCTCTCTCTCTCTCTCTCTCTCTCTCTCTCTCTCTCTCTCTCTTTCTTTCTTTCTTTCTTTTTGAAAACACTCAAACTATTTTGAATACTCCTTCTCGTTTCAAGGGTTAGCTATTCGTGGGCGACTACAAAGGCATCTTCCGGGACACTCATTCACATGTGAAAACTCTCACCTGAACTCGATTTTCCCCATGGATGTCATCGTCATAACTGGATGGAATAATTCATAGTTAGCGCCATTCTATCATAAATAAACTCTGTTTCGTGCTTCAAATGATATCTTCTTCCCATTCTGCTCTTTTATTATTTTTCCTCGTCAATCTATCCCTTAAATGAGATCTGTTGACATCACTTGACACGTCAAACTTTGATAGGGTCTCCAAACATTTTCATACTTAATTTCCTTGCAGAAAAAGACAAGTGACGTGGAAAAGCAAGACGTGTGCGTACGGATGATTCTCTCTCTCTCTCTCTCTCTCTCTCTTTTCGTGTATAAGTCAGGTATCGGGTTGCCTTCAAACTTCCGAAATCTCTTTTTTCTTTTTCCACCATTCAGGTGCCAGTTGCCGCCGGGGAGAGAATAATTTTTTGGTTGTGCAGATGTTGTTCGTGTTTAATGTTATAGTTACGATGAACATCTCAGTGTAATTAGAGTTTTGGAGAAGCTATTGATCCACTAACTGAATTCTATTCTAAAAATCTGTGACCTCCTTTTGAAGTATATCGTATGAAAAATTCTACACTAGATGGCTAGAAAAAAGCTAGGTAAAAACTTTTTCAGCGCGTAATCTTATCTAAAACAATCTTATCTAAAACAATTCCTTAATATTTTTCTTTCAGTTTTTAGTCCTTCTCAGAATTGAAGAAACATAAATGGATAATCTTATGAAATCAAGAAACTAGACAAATGAGACGACAAAATATCAAAACGAATAGTTATGTAATCCGAGAATGTGGATGTCAGAATGAATTTATTCGAAATCAGAAGTGAGAGAGAAAAAGACAGTTTATCCAAGAAATCCTTTGTTGAGAAGAGGATAACAAAGGTCAGAACTTCACTAAAAGGACACCAGAATAATGAAATAAAAAATGTTAAAAAGTTAGAGGAAGCTGTGAAATTCGATGCTCTTGGACGAGCCGATACAGCAGTGGAACGGACTAGAAAAGTGTAGAGACGTAAGAGAAGAAGATGAATTTGGAATGGAAGAAAGTGGTAAAAGGAGGTGGGAAACGATAGAACCAAGAATGAAAAGAGAAAACACTACGATGAAGAAAGAAAAAAGACAATGTTAATCCAAACACCAAATGATGATTGAATGAGTTTAGTGCAAACTGTGACTACTCGATTCTTAGAAAAAGAAGTGACAAGAGAGTGTCAGAAATGTTGGAATGAGCATTAGAAGAGTCCGAAATGGGTCGACCCCGTTGGGTTTTTTGTGCTCCTCAGGCCCTCATAGCTGCAGTGTCCGCCCGCCAAAGGAGTTGACTCCCCGGAGATTCCACGCAGTTTCCGAATACACACCACAAACAGGGAGCGGCGAAACGAGAGCTCCGGGGAGGAGGGCGAGAGAGCCCATCATCATCATCGGCAAATACGAACACACTTATTTTGTCTCGGGTCTCGTCGTCGAAGAAAAACTTCCTTTTCGGAAATGCATATGAAAAGAGAAGCTGCTGCAGAAGAATCTATTTCACTGATGACAAGTTCAGATTCAGATGAAAAAGTAAGAAGCATTAGGAACTACAGTAACCTTAGTTCAGATAATTCTCCCGTCAAAAGCATAAAATCTTGTTGAATTTCCGTTTAAGTCATATCAGAGGTGATTCAAAGCATCACTCCCAACTTGATTTGTTTCTGTCATTTTCTACTTTCTCTCTCTTTCTCTCTCTCTCTCTCTCTCTTTTCTAAAAGTTTTCATTTCCATTCTACTTCCTCTTAAGTTGGTTTAGAAGAAACAAGTACATTTTTGGATGGTATTAGGAACAAAAAAAAGAAGATTCGTGTTTTCGATTGCTCAATTTGTCGCCCAAATGTGGTCGAAGATGCAGGTTGTTCCCCAGAGAACGAAGAACGTCGTTGCCTTTCTCATCTCTTTTTTCTTTTCTTTCTTTTTTGCAATTCACAAATAGAAGTCAAAAATTAGCACATAAATAAGAAAAAGATGATAGAATAAAAATGGAAATTCTGGTTATTAAAAAAGCTGAGAGAACCTGTTTTCCAACACGATCAACTGATAGAAAACATAGAGGCTCGAGAGGTTTGGGGGGGGGGGGGGGGTCCGTGTGTTTCTTCCCGTCGATAGATCATCAGTTTGACATACACACTAAACACACAAAAACACAAAGTCCTCTGAAGAAAAAAGAAGTAGACGACTATTGCCGTGGCACGACAATTGGCAGTGGGACTCGCGACAGGTGGCTGGCTCCCGTGGAACCATTGGCGCTGAAGGAACGCAATGAAACGAACAAGAAGACATCTCAAATCTCCTTCATTTTTTTATTCCACGTGATGGGAACGAGAAGTGACAGGAAAGAAACGACTAGTGTAATTGGCCTTTCTCTCGGTTTTTTTCTTTTTGATATCAAGCCACGGGTTTTCAGATTCGTTATTTCATCGTATTTGTGATCTATTTTATTCCGAACTGAAACATCGGAAAATCAGTTAAACGTTGTTCCATTCAATTGATCGTAAACTGAATCCTTCAAAAACATTTTTCTGGAAATTAAATAAGGAGAAAACACCATGGAAATAATGGGAAAACTGTGGGATTAGCAAATGTACACACATAGTCTGTCTCCAAGATCAAAAGAATGGGATTCATGATAGAAAGAAAAGAATTCTGAGAAAGATTTTTTTGAAGTGAAGTGAGTCGAAGTCATCAGACAACACGAGTGAAATTCAAAATCAACCGACCAACTCCGGATGTCGTGGGTCAATGCACACCTTTTCAAGAAATGTTTTTTGAGTTGAACAGAGAGGAAACAACACTGACGTAATGTTTATTCATAGAACTTATGTAGGTATGGTTATAATTTTAACTCGAGACAAAAACATCAAACTTTAATTCACATCTTGGAAATGTTTGTTACCCTTGATCTTCCCTTTCGAATAGGTTCGATATGCAAATGAATGAAAATGAACGACTATCCCATTGTTTCCCTTTTTCAATTACTGTATGTATAACTAATACTTACTAGAAACGGTTCAATGATTAATATGAATCATCTGGTTGTATCGCTCTGAAGAGAACTGTCATTTTTTGAACAACATGTGTTCTAACACTTTCTATTACGTCGCCTCTTTTGTCCTTTTTTGTTCGGTTAAAGACCAGACAATTTCCAAAATACCGAACGAAATCCCTTTCGATTATCCATCTCTTGTGAGAGAAAAAACTTTTTGACCGACAATTTTTCCTTTTCAGGTGAAAAATTTGTCTCGCGGAGCTTTTTTTGTATCAATGCTCAGCATTCTATGGTCTTTAAATTGCTTTTTCTTTCTGAGAGACTCAAAGAAATCTTATCAACGCGTTTCCATAGAAATATAAGCCACGCCCCTTTTCCAGAAACATAAAAAGGGATTAAATTCCAGGCAAAAACTCGATTGGAAAGAAGGAATCGAATGGTTTTGGTGCAAGAAATTGTGCTTCTTCTCTTCTCTTCTCTATTTTATTATGTTGATTCTCAAGATTGCTCATCCGCCCGTTTGGCACCAACGGATGTGTTAGGTGAGTTGGAAATCGGTTTCCCAACTGTGATAATATGACATCAATACAATCCATATCTATATGGTAACTTTAAGAAAAGTTATTTTATTGAAGTTTAATTTTTTCACTTTTCAAGTTGATTTTAAATATTTGTACCAATTTTGTGTAACGTTTCTTAACTAAACGATATTTATAATTTTAGAAGCAGTTCAAATCTACAGTAACGAGTATGCTCTAGATGACGATCATGTGTCGTATGAAATCGCCTCATCTCCGCCATCCAATTCATTCGATCAAGTATCTGATTCTGTTCGTATTATGGTAAACAACCAATCGGCATGTCCATCTGCTTGTACAGTAACATTGAACCGGTACACAGACAGTTTTCAAGGCGAGCCTAAAAAATGAAAAAAACATAAATGTGATAATTCAGGTTCTGAGTCAACTGTTTTGTTCTTCGACACTGATCATTCTTTCTATCTGCCAACTCATTATATGTGAGTCAAGTTTCCCTTGTGACTCTATAATTATATTTCGGAAACAGAAAGAAACTTTGGCCCTGAGAATTATGATTAATCAAATATATCATTTACAGAAAAGACAATTCAACAACATTCGTTTGTGTATCAGCAAATGGATCATGTGGTGCAACTGTACCAATCTACAGATATTATAAAATATCAAATGGAGGAGTTTGTATGTTTTCTCATCTCAAAACAATTGTTTTGATAAGTTCAATGGAAAAAGAAATTATCTGAATGAATGTCTCTCTTCAAATCGAAAACAATTTTCAGTTCATGCATATTCGTTCGATCAAGATGTGATATATGATGGATACAATCAAGAATTTCTTCCAATTTGCTATACTTGGTCACTTTCTACCACAACAGGTAACACGTTTCTTAGTTGATTATATTTCTGAATATCTGTTTTATTCAGTTGCTAGTAGACCGACATGTGGAACACTCAGCTTCGATATTCCACCAGAAGCACTCACTGATATGAATATTTATGACAATAATCTGGCTGGAATCGAAAGAGATCATTACTATACAACACTACCTTCATCAGATCCAAGTGTCTCCGGATACAATCAAACTGGCGTTCTCGGAAAAGTTTTGACTTCATCGAAGAGTACTGCTTGCAGTTGTCTTGTTAAACTGCAACAACAATTTGATAATCAAACTGGTTACTTCCGTGAGTAGTATAAGTACCAAAATGGTGTTGAAGATTGTATTCAGATCGTCTTGATCACAAGTTAATCGTTACTGGTCAAGAGCCAAATAGGCCTTACGAGGAGTATGTAGACACTGGAGAAACCGTTTACTGTTCTAAGAGACTTGGTGATTGTGGAGCCACTTTGCCACTTTGGAAACATTTCCAATTTTATGACGTTGGTCAGTTGAAAACGAAGTTTTTAATAGTTAAACTACTCTCCTTCCAGATACTGTTTATACAACCGACTCATCACCCCTTCCAATGTCGTATTTGTATCCACAGACCCCGCTTTGTTACATTTGGCCTGCTAACTATTCTCCGAACGTTTCAAACATAGTATCTGGAACAATAGCTCCAGCTCCTCCAATTCAAACTGTAACAACGTTGCCTCCGGTGATCGGAGAATCCACAATAACGAACGTTTCAACAGTCGGAACTGCTGGAACTACGGCAACTACCAGACTTTCTGATTCTTCTGGAGAAGCAGGTTTATCGACTGTCAATGTCAATGGATCCTCAGTCACACCTACATCAAGCATCTTAACTTCTAGTACTTGGAGTACGGTTACTACTGTTTCGTCAAGTGCATCAACCACTGTTTCAACTGTATCTACTGTAACTACACTATCTTCACCGCAGCAACCTACTTCCACTCCATCATCATCACTGAATTCTACTGCAGTCACTGGATTACAAGCAACATCGAATAGTCTTCCAACCATCAATATTTCGACAACTGCTAGTACAGAAAATACGACAGGAACTACATTGAATTTCACAGGAACATCTACTTCTGGAACTACAACAACATCACCAACAGGAATCACATCGTCTACAACAATCCGTCTTTCTGATTCCGGAGCAGTCACCCCTGATATAATTATTCCTCACAACTCGTCACTGACAACTGCGACTTCACATGAATATCCAGTGACGGCTGCTGAAGAATTAACAGATGCACCAGTTGAAACTGAAATGCCATTAGACAATTACAATTTAACACCTGAAACGTTTACTCTTTCAAACTTTTGGTTCAATACGACAACTACCCCAACTTCTGTCGTTGGATCGATTGGAACCACACTTACTCAACCTACCAATCCACCAATCGGTACAGTGGCTCTCTCCAATTCAACTACAACCCCAAATTCCATAGAGATGACAACTTCATCGACAACCTCTGGAACTACACCCCTATTTGGAATTCCACCTGTCACACCCTCGACAAATAGTTCAACCGGAGGAGAAACTTCATTCACAACTCAGACTACGCAAGGATCTTCTGTGACAACTGCCCCACAGCCTGTTATGGTTACCGGTCCTCTCATTTTAATAATACCAGAAGTTGCTTCCACTGAAACATCAACTGCAACATCGGTCCTTTCTTCAACTGTTTCTACAACTGCATCTGCTCCTGCAATTACAATCACTACAGCTGCCACACATCTTCCGGACACGTCTCCAAATGTTCTTACTACTAATACTCCCACTCCCCAACACGTGGCACAAGCGGCTCCAACTTATTCTATTGTGGGCGGAGCATTGGACTCATTCACAAATCCTCCTATCATTGCTGCTTTAATCAGTTCATCAGCTGGTTCTACCTTGTCTTCATCTCTTACACAATCGACTCAATCAAGTGCTGCTACTGCTGAATCCATTTCCCCAACACCTCTTTCACAGCCAACTCAACCAGTCCCAAACACTATTCCATTTACGACTACAGTTGTAACGAATGCTCAAGAGCCAGGTGAATAGTTTTAATAAAAAAAGATAGAATAATAAATTCTGGGTTATACAGGAATCATCTGGAAGGCTGGTGATTGGATCAGCAACACTTGGCATTCTGTTTTCGGAGGAAATGACCAAACTATTATAACAACTTCTTCGAATCAAAATTCAGTAGCTTCTACTACACCACGATCAATTGGAGGACTTGTTGGAAGCTTTATCAACTCAGGAGGTATTCACAGTTTCTGAAATACAATTTCTAATTAGTTCAGGTGAAAGCAACATGAACTCATCCAATCCAGTTTCATCTTTTTCAAATTCTTCTGTTGGTCAATATTTAAATGGAACTTCCAGTCAAAATATCGTTAATAACACTGTCAATTGGATCGAAAACAAACTAGATAGCACGGGAGAATTTCTATCAAATGCATGGGATTCATTGAAGTCAAACAGCAGTACAAGTGGCTCATTTATAAATAATACTCAAACATGGATCGACGGTGCACTCAACAGGTATGAGTTGTTCGGATAACTGATCACAAACAATATCCTTTCTATAAGAATAACAAAATTTACAGCACCGGTGGATTTCTTTCGAACGCTTGGAACTCATTAGGAAATGCCAATAGTACAAGTGGAAATGTATTGAACAATACTCAAACGTGGATAGGTGGAGCAGTTGACAGGTTCGTAAGCTTATAAAAATAGATTACTGTGATTCCAGATGAAAGGATTAATCTGAAACAGTCAGATAATCTTTAATGCATTCATTTTCTTTCATTCCAGTACCGGCGATTTCCTATCAAATGCATGGAATTCACTAAGTTCTAACAATCAAACTGGAAAGTTTGTGAACAGTAGTCAAGAATGGATTAGTGGAGCTCTCAATAAGTTTGAATTGAATTTCCACTTTTGAAGTTCTGAACACTTATTTTTCAGCACAGGAGGGTTCTTGACAAATACATGGAATTCGATTGGATCTTCGAATGGAACAAATTCAAATGTTGCGAACACTACGAAGACGTGGGTTGGAGGCGCTATGAATAGGTATCATCTATATATTTTTATGAAATTGAAAAATTAATGATTTCAGTACTGGGGAATTCTTATCAAATGCATGGGATTCTTTAACATCTGCAGTGAGCAGGTTTTTGGAAAATTTATAGATTACGTATGATTAATCATGTTAATTACAGCAATGTGGGAAGTGGTGTAGTGGGAGAAACAAACAATGTCAAGGAGGGAAGTTCATCTCCAAATGTCACAATTCTTGCATCTGCTCCAGGATCCAGCATTGTGGAAAGCGTTGCCAGCGTGATTATTCCTATTGTCAACTCCTCCACACCAGTGCCGAACAATGAAGTCGAGTGGAACGGAGGTCTTATCAGTGGACCAATAACAGTATAATCAAATCTTTAATAAATCGAAAAATGTACAAGAATCAGTAACGTACTCATAATACATAACACTATTTTAAATTTAATAAAATTTTGGATCCCCGTTTACTGACTATGAGAAATGACTTTTTCTCTATCTGAAGTAAAAGAAGAAATGTATGCGTATCAAATTTATGTACAAGCAATATATTTTAGGCTAATGGCAAATTAATTTGAAGGCTTAAAAGGTGAAAAGTGGTGAAAGAAGGTGAAAAGTGGAAAATGGTGAGATAAGTTTTTCAAATGTCCTCATCGCTATTGGATGGGTAATGGCGACCGCGTTTATTGCTTTTGGTAGTTGGAAGAAGACTTTCCGTATCGTTATGATGTGCAGAGAATCCATCATTGGCGAAAGCAGCAAGATGATTCAGGCGGGATCGTCTGAGAATTGTTAGGATTATTCAGTTTGAACCAAACCAACTAGAACAACCTTCGACAGCAGTTTCTGATCATATAGTAAGCGAGAAGCACAATAACAGCAGAGAGTCCCCCAATGAGCATAGACTTGAAATCTTGATGTTCGTTAGAAATAACCCACTCGTTGAAATCAGAACGGATATTAGAGATTCGTGATTGAAGAACACCAATATCTTCCTTGAGTTCATTGCGAGTACGGGTCAAAAGATCTTGGCCGGTTTGATTGGATGTCGCGTTGACAACTGGAATGCTTTCTTGTGTGAAGAATGGAACGTGGGTGTTTTGAATAGCAGAGAACATTCCACTGAATGCATCCCCAATATCACGGAAGAAACTTTCAGGAATATCTTCGGAAGTATCATTTCTGAAAAATTGCAGCTATAAAAACTGTTTGAAACTGTGTCGCTAACAAGTGCACCGTCATTCGAATCATATTGCGTGATGCGTCGATGTCCTTGAGTGCTTCACTAATCTCATGCTCAATGGATTCCTTTTTATCAACACGATGCGGTTCCGAGTGGAGCGGCTTGGCAACAGATTCGCTCACCACAGCCGTGATTGTGAGTGCTGCTAGGAAAAATGAACGCATCTGAAAAATTTACTACAGTTGTTCGAACAGAGGTTGAAGAAAAAAAGTGAAGAAAGTGCGAAGACTAATGAACTTCAATGCTCTGCTTATTGTGGGTCACAGAAAACCAAATTTAAGAAAGTGAAAAAAATACTGATCCTTAAAAGTTTGACAACAAAACATTGATAACATTTTCGCGCTAATTGAAGCTTTCGCGGGTTTAACTTGAGCAATGTACGCAATTATCCGCAATGAAAATCTGCTTACCGTACTTTTTTCAAAAAAATTGAATGTTTCCTGTTATTTAGAAAAACTTGTCTCAGGTTCACCTAATATGAGTGGGAATTCTGAAAATGCTTCTCAAAAAATGCAATCATCAGGCTTTAGTTCTGAACAAGTGAGAAATTTTTATTTATCAAGTAATATCAAAGAATAAAAATTTCCAGACGTCGAAGCAACCTCAATTAAATAACAGTGCCTCTAAAAACGAGAAAAAAATGGCGACTCAAGATGCTCGCTTCCAAGACAACTCCAAAAGTAAAGATGCATACGGGAAAGATTCCAAACATATGGAAAATCCTTCATCCAATCGCGGTCCTGCTAAGCAGAAAAGAATAGCAATGGGATCAGACTGTATAAGAGTTTTTCATCGGTCATATAACAAACCAAATAATCGAAACCAGATTGGAAGCAACAGATCTGTTCACAGTTCTCCGGGGAAAAAGGAATCAAGAGCAAGTAGTCGTACTACAAACTCTGAAAAACCGAAATTGCAAGACCCCACCGTGAAAGCTGAAACATCAATAGAAGTTCAAGCAATGAACTCAGCTATCAATGATTCAAAACTTAGTGATTATTCGGATCGAAAATTGCAACATCAGCAACAAGGACCTCATCCGGAAACAATGCAAAAAGTAGTAGTAAGATATGAATTTCTCGACGTAATGTCCTTTCTTTAACAGAACGTTCCGGTTTCGGTAGTGACTCCTACAAAGTCAATCACCGGAATAGAAATTGAGCGACCTTCCTATTCTCCAAGTAGCCAGAACACTTCTCTGAATAGTTGGAAATTCCATTCTGTAAGTACTGTAATTTTAATACTTTCATTAAATTTTTTTTCTAAATTCAGATAGAAGCTGATTTGGGAATCAAGTCGTTGGAGTGTTCTGCTGGAGAAACTGATGATTTGCAGAAATGTTTGGAGCGATTACACAGAATTGAAGCGATGATTAAAGCTGAATCGTCGTTGGAAGGCAAAAATAAAACAATTCTGTTCCTACCGGATGCTTTTGCTGATAGCAACGTGGCGGAGTCAGCAATTATAGTATGGTTTCGCTTCCGTATAACGGAAACTTGGTCATGTTCACTTGAATATATCCTATCAGTTTCAGCAACTATATGGAACTTTTACCGTTCTTGACGTGAAAATGCATTTTAACGAGGATGGTGAACGTATAGGCTCCGGATCAATTACTGTTTTAGAAAAACAAGCTGAGCAAGTTAAAAAATGGGCATCGGGAAGAAATTGGCGAGCTGTCAGATTGATGCCATTGAAAAGTCGAGACGATAAGAACCCATTAAGCTTATATATTGACTTTAAAGAAAAAGAATGGTGCAACAAGAGAATTCAGGTGATTGTAAAACAGAAAAAAACTAAGTTTTCCATCTGGTTTCAGTGTTTCAAAGAACTAAGTGGTGTCTTCGAGGGTGATGGTCTGAGTTTCCTAACTTTATACAAAGTCGATGGAAAATGCGCACAGTCAGCCATTGCAAAAGCTCCATTCATCAATGTTAAACGTCTTTTCGACATGATGAATTTTACAAAACGCAAGTGAAAAGTTATAAGGTTTTCATCAAAATCTCTTTTTTCAGTGTTCATGCCTCAACTGAGTGCCGATGTGTATCAAATTGAAGAAGAGTAGAATTGAAGAAGAGTATATAAAGAGTATTATCTCGTTTTTTTCCTGTTTTTGTTGTTCTTATGAAGTTTGCTGAAAGTTGAAAAAAATGTATTGAACATTTTATTCGTAATTTTTGTAAATTTAAAGAATTTATAACGATGGTGAACCATTGTATCCTGCCACGATAACCGCACTAGGATTCGGATCATATGCAAATTATCGGGGATCAAGAAGATATGTCTAGCTTGATTCATCAGAGAAAACAAGGTTCTCAATCCACATCCCGTATTTATCCCATAAAGCTTCTTGGAGAAACATAGCATAAGCGACACCAAACAAGGATCCACCGAGATGTGCGGCATGGTCGAATAGGCGGAATCTGAATAAATATTATCTTGTAAACTGTATAGTTTGATTTTTATATTGACCTGAGAATCAGGCCAAGAAGATCGAAAGCGATAATTCCATAAACGGCGCTTTTTGCGGAAAAATCAAAATTTGGAACAAATATCAATGAAAGTCGAGCTGAAAATTATGTTATTAATCTATGGGGGAGTATAACTAATTACCATCAGGAATATGCATACAGGTATAGGTTAGTACTGCTAAAATGGCACCGCTTGCCCCGAGAGCTCTGATTCCTGACCGCATCACAGCTTTATCAACAAGACTGATAAATGATGAAACGACAGCCGCAGTTATATAAAAAGACCAGAATTGTTCGGGACCCATAAACTTTTCGATGATGTGAGGAGCAAATGTTGACATAACATACCTAAATGCGCTTGTTTGTTTTTTAAATCAGAAATAGCATTGATTATAGTGGTTTTTAAAAAAATTCTTACATGTTGAGACCCAAATGAATGATCGAGGAATGAGAAAAAGCACTTAATAACATTGGTGAGCACAAAGACTTCGATGCATAACTGTTTGTGAAGTATCGTGTCATGAAAGGTTTCCATGATTTTCCTTTCCATAGAAGGTACACCTGAATATTCTATAAGTGATAAAATTAAGTTTCTAACGACTCACCATAATGTTTAATCCAATAAGAACAGCCAAATTCTTTTCTCCAGTTGTCAGCTTGTACTCGGTGCCGGCTTCAACCTTAGGTTCGAAATAGAGTTTTACCTAAAATTCTCGGAGCCGTGTTGAGAAACTCTTTTGGCGCGAAAACTCAACTTTGGTCGAAAATCGTTCACGACATGCTCATGAAAAAAACTTACCGCTTCAAAGACGTTCGTTGGTCCTGTTTTTTCCTCTTTCCTCCTTCGCCAACATTCGGCAATTATGGCTATTGAAAATGTCGTTGCTCCAGTTGCCAATGTGAATCGAAAAGCCTAGGATAGAACAATCAATTCCATATGATAAAACTTCTAAAAAGTAGTCCAAAACTCTATTTTAATTTGATCATTACTCACTTTCCATAAGTCTGATAACGGTCGTACTGTTCTCGAGTCAGGGCTGAAAACTTGTTTTGAACCGAATTGAACCTCTCTATTCTTCGCAAGTTCTTTAATCTCTTGATGACGCAGCCTGTCTCTTAACCCATCTCTTGTGAATCTTCCCATTGGATTTGCCCATTTTGTGAAAGGTCGCGAACAAATATATCCAACAAGACGGCCACTAAACATTTTCTGAGAAAATATGATATTTGACGTAATTTTTATTTTCTCAAAGAAAAAGCATGAAACGCGCCAATCTCACAGAAGAGAAGTGGTGCGCCAGTGGCTATCCGTAGCCTAGTTTTTTCTACTGCGACCGCCACTGGCACACTAAAGCTTATTTTTGAGTATACTCTACCGAAAAGACGACGTCACAATTGAAAGTAAGGAAAAGATTGTTCAACTATTCAGTCTCATATTTTAGAACATTCAATGCAGTATCTGGGAATAAAATTTAAAATTTGTTTTATTTGAAAACTGAAAGATAGAATAGAAAATAAACTGTGGTTTGAGTAGGAAAAAGGTGAATATGACTGCAATATTGATACAATTATTTTTTCAAAATTTAAAAAAATGACGATTCGGAAAAAACAGCATTCGGACGTTTTTTAACGTTAAACACCATCATCGGGGTTTACTGCCATGCATGTTTTTATATGCAATTAAATCGAAATCTATGGCATCATACTGATATGAAAACACTGTTTTTTCGAAGCGTGAGAAATGATACATATATTCAGTGAAACTTCAAAGATCTTGCCGCTTTTGGTCTTGGAGTGTGGCTCATTTGAGCAATTTGATTCTTTTTTTGAGAATTAATTTTCTCGGTCGTCTTCTCAAGCTCGTCTTGGATTACTTCGTTTATTGCTTCTAAATTATTCTCAGTGAAACGGAGACATCTGAAAGAAAACATATTAATTACTCATCCTCTCTCTTGATAACTAACTTTCTGCCCATGGCCACGACTTCTGTGACATACATAGGTGCCACGTCACACATCAACTTGAGGTGATCAACAATCTCAGGTATAGAAGAAGAAACGGACGAACTATATTGGACAAACTTTGCAACGATTTCCATTTCCATTGTTAATACTCTTTTGGCTATATAATGATTGCAGACAATCCGTACATATCTATCCTTCAAAAGAGTTAGCCTTTGCCTCTTTTTCTCAAGATCCTTGTCGATACAAGCTTCCGCAGCTTTTTTGATTTCTTCCTTTGCTCGAATTCTTTCCAAAAGCGATAAACCTCCTTTGCTTTTTTGTTGTGCCTGCATTTCAGAAAACTTCTTCGGAGAAACAGGAACCGTATTCGAACTTCCGGTTGATGCTTTCTGGGGACTTTTCAAGTCATCGATAACTTTTTGAACGAATTTGGGTAGGGATACCGCCTCAGGGTCCGTGTGCATTTCAAGAGCTTCTCTCATTCCAATATGAACGGAGCTTTTTTGAGTTGGAGGACGAGGAAGCTCCACTTTTTGAAGATTTGGGCAATGCTTATTTGGGCGAAACAATGGATGCATCCGCTTCAGTCCAGATACATTTGAAACTACAAATAAAATTAAATTGAAGAAATAGAAGTGTTGGGTACTCACTCCCTTGAGACTCGAGAAAATTTGCATGATGCTCCATGACAATACCTGACAGCTTGTATCTGAGAATATGGGCACGGTCTCTTTGTCTTGCTGCATCTAATCTTATTCTTTCGTCAAGCTGCGGCTTTCTTGGCACGGCTTGTATTAGTTTTCGTGGACTTTTTTTCGGAGACAACAGCTTTGATGGACAGACAAGTGGTAATTCTTGTTCGTTATCTTTCTGTGGTTTCTCACACAAATATCCTTGCAAATCTGAAAAGTTCTTAAAATATAATTTAATTACTAATAAGAAAATATAACCTTCTATAAGATTAGGGCGAACTTCCAACTCATATTTTCCAGCCTGTCCAAAAGCTCTTCTTTGCTCCCGCATTTCGACATAGTAGGATTGAGGGTAAACATGGAGAATTTTGGATAAATGCTCATCAGAAAAATCCCTTCCAGATGTGTTTTTGATATTTTTGAATAGTTCAGGTGCTATGCAGCTTCTATTTTGTCCGAGGAAAATGCTGACGATTTGATCGATTTGTTTGAAAGAATCGATGAGATGCTCATAGGACGATGGCAGTTCTACTCTTTGGCGTACGCTGTCTTTAACTTCCTCTATCAACCGAGATTTTTTTAAAAACTCGGCGGTCATTCTTTTTCCTTCTTCTTCATAAGCACCTTCCTCTTCTTCTTGAATTTTTTCTGCAGATTTTGTGACATTGAAGCCTGGCACAACATAATCCGGTATAGACTTTTTGGGCGTGAACAATGCACGAGCTGCTTTTGACTTGGATGGCGAAACAACTTCCAAAATTTTCTTTTTTGGAGACTTCATTTTTTCGGCCAGTTCATCGACAATTTTTCCTTTATTTTTCAAGTTTTGAGCATGTATTGCTTTTGCAGCACCCTTTGCAGCCAATCTCGACTGCAAATCAGCCACGGTTTTAATTCCGCCTTTCTTTTTAGAAGGGACGGAGGCTTCCATTAAAACATCGAGCGCTGACTTTTGTACTTCTGGATTATCAAGCACAATGTCCTGATTCTCAGATGGAAGTACTGGAGGTTTTTCGAGCACCATAGCTTCTTTTGATCTCTTTGGAGGTGTGCCAGTAAGATCAGAAGTTGAGAGTTCTGCTTGACGTGTTGGCGTTCGAGGACGGGTACGTGACACCTTTTTATCAGTAAAAAGTACATCACTGGCGACATCGACAACTTGGTGCGAATTTCTATCTTCTTCTTTCACAGTGACTGTACTCTGCTTACATGGTTGGATAAGTTCGTGATTATCTTCTTCTAGGGGAGCCTTTTTTTCACCTCTGGTTCTTGGCTTCCGTGTGGTCTGAACAATAATTTTCAAACTCGACGAACTTCTCTGGAACGGACGGTTTCTTACCTTGAAAAAATTTGTGACGACAGTTTGTGGATTCTCAGAACCAGCTCGAGATCTTGTGATTCTTGAGCTCATATTGTTTGATTACTAATGAGTTTAATATGTTCTGTGCAGAAAAAGTAAGAAAAACAGAAAAAGGCCACAATGTTACGCACAATGGTTTAAACGCACTATTTTTCCCGCACTTTTCGTTAGAGCATCTTTTCTACGCTCTGCGTCTCTTTGTTGTACATACTGTATTTTCATCTCAAATGAACGCTGACAATTGATTGCAAATCCACGTTTTTCTCAGATTTCTTGGATTTTCATGCGTTTTCTCAGCAGGAAATAGTGAGATTAGTTCAACAAAATGTTCAAAGAAATAAAATTAAAGTGAAACTAGAACTCTCGCCCAAGTCTGGTTCAAATTTTCGATTTTCTCAAACTTTCACTAACTTTTTTTGTGAATTTACTTTCGAGTGTCTATTTAAAAAATTCTTCCTCTTGTCAAACATTATTTCAAATTTCAGATCAAGTGCAATAATGCCGGTAATCAATGTAAAAGATGATCAAGATTTCAAGAATCAACTCACACTAGCTGGATCCAAGCCAGTCATCGCAGATTTCACCGCTGTTTGGTGTGGACCCTGCAAAATGATTGCACCAACATTTGAAGCTCTTTCAAATCAATTTCTCGGTGCAGTTTTCCTAAAAGTCGACGTCGATGTTTGCGAAGAAGCTTGTTCCATTTACGGCGTCAGTTCAATGCCTACCTTCATCGTTTTCCAAAATGGGTAAGACACGTCTGTTGAAAACAATTACTATCTTATTAATTTTTTCAGAAGCAAGATGGACATGATGAAAGGAGCTCAAAAAGAAGGATTAGAAGCACTGGTCAAGAAGTATGCAGATAACACATCCGCTGTTTCTCTGGTCAGTGGTCAAAGTGACTTGGGTTCTCTGATTGATAAAAAACAAATGGAGTGCTTGAACGGATCAGACGATACTCCTCTCGACCGGTTTCTCGAAGGAAATTGCAATTTGGTTTCTGATTGCGATGAGCAACTTATCGTATCTCTGCCCTTCCATCAACCAGTAAAGGTTCATTCCGTTCTTATCAAAGGAGTTGCTGATCGCACTCCGAAAAAAGTTAAAGTCTTCATTAACCTGCCAAAGACCATCGATTTTGACAATGCTTCTGGTCTCGAACCAACTCAGTTACTTGAGTTCGACGACTCGGCCACCAATGGAGAAGGCCAGATTTTGCCGTTGAAGTATGTCAAGTTTCAAAATGTGCAAAACATTCAATTCTTCATCGAAAACAACACCGGTGGAGGAGATGTAAGAACAAGCAAACAATCATTTTAAATTCAACTGGTTTTAGGTCACCGAACTTGTGAAACTGTCCGTGTTTGGAACTCCGCTGTCTTCCATGAACATGAACGAGTTCAAGAGAGTAGCCGGCAAAGCTGGAGATGCTCATTAATTGATGCAATATATCATAAATTATTCTACTCATTTCAACATCAAGCCAAACTTCTCGATTCTCTTGTTCTCGCCCGATTTTTTCGCTTGTGCAAGTATAATTCAATCGAACCCTGATTTTCTTAAATAAAAATGTCTATTCAAACGCTTGGAGTAAAGTTTCTATGTTGTAGACATTAAAATATCTGTTGTCACTTTTTCAACCTGAGGATGATCTTTCTTTAAATAGATGGACGTCGATCGATTGATGCGAGATCTGACGGTTGAACAACTAGAGAATATCCAACAAAATCTAGAGTGAGTATAATATATCAAATAAAAATGAGGTGTTATTAGTCTTCAGAAAAGAGATGGACGGAAAACGAGAGAGCCTTCGTGAGATGGTCGGTCGTCGTTATCGAGATGTGCTCGAAGCTTCATCTGAAGTACGCCACGTGTGCTCTTTAGCCGAAAAACTAGCGATAGATATAGCTAATACAAGAATCCAATACCAATCAACTCACATCCGGTAATGACAGCCTAAACATTGATAATTTTTCTTTGCTACAGACCTGGAGGAAAAGATGAGCAGAAAGCTGTGGAGCATTTGTATGCTGTGAACTATCTTATATCAAGTATAGGAAACGATGGTACTCAACATTTAAAAAATCATTCATATAAACCGCTTTCAGGAGGAGAACCTCTCGACGACGTAGTTGCATTTTGTATGGTAGAACATTTGCAAAAACAACTCCTTAGTAATCATTCATCTCCTATTGTACGTTACATTACACCGCATATTTAAAATTTATCGTTCAGGTTCATAAGAACGCAAGAGCTATGACAAATCTAATCGTAGCAACTCGATCTGAACTCGAGGAACAAAACATCTCAACGTTAATTGATGTTTCTCGACCAGATTGGGCCACCAACCAATTAGCAGCAATTGCGTTACTCCAAGGAAAGGACATTGGACAACTTCTTGATCTTTATCTTGAAAAGCGATATGATTATATTCTTCGTCTTATTGAAGATTCTGCGACTATTCTTAATATCGTCGATGAAATGAAAAAGACTCTGCACATTGTTGAAGAGCTTTTTGTTCACGGAGAGTTGATTCATGCAATTCACTCAGTTTGCAATGGACAATACAAATGTGGTAAGAGTTTTCAAAGTGACCCCCTAAATGGTCTTAATTTTCAAAAAGTTTTTTCTAGAGTTGATTCGTGAGATGTGTGCCGACCAAGCTTTTGCATTTGAAAAAACAATATATGAAGATATGGATCGAGTTTGGAGACAGATGAGAGAGAAACTGAGTGGTAGAGGATCAGGAACACTGCCCTCTCAGCTCGTAGTAGAAAAGTGTTCGGCTTGGATTGATAGGTGAGTGTTCCAAAGTTACTTTTAATCAATTTTTACTTTATCGTTCAGAACATCCACCTTAACGCATAAGCTGGTGTCAGAAGTCTGTGAGTATTTCGATAGTTTGGATCAAATTGTGGACCTGTTACAAGCAATAACCCTCTCGCTGAAACAAGATTGGCCAAAAATTGGATCATGTAGAGTAGTATATGATAAGCTTCTGCAGACAGCTGTTGTCGATAAAGCTAAGGTGTGCTTTTTATTAATAAAATTTTTTTATCAACTACTTCGGAAATGATAACATAAATGTTTCAGATTCTTCTAACTGAAATGATTGCTTTCATTGAAATTTCTGCAAAGAAAAGATTTGAGTCGACGAACGATGGACCACCAACTGCCATTTTTGATGACCGTACCTACCGTCCAGACTCTAATTCACATATTGGAATATCCACCCAACTTTATAAGTAAGTTAGTTTCTTTGAACCCGAATGTTCAGGTCGGATTGGCTAATTAAAAATCCATTGCTTCTGTCTGAAGTTGTAATCTTGATATAATCTTCCCAACAACCTTCTTCAACGCTTCCATAAAGTATTTCCAGATGTGTCAAAACTTTGTGGGAGTCGCTCGAAAAAGTTAATGAAAAATGTTGTCAATTCGAGGCAATTTGTGCTCCAATGGCTGATATGGCAACTGCTTCGGCTATGAAAGAGACGATGGCTACAAGCGTGCTCGAATTGTTACTCCGTCTCTGTGAACTTCATTCCGACAAGTCTAATGGATCGGCTAGATTTTTGGCTAGAGCTCGATTGGCGCTTGCATTAGTTCATTCGGAATCTACCCTCATTAGTACTCTTTTGGATAAGGATTCTAATCGGATAACTTCTCTCAATCAACGTCTACATTCAATTATTGAAAAGAATCTCGGGTGAGTTATTCAGAAGTTTTTATAGCACAATGCTCGAATGTACGTATGAGTTCGAATCATAATGTAACACAGAAAAAGAAGGTTCACGGTTTTTACATAATAATGGTGAATGGGATTGTCAAAGAAAAAACGGGTATTGCATGAAGTGGGCTTTATGAACATCACAGCTTGGGAGAGGACCTATTGAGATTGTTGACATGAGTGATGACAAACAAAAACGAAGCGATTTGAATAGGCAAGTAGCGAAATGATACGTGAATAACTATAGAAAATAACTTCGAGGTAAACGGGATCACGACTAGAGTCCGGACTAAAGAAAATGGAATGGAAAAATGAATAGCTTAGTAACTTTAAAGTTGAATGAATTATTTTTGATAAAGCAAACGGATGACTCTTAGTAAATGATTGAAACACTTGTCAGCAAAGCACCGACGGAAGAAGTATTCATATGCATACGGTTCTTGAGTCACGTTCGGAACTTGATTCATTTCGGTCTTGATGAATTGCTTAGCACGTTCCTGCTCATTGAACTCAGGCCAAACATCGCAAATCGATTTCACCTTATAGTGGTTGCAAAGAGCATTTGAAATTTCCTCTTGGTGGCCGAATCTCTCCATATATGAATCCCTCATTACAACTACGCTTCCTGGTTGAACGCATTCCAGAAGTGCTCGTTCCAAGTCGTGTACGTTATGCTGAAATCACCGTTATCAGAAATTGTACGAAAGAAATCCCGTAGAACTTACCAGTGGGAAATCTACCGATTTTATTTTATCGTCTGCCAGAGATACGAATACTGTCCTTGTTGTGTAGTGACGAGTTCTTCGATTTCTCGTTTTATTACTTAGCTGTTCAGTAGACAACGTCTCGACAACTTCTACGATTCTATGTGGTCCTCCGATTGGAATGTTCGAAGTGATAATAGTATCACACCAGTTCTGAATAATGTCTCGCATGAATCCAATTGTGTTGTAAATTGTTTCTTCAACAAGACGGTTATCTCCCATCAATCGGTTATACTCGGTGATCGACAATCCTGGGTTCTCACACCAGTTAAGCATGAATATAAAGAATTTATTCAGTGGCATTCTGGAGTAGAAGAGGAAAGTTCCCTCGTAGACCGAAATTTTTGTGATGATTCGCTTCTCCCTGCGTTTTCTGCATGAACGGCATCTCCACTTAAAGAAAATTCGGTTTGGTTTTTTTCAAATATAAAAAAACAAACTTACAACGAAACCATTCGCGTGCTTTATCAGACTCATAAGCTGATCTTTCGGGCAATCTTGAACTCGACAAACTCGTGTATTTGGAATCAGTCCGTAGCGTGCCAGGAATTGAATTCTGGAAAATGACTTTAAATATAAACAGTGATGAAGCTATCGACTTACCCGAGTTTTGGATCAGAAAAAATTTTCTGCAAAATGTCACTGTTGAAGTCCACACTGAGAACTTCCTCTGGACCAGCAACCTCGGTCCCATCTAAGATTGTGAACTTTCCACGATCAGGGCGGCTACTGAATAATAATTCCATCAAGTCACGCTGTAGTTTTATTTTCTCACCCTGGCGTCTTCCGAATTGGTGTATGCGTTCCACTATTCGACCGAGGAGGAGACGGGTTTGGGAACCTGCCAGTCCCAATCGGTAGTTGTATCCCATTGAAAACACTAGGGTTTATAAGAGCCGACAAGTCTATCTTCATTTCATCATCACTGTTCACTTCCATATCATAGTCTTCCTCGTGATTCTCCAGATTCGGGGAATTAGCTAATGCTGTTAAAGCATCAACTAGCGATGTATCTGTCATACCATGTGTGCTGGCAATAAGGAATTCAAGTGAATTCATGGCTCGATATACCTTTAAATTAATGAAAATGTTTTTTTTTTTCAGTTTTTTTTGCGATAAGGAGGGGGACAGGGAAGTAGAAGAACATATACATGAGATAAAAGTGGAAAAGCAAAAATGAAAACTGTGGCCGAATTTTACAGTATGATAACGTGGCAACAACAGAGCGGTCCTAAACAAACACAGTCAACCAGAGACACACGCTCTGACGCACAGTGTTATGGAACTGTGGGGACCGTGTGGAGCGAAGCGACAAACTTCACTCGAAAGAGAGGAAGAGAGAACCAGTGAAGAGAGAGGAAAAGATAGTCGAGGACATTTTGACTGTGGTTGTGGCTGTTAGTTGAAACGGGAGTGAAGTGACTGGAGTGGTGCGCAAGAGAAGGGATCTACCGAACGGGGCCACCATCGCCGAAGAGAGAAAACGGGAGAAGAGACCATTGAAGACAGGCAGTCAGTCGGGTGGCGACTGCACGAACAGGTCTCTTCTCCATCTCTTTTCCGAAACTTCTCATTTTGCGCGATCTCTCACTTCTACCGCACTACTCACGGCCCTCGAGAGACACTATTCAAAGAGAGAGCGAGGTGTACAGAAAGGAAAGACTCACTTTCGCGTCCCTTTCTTGTCCCGATCCGTATTTAATTGTAGACTGTAAGGTTCGACCCGAAGTTATGGTCCCGGATATTATGACTGTGTAATTCAAATTGCTAGGTGAAATGTCTCGAATGGAGAACAGATGAATGGGAATTTCTCAAAATATGAGAGAAGAAAAGAACATTTTTGTTGCATATAAAGAGATTTCTAATGGACAGTAAGAACAAGAAGTATGAATTT
Source organism: Caenorhabditis tropicalis (assembly GCA_016735795.1). NCBI lineage: Eukaryota > Metazoa > Nematoda > Chromadorea > Rhabditida > Rhabditidae > Caenorhabditis > Caenorhabditis tropicalis. The sequence goes on along the minus strand of CM028614.1, from coordinate 5,612,808 downwards.
ATTGGCAAAAGTATCAATTTTGGTTCGTTTGCCATCCCCTTATGGACTGTAAGACACCTTATGGGCTACAATACCTAGTATGGTACAGTATTGTGAAAGTCGTTCAAACCGTTCAACAGTAGTTGTTCAACAATCAAGGAAGAAGATAGCTTGTGGTAGGAAAGGACCTGCCATCTTCGAAACATTTCTCATTTTGCCTGACATCACGGGACAAAGGAAGTTGAGACCAGATGCGCGAAATTTCTGTTGCCGCTATAGAGGCACACGGTGTTTGTCCATGACACACGTATGAATCACGGCCCACTTTTAACTCACTGTCAATGGCATCAGTACAGATTCGAAAACAGTAGCGAACACGAATACTCGACTGAGCCAGAAAATGTTCTAATTAATAGGCGTGCCCGTTCTTTTCACTAATTGCGTTCTCACCCTCTACTGATACAGCCATTCAATAGGCAATTCTGGGCAGAAAAAGTGATGGACGCCAAAGTTTATGATCGACACCGATAGCAGAAATAATGGCAACATTTTTGAGAGAATGAGCTCGTGTAACTCGCAGAGTGACACCTATTGATAGGAAAACTGAAGAGGAGAAATGGAAGGGCTGATAAGAATAAAGTATTGAATCGAGGCAAGGACCCGAACTGTTTATGTGTTAGATTGCTGACAAACGACGAGACATATAACGAAAGACGTTTGCGGGGGTGGCTGTCTGTACCGAGGGACCTTAGAATCGGAAAGATCTACAAGAACGACTAACCCTTTGGCGTGTTATTCGCAGCGCCGAACTAAGCGAAAAAGGGACGCACCTGTGTGTTTGTACTCAAAAGCGTACGATGGTTCCGTCCATCGTCGAATGCTTTGTTTTTATTGATCGCCCGATTCTCTCGGAGAACGCTTCATGTTGGTTTCATCAGAGAAAACCGTTTCGGGCGCAGGCAAGTGGAGAGTACTGCGGCCAGTATCCGTTATTTTTAGTCGACTGGGCCAGCGAGGAACAAAGAAGACACTAGTCGAATTGCTATGCAAATCGTACCCTTCATTCTACAGTCTCGAATTTATTTTCCAAGTTTTGAAGGGATTCGTCCCTAAACGATTGAGATAAGCTCCAGAAAATGATAAGGGGGAGGGGGTGGTGCAGTATGACCATTCTACAACATTTCAGAAATCGAGTAGCCTTTGTACTAAATCTAACAATTAGAGCGTTCTTTTGTCTGTAAATTTGCATTATATCATTGTCATCATGGCTCACATAATACTCATAAATGCATGTTAGTTTTTGTTTAACGAAAGTATGAAAGTTTCTTTCTGAAAACTTCGAATCAATGAAAATACATAGCGGAAAACACGATACTTTCGAAGAGTTCGGGCAAGTGGTTGAACCTCAAAGTTTTGTTAAGGTGAATGTGAGAGTGTTGCGAATTTATTGTGGTCTCTTGTATGTCCCTGCGTCTCGCCCGGTTTACTGTAGAAATATGCTGTATATTGGCGCCCACCCGCGTCGCTGACGACGACGAATCACATTGCGCAGCAGCAGCAGAATGTTTCTGTGTGCCCACAGGCGGGCCGGACGGGTCTCTCTAAGAATCCATCGCTATTTTTTCAATCAGAAACGCCTAGTTGGACCGTCTTTTGAATGTTGTAGTTTTCTCGTGCCTCTCATCCATCTCTTCTCTATACTAAGTGTCTTCGAAAACAGTCGCAACGCGATCCGCATTATTGTGTGTCTCTTCTCGAGTACGGACCTCGAGGGCCGATTGCGCAGTGCGCGCATATTTCGAATGATCACACGATTCGAGGAGTCGCCGACGATTTTCGTACGCCGATGGCGCCGCAGTCAGCCATGTATACACAACCGGCCCCGTCTGCCCGTCGATTCGTTTCAATTCCTTTCTTCTTCACATACACACAGAAAGAGGCACCTCTTCTCTGTCTCTCTGGCCGATCGGCGGCCGATTCCATTTCGATTGTGAGAGTATTGTTTGGGAACGCACAAATACGTCAAAGTCCATTTCAACATTCCAGTTCACATAGGAAAGCAGCTCTAGAATGTTGAAAGCAAGAAAATTCCAATGATTTCAAAGATAAAAAGAACGAACTGTTATTAGGATGAAGAAAAGCGGGGGAAAACTGTGAGGAAGTTATGACTCACAGAGAAATGTTTTGGAAGCGCTTCGATAAGATTGAAAATGAAGTGAAAGAAGATATAAACATGGTTTTATCGGTACAGGGGTCTCGAGTTGTCCAGACACTTGGTAATACCAAAGGAAGAAAGCAAATATAGAAATTTGTGTGAGCCGTTTTTCACGGGCACTCAAAAGATGGTTTCTTTTCCTCTCAAATGTCGTACGAGTTCCAAACAGGCGTTTTGCATGTTACATACAAGTCAAAAGAGATCCGTAATAATATTTAATTCACGAGATTCGTTCATTACATCACTTTTGAAATAAGACAGTTCGATCAGTACACATCGAACATTTCAATATCGGGTCCTAGTACAAAAAAATGAATACCAGGATTTTTGAAATTATGCTTTATATCCATAACACTTACGTGACGATGTTCTATTCTATCTCATTCCACTCTGCTACACATACACTATTTTCTCATCAGAGTGTGTCGGTGCTTATCACAAGGAACCTTTCCTTCTTAAGGCGGGGCAGTGCTCCCCAAAGTGCAAGAACGATACTGCTGACTTTGCAGATTGACTGGTCGATAACATAAACGGTGTCACATGAAGCACCAGGACGTATGTGTGTGTGTGTGTGTGTGTGTGTTGTCTTGAGCCCCATTTGCAAAATGGTTTTTGATGGTCACTTCTCCACCTACCTTTCCTACCTTCCCTCCCCCCTTTTTCTAACCAACAAATAGCCTTGAATTGTGAGAAGTTTCACAAGAGACATGGAGATGGAAGGTTTTGGGGGCCGATGTAGATTCGAAATGGCCAGTTTGCGGAATGAGTGGAGAGTGGGAGATTTTGCACTTTTCGATAACAAAGGAAATTGAAACAAAAGACTAGTATGTAATTATATAAAAGTAAAGAGAAACGAGTAGATGAATAAGAATTAATGAATTTTTCAATTCGGAATTTTCGGAATTACAGTAATGCACAGTAGAATAGTATTTTTTTATCAGAAGAAATTCAATTCTTTTAACTCACAAGGGACCAATAGCTACACTGATATTTAGGCACCAGAAATTTTTCATATTGAAATTGAAAAATCCAAGAGCATAACAACATATTAACGGCAACGAAAAAAAAGTGGCTGTTATGTAACAGAAAGCTCCCTAAGCTGGGCGCCACTGATATCCACTGATATCAGGGCTCGTTGTGTTTTTCAGTGACGACCAGGTCCTCTGCTTTCCCTTCTTTTTCGCTTCAAGAGGACCTCTTTCCTTTGCTCACCCTCGCTTTTCTCTCCACCCCTATCTAGTCAACGGCCACACAAATCCGCTGCGAGAGGCCTGAGAAGAGGAGGCGCGTGCAGTGATACGCACACTTCGAATATATATATATATATATATATATATATATAATAAGTCGCTAATCAGATGTGGTAGTCATAGAGCGGCTACTGCTCGACAAACGAAATAGTATGAAAGAGGAGGGGAAATGCATGCATAACACAACCATGGAAACGGGCCCTGGTGAGAGGAAAAATGGCCCCGTTTGTCTTATCATAGCATTAGCTTTGGTTTCAACAGCACCTACGTCTCTGCCAGAATATGCATGCTTCTTTCTCTTCTTCTCTAGAATGTGATATTTGGTGGGCCATAATTGGCGCCGTACTTTTAAAAGTCTACTATCGAACTCAGTTTTATAAGATAGAACTTCAAATCCGAGAAATAGTTATTCGAAAAAAGTTATTGAGATAAACAAAAATTAGGAAGTTTCAAAATTTTTCAAGGTTTTATGCTAGATAACATCGAACAGAAAGATGGTCCTGACGGCCACAACCTTCCATATTCGTTTCATAAAAGCGAAAGTCAGTGTGATTCAACACAGCGATAGTTGAAGGAGAAGATGTTTATAAGGTCATTGCCCATTTCCGATACTTAATAATTATTATAAGCAACCGAACACATGTTTTCAAAAAAGAAAAACGAGAAAAAAAGGGACATTTAAAATAGAGCAATAATAATAATAATAATCAAAATTTATTTGTAGGGGCTTCTGTGAGATCGTGGTTGATGAACATGTTACTGCTGTCAATTTGGCTGAATATTTGGAATCATTCGAAGGTGGAATGTACGCTCTTCGTCTTGTGATGGTATCATTTTGAAAAGTTGGATGTAGAATACACAAGATTATTCAGGAATTTCAAACGATTGCTGGTGATGTTAGTGAAGAAAGAGTTCCCATTGCGCTTTCACCAGCGATTCAAACAATACTGTTTGACATTTCAAGCCGTCTCGCAGAAGCGTCGATTGCTCATCTCTTGACGAAAAAAATCAGAAAACAGCTTGATGACTACATATCAAACAAATTTGCGGAACTCATTGGTGATAGAGTTGCCGAGTTTAAAGAATCATGGAGTTTAACAAAAAGATCAACAGTACAAATTCTTTTTGACTGCCAACTTCTCAGTGTGATGTTCCCCGGAGAGAAGTAAGAACTATTTTTTTATTTGAATGAATCCAAAATTTAAATTCAGAATTCGGATGGTTTGCTCTTCAATCGAGTCACATCTGGATCCGTTTGACGTAGATTTGCTCTTTCCTCTTCTTTCGGCCAACGTCAAACTAGTATACACTCGTACTCAGGTACACAACATTCATAAATTTATAGCAAAAAAATTTCTTCTCGGCTTATTTTTTAGGTATTGTTCTCATGCCTCGTGGCCGATACGATGTCTACCAAAGAAGTTCAATTACCGCAATCTTTCTCGAAAATTCAAGACGTTGCAGTACACATCGAGCAACCATCTCGTATTCCGATGATTCCGAGATTGGATAGAACAGTAGTATGAATATATTCAAAACTTTATGATATATTTACTCCGTTTCAGATGAGCAGCGATAACAAGAACGGCGGGCCAAGACTAAAAAACAACAAATACTTGTCTAATCCATCACAACATGGTTTTGTAAAGTTAGAAACACATTTAATACAATCATTAGTTTTAGGATCCTCGAAGAGTACACCATCTTTGAGTGCTTTCTACGACAGGATCTCTTCCAGTTGGTTCGGAGGAGCGAATAATTGAAATTATTTTTCTGGAACTAAATTATGTATGAATGTGTATAACTGCTGGGATAACTATTTGATACGGTAAGAACTTCTAATCATGTGGGAATGGTTTATTTATTTATTTATTCATGTACTTTTTTCAAATCAGAATAAAGAACAATTTAATATATACTGTGTTTTCGTTATTTTGGCCAGACCAGCTGATTCATCAATCAAAAAACGGTCCGGTCGTATCAGAAAAAACCAATTTCAGGTTATTTGCGACTACAGTCCCGCGCTGTTTTGCGCTGTTCGCCAACTAATCACTACAAGATCACTATTTTTGATTTTCTGATATTACAGATCAACAAATGATGTGATGATTTTTTTTCACCTTTCGTGGGTGGCGGAAACTTTATCGTTTCAGTTTTTGGAAGAATTCGGTTTAATATTTCGTTTTGCAGAATACAGCGCTTTCTTAAAAGGCATTCGTTTCTTTGATTTGTGACTCGATTTTCTTCTCACTTTATTAAAAGAACACATTTCTGACGATTTTCTGCATTTGTCTTCTATTTAGAATCTTTGATTTTTAAAAATAAAACAAACAACAAGAATCACGCATTCACATTATCATTTGATATTTAAACAAAATGATCCAACTATGAACTTCCAAATGATCATTTATAGAGAAAACTCTTGTTTTTTTTCCAAATTCAAAGTTTTCAAAACAATTGTTTTTCAAGTTTTAAAAGACCTTGATCTTGTGATTATTTTCTAATTCATGGTGTTAATTAGAGAACAAAAACCTTTTTCTCCATTGGTGTTCCTCTTCTCTTTTTTCCTTGAACTGTGCTCTATATAATCAATGACTTTTCGCAGTTTGTATGGATTGAATTTTTTGGTTTTGGAGACTAGTGTATTGTGATTCGGTAGTGTTATCTACCATCGACATTCAAATGGGTAATATATTAAATTGGGGTGCTCTTTTAATGAAGGTTAACCATTGACTGTTTCTGAAGGTTTGCAATTTTTCGGAAAACTGAAAAGTTGAGTTATAATTCGAAGATCGAGAGAATCAGGGTTAAATAAGAGACTTTCTCGTCTTTATTCTTCTTTCTGCCTATAGTATTTTATCAGTTTAAGGAACACAGCCACGTTAATTCTCTTTTTCTCTCTCAATCCGCTCTCGTCGAATTTCGGTTTTTAGTAATTTGTTCAACTCTGCACTGTCTTGACAACTTGTTCCTCTTGTTCAATTTGATAGTCATTTCATTTGACGAATCCTTTTTTTTTTCTATGTTCATCTGACCTCTTCCCCCTTTTACTCCTATCGTTTTCTGAATTGCGCAATATATATAAAAGCTAGTCATATTTTCTTTTTTCACCCGGAATCCCATTTCCTTTCGCTTCTTTTTTCTGTGTTCTCCGTTGTACTGGTAGAGACTGAACTGCCGGAGGAAAAGAGGCTGTAAACTCGTTTCTCTTGTGAATGACGACGTTAGTATCGGTTTCCGGGCAAAGAAATACCAAATTATTTCTGATGAATGAATGTACACATCATGTCTTTTTTTGATTTCAGAGGCAGTCTAATTCAGTGGGTGGAGCTTCTTCATTTCTTCGTCTCTTCTCTTGATCACAGAGCCATTCTGAACGAAGAATGCACCGTATTCTACTGATCACTGTTTTATTCTTAGAAGTTTCATATGCTTATGTGACAGTTACAAAGTATACAATTGGCAATAAAACCTATTATGAGAAATTCGAGCAACCATGGTTCCGTCATATGCATTATGATCACGATCCAGTGAGTTTCTGAAATTATAAATCTAAAAATCATTTTAACTTGAAAATTTGTTTTTCTTAGGTGAATCCACAAAACTTGTTTATAGAAAAGAAAATTCAAAAAAGGAAAGTTTTTGAGAGATTCAATGTTCTATTCAGTCTATAATTATTTATTTTCTCCATTTAAAATTTCCAGGTTGAAGAATCTGAAAAAGAAGAGTCAGCATTTGGAAAACATTATGTTCCAGAGGATGATGTGTTCATTGCTCCTGATTGGAATGCACATGAAGCAAAATATATGGAATGTTTGAATAGAACATGTGTATGTGGATACTTCAAGGGTTCGTTGTCCTACTTCAGATTTCTCTTCCAAATGAATTCATTTAGGAAATGTTGAAAACGGAGAATGTTATCTTCCGAGTGGAAAAATATTAAAAAGAGCAGTGAGAAGAGAATTGAGATCTTTGAAACCGGAGGATCGATTAATGATTGAAGAAGCATGGAATAAAATGAAGAAGAGTGGTTTATATAATCGAATCGGAAGAGTTCATAAGTATTCGGGAGTTCATTCTGGCCCTGCATTCACTTTATGGCATCGAGAATTCCTCAAACGGTTCGTTTTCTTTTGACTTCTTACCTTTTAATTTCTTAATTTAAGTCTTGAATTGGCACTCCGCGATCACATGAAAAATCCAGATTTTGGTCTTCCATTTTGGGATTCAACCCTCGATTCTCTACTTCCAGAACCAAAAGATTCTATCATATTCTCTGAATTATTTTTGGGTGAAGTGGATGAGAAAGGACTTGTGAAGAATGGTCCATATCACAATTGGGAGACAATGGAAGGACGAGCTCAAATATTCAGAAATTTCGATGAAGATGAATCTGGAGAAATGTTGAATGATGCAAGAGTTGATTGGTTGATCAATAATCCAGATATCAATATGATTCTTGGAGCAACAATGCCATTGACGGTAAAAAAAACATTCAAAAAATGAGATAGAAGAATGAGAAATAATTCAGACATGTTCAATGAATCATACACTCGATGCAAGAATGTTGGAATTCTCTCATGACTATGTTCACTTTTTCGTCAGTAAGTTCCTTCTATTGACACCAATTTCTTTTAAAAAGAAAATATTTCAGATGGAGACATGAGTAAATCGTATTCATCTTCAAATGACATTTGCTTTGTTTATCATCATGGAATGATCGATTGGATCTTTGAAACATGGAGGCAAAATATGCAATCGAGAGAGCAAAGAGAAACAGAATACCCGAAAAGTGATGAAAGGTGTTTTCCATTTTGGCATAATGGAGACAATTCCATGCCACTTCTACAGGTATTCTATCTTTAAGATTCCTATTTTATCATTTCAAATCCATTTCAGCCTCTCAAAAATAAGGATGCATTGTCCAATGGTTATACTGATTTTATGTATGAATACTATCCAAGATCCACGTGCACTAAAGAGAAACCTGATTGTAATTCTCCGTATGTTTCTATCTTTTATTATTCAACGATCATATTATTTCCAGATATCTATTCTGTTATATTCCACCAAATGATGAACATCCACCTAGTTGTGTGAGCAAAGTACGGAGAAATGGAGTTTGTAAAGGTTTCGAGGATTGGCCAATATGCTTTTGGGGTCAATGTGTCAATGGAAAATGCGATGAAAATGCGAAAATGAAGAAGAAAAATGTGGAGCAATTTAAGAAGTTTGAGAAGAATATTGTTCCGTTTATTATGTGAATTCTCTCATGCTTCAGTAATGCATCGCAGAGAATATTCCAAAACTAATTCGTGTAAAGGTTCAGCTTTCAAAGTTTCAGGTTTCCTCATCCATAGCTATAACTCTTTTCTTCTGGTTTGAATATTGTTAATATCAGAAAGAAAATATGAAAATGAAATAATTGGTTGATTTTTTTAATGAATCCCCATGTCTTCTTGTTCTAGTCATCTTCCCTTTATCGGTGTCCATGAGATTTTAACATGTTTTTTTTCTAAAATTGTGATTTCCGTTTGATGAAGTTTTTAGATACTGGTGTTTCATTATTCAAGTTTCTCAAGCATATATATTACGTACAAAATGAAGGTCTTGTTACAACAACGTTCCATTCAACACTTTAGCGATAGAAAAAATCTCTTGGTTTGAAAACACCGAGAATCTATTTCATTTAAATTTGTGTTTTTCACAAATTTTGATACTTTGTGGAAAAGCAATACGTTTACTAATTTTTTTTTCATCCAGCTATTTATAATTAATATTAACTTCCACTCACAATTCAGAAAAACGTGTGCCCTTCTATTTAATCTATTCCTAACGACGCTCCGCAAAACTTGTCCACGAGGAGTACACAGAAAATAATTTTAAACTGCCGCGTATTGGTCTCACCACGAAAAGTTCTTTGGCTGTCTGCCAGCAATATTTCCTTTTTTCTGATGCTTTGTTGATCCTATTTTGAAGTAATTATTGGAAATTACTCAGATTATTTATAGAATTGATTTATAAAACAAATGCTAGAATATTTTAGAATTGTATTTCAGTTAATGAGGACTGAGCGATTCGAGAATACGATGTTGCAATGGTTTTCTGTTACTTTATTTTTCTATTGATTTTCCGTTTTTTTATTGTATTTGATATTTTGATCTTGCAATATAATGTATTGGTTGCAGGTAAAATGCTGATCCTATTTGAGGTCGCAGCTGGGTATGCGGTGTTCAAGCTGAATAACGAAAAGAAGTTGAAGAATGTTGACAATATTTGGGAAGAATTCAACACCGCCGAGAAGGCTCAAGAGAAGTAAGTTTAATGAAAAGTTCTTTATCGATTGATGGATTTTACAGTCTTCAATTAGTTTCTTTCAAAAAGTTCAAAACTACTGCTGGGGCTGTGGAAGCTGCTTCCGAGATCACTGAAGGAAAGCTCAGCAAAACTTTGAAGAAACTTTTGAAGTCGAGCGTCGATGAGACTGAAAAGCTGGCTGTCGGGGATGCCAAACTTGGAAACCTGATCAAGGTAAATACATAAGTAACATTTGAAATCCTACAATGTTGATTTCAGGAGAAACTCTCTTTGAACTGTGTTCACGACAGTTCGATCAATGAACTGATGAGAGGAGTTCGAGCACACATCGAAGACCTGCTGGCTGAGCACAAAGAAGAAATGAATGCTATGAACTTGGCCGTGGCTCACTCACTTGCCCGTTACAAGGTCAAGTTCAACCCGGAAAAAATCGACACCATGATTGTTCAAGCTGTTTCTCTTCTCGATGATCTCGACAAGGAACTCAACAACTACGTCATGCGCACCAGAGAGTGGTACGGATGGCATTTCCCAGAACTTGGAAAGACCATTCAAGATCATCAGGCTTATGCTAAGGTATCGAAATGAATCAAATAAACATCAATGAGTTGAAATTCAGATTGTCAAAGCCGTAGGAATGCGTCAAAACTGCATCAATACTGACTTGTCATCGATCCTCCCAGAGGAACTAGAAGAGAAAGTTAAAGAAGATGCAGAGATCTCAATGGGAACCGACATTTCTGATATTGATCTCATTCACATCAAGGGGCTTTGTGAACAAGTCATCGAGCTTTCCCAATACCGGTAAGTTACCAGAAATGACATTGAAACTTTTAATTTTATTTTAGTGCTCAACTTTTCGACTACCTCAAAAATCGCATGACCGCTCTTGCTCCGAATCTCACTGTTCTTCTCGGAGAACTTGTTGGGGCTCGTCTGATCTCTCACGCTGGATCTCTCGTATCGTTGGCTAAAGCACCAGCCTCTACAATCCAAATTCTTGGAGCTGAAAAAGCTCTCTTCCGGGCTCTCAAAACTAAGAAAGATACTCCAAAATACGGACTAATCTACCACGCTCAACTCATCACACAAGCACCACCTAAAGTAAAGGGAAAGGTATGTTTCTTACATCCACTTAATTTTTGTTGAATTATTTTTTCAGATGGCACGCAAGCTTGCAGCCAAATGTTCCCTTGCCACTCGTATCGACGCGCTTTCCGACGAAACTGCCAACAATGAGATTGGAATCGAATGCCGTGCTGCACTGGAAAACGTGCTCAGAACTGAATCGGAACGTGGTCCATCGAAGAAGCAGAACTTCGGTTCTCATCGACATGACAAGTACGAATTCAAGAGCGAGACGTATGAGTATGATGCTGCTGCTGACACCCCGGCTAGCCGCAAGCACAAGAGATTTGAAGACAACGAAGAGAGCACAAATGCCATCAAAAAGATGAAGATCGAGGAGGTTGGAGAAGAGGAGGAGCCAGAAAAGAAAAAGAAGAAGAAGGAGAAGAAGGCCAAGAAAGAGGTCGAATCCGATGAGGAATGAGGCTTTAGGAGACGAGAGTGATAATCTTTGTTGTTGTGATTCGAATTTCCTTCTCTCAAAAGTTGCCGTAATGGTGTTGTTGGGCGATCGAAACAGCGAACTCTGTATGTTTTTTTTTGTTGATTTGACTCGTTTATCCATGTTAGTATCTGATTCTTCACTTTTGTTACTCCTTCATACCTCAATTTTTCATTATTATCCACAACTCAATTTTTATCGTAACCACTTGTTTTTCTCCATTGTCCCACTTGTTGTTTCTTTATTTGTTATGTTGTCCTTATAAAATTTTTGAAATTCCATCCGTCCGTTTCATCATAATAATACTAATGAAAAGTGAGGTGAAACAATTTTATTGACAATCAAGAATCGAGGAAAAACCCGTAACAGCATTTGGATGAACTTAATCGAGGGGAAAATAGCACTACCTATATTCTAAACGACAGTTATAGTTGAGTATCGTGATCGTTATTTTGGTGGTTATTATGAATTGGAAATGAAATCACTGAAGGAGTCTTCTGAGTAAATGAAGTCGTTGGGCAACTTGTAGAAAATCAGAAGATTCATTCAATTCGTCAACTATATCATCGGATGGAGGCATTGATCCCGGCGGACCGATTTGATTATTGAATTCACGTGGAGGAGGAGCAGGAGGAGAAGGTGGAGACGGAGAAGGAGATGGAGATGGAGATGGAAGAGGAGATGGTGGAATTGGTGATGATGGAGATATTGTTGATGTTGGAGTTGAGAGAGCTGAAAATACTTTATTTATCCAAGATTATGGGAAGCAGGGCTGTGCTTTTACGTTTACGGTTTTTACGAATTTTACGGTTTTACGGCCCTTTTTCGTAAAATTTTTATTTTACGAATTCGTAAAAAAAATTTCCGTAAATCGTAAAAAAAATTTAGGTCGAATTTTGGTACTCTGAAGGTAAATTTTGTCTTTTTTTCGAGAAAATCAAACTTTGAGAAAAAATTCCCTATGTTCGAGAGGGTACTTTTTGAAGCAGAGACATATTCTCTCTCTCAAAATTTCAAAATTTCTTAGAATAATTTCAGTAAAAAATTCCTATTGATGCTACTCAATTCATATCGAATCTATGTATGTTGTTTCAAAATGCTCCTAAAACCATAATTATACCTCCTCACATCGAAATATCGAAAATTTTAGCCGCTACTGTAGTTGGCATGCGCCTTCATTAATTTTACGAATTTTACGGATTTTACGGATTTTACGAGGGTTGATTCCGTAAAATTTTACGTTTTACGAATTTTACGAAAAAAAAATTTTACGCACACCCCTGATGGGAAGAAGAAGATATAATAAGTGAGAATTTCTGTTAAATTTCATTCAGTTTTCGATCGATTCATTTTCGTTTTTTTTTTCAATGTTTACAACTGGAAATACCTGATATCACATTCTCTTCGATTTGATGAATTTGATGATTTTCTGTCTCCGCTTTGGAATTTATATCTTCAAAACTGTCTTCAGGAAGAGCAATTGTAATTCCAGTCACTGATTCCGTTGTAGTCGTTTCTTCCGAAACAACTGTCGTTGGCTCTTCTGATTCCGTCGTTGTACTTTCTGTCGTTGGATCTATAATAATACAATTCCCGTTTTCTAGTTGAAAGAAACGAATTACTTTCGGATGTAGTTGGAATCGAAGAAGTTATAATCTCTGTTGGATTAATTGTCGACGGAGAAAATGGACGTCTATGTCCATGTCTTCGATTGGCAAATGCTGGGAATAATGAAGTTGATTCTATAATAATCTGTTGAAAAACTTCTCATCAGCCTCATTCTTCACCTGATTTTTGGGTTGTTGTCGTAATTGGATCTTCAGTTGTTGTCAATTGAGTCGTCGTCTCTTCAATTGAAGTACTCGTCGTTGTTTCTTCTGGTACAGATGGATTCGCTTCAAGAACAGCTCGGAGAACAGCCTCTTCGATGGCATCGACACGTGGAGAAGCAGCCGGACGATGTCTGTGTCCTGGACGAATTCGATGTATTCTCTGACGATGGGTGGTCGATGGAGGAGGTTCCGGAGATGAAGATTCTGAAAGTAAAAAGAAAGAATGAATGGGAAAAGACAAGATAATACCGAGAAGTGCTTGAAGAACTGCTGCTTCAATATCATCTACTTTATTTAAATCATTCGGTTCCCGTTGAATTCCTTCTGAATCGACTTCTGAAGATATGAAAAACTGGGAAAAAAAACAAACCTGGAGTTGTTCCAGAAACAGTTAAAGATGTACTTTCTGTCGATGTTTTAATTGTTGATTCAGTTGTGGTCGTTGAGGAGATTGGTCTTGTAATTCTGAATTATTCAACTTCAATTCATTCATTCAAATTATTAAAAGTTATTGTTGAAGTTGTTAGAAAACCTATCAAACCTATCAGGTTTTGTGACTCGATGTGTCGGTTGATGACGAGTCAATGGGAATTTTGAGTTAGATTGAGGTCTTCTAAACTGTCCACGTGTCATTTGAGGTTTCCTACGAAGATTGAGTTGTAGTTGTTGAACACGAATAGGACGACGAAGAGATCCTCCGACCGAATGAATTGTAGCAATATGTGTTGTTGAAGAAAGGGAAACGGGTTGAGTTGTTGTTGTTGGAATTGAAGGGGAAGTGATGGGTAATTGGGTGGTAGTGGTAAGAGGAGTTTGAGGAGTTGATGGACGCAGAGAGGATCGATTTGATGGTCTCCGGAGAGAAGAGGACGGAGTTCTTTGAACAGAACCAAAAGGCATTGGGGATAAAGGGGCTCTAATCGAGAGAGGGGCTCTTGTAGATCCTTGTCTCATAAACAATCGTTGATTCTGAACTGGAGTTCTCTGAAACTGTTGAAGTCGTTGAACCCTTTGAAATGGTTGAGATGTTTGTTGGAATCGGAACTGTTGTTGTCGTTGTTGAATCATAAAAGGTTGTTGACGCTGTTGAAATTGTTGTGGTTGTCGTCTGGAAATGTTAGACTTGACTTTCGTTGTTCGTTGATTAGCATTAACACGCGTCACATTTTGTTTAGTGCGAGAAGGGAAAGACGAAGAGGAGGACACCACAATTCGAGAACGAGTTCTTTTGTGGGATAAGGTTGGTATGAGACGACGAGTTGTTAGATGAGCTGGTTGATGAGTAGTATTGGTTCTGGATTTAAGTGAAGATGACCTTTGACGTGGACGAAGACGATGACTGATTTGACGAGTGAAAAGATTACGATGACGAAGAGGAGAAGCAGATGGAAGTCTGAAATAAGGGTTGAAAGGGGAAAGCACACACACAAGCATTGCATTTCTATCGAATCATTTCTTATCTATTTCTACTAAAATGCGGATGCGCGTGAGCAAGATTTCAAGCATGTTTCACACATTTTTCAGGTTCAGTTTTTGTACTTCGAATACAAATTGAAAAAAATGTTGAGATACTCAAGAAAATTTCAAAATTGTCAAAAGGTAAGAGTAGACAGAGTTTTCTTGAATCTGTCGAACTTTTTTTTCTGTCTCATCCTACAGAATTCTCATTTCTTTTTCTTCTAATTCAAAAAGAAGTAATTTTCCGGCTGAAACGATACGACAGAACAGATGTTATCATAACCATTCAAGCAAGTTGTAACGCTTACACTGTTTTGTTTTAAGTGCGTCTTCTCCTTCTTTCTTTTCTAAACGAGAAGAAGATGACATGGATAAAGCAATTAAAGAATTGCAAATCGATGAAGAAAGTCTCCGTTACTTTTCTCGAGAATGAATAAAAGCGAATGATGGTGCAGGAGAAGGAGGCGAAGCACGTGGCGAAGAGGCGAAGAAAAGAGAGAAAACGACTCACACGATGTTTCGATTCGGCTGAAAACCGACTTGATTCGGCTGTTGAAACTGCGGCTGAAATTAGGAAAATCTACAAAATGTATTCTTTTCTTTTCAGAATCAAATTTCCGTTCCTGACTAGTTTCCAAACTTTTTTTCTGAATCTAGTTCAAAGTATTCAATAATTTCTGAACATACCTGTCGTCTGACGAAAGCAAGTTGTCGATTCCCATCGAATCCTTGTTGAGCCTAAAATTATGTTTCATATTTGGAATAATAATCTTTAATATGATTACCGTAACCACCGAAATGACCAAAACCAAAATGGAACAGACTGCAACAATCACCGGAAACCGCCTCTTTCTGCCTCCATTCATCTGATAATACAGTTATCGTTTTTATAATTTCTTGAGCAAAATAGAAGAAATCTAGGAAGTTTCAAAAAAAGAAAAAGAAAACGGAAGAAGGATGAATTGAAAAGAAAGTGTGAAGAATGAGAAAAGAAGAGAACCCTGTCATTTAATTTAGTTTCTGAAATCGACAATTTCCATTTCCGTCAAACTAAATATGTGGTCAGAGAAGCATCCAATTCCAGACAAATGAGAGATACAAAAGGGTTTGAAGACGGTGTCATTCTGATTGAAAAAGCTGCCTTTTTCTTCTTCTTTCTCTCTTGTACCGAACACCTACTTTCCTCTTTTTCTCTCTTCAATATTCGATTCTTCGATACCTTTTCTTTCTTTTCCTTTACACTTCTTCTTCTTCTTTTTCCTCCAATCGCAAATTGGCAGTTTTGCCGTTGTCGGAATAAGAAAACGATGGTTTATCGATAGATTCATCAGATCACGCGAGTCGGGAGTGTGACTCCTCTAATAGACTCGTTAAAATAGAGAGAGAGAGAGAGAGAGAGAGAGAGAGAGAGAGAGAGAAAGAGGGAAAGTCTGAAACAAGTAAGTGAGAACAGTGGGTATTGAGGTCAATTAATACTAGATTGAAATGGAAGATTACGGTATTGAACCCGTAATTAAAGGAATGAAACAGTTCCGATTTTCTTGGTTTGAAGGATTTCGTTCGATTTTTTTTCTGAGTGGTCATAGGCATCATTTGAATCATTTAAAGCCAAATTAGGGAGATTACATTTGTTAATGAATAAAAGAAGAAAGGCCCAATAGTGAATTCCTCCAAAATGAATTTTTAGAAAACCTAGATGCTGATGAAAAGAGATTTTACTTTCTGAAGAAATCATTTATAGATTGAATAAAAATTAGAGAAATTTAGTTTCAAGAGAAGGAGAAAAAAGAAGAGAACGATATGGTTGTCAGAGAGAAAGTGATACGTTATCACCGACGAATCTACCTACATCTCGACGAAAACTGGGAGGAAAGTAAGAAGAAGAAGTTGTTAATGTTTCTTACAACTGAACCTTTTCCACTCATCGATAACAAGTTATTACACATATTCATCTCTCCAAAAACCTTACTTTATCATAAATCTCTCATTAACTTTTCTATTCGAGATTGATTGAAGATGAAAAACGAACTTCAAGAGAATGAAACCGCCAGGAAACTTTCATTTCATTCTAAAAAAGACATGTAGAATAAAAAAAGAAAAGTGAAGAATCGGAAACAAAGAAATTAGATGGGGATGAGAAAAACAAACTCTCAATCAATCGAAAGTGGTAAAAGAAGGCGGGTCAAATTATGAGAAATCAGGAGAAAAAAAGCAGAAGTCATAGACAAAAGATCATCAGAATAGATTAGAATCTGAAATTAATATAGAAACAGAAAAACCGAAAGAAGCGAGCTTTTTTTGGAGAGGAGAAGAGAATCTTAAAGAAAACGATTCGAATTTCCGATAAGAATATTTCAAAGAGAAAATTGCTTCTGAAGGTCAGTTGTCATTGATTTTATGTTGTAAAACTTATTTTCAGCAATCTGAGAAAAGGACAATGAAAATGAGATTGGGTGAAGAAAATGACCATGAAAACATATATTGTTCTTCGATTTGAAAATATTAGATAATGAGACAATCTTTCAGTGGTAGACTGAATGAGATTTTGACACCTGAAACACACCCAAAAAGCAGAAAAGAAGAGAGAAATCGAGTGATAATTGAGAATAAAAAAGGGAGCGAAAGATTACATTTATTATTATTGACGAATGATAGAATTGATGAGAAAAAACACGAAAGAAAGGTTCAGATAATTTAGATTTTGTAGAGCAAGTCAATTATTGAGATTCGCTGTTGAATCGGCAGTCCACCTAACCTTCTAATTAAGGTATTTCATCCTACCGTAACAATGACAAAGGCCCTTCGGTTTGAATAAATTGATGGAAATACGATAGTTTTGGTTGAAATCTAGGATCAAATTGTCTATTTCAAGATGAGAATTTCCTCATTTGAATCAAGAATATTGTCAATTCTTATGATTTCTTTGATGACAGAGATCCGATGAAACCAATGAGTCATATCTCTCTTTATCTCTCTCTCTTTCTCTCTCTCTTTCTCTCTCTCTTTCTCTCTCTCTCTCTCTCTCTCTCTTTCTCTCTCTCTCTCTTTTCCATTCACTTTCAGTTCTCTCTTCTTTTCAGCTCATGAACTTGTTGGTTTCAAACGAGGGAAATTGGCCATTTAACGGTTTCAGTTATATTCCTCCCACGTACTTTTCCCTTTTTCCTATTCCGCCGATTTTATGTTACCAATAAAATGTTTCGTTCCGAAAGAGAAAAAAGAAGAAAAAGAAGAAGCAATTTAAGATGAAGTGACCTGTTGTTTCATTGCTGGCAACTGGCCAACAATCTTTTCTTTTTTATAAAAGAATGATCAAGGTCTTCGGAATATCTTTGTTCCATTTAACTGTTTAAACTATCAATTCAAGAATCAAAATGACATCTTTTCACTGCAAAACTTCTGAATGAATCGACAGTTTCAACCAGATGATAACTATATTTTCACAAATTGTTTCTCATATTCAAAAGGTGATGCTGACAAGCCTGTTTTGATGTGAAACATCAAGATCATCACTTTCATTTACGACACAGGCGACTGCTTTTTTACGCTTTCACTTATCAGAACACATACTACCGGACTGCCCGTTTTCTGATTTTTTCTGGCGACAAAAGTACGGTTTAGTGTTGCAAAACTAAAGAAAAAAGATGTTTGTATATTGAAAAACGGGAGGAAGAAGCAGCATGAATTTCAAGTGTCACATACTTTTAAAGACGTTTTATTTTCTTAATACTCGATATGAATCCGTTTGAAAATGCGTGAAGTGTTCGTCAAAACGGTGAAGTTTGATCGGAAGTTTCTCGTGAAGAATGAATGAGATTTTTGATGGTTCAAAAGTTAGCAAGAAGGAAATGGTGAAGGAGAAACTGTAAGTGTTAACATAGAACTTTTTATATCAAAAGATAATAATCTTGATGAGAATGAAAAAAGACGAAACAGAAGGCAGAAGTAATGTGAGATACGGTAGAAAAGAGACCGGTTCTGCAATATTTCGAATAATGGTTCCTGAGAGAAGAGTATTTATCAGTTCAGAAAATCAAAAGAGATGAAATAAATAATGAAAGTAGGAAAGAAGCGAAAGCAACTGAAACTATAAAAGTTCATTAGAGATCAGTAGAATAAGATGAAATAAACTCCTTCTTCTCTACAGAAGAATCCGTTTCGGTTTCATAATCACATGAATTGACTCATGGTTTCTCTTTTATGAAAGTTCTGTAAGTGATCCGATTAGATGACTCAGGAAAGTAAATTCTAGAAACTTCCGTTTCATCTTCAGAATAAGCTTTTGTTAGATTGGAACATTCAGAGAGAACAGAATAGAATGAAAGAATAGATCAACAGTTGAAAAACACTAAAATGAAACAAAACATCTAGAATTAATGAATAATTGGAAAATCATAGAAACAAGAGTTCAAGTTGAATCCTGTTCTCCGTTATTCTGAATACAGAATGGTCTAGTTTTGGGTGGAGGAACCCCGTTTGAAGGTGTCACCCATATTTAGTTTCCACTTGAGATTATGTCATCAGGGGCATCCGACAAGCATCTAAAAACAGAAAAACCTCAGGAAAGAGACACGGCGAATTATAAATGAAAAGTGTTGCGTCCTCTTATTCTTTTTCCTCATCAGATGCCGTTGCTTCATTCCGTTTTCCCGCAAAAACCAACATAGCGGGTTATGATGGAAAAAAGAGGGATAAATTGGACAGTTGTAGTTGGGTGGCAAATTGGTTTTCGGTGAAAACTGACCGGCAAATGGAAAGAAGAAAAAGAAGGAAAAGAAGAAGATGAATGAGAATATTTGGACAGTTACACTTTGTTGCTTCATGATATTTTAAGTTAAGACTAAAAAAATGATGAAGGTAACGAAGAAACAAAAAGTGAGAAGAAAGAATAAAAAGGGAGAGTTTCAGTGTTCAATCATTGATATTTTCTTTCATTTTTCTTCTTGAATAAGCAGAATCAAAAATCATAAATGATCAGTTTTTCTCCTTTGAATGGTCATTGTGACCGAAATGTTTCGTCTGAAAATACTAGAAATGGTTAAGTATTTTGTAGAAAAGCATCGACTAATTCGAGTTTCAATCGTTTTTAATGGCATTATAATTGGCGTGAAATGTGAGATCTAGAAATACAAAAGAAGGGAGAAACAAAATAAAATGAATGTGGTTTCTCCTTCTTATTTCTTCTATTTTTGAAAATTTTGAGACTTTGAGAAAAATCTGTGGTTGATAAAATTTCTGAGAATACCATCAGTTTTTTATTTCAGAAAAATGATAGACTTGATATGAGAAAAACGTTCAATCTAGAAACACATTTGTAAGTGGAAATCTTCAAATAAAATCTATTTTTCGTAAGATCAAGAACGATTGGTTAATTATCAGGAAATCAAGTATCCCTTCGGAAACATTCTGATTGATTTCATTCAAACGTTTCTGGCACTTGAGCTTTTGGTATCTTGATTGTTTCATTTTCGATTAGAAGATCTCTGGAAACTTTTTGAAACAAAATTTAGATTTCACTTTGGTCTTTTTTGATCAGATACAATTGCTTTGGGCTTTATGAAATATTCTGTAAGATTTTGTTTTCGAAGAAACTGCTCCATAAACTTCAAACTGTCATTACGAAGAAAAGATCAAAGGTAATCTTCACTTAGACTCTTCCATTTTCATTCAAACCATCGTATCTGAAAGAAGGATAAACAACTAAATCCCTCTTTTTTCAGTTTTCTGATTTTCGCCCTTTTCTGTGTGACATGCAATTGTTTCAACATGTATGTAATTGGTTGTGAATGTGTCGTCCGAATCAGTGTGGTCCAAACTCGTTAGGTAGACTTTCCTTCTTCTTTCTTTCCTCATCTATCCATTTTCTTTCTTCGCTTCTCTCTATCCCTTCTTCTCTTTTCATTTCCTTTCGCGCATCGCTCTGCGTCTCATCGGTCGCCGTACTATTTTCTCAATTTCTTCGAATTTCTGCCAAACACAAACTAAAGGAAGATGACCAACCACTGGCGAGATATATATATATTATATATATTTTTTTTGCTTTCGAGCAATATTTTTACCGGATTTAATTCTTTAATTCAAGAAAATTTTACAAGAAAATTTTTATGAATTCGGGATGTACAAAAGGAATTTCCCCGTTTCCTATGAGTAAAAATCGAATGAAAAAGGAAAAGAGCTGTTTTAAAATGCAGTAATGCATTTAGAAAACGACCTCATGTGTCCATTTTCTTTCGTTTTCATGTTCTTCCTTTCCGTTTTTCTTTTCCTTCAAAAAGTCGATTTCGTGCTTTTGAAAGGATGTTTCTTTTTCATTTATCTTCTCACTTTCAACCGTAAATATCGTGAATAACAAAATAAAATCTGCCTTCGCAGATTATTTTTGGTCGTGTTTTTTTCTTGATCGATTTATGTTAAGTGTACGGTTAACTACCTCCGTTTTTTAATATAGGAATTTAAATACATTTCTTCAATCAGTTTAAATTATAACCCGATTGATAATAAAGTGGCTGAACTATTTTCCAAGTCTTTTTTATTTTCTATGAGACCAAGGCCCACTAAAAAAGACAGAATCTGATTCTCTGAATTTCTCGGACAAATGGAAATTGTTGAGAAGCGAATTTGTATTTTTTTAAACAAAACGATACGATGAGAAGATGAGTATAATCGAAGAATAAATAGAATAAATGCGTTTGAAACAAGGCTTATCACATTTTTCCACCATATCCCTCTTTTCGTTACATTTTGTACTCAACACGCCGTTTGATCTGATGCCCTCATAAAATAATATGTTTCTAATCGATTCGTTCATTGACACCCATCTCTTTTCTTTTTCTTTCTCTTCTTATTCATCTTCTTCTTCTTCTTCTTTTCCGTCGCCAACCGTCTGATGGCGGCGGCGGCGACACGAGGAGAGCAAGACGGAATACGCGCGTCGAATGAAAAGAGAAACAGCCACTTTACACTCTTATCCCGAAGAGAAAAAGATGGAAAAAGGGAGTAGAAGAGAGCGAGTGAGCCCCTGCTCCGTTGGTTTGAAGCACAATGAGGCGCAGGCACATTGGAAGCCGAAGAGGAGCAAGAAGAACACAAAGTGCCCTCTGTCTTTTAGTTACCCTCGATTGAACACAACAACTCTTCCGTTTTGAGCTTTTCGATCTTCGTCCATCGGTCATTTTTCCGCCTGTTATCCGGTGAACTCTCTTGAGATTTTTGATAAAATCTTTCCTATTTTTCTTCAAAGAAGAGGCTGTTTTCTCTTGTTTTTCAAATTGTGTTTCTTCTTTTCCGATTCTAAGTAAACGTTTCTTCCACGAAGTGTCTGGAATTTTAATGTTTAAATCGTTTAATTCATCTTTTCATCAGCAAACTATTTGTTTTTTTTTTTTCAAATGACTTTTTCAGTCTCTTGTGTACTCTTATTTGTATTTCAGGCAGGTGCCCCTCTCCTCTGGAAGATGGCGACGTCTTCGATGTCGTCGTTGACGTCTTCATATCACACAACGGCACTGCCATCCTCCAACTCAGTGGTACCCCCTTTCGATGCTCGAAACCTGGAAATCAAGACAAAGTCGATCGAGCAAACACTTATTCCACTCGTCACTCAGGTATGAATGACATCAACCGAAAAAAAGAGAAAAAAACGATTATCCCTGAATATGTTTCCGTCTTGTGACGGCCCATTTATTCCGAAAATAGAGAAAAGAGAAGAAAGTTCCCATCGAAGTGTTTATTTATTTTATAGATCACAACACTCGTCAATTATAAAGAATCATATCTAACAAGTGGGAAACCGAAATCGGAAAGAGCAATGAGAGCAGCGTTGAAGATTGGAAGTGCAGTCGAAGCAGCTATCGAGCGATTCGTCTGTGTTGGAGAAACAATAGCTGATGAAAATGCAGATATTCAACCGGAAATGTATGATGCTTGTACAGAAGCACGTCTTGCTGGTAAGTCTCAATCCTTGCTCTTTTATTCATAAAAAGGAGAGGTTTCCTTCTCTTGGTGCATTTAATCTGCCGCAATCCGATCATGTTACATGAAATCAAAGTACAAAAAGAAGAAGTGGAAGTGGTATGATTAGACGACGTCGTTTTTCATTCCTCCTCCTTGGATTCTAATCCGTCGTCATCTATGTACATTGGCAGTTGAATAGAAAAAAAGAGCAACGAGCTGCTCGCCGACGCATGCACAAATCCGCTCACGTATCCGATTACTTGCCTCTCTTTCCCAGCTAAGCACCCCACCAATTCTTGTTCTTTTTCAGGAGCGTCGATGGCTAACCTGTCGTGTGCCTGTAACGATGATCCCAATTCTGTTGTGGATAAGGCTGTATTGGTGAGAGCAAGTAGGCAACTTCTCAGCAGTGTTACGAGAGTTCTTCTGTTGGCTGATCGCGTGCTAGTAAAACAAGTTCTGAGAGCTGAAGACAAGGTATCCTTCATATTTGATTTCGATGTATCATCAGATACTTTCAGATTGCATTCTCTTTATCTCGATTAGAATCAACTCGTTCATTCAATGATTTTGTCAAAGTGTTTGCAGTTTTTGGTGGCGAAATGGTGGAATTGGCGCATAGAAGTGGCGATAGGCAACACGATTTGAAAAGTGAAAAACGAAAAGCTCAAATGTCAATTGCGAGAACTTCACTTGAGAGACTCACGATGCTTCTGTTGACATCTTCTAAAACTTATCTTCGACATCCAGACTGTGATTCTGCTCTTCAGTGTCGAGATGGAGTGTTTTATCAAATGAAATTGTCACTGGAGCTCATCGCTATTTGTGTCTGTGATGGAATTCTGACGACGGAAAAGAATCGATACATTCAAGATGAGCCAGATATGCCAATTGATATTGCATTGCAATTGACTGCAAATGCAGCAATCAAACAACTTACTGTCAGTTTCTCCCCTTTAATATCATGTTTAATTGAATGATATATTTCAGGAAATGCTTGAAATGATTCGAATGACAGTGAGAGTTGGTGCTGGAGTCAGAGAAAGAATCGTTTCTGCTTTGGATGCTCTCTGCCAATTGACTCAAGATTTCACCGATTCTGCCTACACTCCTCATCATCAAAGAGAACAAATTCTTGATTTTCTAGAGGAATGTCGTTTCGAAATGACAAATCTAATTCAGCCGGACGAAAATGAGCAATTAGCAGCTAGTGGATTAGAAGTAACTGTGGAAAGATTGAATCGACGACTGAAAGATTTGAGTAAACAACTACAAATAGTTGCGATGGAACAGATATCAGAAGTTCTGAGAGCCAATGAAGATCAAGTTCTTTTATCTTCAATGAAGGCATGTGCAGTTGCTGGAGATATTGATGGAGTTGAAAAGTATATGCACAAATTCAGAGAACATGCGGATCATATGCAAGAGGTTTGTTGTTATTTCTGAAGTTTCACAGGAATTTCTTTCAGGTTTGTCGCCTTTTACATCATATTTCGATAACAGACGCATTGCACGTTCACACTGGACACGTGGAAAGAAACATGAGAGCCTTAGCTCCTTTGACGATTCTGGCTGGAAGAACTCTTTGTGTACATCCTTCATCGAGGATAGCTAGAGAGAATTTGGAAGTTTTCTGTGACACTTGGGGACAGGCAGTGAGTTTAGAAATCAATTTCTATTTGAAAGTAAGTACTTGAAGGTAAATGACCTCTCTCGGGTAGCAAAGGAATCAGATGTAGCCGCAAATGGAAGAGTTGCAGCTGAGAAACAAGCATACATGTCACTTCCAAGGCCAGGGGTAAGTAGTGTTAAAAGTCAAGCTTCTTCTGTTTCTCACCGGATAAAGCATGCTGGAAATTCATCTGATTCTTCGAATGAAATACTTCCGAACGGAGGAAGACAACCGAAACAAATTGGGAAAGGTCCAACACGCGTTGTTAGTCAAACTGGAGACGAAGAAAGTAGTGACGAAGAAAAGACGGACAAACAAGAAATCGAAGCATTTCAATATCGAATCAGTCTGGTTATCGATGATTTACAGAGTGATATCGAAGGGCGTTGATTGACTTTTGCATGTGATTTGCCTTCTTTTTCTCTTTCTTTTTACTCCTTTTTCTCTCAGACAAAACAACTTCTTCTTTCTTTTCTATCGCTGTTGTGTTGTGGTTTTTTGATGTGGTGCTATAATAAATGCTGTGATAAATGATTCAGAGAGAAGATGTTCAATTACATTTCAGAAACATGGAACAACACAGAAACCATCGAAACCGATTACTTTGGATGTCGAGGTAACGGATTGAATTTATTTCGATATTCATTGAACTTTCTTCTCAGGATCAACAAAAAATGGCAAAAGTTGGATTAGAAATGAAACTTTTGACATCGGAAGTGGACGCTGAAGCTGAAAAATGGGATGAATATGCAGAAAACGATATTGTGAAAAGAGCAAAAGCAATGTCTTCAATGGCATATAATATGTATTTATTTACACGTGGAGATGGCCCTCTGAAGACAACTCATGATCTTTTTACTCAAGCGGAATTCTTTGCGGAACAAGCAAATCAAATGTATCGAACTGTACGAGAGTTTTCATACGAAGTGCCTGGTTCTGCCGAAAAATCAGATTTATCTGCTATTCTTGAAAGAATTCCATTGCATTGTCAACAGTTACAAGTGATGGTAAAGAGTCCGACGGTCGGAAAAACAGCTACATTCGGAAAAGTGGATTCTGTGATTCAGGAAACTAAAAATCTGATGAACGAGATCGCGAAACTAGTGACGGCTTCTTTCGTTTGTGCCACAAAGGTTTGTGTTATTTCTAGTTAGATTACTATTCACTAACCATTTACTTTTCTCTTGTTTTAACAATAACACTTCAGATGTTCCAGGATTCTCGACAGGGGTAAGTTTATTCCTAGCGAGTATCATTTTTAATTAGAAGATGTACCCTTCAAATCCCTGAGTTCTCATCCAAAGTTATCTTTCTTTTTCCCCCAAAAAGTATCTTTTTCTCTCTCCAGAATCGTCTTTTGTGTTCGTCTAAAAGTACGCAAAAGGTTATAAAATTTGATGATTAGGTTGCAATATGTGCTCGTTTTGTACTAGCTGAATTCTCTCGAACAATGCTCTCTGATATTCTTTTGTTTCAGTACGAAATCGAGTTTCGCGGAGGTTCTGTCAATGGGAGGACGGGTGCCGACGGTGAAAGGACCAGTCGCGAATCGACTGTAAGAATACATTCATTTGAATCAAAATCTATGATTTCTCAATTTATTTCAGGTTTGGCGTCGTACGCCAAGCATCAGAAGAGCCGCGCCGCCGCCCTCTTCCCACCTTTCCGCCAACAACTCATCCAGCATACACATTTAGGTAAGCTTCTTTTCTTTATTAGTTCATTTTTTATTATTTATTGCCTTATCACAAATTAGAAAACAAGGACAGATAAATTGTTCACAGTAGTTCTAAAAACAACGAACCTCCATTAGAATTTCAGTAGCACAATAGCCAGTTGAACTCATCTGTCTTTCTTCTTCTTCTTCGGATCTCATCTCTTTTTTACTCTTCAATTACTTCAATTTCAATCATTCTCCGTTCATTTTCCATGTCATTATTTGCATCAAACACATTTTCAGAAGCTTTAAAATGCTATAATTATCTATCTTCTGAAATGATTTACTCTTACAAACATGCTGGTTTCCTTTTCTCCTTATTCTGTTTCTTTCAATAGTTGTTGTCTTTTATTTTCAAATTTGTTTCTAATTACGTGTAAAAATATAAATGTTTTCTGGAATCTTTTCTTTTTCAACCGGAAACACTCAAATGGGAATATTTTTCTGATGAGACTCTGAAAACATTCACGTGAACCTTTTCCTCGGACTATTGATTTCAAAAAAGAATGTTTTCGACTATTTTTGTTTTCTCAAGAAACAGTGATGACGTTTGAAAGCAACGGAAAAAGAAACATTCGAAACGAATATGGTCAGTTAACGGAATGGATTCCAATGAAGACACGTTCAGAATTCAGAACTTGCGGGTGGTGATACACTTCATGAAATGAACACAAAAACTTCCGTTATGGAGGAAAGTGATCTGAATATCGAGATGTTTCGAAGGGAATCAATTGTCGAGAATCAGATAGAACAACGTTATTTTGGAGGTTTGATTGGGAGGAAAGAGATGATTATTGCTTCATCGTTGATCTTATGCACGTATCTTATCAACGGAGAATATGCTCAGGTTTAGATTCATTACGAATTCCCTTCAAATGTTTTTTAAAGTCTGTTTGTACTGTAATGACTTCTGTTCCCCCAGCTATATTTTCTTATCGTGTTCTGATGAGTCAACAAACGACTAAACAAGGATATGTAAGTGTCGAAGTATCGTTTCATTTCATTCTTGGTTCAGCATACAATCCTATTCTACTGGACTCTTTATGGTTTTGTTGCTCTAATTGATCAATTCGTTGGCACTGCTCAGGGATATAATTTGTGCAAGGCTGGACTCCTAACTGTTGTTTTCTTGCACGCAGTCCGTTCCAATTCAGAAGCAATACCACTATCATGGCAATTTATGAATCAATTGAGTAGAGATTTGGGTTCAACTATACTTTCTCACTACGATGATGATGGATATCCTATCGATAACTTTTCTGAACATTTTCCGAAAACTCCGACAATGACCCAGTTTAGTGATGATTCGTATGAATATAATTTGGAGGAAACTGAAGAAAATGTCGAAATTAGTACGGCTTGTAGTTTCATTCCATCTCTGGAAATGCAAACAACTCAAAATGGTTCACCTGGATCTAGAAAGATTCAGAAGACATCTTCTTCTCTCAAAACTATGCATTTTCCTAGCGAAGAATCGCCGTATCTTTTCTCAAATCAAAACTCCCCCAATAGAACTAATTTCCTTACAATGTCAGCCATGACGATGTCTTCAATTGGAAATGGAGAAATTGTAACTGTTCCAGCTGATCAAATTACTTTTTCTAATGGTTGCCATGAAGCCGTTATTCAAGTTACCAATATTTCATTATTGCATATCATGTATTCACTAAAGGTGACTCGTTTTTCTTATTTTCAAAATCTTATCTTTGTTATTTGTAGACGAATGCCAATACCCATCTGATCGCAGCTCCTACTTCCGGTATTATATTCAGTGGTAACACGATGGCCATACGGGTTGGAATCGATTCTGAACACTTTGATGTTTTGTCAAACCCAGAAGCTTTCATTGACAAGGTTTGCTTCGATTTATCTAGTACAATTGAAAAAGAACTTCTAGCTGGCTATTGACTACGCTCTGATTCCTGGATCACTATCCACTGCCTACTCGAAGTTTTCTCCAATCTTTTTTCAATCACAAAACAGAAAACGTTTGGCGATTCGCGTTTTCTATCATTAAATTGAACTGGAACTTTTTTATTTGAAGGATAAACTAATCTCAAGTTATAATCTTCCAGAAATGCTCTTGCAGGAAATATTCAAATTGATAAGATCAGCAAAACATCTTTCAAACTATCATTTGCAGAGTGTTAATTTGTTTAGTTGTTACTTTATTAATTCAAACATATCTGAGAAGTGACTATTCTGGGGAAACAAGCATAGTTTCACGATAGTCGCCACAGTCTAATATTAAATGCGCATATGCGTTTCCGTTTCGCCGGTAAGTGCGCTCCAATGTACGTTAATTTGGAAACCGCGAAACAGCTTGAAATTCTCCTCAATGATACATTTAGTTATTCACGAATTTCCATTTTAACACATTCAGAATTTGCCGATTAAACACAAATAATTTTTTATAGAAATGGTTACTCCTCATAAGCCAGACTTCAAGTCCAAATGGGCTATGGTGGTAACCGTCAATGACTTGAACGATAGTAAGCGCGATGATTTGAAGTGAGTTCGGTGGCGTATTTCAAGTGTAAATTAATTTATTTTTCAAGAGATTTCGGGGAATGGTTCATTGAGACATTGAGACTAGAAGGTGCTTTCATTGGCCATTACTTTAATTACGAGGTAAGCTGTTCTCTTTTCCTGCAAACAAAGTTGTATTCAGAAAACTCCGGTGACAATTGTTGAAACTGTACCTAACAATTTCGAATCATGCACTAATGCATATCAAAAGATTCACAAGGTTTGAAATGAAGCATTGCTAACAATCACAAAACTGTTTTAGGAGCACCCACAGGTTGTTCTTGTTGTCCATATCCTTCCACAAACACAATCTCACGAATACGAATGGATGAAAGTGCTGGCTTCGAGATATGGATTTGTTCGTCAGGGAATCCTTTACGAAAACTGTGTCAACCGCTTCGAAAACGTCGACACTGACCAAAACAGTATTTTTCGAAACATGTGCCAATGGATATATAGAAGTGGAACTGCTATAGTAAGAAACGAGGGAAAGTAAGTTATACTCCCGAGAAGTATTTCAAAAATGATATTAATTCAGTTCTTGTGGAATTCTTCATGGGAAAGAAGCTAAACCCACTTTCGAAAAAGTTCTTTTCAACAGTGAAGACATCAAAGATGCTGTTTTCAAAGTTCTTCATAGAGAACAAGATCCAAGAGGTGCCGAAATGGAGAATATTGTGAAAGTTAGCGGCTACCCTGAAATGCTGAATGCTTTTGGAATTGCACAACTGCTTTCTCCATATCGTGTCAATGGAGTTTCTATCACCGGATCTCAATCAGCAGTCGTCACTCTCGAGAACAAATTTCACGTTTATCAAGCTGTTCAAGAGTTTAATGGCAAGAATATTGACCGCAATCACAAACTTGAGGTCGTGAGCAATGTCATCTCTTCTCCAGCCGTTCCAGTCGAAGGATCACCATCATTCGAATCTAAGCAGCATATTGCAAACCTGATGGGAAAACTAAAAGTTTCTTCTTGAAATACCAGTTTTTGTATTTTTGCATTCCTTTTCCTATGATCTTTGGATACCTATCTTGATTTCAAACTATTTGACCGGTTTAAATTTGAATTGAACTTGACCATTTTGCTCGGATTGATAAACAATTTACAAATACACATCGTTCAACACTTCAGACCTGTTCCTATTATCAAGCAGTGAAATGTTTCTATAGATTATTGATTTTGTGATATCGAGGCTGATGCGACAGCCATTCATAACAATTAATATTGTCTATAGAAATGGGAGACAATTCATTCAATAAGGCGGGAACATCAAATAGTTCTATTGATGAGGAACAGATTTCATCTCCCAGTCAACAGGATAACTACAAACGACTGCCAAAGCAACGGAGTAATTGTACGTCTTTTCAGATTTTAAATATAAAATCCGTTTCTTACAGCTAAAAGAACTGAACAGTTAATCAAGAGGCCGCCTCATCAGATGAGAGTCCCCATTATACTTCCAAAACTACCGGCAAAGTTAAAAGCAACACAAGGGACAGCTATTCACTTGATGACTTCTCCACCATCAATAACTCCGAGCTCTTCTAATCCCAGACCACTAATTTCTTTACTTGATCGAACAGAATTCAGAGATCGAACGCGTGTTGCTATGAATCAACCAGCCGTAAAACCCAAGAAATGCTACTATACAGAACTTAATGAAATCCGAAGAGAGTTTGGAATTCCAGAATCATTCAATACAACAAAACCCAATACAATGAGTGGAGTAGGTCGGTTTAAATAATTCATTCAATCACTTTCGTTATCACAATATTTCAGCGCTGGCAGAAAAGCTTCAAATACTACAACGTCTTCGCGGGGAAAACAAATTTCTTCAGGAATCAATTGAAAAAAAACAAAGCGAGTGTGAAGAAAAGGCCGTTACTATTGAACAAATCCGACGAATCACGAACGCAACTATGGAACATTGCCACCTTTTAAGAGAAACATTACAAGATTTAGAGGCAGATAATTTGCAGTTAAGAAATCAATTGACATAGAAACTTCATTCTGCTCTTTGTTATCCAATAGAGCATACCAATGATAAGAATAAAATTAATTAACCACCGTTTGCTTTAAATGTCGTCAGAAATGTGTACCCAGTAGATATGTTTAACAAGAAAAAAATAGAACGATGAAAAATGTGAAACAAACGGGAAAAAAGGAAAACGGGGTGAGAAAAACTATAAAGCACATTGGAATTCATGAAAGAACACATGATATTTAGAAACACCGATTATAACCATCAACAATTCAACAATAAATTATTTTGTTATTATTATGAACCGTTACTCTTGATATTTCTTCTTCTGAGCCTCGTAAGCTTTCTCCAATTTCTTTAGCTGGCTTTTGGTAACCTGAAATTTCAAACTACGTTAAACAACAGAATACAGTCGACTTCTCTTGGGCTTCTCTTATCCCAAGAGCCTTGTGCTTTTGAAATGTCCTTTGACGAAACATGTATCGTTTTATAAAAATGATTCACCTCAGTACCGTCAGCCATATGAGTAGGAACTCCTCGTGCATCATATTGACTGAACTTTCCCGAGTTTTCTCCTTGCTTAAAGAATTCTTCTGGTTTAATTTTTTTCGATGCAGCTTCTTTCTCAGATTTTTCCCGTGCTTTCAGCTCTTTGTCCAGCTTCTCCTTTTCTTTTCGCTTCTTTTCAGCTTCTTTTTGTTCTTGTTCCCTCATCAGTGAGGCACGATCACCGAGCTTCACAGTGGTGTGTCCATTTTTGTCTTCAAGTCGAACGCCAAGGTTTGTTAATGTTTTATCTCTGAGGATGTCGCACTCCTAAAAATTATACTCAACGGAAACCCTTAATTGCATTGAAAAACCTCTAAGATGGCGTTAACTTTGTGCTCCTTCGCAATACTTCTAATATTTTCACGGAACTTAGCAAGAGCATCCAAGTATGGCATAACAATGTCTTCTTTATTAAACGACGTACCATTGCAACTGAAAATGAATAGTTTAGCACAGATCCACAATGAAAAAAAAACTCACTCATCTTCTGAAACAAATCCAATCTCTTGGCTACTCTGTGGAATGGCGCCAAAAATCTTGAGAAGATTTGTGATGTAAGCAGCAATGTTTCGGAGAAGAAGACAATTTGGCTTGGTTTTCTCGCTGTCCGTCTCATTGATATAAGCATTACCGAGTGCGATGAGCTCACGGAACTTCTCGATGACAGTTCTAGTGTCAACTGAATCGCAGAGTGCCGCATGGACATAGAACTTGAGCTTGCCAAAATCGTCCATTAATTTCAATTCTCTAGCTTGATATTTTTGATATCCTTCTGATCGGTCCGGCTTATAGTACTTTCTCAAAATATCCTTTACAAGCAAGAAAAACTCATTGGTGATTTTTTCGAACTGCAAGGCTCTCTCCATTGTTGAAGAACTGAATTTTTTTTCAACTTTTTATAACAGAAAACTTCTTGATGTTACCTGTAGTCAAGTACGTCTGCCCAGTTATGCATTAAGAAAAGCAGACGAAGTTGTCTTGGAGTGTAGTCTTCGAGAGCTTTACGAATCGTAATGAAGTTCTTCAATGACTTGGACATCTTCATTCCTTGAATTCGAAGAGTTCCACAATGCAAGAAGTAATTCACCCAGTGAGGATCATCATAATGAGCTTCAACTTGAGCGATTTCGTTGTCATGATGAGGAAATTTGAGATCGAATCCGCCAGCGTGAACATCAAGTTTCGACCCGCAGATAGCAGAAGCCATCACAGAGCATTCGATATGCCACCCTGGACGACCATTACCCCATTCAGACGGCCAGTATGGTTCACCATCCTTTGAAGATTTCCAGAGGGCGAAATCAGTCGCATTACGTTTTGATTTGAGTTTTTCATCTGACATACTCAACTCTCCTTCGCCTTCGCGCATATTTTTCAGCAACTGTTCACTATCATCTCCATAAGCTTCTGGGACTAATTTGGCATAAAAATGTTTTGGGTTTTGCTCGAATGCTTTTGTGTCAAAATAAACACTTCCGTCTTCTGCAGCGTATGCGTAACCGTTGTTGATAATTTTCTTGACGTAGGTGATAACTTCGGGCACATATTCCGAAACGCGAGTTAGAACATCGACTGGTAAAACATTCAAGCGAGCCATATCAGCCAAAAATTCTTTCTCATATCTGAACAAATGTCAATCAAACATTAATAATTTTTTTATGAAGACTGACGTTTTGGCAAGATCATCAAAAACACTGTGGTCTCTTACGTCTTTTCCATGATTATGATCAAGCCATTCAGATAGAACATCACGTGACTCGTTGAGAAGACGACCCTGTATTTTTTGTTTTTTATTCGTACGAGGTAAGAAACGAAACTCACTTTAGCCTCTTCAATGGCGATTGGTTCTCCAGCGGTCATAGCGACTTCGAGAGCTTTCGATTTCTCTTCAACTTTTTTGATCATAACTTCGAGCATTTTTTTCTTATCTGGATCAGTTTCATTGTTGAACTTCGATCTAAAGTGTTCCAATGCATCTATGATATCTTGGATAACTTTGGTGACAGATGGAGCCTGTGAATCATTGAAGTATGATTTCAGCAAGTGACTCTGTCGCGCTCTTTTGATGATTTTGTCATCGACATCGGTGATGTTCATAATGAATTCTACATCGTAACCGAAGTAGTCCCTGAACACTCTTCTTAGGATATCAAGCGATAAATAGGACCTTGCGTGTCCCATATGTGAAGAATCATAAACAGTTGGTCCGCAGATGTACCATCTAACCTGTAAAAAGAGACTACACGAAGTACTCATAACTGAAACATACTCTATTTCCCTCATTAGGAACGAACTCCTCCTTTTGACGGGTCAAACTGTTGTAAATTTTTAATTGTGGCGGCGGTAATAGGTTCTTCGGTTGTTCCCATTTTTTTTGGGAACGTTTGACAGCAACTGAAAAATACGTTTATGAATGAAAAAGAGAGTTGGGCAAACCTGGCCTCAAATTAGGATCCATAATGCAAAAGTGTTGACAATATCGAAGTTGTTGACAGCCACTACTTGTGAAAATAGCTTTGTTGCGATTCGAAGTCGCCAACAAAAGACGGACCAAATTTTTCGAACGCGTCGTGCCTGACTTTAAAGACAGAAACGATAACGCCTAAAGAAGAAGCGGTTTTGGATACGGGTCGAATGGACGGTGGTAGTGGCAGAGGAGAGAGTATGCGGAAAGAGAGTAGTCAGATAGTGAAACATCTGTTTGCAGTTCGATGACAGAAAAGAACAGAAAAAAATGAAGATGAACGTAAGGAGGTTTTGTAAAATACCTATTGAGTGAAATTAGCGACATTAAAAAGGTGGTCGGATGATTATATGGTTCGTCGAGCAATTATAAGGATTCGGGAAACTGTTGAACAGAACAGTGTCACCGAAGTTCTTGAAAACAAAAATAATCTATTTTCTGAATAAAACATTGATTTAAATGTTAATAAGAATAGCCTCTCTCAGAAACAAATACACAGAAAATTAAAACTGGTGTACAAATGGGAATATTGCGGTAGCTACTATCTATCTTGTTCCTCTTCCTTTTGGCAAATTCATTTTTTCTTATCAACATCTCTCATTATTGATGCGTACGTGCAGATACAAGAAAAATATTGAAACGACGACGTCATCGTAATAGGAAACAATTTCACCGGAACAGATATTAAATCAAGAAGGTTGAATAGGAAAAAAAGGTACTCCGGCTTCCCATACTACGAGAACCCAAATAACACTGATGGAAAATGCGCTGTCTATTACATCATCCCTCAGCTGACGCTCTCACTATACTTGCTTTTTGCAACAACTTCCTCAGCGTGTTTCAGAACTTGGAGAGAGGAAGAAAAAATGTAATTGATAACTTTTAACGTAAGGTATATCGACATGAGAATGAGTTCGGTGAAAAATGGAATTTGTCATTATCCAAACGGAGAGTAGAAAGACCATGACTGGGAAGGATGTATACAAGAAATTTCTGGCTTTCGCAGTGCGTAGGAAATTTCTTTTTGCGGCGAGCGGTCACGACTCACTCTGATTGTGCGAACGGAAAAATTGAGGTTGAAATCGAAACCTGAACTCCAATGAAAATTATGAACGGATAAAACAGGTTGCTAAATCGGCTAGAAAAGTCGTATTTAATCAGGTGAATCGCCTGTTCCTATGTTTGTTATGTAACCAATTGAAAACGGGAAGGATAGGAAATATAATAAAGCACACAACAAAAAGCTATGAAGTACACCCACGAATAATCTCATGAAAAACGTCATATGTATGACTACTCCAGTGTAAACATTAAAAATTTTTGACAACACCGCAAAATCAGAAAACAAGAAAAAGAGCAAAAAAGAAAAGGATGATGCCTAAATTCGCAGTGAGGAAACTGTGTCTGCATTATTCCGTAATCTCCGGTGCTAAGGTGTGGCGCACATTAAATGGAAACGTTTTTGAGACGTAATTTTTTTCCCGGTGAGCTTTGTGCTTTTCCCTTAAACAAATATTTACTTCAATTAATAAATATTGTTTCATTTTCACAAGACTCCCGGTAATTGGGAGACACACTTTCAAATGTTCAATTAGCGCACAAATCTGATTTAATTCGTTTTCAGGGATCCAAAATGAGCGATGATGAAGATATTCAAACATCAAGAGAAGTGAGTATGAATTAGAGAATATGTAAGAGTTCTATTTTCAGGAAGACGTACTTTCATACGAGATCTTTTTCTGGATCGTCCGCACAATTGTAGGTTTATGAATGTTTATCATTTATTTATCTCAAGTTACAGAACGAAAAAGGAGTGGTTAAGATCAGCGAGCTACGAAAGCTTTACCAAAAAGTAGTAGCAAAGGATAAGTCGTTACAGATTAGACCACTGCAAGAGTTGTTGAATCTAGTAAACGAGAACTTGCTTCATTGGCAAGGATGGAGTGTGCGTGGTATTCAATAAGCATTGAAAAAAAAGTTGTTACAGGCAGTAATGCAAGACGATCGAATGACTTACGTTAAAATTGATGGGAAGAAATCATTCAACAAAGCTGTATCCAGTGAAACGGAGAGAACTTTAGGCTTATTGGAAATCGTTCTGATGTACGTGTTCGTGTCCACAAAACCAAACTCTCAACATCCTGGGGTTCCACACGATGATCTCATGGCTTTCTTGGTACGTTTACTAAAAATTATAGCTTTGAAATTGACTAGGTGGTGTAGTCTATAAGTATAGCTATTCAATTCAAGTGATTTCCAATCTCGCTTTTCAGGAATCGAGTATGTCAATTCACGACGATCAGAAGCTGCCACAATCTCAGCTTGATTCATTAAAAAAACTCATCTCTCCAAGTCCTCGCGCAGATTTCATCAAAAAAGGATACCTGTCATTTTCCAAATCGATGGAAAATGAGGAAGAAGTTTTCCGATACGAATGGGGTGTTGCTGCTCGTCAAACTGTAGACGCAGTTCAGTTAGTAAAAGTTTTCCAAAAGCTGACAGGGATGGAACCGACTCAGTTAAAAGAGCAAATGGAAAGA
Source organism: Caenorhabditis tropicalis (assembly GCA_016735795.1). NCBI lineage: Eukaryota > Metazoa > Nematoda > Chromadorea > Rhabditida > Rhabditidae > Caenorhabditis > Caenorhabditis tropicalis. The sequence goes on along the minus strand of CM028614.1, from coordinate 5,576,777 downwards.
GCTAAACTATTGGAGTCCGAGCAAGAAGAATCAATTAAGGTTTGATTTCTCTATTTCTAACTGTTATTAAACAAGCTTAAATTTCCAGCGTGGTGCTGTTCTTCCAACAAGAGGAAAATGAATTTCAAAAAACAACATTTATCAGTTCAATACATCATCTACGGATTACTTGAAGAACCTGATCTTAAACAATTTTTAATAAATGAAACAGATTTTGATATTACATGAGACTTCAAAGTGCATGTTATATGGTTGTTCATCGAGTCAGTGGCGCTGAATGACCGTATCTTTCCGACTGCTTTTCCGTTTTTCCTTTCAAACTGCGAACTCTGGCATACTTGTTTCGAAGAGGTTCAGAGATTGTGATTTCACTGGATTGCACTGGAATCTTCGACTTCGTTTGATTTCCTGAAGTCTCCACCAGTGAAAGTAGACTAGGAATTCGTCCATAGGACCTGGTGGGTTTGACTAGAGAGTTGCTTCGACTTAACGGCTTCTGAGTAGACACAACTTGATTTGTTAAACGTAATAGACTAGGTATACGAGCGTAGTTTCCGACAAGATGAGTTGGATCTTCTTTTTCATTGTTAGCTGCATCTCCTTTTGCTTTTTCTTTTTTTGGATCAACAATGTTACAACTTCTGCCGTATTGCAATCTCTTCGGAGTGTTTTCCCGAGTTTCTATTTGCCTGGTAGCTTGTTCTGGTTCTCTCGAGATATCATGGCATAGTTCTTTTAGGCTCTTGACTCTACCATAAGTTTCCGTTTTGTGAACATCGTTAGATTTAGAAGTGCCCAAATTTGTAGCGATGAGTTCATCTGCTTCCGGAATCACACTTTTTGTCACAGGAGAACGACACGTTTTTTTCTGGAAGAGTCAATAGGAAATTTCAGTTCATTTGCAGTTTACCTTTTTGGGCTCGACGGTTTCATTCAGGTTTTGATCGAGAGAGATTATGTTTTGATCACGGTCGATTTCTATTGTTTGTGTGCTTCTGCCTTCCTCCGAGCAATTGGTTTCATCAATTGGTTTCATGAGACGACGGGCACACTTCTGAACGACAAAAAATAGGGAAATAACATTCAATTGATATTAACCTTTTTCTGAGGTTTCGAAGCATCTCGCGCGTCTTTGGGCAAAACTTCATATTCTCTTCTTTTTCGCGCAATCTGCGAACGTTTACTACCTTTCTTAGCTAACTTTTCAGGTAGTACAGCTTCGTCTTTGTCTTGATGTTCTAGTTTTTCTGACTCCATCTCCACTTCTTGCGGCACATCTCTTGGGCGGCTGATGAGTCTTTCAGATACATACTCAGATTGAAGAACTCGTCTTTCATCAGATTTTGTTGTATTGTTCGGATTACAGTCCACCGAATCGTTTCTGTTCACGATAGGTTCTCGCTCGTCTTCTGAAAATATCTGCGTTTCATGGTTTTAGGCAGAAACAGTAACCACTATGATGTGAGAAATCGAAGTTCTCGTGGTTCATTGTATCATTGCGCACGGTCTCGATTTCTGCATCGTACGTTGAGTTCTTTCTAAGACCAACTTCTTCTACTTCTGGATCTCCAATTTGTTCATTTGACTTTTTCAAATATCTGGACTCATATGCAATTTGGAACCTAAAAAATGAAATTTTTTTATAATAAACAGATGATCCAAACTCGCTTGGTGTTTCTAGGAAAAGCAACTGCATCGATACTATTATCAGCCAGTTTGACGAACTCAGGAACACTTTGAAATCCATCGGCGAATTCTGGTTCTGAAAAAAGGTACTATGACGTTCTTGCAGTTAAGAGCACCTCCTCGATAAGCCACTTTAATTGACGGAATCATGCCAATGGGCAACGGTTCCAATTGCTCAAGAACAGTTTGTAGCTTACGAAACATGCTACAAAATTGCCGACAAGTGTCATACATGTCTTCATAATTGACGTTAAACATTGATTTTTCTCTGAAAAGGTAAATCGAAACAGGAACGGTAAACCTACACCTTACCCTCCGAAACCTATAGAAGCGCTCACAGTCGCCAATGAAGTGTCGTATGTGAAGCTCCAGAGAAAAGTCTCTTTTGATCCAGCATGGATTTCTTCTTCAACAACAATAGCAAGCTTCTAAAATAGTTTACATATTTCAAACAACTAAAATTATTCAGGAATTACATGAAGCATTTTCTTTTCAATCGTATTACGACAAGCATTCAGTTTCGCAGCAAGTCGTTTTCCTAAATCGGTCTCTTCTTCCACCATAAAGCCAGTCACATTTCCTGAAAAAATTGCGAGTTTCGAAGATAACACGTGAGATCTACCGTAAACTGGATACTCAATGAATTGGTCTTCTGGAATTAATTTTCTTTCACGCAAAATTGTTGCATTCACCAGGATGACACAGTTTGCCATTAGTCGAAGCGAGTCTTTCTCGTTTTTCTCGATGACTTTATATGATTTTTCATCGAAAAGTTGCTGAATTTTACACCGTTTTTGATTTATGAACAAATATTATCTCGCTCACTGTTTTTTTCGGTCCTCCGAACTCGTAAACACCGTCACAGCTATCCATTGTTAAGAATCCGTGAAATAAGTGTGACCTCCGATTTTTAATAATTGAAATCAACGCATACCGTAATCATATTTTCGCTGTGAGACCACTGCATTAGTGACGAGACAGTGCCTGGAAAGCCGCTACAGTTCTTAAAAAATAATTCTTGCAACCTCATAAAAATCGTTTTAATATTTATAAAATGTTACATATAAAATTCTGTAAAAATATAATACATCACAATATTACTTTTTCCGGCAGTTCCAGAAGCATGTTTCAATGAACTAATTTGTTCAAGTTACAGATGCCTCCAAACACTAGAGCTTCATTGAAGAAAGCAGCTAAATCTCAAGAATCAGAACGGGCTGGACATCAAAAGCAGCCTGACACCTCGGAATTGAAAAAGAGCACTCCCAAAGACATCGTACTTAACACCGAAGAGCCAGAAATCATTTGCATAGCCGAAAAACCTCCGAACAAACAGAATGAAAAAAATAGAGTAGCTGATAGTGATATTGAAACAATCAGCAGTAGCAGCGCCGAAGACAGTGACGATGATTGGGATAAAAAACGCGTGTGGAATAAAAGCGACACAGAAGGGTCATCCGATGATGAACCTGATGATCATGTATGTTTTGTTTCAAACCGATATACAACAATTAAATATTATAGATTGTCACCGAAATGGAGAGAAAGACTGAACGAGACACTAAAAAGAAACGATTACGAAAAAAAGAGAAACAATTTCTTGAAGGAGAAGTTGCGGATGATGGCGATGTAGAATGTGTTTTTGAGTCAACAGATGTGGCCAAAATTCGAAAAAGGCGTCTTTATCGAAGAAAAATGGTTAGTAAGCAGTCATAGTTTATGACTCAATCAATCGAAAATTGACTATTTTAACAGCTGAGAGCAACAAGTACAGTCAAGCGACGTCGAATAAAAAGACCTGAGATTGATATGGCTGACGATTACACTTGCGATAGTCTTGTTGGAGTCGGACCACATATAAAGGCAAGTGTCAAATGTTCCACCAAAGTATGTGACCAAAGTTTAGAGTCTGACCAATGAATTCGATTGGAATGATCCTGACATTGATGCCAATGCAGCAAGACGGCTTTTCAGAGATCTTGGTTCTGACGATGATTTTTCCGACATATCTGAAGAAGACGAAGCTGATATCGTCTCCAATAATTTTGCGCAATATCAATCCAGAAACTGTAGAGAACGTGTAACACAAGTTATTGAATTGGATTTGGCTCCCTTCTCCGAAAAATTGACTTGCTATAAGTAACTTCTTCAGATATCATTACAAATATAGGTAAATGATTTTCAGTTCACTCAAATCAATTCATGGTGCTAGCCGTTCAAGTATTCAAAATTATCATCCAGGATTCCTGAACATTCAAGATATCAAACTTCCTGAAGAACTACTATGGGAACAACCCTTCAAGTATATCCAGTTCAAGACTTCTTGTTTAATGTGCATTTTATAGAACTGTCCTGTATCTACCAACTCAATTTGATGCTCATGAAAAGTGCAACAAGTTTCTGAATAAAGTTTCAAATGAGAAAAAGAACGAAACAGAAACCAAACTGTTGAAAGAGCTCAAACAGAAAATCGAAGAAAGAACGGCAGAAAAAATAGCATCAAACCATTTTTATGATTACGAACAGTTCGATGATAACGATGAGTTGCTACCGGAGGATGACAATCTGAATGATATATACTCGAGTCGAGATAATTTCGAAGACGAGCTGTCAAAACTGGGAGATTTTTCGAACGATGATTTCTGACCTCTCGCATTTTTTGTTTTATTTACTGCTCTGTTACATTTCTCTTATCCTCACGGAGAAGTAATAAATTTTTATGAACCATTCAGTGTAGAGCATATAAAAGAGACAGAATTTCAGTTTTCCGTATCAGGAACTACTGTTACTCTGACAATAACTTATGCATCACTACATTCTCTTTTTCATCGTCCTCTTCTTCATTGTAAGTTGTTTTCTGAAGCCGAAACTGAATAAAATATACATTTTTTTTGTTTTAGATACTCGCATTGGCTGAAGAATCATCCGGATGCATCGAGAAAAACGGAGTTAATTTATGTTGATATCGAGTTTATTCCACTCATAAATGTTAAATTTTCAAACAACAGCATTTCTTCCCATTCCAGGTTTCACGAGTTCAAGAGAAAGCTGCTCGCCCTCTTCCATTTTATACCGGATTATCCGTCCCTGAGAATAATATCATTAGAAAGTAATTCGAACATTCCTATTACTTTGTCTTTTTCGATATGAAGAACAGCCGCGTAATTCCGAAAGTTGTCAAGATATGCAACGGCTGAAATCAGAGTGATTACTTCTTTCGGTTTATTCAAATATCCTTCGTCGACCATTTGCCGACCACGAACAATACATTTCAACCGATTTTTCTTACAGAAATCAGATGCCATTTGCTGGAATTGAACTGTTATCTCATCTATCACAGAAAGTTGTTCTTCCAACAAACCGAAGTAAAGAATGGCATTCCGTGCATATCTTTTTGAGCCTCATTTATCAGTAAGACAGACCAAGCTGCTTCCATAATCAGTTTTCTATCTCCAATGGCCTGAAACCCTTTCTTCAGTTGCATCAATTGTTTCAATCCTCTTTCACGCATCGTCGGCCCAGGTCCGCCTGGCATACACAGTATCTTCATATTCACAAGTGCAGCGGCTGACATTAAACTGCATGTCTTCTTCATTTCTAGAAGTACTTCCTCAATGTTAACTTCTTGGACAATTCCTCTGGCATACAACCAATCCTTTACTTTCAACATTTCCATTGATATTGATTCCTCATGATGCCCTTTTAGTAAAATAACTTTCTCAGGATACAATAGTTTATAGGCCAACAAGAGAAAGAGACATTCGAGTTGAGCAAACCCGTGACCCAGATAGCATCCGAGCATCACGAACGTCACATTCGGAGGTGTTACTTTTGACTGGCTGATTAAAGTTATCAACGAATCTCCTTCGCCGTAGATTGGACCAAAAACAATTACAGGGCCATTGACTTTAACCACCATTTCATCATGTTTTAATATTTCTTGACTTTTCTGTAGTAATTTAACGAGAACTTCATGATTGAATTGAGGACGTGCACTGTCTGGAGTGTAATTACGAATATAATTCCAAATATTGTGAACTAATTTGGCTGAAACTTTCAATAAAGAGTCGAGATCATCGGAACACTTTGCTACCGTAATCTATTTTCTCTGGATTTATGTCTTCTGTCAGATTTATGAACCTCGGTCCCCCTCCATTTCCTCCTTCATCGCTCATTCTGATCAGATTTAAATTCAAAATGGCAGTAAATGAAATATCATTTTTCAAAAGAAAACCGTCACGATGCGTTTGAATTTAAAGATATAACTTCTATTTAGATAAAAAATATCAGTAAGGCCGCACGCAAAGTGACTCTTTGAAAGTTATGTATCTAACAGCCGGAACTTTTTTCACACGGTTATAGAAATATTGTTATGGAAATAAACATATATTCAGAGACTATTTTGACCTTGAAAAGACTGAGCCTTGAGAATAAAAAATAACTGAAAAGGCTAATACAGGAGGAAGAGAATAACCATTTCGTAGTATAAATGGTTATTCTCATTTCATTGATACTCTTTAGGTTTTTTCTCTTCGGGTTACATTCAAAATTCACCCTATAAATATTCTCGTTTCGAGGGGACAATGGGCCTCAATAGGCACTGTAATGCATCTGAAAAAACCTGCGTCTCTCTAAATTACTCCCGTGAATGGAACCCGTTTCTCGGGTAGAAGAAGGTCTTTTGGGAAAGGAGGGCACACATGATTTCTTTTTTTTACATGATCGTCACTATTTTCAACCTGTTACATCGTCCTTTCCAATATGATAAAGTGTTAAAATGACTCCTAGTCAAAAGGAAGAAACTTAGATTGTCATGATATATGCTGAAAGAGCTTTCTGAACATTCTCTACTATATATAGTTTCAATAAGTACACAATGTACCGTAAGAATAAACGGTATATTTAGTTCTAAATACTTTACATAAAAAGTTGGTATCGTCTGATGAAAAGTGTGAGATCCGCTCGTAAAAAGGTATAGTTCCGAGGAGAAAATCAACGGAATGTTCAATCAAATATAGAGAAAAAGAACAAATCTTTTCCCGTTTCATCAATGTCATCAGTAGTTTTGTAGTCATTTAGTCTTGTTGTCTCTCCAAACCGTTTTCGAATCACCGATTTTTTCTTCACGATTCTTTCCTTCTGATTACAATTTTTCTCTCTTTTTCATTATTTTCTCTTCTTTTCATTTTCGTTTTTCCATCAATCTGTTCAACTTTTAAAAATCGACTAAGATGTAAAATCAGTTCTCTAATTCAAATTCAGATGATCAAAAATGTTTTATTGATGATCATATGTCACGTGGCTCTTTCATCGGCTGCTCCATCTCCTCGGATGTGTGCCTCGTTCGCAAAGTTTGCAGAGCGGTGGAATCCACTTCCAGAAACACTTCTCTCTTGGTCGAAAAACAATTGTGATAAAGTTCAGCCAAGGCCAAGAGATATGTCTTGTGAGGATGTAGTCCAGGTACAAACTTGTCGGGTTGAAATATAAATCATCATAAGATCTATTCTTCATCTCAAGAAAGACTGTACAGTATCATTATTGAAATCATAACTGATTATTGTTCCTACTGTTAATGTTTTTTCAGTTCGTTGCCGATTGCAATTTCAGTGGTGGCGGTCCTGGTCCAGGAAAGTTGTCTGATACAACAAATAGACAAGTAGCAGACACATTTTATCAAAGAACATATGAAAACTTTCCAAGAGTTCTTCCGAAATATATTTATTACAATGAAAATACCGCGAGAGATTACGGTCAATTCGGAAATTGGTATTACCCAAATTACTATCCTCCAACATATCTTGGCTTCTTCGACGGAAGACCTGCTAGTATGGCTCAGTTGGAAAACGATTACAAATTCGCTCGATCCGGACATTATCCATACAATAGGTTAAACTTAATTCAAAAATAGTATAATACTAGAATTTCTAAAATTTTCAGAGCAGATAACATTGTGAACATTGGCCTTCAACAGACATATCTTCCGACGTGCCTTCATGATTTGTTCTACTGCGTTCGTGCTAGCACCGGGCAAAGACCTCAAGCATATCTGGTGAACTTTTTCTGTTTTAATGTCTCGTAACTGTATCATATTGTTATAGAATTACAAAGAATATCGTCGGGACAGAGATATGGCCGCGGAACAAATGTCTCAACGTGATCAAGACATCAAAACTCTCCGTCGCCATCGCACTAGACATGATGACGATAAATAATACATTGTCGTCTAGAAAATACATAATAATCATAATTGTTGTATCTTTGCTAATAAAGTGAATGAATTTCGAACTTTTTGGAGAAATTGGGACTTCTAAATTTTCGATAGACTCCCATGTATTAGATCAGAACATCTGGAAAATTTTTGATTTTTGAACTCTAGGTTTATTCATTATTTAATGAATTCATTCTAAATAAAAATAATACCGTAAACACCCTAATAGACTTTCATGCAATACTACTGCTCGTAGAGCCTTTCTGAGGGCAATACTATTAGGGGCGCAAGTCAATTAGGGGATGCAATATTGTTCGAAGCTCAAAATATGTAAGATTTTCAAAGAAAAGGGCACGGTTTTCAGTGAAAAGGCAAGATTTCCGGTGAAAAATGCAAATTTTTCAATAAAAAAGTAATTCATCAGGGCAAGACAATTAAGAGGTCCAAGTCTATTAGGGTATTTACGGTAATACGGATTTTATTTCACATATGAAAGATTTTTCAAAATTCAATTCCATCTCCAAAATTTTTCGTCATTCAAGTACCTGCGGATATCTGTTCAAGGGGGAATATGTTACATACAGTATGAGAGATAAAAAATAGGTCTTATGATGATTTATATTTCAACCCGACAAGTTTGTACCTGGACTACATACTATATTTATATAAATCAGTCAACTTTTCACGGGAAAACCCTCCGATGATACTCGGAAATTTTTAATCCTTGCTCACTAGTTACTGTATTCATTCGAATCATTTTATTATTTGTCCGGCATGCAGGTTTATTTTCGTGACCGTTGTTTAAGTGCCGGTCAAATATACAGTTTAATTTTCAAATGGTTTTTCCATAAATTTCTATTTAAAAACTGATAAAATGAAAGTGAAAACATCCGGAGCAGTCGGTATTTTTTGAAGTGTACTAAATACCGTTATTTTACAAGTTTCGTCGGTTTTTTGTGATAGTTATATTATAATATGACGTTTTCCTGTTTTTGTGATCGACCGTGCCGACTCATCGTCTATTAGAATTGATACGGTAGATATTCACAAATTCTTAAAAAAGACTTCTCCCAGATTATATCTAGAAACCTATGTATTGAATAACTTAATTACATAAACAATACACTGAAATTTACAGTGTCGCAAGCTTGCAACACCAAGCCACGCTATTTTTTTCCGTTTTTTTGCTTTGCTGTTGAGGTGGATATACTCTCTAGTTGAAGGTGTTTGCGCGTAACGTTCCTTCCTCGTGGCCTAGAAATGTTTCTCTGCTAAACAGCTTCTCTCATCGGAGCGTCGTTGTTCGCTCGTTTTCAGCTTTTTTTCACGAGATCAATCAATTGTATCATTTAGAACACGTATCATAATTTCACTGATCAATATGTTATTTTAGGTAAAGAAGCCTATGATGATAATCGAAGAACGAAGTAATGAAGATTTGAATCTTGAATCGATCGATAATGACTTGCGCATGGAAAAAATTCATCAAAATGCTGAAAAAGTTGGATGGGAACATTTTTCAAAATCGGTTAGACGAAATTTGCTGGTAAATCTTATAATCGATCATCTAAACTAATAGCCGTATTTGAAGGAGAAACGGCACACTTTGGAATCTCGTGTTCGTCTTGATGTTCTCAGCTCCCTTGCCTTCATAAAAGAGCACTTGCCCATAGAAAAAGATACAAATGTCTTTCGTAAAATTCAGCAATTAGCAGATGGATTAGGGTAAGTTCTTCATATTTATTTTATAGTACGACTAGCACACCAAAGTAAGAATATCGAGAAAGTTCGCTGAAAGTCTACAAAATTGAAAGTCTCTTCGCTCGATTAAAAAATTTTCCCATTGGAATTTCTGACAAAATCTAAAATCGAATTCACTGGTCATGCTAGTCTGTCTACTAAGCTCGATTTCGACAAAATATTTCTGTCTTTTTTGACAAATTCATAATTCCAGAGACCACTGTGTTGTTACTGCTCACAGCAATGGATGTTATATCAAACATCCCGATGTTACCATCGATATTGGAATTGCGGAAGACAATGTACGGTACAACTTTATTATTTTCCTGATTTAAAAAGTCTTAGATCTCCTCTTGTAAAATAGGATACTTCGGACAACCACTCTTCGACGCACCCGATGCGTTGAATCTCTTGAAGACTGGAGAGTTCTCTAAGCTCCGTGATGCAGTTTCTCTGATCTTGTCGTCTTTGCCAAAAGAAATCAGCATGTAAGATATAATGTTTATTATTCAAGTCAAAACTATTTTAAACCATTCTGACAAATACAAATCTCAAGCAGAGAATGGGAAATACGTAATGAACCCATAAAAGCTCACAATAGCAAAGAAAAGAATGATACTAGATCTGATATAATGTACGGGCTGCGTTATTTTATCCTTTGTGAGACGAACGAAGCTGATTAGGAAAATGCCGAGTCCGAGCTGAAACACATCGTTGTTTTACAATTATTCAAGAACACCTTTACCGGTGGAATATTCTTAGTTTCCTTCAAGCTGATAGTCGGCGATGATTCGATCGAAGTGAAGGTCCAAAGCAAAAAACTCGTGTAGACTCCGCCAACAACAATAGATAGAGATGACAGAGTGCGCCACGTGGAGTTCCGCGGCAGTTGAACAACTGCTAACGCGGCTGCTAGCATATAAATTGGGGCATATGCCCACCATACTGGGTTCGATCTCATCTCGAGAAGACCATAAGCTAACAAGCCAACTCCTACAATTGCTTCAACTAATTGTAGGAACATTCTGAAATATAATCAATTGTGAATCGATTGTCGAATTATTAATCTGGCAAAATCTGCAAACATTAGAGTAACATTGAAACGTAAGAAGTAGAACCACTTCAGGGTAAATTTCTAAATAACTAGTTGAAAACAGAAAGAAGAATGCAAGACGTATATTGACAGCGGTTAGAGACGCAGACGGTGACAGACGACGAACTACAATATATGTTGTAGTTTGATAAGGGGATAGGAATGGAAATCGAAGGTCGATATTCAGAATGATAATACCAATTAAACTAATGACTAAAACTTAGAAGTCGAGAATAGAAAAGAAATACAAAGATAATAATTGCAGAAACGACAAAAATGCTTGCAAAGATGCTATTAGAGCCATGGAACATGTTCTTATTCGTGATGCCGCAGATTCCTCATTCAATGCCATTAATACCAGCAAATATGGGTTCTATTCGCCTCGTACCGAATTGCTCCCAGGAAGGCTTTATTTCATTGCGGATCCAGTAATGACAAAGCTAGCGGAAAAAGAAGGAAAATCGCAACTTGATAGCGGATGTATAGTTTGCCTTGATACTATTTTGTTTGAAAGTGAATTTCAGATCTCGATTTGCTACCATACTTCGAGATTTCGTTCGTAAAGCACGATAAAAAATGTCACCTGCCAGCATTCAATCAAAATGGAGAATGGACTGATTTCAATGAAGCGAATGTTTGTATTTGCGTGAAGTTCAATCAAGGATTTCTTTTTTCTCAACATACAATCCGAAAGCTGGCAATGATAGTTCCACAGTCACCACTTATTCGTAGCTATGTAAACTTTTACCGTTATATATCTGGTCGAGCTACGACGAAGGACTGTCCACAGTTATTGACTAACTTCCCAGGAGAAAGGGATATACAACAGAAGTACAATATCGAGGCCCAAAAACTGAAAAAAGAGGATGATGCCGTTCTGTTGGAAGTTTTTTTGAGCGATTTGAGAGATTTACCGAAGCTCATAGAAACACTCAGAAGTGAATGGATGCATGCGAGTTTATGGGAATCAATAGTGGCTATGTGTGAACCAAAGCAAGGAGAACAACAGATAACTGTTCAAGCCGTGAACTTGGATCTTATTCTCCGTCGTTCCGAATTTTACGTACGGTTCGAAACTGAATATGGAATCATGACTAGTAAGTTTTTTTATTTTGTCGCGAGATTATTTGAAAACGGTTCATAGGTTTTTCTCACACAAATAGCACAAAAGGGGTTTAAGTAGGTTTAAGTAGTTTACAATACACGCTTTCAGTAACGATTACCGAGCAAAGCCCCTGCGTGTACTCCGTTCATACAAACTCTCAACTCACCGGTGCTTCTCCGTCTATCGAGCGAGATACTATTTTGACAAAGAAATTGAACAGGTAGCTAAGTCTAAATGAATTACATACAAAAATTGGAGTGTTTACAGTACTTGGAGCATCCCAGTCACATTATCATTTGCACTTTCCGATCTCAGCTGTCGTCTCAATAACGTGCTTTCACCTCTCAATTATGTCAATTCATGCTCTGCTTTTCATTCGTATAAACCACAGCCTTATTTGTTGACTTCAAAAACAATGCGCTCAGAAAAAGCTAAAGCAGAAAAGAAGAAAGATACAGTGGTGGTTTTAGAGCTGGGTGAGTAGAGTGAATATGCTCATTTTTGTAAGATAAGCTTCAGGACCAGCAGTACAATCTACGGAACTCATATTTACTAGGGAAAGTAATGAAGGTTCCTGTGAATCTCTTTTGACTAGTTTTGGGGAAGTGGATCCATATTATAAGGAGACATCAACTATTGGTAAAACAAGGGCTCAGCCACGACCGAAACCTGAACCAAACCAGCTTACTAGTATGGATATGATGTCAGCAGAACTAGATTTGGATAAGGGAAGAAATTATGCAGACAATTCGCTAAATTCAATGCGACCTCTAGATGCTCAGAGAATGAGCCTGTTAGAGTCTGCTCGTGTACATATGAAACAATCTATCGGGGCCGCTCATGCCGTCGGACTTGCCAGTCATCAGCCACATCTTCCCCCGGGAGGTCCTATGAGACATAATTCTTATACTATGGGATTCGATCCACCAATGCCATACGATCCAAATATGCCAGCTAGTATTCAGTTCCCAGATCCTCTTGCATTTGGTAAAGGAAAAGCTAAAAAAGGGAGGGCCAAAAAGAATTCGGGCGAAGAAAGCGTGGCTCCCACAGGAAGAGGAAAAGGATCCAGAAAGGGGCGAGGTGCGTCTGCAGTTGGAGCTACTGGAGGACGTAAAAGCACTGGAATAGTTCCTGAAAACCCATTTGGAATGGATCAAATGAGGCCCCCATTGCAACGAAGTTTCAGTGATTTCCGTAAGTAAATTTTTATCATTGCTTTATTTAACACAGACCAAAATTCAGCCGGCCAAATGAATCAACAGATGAACCAATACCAACAGATGCAACAAATGCAGCAAATGCATCAATATCAACAGAATCAACAGTTCCAACAAAGCCAACAGTACCGAATGCAAATGCAGCAACACCAAATGCCTCAAAATCAAATGCAATCCCCCCAGCCCACTGGAATGGCCCCTCTAAAAAATCAACTTGGACCTAACTATACCGACCAAGATTCTGGTAAAATTCAGCAGAAAAATTAAAGGTGCGTAATTAAAAAGTTTCAGACGAAGAATACGATCCACCTCCACCACCAAAGCCACAGGTTAGTGCATCTTCCCGATCATCTGTTCCACCACCCCAACAACTGGGTAATCCAATGGTCGGTTATCCTGGAATGCCACTACAAAGTCCTAATCATCTACCACTCACTCCTTCCCCGTTGTCTGCCGCACCAAAACCGTTCTCACCCGAACAGCAACATTTTGGAATGAAGATGCGAGAAAATGCTTATTGGAAAGAGCTCGATAGGCTCGATCAAAAGCCGGATATTGAGAAGCTTAAGAAGCAAGTATCCACAGGTTCTATGAATCCAAGTGTGATACTAGATGAACAATCTAGCAGTTCTTCAACAGGACATGCCAATACTGAATCATCTGAGGTTAAAGTTTTGGCCACAGATGCTTCGATACCCGCACCACCTACCAGCAAGCTTCCCATTTCTGCACCAACACCCAAAAAGAAATTGGGTCTCGAAGCTGCTATTTCGAAGATTCGGGGACAACAGGAACAAGCTTTGCAGAAACAGCAGCAGCAGTTAATTCAGCAGCAAGAATCCATCGACTCGTCTGTGTCGCAGCAGCCGACTCCACAGCCATTGGAACAAAGTTCGGCTCAGTCAATGCTCGCCACTCATCAGCTAAATAGAGCGAGGTAAAGTAACGAATTCTCATGACCACTGCTATAATTCGCTTCTTAGGAATCTGAATGACGTTTTCGATGACGAAGTAGAAGAAGGAAATTCGGTTGGACGTGATGTGAAACCTTCTTTGTCTGCTCTACAAAGAGCTCTCTCTTCCTCTCAGCCCGATTCATCTACAAGCGATCCATCCTCCTTATATAACAGAAGTAGTCAATCATCAGCGGCCCATTCTCAAAGTTTGAAAAAAGAATCAGCAGAAGATGAACCAGAGAAAGAGAAAGAAAAACTTATACTAAAGGTTTTCTCCTTTGTTGGGTTAAAGAAATAATATTGATTTCCAGATACCAAAAATACTGAAAACTGGGGACGATCGTAAGGATGAAAGAAAAGAGAAAGAAAGGGATCGCAGCCGAGAAGGTGATAGAGAACGTGATCGAGATAGAAGTGAAAAAAGCAAAGAAGACAGAAATCAACGAGACAAAGAAAAGAAAGAAAAAGATCGAGACAGAAGACGTCAACGAGAGCGCGACAGAGCCGAACAGAAACGTGTTGACCGAGATAAGGAGCCTGGAAAAGATAAAGAACAATCCTCCTCATCCAAAAAAAGAAAACTTGATAGGAAGGATGAAAAGGACAGAAGAGAACCAGATAGAAAAAAAGGAAAGAATGATGGCGGCGATTATGGTAAAATGCCAGCTACAGCGATGTCTACTAACTTTAGTGTGAAAAACTTCCGGATTCCCAAGAAAAATACAGTCGATGAAGACAAAAAAGATGTTAAAGAGGAGTTTAGTACATCCGGTCCTTCCACTTCTTCTGAGTCAACATCGAGAAAAGAAACATCAGCAGCACCTATCACAAGAAAAGAGTCGACCTCAACAGCTTCTTCTATTGCTTCTCTCCAAAGAAAAGAATCCTTCACATCGCAGTCTAGTTCATTCCCAATAGCTGATCATCATCGCGAGCCATCAAAGAAGAAACCACTTCCGCCTCCAAGTGGACCACCACCTGGAACATATTCAGGACCTCCAAACGTGGGTTCAATACCTAGCAGCAGTCGCGGTAATAACGGTGGCATAGGGAATCGAAAGCAGGCAATCCCTCCACCAGCACAGATAATGAGGTAAGACAAACCGTACCCTTAAAGTACTGAGTAAAGCTTTTTTCAGAGGTCCGCCATCGGATCAGATGTATCGAGAAAGGACCGGTAGCATGCGCGGATTTCCACCATCTTCTCACTACCATGGGAGCGGTGGGAGCGGTGGGAGCAAACAAGTGGCCTCTTACGCACAGGGTCTTCCGCCTGGTATGGGACCGCCGGCAGTCAAGCCGCACGGAAACAACTATCAAGCGTCGCAATGGGTCAGGCCGCCCACGCACAGGGACACGCACAGCTATCAGTCAGTTTTAAGCACGCGTTAGTTCGTTAGCATCAATGCCTTGCCAATATAGAATCGCAGTTATAATTGATAAGATGCATGTCGAGCTAAGTGAACGTTTCTAAGGCTTCTAACGCATCTAGTTCGAGCACTTATTATCAGCAATTATGTTCGTATTCATTCAGTCATATCCATCCTTTCACAGCACACTCAAACCTAAGAGCAATCTTTTTCCTCAGCAACACAACACTCGCAAAATGTAATACCTGCCTGCATGACAATACCTTACTATTTATAATCAGTAACTTCAACATTATCAATTATGTTCTAGCGGAATGCCGTCTCTTGGACCACCACAACTCCAAAGAGAGCCACCGCCACCGCTCCCGCAGATGATTCCTCTTCCACGAGAACCGTTGCCAAGAGACCCGCCTGCTCTGCGAGAACAAACAAGAGAACGAGGAAGTCACCGGGGAGGCGACGAAGCAGGCGGACCAGACAGTCCAGAAGAAGGAACGCTGCGTATTGATGACGAGTAAATGATCTCTGGGGTTCCTTTTCAACCATTAAAACAACCATTGAACCTAACCATTAAAACAAACTAACGTGTAGATAATAATATAAATTTTATGTATATTTCAATGCTTTCTTGTGACATAAATGATAACAAATCGGCCATTGATTGCCTCTTACGTTGAGATTCTCACCACACATCTAGAATAACTTGAACGAGGAAGCGACATCAATCACGTTGGGTCTCTGCGTCTATTGTTATTCTGAATCTCTTAATAATTCGATGATAACGATGACAAGGATTGATGCTGTTTATAACGCACTCATTCCTCTCTCCCTCTCTTTATTTTCTCCAGAACAATGTCCTCAGAGAAAGCAGTAGGTAAAATTGCAATTGTCGGAAGGTTTGTTTGATTTATTTATAGAATGTAAAAGAATATTTCAGTGGGCTCGTTGGCTCTAGTTGGGCCACCATTTTTGCTAGTTCTGGATATAAAGTTCAGATGTACGATATCTCTGAAAAACAATTACAAACAGCTCTTACACTTGTCGAGAAGAATCTTCGGAAACTAGATGTAAGTATACCATTTGATACTTTCGGATCTTCCCTGTTCTCAACTTAGGAACATGGACTTCAACGAGGGAATATTTCGGCTGATGCGGCTCTTCTGAATGTTTCTACAACGACGTCACTAGAAGAGGTTATGAAAGGGGCAATCTATGTACAAGAGTCCGCCCTCGAAGATGTCAACTTTCGCATCGAGTTTTATAAGAAGCTTGATTCTATTACGGAACCGAACACTATTCTCGCAAGTAGTACATCAACTATTCCTGCGTCTAAGTTCACCGAAGGACTAGTTAATAGGTTCACGAATGTTTGCAGCTGATTTAAGTGATTTATAAAAACATTACAGAGAACGATGTCTTATCGTTCATCCTGTCAATCCTCCTCTTTTTCTCCCATTGACTGAAATCGTTCCTGCACCATGGACTTCACAAGAAACTATTGACAAAGCTGCAAAAATTATGGAATCTATTAAACAGAAACCTGTGAAATTGAAGAAGGAAGTTCTAGGTTTCGCAGTAAATCGTCTGCAGTTTGCTTTGCTCGCCGAAGCGTGGCGCCTTGTGGCTGATGACGTGATAGGAGTCAACGACGTCGATTTAGTTATGTCAGCAGGTCTCGGACCTCGGTATGCTTTTAATGGACCATGTGAGACGGTTCATTTGAACGCATTTGGAGTTCGAGATTACTTCCGTAGGTACGGTAGTGGTGCAACTACGGTGAGAGACCTTCATGAAGTAGTATTCAAAATCAACATGTTTAGGTTCTCAACGACATGGGTATAGTTCCAGATTTCACAGATGAATCTGTTATTCAAAAGTTTGAAACCGAGTTAGAGCCAAAGATGAGCTCATCGAACATTCGAGAATATCAAGCGGAAAGAGAAGTGAAGTTGGTTGAGATGGCCAAACTCAAGAAGGCAATGAACTTATGAGCAAACCTATTGCTTTTTATACAAAAATAAATAAATTATGACACTTCCGCTTATTTGAATTTTAGTTTAGAAAGATAAACATGTTTTTAAAAAATAACAAATGCATTTTCAAATGTAAACGGACGGAGAAACTCGTACTTTGTAAATCGACGCACCACAGTAATTTTGTATTGCGCGTTGTGAGACCTAAGGCGTAATGACTCCACGATGTCTCCCGCTGCAATTTTTTCAAGAGCTGCCACGTAATCGTTTTCTTCTAATAAAAATGCATTTTTAAAATGCGAAATATTTCATAGTACTGAGCCGTTCTTACTTACCATCTCGATTTTCTATCTTTACCACTTTTCTTTTCAAAGGTAATCCATTCAGAGAAATTTTGAGACGACTGAGGACACCCAAACCAATTTTCTATCGATATAATGCACTATAAACAGCTGATAATTTATCATTGCCTTCGTTTTACCTATCCCGATTCTCCTGCGAATGTCGGGTGAAGGTCGGCTAGATTAATTGACTTTTTGTCGTTCTTTTTCGTAAGTTTCGTTTGCGAGACGTGCAATTTATTCGATTCCTGTTGAAACTTTGAAAATGAATCACGTTGATAAATTTATAACATCATTTTTCATTTCTCAGATGCAGCGTGAGCAACCGGTTCCAGTGAAATCAAAGTCTCAACGAAAAGAAAAGGCTCCTCCAGAAGTGCCAAATCTCATTGTCGACACTGAGCGTAGTATTCAGTATGAGAAAGGGAAGTTTCTAGGAAAAGGAGGTTTTGCTCACTGCTACGAAATCATTAATAAAGCTAATGGAGAAGTTCTGGCCGGTAAAGTTGTTCCTAAGCACTTGCTTGTGAAGCAATATCAACGAGATAAGATGGCCCAAGAGGTACAGATTCATCGTAATTTATCGCATCACAACGTTGTGAAACTATTCCATTTCTTCGAAGTGAGTGTTCTTTTTTTCGAATTCTACAATATCGTCTCATAACAGGATCGATTGAATGTTTATATCACGTTGGAATTATGTCCCAGAAGGTCCCTAATGGAGCTTCACAAAAGGAGAAAAGCTGTGACAGAACCAGAAGCACGTTATTTTACACATCAAGTAGTTGAAGGAGTTCTTTATTTGCATGACCTCAAGATTATTCATCGCGACATGAAACTGGGAAACCTTTTCCTTAACGATGATCTTGTCGTGAAAATCGGAGACTTCGGTTTGGCGACAACTGTTGATGGAGACGAGCGCAAAAAAACTTTGTGCGGAACACCGAATTATATTGCCCCTGAAGTTCTCAACAAAATGGGGCATTCCTTCGAAGTTGACGTCTGGGCTGTTGGCTGTATTCTCTATATTCTTCTCTTTGGACAACCTCCTTTCGAATCCAAGTCGCTTGAAGAAACATATTCGAGAATTCGTCATAATAATTATACAATTCCATCCATTTCTTCTCAGTCGGCTGCCAGTCTTATCCGCAAAATGCTTGATCCAGAACCAACCCGTCGCCCAACAGCCAAGCAGGTAAGGTTTCTATCTAGCGGGTTATTTTCTTGAACTTAATTTCACGTTTCGAAAATTTCCTTTGGTTCGATTGTGACATTTTTTACGAAATGGTTCCATGTTTGCCCTAAATTTTCTCGTAGAAAAGAGATCTGAAACTGGGAAGAATTAGTCCAATCCGAGTTTTGACGTGATATGTGGAATGATCCTTCTGAAAACGAAACCACTTTAGGTACATCGCGACATTTTCTTCAAGTCTGGTTTTATGCCAACCAGGCTTCCAGTCTCATGTCTTACTATGGTGCCCAAGTTTGGAGGACACGAAACATCAATGATGGAAGAAAACCTAGCACCGAGAGGAGTTGATCAACGAGGACAACGGTAACAATGTTCCTCAAAAAGTTTTTCAATCTTCGTTTTCAGACCATTGAACGGCAGAGCTGGATTAGCTGCTATGCCACAACATATGATCTCCAACAATGCTGAAAGAGAGAAGGCCCAACAGCAAGCAGCTGAAGCTACTGTTAGAGAGCCAGAAGATGCTTACCTATCACAGCTGTTTCACCAAGTTGCTGTTCTCCTTGAGCAAAGTATTCCAGGGGTAGAAATTAGGATTTTTGTGTTGTAGTCATCAGCTTTTTTTTTAGATTGAAGAGGAAGAAGCTGCCTTGGATGGGTATCAATCACCAGAGTGCCTTCCAGTGTTTTGGATTTCCAAATGGGTAGACTACTCGGACAAATACGGTATCGGATATCAATTGTGCGATAACTCAGTTGGAGTACTGTTCAACGATAACTCTAGAATCATGCTTGATCAAGCAGGAAATGAATTGACTTACATTGAAAAGTCCAACAAAGAACATTATTTCTCGATGAACGCAAGAGAATTCCCACAGACGCTCAACAAGAAGGTCACGTTGCTCAAATATTTCCGGTCATATATGAACGATCATCTGGTGAAAGCTGGAGAAGGATCGGAGCAGCGAGCGGGAGATGATTTGGCTCGTTTACCAACTCTTCGTGTTTGGTTCCGGACCAAATCTGCTATTGTTTTGCATCTCTCCAATGGTACTGTTCAAATAAATTTCTTCAACGTGAGTAGTGCATTTAATTCTTAAGAATATCATTACTTTAAATTTCAGGATCATGTGAAAATGATGATGTGCCCATTGATGCAAGCTGTTACATTTATCGATCAAAACAAGCGTATGGTCACATACAAACTCAGCAATCTTCAACGCAACGGGTGTCCTGAGGTAACCATTAAATTTGATAGCTCTCACAATAAAGTCCATTCCAGAAGTTCCTTCATAGACTGAACTATGCAAAGACAATGATAGAGCGCCTGATGAGTGACGCTAACGTAGTTGCTCCAAATCCTAATAGACAGCCTGAGGTTCAACGTAGAATGTCCACAGCTCGTTCTGCTTCTACAGGATCACGAGGGCCAATGCATGGAGGACATCTTCCACAAACTGCGAGTGGCTCGAATATCTATCCACGCCGATAAGACAGACAATTATTGTCTTCAAAGCAATGTTTCTAACATATCCTGATTAATTACAGAACAATCAAACCTTTATTCAGTACTTTTAACCCAAATTATTCCGGCATTTATTGTTGTTTTGCATCAAGTCTTTTCCCCCTTTTTCTATGGTCCATATTCAGTAAATTTTGTATCGATTCTTCAGATCTCCCCAATTTATGCGAATACTGATGAGACCCATTAATCTCCCAAACTCTTTTCTTTTTCGACTGTATTCAAGATCCGCGACTGATGCCCAATCTACCGGCTTGTCGTCAATATCTTCACGGCGATAAAATTTAAATTCTTCTGTCATGATATCTGTGTAAGAATAGTCTTGTTACTTCGCAACCCTGACTGTGTTTTTGGCTTTATGTGTTTGCATTTCCTTTAGCTCTTTTTATCAAGTTGTGCCCTTTTCTCATCAATGGAAGTTTTCTCGTGATGTAACGTTTACGGTTCTCTGTTTAATTCTAATATTAAATAATCATCGTGTTTGTATTTTGTATTTTCAAGTATGGAACTCATCTCGTTTCAGTGGGTCATTTCTTAATTTGCAGGACTCACAAACATTTGGGTCGCATCATGTTCATCAGCAGCGTGCTCTAATCGCATTTGGTAAATAGAACGAGACATGCTCACTTAATCAACTCACCCCTTAATTGTTCCCGAAAAGGAGAGAAATGATAACAACAGACAAAATCATATTGAGGCTAGTGAAAACGTATTCTGAGTAAAAACATGAAATTGTATCAAGCACTTCACTCTTTTTCAACTTCCGTCATTTCGTCAAATCCGATTCACCTCGCTTTCTTCCTTTCCGTCTTTCTTCATTTCTCTTCTTTTCAGAGTCTCAAAAGATACGAATCCAAGCTCTTCTTTTTCATTCTTATTTGCTATTTCTATTTGTGTTGTTCTCAATATAACGGAGGGAATACGTACAGTCAGATAGTAACTAAGTAAACGTTTTGCATAGTTTCTGTTATTACTGCTGAACACGGTCATGGGAAAACGATTTCGATCGGAATCAAAAAGCCTCAAAGAGTTTTGGTTAGCCAACCTTTCCAATTCTTATCTCAATTGTTCATATTGTCCCGATAAGCACCTTATATTAAGGCTCAATGACTTAGCATCGGTCCTAAGTATCGAAAATGTATCGAAATCTAAAGTTCCTAAAACGAAATGAAGAGAACAGTGAAACCAATTTCTACTTATTCGTCAACTAACCCTTCCATTCTTTTCTTTCATTTCTCAAGTGTTATGTGACCGCAGTCCAGCCGGTTCCACTCTTCTCCCGGAAACGTCTTCATTTTGCTCTCACCCCACCTGGGTTGCTCCCTTCGACACACAAAAAGAATTAAAATGATGTATAGGCTCTCTGGTGCCGTTCCGCTCGTCAAATTATCTCGTCACTCAGTTGACCTCAATCAATTTCCATTCGAAAAATCTCCCTCGCTCGTTTTATTTTTCGTAGCAGCAGAAGCACTCAAGTGGTTCTCAGTGACTTTAGTTCTCAGTATTATTTCAAAAAAAGAAGGAATCAACGAAGACGTGAAAACATGTTTTTGAGAGAATATCGAATTTCCTGCTCTCAATCCAACCGACTTCCCGTGTATTCCAGTCGTTTCTTTCAATAAGACCATCATTTGTTTTTCGCAACATTTCAAGTGCGTGTGCCGTCTGTCATGCACACAAAAAAAGCCTCTTTGTCTCTTATTCGTGTATACTCTCTTCTCATAATTTCCTTACAAGAGGTGCAGACTGTATGCTCAAATGCTCACGGAGATCATCGAATCCACCACTCTTTCCATCATTCTCTGCTTTGAACCCTATGAAGTAATTTGAAACTTCTAAAGTTAGATATTATAAATTTCTTCCAGAGTTTCTAACTGAAAATTGTTACTCTTTCGAGATGAAATTCATGAGTTCTTATTAGCATTTCTGACATATTTGGCATATAAGAGTTATTTCTGTATTTCATTTCATATTGAATACAATCAGCATTTCTTCCTAATTACCAATGCGCTGTTCTTCTTATTTTTTGTCGGTTTCCTTCATTTTGTCGCCAAGCACCACTCAAATCCGGTACCGCAAAAGACGGTTGCGCATGTCATCTTGAGCAGCTGCTTTCGGCACCATAATTCTCAGGGACACCCAAAAAATGAGAAGGAGAAGAAACAATGTAGGATTAGATATAGGAGAAATGAATGGTCCTGTCTCTATGTATTTGAATTCCGGATAGTACCATACCAAATGATAGATGACGGTCTAATTGAAGGGTAAGAGAAAGAAAGAGAGAGAGAGAGAGAGAGAGAGAGAGAGAGAGAGAGAGAGAGAGAGAAATTCGGCTGAAGATCTGCCAATTTTATTGCTTCTGTGTCTCTGAGTAAATTTATTTTGGAGAGAACGATTGATTTATCTATATTCACTCTTCAAGTTCCATATTCACGAGTATTTTTTCCATATTCAAATTTTCAAAATGTCACTCAACACAGTATTGTTTTCTCATCGATGGGAAACTGAACTCTAATATTGACTTTGGTCATTGACAGGCAGGCTGACAAACTCATCACTTCTTCTACTATCGTCCCCTTCGAACACTTATGTATTCTCTTTTCTCTCCCAACTCTATCATTCTGATTCACTTGGCTTCCTGTTGTGTAAGTAACTCACTTCGTTCATAGATGGCCTCTGATGTCAATTCCGTTCGTTTTCTCCATCACACCAGGTTGTTGCCCAACCGAACAACCATATGATTATCCATTCTCTCCTACCTAAGATGTCCTTCCCGATTACTTTTTCTTGTTCTTCTATCCGAAGAGTTCACTCATATCCACTGAAAGTATGTCGTTGGTTGAATGAATTAGTAGAAAACTTTTTTCACGAAACCTTTCTAAGTTTTTGTCTTTTCTTCAGCCCCGAGGCACTTTTTTCGAAATCTCTTTTCCTCACACATCCTTCTTATGACTACTTGTTTGCGCGTGTACGCCGCCGGGCAGATGGCACCATACTCGTTGAGGACGAATATGACAATGTCTTTCCTTCACTCGATTATCAATCATAACTTGTTAGTGTCTTAGCAGCAGCAGCAGAAGGTTCAAAGCTCTTGTCCTTTCGACCATTCAAGGCGCCACCTGGTCGAAAATAAACAAACATCATCAATCTGATGACATTGATATCCTTCGATTTCGTTTACTTTTTCTCCTTTCCGTAATTCTAAAGAAAGAAATAAATGAGCACATGGCTGCATAATTCTTATTATTATTATTACTCGTCTTGTTATTAATTGGCTCAAATCATTCTTTCTCTCTCTCTCTCTCTCTTCGTTTTCTTCCGCTTTTTCCTTCATTTTCATTTCCAAACCAAGTGAAAAACAACACGAATTTTGTCTTTCTTTCTCTAATTTCAGATCTGGTGTTTTCTCTTTTTTCCGACGTCCTCCAGAATTCTTAGAGTTGTTTTCAATTTTACGACTTCCATTATCCGTTTAGTCTCCAATGAACTGTCAATCTCTACTATACTGTATTCAATAATCTTGCATTTCAGAATAAATCCTCTCGTCATGTTAATTATGACGTATCTCAACCTGTATGTCATTTTTTATGACAGGTGCTACCGTATATTGGATCACTTAGTTGTAAGACAATTCCTTTCTTTTAGAATAATTACATCCGTCGTGTGAATGAAATCGACTGTACATAATGTGATTTTATGCTCAAAACCCACTCATTGAGATATTCGATTTCACTTTCGGAGTTTAGCGAGATACCCACTGAGAACTTTTCAAAAAACGAAGTGATTCATTCATTTTTGACTCATCAGCTTTTATTGAACTTATTTTCCCGTAGACGACATATTTTGAGAAAACACTCTCCTATACTTTTGGACTATTACTTATTCTGAGAGATTGACAAATCTGATAGAATGTATTTGGTGACACTTTCAATATCTAGATGACGTGGCAGATGTGCAGGTTGTATTTTCATTATCGCCTCATGATTTATGAAATCTCTTTTCTCAACATCTGGGTTCCATTCTCATTCTGTTGGTTTCAATTCCTTTTTTACTCATTTACGATACTGAATTTGTCTGTTTGTCAACTTTAATTGAATTCATTTTATTATACAACTTGGGCAAATAATGAAGTGCAACTCTTTATCATTCGACTAAATGGCAATATCAACATTAATTGTTTTATGAAAAATTTAGTGACTCTCCACTATTTTTCTCTCTTTTTCTTCATTTCAGTACTCTTGTGAAAAGAAATTCCCTTTTTAGCAAACCGGTTATTGTGTGATTAGGAGAATGATAAAAGGAAACGAAGACGAATTGATCTGATTTGCGACGTCTTCTTTTCTTCTCTCTTTCCTCCTTTAATTTGCTTCTTCTTTTTCTTTTTCTCGTACATCATCGATTTGTCAGGTAATAGCATCGTGCGTCGGCAACTCACAACCCTAATTAGTACCGGGTGTAGGTTCGTTTAGCTGACCGTATGCACACCTCAATTGTCTCGTATTTCAAAGTGGTTACCGTACTGTAATTAGGCGCAAGGACAATGCGAAACAAGACACTTTCACACTTCAAAAGATTGATGTTATTCTTATTTTTCGCAACAATTCTAAGAAATTGATAGTCTTTTGTATTCAAATATCATCTATTTCATAATATTAGTCTCCTCAAAGTTTGACAATTTGTGATGAGTTCCTCACTTTTTTGTAGTGTTTCGCCTACAATCTTCTGTTGAAATGGAACAAGATTCAGGGCATTTTCCATTAACTTTCACCTGTAGAAACTCGATTAAAACATCTGATTCCCTAATGCTTTCCATTCAATGAAACATTTCTGATTATTCCGAAATCTGAAATAACAATTCAAATCCAGTAAGTTCTGAGTTCTAAATACTTTTTTCGTTTACATATCCAATGACATACTTCTCAGTTTTCTATAATTTCTCTCACTTATTTCCCCCATTCTCACTTTGTTTTTTTATCATCTCCGTTATTCTTCCGGATAGAATATAACACGGTCATTTATTGGTATATTTACATTCATATGAGTGTCATATTGTCCTCTTTCTCCATCTCTCCGCTTCTTTTTTTATAAGTTTCTAATCTAAAAGTCACTGATCGGATGTCTGACTTTGTGACTAATTTCATCTAAATCTCTTCATTTCATACAGTTTCCCATTTGCTTTTTTGTCCTTTCTTGTCGAAAGTTCATGTTTGCTTCCTCCGTTTTTTTTTGATTACTAACACTGAAATAACACAAAAGAGAGAGAAAGGAAATGAATAGAGAGTATGGCTACCGTATGGGCTTTTTTCTTTTTTATAATTATAGGAAATATGAAGAAAAGAGGATATAGGGATGAGTTGGAGAGGCAATTAAATGCTCTCTCCTCAATTATTATTCGATCGAAACACCTCTTTTTTCTTTTTTTTCTCATTTGGTTATATGTTGATCAATTGAAATTGACACCCTTTCAATTTACTGTAAAAGGAGACAAAGCAATAGATCGGAGAAGAGAGAAAAAGAAAGACAATGACATGAAAAATTAGGAAAAGACAGTGCCGATCGAAAGAAGAAGAAATTAAGAAATTACTGGAGAAGGGAAACAGAAAATGAATGTTTCCATTCGGTTTTCCCTAGATAGAATATCTACCCTAACTTCTTTTTCGAACTGAAACATGAAAGTAATTTTTTCATTTGTTCTTTTCTCGTCACTCATCTTTTTTCCAATGTTACACACCTATTCAATTCGGCGTCCTTTTTGACATGTTTGACGTGCACACCAGAAGAAGAAGACACAATCAAAAAAACAATTGAAGCGCGGGTTGCTTGTTCATTGTTTTGTGCATGTGTGCTCCTGTTTGCTCTCAATATTCTCCCGCAAGGCATTGCCGCCGTCCCGTCAAGAGTCTCGAAGCATTCCCTTGGTTTATCCAGTCGCCACCCTCGAATATGAGAGCTCGTCGGATGATTTACATATTTCACACTATCCTGTCACTCAGCTGGTCTCTCACTCTCCTTTTCTCCAAAATTTGCCCTTTTTCGTATTGTTTATGAATATAAACTGCGATCCAATTGGTGTAGAGATTTGGCAAGTGACAGAATAGTTACGTGTCAATGGATTAGGTCATTCCAGGTGGTCAGTTGTCTTTCACAAATCAACGACCACTCACCTCTACATGACATCTTCCCATGTTCATATAGATCTATCAGATAACTATCCGATAATGGTGAGCCAATTCTTCTTCATTGACCACATTTATGGCTCTTCATTGACATTATAATACATTTCTTTGATCTATCCCGCTTCCTGTTTCACACGTTATTTCGGTTCGATTGACGTTATCTTCTATTAGATCTTGCTCGCATTTAATCCTTAAATTGCTCTCATTCAGTCACTTTTTGAGTCATGTCACTTTTTATTCAAATTACAAAGATTATGAGCAATTATGCCATCAAGGATGGAACATCGGTTTTCATTCACAAAAATGCTTTTTCTAAAAAACATCGTCATGAATACCAGAAGAAGTTTTTTCATACAAAATCTTCGTTAACTCATCGAAAACAAATGTTATAATTCCATTGATTTGTGGAGTGTCTGAGAAAATTTAAAATGTCAAAATGGACCAAAATTGTCTATGACTCTATATATTTTCGAAACCTTGTTGATTATCATCCAGTCAATTTTGTTTTGAAACCATCTCACAGAACGTGCTCTCCTATTTCCTCTTTCTCCTCCATTCATTGTGGGCGTGGCCTTGTTCTGCAGGACGTCCCACCCTTTTTATCGGACATCTTCATCTGTTCTGGGTGTCTCCCGTCCACGGATTCATGCCACAAACAAACACTAAACAACGGATAATGATATTGTAAAACTGTAGATCTCTCAAAATAAAGTCATTCCCTTTCTTGTTTTCCTTTCCACCGATTCAAATTTCTAATTTCATTTTCACCCGTTTGACCACTTGTTTATGACTATGGCAACTGCTATTGCTCACTTCGATACTCATTTCGTTACCAATTTTGTTTTCTTTCTCACTTTCATTTCTCTTTTCTTGATTATGAATGAACACTTTTACTACCATTGACTTCTCTATATCTTTCTCAAATCTTGAAGCATTGCTTCCTAAGAGAGCCAAAAAGTTTCAAGATATTCTCTTTCTTCTTGCTCTTCTCTTGGGAAATATACCAACAAGTTGGCGTTTTCTTTTTTCCCTGGGTTCAAAATCTCTTTTAAAAACCATCAATCGCCCTCATCCGACCCACATCATTCCCTCGTCTCATTTCTCATATTTTCTTGTCATGTTCTGTTTTTTTTTCGTCTCTTCAAATTTCTATTTTCAGCTCTCTCAGAAATGAGATTAAAACTGTTAATTCTACTTTTTCTGTTTCTCGAAGAAGTGTTCTCATGTCAAAATGGATGCAAATGTCCAACGAGAACGACGGCAGTCTGCAAAGGTACATAAATTCTCGTAGCAATTGTAAATGTTTCAAATCAAAGAGAGCACCGACGAATACAAGTGTTTGTTGATGTTACTCGCAAGCAGCTGTAAAATGTGTCTGTCGAAGACATTGAGATATATCTTATTCTACTTATCAAATGTTTCCAGGCTCATCTCTTCGATCGATTCCGATTCTTTTGGATCCACGAACAACAGTACTCGATCTTTCGAATAATAGAATATCTCGTCTTTCTGCCGATGAATTGAGTCTTTATCCGAGTAAGTCATCATCATTTCTTACTCAATTTTATTTCTTTTCTCGCCCTAAAAAACCATAACTCACCGCCCTAATATCCTTTCTTCGAGATCTCTATCTTTTCTACGATTTTAATGACGTATTGTCCTTCGACTATCCAAAAAAGCCTCTTGGATTTATTGTCATCTATTCGGAATACTTTTCCTTTGATTCTCATCCATGTAATTCGAAAGCTGAACATGATGCATCTAGTTGCTCTCCTCCTCCCCGAGTGCGCTCGAGTGGATAATGGAATTTTGAAGATGATGTTCCTAACCCGAAATGGGAAGAAGGAGAGCGGGAAGCGTTTTCAGAATACATAATTCGATTGTTGAGTGGAAAGAATAGAAGAAAAGACATACAAGGACCCGGGAATTCGAATCCCGCTTTTGAAGTGTGTCGATGTCCCTATTTATGAGAATAGTTCCCGGGGGAATCTCATAGATTTTTAAGCGATAGTCGACGATTAAGATTAATTACTTATCAGTTTTCAATTAGTTCAATTGCTCACAACAATATTTTCAAAGTGAGCCGATTTGTAACCCAAGGGAATTCTTATTCAATTCAATAAACCTTTCTCCTTTGTTCGTCTCCGACCATTTACAGGTCCGACTCTCCGGAAAGTTACGTAACTTTCGTTTGTCGGCTCATTGGCCACTTAACACCTTTGTTCGAAAATAGTGTCTTTTTCTCTATCTACTCAACCGATAAATCATCAAAAGTCTCAAAAGAATGGATAATCATATAATCGAGAAAAGAGATTTCTTCCGACTAATCCGCGAGAAATTCCGTTCGTTTTCGTCCGGTGCCCTTGACCAAATCATCGTCTTTCGGACACTAAAAGTCGACAGTCTTCGTTCGGAAAAGAAAAGTCAAGTATGTGACAATACAAATTAGAATAATAATAATAACAAGAAGAAGAGAAACAGTCTGCTGAGGTTAACAAAAGAATTTCTAAGTGAATACAATTATCCTCCAATGAACCTCTAAAACTTTTCTTAATCCTCCTATTCTCTAAAGACCAATGAGAGATTTGGCAGATTTTCAAGATTTAAAGTAGTATCCAAGAAGGACATTATGCACTCGAAACAAGAAGAAATAGAGATGTGAAAAGAGAGTTTATGCAAATTTGATTGACATCATTCTCGATTCCATGCATTGCAAAAAAGTTTCGAAGGAGACAGATGTCCGCAGGGAACAGACCCGTTTTGATAAGTTTCATGGTTCGGGAGAAAAAGAAAAACAGAACCTATTGTCAACTTGTTCCAAAATGATAAATGTTAAAAAGAAGAGAGAAACGAATGAATTGTTTTTGAATTCTGTGGCTTTTAGAATACGTCCCAACGGAGATACCGTTCCTTGGTCTTTTCGATTGTTTCAAATTCTTCTGACCGACGAGCACATCTTTTTATTTGGAAAGAAAGATGAATGACGCAATGCTCGCTAATTATGGATGACCTGACCTCCCGTATATCCACTATAATTTATGTCTTAGCATTCATAAGATGGACCCTAAATCCCAGAAAATGAATAGAAATAAAAACAGACGCAAAATAAACATCTGCACTGAAAAATGAGATTGTGGGAAAGGGGAAATAAGACTTCCGTTGAAATTTCAATTTATTTGCAGATCTGGAACAACTTATTCTTCGGAATAACTCGATAACTCATTTGTCTTCCGATGTCTTCTCAACACTTCCAAATCTACGACTTCTCGATATTTCTTCGAACAGTTTGCTCTCTTTGCCCAATGAAGTGTTCTCAAAACTGAAGAATTTAAAGGTAAGTCAAGCATCAAATGACTTGATTAGTAGACTTCTGGACACAGGAACAGTCTTAATTATTAATTGGCTTGATAGAATCCAAGGGGCTCCAGAAGGGGGGCGACAACTTGATTGACACATGATTTCCGTATTCTAATGAGTAGGTAATAGAAAGGACATCTGTCTTTCGAATCATCCTTCTTCGCTCGACAGATGTCCTTTCTTCATTCCCAAAAAAAGAAACAATGAACTGAATCTAATCCAATATATAGTTAATTATCGGCAAAGTTTCCATTTCAGACATTGATTATCTCATCGAACGACGTTCAATTGGGACCAGAATGTTTCTCTGGACTCTCTCAATTACACACACTGTCTCTTGCTGACAATCGACTTTCATTCCTACCTCCATCAGTTCTTAAACCACTTTCTGGTCTCCGAAGTCTCGATTTATCAGCAAACAAACTTCTATCAATGCCAGCATCTGTCCTGAATAATCTCGGAGGTCTTGAAGTTTTGAAATTGAAGCAGAATCTACTTTCAAGTGTATGTATCCTTCAGAAATGAATACCACCTTATTTCATATTATTTCAGCTTGAAACTGGAATGTTCATCTCTCAAAAAGAATTGAAACTGCTCGACATCAGCGATAATCTGATCGGAGACATTGAAGAAGGTGCATTATATGGATTAGAGAAACTGGAAACTCTCAATTTGACAAACAATCAATTGGTCCGTCTTCCTGGAAATACGTGGTCTCTTCCGTTGTTAAAGTGCTTGGATCTTTCTTCAAACTTGTTCGTTTCATTAGAAACTGCTTCTTTCGATGGACTTCCTGCTCTCCAATATCTCAATATTTCTCATTCGAGAAATCTCAAAACAATTCAGGTAAGAATTCATTTCTTTTTCTCTTTATCAGCAATATTTCTAGTCCTTTTTTCTTTCAGATGGCTTCATTCGTCCAATTATCTTCTCTCCATTGGCTTTCAATATCTTTTTCTGCTCTCACGCATATTCATCCATCTGCATTCAATCCAATTCCGCCATTGTCGTATTTGGATCTTTCGAATAACGAACTACGATACCTTGCTCCTGGATTACTTCAATGGCAAAACGTTCGCAACTTGCATTTAGCTGAGAACGATTGGCAATGTTCATGTGATCTTCGAGCATCGAATCTCCGTCCTCGAGATGATGCCAAATGCACAGGACCCGAGAATCTGGCTGGTGCTCCACTAAATGAACTGAGTTCGTGCAGTGTTTTGGGAGGACTTCTTGTCCCATTTCTACTCGTCATCTTCATTTTACTTCTTGCTCTCGTCATCCTGGCACTTGCCTGTAAACGTCCATCGAAAAGATCTTCGTCATCCAAAAATCGTGCTTTCTACAATGATCAACTGATTGCTGCACTCAATTCACACAAGGAATATTCATTCGATTGTCATTCTCCCTATACAATGAGTTCAGAAGATTCTCGTGATTCTGCCTATGAATCTCCGACTTCTGCTCTAATGCCACGTCGTCCTCCACCATCATGTCCCCCTCCACCAAGACTTTTGACATTACCACGTGCTGGACCAACTCATGTTCCTCCACCGATTGTTCCAACACTTCTTCGAAATTCAAACGATCCTTATTTGATTCCAAAGTCACAAGTTCCTATCACAAGGCTCTAGGTACACTGATATTTCTCTTAATCTGAACCCGGTGCAATATCTTTTTTTTGTTGTTTAACTGGTGCCCCGATGGCTTACTTGCCGTTCAAATGTATTGTTCCGTTTGTTTTTTGCCCTCTCCACATACTTTACGAGGTATTTCTTCAGGTTGATGATATTAATAATTTTTTCTTTGCGCTTCAAATTTTGAAGAAAAATAAATTTACTTAAACAAAAATAACTAAATCTTTACGACTAAAAGACTCAGAAACTATAAGAAATACATATTTTTGATTATTTGCTCTTTAAGAACTTGCTCATTTTGGCTAAACTGTAGACAATTGACCGTGTGACTCCAGCTGAAAATGCATTCTTGGCTGTTTGTGAAACTGAAACTGGGCGAATGATTCCACCGATAGCGCTCTCAACAGTCGCTGCGACATCGTGACGGTGTGCAAGAGAGAAGATAACCTGAATAATAATATCAAAGACTTCAATGGTTCAGAAACAAACCTCTTCAGTATCTCTCTGTCGTTTTTGTGCTTTATTCATGTTTCGTTGAATTCGATTCAAAACTTCGGAAGGGAGAAGATTCAATCTATGATAGATTGCTGCTGTCGATCCATCTTGAATTACTTTTGCCGGTGTCATTACGGAAAGGCGAGCATCATCGTTCATCAATGGCTCGTAGACCCGTAACAAATCTTCATAATTTCCTTCCACAATTTTTTCAATTTTGTTTTTGTCCTCTCCAACAATCATTCGGAAATCGCCGGTATATGAGAGTCCAACTATTTTATGGAAAAGTTGTTTGAGAGTGAATGATTCTGGAAGCAGTAACAATGCCGAATGAAGAGCAGATCTCCGATTCTCTACAATCAAATCACAAATGTCATCTTTTGGTTTGATAACATCGAGAACTGGCTTGTGAAGACGTCCGGAAATGTATATCCATCTCCAATCGAGTAAATCTTGCTTAAGATTTTCAAATGAAATTATTCCATACTTGATTTTTCGTTTTCCAACATTGACATGAGTATTATAATAAACACGAGCTGCGAAATTACATTGCACTTTCTCGATCATTTTTGGTCCAATTAAACGAAGAAGACTGTAGTGTTGTGGATTTTTCGATATATTCACTCGATGAAACTCTTGAGCGTTGTTGGTCACAACGACAAAATCCACCATTTTCTCTGCTTTGTTTTCATCTTTTTGTTGAATTGCTCCTAAGAGAAACAACGTCGGAGGAATGAAGTTTTTTTGATTTCTTGTCAATACCTGATCCGTAGGCAAATGCATAATCTACAGTTCGTAATGGTAGAACACTAATCAACTCTCGATATTCTTCCATTTCTCTGAAATGAATCACAAATTTGACTGTCGGCCAATTGATTCATAGATATTGTGTGGCAAATCGATCTCTTCTCTACGAAAATGCAAGAAAACAAGAATTAGCTACTGTTAAAGAGGTTCATTATGTCGAAAAGAGGGAGGAGTAGAAAAGGACAAAATGAGAACGACAAACAGATCTGGGTATGGAGTGAACCTATCCGAAAATAAATGAAATGAGAGGTGCAAACTTTTTGGGGCAATATGAAAATATGGAGGATTTTAATGGAAAAAATAATGCGTTTAAATAATTATAGAATGATTGATTCTGAAGAGTTACTCCAAGTGATCACGAACTTCGCTGGCGAGCTTTCCGGCAGCACTGTTGACTCTGTCAGCAAAATTTCCAATCTTAGCATCGATGTTTCCAGTGGTGTGCTTGGCGACGAATGGCTTCACAAATCTGGAAATGAAACTTCATAGTTTACATGAATAAGCATTTGTGGAAAACCTGTGGTAGAGCTTGGTGGCTCCAAGGAAGCTTGGGAGGTAGAGGTAGAGAAGGAAAATCGACTTGAAGAGCCAGTAAACCGGGAAGACCGAGACGATTTGGACAGAGAAGAACTCAAGTACCGAAAGAATAGCGAAGACAACCCAGTAGGTCAACCATTGCGTATCGTCTTCTTTGTTGCTCGACTCGATAGCCTTGATGCTGAAAGTTGATTCGCTTTAGAATATAATGCAGAAAGTACAGAGAATAGAACTATCGAAAACGTTAACTATCAGAAATGTCAATGTTTGTAGAGATGCAGAACAAATAAATAAAACTTTCAATTTATGTATTTTGTTCTTACCTCATGTAAGCGGGGTACACGAAACCCATGAAGTTGCAGACGAGCTGGGCTGAATGTCCGAAAACAAGGTAGAGAGCTTGAAGACCAACAACTCCGAGAACGAGGTGAAGACGTTTCATTCCTGTCTTCTGCTCAACAGTGGCCAAAACATTGGTAACGGTGCTTGGCTCGTGGAGCTGTTTGTCAACATCATCCAAAGCTTTTTGAACTTGTGGTGGTACAGGCATGGTTCTGGAAAAAGAAATAAAATGGAAAAACTGAAAGAAAGAAGAGAAGAGGAAATGCGAAAGGCTAAGAAGTATATACAGTGTGAGAAAAACTGGGAAAATAAACTTGCAAAAAATCCATGAAGATGGAACGTCATTGAACGCTATAAAACTTTTTTTGTATTGAAAAAAGAGAGCGCACACGAATTAGATTTGAACGTCGCTTCATCGAATTGAATTGCTAGCTGCTACCTCTCGTTGTTTTGTTGCGGAGAATGGACGGAGCGATCGAAAAGAACGAAAAAGCAAGCAGGAAAAATGATAACTGGCCGAAGTGTTCCCTCAACAACAAGAGGAAGAGAGCAGAAGAGAAAAAGAGAAATGGAACGAGAATCGGTACAATTCATCGATCGATGATAGTAAAGGGGTTGGGCGATGACGGCGGAAGGGCACAATCCACAGCGTTGTGTGTGAGTGATTCGTCATTGAAACATCTTTAGAGACAGCACTACAAAGGCGCCAGAGATGTAAAACGGACGAAGTGTTTGAAATATACGTACAATCATGATTTAGCGCGAGAGGTCAAATCGAAATTTGAATTTTCTTATTTAACACAAAGCACGTTTGAAATTGTACCAGGAGGTTTGCGAAACGAGGAAAGTTCTAGTTCTCAGATGTGCTATTTATCTTCGCCGATTTTTTGAAAATGTACTTGCTAAATTTCAAAAAGAAGGGATACGTTGAGAAAAAAGCGAAGACTCCGTAGTGATTACGACTCATGATGACAGGAAAGAGAATGCCGAACAATTTTTGAAGGATAGAAGAAACTGGGACAAGCCGAGGAGGAAAAGAGATAAGAAGTGGAGAGAAGAGTATTCTTTTTCTGTGAAATAGGGTTGGAGTAAGAGAGGAAAGGGAAGAAGAAAACAACGGCGAAGAGTCGTTGAGACCGCACAGAGTGGAAAGAGGCGGACGAAACGGCAGCCACAGAGGCATATCGAAACTCGAGTTTCTTTTCTTTTTCTCTCTCGCATATTCGCGTGTTTTTGTTGTTATTACGTTTAGTCGGACGCTTTTTCATCTCATTACTCTCCTGCTAGAGCAGAAGCAAGACTGAAAAACAATATAAAAATACTAGCAGCCCATACGTGAATACATAAAATGCCTTTTTAGTTTTGAATCAAGTTGAATTTCATATTTTATGTAATAGAAAACATAGAAAAATAGGTGTGGATCTGAATTGAATTTGGATAGGAAGATAACTGAATAGGATTTAGAGAAAAATCGACCAATACAATTATTATACAGCACACCGGAAAGAACTTCAAAATGCGTTTATTAAATGGAAATTTCGAACAAAATCAACAATAAATAAGCGTTCAAAGTACAAGTGACAAAGAAAGAGATCGAGAGTTTATGAGATTCGCTCCTTCGGTTCCATGATGACAACAGAGTTACCACGAATTACGGTCATTCCGAGATTGATTGGAGTTCCAGACTTCGGATACTCAACGGCTTCCTTAAAAATATTCTATAAATTAACAGAAAACATACGTACTACTTACATCAATGACCATGTTCATGAATGGATCGAATCCCCGAAGAATTCCCGAGATATGACGATTTCCGTTGAGTTTAAGATCCATTTCCTTGTCCATGTATTTTTTGAGCTCTGGAGGATGCGTCTTACTCATTTTTCTGAAAAAATGAAAGTTTAGAACGCGTTCTAGAACGGTTCAGAATCTAAAAAAAGGCAAAGACACACAAGAATCTCCAGCCCCAACTTTTAAGAGAGGATTAACAAGAAAAAGAAGAGGAATACATAACAAATAAAGCTCGAAAAATGAGTTTCATTATTTTCGGAACCTGGGTAATAAATGTCTCAAATTCAAAAGCAAAATTCAGCTCAGGTTTATCAATTAAGAATGGGAGACGAGGGATACTTACACAGGATTGGGCAGATTTTTCGAAATTCTTTAGGTCTGCATTCACCGCGTCAATACATTGAAACTGACGACATAATGCAGACATTAAAAACCAACCGTAGACCTGGCGAGCAACAGTTCCATAAATATTTATCATATAAATTTTCGCTTAGGTCCAATACAAATTATAGAGAAACATTTCATCCAATTAAATGGTAAAAAAGAAAAGTAATTACCATATTCTTGTTGCTCAAAACTTTTTGTCTAACATCAGTGTCGATGGCAGTCATCAAGACACGAATCTTAGAATATTCCATTCGAAAGGGCTTCCAAAGGTAAGCGAATATGGAAGAGTGTTAAGAGTGTTACATTGAAGATTTTAGCTTAACACTGAAAAAAAGTTTTCAAATGGTGCCGGCTCATCAGTAACAGTTCGAAACAATGAATCGGCGATCTCTCTTGGAACTTCTACTTCATTAGGTGAAAGATTGGTAGGTTGAAAGCACAGAATTTACCAAAACACGTATTTTCAGAGTTCTTCAAATCTGCCGCTTGAATATCTTGATAGCGATCAACAAGAAATGTTCCTGGGAAGCAACTCGCGGGAAACACCTCAAAAGAAGTACATTATATTTAGTTAGCATAACTTTCTACTCATTTCGTGATTCAGAACATCAATTTTCAAAAGGATTGCTAAAATCATGAGTTCGGACGATGTGATCTATTCCATGACTGCAACAAATAGTCGAACGCCGATTCTTGAAGAAGGAATGGGAAAGGAAGATATCGGACTTATCGGTACGTTTCAGACAGCTTTTAGTTCTGATTCGAGTATTTACATAAACGGAACTAACGTTTGAGAAACGATCGAAACTTTCAGAGTTCCGTTCAGAATCTCCATCGTGCTCTTCAAATCAATTCAGTTTTCTTAAACGCTTGAAAAGTTCAATAACTCATGCCGAAAGGTAAGCCATTTTCAAAGGTTTCGCAATTTATATCATCGCCCAACTAATCAATTCACACTTCGAACAGTTCTGTGTTCCATACCCACTAACCCTTTTTCAGGTTTTACATATGTACCGCTTCAAGCGGACAACCTATTGGTGTCTTCTCCTATCTTGCACCTAACAGCGACTACATCGATCCGTTGGCACCAGTTTTCGCTAACATCACTGTGAACAAAAAAAAGTTTCGTTCGAAGTCGATTTTTGGAAGGTTTAGATTAATCCTTGTAGATAAAATATATTTTAACGAAAGATAGTTTAAAATTAAGTTTATTTCTAGTTCTGATCGGATGCGTCACCAAAATCAAGCATCTTCGGAAGAACTTCGCCCGTTCGTATTTCGTGACGCGGATGATCAAGTTATCTTAGGACAAACTCGGCGAAAGCGCAACCCTTCACCGTTCTTCACTCTGTTCGACAAACCACCAGCTTCTATCTCAAGAAAAGATCGTAGAGTTAGTCTATTGAAAGTTTCGAAAAACAATAGCCTTGTTTCGATTCAGGAAAGTTTTCGAAATGGAGAAGTGTCAGAAGATATATTCGCGGAGAGTATCGAAGTACCCCAGCCTGTAAACCGAGAACCTAGCTATGAACGAGGAACTTCAGTTGATGATAAATGTGATTTGGACATCAGCAGATCAGACGAACCACCAGAACTTATCGATGAGTACGATCCAACCGCTTTCTCCGAACTCGGAATTGGAAAGAGAACTGTTATTAGACATGAAGGATTCGTAGCAAGCACTCTTCACTGTGAATCTGCAGAAAGAGCAAAACAAGTTATGAACGAAGGTTTCGAAGCGAAATATCCTTTGATTCATTTAACGTTGAGCAAAATGAAAAGTATTAAAAAAGAAATGGCAGAACTTGGGAGATCAAATGAAGTCGATTTATACACGATTGCAACCGCTTTCGTTTTTTTTGAGAAGATTATAGGAAAGGTGATTACAATGGCTTCTTAATTATTTCTACTGAACTATTTTCAGGGTCTTATTTCCAAAGCTAACCGAAAGTGTGTGGCAGGAGCTTCTCTACTTGTTGCTCTGAAAATGAATGATTACAAGAAAACAACAATAAAATCATATATCGAAGAGGCCGAGGATAAACTCCGTGAACAAAAGTCAGATATACTTGCCTACGAACTTCCACTTTGCTCCGTTCTACAGTTTAAATTGCAGCCGACAATAGAAGAGATTCAACCACATGTAGATAAATTACAGTTTGAAATGTAAATATTTGTTGTTTTCTTTGTATCAAATCAGAAATCTGTATATATTCTAGTCAGGAATTTGATGAAACCGGTTTTTTCTTTTTTGTTTTAATAATTTTTCATGCCGTGTTGATATTCACATTGCACATATTTTTTCCGCCAGTTGTAATTATTTAAGCAATCATGTTTTTCAGAAAATGTCTCAATTCGAATCATTCTACCAAGATGTAAGTGATGATCAATTGTCTCAGTAGTCTTTATTTATTAATTTCAGCTCAAATCCACCGAACAACAAGATGCTGCTCTCACTTCTGAACAACAAATTGATCGACTTCTGAAACCGGGATCCACATATCTCAATTTAAATCCATATGAAGTGCTTCAAATTGATCTCGATACTGATATCGAAGCAGCGAAGAAGAAGTACAAAAAACTTTCGTTACTTGTTCACCCCGACAAAAACCCTGATGATCGGGAGAGAGCAGACAAAGCTTTCGATATTGTGAAGAAGGCAATCAAGCAAA
The DNA here is from genome assembly GCA_016735795.1 of Caenorhabditis tropicalis. Taxonomy (NCBI): domain Eukaryota; kingdom Metazoa; phylum Nematoda; class Chromadorea; order Rhabditida; family Rhabditidae; genus Caenorhabditis; species Caenorhabditis tropicalis. Next base: position 5,538,167 of record CM028614.1, on the reverse strand, counting down.
TGGAGGATCCGATCGAGTTGAATCGATGCAAAGATTGCTATACAGAGGCTAAGGCTAGGCTTGCTATTGTGGTATGTTCATCATGTTCCAATATATTGGAGAACAATAATTTCTAGATGTCTGAGAAAAAGAGAAAACTCCGGAAGGATGGGAAAGAGGATGTTATCGATGAAGACGATCCAGCTGGTTACAAAAAGGCTCTTTGGATTACTGTAACTAAAGTTTTCGCAGACAGAGAGAAAAAGAGAAAGATGCTTGAAGATCGCGCCAACGAAGAAAAGTAAAGACTCATGAGCAACTCTGATATAACTTACAATTTGTTTTCAGACGTCGAGCTACTGAAGCAATGACCCAAGCGGCAGAAAAACGAAAGCTGGCAGAAGAGTTCGCGAAAAACTACGAAGAATCGAGAGACGAAAGATCGGGAAGTTGGCGGAACTTCCAAGCTAAAAAGGCTAAGAAGGAAGATAAGGGGAAAACATTGAAAGGAGCCGCATTCAAACCACCGAAAGTCAAGCTGCAAAAGTAAAAAAAACAACTATTTTCACAATTAACCTGATATTTATTCTCAACAAATAAACTTTTTAAACAGTCAAAACGTGATTACAAGTTATTAGATTACAGGGAATCAGAAAAATAACAAAACCCGTTTAAAAAGTGAAAAGAATGAGAGTGATGGGTGATTGTCAGTGAATCGAATGCAAAGACAATATGAGAGGGCGGAAACATTTCAGATCATCGGTATGTCATGGGCTTGAGGATTGAAGGAAAACGGAAAGAAAATAATCAGACAACTTTGCTGGGTCTCCATGCATTTTGAGGATTCGTTGTCATCTGCATGTAGACGGGCGGTTGTGGTGGAGGAGCTGTTGGAGGTTCGAGTAATGGACGAGTTGATGGTTCAATTGGGTTCTGAATCGAAGAAATTTTCATTTGATTCAAAGAGATATGGAAAAATACCTTAACAGGAGCCGAAGAACACATTCCACAGAAAATGAAATTCTTCCACGAATGAACAGTTTTAGCAGAGAGAACCCACATAAGACAAGAGAATCCAGTGGTTAAACTGGAAATAACTGCTGCCATATAGATTTCTGCTTGAGGAGGAGTCGGTCGATGGCATGCTCCTGATTGTTGTTTACAATCAATTGTCATTCGTGTCCATTGAGTTAAAATCATGAATTTATAACATTGACAAACGAGTTCAACGACATTCGGAAGGATGAAAAGAACACAAAAGAATCCCATTTTGACCATCAATTTCTCCAATTTTGAGGTATCAGTTCCCTGAAAAACAAATAAAAAAATGATTGAATTAGAAGAAATAATGAACTTACTCTTGTTCGGAAACTGATTCTCTCTCTACACATACTCGCGAATCCACCGACAATGAAGCATGTTCCGATGACAATACATATAGTTCTTGGAACAATTACAAACCAAAGAAGAGCAATTGAATTCAGATTTCCCACTGAACAGATCGCTGTCAGTTCACTTGCATCTACTTTGTTAAAAATGAGAACAATTATGGTTGCAAGGGAAGAAAGACCCCAGGCGACGAAATGAACATAACTGCTGCATGCTTCAATTCCTTCTGGAACCCACTTTCGACCTCCACTCAGGTATCTGAAATCAAAACGATTTCATTCAACATATGGTTGACTCGTTCCCAGAAACGGATTAGATGACTAAAGGATTAAATGACTCACAACGTAAATGAGAACATTAACCACCAAAGAGCGGCCGCTGTGCTGAAGAAATAGGTAAGAAGGAATGAGGTAAGACAATATGAATTGTCAAAAGTGCCAATTGAAAGATACGATCGTCCGTTTCCAAGTGCATGACATGATCGGATTGGAGCATCGAGAATCAACGGAGAAAGATATGGAAGAGAAGACAAGAAGAGGCACAGTGACAAGTAGAATACGCATCTGAAAATTTTTCATTTTCTAGAATTTCCCTTTTTCTAATTATCGTAAGTTGATGAACAAGTGTTGAATATCTCTATAATCTATACATTCCGTTTCACTCGATCCCATTTTCCCATTGAAATAGAGAATTGCAACAACTTGTTCTCTCCCCCAAGTGACTCATTCTCTTCTCGTTATTACCCACTTGTTTAACCCGCTCTCCTCTTTTCTTTCTTTGATTCTCTTTCTATTCTATACATTATCTTCTCATTCTAATAACGAACCTTTCCGGAAAACGGAATCTTTTTCGGTCGATGGCAAACGTCAAAAAGGAGAAAACAGCGACTCCGGCATTGGCGGCTGCGAACCAAATTGACCATGAACGAACCATACGCTGAGAATAAAAAGAGAAATAATAGTCAAGAGCCACTCAATTAGATACCTTATTGTCGGTACTGAACATAACATTCGATTGACAAGCAAATGCACAATGAGACTTTGGATCATTTGGATCAACATCAACCAGATCACTTGGACATCCAGTTGGTTTTGATGATGATGATGAACTAGATGATTTAGATGGAACTCTTGGAGGAGAGAAACCTCCAGTTATTTCATCTTCTGTTGGTTTCATACATAATTCTGGTGGATCCGGAAACTGTGCACAGTTAAGTGGTTCAGGCCATCCGATTCCAAATTCATCAAGAATTGAGAAGCAATCCGCTTTAACCTGCAATAAAACAAATGAATATGTGAATATGTGTTTGTGTTAATCTCGTTGGCAAACAATACTATACAACATCTGGCAGCTGTTTACAATAATCTTGAGAGGCGAACAATCTTGAAGACAAGACAGTCAACTTTTTCCTATTATGATTGATGTGCACCTGTCTTTTATGCTTCGGAGCGTAATGAGCCGCGCATGTGTATACGTTATGGGAAGAAGCTAATGATAATTGGAGGAGGAAGCTGAGGAAAGACAGCTGGTTGAAAGGAACAGGTGGAATCGAAAAGTCACGCAAGGCACATTAAGATCGCCCAAACAGAAACATTATAATGTGGGTCACAATATGAAACTAAATGAGTATTTGATGTATTTATAAAATGATTACCTGTTCACAAACTGATTTACAGCTGGTAACTGCTTGAGGCATTCCGATCGGACACATTGGAGCAAAGACGGAGCAAATGAAGAAATGAATATGTGGATGACATTTTGTTTTCATCAGTGGTTTAAAGTGTTCCGTATGTGTTTGTAGCTGAAATTATTTCGAAGATTGTATACAAATCCCTTCTCTCTTTTTCCTTGTTTTTCTGGGTCCCCGGGTTACATTGTTGTGCTTTCAAAATGCAATTAGAGACCACCCACCCCATTTCTTTCTTTTTCTTTTCCCTCCAAAACCCTTCTTTTGCTCCGAAATGCAAATGTGTATGTGATGAAAAGAAAGAGAAATGAAGAAGAAGAAGAAGAACGGGAGGTCGTAAAAAGTGGTTAGGAGACACTGACCCATCGAGTGAAATTAGAAACATCGGGGCTCTTTTTCTCTTTTGATTTGCCGACGAAACATCTTATCACTACTCGTTATCACACCCATAGGTTTTAGATTTGGGCCATAAAAAGCCTCTACAAACAGGATGGTAGGGCTGAAAACATTTTGAATAGAAGTTGTAGTCGAATGAGATCTCGTGGAAGGTTTCCGGAATATTCGAAATTGAACTTTTGAAAATAGTATGAATCCCTTTTTCTTTAATGTTCTTTCACTACTCAACCCTTTTTCAAAGTCATAAATCAACTGGTGCTTCTGGTTTCATTCAGATTCAAAAATGGCAGATTCCAGAAAATATTCGATTCGAAATGAAGCAGTTCATCTTCTTTTTCTTCTTCTTCTCAATCTTTTTTCAAGAAACACAACCATCCACGACCATCTCAACTGAACCACCATATTTCTTCTTTTCCGATTCATTTCATCCCTTTGTCTCATTTCACTTCTATGAGAATAACTAGAGAGTGTGTGCACCCGTTAGTGCGCAGAATTGCGCCGAGACGAGAAAAATGGTGCTCTTTGAAGTTACCGCCATCGGTGCCCCCCGGCGTCCCTTCTTCATTCCAATCTACCGACCCCAAAAAATAGTGTGATTCTGAATCGATTCAAAATACTTTTTAGGTAGAAGAGAGAGGGAAAGAAGAGAGAAATCGGAATGTAAACAATTCGATATGGAAATATGGAAATAAATGTAAAATGGGTTACCGTGTGTTGATCGTTATGAAGAATTGTATTCGGATAGTATGTGTAGTTATATGGTAAGTCTTTGCATAGCTCAATGTCAATTGGAATACATTTTCCTTTTACTGCCTGAAAATTAATTAAATTTTTGGTCCGAAAGAGAGGGTCTTTTGAAGAGGGGCTCATCGCATTGTGAAAAGCTTCTCTCAATCCAGGAAATTGCTTTTTTCGGAACTGACCTGATCGAAGATTGATGACGTGGCGAGTGGAATGAAAAGAAGAATTCCAAGTGAATTCATCTCGGGAAAAGACGAGAATTGGCAGAGCCAACGATCTGAAAGTTACGAAATAATTAGAGTCAATTACGGAGAAAAAGAGAAGAAAATAGAAGAAAAAGAATGAAAAACTGAGAAGAAAGCGACGAAAATGAGAGTCGGAAAAATGGAAAAATTGGAAGAAAACTAAGAATGTTTTGATGAGAAAAATGTGAATTTCACAGAAAATTTAAATGTGATTTACAGTCATTTGTTAAATATTTTCATAGAAAATAAGTTAAAAGATATCAACTAAATTACAAGAAGAAAAGAAAACGCGTAGACAACTAATTAATGATAAGATAAAATCAAGGTTCCGACTGATAATGCCGTTCTCATCAGATGATAATTTTTTCGAGCAATAAGAGGATAGAAGAAAAAATAATATTATAAGAAATTAGGGATGAGTTGAGTAGGCAGTTTGGTAAGCATAAAGAAAAATGGGGGCGGAGTGTGGAAGACGTCTACACAAACATACTGTCTAGCCGTCTGCTCCTGCTCTTTTTCTCTCTTTTCTTCTCTTTTTACGACTCCGCCTTTCTCACCGATTACCATCGAATTTTAGGGAATAAATGAGTTAACAGTACAGAATAAAATGAGTTAGAAGCTGAGGGATTCGATAACGAAATTAGATTGATTCTGATGGAATGTCTAGATAAGATTGTATTGGAAACTGTTAGAAAATTAAAAATCTAAGAGAAACGAAAATGTAAATTGAATAAAATCTGAGATAAGATCGGTGATTTCTGAGTTCGATTCTTGATTTGATACCTTCAGACAAAAGTAAAAATCTAAAAATAGTGGATGACAAGTTTTCTCATTCGAAATAAATCAAGAAGTGGATCCAGAGAAGAAGAAGATGGAGAGGAAGAGTCTCTCAATAGAAAACAGATAATATTTCAACTTCAAATTAGTTTGACGGACCTTTTTCCAATCTAACGGCACGACACTCTGAGGCAATCGACGGCCACTGCAGATCTTCTCGTTCCTTAATGTCTTGATTTATTAGGTTCGCCGAGGCAACAAAATACGTCTCCTCGTTTCTATTCTCATTTATTTCAACCTATCGATGATATGCGTCGAATGTAGAATTTAAGAGATTTATGAGACGACGCGTGTCACAGGCGAAATGTTGTGTATACGGCGACACATGTATCAGAAGAAGAAATGACGGAGAAGAATAAATTGATACGAACACACACACACGGAGAGACATACATCTGGAGAACAGGACAAAAGTTTTGAAAAAAGAAGAAAGATGATGACTGGGGAGGAGCAGGACGACGGGCCGCCCTCAAAAAGGTGGTCACTATGACTGGTATACAAGTGCAAATAGGAAGAGAAAGAGAGAGAAAAAAGAGAAGAAGTTGTTCAATTCAAATGAATTGGCGGGAGAAAATTCGAAACGAGAACGTCAATGAGGCATTCATTTAAATCTGCAGATACGTTCAGAGTTTTATGATGAGGAAAATCAAGAAAGGAATGAAATGATGGAAAACGATTTATATATTTATTCCAGTAATGATCCGAATTCTCTCACAACTTATCCACAGATACCGATATTGAATATCCAAATTTTTAGAGTCTCATTGTTAATTTTATCTTTTTTCTCAACTCGTTGAACAATTAGGTGAGGCAAAAAACAGATTGACACAATAGAAAAGAGTGACTATTTCTTTATAAAGACCGTCTTTCTACCATATATAACACTATCACAAAAATATCAAAAGCTGACGAGAACGATGACTAGTACGAGTGCAAATAACCTCTAAAAGGACCATAAGAAGAGAGGTTCGGAAAGGAGAAAAAGAAGACGAAGAAGAAGAAGAAGTTCTGTTTAACGTTGACGACGTAGACATAGAGAAGGAGAAGAAGAAGAAGTTGACGATAAAAAAGGTGAAAAGGACACACGTTGCCCAGGTCATCATATTCGATGAAATGTGTGTCCTAAAGAGAGAGAAAAAGAGGTGATAAAAAGAAAAAGTTCTCAAAGGTTACGATTTGAATTTGAATGTAAACGACGCGCTAAAAGAGAGGAATCGAATGGACGAATCATGTTGTTATCTGCCTACGAACCTCATAAATTAACGCCGTCGGGTAGAATAAAAGAGAAGAAACAGGGACGTCGAGTTCGAGATAAAGGAAATAAATCAAGCGATTAGAGGGAGTTATTCGGAAAATAGATCTACATTGGTAAACGAATCGATGATCTTTTGAGTAGTTAAGTCAGTTGGGGTTATAAGGGTTAGGGCCATCGAATCTGTGGGTCTTGTCCCTTCTGTTGCTGCTACTCCCTACTGCTGGTGTCGTTCTGATCGCTTCTCAGATAGCATTCCAACTGCAGAGAGTCACCACGACAGACGGCCAGAGAGCGTACAAATCGCTGAGGGGACAGCAGTCCGAAAGCAATAAAAATGTGTGTATGTGTATGGCTATAAATCGTGGTGAATGGCGCGCGTGGCCTGGATGGCTTGCACCCGCCCCGTCTCTATCCACCCAAATACACCATGGGAGAGAAGAAAGAGAAAAAAGATTTTGGAAGAAGAAGAAGAAGAGAAGGAAATCGAAGGACGAATTGATTATGGGCCATGAACTTTGTATGGAAAACAGAGTATAAAAGGTATGTTTTTGTAAGAAAAGGACACTTTGATTTGCATCAGGAGGACACTATTAATTGCTATTTTCTTTGTGAATCTAGACGATTTTTATCTCAATGACACTTTTCTTTCAATTGACAACTTTATTTTTATGTTGGTATTCGAAGAATAGTGAAACATGATTTCTATTTTAAACCTTGTGAGAACACAATCTGCCGCCATATGGGATACATGATATAGTCATCTCGGATTGAGAATATTCTTTTGAGTTTTGGTAGAAATGTGGAAAAAAGACTTCAATCGAGATTGAAAATCTAGAGTTTGTCAAATCTTTCAAGAGTTAAAAAATATTGAATGTAAATCCGAAATTAGACGATTTACTGATGCTCTCAGTTTTTAAAAATCTGTGATTCATAGAACTAACACTGAAGAAAAAGTACATATTTATTGCTTTAAAATCTATGAAGAAAACAAGAAAATGAAACAAGAAATGCGAATAAAAAATGAAAAAAGAAAACTATTAGAAGATGAAACCGGAAGGAAGGGACAATCGAGAGAATCGACGATCTTCGAACAAACATAATGACGGGAAACTGCTGGATTCAGAAGCTGAAACATCATGAATTCAGTTTAAACTTCAAATAATTCTCCCAACCTGTGCACATATTTCATGATCACCGGGTATCCTTTTCAATGGAATAATCATTTCTCTCCAGCCTTCAATTCCGAACGTTCCAATATGATCCGAATGAATTTTCGTTGATCCTTCGAATATTCGATAACTCAAACTGACACTGTTTGTTAAATAAGTCCAATCGTCTGCGAATCTGATCAATAATTGTGTTGAGTCACATCCATCCAATCTAAAAATTTTCATTTCATTTTTCTGAATTCAAAATTAAAACTAGATACCTAGATTCAATTTTCAAAAGTCTTTTCAGCCAAACATGTTCCGATCCGTTCCTTCTCATTTCTTCACTCATTTTTACAATAATGCTCTGAGTGTCATTGGCCCAATATGTTCCTGAAACCACCACATGTTCTATTTAAATCTGTATTTCTCAGCTGTTACCGTATTCTCCATTTCTGAATGTTTCGTATCGAATTGTTGATTTCCATTCAATTTGATACCATTCGTTTGATGTGAATTTGCATGCCACGTATTCCTGTTTTAATTGATTTTCAGATAGTTTTTAGTTTTGAAAACTTTTGAAAACTCACTGGATAAGCCGTTGGAACATTCACAATCGGACATTCTTGATTTGTCGAATTGAATTCAATCCTCTTCTGATGCTCTATTCCCATATTCATTCCTTGAGATAATTTGAACAAATGTCTCGATATCGATGTCTGACAGGTTTCATATCCTCCGAGATCCGGAGATATACGATATTCTGTTTGGTATCCTTTGAATGTTAATTGACATGAATTAGCAGTTGCCAATTGTCTCCAAGATATGGAAACACGACTTTGAAGAGAAGTTGTCGATTGAAGATCTCGTATTTCTTCTCTGAATTTAGGAATGAAAACTGAGGAAAAAATCGAATACTTACCGTATTCCTTTATCTGAACGAAGAGTGACACAGAACTGCACCGGATAGGAGAAAAACTGAGAATAAAAAGATAAAGACTGACTGTTTTGGAAGAGAACTCACATTCATATTTGCGTGTGAATAAGTGGGAATATGAGAACAAAGATAGACTGAAACATCTTTGACGACTTCTGAATTTATGAGTCTACCATGACAGTTCGAAGCAATCAGAAGTATGAAAAAAACGAATAGGTGGCTCATCTCTCATTTCATTTCCGATCCAAACTGAAATAAAAAAAGTAGATTGTTTTTCAAGGAAAAAAAGTTTCAGCGGGTGTGAGAAAATGTGAAAAGTGTAGAAAGGGGGGTGAGCTGACAGCCGGGAGAGACAACGAACAAATGAATAAATACAATTAAGAAGCGTAGTGTATACACATAGATAGGGATGTGTATATCCAAGAAAGAAGAAGAATACAAAGAAAAAGACAATGTGGTCCATCAGAAGGAAGAAGAAGGAAAAGAAGACCGCCAAGATACGCCATGTTTGGTGTAATTCGGTTATTGGGTGAAATGTTGCAAGACCAGGAGCCTGTCCGTGAACTAAAATTGAAAAAAGAGAAGAAGCTGTACGTTATTGACCACGACGACAGCAGTTTGATGACATCAAGAGATGGTTGGAGGGATCTGTTTTCAAAAAATATTCAAAATCACAGTACATAAAAAACTGATACCAGACTTGTAATCTGTCAATAATTTGACCCAGTTGGTACTGAAATTGCTTCTCAAAATCAGCAGATTTGGAAGAGTGGCTCATACGTTCAGATCTAATACGATTGGTTCATTGCTATTTTTCTGAACGTAAGAATACTTACAAGAACCCACTCGAATACATGCGATGAGTTTCAGAATAGTTTTCTTTCTGTAAGAATAAAGAAACGAAGTCCTTTTCGGAAGCTAATCCATGCGAACACATTAATTGAATTTCGTTGTATTTTTTGAAAATCCCCGGAGAAATGGAAAGAAAAAAGAAGAAGATAAAATTGAGGTGTGAATGAAAAAAAAGAGAAAAAACAATTGAATTAGAAGTGAGAAAAGAGTTGTACTTTTGTGTGCAGAGACCTTCCTGCATGAAAATGTATGGGGAGGAAAAAGAAAGAAAATGGAGATTGACTGGGGGTCACACGTCTTGAAAAGAGTTCTTATATCATCGAGAAAGATCAGTGGAAAGAAGTCTCCGGAAGCGAAAGAGCAACGCGCTCCCTGACAACTTCTTTGATTGCCTGCAGATGGACAGACGGCCGAATGTTTTCGACCAGTCACTGACACTGACTTTCGGAAACACAAACTAGAACTATAGTGATAAATTCATTTTTGAATTGGAATTATCAATGACTTTTGATGTGGAAAACGGGAGAAGAATCTAATAGAAGAAACATTGTTCCATCATTAACAAGTGGTCCGTTTAGTGACCCTTCCCTTCCGTTTTCTCTCATTAACATGTTTTCTTCTCTACTAATCCTCATTCCAATTCAATTTGTGACATATTGTCAAGTGGCGGAGGTCGAATAAAAAACGTTTGGACCTGAAACAGAGAAACGAATAAATGGAAATGATTAAGAATAAAAGTAAAGTGGAATAGTTGGATTGAAGACGCGGCTGTCTGAGAAAGTATGCATTCTTGATGAACTTGTCATATTTCTGAATGTTCAACATGGGAAAAAACGGAAAGATGCTTGAATGAAGGTGCAAACGTTGTACTAGTAGAAGAAAAAGGGAGAAAAACATAAAGGAATGGGACAGAGCGACAATTCATTATCTTTGATATATGTTCCCAAAACGGAGATATTGTTCCCCAACGACATATTTTTTTCATCATCCAAAACGAAGAATCACGCTCTTTTTGGTTTTTTTCGGAACTTTTTCACAGAAAAATTATGAATTCGTAAGTTGATTATATCCAATTTCCTAAAAACGTGATATCGGTTCGAAAATAAAAAATTGAAGAGGTTAGATTCTCATTTCTTTCCGTTTTTTCACATCGATTCGAACGGTTTTTCATAAAGAATGGGTGATGATGCTTACGAGTTTCTAGGCCCAGATTTAGTGAGTTTTTGAATTCTCTTCTCTTCAGAGAATTCTTTGAAGCTCGCTCCTCCTCCACCGATTCCTCCGCCTGCTCCAGCTGTTCCTGGGAATCCCAATGCTCCTAATAACGCTGATACACAAAAGGATACAAATGAACTTGCGCCCGTTTCGGGAGCAGAAAAGTATGATTCTGAAGATTTGTTTTCATTGATTTATGAGTTCTTTATACCAGATTTCAAGTTCAACCTGCACCTGCTACAACGTCAAAAAGCATATCGAGAGAATCATCGAAAGGAAAGAAAAATGGGAAGAAGAACCAATCGAAGTATTCGAAGAAATCAGAAGAATTAATCGATTCTCTTCCATCGTTGACTACACTTAAAGTGCTTATGGTAATAACTGCTCTTTTTGTTCTCGTTTCGGCTGGTTTAACTTTGATGACATTGATCAATAATCTCATGTAGAAAGAAGCTATTGAATGAACGATTCTGATTAAGCACTATTGTTTCATCTTGGTTTTTGAATTGATCTCGTCTTTCGTCTAAAAGTTGCCATTCTCTCTCTCTCTCTCTCTCTCTCTCTCTCTCTCTCTCTCTCTTTCTGCTAGTGTTACGTCAGTCGTTTTTCCATGAATAAACAGTTTCTATTTCCAGTCTCTGTCATTTGTTTTGTAAAATATCATCCTTTTTCCGATTTTTCCGTGAACTTTATTACTCTCCACCTACTCTTCTGAACTCAGAATGATTTTTCTGAATACTTTGAAAATCATTTCTTTCCAATTCGTTCTTTTCTCTATCAGAACTCTCATTCTTTCTGTTCAAGTGCAAAATGGCTCCATATTGTCTGTTGGTAAAACAAAAAAAAAGAGGCGAGTCCAGTTCGCAAACCGCTTGATGTTTACACGAAAAGAACTCTCAAGTGAAAGAGAAAAACGAGATTTACGTAGACGGATTCAATCGAATCGACGAGTAAAGCACCTTTATTTGTTTGAACGAAACAAATGATCCATCGTTTTTTATGTTGATTTCCATGGAGAAATGACGTTTTTCTTCTCTTATCAGTCTGATATCATTTTATCCGAGTACTCAAGATTCATGCTTCCGGTTCTTTTCGATATATCCGTTTTGAGTCCTGTTCTTAACACAATGAACACGTTCATTTCTTTTAACATTTCACCATCAGATTTCAGTTTCTTAAAAATTTTAAATCAGAAGATACACTTGATTACATAGTGATTTGTTATCTGGAAACGACAAAAAGTTCTGAGTATTCTGATTTTTGAATGATTTGTATTCCTAAAAGAGGTCTCTGACTCATCATTTCTCTTCTTTTTATCATTCTTTTTCCTCTTGTATCTCGTTTAGAAAAAGTGTTCTAAATGCTCAAAGATCGCAATATTTTCGCCCTCGCAACACAAATTTCTATTTGACTATTTGACCTCTTTCATCTCTTTTTCTTACCATTCAGCTTCTCGTTTCTGTCTATTTGTGTATGTATTCCTTCTCTTTTTTCCGATATTTCCCACCGGTTTACTTGTATTCAACAAGTTCCATACTCCCTTCTTCTTCTTCTTTTTTCTTTTTTCTTTATTCTTGTTTTTACATACAGTAGTATCTGTCTGTTCAAATATTTGAAAGAAATCTGACTGATTTGAGTACAAAACACACATGAATCGTGTTGATTCTCTGCTCTCTCAAGTCATCCCCAATTCCCTTTTTTCCATGCAATTATCTCTTTATTTGTTTTCATTTTTATTTGTTTCTCCACTCATTTTCCTTGGTTTTCGGGTGCTTGTGAACCAATATTATGATGGAAAAATACTATCAAAATACGATGAGAGGTTCACATTTTTCGACAGTTCAATAACAAAAATTCAAAATTCGAAGTCTAAACTCTACAAACAAACATTATTTGTTATTATTGTGTCGAACTCTTGTGATACTGTTTCTATCGTTTTAATTCTCTATCCAAACATCACATGTCTTCTTCTTCTTCTTTTTGTCAACCGGAGCTCAGATAATTTCAAAATTGAGAAAACTGAAGTGTATTGTCTCAAGATGATTCATTTGGGTAAACATTTTCATTTCCGTTCAGAAAACTTGAACAGAGCTCTAGAAGAGAAATAAGAACAGATTCGGTTTCTATTCTTGTAATCAAAAAGTGATCCAGCTATTCAATCGTGAAAACTGTAATAGAATGGCACATTCACAGTTTCGGGTTGAAGTGAATAAAGTTCTTCACATCAATACTTAATTTTATTTTCGAACGTTTTGGAGAATACCGTAAAACCTGTAATAGACTTGCATGCATGGCTATTGTTCAACCCCTATTTTCTGGAGCAAGACTATTAGAGGGGCAAGATAAACAAAGGGGCAACTCTATTACAGGTTTTACGGTAATTGAACTTCGAAACATTTGTTTTGAGAATATAAAGTCCTCGTCATTCAGTTTAAAATGTCACATTTTGAAACCAGAAATTGGGGAAACCCCTGTCTGTTGATCGACATTGTTACGGTACAAAAACCCCTGTCTGTTTTTAATTTCAGGTGTCAAAAGAGCATGTAAACATCCAGAAGTTGACTAAAAACTGTCAGTTTTCACATGATTTCTCTTTTTCCCGAAACTGTGATGATCGGAAACCAGAGAAACGATTTCTTTTATTCATTTCATTCACTCTTTAGACGATTTCATCTGTAAATTATAGCTTTTTTGTTTTTTCTTGACACTTTTAGCTTCATTTCATTCACATGATCACAAAAGAAAGTACAAGAAAACATCTTCTTTTAGAACTTTGCCTCCCCCATTCAAAACGTTCTTGAGCAATGTGATTAAGGTTATCTTTCCGATATTTTCAAAAGAAGCCTTCTGTTGTTTTCCGGTGATTTGATTCACCAGATGTTTGCAACGGACCCGAATGACCCGCCCGTACCCCTGGTGCCAACCGCATGACCCTCTCCGCAGGGCAGCAGTAAGAAGTTGTTATTGTCCCGTGAGTGCCCTTCACAAACTAAAACACAAATAAATCTTAAACGCAAAAACAAAACTTTTAAAATTACACATGGCGTTTTTAAATACTATTTTCATATTATTCCAATAGAATTTAGTTGATACAATTTTTTCGGTTTTTTAAGCTCTTTTTATTTTTGGAAGAAAAAAGAGCTTTACAAATTGTGCCTCTAAATGAAAACGAAATCTACTGGTTTTCTAGAATGACTTGATACAGTACATCCGAAAACAAAAATAGGGAGAAAAACTGCTTTGATTAGCAGACAGCTGACCCAAGGCTGATCCCAGTAGACTGATTTCGACGACGGAATTGTTTTTTGAATGGTCAACTTTGTTTCATTTTCATGTCCAAAAACTGAATTCATTTGTATTAGATGAAAGAACCTCCTGAGTACTCAAAATTTGATCCCTGAAAACAAGAATTGTGTCAAAGAACCATTCCAAAATGTATTTTCATTCTCCCCAGGAAACATTTGACACGATTAGTATCATTCGAATACGATCTTCCCTTACCAATAGGCAATAAAGAAAAGAAGATGGAGACCAATTTTTGTGACTTAGGGAGAGCCTTTCGGTCACTTTCTGGTAATTTGTCTGGGAGTGTTTTCATCAACACAGTTCCAGTCATCTGATCTCTCTTCACCTCCCGATCATCTCTCAATTTGATCCCTCATAGGGAACACAACGTCATCAATACGTGATCTTTATATTGTGAACTTGACTTTGATAGGTGTCTCCATTTTACTACTGTTTTGAACTTTTTCTCTCTTTTCGTATAGTTGTTATAGTCGTTGAGTGCTAGGGTGAAAAGAGAAAAACGAAGAAAAAAGAAGGTATTTGAGCAGCTGACAAAGAGGAATTGTTTCTGGAAAACATGAATCATTCTTCAACTAAATGATCTCAAAAATATACGAAAAGGACCACGGATAAAGTGGAAAACAGTTGGAAAAAAGAGAAGAAGAAGGACGGAAATAAGTGAACAATGATCATTTATTATTTCGTGGCTTCTAGAAGAAAAAGAAGAACACCAGACAGTTTTCTAATAAATACTCGAAAACTTATTTTCCAGAAAACAGAAAAGAATGGTCTCCGAGAGGAGGACAGACAATGGTTCATATCGTATTTGCATAAACAAATATATCTCATCATTGATCTCTTAATATCTCTATAGAAACTATTTATAGAAGAGAACATATTCATGACTTGAAAGGCTTGTTTTTGAGCATTTTTCATTCTTTCTCACGTCTTTTTCTTCTTTCAACCACGAAGTTGCTCATGTTTTGTACAGGGAGTTTAGAGAACTGTACTTAATTTCAAAACTGAACCCCCGTTTGCCCCCATCCGATAAGAAGTGTGCTCTTCATCTCTTTTTCCCCATACAATTATTACATTTCGAACGTGTACCAATGATCAAAAACAACTGTGACTTTTGGAAGACAGAAGGAGTCTCTCTCTCTCTCTCTCTCTCTCTCTCTCTCTCTCTCTCTCTCTCTCTCTCTCTCTCTCTCCCTCTCTCAACTATACGATGAATGGCTCCATTCATTTGTACTTGCCAATTGTCAATTGATTTCGTGCAGAAATCAAAACATCACTTCTCTCGATTTCTCTCTCTCTCTCTCTCTCTCTCCCTCTCTCTCTCTCTCTCTCTCTCTCATCAGCTACTGTCTGTGTTTGCAGTTGATAATATTCGAATGTTTGCTTAGAGATAGAGAGAGAGAATGAACACAGTTTTGTTTTTATGAAACATTGAAAAATCAAATGTTTTCCCACTTCCTGACTTTTGATTCTTTTCGTTCATTCGAAAGATGATAAGAAAAGCAATGAAACGTGGATGTTTGATATCAGAATAACAGGGAATTCATTCAGTAATTATCTTCTTGTTTTGTTTTTCGAAAGATAAAGAGTTCATTGATAAATGGAACAGATCTATCATGTTTCAAATGAAATAGTTAATCGAAAAGCCAAAAGAGAAACAATATAATTCTTTAAATTATTCGGGTCCAGACGACAAGTTATTCACGTGGTGCATCATCATTCGTCAGAACATAATAATACAATAACAACAGATGATCTCTTGGTAAACACAGAAAGAAAGAGTTTCAAATTCCTTTTCAGAAATGATTTCTCAAATCGAAATTCCTGTTTAAAAGGGTTTCTCCTCTTCTAATTTTACAACAATTCCATCCTGTTTCTTCCATGTTTTGTATCAATCGAACACTGTGATTTTCAACCGAACATGTCTTTTTCTTCAGTACGAATTCATTTTTAATAGTGGGAAAAAGACTTTGAAAAACAGAAAACTTGTCTTCTTTTTCTTCTTTTTTCTTCTCAATGTCCATTTACTTTTGTAGAAGAGAGGACACGCATCGACGCCTTTTCTCTTCATTTCTTTTTCACCTGTCTACTCTCAAAATCTTCTTTCTTCTCACTTCTTTTTACTCTTTTACACGTTTTTTTCTTTTCTCCCTGACTCATCTCAGCTTCATCTTCATCTTCTTTTTCTCTTTTCTACTTATATCCGATTTCTGAAAGGGCATTGTCTCGTTCTTTCTTTTCTTCTCCTCATTGCTCATAGAACTTCCCAATTGACTCCAAACTACAATTCTCTCTCTCTCTCTTTCTCTTCATTTTCTCTTCTTTACTTTACAACGAAAAATAGAAAACAAGAGATCCATGAATCCGAGAAAAAGAAGAAAAAGAAGTGACCTTCGAATAAAAAACATTCAAGAGGATCAAGAGAGGCACGAATAAAACCAATGAAATGGGTCGTTTTTGTGAAGAACGCACCAAAGATCTCGAGAGTTTTTCGTCTTTTCTCGCTTTTATAATTCTATTATTCACAGCACGTTTTCATCCGGAAAAAGACGAAGATGAGCTATTCGTATCACATGACTAACCTAGAAAATTCTCTTTTTCTTATAAGTTTTCATTCTTTTTTCACATAAAAACAACTGTTTTCTTCTCGAAATGAATGCGACTTCGTTCCACTCATTTACTTTTTATTTATGAGAACAAATGCTCGTCGGAAAACAAAAAACAAACAAAAAGATGAGAAAGAACAAAAAAACAATTTTTGAACTTTGACTGAAAATTCTAGAATAATAGAAAATGGGCGGAACGTGACTATGTTTTTTTGTTTTCAACCTATTTCAAATGGATGATGTCGGCAGAAAAATGTTGAGAAAAGCCATCTAAAACTTTCCAAACGGGAGAAAATTCTGAAGATTCTAGAAAGAGAAACAGGGAATGAATTTCTGCTCTTTAGGTTTAAAACTACTTTTTAAAACGAGAATTCACACTATGAATGACGTTTATATAGTTCTTTTGAAAAACACGTATTTGATGAAAAATTGTTTTTATTTTTTAGTTTATTTTAATATTTTTCATCACTTTACTACAAAGAATTCGAAGCGTAAGTTACAGTTTTTCTTCTTCTGAAACTAGAATTTTTCCGAATGTTTCCCATTTAATTTCGTCCTCATTTTCTCGTTTTTTGACATGTTCTTGACAAGAAAACAACTTTGAAAAGTGAGAAAAACGTTTTGTTTTCTTTCTTTTTCTCTCTTTTTCTCTCCTGTTTTTCGTTGATTTCTGATTCTTTTCTTCGAATTATTTATAGTTTTTCGCCTTTCGAAAATCATTAAATAAGACTCATTTTCCGACGTCGGAATATTTTGAATTCGTGTTCATTTATCATAAGAAAAAGCGAAAACCGAAGGAAAATGAGCAGTTTTCCTTCTTTTTTTTCAAAAGATCCGCCGTCAATCTTGTCGATTTCTTGTTGCAAACATGAGAGAAAATCTTATTATTTTGGTGAGAAATCAGATATTTTCGTGTCAAAACTCAATTTCGGTCAAAGCGAAATCATTTCGAAATGTGTTTCGAGTTTTGATTTTGCACTGAACACCTGATGAGACTGATCGAATTTCAAAGAGAAATCCATGCAAACGAACATTTTACTTTACGAGAAAAAAGAAGAAAAAACAGGTGTTGAGTACAAAAACTGGAGAAAAATTAGAAGAAATGAGAGAGATTAAAGAGCAATTTTCGTATCCACTCTGAATTCTTTCAGTTATTCTTTCATCAAAACTTCCTCATTCACAACAATCAATTATATGAATTCACTTCACCGAACATCCGGTGGCTAAAAAGTAAAGATTCGTGTACTTTCTGTAACAAAACAACACGGAAAAAAGTTCTGCAAACGACATTTTTTCTCTCTTTTTTCCATTTATTCAGGTCACACAGAATTAGACGAAAACATGTGACAATCTCGCGCAAAGAAAAGAAAAAAAAAGATTGTTTTCAGTTCTCATTTGAGCTTTTTCTCTTACAAAAAAGTGGATTAAATACTTGTGTTCCAAAGAATCAGAGATCATGTTTATGAAATGAAATGTGTGTTGCCACGTGTCACTTCTTCTCATTCTTCTTCCGAAAGTCCCTCCGTCATGTGCTGTTCCCCTTCGTTTTCTTCCAATCAACACATTCTTTTTCTCCGTTTTTATATCTCATTTCCTCTCTTTCTCTTCCTTTAAATTTTCAGTTTTACTTTCAGATTATTCCATTTTCAATCTCATTTTTCTTCCAAATTCGATATGATTTTATCCGTTTCCCTTCCTGAATGAATGAATGCTCATTGGTCATTTGACCATTGCCACCTGCTGACCGATATCTCATAAACAACTCTTTTTGCCACCTGACACATGCTCATTTTCTGAATTGGCACGCCGTTTTTTTCACATCGAAAGGGAACCATCTGTACTTTTAGGTATCTGTTTTTGGAATCTTTCCCCTTTTTTTCTCTTTCTTCCGGAGTCCCTCGAGAGATTTGTGGGTTCTTTTTCTCTCGTGATAACCAAAAAAATGACGGATAGTTGGCATCAAAGAATAAGCTTTTCCGTTTTCGAAACGAGGAAAGAACATTTATTTTTCGATTTGTTTATTCCAGAAACCACTTGGAAAAAAGAAGAAAACAATTGAGAAATATTGTTGAAACGGAGGCGTTTGACAGTGAAAATAGAAACAATTTATTCTATTTCTATCGATGCTCCTAGACAAGAATTCAATTTGAAACATTAAAAAAACAAATGATGTCTCATGAAAAAACAGATATAAAAAGCTGTTTGTCTGGAAAGTTTTTCCATTGTGTCATGAGATTAATCTTCTGATTCCTTTTCAATTCTCAAAACTCTTTTTCTTTCTTTCTGTTTCTTTTTATGACGCTTCTATTCGGATGTTCCGCATCACTGTTCTTCAACCGAAGTTCTCTTTTTCCCTCTCCACGTGATTCTTTCAAAAAACAAAAACTGTATTCATTTTTTAAACTACATACACACATTTCTGTTTTCGGTATTAAAATTGCTGATACGGAGTTTTAAGTTTCGACTTTTAAAAAATTTTTACCGGCTAGAGTTTCTCATCTGTAATTGATTTATATGGAATAAAAAAGAAGTTATGAAATCACTTCCGGTATACTTTTTCGGTGAAAAGACGAAAACCCCTTTTTGTATTCCATCTACTGAATTCTCTTCTTTTTCTCATTCTATTTCTGTATTTTCCGATTTGAACGTTGATCTTGTCATTGATCTGTATCATCTCTTTTTCTTCTTTTTCTTCTTACAAAACTTCCAAAAATGATCGGTTTGAGCGGATTCTTTTCTCATCTTTTTCTCGTTTTCTTTGAAAAACGTCGTCCGATATACCCGATTTGTACCCATCATTTGACCATTTTTCTTCTCCATCTCCTTCTTCTTATTCTTCTTTTCCGTTTTTCTCACTTACCAGATGTTTGTCGAAATCTGAATATTCTCTCTTTTCTCTCTTCTCTTTTTCATCTCTTTGACCGTCTCTTTTCGTTGTTATTGTCAATTTCCAAAAGACCGACCGAATGGCCCTCCTTCTTCTTCTTCTTCTCGTATTGTTTGTTTTTCGAAAGCTTTTTCTGTGCATGTCTCATTTCGTTTTTCATAATCATGAGAGCATTGGCAACAATTCGTTTTCTCTTTTCTCTTTCCATTTCCAACGTGGATTTCCTTTTTTCTTGAACTCAAAAATCAAAAATTTGTTTGTCCAATGCCCAAAAATGAATGTAATGTGCTTTCTTTTCTGTTCGTTTTCTCCTTTTCCCTCATCCGAATGTTTACTTTTTTTCTTTATATGGGGTTGAAACTTGAGAACACACTTTCTCTCTTTTTCCGCCGTCCCCTTTGCCTTCCTGAGTCCATTGGCACGTACTCAAAAAAGACACTTTAGTTGTGACAATGACGTGGCTTCGAAGATCTCTGATCTTTCGATTTTTATGAATTTGACCCTAGAGATGTTGTCAATTTCTGAAGAGTTCAGAGCAGTTTCTAACAGATTTCCAATTGAATCTGAAGATGAAAACAATGAATTTACGACTTCTTTTCATTCATTTAATTGTGTTTTGCGAGCTCAGATGTTGGCACATTCACTCTTTTATCACTTGTTTTTTCCTTCATTTTCTGACAAAGAAATAGAGAAAATGTCAATTTTCAAAGGATTTATTCATTCTTTGAAGACCGCTAAGAACCATTTTTCATTGATTCAAAACATAGAAATGGATGAGTTCTCTGGTCATAGAAACGGTTCGGAAAACAGTGAATTAATAGAATTCGAATGAGAGGAATTTCAGAAACGGCCCAATTTCTATACTGTACTCAGAGTTTGATTGCTGAGACTACGGTATTCGATTCGAATAGATCTCACATTCGAACTTGTCATTAGTGCACTAATCACTTCTACAGAATCGAATTGTCTTTTATACATTTGAAAATAAAGATAAAAAGTTCAATTGGTTCATCGTAACAAGTCGAAAGACCACCATGACTCTCAACTGAAACCTGAGATATTAGACTGCTCTTCTGCTCGATGACCATTGTATTGTTTGACATTCTGTGCCCTTCGGACCTTTCTCTTCTTTCAAGAAAAAACGAAGATTCGTATAGAAAGGCGGGCACCTTTTGTCTCTTTTCCTCCTTCCACTTCCTGGTTCTTTCTCTAATCTCCTCTTTCTCTTCATTCTTATCAGTCACTTGGAGCATCAATCCATTTCAACGTTATCAACCGTTTATGGAGGACACCCCCAATCGACCACTTCATTGAATTATCAAACTGCGCCATTGTTTGATTCTGTTAAATGAGAGAGAGAGAGGGAGTACAAAAGAACTGTACGTGTTTGTATCTCTTTCCTCCTCCTCCTCTTTCTCATTTCATTTCATTTTCAAGACAATGCATTTTCCTCGCCAAGTTTTGTAGTCACGTCGGCGGCGGCGGCCGCCGAGTCATTGAGCTTCGGTTCTTCTCTGCACTCTATTTCTGGCTCCATTCTTATCTTGTTTTTCCTATTCTTTTTGTCTTCAACGTGCCACGTCATAACTGTACGGTTATAAACCCTGTCCGTATCAGTATCAAATCTTTCCTCTCGATTCCGTATAAAGTACACCCCTCTTTTTGTCAATCTGCAAATCAAATGTATGTGTGTCGGTCATTGTCTACATTTCTTGTTGTTTTGCCTTTCGATACGGTCATTTCTGTGAAAAATGATCATTTTGTTCTGCCACGTCATCTAACCAAATTCGACCAATTCTCCTATTTCACCGTTGTCGTCTCATACGAGAAGACGAGTAAGCGGAAAGAAAAACAAAAAGAAATCGAGTACAAGAATGTGTAAAAAATGGAATTAATGAAAGTGTTTGGAAGAAAATGAATTTAATGTAGTTTGAACTGGAATTTGTGTTCCAAAAGAATTTGTTTTTCTTCTGCAAACAATCAGAAAAACATTTTCGATTTTAGTATGATTTAGTGAACTGTATCTATGAAAAATGGAAAGAGAGAGGGCAATTCTGATAAGAATTTCATCGAGAAATTATAAAAGTTATGGTGTGTTGCACGTATTAAACGATGAGGAAGTTGAAATAATCATAAGGTATTCGCTTGAGTTCTCTTCAAAATTTAGATGCTCGGTTTCAATATCCAGGCTCATTTAGTTCTTTGTCCAAAGGAGTTTTGTTTTGAGATTCTTCTTATTTCGGAGTTCTTTTCCTCCAAAAACTCATCTCTTCTCTTCTTAAAACGACAGAAAGAAGTTCTTCACAGGATTTAACTTTAACCAATCCCTCAATGTTCACTCTCTCTGTTATTCCCATTTTCCTTTTCCTTCCAACCCATTCATCTTTCCTTCTCGAGTACATTTAACCTTTCTCGTTCCAAAACGTTCCAAGAGACGACAAAAAAGTGTCACAATTCGACCTGGGGGCACTAAAAGCAACCAATGCGATGGGCGGAGCCTATTCCCATATTGTCTGCGTCTCTTTCACTCCGCCTCCTTCTCCTCCTTCTCTATCAGTATTATGAAAACGGGACTTGTTCAGTCGGATTCTCTTCTCTCTTATTTCCGTTTATCCTCACAAAAACTTTTAATTTTCATTTCTTCTCAGATTCTGAAAACTCATTTAATTTTGATTTCAGAATGGATGATATAGCAGTTCCAATCGCATCTACTTCCGGCGGAGCCGAAGATTCAGTCATTGCTTTTCAGTATCCATGGGCTTTGAAAGTCTGTCGAAGGTGAGATCATTAATCATGAATTCCTCTTCTTCTTCTTCTTCTTTCTGCTGAGTTGGCAGTGTCTCTCCGTGACACTTTCCCTTATCGGAGCACTCGTTTTAAACCAAAATCAAACTGATTTCAAACTCCGGTCAGACTTTGTTTACTTCTACGAAAAAACGAATTTCATGTTCTCCGATTCGCCGATTTTTGTGTAGTTTGGATGGAAAATTGAATGAATGGGAAGGAGAGTTGAGAAGAAGAAGAAGAAGGGCGTACGGTATTTTGAATCGACCGTATCCATGGAAAGAGAGAGAGAGAAAAGTGAAAGAAATTGTTGACGTGATGACAAGAAGAACTCTGATAAAACCGTTTTCCCAGTAATAATCGAGTTGATAAGAATGAAAAAGAAGTGATTGGAAGAGTGCCTACAGCATCAAAAATCAGATGAAAAGAAGAGGACAAAAGATCGGAGAAAATGGGGAGAAAGTGCTTCTTTTAAAGGGAGAGAAAGAGAGAGAGAGAGAGAGAGAGAGAGAGAGAGAGAGAGAGAGAGAGAGAGAGAGAGAGAGAGAGAGAGAGAGAGCTATCAGAAGTTACTGTATCTTCTTTTTCAGACAAATCGAAGACGAATCGATCCTTTTGAATGTATCTCGACCGTTTTCAACATCATACAAACACGTTCAATTCACATGGGCACTTCGATTGACGGATGAATATGTATTATCGAATAACGGTGAGTTCACATTTCAATGGAAAATGCTCTCTTTCATTCCGTTTATTTGATGTGTTGTCTGTGTTGTTTTTCATTTCCGTTCCTCTCTCTGTCAATTCATTTCTGTCATTCATTCTCTCATTTAATCTGATTATTGCACCTAAATGTATCCGAAGACATTTATAAGACGACTTCTTCTATTTTTGTTATTCTGACACTTTGCCAAATGACTCATCCTTTTCTTGTTTCTCTTCCTCTTGATCTCATTTTTCTGAAACATGATTCTGAAGCTGGAACATTGTGTAACAAGTCATCTCCTTTCTCCACTCCTTCTTCCCAATTTCTTAATTGATCTGCGGACTCTGTTACTCCGGTGACGTCAGAGTTCATTCTGAAGACTCATTGCAGTCGAGTTTCGAGTAAAAATGTAACACTTTCTCTCGTTTCTTTCATCTTTTCTCACAGTAGTCCATCTATCATTTCGTGCACTTTTGGGCACGACTCTCCTCCATTGATCACATGATTTGACCCCTATATCTTCTCTTTCTCTCTTATCTTTTTCTATCTTCTGTGTTGTTTTCTCTAAAATCTCTTATCTGTCCATGATTATTTTTTGTTTCCAGCTGCTGTCGACTCAAATCGTCACGTGCTATTGCATCTTTACTACAAAGAGGGACCGTGTCCCGAGGTGGCAGTCGAAGAAGTCCGAGCACAGATTCTTGATCCGGCTACAAACGAGACTCTATTTGCCGGACTTGCTCTGACACCAACAGAGTTTTCACGTGGAAGCGGATGGCCGATCCATGTGGAAAAGGAGCGTCGTGCCGAATTCACTGAATTCTTGCACAAAAGTGTTGACTCAAATCTTTTGGTTGTTGTAGAGATTCGAATGAAAGAATCATTATTCGAACCACTTAACTACCTTCCCGATGTCGAGACGGCATTCAGAAGTCAGAGAATCGAAAAGGCAGTTCACAATTTCGTTGATGACGTCATAAACGGAAAGATTCGAATTCCTGATTTGGAGCACGTGGATGAGAAACAAACAGATAAATTCTCAGTTCATCGTCTCATATTCATTTTTGGAGTGGATACAGTCTCAAGAGAAATCTCTGAAAACGATCAACACAGTGAGATTTGTGAGCAACTTGTCAAAAATGTAAGTGTTTTTCTGTTCATTTGACCCCATTTCTCTCTCTCTCTCTGCCACTGAATCCACTTGAAATTCTGATTATTCAACGACTCAATGTTTTCATTTTTCCGTGTTTGTGTATGAAATCTGAGGGGCAATGAGAAGAAGAGACAATCATATGGTGTATAAACATGTTTTTGTTCCAATATTTGGGAGCAAAAGCCATGCGCAAGTAGTCAGTCTGGAACAAAAAAATAGAGAGAGAGAGAGAGAGAGAGAGAGAGAGAGAGAGAGAGAGAGAGAGAAAGAGAGAGAAAGCATACAAAAACACAGATGGAACACATATGCGGAAAAAGAAAGACTGGGGGAAATTGGAAAAGAGTCGGATTACGGAAATAAAAAACAGAGAAAAAAAGAAATAGAAAAATAGGGTTGATTGGAAGAAAAACAGTATAACTTTGAAGTGATTCCAGATGAATTTAGAGCTTTGAATGTTCAAGAAAACGAAAAATCTCTTAAAATTCCAAGGGATTTCGATTTCAAACTCACTTCTTTTGATTCGACCAAAAAGTTTTGAATCGTACAGTTGTTGTCCAAAACAATCTCCTCGTTTTCCTTTCGATCATACAAATTTATCAACAATTTCCAACATTTTCTCCGTCCTTTGTTTCTATTTTTAGTTTGTTATGATACATATTTTGTAATCAGATACCACTTTTCGCATATCGTGTTTCAATTCGAAAACTGTAAATACAATTCCCATCAAAAACAAAAACTTCTTTTTTTCTCTCTTCTATTCATTCTTTCAATTTCAGCAATTCGCCCATATCTACTTCTTGAAAGTTCTGTTACGTGAAATCAAATATTTCGATGACTTTATCACTCTCATCGAAGGCCTTACATATGCTCATCTTCCAGCTCTTCGAAAAGAAGTCGAACGATACATTTGTTCGGAAATCAATCAGGTAATTTCAATTTGCATGGTTATGTTTCGTGTGTTCAACTCTAAAATCATTCAGATTCAGGCCGACCTCGATCCATCGTTTGCCAAGAAGTTGTTACTTGTCTCTGAGAAATACAATTTGGAAATTTTGAAAATGGTAATCCATGGATATCTGGTCGATCGGATAATCGGAAACTCGAATCCACCGAAAGAACTTGTCAATATAACACATGAACTTCAACAGATGGCACATGAAATGTAGGTCAAAATGTCATCATTCGCATTTATTTTTATAGTTTTTCTTTCAGTCGTGAGAATGAGAATATCGAGAATCTCGTGGGTACCGTAGTCACTGATTTACAAGAATTGACGCGTCGAGTTCGTCGTGTCTCCTTATCTCATTCACCATCACAATCGTCTCATAGCAGGTGAGTGTGAAGAGAAAAAATAATATAATGTTCAATAAAAGAAATTGGGGAAGGAATGGGTAAAATCGTGTGCGTTTCACATGAATCTCAACACGTCGCTCACTTGCAAACATCGGTTTTCTCTTTGTTTTTTTTATCTTGACTCTCTCTTGAGAAATCAAAGATTGATG
This sequence comes from Caenorhabditis tropicalis, assembly GCA_016735795.1. NCBI lineage: Eukaryota > Metazoa > Nematoda > Chromadorea > Rhabditida > Rhabditidae > Caenorhabditis > Caenorhabditis tropicalis. The sequence goes on along the minus strand of CM028614.1, from coordinate 5,512,545 downwards.
GATCGTTTCATAGATATGGCACACTGATAAAACGAATTGTGTCTCAATAATAAAACAGAGATTGCTGCTTTCGAATGAAAAGTGTTGTGATAATAATGTCAAGTACAGTAGAACTTGCATCGAATCAGAAATGAAACGATCCGTAACGAATTGACACTTAACATAAGAGAAAGAGAGCAAGTGAACTTATCTCAACTCTCATCTCATAAAAACAGTAACTCCTTCTGCATAAAAAGACTCACAAACCTAGAATTTTTTGTGCAATTCCAAATTATTTCAGTTCTCCACTGGCCACTCCAACGAACGGAAGCGGTTCTCCATCGGTTCCAGCTCCATTCGATTCGCCAACAAGTCGATTCAAAAGAGTTTCTCTTGCTTGAAAACTTTTTCTGTTTTCTCTGTATTCTTTTGGCTCCGCGTCACTTCGAAACCGCACCACTTCGAAACCGGTCATTTCGAAACTACCTGTCATATCGAAACCAGTCAGTTCGAAACCTGTCACTTGGAAACCAGTCATTTCGAAACCAGTCACATCGAAACCGCGTCACTTCGAAACCGCGACACTTCGAAACCAGTTATTTCGAAACCAGTTCACGTTTTTTTCTTCCGACAGAGATTTTCAAGCCAAAAAATCGGTGATTGGGTTTCGAAATGACATGTAGTTCCGAAATGACCGGTTTCGAAACGTCGCGGTTTCGAAGTGACGCGGAGCCATTCTTTTGTGGATTCAACGCGTGCATTGTACTCACACGTGTCTATATATAACGTGTAAATCATCGTTTTTGTCTATCGTTTCGATTGTTTTCTTCTCGTTTGAAATGCCTACCAAATGCCTAATCACGTAGACAAATCGCTTCATTTGGAGTAACTTATAGACTGTTTCTCTACCACCTCATACCATATTACCTCCTCTCTTTTCTCTCTCTCTTTTTTCTTTCTGTTTTTGCATTTATTCATGATTCAAATCAGTTAATCTTCCTCCTTTCACACTTGTTATTCTGCAACTGCCTTCAGGTCAAATTCAAATTGTGTAGTTCCCGTTTCCATTTTCTCTCTTCCACTCTCTTTGTCTCTCTCTTTTTGTACATAGGCCACAATTGGTAGGCTCACAATTCCTTTTCTTTTTCCAATTTTGACGACGATGCAATTAGATTCACAATCTTCTGACACCTTTTCTACCACAAAACCCCCGACTCGCTTTTCTCGGTTTTCGATGCTTTTCTTTTTCTTTTCGGTTAGAAATTCTTCATTTCGTTGTCTCTTTTTTGTAGAAAAAATGAATGAAATTGATCAAAATACGAGCGTTTTATTTGCAAAATAGTTCATTTATTTCGGATTCCCACCCAGAGAAAAAAATAAATTTATTACTACAAAATAGATTCAAATGAATACATAATCACATGGTTTTCAACCATTTGTTTTGCAAATCGTGTCCGGTGATTAAACTAGTTAAAATCATTCCAAAATGAAGAGAAATAATTAGAAATTGAATGTGGTATAAATGAAGAAAAAAAAAGAAATGATGTCATATGTTAAAATGGAATGTTCCAGAAAAAATGAAAGAGAATTTGTGATGTGATAGTTTGTGAAAAATAAGAAATGGAAAAATAAAAATGAAAAGAGAAGATAATTTAACCGCATCCACCGCATCCACCACAACCTCCACAGCCTCCGCATCCTCCACATGCTCCGCAGGCTCCACAAGCTCCACAGGCACCGCATGCTGCTCCATCACAACCGACTCCACACATCAGAAGAGGAGCAATTTCACATCCTCCTGAAACAAATCAAAATCCATTTGTATTTATTTTGGTTTCCTCCTACCTAATCCATCCTGATCTGCAGATAACAGTAATCGATTAGTGGGTAATTGTCTTCCATAACCACATGCAAGTGTCAATGGCCATTTATGTGCTTGATGTCCAATCGAAGTACTATCGTTTCTTGATCGAACTTTATCCGGATTACACAAAACGAAAAGTGTCGAAACACAGAAAATACTGGCAATTTGTTCTGCTGTATTCGTTGATCGACACTCGATTCTTTTACCGGGAAGCCGTGCTTGAGCATCTGAAATTTCACACTTTTGAATTTAATTCTTTCCTTTTTCTCTTCATTTAAGTAGTATTCTAATCGGTTCGAAATGTGTTTCAAAGGTTCAAAGTTTTTGTTTTATCAAACTGTAACAGCTGTTTGAAATGTATTCTCACCTCCAATAAGGAATAAAGTGGATCCATCTGCAGAAGGAACTTCTAGTTTTTGTACTGTATTCTTCAGAAGATTGAATGCATCCACATGAAGACGTCCTGGATTCCCTGGTTTCGCTTTTTGACCTTTCGTTGCCGACTGTTTTCGACAGAATCCAGACCATTTTCCTTTTATTATTGCATAATCTCCTTCTTTGTTCAAAATGACAAATGCTCTCTCTTCGGCATTTGATAAATGAGGAAGGAACTGTAATAAATTGATATTGATTTATGAATGAATGAAAGTGACTCACTGGTACCAAATTATTATCCAATTGATCACGAGAAGGCAAAGAATCTGCTCCAATCAAATGAGCCATCGAGAGAAGACGTTGCTCTCTTCCATAAACAAGAATCATTGAAAGAAGAAGTGGAGCTGAATGAATGACTTGAACTGTGTATTTCGTTCCATCTCGAGTATCAACCATACTGAAAAATGAAATATAAAATCAGATGATTGACTGAATAAATACCTGTGGGAAGCTATGTGTACTGTAGAATTTGCATTCAAAGATCCACGATTCAGTGATGCACACTGGGCAAGATAAGCGAGATGCGAGTCACCGGATAACTGTCTTTCGACAAATTCTCCGACCAAAAGTTGAAGTTCTCGATTCAAATTAACGCTTGTTGTCACATTGACTTTGGCTGTGAAATCAGAATCTTTTGATGCTTTCAACTGTAATTCTGCCACGTTGTGAGCACTTTTCGAATTACTTGGAGGAAGAAGTTGATCCAGTGTTGCCTTTCCAATCAATTTGATCAAATCTTTCCTCTGAAGAAACATTTTATCGAAGATCTCCAATTCGACAGTTAAATCCTTCGCCGCGCGTCTTTCGAATGGAAATTTGACGATGGAAGCACACGTTGAACTCTCCGTTGGCTGCCAAACAAGAGAAAATCCAGATTTTGTGACTTGTTTTTGAGAAAGATCTGCATTGAAAGTTGTCACTTTCTTGTTTCCATAACACAATTTTAGTCTCAATTGTTCTCTTTGAACTGGAATATCCTTCAATGAAATCGATGGAACGTGGATGTCTCCATATGAAATACATGCCAAATCTTGAGATTCAAAACCAAGGAATGCTGGAGCATTATGCCCTCTAAACATGCATCCTCTTCTCCAAAATGGTTCATCAAAATGAGTTGTCCATAATTTTTTAGTGAGTGCCTCTCCTTTCAGCAGTTTACTTCCTTTCGTTCTATCATTCACAGTGTCATCATGCTTCAAAAGAGATCCAAATATTGCTGTGCAATCCCTCAAATAACTAGATGGATGAACCTGAAAAACAAGTCATTCGTATGACTTTTTGGGCACTTTCATCTATAATTTATGTGACTGATGTCAGACAAAAAGAAGAAAAAACGACTCATTTCTCTTCTTTTGTTCTCTCGATTTTGAAAACGGAAAGTGGACCAAAATAGAAAATAAACGGAATAAACTCTGTCATTTTGTGACAGTAAGATCGAGGAAAGAATCTTCTTCATCTTCTGAAAATTTACCTGATGCGTATGCCAGATGATATCAAAATCGTAGCACGGAGTCAGAAATTGATCGGCATATGTCTGTTTGAGAAGAAGGAACTGTATGTATCTCTTGACAGCATCCGAAAGAAACTTTGCCGATGTGTAGTGTGGAAGTGATACCTGAAAAGAGGAATTTGTATTCGACCCCTCTCTTCCTCTTCTTTCTTTTTCTCATTTTGAATGACAACTGGTCGGATGGAGGATAATCGGTGGATAATCGAACGATTGACACTTGGCAAAAAGAGATATTTTTCTGCGGAGCTGCGAAGAAACGAATCGGTGTCGGTTTGTGTATATCTCGCTCTGAGGAGAAAGAGAAAGGCTAAGCGACGTAGACTTCTTCGCATCAAAGTGATTGATGGATGCAGTGAATGGGTGAAAGGAAAAGATAAAATGGAACGAGACAAGCCGCTAATTGGTCAATAAGTTATTTTAACACTGGTACGGAGAATTGATTGATCACTCTCGAAAGTATCTTTCAACTCAATGATTACAACACAAAACACAGTTTTAAGAACTGAGGTTAAAGAGAAAAGGAAGTAAATTAATAAAACTGATACACTTTTCCTCTCAAATATACGAAAAAAGCTTCGCTTGGATCTAGATTATGTCATTTTTGGTGTTATTCCCAATTAAAGTTGTTCCTTACTTGTCTCGTGCGGAAAAAGTTTTTTTTTCCAAATAAAGAGATACAATTGAAAAGAAAAGAACTCACTTGATAATTGAAGTTTCGTTGTCTCTGAACAGCTCCAGCAATATCATAATTACATTTAGTCTTGTATGCAGTTGGCGGAGTCTGACTTGCCAAAAAGTCATATGGTTCTGGAGTACAGTATGAATCCCATGCCCGAACACTACTATCATATCTGTAATTCATTTTGTTCCTCATTCCATTCCTCTCTCATCTTGTACCTTTTCTGAATTTCATCCGAAGATAACAATTTGTGATCGATGACTTTCCCGACAAGCTTCTCGCAGTCCTAAAAAATTGCCTTAATTTATTTCTTTTTTTCCTTTTTCTTTTCTTTTTTCTCATTTCCTAATCCAGCCAATTGGCGCTTTTTACGGCAATCTTCTTTATTTTTTCCCTTTTGCCAACGGGTCAAAGCATGTGTTATGTTTATGTATAAATATAACAAGTGTCGCATTCTGCTGAGTGCCAAGGGCATCTGAATATGTCCCCAAGGGAAAAATTGTCTCGAAAGGGAGATGTTGCCAAGTTTGTGTGTTTTGCGCTCTCTTTTCCATTCCACCATCAAATCTCCTCATCCAACACCCCACGCTTCCTATCATTCTGACACATAAATAGAAGGAAAAGGAGAAAAAAAAAGAAAAAGCAAAGATGACCCAACTGCTCATCGAGCATCTCATGGAACCCCCAAAAGTACCAGTGAATCAATCTTCTCATGAATCTTCTTGAATACTACGCCTTCTTTCTTTTCTCCCGAAAACAACACTTCTCTCTCTCTCTCTCTCTCTCTCTCTCTGTCATCGTAATACGCTGACTGAAAAGTCAAGACAAGAAGAGTCAGAAAGAGAAGCCGAAAACAGAATTACCGCCCACCATCCAAACATTTTCGCATGGTCTAAACGGAATACGATAAGGAAGTAACTTCAGTTCAAAAGCAATCCAGTCAAATACTTTTCTATTCTGCACATTTTATTTTGGTTCTTCAAGAACGAATGTCTTGAAATGATTTCAGCCCACACGTACACATACTCCTCTTCTCACCGACATGTCTCATTTTTCAATGTCATACAAATCTAAGTCTCTTGACTTCTGTTCAGTCTTTTGACACTCTTTGATATGTGATACTTGTCGCATTTTTGAAATGCCTCCTTGTGAAGAATGAGAAACTGAGGTTCCGGAAATGAGAAGAAGAAGTATCTTTTTTGTTCAACAAACCTCTTGATAATGAATTGGACTGAGCATATGAGTATGCCATACCCAGTGGACATCGAGTGGAGGAATCACATTCAGATCCGGATGAGCCGCCTGAAAATATATTCGATTTGGTTTCAATGAATCTCTCGAAATCAGCAGAACTCATTTCTCATTTTCAGATTCAATTTCTAATTCAATACCTGCATCGGAAGCCAATATGTTTCATATCTTCTCAAAGCGTGATTCACTACATCTGGCTCATAAAGCAATGGAGCTTTTCGGTCAATCATTCGTAGAAAATTCGCTTCCCTCTGAAAGAAAAATGAAATTTAATATTCGATTTTATGTATTTCTTTTATGAGAAACCTCACACTTTTCGAGTCTTTTCACTTGCTTCCCTCTGACCTTTTTCGTTTGATTTGTGATGCGGTTCTTCCATTTTCTTTCTCCCCCTTCAGTTTCCAGAATTGCCTCATAAATTTTCCTAGTTTTTCATTTCATTCTCGTCGAGCTTAGGGCTCAATTGAGCTCCGAAATTGAGAGCAGAAGCAGGAAAAACATGAGTGAAGAGATAGAAAAAGAGAGAGAGAGACTGAATTTTAGTGGGTCCCCATAAAATTGAAAGGCGGACTTATTGAAAGTATAGACGGAGAAAAACAAGAAGAGTCAGATCAGTCGACGAACGAATATCTGAATGGGCACTTAAAATCGACAACGATGTTCACTTTAAAACAAAAATTGGAGAAACAAAACAATTTAATTTTCAGGAAGGCGTCCGTAAATCAATCTATCATTTTTTAATTAAACGTTTCTACAGTAAGAAACAAATGAAAGCATCACATTTTCTAAAGGATTCAACTCTTCTATTCTTCTTCTACAAATTCAAAGTCCCTCATTTTTTCTATCCATTTGTCGCCTTCTGGCGCGACAAAAGAGGCGCCAACTGAATTCTTGATTGAGTCCCGACCGTCTGAATTCTCTCGTTTTCCCATAGTCGCCTATTCAACCGAATTAGACTCAACGGACTCGTCGTCTCCGTTGGTTTTTTGTGAATGTGCAACTGCTTGAGCAGTCAAAAATGGAAAGGAGGATGAGACGATGAATTTCATTTTGAAATTGGAAAGAAAAGAAGAGAGTTCGATTAAGTCCAGAAGGCGATTTTCGAGAAAAAACAATGAAAAAGGATACGATTAAATAGAATGGGAATGATGGAAAATTGAGAGAAATAGTTGAGAATTGTGTGTTGTGATGAATGAACATTCATGCTTCACTGAACTAATTCTATGAATGTTCTGAGTGAGCACTTCTCCAGAAATATCAGAATATGATGAATGTAGAGAGTATGAGGTCATACAATGTCTTCTTTCCAATATCTTTTCTAATATCTCAAAATACAAATAATTTCTTTCAAGAGCTGTGAATATATCTGATCGTGTATCTAACTTCCCCCGCATTTTGGCATTTTCCGTATTCTTTCTACATTTTTCTTCAATAAAAACTAAAAATCATCATTATTCTTACCTGAGCAGCCACAACTAAATCAACTGTAATCGCCGCTGACATTTGCGCGGGCGTTGATCTTAAAGTCGCTGCCGTCGCATATTCTGGAGGTGACGTTGCCGTTGTTCCGGATCCACTTGGGGGACTTGTTGTATCCATTTCATCATGTTGTAATGACATTGTACCATTTCTTGTCATTATCTTTTGTCGATCTTCCCCAGTTGGTTCAACTCGGTCACCCCGACCACGAGTTGCTGGATATGGAAATATTTTGAAATGGGGTGGGTGATGATGGTTACGATGGAAGAATTTCAAGAAAGAGAGAGAAGAAAACGTCACAGAAGAAAGATTGAACTCTGAAAATTACGTGTCGTTTTGTTGTCCCAAGAGAACGATAATCGGATTTTGGAAGATAGGGAAAAGTGAAGAAAAAGTGGAAAGAAAAGGGGAAGAAAGGGTTGAAAAAGAGTGGGAGTCAAAGGAATAAAAAAACTTAAATTGAGTGCAGAAAGAGTCCCATTTCCTTTGTTTTTTCAGATTTGAATAAAAGTTTCAAAAATAAATGGCGAGGAAGAAAAACAGAAGTTTTGTGACAAAACGAATTGATATCAATTGGGTCGAGGGTGGAGGGGTGAGAAGAACAGAAGTGATGGAGGGTCCGTTGGCCAACCGAAAGGAAGCTTTTGAGTGTGAAAGAAGAAAAGAAAGAAGAAAAAAGGAGTAGAAGGGACACGGAAAGTAGGGGAGAAGACTCGGAAAGAGAGTGAGAAAAAAGAGAAAACGAAGAAGGGACCACGCAGATGCACACGAGCGGAAAACGAGAAAACGCGTAGAGAGGCGCAGGCGCGGTCGTTTCTTCGAAAAGAGAAGAAGAAGCTCCGCCCCGGACATCAGATGGAGGAGCAACGAATGCAGCAGTTTATGGAGTTTTTTGAGAGGAGAAGACAGGTGAGTCACTCAGAATGAATACGAAAAGAGAGAGAGAGAGAGAGAGAGATTTTGAAATAAAGGCTGATTATTATGAAATGCGATATGGTTATAACTTATGTCCTAACTGAATCCTTAAGCACAGGATTAAGGCTTCAGTTCGGACGGAATTTTATCATTCCGCCATCCGTCCGTTATGGTCCGCACCTCACGCAAAAATGCACTGCGGACAAAAACAAACAGTCCACGGACTGACGGACCGAGGTCGGTCGAAGCACAGTCGATGTCATTTTATGCTTTTCTCCCATTTAAATTTGAGGAAACAAAAAGGAAGTAGTCTACTTCCCTCACAAAGTCATAAAATATGAAATAGAATGTCAAGAATCCAGAAGTTTTTACAAAACGAAGGAAAACTATAAAAGAAAGTTTTTTTAGAAGATATCTGTTTGGAAAAACGAAAAGAGAAAAAGAATAAAAGAAAGAAAATGAAGAAAATACAAGATTCGAAAACAGAGAAATACAGTTACGATTAAAACGATAAATTTGTCTTTCAGCTGTTACGAATAATTGCATAAAACGGATAGTTTGGATTCAGTTCAGTTCCTTTTTTAGACAGGTAAACTATTTCAAAATTTTGTTCTTTTTTTATTGATGAGTTTTACTTTTTTTGAAAAAGAAACGAGAAAGATTTGAGTTAAAACAGTGAATGAATGTGTCATGATTTGTGTATTTCGTCGTGCCATGTGACAGGTTTGAAACCTTCAAGTGGGCCATTCCACGCCTTTCTAATGGGTTTCCAAGAGCATCACTGGGAACTTCTTTTTCTTCTTTTACAAAAATTTTTCCTCTTTTTCACTTGGTTTTTCATTACGGTCGTTTTGTCGTCGGAAACCAGAAGAAGAAGAAGAAAGAAGTAAAAGAGCCATCAAGTCGAAATGAAGAAGGGACGAAAAAAAAGGAAAAAGTGAAAAAGAGAATTCAATTTCAAATGGTGACCGACCGGCGGCAAAGTTCTTTTTTAGAACGAATGGAAAAGAGATTTTGAAGGTTTTATGTGGCATTTTTAAGGGATTTTTGAAATTATGAGATCTCTTTTTTGACTTTTTTCGTTCAAAACACTTGAATTTTCGCCTTTTTCTAAAGAGAAATGGAAAGAAACGGAGAGGAAACGAAGGGAAATTTGCATGTTTTTGCGTCTGAAATCGAAAATTAAATTGTCGAACAAAGGAAGAAAAGTGGGGGAGAAAATTGGTTTATTCTGGAAAATCACTGAGAAAACGAAACGAAATGAATGAGATCGTTGACTTCCGAGTAGAAAAAAGTACATTCAATCAATACAAAACTCAAAGATTTCTCCTTCTGACCCATATTGTTATGTAGCTCCTTAAAATTTGTTTCCAATGATTAAGCACGTCATAATTTAACTTAGCTTAAATGTTTCATTTTTCATTAAAAACTATTTATTTATTGAATAAATACAAAAAAGTCACATATTCACAAATAGACGAAATACAAAAAGAAAAGCGATGAAATTAGACGATTGGATCAGCCCAAACACAGTCTTCTTCAATCTTCAAATTGTATTTACTTCCAGCATTCTTATATTGAGAAGTGACCACTTTGAACCATCCATTCTCTCCCCATGGTTGTCCCCATGAATTTCTTCCAATCCAATACTCAACTCCAGTTTCATGATCGACTCCCCATCCGTGAACAGAGATAATATGATCAATATCTTCATCGGTAACCTCTTTATAAATTCCTCCGGCATAAGTTTCGAATGCTTTTGTGGCTGCAATTCCGCAAGCAATTGGTCCCTTATGATAGATTTCAGCCTTCATTTTCTCGTATCCACGAACTGATCCATACTCGGAAACCTTGTATAAAGTATAGTTTCTGATTGAGAAACACTCTCCTGGCCAACAAGATCCACAACGATTATATGGATCACATTCTGAAAAGAAACACGTGGGAATCATTAGAAAACGAACAAATTCACATCAAAATAACTGATGTTTTCTCATAAAAACTCTCTTTTTACTTGGCCATTTCCGTTTCAAAATATAACATAACGTCATCGTTTTTTTAGTATTTTGGTTCGAAGTAGTTTGGTCGATCTCTTCTTATTTTTCTGTCGAAATCTCACTTACTTCCGTCTCTCGCCTGGTAGTTATTGCAAGTTTCATGCGGAATTCCGTGTTCATGAGCATATTTGTAGACTCCTCCTGGTTCTCCTCCCATTACACATGTTCCTGCTCCAGAACAATCAATTACTTCTTGAACTGATAGATATGCTTGTGGCCATGCATTCTTTCTTTTTATATTTATACGATCAGCCAATGCACTTGTTGCTCCTAAAACCAAATTATCAATTTCTTGTATTTCAAGGGAAGAATATTGTACTTACCGAAGGCCCAGCAAGATCCACAATCTGAAAAAAAATCAAAGTTTTAAAAGTTATTTCATAAATATCACAAACTATGCAAACTACTTTCCTAATAACCAGTATCAAATTCTTCGGATTTTCATCCCCCCAATGCGCTCCCTTTTTTCTTCTCCTCTCACACTCTAGGCTCCGCCCACTGCACACAACACATAGCAAGCAGCGGAACCCGTGAGGTGTCAGCTGCAACTGGGAATGACCTCCATTCATTCAATCTCTCAGTAACTCTGGTTCCTCTGCATTTGACCGTGAAAATCTTTCGCCTTTTACTAAAGATTTCCGTGCAAAGGAGCATACATTGAGTATTAATTTCAATTTTTGGAGCCTCCTCGAAAGAGCGAGGCAAAAAAACTGTTTCAACGTACATTGTGGAATGTGTTGGTTTCTGTCAGCTGATGCATAATTGACTCCATTGACATCTCTCCAGTCCCATGTCTTCGGGAGATCCTCCGAATCAAAGTCCTCGGTTTCGTAGATTCTGTCTTCGTGTCTGTAAAGATCATAGTAATCTCATAGGCCATTATTTCCCAAAAAGAAAACGACGCCTGATGGATTCAAGAACTCACTTGTGCTCATAAAGTTTTCCAGTTTGTTTGTAACATCCTTTGAGATTATATCTGTTACGGTTCGAATACTTTTTGACTTTTCCAAAAACAGACGAAGCGAGAATAGAAACTGCACAAAGTGCGAGAAGAAGAACAACGGTTTTCATCTTGAGCAGAGAGACTCAAGAATGAATGAAAACGAACTGAAATAAGAGAAAAGGGGAGGAGAATAACATGATGGACACGACGTTTGTTATCAGGTGACTTTAGATGATAGCAGCAGTTGGGGGGAAGAAAAAAGAAAGAGATAAAGGTCGTTTGGTGTCATTCAGAGAGAAGAACGAATGGATGATGGAGGAGGAAACGAAGGAAAAAGAACAAATGGAATGGGAAAATGAATATAATCTTCCAATGAATGGAATGAATTTTTCAGAAACAAACTCGCTGATTTCTGAATGTTCAGTCATTTCGGAAATGGATTGATATTATTCAGAATAACTTCCTTTAATACAACTGCATCCTCCATTCTGAACTTCTTCTTCATATGGATCTGTTGTGTGCTCTTTCTTCCTATTCTGCCTTCAAATTTTGATTGAAATTCTGGAAAAGTGTCAGAGAATCCATCAATTTCTTATCTCATTTGACCTGTCATTTTGAAATGTCAAAGTATATTCAATTCAAACATCAAATTTCAAATGTTCATTTTCTGCTGAAAATTGCCATTTTTTGGGAAAAAAGGATTCTATAAATCAAAGAAACGTGCAATTTCGGAGAAAGACTGACAGACGATTCTCTTGTTTTGAAATGAAAAATGTAAACGGATTGAAGGGAGAGACGGAAAGTTGTTCTATTTGAGTCAGAATAATTTGGAAGAGTGGACCTTCAGTCATCTATATATTTCTTAATTTCAAAACCTAATAATTCCAATTTAAGTCTTTGTTATCCATCCTCTCTCTCTCTCTCTCTCTCTCTCTCTCTCTCTCTCTCATCCATAGTTTTGTCCACATTCATTTGGTCATTTATTCAAATATTTCTTATCAAAGATGACCCAGTTAATGATCATCATAACTGATAAAAACAGAGCATTTTTGTGTGAAAGAGAGTCTGTTGAAAGAACAAATCACGTGAGAATCGATGATTAAACGAGAAAACAATCAAGGAAACGACTCGAAGAAAACACTTTATTCAAATTATTCTGATTTTTGATTCAAGGGAATTCATCGGAAATAAACGAAGTGAAGTGTGGAAATCCGAATGTTTTACGTGGCTAAGACAGAAACTGCATCGAAAACGATTAGAAATATTGACAGAACTCAAAATGACATCTGAACTCAGAAACATATGAAGGAAAATAATATGGCGCATTTTCATTGTAAAAGAGAATCCGAAGTGAAAAGAAGAGAACGAAACTAAAAATTAACTTTTTTCAAAACCTTTCCGTAAAATTTCAGAAAATAATGAAAAAAAAATATCGATATTTTTTCCAAAAAAGAAGTAGAAGAAGATTCGTCAATAGAGACGGAGCGTGAAAGAGTTCGTTGTGAAACTGTATTATTTATTCTAAAACCAGAAGAAATATGATAGAAAATACAAGAATAATGTTGAATTGATGAGCGGATCCAAATATATCTTCATCGAAACACAAAAATTCCTTCTCACAGTCTTTGAATTGTTCTCCGTTCAGAGGCTGTGATTCAGGTTTCTGGATCTTCGGAGGTTTCGTTGGAATCTCCGTTGGATCTGTTTCTCTTGTTGTTATCTTTTCAGTTGATGAATTTTGATGTTCTGTTGTTTTTTGATGTTCTGTTGTCTTTTGAGTAGTTGAATGGAAAGAAGAAGAAGTCGATGAAGGTTTCTCTTCTTCGGTTGTTTTTGTTTGAATAGTTACTGTTGATGAACTCTCCGTTGATGATTCTGTTGAAGCCTTAGTTGACTCGTCTCCACTTGGAATTATTATATGAGATGAATCAGATGAAGTTGAAGTAATTGTTCCCGTTGTTCCCATAGATATTGTACTTGGATCAGGCGATGAACCGGCGGTCGTTTGATCACTCGACGAAGATCTGATAAAACTTTTTTTTTGAAGACAAATCGATAATTGAGTGTTACCTGTAGCATATTCCACTCCAATCACATATCGAATCAAAATACAAATTTAATGGAATTGCCGTAATGTTATTCTCTCAAATTTCACACTTAGTTATCCGTTTTCTATGAAATCAAACCGTTTTCGCTGTTTTTAATGACTCCAATGATGGAATTGTTTGAACGATCGAATACGATTCCTGACATGTTTTTCTGAGATGTCAAACAGAAAATACTTTTGTCGGGAGTCTCACAATCTATGATCTGAACTATCAAAAATCACTTATTTCCATTATAAAATTCACAAACGTTTCCAGGTATCATTGTTCTATCCGAAAAAATGTTGACTAATGATCCATTAAGTAAAACTTCATCTGAAAGAACAAAATTTACGATAGAATTGAGAGTAGAAACGAACCATGAATACAATAAAATTCTCCTTTTCTTTCAAACCCAGCATCTACAAACACTAATCCACTCGAGATGTCATCACAGTTTCCAATAAACTTTGCGAAGGGAGAAGATCCATTCAAATGACGAGTAACAGATTTGTTTTCTCTGTAAATTTATATGAATGGGTGTGATATTTGATATCTTACGCTTGACAACTTTGCGCATCGAATGTGCTTTGAAGACTGTTCAAATCGAGTAAATAATGAAAAGGAGATATCCAAAATGCATCGAATTTTGTGTTATTTTTGAAGTACATGTCCGCCAATCCCCCTGCCACACTGCAAAAAAAGATTGTAATGCTTCAATTTTGAATGTTCATGAAGAAACGAAAAGTAGATAATTCATACTTTTGAAGTACTTACTCATTGAATTTCCCGCATGATTCAATCGTACTATTGCCATCCTCTTCATTAAACTTTTTGAATTCTTCGCCATCGGAGAGTTTCAAGCATAAAATCAATGGAATCAAGAGTATCAATCGTGTCATTTCCTCTCCAGTTGAGATCCTTTTTTGTTCTTTTACCGATTGATTCCGAAATGTTTTTCTTTTTTTAAATTGAAATTGTTTCATTTTTGATGAATAGTTCATGGTTTCACGTTGATATTAAATTAATTCTCCAAAATTTAAGTTTTTATTCTGCTGGAAAATGAATGTTTCTTCCCATGGCACAAATGATGTTTTCTAATCATATTTCATGTCTCAAAATTCTTTTTTTTTCAGATATATTTATTATACTGCAGTATATTTGAAAATTAAATTTTTCTTTTATCTCGAATGAAGACTACAAAGTAAACTAGAAATGTTACAAAACGCCAACAAACAATTTCTCTTGATTCACTGATAAAAACGAAACAAATTTCTATTCATTTTGTTTCTTTTTCCCATCAATCAGATTCGAGTATTCTGCAGAATGTTGCACGTGGATAAAGTGGACAGTCTGTTAGCAGAGAAGATACAAATAACAGCTTCTGGTTTGAATAAGTTCCAGTGTTACAAGTTTTATTTGAAGTTTAGTCGTTGAAAAGAAAGAAATCATTTATGAAATAGTTTCAGACTTCATTATGAATATGGAAACTATCATTCGTATTGCATTATTCAATCCGATGAATTTGGAAATATTGATCTGAGGAAAAGTAAACCAATTAGAGGAACTTATGACGGTTAGTTGTTTCGTTTTGTATAAATTGAAATCAAAAGTACAGAAATCGATGAAATGGGACTTTTCTTATCAATTCAACCATCACAAGAGCATAGATACGGAGCATATCTCAGAAATCATTTGGCTAATCCATTTTACTATACGTTGGAGTTAGTTTTATATTTTTATTGACTGGATGAATTCTTAAACTATTACAGATTAATCTCCGAGTCTGAGGAGGTGATTGATCGAATAAATCTGATCAAACGTTGGTGTCATCCATTAGTTTCTCAAATCAACATAGCAGAACCTGAATTCCACGGAACAATATTCAAACCACCGGGTCCTGGTCCATTTCCATGTATAATCGATGTTCCTGGAGCAACTGGAAATTTGTCAAATGGACATGCATCTGTACTTTCTGCATCTGGTTTCCTTGTTTATACATTTGCATATTATGATTATAAAGATCTTCCGAAGAAACTACAGGATGTTGACGTCGAAGTATTTTCAGTAAGTTATCACAACTACTTAATTATTTTCCAAAAACTGTTCTCAGAAACATATTCGATTCGTTCAATCTCTTCCGTATTGTTCGGGTAAAATAGGTTTATATGGAGCATCTCTCGGAGGAACAATTGCTTGTTTTCTGGCGACGAAACATCCAGAATTATCAGCAGTTGTTTCTTTAAATGGACCAGAAGCATTTTATAAAGATACTGGTTCTATGAAAGAAAATGGAAAAACAATGGAATGCGAGACATATAATCACAAATCTACAACACTTATCAATGGAATTGTTAAACAAAAAGATAATTTTCTGGAGCTTTTCAACAAATTGAAACCAGAAACAAGCATCAAATGGGACACGATTTCAAAAAATATTCCGTTTCGAATTGTGGTGAGAATTCTTTGTATTTGTCCTTTAACTTCTATGAATTGCACATTTTCTTCTGTTTGCGGAAACATAAAAAGCCTATGTATAGGAAATAAATTGACAATTAATTCAGAGTGCAATCGATGATTGGCTTCTTTGTGGAGTGACAAATGGATTAAATATGCGGAATCATCTACAAAAAACAGGACATTTTGTTGAAGTAAAATCCTTTTTGAATATTCGAAACATTGAGAAATGGTATCATTTTTCAGATGGATTTCATTTTCTGCGGCCACATGGTTTTCGTTCCGTACTATCCATTTCAAGCGTTTGCATACAATAAATACGTTCGTGTGTCGTTGGGATTCGGAGGAGATTGCACTATCAGTTCAAAAACGAAAGAGACTCTCTGGCAAAGAAACATTGAATTCTTCAAAAAATATCTCGGAATTCCTCCAAATGTTCCTGATTATCCACGAAAATCTGTTATTTTTGTTCCTGATTCTGCTAAAAGTAAAATGTGATTTTCATTTTGAATACGATTATTTATAAACTATTTGCGTTTTTTAAATTTTTTAGTATTCAACGAGTATCAGTTTTTTCATAAATTTCTCGGATAACCTGAAGTTTCAGAAAGATTTCTCAAAATCTTTTAATTCAAATTCAAGTGATAAAGTACACTTTCCTTCGCTCTCCTTGTTTTTTTTTTGTTTTTCTGATTCTCATTTTTGAACTTTTTATCATTAAAACGTCACAAAATTGAATAGGATAACAGTGGTTCATGAATCAGTTTCAACAAAGTACACTGAAAGAGTTTCGATTAAAAAAGAGAAAAAATCCTGAATTGATAAGAAATAAAATACATTTTTCGGCCGCTGAATTGCAGAATGTCTTGTGATTGACAGTTGGTTTCAAATTGATAATAAAACAATGATTTGTACTCATTTTTCACTTGTTTCATTCCTTCCTCATTTTCCATTCCTTTTTCTCTTTATTCTGACATTTTCGTGTTTCTTCCAGAAATGTCAATTCATGTGGATAAACCTGATTCAATGCAGAATGAACTCATTCAAATAACAGCGGATCAACTGAAATCGAATCAGATTTATACATTCAGAATGACGTAAGTGGAATAGAGATAATTGAGAATTCAGATGAGCTCATTCAGTTTGAAACACAATTACGGAACACATAAATCAGAAGCGACGTTCCGATCGGATGCTGTTGGAAGAATTGATTTGAACTATGCGAAACCATTGAGAGGATCGTATTATGGTTTGACGAAAGAGTAGTCATTTCAAAGAGAAATCATTTAGGAGCTGATCCAATGGGATTATTTCTTGGAATGAGACCATGTGAAGACTTTGCTTACGGAGGATATCTTCGATGCACTCCTCCCGTTCCATTCTACTATCTGCTACAGTATGATCGAAAAATGAAACTATTTTTCAAATCAAAACTTCATTTTCAGATTATTCGATTCAAAAGAAACCTTAATCGATCAAATGTACATAAAAAAGCATTGGATGCATCCGAATTTAGAGAGAAAAGAACTGGAAGACGATGGTTTCTGTGCAACACTTTTCAAACCTCCGGGCGACGGTCCATTTCCAGTCGTTCTTGATCTATCAGGTACTGGAGGAGGAATTCATGAACACAAGGGAGCAATGTTGGCTTCCGAAGGATTTGTTGTTCTTTGTGTTGCATTCTTTCAATATAAATATCTGCCAAATAAAATGGAAGAATGTGATTTAGATTATTTTTCTGTAAGTATACTCAAATGATTTCTATCAGTTCGTAGATTGTATTCAGAAACCAATCGATTATCTTGTTAATCTTCCCTATACAAAAAATGTGATCGGAATACAAGGAGTCTCTTTTGGTGCAACAATTGTTGATCTATTGGCTACAAGACACGGTGATAAAGTAAGTAATTGATGTGTGGAAAGAGAACAAAAAGCATTGAGCACTCAATGAAAAAAGAAAGAATTTTCAGATAAAAGCAGTTGTTTCAATCAATGGACCTCAAGTTGTCTCTGATTATCTTTTTATGCAAGAGAACGGATCTCCGATTCCTCATCTTTCACATGGACAAGTTACTTTGGAACACTGTCAATTCGTGAATGGAGTCATGTGTTCTCATCGAAATTTTCAAATTATGACAGAGAAATTGACTCCAGAAACTGAAATTCCATGGTGGAGAATTCCTTCGGATGTGAAAATTCGAGTTATTGTAAGTGCTTTTCCATCTATTCCATAATCCAAAAAAGAAAATTGAAGGGATCGGTCGATGATTTATGTCAACCATCAGTTCATGCAACTCTTTATAGACAAAGAAGATTGAAAGAAACTGGACACGATGTAGAGGTAAATAAAGAAAACAATTCTTTTGTTTTCCACTTTTTGATTCGGATCAAACGGAGGTTCTGATGTCAATTCGATAGAAAATGATAAGTGAATTGATAAGAAAATTGAATTTTTAGAAGTAGAAGAAAGTGGTTTTTGAACGTTTTTGATTCGGGAAAAAAGAACGATAATCCGATTATTTGAGGGCCTTTTTCTCCGATTTTCCATTTTCACTGCATGTGTTATCAGTCAATATTTAGGTCGAAATGGTGAATGGAGGACATATAATGGAACCACCGTACTTTCCACATCATGAATTAGTCTATGCAAAGTATCAAGGATTCTATTGTGGATACGGTGGAGAAGTATTTTTACATGCAAAATCACAGGAGAAAACATGGGCAAATTCCATCAAATTCTTCCAAAGGGCGTTGGGAGAAACAGAAAAAATAAGAGATTGGAATAGATTGGAACACGTGAATCCGCCGAAAGGAGAGAGCAAATTATGAAAAAGTTTTGCCGTATTTGAATATATTTGTGCCTTGAACGAGTCATTTGAAATACATTTAATCAAAATAAAATAAGTTTTCTGCTTTAACCGAGAAAGAATGAATAATTTTGCTTCATTTTATTTTTTATTGTGAAACAGATGGAACACTTCTTCTCGTATAACTTTTCACATAGAGACTTCTCGTGTAATTGTCCTTCAAACGAGCCTGGAATAGAAAAAGATTTCTGGAGGAGGGACAACTTGAAACTAGATTACCAATGCACTGGAACGAGACATCATCACTTGTTGTGTGAATGCTGGATTCGGCTGAAATAGTGGAATCAGTGGTTCACTGAAATGAATAATAACTTGCGTTTAACTCCAATTCTCTACAGAAATCGGAATAATGGAAAGTGATTATTGTCGCGTGGCAAGCTTCGAGAAGACTTCCGAGACGGTTATTATGAGCAACGAGAAGTAAATGTTTGACGAATAACATGTCATCGTAATTCTAAAATGATGAAATTCAATCGATATGAGAACACTTTCAAAGTACTTGAATCAATTCATCGAAGCAATGTCTTTCAATTGATCCAAGAATATGTCGTTGATTGGGTCCACGTGGAACTATTCTCTCAATCAGTTTCACTATTTCATTCGCTAGTTCCGGAGTGATTTTGAACGGTGGATGATATGTTTCTGTGAGAAGCCACGTAATTGCCTGAAAGAGGATAAGAGAGTGAACAAAGAAATATAAAATAGAAACTGACAACTTCAATCGATTCAAGAAACTCGACTCCCAATTGAAAACAAGTCATTTCAGGAGTGAGATTCTTTCGGAAGAATGGAGAAGCCACGTAGAGTGCTTCTTTGTTACACGGAAAACTCAATTGTGTCGTTGTCTTCAAAAGAAAATCATGAGTCGATCTGAATTAAATTTAGATTTTTAGATGAACCAAAAACAGAATCTCACTGATTTGTCAATAGTTTAAATCTGAAATTCAGATCGATTGGCATCGGTTTTCCAACTAATTGATTCAAATATTCCATACTCAAAAACGATTTCACATTGAATATAATTGTCGTTTGAACATCGAATTCCAGATGTTCTAACATTTTATTTCCGATTATTCCATTCAGAAAATCTCTGATTGGTCCACGTTCAGGAGTACTGTATCCAGCATTGAAAACGTTTCTTGATGGAAATCCAGGTGGATGAATGTATCGAATTGGGCTTAGAATATCTGGAAAATCTAAAAAATTATCTTGACCAATCATTCCAAAAACCTCTATCCTGTGCATCAATAACTCTAATTTTGAATTCAACTGATTGAACGGGAGGATGTTTTTCTCTTTGTCCAGCAGGATGAAGAGTCACTTGGTATACTGTATCTCGGTTGTCTGGTTCCACAATATTTCGAATAAATGCAGGAATTCCACCGAATTGAGCAATTTGAATATGCCTAAAATGGAAATGAAAGAGAGAGAGAGAGAGAGAGAGAGAGAGAGAGAGAGAGAGAGAGAATTGAAACAAAAATACAAACCAATTAACTAATGAATATTGAAAAACAGTGGCAAACTGTTTCGGCATCATGTGTTTCACTTCGACAATCGGAATTCGAAAACTATGAGAAAATGTAATTGTATCGTCTTCATTTTCTGAAAAATAATCCAGATTCAATCTATCCGAAATGATGAATTTTCACCATTTTTTCTCATGATTTCAGATTTTATTCGAGATTTTGACAACGGAAAAAATAGGAAATGAAAGGAAAATTTCAATTCAAATGAACGGAGTTCTTACGTGAATTTGTTCTTTTCAGATGAACTTCACGTTGCAATTTCAAAAGTTTTGAAAAGAAAGCAATTGGTTATTTTCATTTTCTCTCTCCAAAAATCTTCAAAATGAAAGCAATTCACATGGAACAAAGTGAACGAAACTATTCGGAAATGAAATGAATTGAGATATTTCAGAGTATCAAGAAGCTGATAATATAATCACATTCAATCATGCACTTAATTTCAAAATGGGTTCGAGAGAAGTGAGAGCAAAAGGAGTTTTTTCGACTTCTTTCGAAAGTACAATACTTGATTGGTGAGTTGATTTTTTAGGAATTTATGAAAGAGAACTGTGACGATTCCGTTTCATAAAACAAAAGAATGTTGAATCTGAAATTGATTTCTCAGGGATCTTCAACTTCATAAACAATTCAGTGGACGTTCTCATTTTCCATTGAATACTTCATGGATAATCAGTCTGAATGGAACAGGAACTCGTGATATTTATCCTCCAGTTAGAAGAATTTATTTCAAATTAAATGAATTGGATTCAGAAGGGAATACTATTCGTTCATTGAAGTATTTCATTGACGGAATGGCTCCTTCGATTCCAGAAATTTTGAATCAAAGAAGAGGAAGAATTGAATTGAAATCATATTCAACTCAATCGGATTCTTCATTCGGAAGATCTTTATCTTCTTTGATGGCTGAAACAAAACAAAGAGAATTAAATCTTCAATTAGAGACACGAATGGAATACAAAAAAACAGATTTCGTTGACGTCAAGTATATAATTGGAGAAGGAGCTCCAATTGTCTCTCAGATTGAGGAATACTTCTTCGACGCTCTCACAAACACGTAACGACTTTGTAGTTTGATGAGATTTCAGTCAATCATTTCAGAAGTCGTCACGATTTGAAATTGAAAACCTCTGAAGGAAATCAATTTCTGATGACAAACAAAGAGATTATCTGTCTTGCATCCTCATTTTTCCGTCAGAATCTAAAAGAATCAACTACCGAATTCACAGTTGGAAGAGCAGATTCTGTGGAAAGTATTGATATTGTAAGATGAAGAAATACTTCAGAATAAACAGATTTCTCATGAATTAATTGCAGTGTCTCACTTATTTGGTCACTGGAAAATACAAAAGACCGTCGACAATGACTCCGAAATTGGCTTCTGAAATCTATAGTTTGGCTACTCAATGGAAGGTTTTCGAACCAAAAGTTCTCAAAAACTCTCTCGAAAGACACTGTTATGAGGAGTTATGCAAGGTATTTTTGTATAGTTACTGTACTTTTGTTCCATTGTTTCATTTCCAGAATCACGAAGATCTCATTTACGTGTGCACTCTTCTGATAGCTTCTGATGATTCTCAATTCACAAATGTCCAGAATTGTTGTACGGCAACCATCAATTACTATCATTTCAATGATTTCATGAGAACTTTTGTGAACGGAGTCAGTTCAATCTTTCTCTCTCTCTCTCTCTCTCTCTCTCTCTCTCTCTCTCTCTCTATCTCTCATCTTCTGAATACATTTCCAGAGTCATCCATTAAAAGAACGATTCACTCAACGTCGTGATTTCCTGAGACCGTCGTTGGCAATGCAAGTGAAAAAGGCGTTCGCTTCTTCGAGAGAAGCCAGAAACTTTATCAAATATCTTCCTGCTCTGGGCGAAGATTAAGAATTGAATCAAATCAAAAATGAAACTTTTCTCTTTTTTCGATTGTGAAATATTCCAAAAAAGCATTCGAAAAGACGTGTCAAACAGCTGCTGCGCGATAAAAAAAAGCATTGGCAACGGGTAGAAAACATACAAATTCTTCTGTTTAAACGGCCGAAATGTATACTTTAAACTCATTATTTGTTTCTTTTTCTTCTGATGATTGAAAATCTGTTGACTTCTTTTCAAAATTAGAGTTCAACATCATTTTTATGTCAAAACATCATTATTACATTTCAACTTCAACTTTGCCTCACTTAATTCTCTTTTAAAACATTCTCAATTTGTTCCAAATGGAGTCTTTTTCTTCAATAAAAGAACATATTTAGTTGGAGAATTTGTCTCTATTTGTCGTTGTTTATTGAATTCTTTCCTCGATTCCAGGTACACCGAAACGAAGAATTGGAGCTTACCTATCAATGTTTTTTCTAGAAATCCTTTCGAATCAGAGTGTCAATATCCCTCATTTCGTTTCCCTTTTCTAAACTTTTACCCTCGATTTGCATTTGAATGAATGAATCAGCAGCCAAATTGGATGAATGAAAAGAAGAAAACAAACAAACTAAATAAAGAGTTTCGAACAGTTTTCTACCTTCGACATCGTTTTTCATTCATTGATACAGTTTGAATTCAAAGTTACAGAGTAAGGAACAAAAGACAATGGTAAATAGAGAGACGACAGAGAAAGAGACTATCAATTTCTTATCAGTTTTAGGTTTTGATGATGATGATGCACACAAGCATATATAGAAGAGGGTGAAGAAGAAGAAGAGGAGGAGGAGAGAGAGGGTCTGTATGCTTCTTCACTCTTCCACTCTCTTTCTTTAATTCTCTTCAAAATCAATTGTATTTCCTATTCTTACTAGTTTTTATCACTGACTCTTTTCCGTCCTTCCTCAGCTCTTCCTTCTTTTTTCTCTTCATTCTACACACAAATCTGACTCATTCAAGATCATTCAACCCATTTCTTTCATCCTATCAAAATACTCTTTTTACACATTCATTTCCAAATATGCTTCTGCAACTATAATCTGAATATTTCTTCATTCCTGTAATTCCATATCGTTTGTCTTCTGATAACTAAATCATTTGATACTGTTTGATTCCCAATTGTCAAATTACTGCTCTTCAATCATTTCTATATCCTTCTTCTTCTCAAAGCTTTCCAGATTTCTCAATCATCAAGCGATCCATCGAAAAACTCATGTTAAACTTAGAAGAGTTTTCTCCCAAAAAGTATATATTTGTATTTATTCTTCTTGATTTAATGACTCTTTTCCCCTTTTCGAAATTCAGAAAACTTTGTAATTATTCTTTGATTTTTGTCTTTTTTCTCTTACTCTTTTTACCTCTTTCACAATTTGAAAAATGTTCGATTTGTCCATGTTTCTCGTTATCATAACCTCGTTTCATCGCCCACACTTTTTAATTTCTTTTCTCGTTTCTCAACCTCTTTTTGTAGTAAACACATTATTCTTTCCCCAATTTTTCTGAAATATTATTCCTTCATTTTAATGATTTTATTTTTTCAGTCGCCACTTCTGAAATGTGGCAATTTCTATTGCCACTAGCTGTTATTTCGACAGTTAGTGGACAAACGGCCGAAGTTCCAACACACGATCGAATCTTTTTAAAATATCCAAGTTCATATGTCAATTTTACCTCTGAAAATTGGAAATTGAAAGGTAATTTTGAAATTGGAAAATAGAAATATTTGAAATTCTTGACATTTTGAAATGATAGAAAGAGAGGTACATATAAGGAAAGTGTTTAAGCGAATGTAAATGTGTTGGTTTGGGAGGGCAAATAGAAAGGTGTGAATGTTTGTTCAAAATGGATGAACAATTCTCTCTCTCTCTCTCTCTCTCTCTCTCTCTCTCTCTCTCACTCACTTAAATGCATCATCAATATTTTGTAAACGTCTTGGAAAGAATAAAGAAAAGTATATTTAGAGTACACATAAAATGTCGTTTGACCAAATAGAGAATACATGAAATTGGGATGAAATCCTCGAATAAACGGAATTTCAGAAGATGATAATCAACTGATTGTTGCTGTGAGATTTCAAGCTTCGAGTCACATTGGACAGATATACAGTGTTCGATTTCTTCATGAGAATGGATCACTTGAATCAATGGTATCGAAATGAATTCATTTTTTATTGTTCAAACTGAAAGATTACAGTTAACAGTTGGAATTGCGGAAGGAAATCTTCAAATTGATCTTTTCAACAGTCAACATACTAAAATACTCAATAAACCACTGGAGAATGTGCCTATCAGTAAGTTTCTCTCTCTATCTCTCTCTCTCTCTCTGTCTCTCTCTCTCTTCTCACTTTGAATTTCAGATGTTCATCAACACAGTTTGGCAGTTGGACTGAATACTTCTTCGAAGAGTTTATGGTATAAATTGGGAACAAATCAAGATGTTTATTGTGAAATCAATCAACCAATTCATATTTCAAATACTGAAATTACTGTAACAGTAGGAGGTGGAAGTCAATCGATGATTGGATGTGTATCAATTGTGGCTGTTTCTGTTGGAGATAATGATCCAGTTTCACAAGGAACTCCCATTTCATATCAAGATGTTGAATCGTGTGAAGAAGCAAATGCATGCACAACGAAGGATTGTAATACTGTAAGTGAAATTAGTTGAAATGTAGTCGTTGAGAATCTGTAAGAGTTGACTAAATCTGTTCCAAGTAAAACGAATTGAAAAAAAAAACAAAAATTAAAAATTAAAGGGAAGATGCCTTCTTCTGGAAGTACCGACATGCGATTGTTACGGAACTGAAATGACTGGACCAAGTTGTAGACAACGTAAGTGATTCCGAATTGAACATCCGAGATATTCTATTCGTTTTCCAGCTGTTTCAACAATTCAACTTCGAAATAATGATGAAAACGAAGAAGCATCAGCTTATCTTCGTTATAAACCATGGCAAACGGATCAGGATATCACTCGAATCGCAATGGATTTCAGATTTTCGGATGCAGATGCAAAAGAAGGAATCCTCGTTTACGGAGAGACAAATCTTCTTCAAATATTCAAAATATATGTGGTCGGAACGAAAGGAAAAGTGATGCTCGGAACAGAAAATGTGATGGATTTCGAATTGAGAGACGATCATTCTCAGTGAGTTTTGTTTCTTTGAAGTGATATTGTAGTTGAGATATAGAGTCGATTGAAATGATTCTTTTACAGGTTCCACAGTATAATTGTTCGATTCGGTGAAGGAGTTTTCAATATGTTTGTTGATAATTCTGTATTACGCCGTGCATTTAATCAGTCTCTTTCGTTCACGACAATTCAATTCGGTGCTCCGATTCCAACGGATGTATCGGAAGTTGGAGTGACTGCCTGCATTAAGAATATTTATGTAGATCATTATGACATTATCAACATGATTTCATCTTACAATGATTCGAGAGTAAGTTCTTTCAAAGTCTCCAATCCATTCTCTTCTTCTATTCAGGTCATTGCCACAAAAGCTCGTCCGTGTATCAATGAAGATTTATCTGAATTCCAAGGACCACAATTGTTTTCCGCAGATCCAGTCGTCGTGAGTTCTCAGTTTCTCTTCAATTTCTTCTTATATATCATTTGAAGGAGATAACCAATGACCCAGAATCAAACGAAGGAAAATCAGAAGACGATGAAAATGAACCAAAGACTGCAAATTTGTTCCCGAATCCAGGAAATAAGAAAAGTAGGAGTCAGAAATCATTTTCTTTTACATTTTTCTTCTCAGAACCAAAACCATTATCTGCTTCAAGTTGTGAAAAAGCGAATGCATATATGTGTCAAAACGGAGCAGGATGTAAAAAAGAAAGTGAAACTGAATTCACTTGTTTCTGTAGAGATGGATATATTGGAAAGTTCTGTCAATTCAGTGAGTTTTCTCAAATGAAACTAAATTGAATACTTTCATATTTCAGCAACTCTCCCTCGCTCTTGTTCTGAAGCTCATGATTTCTTGAAACTTCCAAATGGTCCAACATGGGTTGATGTCGATGGAAACAGGAAATTAGATCCATCGGTGACACTTTGTCTTGACGGAGAGTCAGTTGAATGAAACAATTCCGAATCTCAGATTCTTTTCAATTTCAGAACACATATTCCACATGATATGCTTCCATCGACTGTCGTCAGAGATCCAGTTTTTCAGAATCATTCTCTGTTTGTTCTCAGTTACAGAGACTTCAATGTGAGAAAACAAGGCTCTTGATTCTCTAGAAAATTTCAAATTTAAGACTTGGCAATTGGGAAAATATATCAAAAACTCTGGAAGTTGTTCTCAAAATGTAAACTATCGATGCAATAAGGCTCCATTGAAATTCACAGAAGGAAAAACATGGTTTAAAAGTGTTTCGAAATCATCGGAAAAGATAAAACAAATTGGAAAATTGGAGAATTCTTGTCCTTGTTTAGATCTTGGATGTCAATCTGGAGGTATTCATTTCTATTTTAAATTAACATTTGAATCAAGAAATTCTACTTTCTTCATCAAAACCTTTAGGAGTTTATACGAGATTCGGACATTTTGCAAAGAATGGAGAAGAGTTAAATGTGAAAAACCGTAAGAAAACTCTGTTGGGAATATATGGAATTTTTTGTTTTCGAATTCATTTTTATGTAGAGAAATTCATTTTTTTTAGAAAAATGCAATTGTGATTCTGGAGCAATCTCAGAAGATATCGGAGATCTTACTGGCAGAAATGCAGGAATTTCTGAAATCGTGACACTTTTCGACGAAGCAGATGTTCATGCCGAAATGACAATATCTGATTTGAAGTGTTCTGGATACGGTTTGTGTTTCTCAGAAATCAAAATGCTTCAAATTAATTGGTTCAGAAAACGAAAAACCGATTCGATTTACTGAAAGAACGGAACTTTTGGTATGCTTGATTTCATAATAAATAGTATTTTTCTCTATTTTTCAAGGTTTCCGAATGGAAAGGAGAATCCGTTGATTTCCAATTCCGAACGTCTGATACTCCTGCAAAACTGGTCACAGTTCGTGGAAATTATGGAGAAAAAATAATAGGAGTTTCTCTTTTGGATGGACATACTGTACAGATATCACATTTTGAAGCAACGAGAACCATTGGATCTCAGAATAAGTATGTAGTTTTTCATTTGAATCAATGAGAAATGTTTTTGTTTTCAGATTAAATGACAGTGATTGGCATCATATTTTGATAGAATTATCAGAAGGAGAAATACGAATAACTGTCGATGCTTCTCATATTCTCATGAATATTGGAAATAATGCAGTTTTAGAAGGAAATGTTGTTCTGGGAGAAGAGGGAAAGTGAGTTTTCAAATGTTTCTTTCCTTTCTGATATCATCTCATTTCAGTGGTCTCATTGGATGTATTCGAAATGTTCTTATTAACGATGAATCTCTGAATCTGTATGAAATAGTTAAGAAATCAGAGAAAAAAGGAATTTCTGAGACATGTGACACTCGTTGTACTCCTGATTTCTGTCAAAACGGAGCGAAATGTTATGAGGATTTCCTGACTGGAATGCCATTCTGTCGATGTGCATTCCCTGATGTTCATTCTGGAGTCAACTGTGAAATTGATATAAATTCAAACTCTTCAGTCTCATTTCATGGAGGATATTTGAAATTCGATGATTTGGATTCTGTTCTAACTGCTCCCATCTACTTTAGTTTCCGAACTGACAGAACTCATGCATTGCTCTTCTTCGCTCACGATCAAAACAATAATTTCCTGCAGGTTCTATTATTCTATTTTACTGTTTTTGTTCATTTATGTTTTTTTCAGGTCCATCTATCGGAAGAAGTGAATGTCACTTTAACTTTAAACAATGTAGATATAGTATCTCAATGTACTGTTAGAGCTCAACCAGGTACTGAATTTGGAGATATGAGATGGATTCAAGTTGCAATTACTCATGATTCGAAATCATCTCAACTACAAGTTGATGATGCTGCTTGTACTATCAGAACTGTAAGTTCAAAAGAGATCTCTCGTATTCCTCATATATATCTTCAGAGTCGAATTCTCTCTGAACTTCCAATTTATCGTCTCCATGAAGCATATAACTCTGAAATCATTCGAATGCCAATCGGTATTGCTTCTCCAGTTAAACCAGATCCATATACTTTCACATTTGTTGGAAACGTCAACGTTGGTTCAAAAACCAATGGTGAGTACTTTCATTTTGTTCTGTGATCATTCAATTATCATTCAGATGGATCATATCTTCTTGTTCCGAAATATGATTCTCCGATTCCTCGATTTTATGGATGTCTTCGAGGACTTCAAATCGATCGAAAACTCATCGATATGAGAGAAAAAACAGAAAGATTAGAGACGAGTGAAATGTATGAAACATATGGACCAGGTACTTCTGTTTTAGTCTCTTTTTGATATTCAGAATCTGATTTTCAGTGCAAGTAAAAGTTGGATGTGACGTTGGATGCGAATCAATTTCATGTTCAAACGGAGGACATTGTTCAGTTGCATGGACAAATACAGATCCATCTGCTGTCAAAACAACGTGTGATTGTTCGAGAACAAGTTATGCTGGAGGAACATGTTCACTGGACGAAGGAGTTCATTTAGAGAAAAATGGATTCATTGATTTTGATATTTCGAATGAAATGTCGAGAATCTTTGTAGAAAGAAGTGTGAAAACTCCTCAACTCTTGAAATTTGCCTTCTCATCTGGTCCAGTCGATGAATTGGAAGATAAAGCAGTTCTCGCTTCAGTTACATTCAAAGATAGAAGGTGATTAATAGACTTATGATTGAGAAAAAAAGAATATTTTCAGAAAACTGGAAATTGAAATAAATCCAAATCGAACAGTGAATGTAGCAATAACATATGAAAATGGGAAAGCAGATGTTCTTAATTTCATCGGAGACTTTTTGGATGGATATAGACATTTTGTTGTTATTCAAACGAATCAAGCGAGTGCAACTGCTGTTATGGTAACTGAAAACTTCAGATTTTCAAATATATTCATTTTCTAGATTGATTCCCTGAGACAAGATTTCGAATATCGAGATTACGATAGAAATATAGACATGTTCAGTGCAGAATCTGTGAAGATCGGAGATCAATATTCAGAAATTGAAGGATACAATAAAAATGGATTTGAAGGATGCGTTTCGAGTAAATTCTGTCAAAACCTGCATCGAATAAGTCTTTTTCTCAGATTTCGTAATTGATTATCAACGTGGATCTTCTTTATCATACAGACCAATCACTTATTTTTCCAATTCGAATCATCATCTTAGTAAACTCATTCGTTTCGACAGAGCAGTTTCTGGTGGATGTGCTTCTTTTGAAGTGCCAAATTCGTTGCCAGGTATTCTTGATTCAGTTATCTGAAAAACGAATTGTCTGTTTCTTTTCAGTTTACCAGAATCGTGTAAAGTTTCCAGTCTGGGAAACCGATTTTACCAGATTCAATTATCGCGGAGAAATCGAATCAGGAGATGATTCAGGAAATAATAACGATTGGACTCAAGAAGACAGTGGATCATGTAAGTCTGAGATCTTCAGATTGATTTGAGAATTAGATATTTCAGTGATGTGGGTCATCTTCATTATTCTCGTTCTTGTTGTCATTTTCCTCATCATTTTCTGTATATTTATGAAATGTTGCCGTGAAAAAATACACGCCCGTAAGACGATTTCTTAGAAATCTTTTGATCTGAAACTACCGTATTCAGGTGATGATGGATATAATCATGATGAAGAAATTCCATTGAATCTGGCACCAACAATCATAAGACATCCACAACCGAGTCCCCCAAGTA
Organism: Caenorhabditis tropicalis; assembly: GCA_016735795.1. Lineage (NCBI taxonomy): Eukaryota > Metazoa > Nematoda > Chromadorea > Rhabditida > Rhabditidae > Caenorhabditis > Caenorhabditis tropicalis. The sequence continues at coordinate 5,482,771 of CM028614.1, read as the reverse complement.
AGTCTATTCGTTTTCTGATGAAATGAGAAGACAATCAATTTCAGTGCAAACAAAATCAGCGAAGAGCAATTATGCAGTACCGATTCCAAATGTTGATTTCAATAAGGTAAATCACTTTTTAAAATTATATTAGATACATAGATGGATTTGAAGTGTGTAGTTTGTAGTTTTATAGTTTTTTCTAAATGTCAGTTTTCTTTGAACTGGTGACGCGTTTGTGTAAGTAGTTTGCGCCATATCAGGATGAACATCACACGCGCGCCACCAGCATCACATCGTCCGGAATCTCCGGCTATTTCACTGCTCAGGAAAACGCATATGATGATGATGAGGAGGATGACGGAGTCGGAGATGATATTGCGGATACAATTCGGAATGATGATGAAAGCGACAACGAAACGATTCGACATATCGACGATGAAATGCATGAAGACGGAGATATGGTTGTTGTGTTAGTTTGATTTTTTTTCATGCCTCGAAAAAAATATTTTCGTTTTACTGTGTTATTTCAGAAGAAATTTTCTTTTTCTTTCTGAGAACTAATGAAACGATTTTCCTTGAAAAGAGTTACAGATGTGTTTATTTTTAGCTCTCGTCCAACTCAAGTGAATCATCTTCCACAAAGAGTTTCTTCTTTCCGTTCTGGTGATCCAACTGCTCCAAAAGACAGTCCTTTGTATGCATCTCCAAGACAACCTTCATATCCAATTCATGCAAATTCACCTGTTCCACCTCCGAGAATGGCAACTAATTCTCAAATCAGCTCTATCTAGTCTATCTCTCTCTCTCTCTCTCTCTCTCTCTCTCTCTCTCTCACTCACTCACTCATTCTGATTCATTGTTCTCCTTCTCTTCCCTCAGATAACGTGTATTGCTTTTTTTGGTTTTTTTTTCAATTTCTGTTACATGAACGATTCATTTTTACTGAATTGTTGAGCCTATTACGAATGATATCAATCGAGTTTGTTTTGATTTTATTCAGAACATTAGTGATCCTACATTCGATTTCAGTAACAAAAACCTTTTTGAATTAGCAATCCTTTTCGGATTTTTAGAGTACTTCTTCGTTTTTGTAATATTTTCTGAATAAAACAGGAATAATTCATTATGTCTTTGTCGTCAATCTTTACATTTTCGACAGTTTTCTAATCACCCATCTCGTATCAAAACTGAACGATTTCTTAAGATATTCGAACTTTCATCGTTAATCTCTCATCCGAATTCTTCTCAAATCAAATCAAATCAATTCTCTGTTTTCTTAATTTTCCGATCGAAATTTAGCATATTTTCGAACGAATCTTTGAATATAAAAAGAGAAAAAGAACAGGTTTTTCTTCATTTGAACCTGTCTTTCTTCTCGTTTTGTTTCATCTTTGGATCAAATGTCAAACGGTGATTTCTCCCATTTTCATTGTTATCCTATCACTTTTCTCTTATTAGCCGCTTATCATCAAATGCGATTTCTTTTACTTTTCTCACTTTTTATTGTTTTCACTTATGCCGGAATAGTTGAACGACGGAAAAATCGAGAAGAAGATGACCTTAAATTCTCATTTGGAACCATTGAACACGGACAAAATTATGGAGCAAGACCCTATTTACAAGTATGATTTTGTCATTCTTTTTTTTCTCGATTTCTGAATTTCAGATTCCAGTTGACGGAGAAAAATTGACAGTTCCCAAAGCATTTTATCATTATTCTGAGAATGAAATGTCTGCTGGAGCAAGTTTTGGACTTCCAGATGAGACACGTCTTCTCGATACAGACGGTTTATTTGTGAATAATAGAAAAGAAATCAATGGAGTTTATCTTCCAATTCCGAATATGGATCCAATTAATCTTCATTTTGTGAATCAAAAGTGAATTACATTATAAGAATAATCTCATTCATTTGACTTCTTTTCAGAGTTTTTGAGAAAGGAATTGATACTCGAGCACACGAAGAATCACCGGAAAGTGTTCTGCATAGAGCGAAAATGTAAAAATGAGAATTGAAAAGAGAATAAGAACATTCTCTATTTCCAGGATATGTCTAACCGGAAGTGAATTCGAATGCGAACGACAACTTTTGAAATATCATCGAGCGAAAAGTGAATCATTGAGAAGAGAAAGAATGCCTTTGCATGAACAATTAATGGAATTGGTATCTGATTTCATCTAACTCATCTCAATTCAATCCCATAATTTCAGGGTCAACTATCATCATCTGCTAAAATCCACGATAAAGAGGGAAATGGAATGGGTGTTGTGGTCGGAATGCCTGGCTACGATCCTCTGTATATTGGAGCAAATCTAGGTCATGACAATGATCAGGATCTCAATATTCGATTTGCTCCGCCCGCGTAATCTTCACTAATCGGTTCATTTTAACGGGTTTATTTTTGAGATTTTTTGAAAAATGTATACTTATAAATTATAAGTTATAATAATGATAATAATTGAATTTTAATAAACTAATTGGAATGTATTTCTCATATGTTTTCAGTGTAATTTTCGATTCTTTGAGGGTTTCGAATGGTAAAATCAAAAGAAAGACAACGATAAATTATAATTTATTGAGATGTTATTGGTTTTTAGATTCAGAAATGAATGAAATCGAATCAAGTAAGACCATCAATAAGTACCATTAAAGTGATTGCAACTGAAACAAAAATAAGAATTCCAGTGACAACGATCAGAGTTTTCAATGAACTCAACGACGGAAGCGCTTCTTCTGGTTCTTTTGATCGTTTCGATTTCTTTTTTCCTTTTGGTTTCTTTCTTCCTTCTCCCGATTCTTTCGATTTACTCTTTGATTTCGAAGTCGCCGGTGCTGGTTTCACTTGAAATCTTTCAAAAAGAATCAAATAAATCGATAGTTTTCATTCTTACTTTTCAGCTGCCGAAACAGGAGCAAGTTCATTTGTTGGTTGTTTTGGTTCTTGTTTATTCTGTGTTCCAGGAGTCGCCGCCTGTTCTGCAGCAGGAGCTGGAGGAGCAAGCTGTAATTCTCAGAAATCAATCAGATCACATTCATCTTAAACTCACTAAATCTGGGCCTAGAAACTCGTAAGCATCATCGCCCATCGTTATGAAAAATCGGATGAACCGATGTGGAAAAACGAAAAGAAATGGAAAATGAATGAAGTTCAGTGGGAAGTTTTAAAATCATTATTTCACGTTTATGAAAATTTTGTGATTATCTTCTTTGATGTTTGAATTAACTGGTTTGATGTTCTTATTAAATTATTTATTTCCATGGGGAAGATTGAGTAATAAGGAAAAAGGGAAGATCATGGAACACGAATCATGCGACATAATCATAAAAGGATCAAAGTGAGCAGAAAAAAGAATGAAGAAAAACAATTATGATACAACGATGATGAAAATGATGATGATTATGATTATGATGAGATTGTCATTTTAATCAACACACGAATAAGATTATTTCGGTAGAGAAAATACATTTAAACTTACAGAAGAAATGAATTCTAAGAAAGTCTTTGGTCCTAATGGCGAGTTTCATAAGTGAAATATAGAAAAATGGAAAATGGACAATTTGGACGGAAAAGAGAATGAGGGAAACGACTCCGATGAAGAGAAACCCGCGACGTTTTGAAAGAGGTTATTTTAAATTACTCCAAATAAGACCTAAAATGATATAGACGAAGAAGAAGATCAACTTTGAGAAACACACGGGGGTTTATTTTCCCCCCTCCTGAAATTAAAATTTGAATTGGCGGGCAAGCGCTCTCTCGCGCGAGAGACGCAGAAACCTGCATTCCATCATTTTTTCAGTTATAAAAATCATGGAATGCAGGTTTCTGCGTCTCTCGCGCGAGAGAGCGCTTGCCCGCCAATTCAAATTTCAATTTCAGGAGGGGGAAAATAAACCCCCGTGGAAACAGAGATGAGTAAGTGGTTTTTAAGAAAGCTTTGATGGATTGAAACTGAATATCACTCGGAACATTAACGAGGTTCTTGCCGGGGATTATTATCAAATTCAAAAAACTACGTGTGGATAAGAATTGTGGATTTCTGATATTATGAGACTATTCAGAGCCCCAAAAAAAGTTTTTTCTCTATACTTGCGCCAAAAAAAGGAAAAACAATGATTTTAGGAGGCTCTGAAAGTTCTCATGAATCCATTCTATACAAATATTTGAGAGATCGCAAGCACGCAGTTTTTTGAATTCAATAATAAAAAATCAAATAAAATTATAAAGTACACACTGATTCCTGCATAATCACTTCAGCAGTTTGCTGCATGATCGTTGGATCAATTTCCTCGTCCTCATCGACATCCGATTCGTCTGACCCATTCGTTTCCGACCCGTTTACTTCCAATGGACTCCTACCAGCAGAGCTTGATGCCATCGGCGACGGAATGTGAGTGGATGTCGAGCCTGTTAGATGCATGTGCATTAACATCGATTGCATCATAGCGGCTTGTTGCTGCTGTGTCGCAAAATGATGTCCGGCGCTACCGGTAGGAGATGGACTCTCCGAGCTACTGCTGCACGCGCCACTCGTACCTCTACCATCCTGATTGTCCGTTATATCGGATCCTGATCTATCCGTAGCAAACTCGCACTTCTTCTTCCTCTTACAGAACTTGCACCACATTTCAGTATTGTTTACTCCAAACCGAGCACGACATTTCTTTTGATCGCTGTTTTCTGATGATGAAGCTATAATAATCGGTTTCAATATCTATAATTATTCTCAATAACTTACCAATACTCTTATCTCTCCTTTTCTTGGTTTTCTTCTTATTCACTGCATAATTTTCTCTTGCTGACCACTGTGGATACTTTTCTTTATGGTCTTCACGATCTTTTTTCGCCATTTCGAAATATTTCTGCTGTTCTGCTTTCGGGAGATCGTGCCATCGTTTTCCAAGTTCCTTATTCAGTTCGGCACTTTGCTTCTCATTGTTTCCTATCTCTTCTAGTAGAGCTTTCCTGTTTTCTTTCATAAACCACATGAATGCATTCAATGGTTTTTTGATGTGATCCTCTTTCTTTATTTTACCTCCACCATACGACCTTCGTTCATTATTCTGTGGCATAGCTCCCGGGGGCATATAAGGTGGCATTCTCATTTGATTCAATGGATTCAATGGATTCAATGGTCCAGCTCTCATGTGAAGCGGAACATTTTCGATCTGTTGTTTAACTGCAGCTGCAGCTACTGCGGCACCGTAGAATGGACTGGTTGGAAACATTCCGAGAGACGGACTAAGAGCGGCTCCCATCGGAAGCATCATACTGGGAGATCGTAATCCATATGGAGTCGGCTGAAAATTTTAGTTCGTTTAGGTTTTTTCGTTTTTTTTTCATTCAGGCAATCTTTTGAAATGAGTTTCCATAATAACATCAAAGATGTTCATATATTTTTGTGCCAGAGCCACTTATTCTCAAGTGATTATTCTGTGTTTTAGTGAGACTGTTGACTGATAATATCCGAGATGTGATGAGCTGCGAACAATTGTAAAATAAACAATCACGAGCGGCCGCTGATTGGCGGAAAACAAGAGGACACTTTTCAGAGATTGTATACTGTAGAAAGGGAGATGCTTTAGAAATGTGATATTATGGATTGTGTAAACCGGTGCTCTTTATCAATTATGGACCCTTTAATTGGGGCAAAATTCAAACAAAAAGTCATTTTGTTTGTTTTCCTCCGGTGTTCCATTATTTTTCGGGAAGCAACACCAATCATGTACCGGAAGCAATTAGAGCCGTCGACCCGGTCGATCGTCGAGACATCAGCGCAATTTTGAATGAACAGACGATGTCGTCGACGAACAGTGAAAGACACCTTTTGAACACATTGTTTTGTCTTTTTTGTGTTGGCGGGTGTCCAAACACGTCGGTTTGGACCCGTCTCTTCCTCCCCTCTCTCTCTCCCTTTTTTGTCCCAACTACAACCACCGAGGTGTCTAATTGTCTATTGTATCGGTGTCGAGAACAACGAGACGATAGGAGGAGGCGATAATTACTACAGTGAAAATAATTTGGTGAGAGAAAGAAGCGAGGGCTCTTGACATGTATCGTGTTCGATTCAATTCTCTTTTTGGATAATATATCGGCGGTATACACGCCATTTCGTAAAACTTTTTTAAGAAGACGAATGTTTTTTGGAAACTATAGAAACACTCACCACAATGAATGGCATGAACATAGGAAACGGATATCCCGGACTGAATGGAGCTCCAGGTATTAATGGCATCATAGGAAATGAAGGTGACGGTTCCGCTTTGATGCATGCTTTTAGATCTGAAATTAGACTTTTCGATTTAATTCAAATTTAATTACAACCCACACATGCACATTTTCTTATTCTCTCAACATCTGTTCTATTTCAAGGCTTTTAATCTCTCGGTCTTTTACTATTTTCTTTCTCTCTCCTTTGTACAGTCTTCCCCGAAGCACACACAAAAAAGGACCAACTTGTTCAAGTAGGTGTACTTGCCGGATTAGCACACACTCGGAGTATAGAGATAAGCTAGAGAACAGGTAGGACATAGAGGCGCAGACATAGTTCGAACAGCGTTACGCAACATCCTTTTCCGTCATTATGACATTGCGTAATTGCGGTTATTATCGTGTTCATGTTTTGGATTTTTATCACAAGCTATTGTGTTATTTCGACTTTGAGTTATTTTGTAAACGGTTCAATTTTTGAATGCATACACTAGAGTCGTGACACGGAAGGTGTGTAAAGTTGGGAGGATTAAAGAGAACATTGAGGTGCCGGAGAGAAAGAATCGACCGTTGGTGGTCCATAAAACTTTGTGTGATAATAGGAGAACCCTCTTTCAAATCAAATTTATGAGAATTTTGTTAGAATTGCACAATTTTTAGAACAGAAAACTCACTGTCAATAGATGAAATTCGTCCTGCTCCATCTAATTCTGCCTCCATAACTGCTTCTTTTTTGTCATCTGCGAGCTGTTGTTCTGACGTTTCTCCACTTATCATGGGATCGTCGTCTGCATCTTCATCTCTGCGAAAAACTTTCACTTCGTCGCCGAGTTCTTCATCGGCCATCATTTTTGATAACTGAAACGAATAGAGCTATATATGTGCCTTTGTATCATTCAGAATGGTTATCAGAATAAAGAAAAGAAAATTCTTTAAAAACCACAGTAAAAGATGTTGTAACCTGGACAAAGCAATACGAAAACGTGAGATAAAATTGGAGTGATGACCCCAGTACTCATTAATCAATCAGTGCTAGGAATCAAACTTTAGAAAATTAAAATGGAGCATTTTTGAGCAAAATAAAATTTGGATCCAGAGGGACTAGTCCCGCAAAAGCTAGGCCGTCTTCAAAAAAGTGGCGGGGTCTTTGAATTTGAATGTGGCGTGAGTGTTCTGACAGTAGTGGACAAAAAAATCGATCACAATCGAGGCAAAGTGAATATTGGAATACAAACAACTGTTTGTAGCAACAGATGGCATGGTCTAATATGAAAGAAACTAGGTTGGTCATAGAAAAAACTGGGCAAATTCAAAAAATAAAGCGTCCAATTATAAAATGCAAATAAATGTGAAGTAGATCCCAGCAGGAGGTGAAAAGAAGCAAAATGAAAACTGAGAAGGAAGATAGTGGAACGAAAAGAGGCGAAAAGGATCCATAAAATTCAAATAAATGACGGGGTGGACGGGCGGGAGACGGCGGTCGGCGGTGCGCAGTCTTCACCATGGCCCGCCACCCAAATCTTCTGCGTCTTGGTTCTCTCATCAAGGGGCCGCCCCATGCTAAATGGTGTGTGAGAAGGCCCTGTGTATGTGTGCGCAGGTGGCCGACAATAATAGCTGGAGAAGAGGTCAAGAGAGAGCATAGAACCTGAAGAGACTCCAGAAATGGTAAGAAAATGAAAAAATTGATGGGAAGAAAATTGATAAGAACTATATCTATACGATAGGTAATGTTCAAAATTTCACTAGTTTCAGAGTTTAAAACTTCTTAATTTGGCATAGTATCTAGATAAGAATTGTGGAAGAAACAGTGAGAAGAGGAGAGAGATAGATGCCGAGTGGGTTGTGTTCCTCTTTTCTTCTTCTTATTTTTTCATTGTCTGTGTGTTGTGACCCTACCAAAAAAAGAGAAAACGAAGAAAAGAGAGAGAGAGAGAGAGAGAGAGAGAGAAAATGATGGCACGGCTACCAAAAATTAGTCAAGAGAAAGTGAAAATTAGAAAAGATTCAGAGTGGTCTCCGAATATTCTCTTCTTGGTCATCGAGAATTTACAGTCGAATTACTTCCAAAAATGGAATAATTCTGAAAAAATCGATATGACAGAAGAAGATGTAGAATACCCATAATACAATGAATAGAAGAGGTATTCTATCGGTTTTTGATTGACTCGAATGAAGGGATTATAATAGAAGAGGGAAGGCTGTTGGGATACTGTCAAATGGAGAGATCTTAGCAGTTGGTTTTCAGAGATTGGCAATAGGTGTCAGTCTGAAAGGGAATAGATATGAATCTAACAGACAATGTATTTCCTGTTGTCACATACATCGATGTGGCATTTGTATAGTGTGAGAGCTCTGCATTGACTGACTGTGAGAAGAAGAATAACAGGTGTTTTATTAGGGGAGAATGAGAAGACGTATAAGGCAAAAACAACGAAGAGTTGACTCTCAAAAGAGGAATGAAACTATTGTTAATTTTGGAAAGATGAGAAGACGGAAAACAATCTTAGCAATGGGTAACAAAACGTTGAATTCAGTAAACACAGAAGATGATCCAACCACAATCGAAACTCTCGATAAGCATCTAAACTCCGCCTCTTTTTCCCTCTTTCTCAAAAATATCCCATTTTTCTTCATCTCGATGGTGCCTCCTGCCTAATTTGAAAATTGCGTGGCGACAGCCGTCTATCCACACTTCCATCGGCGACCCATATCTCCTCCAAAGATGGTGAAAGAGAGGGCGGAGAGTCTCAATAATTTATGTAGAAATATTGGGACAAATGGATAGAAAGAGAAGAAGGTCTGTAAAGTGGAAAACATCGATTGATCATCAATTGACATGCAACCATCCGCTTTTGGGAGAGGAAAAAAGAGAAGGATTAGCGTGAAAAGTGAAGGGTGGAGTGAACGAAGACGAGGGAACGTTCAAATTTTTGGAGGACATTCATGAAAAAAACGGTGAAAGAAAGGAGAAGGCATGCGTAAACATACGGATATGTTTTCTTTTTTCATCTAGTCTTAGAAGTTTTCATTTGGATACGGTAGGATAGGAGAATGAAGAATTCAAATGTGTTTCAGAATAAAATGAAGAAGAGAAACTCAAACCGCAACGGTATTCACCTCAACACATTTTCCTGTTACTCTCATTTCTTTTCATTCGTCTTCCTCTCTATGTCATCTGTCTTTGTCATAAATATAATGGATCATCTTCTTCTTCTTCATTGAAATGATCAGAGTAACCTCTGTTGCTCTCTGATGACTGCAGTTGTCTGCATTTGTTTAGATTCAACTGAGATGACCTACTGCTTATTCACACTTTTCTGTCAACTAACACACTTTTGGAAAGGATGAGATGAGAAAAACGAGGAATTCTGTCGGACCATCATTTGTTTCGAATCAAAACGGAAGACTGTTAGGAGAGAGGAAAAGAGATCGATCAGTTCTTAAACACAACGATTTTTGAATATTCGAATGGTATCAAAACCAATTAAATACAAACTAGCTCATTTAAGTATTAAATTATATTTACTCTGAAAGATTATTGATTTTTCCCCAAAAGAAAAATAAGAAATTTCTGAGATGTTGGAAGCTATAAAGAGAAAATAAGAAGGAGAATATCAACCATCATCAATCCTCTACCCCATTATGTGTAGTACACCTGACTGACTAATTGACTTGTCCTGTTCTTCTCTTATCTACAACTTTTTCTCTTATCAAACCTTCTAACCGCCCACAGAGTTTTGGAGCATTATGATGACCTTCCTCCGAAGATTTTTGTATTATCAACAAGTTATCAGGTCTTAATTCTATTAGTAAAGCCTTTTCAGCTTGTATTCTCCAGATGATAATAAAAAAGTCATCGAGTTCCGAAGACACCGAAATCCGTTGAAAAGGAAGATTTCAGTGAAAGTAAAAAACGGAACGAATGAAAACTCTAAATTGAAATTGTGAATGTGTAAGTAAGAAAAAAAGAGGGGGGCGTCTGAAGGGTGGGTGCTGGTGGGGCAGTAAATCATTTGCCGCCCGAAGACCCCTTCGTAGAAGAAGAAGGAGAAGAAGAAGAAGACGTTGTCGTTTTTCTTCCTATTTGTCTACGATCCCTCTTTTTCGTCCTCCTACTTTTTTCCACACCCTAAATGATGATTCTGTGTTTCCAAGCAAGTCCTTCATCATTTATTATGACGTGAACTCTTTCATGGTAACCACGGTTACTCATATAATTTCGATGATGAGAATGAGCTATTCTAGAGACAAAAAGTACAGAAATAAGAATAGTCTAATGTAAAACAATAGAAGACTCGAAAGAATTCTGAAAAAAAATCTGACGCTCGTAAAGCCTGATACCATGTAAATGTCCGATACGAGGGAAGATCCTATCTGAACTTCAAAAGATAAGAAAAGGACAGAATCAGAAGATGTAAACGAATGTAACAACGTCGTCTCGAATGATAATAAAAGCTCTTCCGTGTATGTTGCCGGGCTCGTATAACTGGCACATTCACACGGTATGTTGATGGCGGCAAAGATGAAAGGGAAAAGGGACGGGAAGATTGTCATATAACTGTACGTATATGGAAGAATACGGAAAGAAAGAAAGCTTTGTTTTGTAAGGAAGTACTCAATGGATTGAGCACGACTGGAGGGCACTGAGAACCAATCAATTCGCATTACCTCTTCCACTGGACTTGATCAAGATCAGACCGATTCTGACTAATTATAAACTCTGAAGGTCTCTTCAAAAAGATGAATAAAACATACCATTTCTTTTAACATTTCGAGAATAAACGAATAACAGACCGGTGTATTGTGCTCAAAAGTGAAAGCGGATCCGTCCAAAGGGGCGGATACTTTCAGATACAGTACCCTTAGCAATCTATCCGCTTCAACTCACTTTCAAGTGATCCACTTCAAAATGAGAAGCTCTTGTATCAGCTCGTTTCACTCGTTTATCACCGTTGTTTCATCCCCTTTAAAGCTAAAAGGCGGCAAAGAATCGGACTGTATTACGGTAGCAACGCCGAGTACCGATAGTATTGACAGAGAGGGAGAGACAGAGAGTGAGATACTGACACAACAACGAGACTCTTTTGTATAATTAGCATATGTATTACAAGAGATACGAGGAAAGGGAACAACTCAAAAGTGATAAGGTGTGTCTTGAGTGGGGTCCACTTCACTATCACTTTCCAATGACGGACATGTTGTGATTATAAGAGAGACTATACAGACAACACGTTCAGTTTAGATCACAAATCAGGTAGTTGACTGAATCGAAAAGACTATGTTTCATTCAATTCAAATAAATTAAATGTTTTCAAAAATAATGAGCATAGTCAGTTCAACACTTGATTATTTCTAGACCTTTCTCTCTCTTTACTATAAGCTAGAAGAACTGGTTTTCGAAAGAATGTTTTCAAAACTCACCGAATACAGAATAATACTTTTTCGAGCGAAGAGCTTTTTTTTCGAAAATATTCAAACTGAAATTATTTTCAAAAAATGGGTCATAATAGGCGCGAAATAAATGCATCTCGTGTTGTTCCGTCAGCTCTATTGTATTCATTGTTTTGGATTTTTATGATCGGTGTGTTTAGAAAATGAGAACAAAAGCTTCACTTACAGTATACCTTTTCCGGTTTTTGTTTAGAAAATAAAATATAGAAACGATGACGAGAATTTGAAAATACTTTGCACAATTTTCTCTGATTTCAAACCTAAACGTACTAGAATATTTTAAAAAAGAAAGGAAAAGTTTTGAAAAGAGACCTCATGTTTCGTTCAGTCGGTAGTCAGAAAAAGAAGAAAAAAGGAGGAGTGAATCAGTAATTGTTTGATGTTGCCGGTAGGAGAAAGGTGACCGAAACGGCGGAGATTTGAATGGAAATGGAGACGACACGCGTCAAATTTGAGGTCAAATTGGGGCGAAAACGGAGGAAAAATTGAGATGGAGGGAGGAGGCATGGAAAATCAAGTGACAAATTGAGTCAAATAGATGGGAATAAATAGAATGTAGAAACTATGGGAAACAGAACAATTGAATAGACCGATCGAGGGAAAATCGAAGGAATAAAGTCAGAAAATTCTGTGAAGATAACAGTTTTTCCATTGTTGAATGTTATTTAACTATCAATGGATAAAAAAAGATGAAGTTTTGATTGAGGTTTTCACTTTTAAGGAAGTCACCAGACAGATGGAAGAGTTTCTCCAATTTTTCTAGAGAACTTCAGATGATGCGGAGGGAAAATGATTAGATGATCTTCCATAGAACATGATATTATACAAGTGAATTGAAAAATATTATGGTCGACTCTATCTGTTGCTTATTGATATCACTTTTTGTTTAGTTTATTCTCATTAGCAGGAAGCGCCATTCATTTCAACTTTTGTCTTTATGATTCATAACTTCTGCTGCTCATTTGGCTTCTATCCGCACACTATGCTCCATTACCAAACAGAAACATAAAATAAACAAATATGACATTGATACCCACCGACCTCTCTCCTTCTTCTTCTTTTTCTTTCAAAAAAACGGCGTCTGGTGACCCCGAAAGACAGGCGGACCGCAATGACCAAGGGACTATCGAAATCTGATACCTCATATATATTCAGGACCTGTGTCAAATGACCATAATACCTTTTCTTCTTGCACTCATTTATTTGATCCCAAAGAGATGAGGATAATGGATTATCGTGGAAGCGATGAACGGATAGAAAGGGGGATTATGATGGATTGACAACTTATGATGTATAGTGATTAGGTAATTTAGTAGACCGGAAACGGAATAAACCTAGGGTGTGCCAGAAAAAGAGAACGGTCAAGTGGAATGAGATGCACAAATACAGAAAGAACCACATTTGAATTGTCTTTTAAATATCTTATAATTTATAAGTTATAAAAGGACCTTCATTGAAATTTTCGATATTTTCTGAGAAGAAATAAAAATTTTTGCACTGCACTCTGTTTGAATTTCATGGTGTTCTAATCAAAAACTGTATCTGATTGAAATGTTTTCACAATTAAATTTGAAATTGCCGAATTAAGAATAGAAAATACGTAATCTTCAAGTTGTAATCTCATTAGGGTAAGGTAAAGATTGGCGTAACCTTTTATTCTTAGATCTTATCCAAAAAGAATACGATGAGATAACAGGAGTGCGGAGAGAATCGGGAGGTCTTGTGGTAATTGCGTTGGCAATTCAAAAGATTTACAGTTTTCGAGAAGTGCTAATTTAGATTGAAAAATAGAAGAAACGGTATTGGGAAAGAGAGAGAACGAGAGAAAGAAAAGAGTAAACAGAATGAGAGATTAGTCGGCATAAGTAATGAAAACTACTAATGATACTGTCAAACAAATACAAATATCAGCACAAAAAATGTTGTATTCGAGCAGAAGTCACTCTTTTTTCCATGAGAAAGTGCTTTCGGCTCGGAAAAATAGAATGGAAAATTCAGAATTCGACATCTTCGATAGAAACGTTCATTTTCTATTTTGTGAATGAATAATATCGGACCACTTGAATTGTGCATCCTCTATGATCCAGATATAATTAACATGTCAAATAATGATAGAGCTCATAGAACCCCCCACCCCACCACTTCATAGGTGACAGACTGAGAAGAGGCAATTATATATTTGAATCACTCCTCATGTCGGACCTTTGAACGAACGAGGAGAAGATGCATCCGTGTTTCCCGTAAGAGAAGGGGGGACATGCACAATGCTAATTGCGACCCAGATGGTGTGCGTTTCTTTCATTCAAACAGTCCTCTTCATCCCTCTCTTTATTCACAGCTGTCTGTGTCACGCAAGCGAGAGAGAGAGAGAGGGAATGAGAGAGGGAAACAGATTTGAATTTCACACCCAACCACACCCCTTTCATCATGAATTTGTAAATTGAAACAGGTAAGAAAACAGTAAAATAGAGATTAAAGTCTTGATTTTGTTGTTACAACACAGTTGACGAAAGGATAGACGGACGGATGACATGAGAAAAGAGAGAAAAGACAAAAGAAGATGGTAATCTTTTTGAGTGAGAAGATGTCCAATTTTGAATGAGATACGCGAATTCACTCGAGATGAGATCATTTCTAATCAAAACGACGGCCCGTTCAAATAGCGGTTCAAATCATCCTTTCGAAACCATTTGAAGGGGGTTTTTGAATAAAAACGGAGATGGAACTGTGAAAGAGTTACAGACAGAAAGTATTATGTTGAGTAGCTGAGAAATTCAGAAATGAAACTGAGAAAATGAATGTAATTAATGTTTCTCCAAGATAATCTAATATGGAACACCTGTCTGTCGGTAATGATTCTCAATGCAAATAACAGGTTCAAAATGAAATAACAAACAGTAAGCATTCTGTTTTGAGAAAGATGATGATAGTTTCAGTTTTGAGAGTCGAGGATGAGCAAGTTCCATAATAACTCAAAGCTTCGTTCTGGAAGCATTCAAAAATCTTCTCTCTTTTAGGGCTGATAACCAAATCAGATGGGATTAAATTAGGGAAAGACTGATTACAGAAAATATTCAGTCAGTTCCGTTAGAAACGAATGTGGTTCTTGATTCGTCTTAAACCATTTTCTAATAAATTTCTTTCCCTCTCGAAGATTTTTAATTCCGAACACCTGCCGATAGTCATATAAAAAGGTCTTTTCCATCTGTCGGCCGCCTTGTCTTTTAGACGATGGCACCTGTGCAAATGTGAAAAAGCATCCGGTATCCAATCAAGCGATCACTGAATGCACTGACTAACGAACCGAAACCAATTTGATTTATATTTGAAACGGGGAAAAGAGATGGAGAATAGGATTACGAAAATATGAAACAAACGAACCTTTTTTTTTTAGTTTTGTGTGCATCTTCCGTTGATTGCGTGGCAGAAAGCGCCGCCCGAAGGAGGAGAAGGCGCTCATATATCTTAGAAAACGCATTCCCAAAGGATACATTTTTCGAGGTAAGTACCAAAAAGATGGATATTTCTCAATCCACAGAGAATCTAACATCCGATTTATATCCGAAATGTTAAAAATTAGTTTTAGAAGATATCGAGAAAATGCATAGCGTGGCTCGAGAGAACCTTCAATCGTATCTTCATTCGTATAAATTATCATCCAATGAGGTACGTTTTCCCCCGAAACGAAATAAAAATGAATGAAACGCGAATTTAAGCCAGGAATAAAATTGATTCACAACTCTCAAAACGATGATCAACATAGGAAAGAAGTCGAATATTTCGCAGCTCTTCGATCACTCGAACACTCTAAAGTGCGTCGGAAAACATATTTTAATCAAAGAAAAGAAGATAATTACAGAGGAAACACGTGGCATTCGCAGTTCAAGCAATGAGAGATTATGATGGAAGTTTAGACGAAAAAAGTCCATTGAAGGATCATACAATTTCATTTCAAACAAATGATTTCATTCATATTCATGCGGTGAGTATTCGTTTTTTTTTTTTTTTTTTTTTTTTTTAGGAAGTCCAGTTCAGATGTTTCACTGAGAAGAGATGTTGAAATATATAATTACTGATTTCAGAAGTTTAACTCGGATTGGTGGATCGGTCGAATTGTGAGATCTCACAGCGAATTTGGATTCGTTCCTACTGCTCGACGTTTGGCCAACTATATGGTATCAGAGGATGATCCAACACAGGGATTAGGCACTCAAAATACATCTGATCATCCAGCTCAAGATAGATCAAGAAGTATATGGGAACCAAAATGTCCTTACAAAGTTGTTCCATCTAGTAGACCGATTATTCTACTTGGACCGACACTTCAACATTCTCGATTGACTCAACTACTCCATTTGGCACTTCGAGAAGAGATTCTCAAACATTTTGGAAAAAAGATAAAATATGTGAAATCAGATATTGGAAGTGGACAACAAAACAGTGATAGGAAAGGAACAAGATGGCTTCGTGGATTACGAGATTCCGATTATGATAGAGGACAAGATGAGAATCAAGAAGTTGAATTAATTATGAGAATGACTTCAAAGCTACATCTTCTGTTAGTTGATTCTCCGAATATTCATACTCCAGATGATGTTCAACATTTGCCTCTGGCACCCATATTCTTTCTTATCAGAGTTTCTGATAACAAGGTAAGAACGTTAAAAGTAATAGGATTAACGGGGTAAACAAGATAAGAGAAAAAGGAAAGTGTTCTGATGGCAATGTGTTGTTTGATCGTAGCCAGTAGATGATGTTACTTAGAAAATCAAAAGACGGGATTCCCAAAATGAAAGAGTAGTGTTATGTTTCTATCAATCAGGTGTTCATAAGAACGATCAATTTATTCTTTTTTTCAGATTCTGGCAAAACTTCTCCGAAACACTGGAACGACTCGAATGGCAGCCGAAATAGAAGTAGCAAATGTTCTGAAAACAATGAACGACGACAGAGTAGGTGTTCCCGATGACGATGAACAACTCATCGCGAGAGGAGTGAGTTAGAATAAGTGATATAAAATAAGAAGAAAAAGAAGAAGAAGAAGAAGAAGAAGAAGGAGTGGTAGTATCAAAGATATTATGAGAATCAGAAGATTCTAATTCACCTTCTAAGCAACGATTATTTCAGTTTGAAATGGTAATCGAGGAGAATGGTTTAAGAGAAGCCACTTGGAGAATCATATCGTACTTGGAGAAGTATATTCATGCTCTTCACTATCACACGAAAGATGATGAAAAATGAGAGAAAAAGTAAATGATAATCTATTTATTTTGAAGTGAGAAATAAATGATTTTAAGAAACAGAATGAAAGGAACACCTTGTCAAATGATAATCAAAAAGTGATAGGAAAAGATAGAAGAAATAAAAATGAAAAGAAGAAAAGAAGAGGGAAATCCTCAATTTTCTCTTTTCTCTTTTTTCTTTTAGCTTCTCACACCTTTTCTCTCAACTCTCTTCCGATTTCATTCTATTCTTTGAATCTTCTCTGATGAGCGTATCTATCAAGTCCTTTCTTCTTTTTCCTATTCCTGAACTTCAAAAGAATTCGCCGACAGCGACCGAAAATAATTGATTACTGTACATTTCTTTTCCAATTTTTTGATTGTTAAGCGATTTTTGATAGAGAATCGATTGGATAATCGAAAAGACTGGGAGGTATTTTCATCACTTTTTAGACATTCTTATTCTTCAGAAAAGATTGGCGTGAAGAAGTTTCTCGAAATGAGATGAAAGATGTGAGATCTGAGGTTAATTTAAAAACGTTTTACCTATTCCTATATTTCCATGGAGTATGGTATACTTTCCAGCCCGTCGACCAAAGACGATCCGGATGAATTTATATTATAGACACGTAATACCTTCTTTCAAACCGCTTGTATCAATTCGATAACATTCATTAAATTCAAAAATATACGAGATAAACTTAACAGAAATTGATGAAAAGTTAAAAGAATGAATCAGATCGTCCTTGAATATAGGGACGAATATGAGGAAGTGATTCGAAAACTTGGCAAAATGTTCGAAGTCTTTCGAAATGAGCAAGATAAAAACTATCATAGCACTGCTGGCAACGTGTCAAAAATTCGATCAGTGCGATATCAGCCCATGAATACTGAAAAGGTTTTAATTTTTTAAATCGAGGAGAAAGAAAAACAATTACTTGATTTCCGACTAAAAATCGTTGTTCTCCTAGTAATTCTTCATATTTTCGAAGCAGTGGAAACAATGATTCTTCTTTGAAAACATTCCAGCATTCTTTCTAAAAATTGAATATTTTATTTAAATGAATTCTTTGAAAATCTTACTCTTGCATCGTAGTTTTTCGTAATTGTTGCCCTCAAAATTGGATTCATTGCAGTGTTTAATTCCTCTAAATTCTTGATAACCTCATCCACTTTTTCTTGATCTCCACTCGAGTTTCCATAGAGACCTGAACGGTTTCATTGTCATTTGTTTTGTCATTTCTTGTCTCATTGAATACCGTATTGAAGAGCAATGTGTCTACAGATATCAATTACTCCAATTATTGTTCTTGTTTCGTTTATCTTCATGACTGGAAGCTTTGTGTCGTCATTGAATCCAGCTGCAGATTTTTCTTACAAGTTGTTTCTCTCAAAATGAATCAACAAACCCATTTTTCGTTTAGCTTTCCATTGAGCAAGAGTTAATCGAGTATCAACGTACTTTCTATGAGTGAATACCAATCTGTGAATTTCAAAATAAATGAGAATTTGAATGAATTAAACATACAATAAACGTATAGTTTCAGCTCTTCCTCTTCCCGGAAGAGAAATCAATTCGAGATGTGTCGGAGCAGCCATTCTGATGGAATTAAGTGAAGGACTAGCCTGGCCGCCATCATTCGCTCCGCTCGTTCCGGCGGCCAGGCCAGACGCGTTCCGCGTGTTGAGCTTTTTTTATTCAAATCACTTTAATTATGAACTAAATATTTTTCTAAAATACAGCTGAACTCAAGGAACTGTTAGTATGTAGTATGATTTGTCATCATTTCCCAAGAGAACATTTTGGAGAGAGACAGACGACCACTTTGCTCCTGGGAAAATATATGCTCCTGGGAAAGTAGAAATTAGTGCTGAAAAAGCTCTTAAATGACCGTATAAAATTCCATTGTTTAAATTTTCAAAATCTGAAAAGACGGGCATCATGCGGCCAACTTTTCCTATCTTTTGGTCTAAAAATTATTAAAATCGGTCAAGTGAGAACTGAGAAACCTCTGCCGACATACGGACAAACACACACACAAAAAATGTCACCCCCCATACTTTCGTAGTTTAAGAAAGGGGGCAGATTATTGAAAAAGATTCGTTGATAAAAATAGAAAAAAAATTGTGTAGCGATCAGCAAAAACAGTAGAAGAAGACGAGCTTCTCGTAAAGAGTATGACAGTTAGGGCTTCGATTTAGGCGGCGCCCCACGAGCAAACATGGGCTCAAGTGTTTGAGAGTTAACCGAGCACAGGTAACAATAGAGTAAAAGAGAAAAAAGAGAATGGAATGAGAGAGAAACAAAGAACAAAAAATCATTCTACTACCGTTTATTCATAATATAAACACATACATAAATAGTATTCAAGATTTATTGACTGGGAAAATCTGTATCTACCATCAGAATCCGGGGTTCATTACTTCTCCTTCTCTTCCATTTCGATCAGCTTTTTGACTCCATCGTACATTTGTTTCACTGCTTGATACTCAGAGAGTCCGAGACGAGCCTGCAACGAGTGAATTTTGAGAATGTTTGTTTGTTTTGCAAAAGTGAAAAAACACTGTTCGTTGGATATTGCTTATATTTACCTTGTTGGAAATATCGTAAACTCCTCCAACTGATTCCGAATGTTCTCCATGAATTCCACGAACTTGGAGGTTGAGTTTCTCGCAAATTTCAATAAAGTCCTTACGAGCAGCAAGTTTTGGAAGAGCAATGTGAACAGATGCACGAACAGTTGATCCGAGGTTAGTTGGACAGAATGTCAACCATCCGAGACGATCATCACGAGAGAATGGAACCTGCATTCAATATAAAACTTCATTTTTTATTGCTGTTTGAAACCAACCTGTTTCTCAATTCCACGAACTCCTTTGATAAGTCTATCCAGCACTTTTCCGACATCAGATCCTTCTTGCATTGAGATAATTCTCATATGATCTTCTTCGTTCACCCAAATCAAGAAAGTCTTATCGTTGTTATGGAAGATACCACGTCCTTTAGGCCAAAAGTTGCAAGCGTTGGCATATTGAAGATGTCTATCGCCCTCCTTGAAAAGGAAGTGATCAGCAATCAGTTGTTTTTGAGTATCCTTGCTCATTCCATCCAATGGATAGTATTTTCCCTTGAGTTCCTTATCAGAATACTCAGAGAACGCCTTCTTCACTTTTCCTTCCATCTCAAGGTAGTTGTCTTGAGTAAGGCATGGATTGAATGGATATCCCTTCAAAGAACGTCCACAACGAATTCTGGTTGACTTGATATATTTTCCCTTCGGGTCCAATGGTGGGAACTCTTTTGTCTTCCCCTCTCCAAGATCAACTGGTGGTTGCTTTTGCTTTGGACTGAATCCATGATACTCCTCAATAATTTTGTCGAACAATGGAGCAAAAAGAGTATAAGCTTCAGCATCTGGAGCATAAACACCAACTCCAGCGTCTAAGTTATACACTCCTGAACGAATACAGTCGTAAAGAGTCGCCCCAAGTTTCGTCTTCTTTGTCTTCAGTTTGTCAACAACGTCTTTGGTGAGATGTTTCTTCAAAAGAGACTTGCATTTTGCTCCTTCCGGACCATTCAGTTTAGCATATGCCTCTTCGATTTTTTTGATTGTGGCAGCATCAACTTCAGACTTGGCTTGAATTTGCTGAAAATAAATCAATTTGTTGCTGTGAAATGATTCGGTTTAAACAAGATAGGTTCATGATGGTTCATGAAGACATTTTCTGTCCATTTTGAATAGTTCCATCAAAGAATTTCTGATATTTACCTGTGGAGTAAGCGTGTAGAGAGTAGATCCGGCTCCAAGGGCGGCGAGAACTCCAGCTACGTAACGGGAGTTGGCAGAACGGAGGAATTGCGATGCCATTTCGAGAGAGTGAGAAGATATCGTTTGAGAACTTCTCAGGGAATAACTAGTCTGAAATCATAATTGAACACGTTGACACTTGACGTGGAAAGGGCGAAAGATGGTCAAATTGATAAGAAAAATAGAAGGAGCACACAGAGAAACAATAAATAAATGAAATTCCTTCCATTTCTTTTGCGAAATAAAAAAGCTGAACTCTACAAAAAATAGAATGAAACGAAAAATGGGAAAGGGAAGAAAATCTTCTCCCTAGGAGCTCCCTTTCTGCACTGATTCGTTTCAAACCGCCCATCTCCGTCTCCATTTTTTCGCTTTTTGACGGGATAATAATCGAGGAACTCGTAAGAAGAAAAGCAAAAAGTGAACGTGCAAATGGAAAGAATCATAGGGGGATTGTTTGTATTTCAACAGAGTTTCCACTAGTACTGGCAAACCAACAAAAAATGAAACAAAAGTTGAGATGCTTTCATGGAATGATTCTTGTATAATTTATTACTTTTTTCCCTCCGGTCCGGGCCCGGAGGTCTACATGAAGTTCAGAATGCGGAAATTCAAGAATTAAAAAACTGTAATTTTAAATTATTAAACTACGCGCATTGGCGAAATTTTGGAACATCGTTTGAGAAAAAGTCATTTTGAAAAAAACGAGAAATTTGTTAATAATAAAAAAGGGGTCCAATTAAAAATTTTTTCTGTAGATTTCCAAAAGCTCTTACTGTATGATACTTCAATGAGCTAGAAAATAGGATTTATCTTTTTTAGTTCCAAGTTTATCCGGATAGGAATCATTTCGAATATTTTCGGACACTTGTTTATTAACAGTGATGGGCGTTGCAAACAGAAAAGAAATAAATAGAAATATGATGTTCGAATTGACCGCCCGAAACGTTATCATCCATTGGGTTGCCACTCTTCAGGCCGCCCCTTTCTTCTTTTTCTTTCCTTTTGCATTACACTAAAAGAACTTCTGCTGCAGTGAAAACAAGAGAAAGTCCGTTCAAAAAATCAACAACAATGTGTTTTGTTATCCTGTTTCCATCCGATTCAATTATAGCAATTCATTCCACTAAAGAACAGGGACAATACGGGAACAAAAGAAATGTTAAATAAGTATACAAAATATATCAAAATTGAATCAAAGTGGCTCAAATTCGACGCGTCAGTTCAGCGCGGACTTCGTGTTCTCTTCCTCTGATGAAGCAGAACCACGTGGCATGACAGTATGCTGGAATAATCAAGAAGATATAGAGTAGAATGTTGAGGCAGACAGCACTGGTACAACCACGGGATTTGAAGAACACAGCAAGTGGCTGAAAATATTTTAGAAAAAAATATATAAACTTTTTCACAGAAACAAACTGTGCTGAATTCAGTCTTAGTATACTCACCGGAAGAAAAATAAGTAAGATCACCATAATGAGACGATCATTATCAGTTTCAATATATCCATTTTTTGTGTCAACCGAAACTACAGTCATAGTTTCTGAAAGTCAAAAAGTCGCAGTAATAGATGGTGATCTGAGGAGTGGCTCAGTCACTCTCTAAATATCCACGTTTTTCTATTCCCATTATTTGCTATTGTCCGATGACATAACTCCGCCCACTTTACTCTTTTCGTGTAATATTTCGTTTTCCTTTTCTCTTCTAGCTATTTACCAAGTTCAAAATGTCTTCTTACAAGTTGTTTGTGTTTTATGGAAAGGTGTTTTACTGGAAGAAAAGATTAGGAAGTTGTAAATATTTATGGTTTTTGATGTCATCAAAAAAAAACTAAGAGGTCGTGAACCGATTTTCTATGAACTGTTGATTGAGCCCTGTATTTTTTATACAGAGAAGGGAATATATGATTTCTGCTATGATAAAAACATGGTCTGATAAGTTGCAAGGTGATGTAGATCAATGCTTTCAATCAAAAGCTCATTTGTTCTTTGTCTATGGAAATGGGGAAAAGGCATCTCATAAATTTTTGATTCGTCTTTTAATTACTCTTCAACCCAAACACTATTTCTCATTACTCGACGGCTCATTTCACTATTTGGAAAGAGTGTTAAATATGAAGAGTATGAGAGAAATAGAAAAGCCAGGTGTACGAGTTTACCAGCCGTTCCTCACAAACAACTATTCTTTTGTTGAGAAACGAGAGAGAGAAAGAGAGAGAGAGAGAGAGAGAGAGCGAGAGAGAGAGAGAGAGAGAGAAAAGATAGACGATCGGACCAAAACTTCACCCTTCCGTTGAATGTTTTAAGAGACAGCTTCTTTTTTCTTGAAAGATAATTCTCCTGAAATCCACTTTTGTGACTAAAGACGACTTCTGTCAAGTACTCAAAACGCTTGACGATTTTGCACTTTTTTAGTTTTCTCATTCTGTTGAAGGCTCTCAAGTACAAGTTTTATGACTATTTCCACTTGATGCCCCCACCCCCTTTAGAACTGAAAAGCTCTCACATCAATTGGCTCTACTTTCATTGTCCTTTTTTATTCCACCTGAAACTCTTATTCAAGATCTGCTTTCGAGATTATTGTTATAATAATTTTGAAACGAAAACAGTATATTTTTCTCGTGTTTTAATTTCCACCTCGTGATTTTCTGGTCTTCTTTCACTCTCTCCCGTTTCTATTTTCTTGTTTTCCTTTGATGTTCTGTTTCATCAAATCACGCATTTCACACCAACAATCTACTCCTTTTGTCTCAATACATTAAATAACGGAATCATATTTTTTTTTTCTCCTACTCTCTCCCTTTATCTCATTTTCAATGCATAGAAGATGACGCTCGAATCAAACTCTCCCATATACTTATTTACCTCACTAGGGAATGGTCAGAATCGGGTGTGGAGTTTCGGTTCAAGACCTATACCATTTTATAGAGGACCTTCAGGGGACCTCAAAACCGTTTTCAAATTTTGCGAAGGTTTTCTGGGATTCGAGATAACCACTTCCAACCAGTCATCCAACCACTGTTTTTCACTGAATTTGTTTCCATAAAGTTTCAAAAATTCACGCGAAAACGAAAAAATGCAAAATCAGCAGGAATTAGTACTGGAGTTTCAGACAAAAATCCTTCTATCTCAAATTCCAGAAAACCTTCGCAAAATTTGAAAACGGTTTTGAGGTCCCCTAAAGGTCCTCTATAAAATGGTATAGGTCTTGAACCGAAACTCCACACCCGATTCTGACCATTCCCTAGTCAGTATCATTCTAGTTTCATGAAAACGATAGTTCTTTTGTGATGAAACGTCTCATCGCAAAAGAACTATCGTATTCTTAATATAACTTTTATAATAACATCCAAGAGAAAAAAAAGATTAGCAATGCGGAAATTGTCTAGTTCCGGATATGAATAATACGGCTGCCTTTATGCATGAATTTATCAGAGCGTGAAAGTCATTAGCCACCAAAGCTAGAACTGTCACTTTCCATGAACGAGTAGTTCTGTGTTTTTTTTCAGAATATTGATCAGAATTTAGCTAATAAATATTTGGAACGGAAAATTTCAATAATTTTCTGAGATCTGTCTGGACCTTTAGTATACATCTACAGTAATCCTTCTGCATTCTATTTAAAACACCATTACGACAGAATGCAGCTTATTTGACGAATTAAATTTCTTTTAAGTATTTTTCAAATTTTCAATTAATCTATAAATTATATCATATAGTCTATAGGGGCTAAATACTTAGTTATCGTTCCTAAGACGTCATTATCCATACCGCTGTTTCATTACTTCGAATAATAGTGTTTTCGGTTGCGCTGCCTTGAAATGTATTTAATTCATCCGTTTTTATGACATTATATTAAAATTTAATTCTAAGACTGACTTTTTTCTGCTGCTCAATATGCCAACAAAAAACACGCAGAATCATTCTTTATAATTTTTCCTGTGAGAAAAGAAAATTTGAGTATAGTTTCTCTCCTATCATTTATATCTTTATGTTCCTCTCAGCTCAATCATTTATCTTCTCCCTCATGCTCCCCCTCTTCATTTCTTCGTCCGTGTCCATCCTTCGGTGCCCCGCGACCCCCGTGACCGTCTCGCGATAACTGCGTCTCACTCACTTCATATGATCTCTGAATGTCACAATGTCTCTGCTTCCTCCAAGTCTCTCGTCGTTGGGCGCCGAATCAATGAACACCTCGGGAAGGCAGAGGCAGCAGTCGACAGCAGCAGCAGCCCGTTTTGTGCATGACCCCATCATCATTTGAAAAAAACCAGAATCCTTTTCTGCGTCAAGATTCTCCGCTGTGCTGGTGAATATAGTGTTGAAAATAGTTCGTTCACTAATCCATCTTTCCTTTTCAAATAGGACTTCTTCCCGACAGAAAATTTGATTATAAAAATCATTATAATTTTGCAACAGATACTGGTACCAAAGCTTGGACATCTATATTTATGAATGCGTTTCGAAAAATAGACATAGATCTTCTGAATTTCAATGATTACTCTGACATAATCCCATGGCTCTCACATTGAAAATTATTGAATTTGAACCAAACGTTGATAATACTTTTTTCCGAATGATACTTACAAGTAATGAAACAAATTATTTCTAATAACTAGTGTTTTGAAATCACATCAATGCTTGACCACTATTTGTTATCAGTGTCACACTTTGGCGCAAATAGAAACACCTACATAAACATTCAGAAACATTTTTTAGTTGATTTTGCCGCTCGTTTATTATTATTATTCTTATTCTTATTATTATTTGGTTCCTGTTCTCTGCCGGTTGTCGGAGTTTTATCGTTTCTCAATTATATATGCCCCTCTCTAAATCTGCCGATATGGTGCAAACAGAAACCATTCACGATTTCTTTTATTTTGTAACCTGGAAGAATGATAGCGATACTTTAAAACGTATATTTTTTTCAATCGAACAATATATTTAACTTTTAAAAATTCTTTCAGAACAACAGTAGGGGGAAGTGAGAGGCAGAAGAAAAAGATGGGTGGTCGACAATCATCAGTCACTGAAGAAAGACCTAGAAGTAACTCAGTTGATACAGCGCAGGTTAGTTTATACTAATTTTAAAACAACTCTTCATCTGAAGCTTAAGGTGTCTTCTCACAGCTCCTCTTCACAACGGCCGACAGTAATGACGGCAGCCGAGTTTATGCAGGTAATTTTTTTCTTCATGCCGTCTCGATGGTTTCAAATTCTAGACAATGCGGAATGCTCGGTTCCTGAGTTCATCATCTGACTCGAATGCATCAGAAGATGATGCTGGCACTTCTCATGGTGGCCACGGAAGGTATAGAAACAAAGCTTCTACCTGTATATGACTTATATTTTCTAGCCGATCTCGAGGACTGCACACCCGCCCTGGTCGTCTTCATGGACATCACAGTCGCCGATCGGTTCCCGTCTTTATGATGGGTAGGACTGGTTCTCTGAGAATTTGTTAACTTTTTCAAATCCCGTTTTTTCAGATATGAAATGTCCTGTTTGCCACAAAGTCGTACCCTCCGATGATGCTGATATCCATTTAGTTATGTGTTTAACAAGACCGAAAATCACATACAATGGTTTGCTATACTTCGATAGCACTTGAGCTTATTGTAACAATAATTATTCTAGATGACGTGCTGAAAGAAGATAAAGGTGAATGCACGATTTGTTTGGAAGATCTCGAAGCAGGACACAAGATCGCTCGATTGCCATGTCTCTGTATATACCACAAGCAGTACGTTCAATAACTGAAGTTATTTAATATCATTGATACATTTTTCCGAATTGAGATGTAGATCTCTTTTTCCAGATGTATTGACGATTGGTTCAAGCGAAAAAATTGCTGTCCCGAACACCCTGGTGATGACTAATTAAAATAATTTCCTCATTTCTTTTTTTATTAGAAACACGATTCGACACAAATCATGGGTAATACTTGGTTTTTTAAATTTTAAGTTTAATTATTTTCACTACCATTTCTTCCTTTTCCGTCCTCTGTTCATCCCAGTTTTTCTACAGTTTCTGGTTTTACTTCTGCGTCCAAATGCACACTGGTTTACTTTTTCCCTGACTCATGTTTTATTTTTTCTTTATCCATATTGAATTTTCCTAACTTATACAACTTCCCAATGTACATTTCTTGCACAAAATGAATAGTTGTATTGGTTATAGATATCAACCTGTAGTCTAAAAAAAAGTTGCAAAAACTACTAGTTCAGAATAATTCAGATCCAATCCCTCCAGTGCCCAAAACTTATATCATGTTTTTATTATTCCGTTGTATCCAGGATTTATCACAATATTGAAAAAGATAAATGTTAGACAAGAGTTAAAGCAAAATACTGATCAGATGAGCGAATTAATGTCAGAATTCAATTTTGAAAACAAATTGGAATTACGTATCGAGAATCAGCGTACATTGAAATATCGTTAGGTTGTTTGCCAGGCGACCGAGTAGTTTAAGAATGAGTACGATGCGATTCATTTTCTTGAGTTTTGGTACAAACCAAATCAATGTCGACAGATATAGAAACGTCATCAGGATTCGTTGTTCCTTCCGTAGTAGTTGGGGAATCAGGAGACAAATGTACTCGTTCAGCATGTTGCGGTGCTGGAATTCTGGCATCTGGATTCCGATTGTACCAATCTATGTAATTCCGAGCAAACGATTCTGTAATTGGTAGGATCATCTTGTGTGTTTTTAGAGATGATGTTCACTGTAGAGAACGGTTAAGGCAGGTATTAGATTTATGCATTGAAATAAAGAGAGTAGAACTAAATTAATGTTATTTACCAGCAGCAGGACCGCCCATAACACCATCCTCGCCGATTTCGTGCTCCGTGAGCTCTGCCGAGCTGTTTGACATGAAAGTGGTGAGCATTCCCTGAAGTGACTACCGAACGGGCGTATTATATATTTTTTTATTTTTCGAACCCTTGATGAGGCATTGCACACTCTCCATGGCCAATTGCACACTTCCAGTGTTTCGATCAGTCGTCCGACTCCAACTTTTTCGGATAACTCTTTTGCTTCATTAAGTTGTTCCTTAAGTTTTCATTCAACAGGTACATTATTTGAAACTCTAGCCTCACCTCATTAGGCATAAGATAAACTACTTCGAACTCGTTCTGAGAAGCAAATTGTTCAATTTGTTCCGCTTCTGGACAAGAGTCGAGTGATTGAATGATTACAACCTGTATTTGAAAAAAATTATTGTTGATATTTCATTTTTAAGTTAATATAAAATATTAAATTTTAGGATGTCGCAATTTACCCGTGTATCAGCCTTAATTTCATCAGCAACAATCTTGGCTTCTTTCAATTGATCGAGAGACTCGTAAGCAACGAATATACACATCATTTGATTTTTGTTCATAGCATGGTCCGCTCTCACGTCAGCCAACGTGTTAAACAGTTTCATCGCGAACTTGGCAGAGTAATAGCTGAACAACGGTTGGGGCATTGTTAGTTTGTAATTAACTCACTAAGTTTCAAAGTAATAACAATCCGTCTCGCCGTCCACGCAGAGTAGTTTCTCTTTCAACTGTTCCTTAATCTGGAAAACATTAATGAATAGCCTGCTATACTCCTCAATCAATACCAATTCGTTCTTGTCTCCCACCAATGCTAGGAACTGTTTCGCCGGGCCTTTTGATTTAGCCATAAAGCGTTCCATTTTTTCGGTCATCTGAAATTCTGACGAATGTTCAGCGATCAAAAATTATAGGAACAGATAAATTCCCGTCGAAAAAACGATCCTCCACTAACTCTACCAGAAATAAACTTGAAGCATGTTATTTTACCGCTAACAACGCTTCTCAGCTCCAATCAACTAGAAAAAGACGATTGCTTTCAAGATAATTGCTATATTTTTATGCACAGCCAGATTAGTTTTCAACAATGTTTATTCAATAACAACAAGGTAATTAATAAACTCTTTGTGGTTTTCCCATAGTGGACTTGATGTTGAGCGATCTCACGTTTTGCCAGTTCTTCTTCAAAAGAGAAACCAAGAAGTTGATAGAGAGCGAGACATTGGAAACAAGCTCTTCCTGAGTAAGTCCGACATGTCCAACAGCAACGGAGAGGCAAAGAACCTGAATTTTGAAAATTACAAGACAAACTTTATTAAAGTTTTCACCTTCTTCATTTGGAACTTGACGGTAGCGCGAATCTCATCCGACTTGCTTTGAAGAGACTCGGCGTGAGTGACAACCGATGGGAATTTTCCGGCCTTGTTGAGTCCTGGACCGAGGATACGTGGGATTTGCTTGATCAAAGACTCAGAAGCAATGAAGGCATCGTAGCTCTTAGCGAGCTTCTTGATCAGCTTCTTCTGCTTGTTGAGCTTCTTTAAGTCATCAGCGCTCATAGCTGGGATGTTTCCAGCGGCGGCCTCATCAAGATGGTGTTGATCTCCGAAGACACAGACCTTCATGTTTGGGCGTGGAATGTGCTTCAGTCTGAAAAAAAATAGTGTCATAACTTTTCTAATAATCTTGTTTATTCCGGTTTTCGTACCACTGGTGGTTTTTCACGGCTAAAAAGCCTACCCTAATATTTAAGACCCTGGGTAGGGGTCCGTCAGGCTGTGAATCCCGACTACCTGAATAAACAGGTCGAAGCTACCTGATTGATCCACTGAAACGCTTGTCCTTCTGTGGATCGTAATTCTTGAGACCGATTTGAAGCTCAATCGTCTCGCGGAACTTGCGTGGCTTCTCCGAAGATCCCTTGAGAACCTCGGCGATGGCCTCATTGAGAGACTCGCGTGACACCTTCGACATTTTACCCTGAAAATTTTACAAATATTATCTTTGAAATTCAAAAAAAGTAATAGCATTGGCAAAAATAATGAAGCAAGATCGGAGAGAAAAGATTTTAGGATATCAGCAAACACAGCTCTGCGACGAGTGTTACCGTACACTTTTCGTGGCGAGGGACACACCATCACGAAATTGCATGCGTCTTTCTCGTGGCACCTCCCACTTGGCCATTTTAGGTCGCCTCCCCTGATCTTTCTCATTCTCCTCTTGGGTTTATCAGTTTTCTAATGCTGTCAATCAGTACTCGTATAAATTGATAAAATATCCGCTGTCCTATTCCTGCGTGCGCTCTTCGATATGTAGGTTAGCAGCCGGCGAAATGCGCGTCTCAGTGCCAGGTCGGCCGCAACGCGACCGCAGCGCGTGCCAACCAATCAGAGAGTGTGCGGTGTTCTGCGTCGATTACCCGATTTATACCATACTTTCACGTTACAACCTATGTTAATCTTGCTGTTAAATATTTTGTATTGAGTTAACCATTTTTAATTCAGAAAATGGCACCAAAAGAAAGCGAAAAGAAAGCTATCCAGGAGAAGATCGCCAAAGTCCGTGAAGTTGTGGATAATGTAACTAATAATGACATAATCATGGTTCTTCACTCCTTCGATCTTGACGTCAACAAAACCATTTCTGCTTTCTTAGAAGGTTTGAGAGTTGTTCGCTCTTTCATGTTATTTTCCTATTTAAGATGGAGCTTCAAGTATTCTTGGAGGCTGGACCACATCTACCGGAGTCAGTGTCACAGCAGCCAAGAAGAAAAAAAACAAGAACAAGAAGGCCTCTGAAAACGTGACACCTGCTACAACCCCAAGTGCTCCCGTGCCTCTGAAGTCCGTTCCAGCTCCAGTGGTGGCAGCTCCAGCCTCTTCTTCGGTAACTAAATCTGCAGCTCCATCAAAAACGACTGGTAAATATATTTTGTCATTTAAATCATCACGGGTAATAAAATAATTCAGCCACCATCCCAGCTCCAACTGATGCAGTATCAACCGCATTCAAGTCGATTAGACTTGCTCTGAACGAGCGCGAAAAAGAGTTGAAGCAGTCAAACCCTACACAACTGGACACTTCCGCTATTCTTAAAGCTATTGCCGCACTTGGAGGTTCCACAAAGCCAGTTGCCAATGGTAAACCATCTTCCATTCCGTCTAAGCAGACTTCTTCTCCTCCACCGGCTGCTGGCCCAATCAAACATGCAACGAGTCAATCTAGTATCACATCTTCTGTTGGCGCTGACTCAGGTGTCAATCTTAGTCCAACTCACAAAGGTGAGCGAGATAACAATTGTAGAGAAACAACGTTTTTGTAGAAGAAAAGAAGACTGCTCCAAAGACAGTCATCAATTCTGGAGGGGTACAACTCACTTCATCAGGACTTAGTGCTGATCAGCTTGCCGCTCTTCAGCAGACTCTTCAACTCACAATGGCTGCTCGTGGACTTGATGCGTCCCTGATCACCTCATCGGAAAATGTTCCACGTAGACCGAAGAATAATAATAACAACAAGGCCGGCGAAGCTAAGAAAAGTGCCAAAGGAGCCCAGAAGGATCAACCAAAGTTGACTATTCTGTAGATTTAATTCATTCCCTTTTAACTACTCTCCCACCTCACATCGTTCATAGACGAAAGTATATCGTTTCGTTCTGTGAAAGATGGTCCGGCAAAGTGCATCGTTATATTCACTGTGATTTGATTTGTTAATTATAGTATTGAAAGTGAGTGTCCTTATCAAAAATGCTTGTAATTATAATTTTCGATAACTTATTCCGTTCCTTTCATTTTCCTCTTGGTTTCGCTTAATTTTCTTTAACGTCCTCTTTTATTTTATTCTGCACCCGTAAATTTTTATACATATATATCACACATGAGGCCTTATTTGTTGTACGCGGGAGACATCAGAGTTTAATTCCTTTTATGATTTAATTTTTAGTAATAAACACTTTTTCATGGGAATTGAATGTTTTATAGTTTGACTTCATTCATTCGCATGTCATAAATAGACAACGTTCGTTTTTAGGTTAATTATATTTGCTTTTAGACTGTTTTCAAATAGTTCAATGACTTGTT
This sequence comes from Caenorhabditis tropicalis, assembly GCA_016735795.1. Taxonomy (NCBI): domain Eukaryota; kingdom Metazoa; phylum Nematoda; class Chromadorea; order Rhabditida; family Rhabditidae; genus Caenorhabditis; species Caenorhabditis tropicalis. Next base: position 5,451,194 of record CM028614.1, on the reverse strand, counting down.
TCAGAATGAAACAACGAGTTTCTTTTACAACTTCTGAGGATATGAGGATGCTGAGATGGGTTGCTCGGTACGTTCACTAGAAACGTTCTGAAATTTAAAAAGACATGCTAGAAACGAGTGCGATGGGGGAATCACGAAATGGCGGAATTACCTTAAGGCTTTCAATTGTAATCATACAATACAATCATTGAGCTGCAGGTAACATTCATATTTGTACACAACGAAAGCAGCTCAAATCTCTCCAGAATGCGTCGTAATATCGTTCCTAATCTCGAAAGTTATATTGAACACATGAACCAGTTAGACGCATCTCGAGTTTTTAGAATTTTTCAGCCAAGATTGAATGAAAGACAACAGAAAATGTTAGTTATTTTGGTTCGCGATGAATTTATTTCATGTTTACTTTTCAGTATAAAAAATCAAATTTCGCTAAAAACGAATGAACACGTGACTCTTCTTGAAGCCGGCAGCAATTTCAAACGATTATCTTTACAAGGAAAACCACAGGATGACTGTGAAATGAAAGAGAAAACCGTTCAGAATCGAAATCCAGTGTTTAATTCAATGAGAGAATCATCAAAAATGGATAAACAATATAGTATTGAACCATATTGCTCTGTATCGAGTCGGGATAAAATTGAATCAACAGGAAAACAGTTACAAACTCTTCACGGAAAAACTATTGTTTTCTCTAAAGACAATTCGATTTCACCCACAAACCAAAAACAACATCATACAGAAATTAAGTTTTCAGATAGTTTAAGTAACATTTTTTGGGTTATACAATTTTACGTAGGGCTTCTGTTAATTTGATCTTCAGAAGGATACATTCATCTACAGTTTATCTTCAACTGAAATTCACATCTATTTCAGTCGCAACAACTTCGGATTAATATTCATTTTCAGCGATACTGTGCCAACCTGTACTACAATATTCAATAATGCAACACCTTCAGAAATCCAAAATTTGTTTTGAAAAGTAAGTGAAACAGTTTACAAAATACAAATTCATATCAGCTTTTTACAGCCGAATCCAGATATTGGACATATATTCTATAGCCGAGCAAAAAATTTTGGCAATGTTAAAATTAATAAATGATCATATTGAATACGAAGGCTCTAAAAAAGTTTGTATATTTATAATAACATTAAGTGTATTCAAAACACAGACTACACTGCAAATCTTGGAAGAAGTTACAAACGAATCTGCCATCTCAAATCTTCTCGATGCAATGTTCAACAACAAAGAAGAGAAACATAGACAACGTCTCGTTGTTTTGAGTGTTAGAAAATTCTCTGATAAACAAATTAGGATGAAGTACTTTCTGAAGATAAACGAGAAGTTATCATCTTTTCCAATTGAAAACCAATCTCGGTTCGCAATCTTCTATTTCTTTCAGTACTTCGAGTACTACATTGCTAATATCGTGATTGATGTAAGTTTGAGACAGTTCATAAGCTTCTACAAATGAAAGGTGTTTTTTACAGAAACGGAACACCTATATTCAACTTATGAACCAACTTTTTTTAGCTGCAACTGAACTTGCAACCTCATTCAAGTAGTATACCGAGCAAAGTTCACTATTCATCAAATTGGCCGATAACCATCTTTCTAGTTTTCTTGTTCAGAGTATATATGCAATTGATATAGTTTCTCTTGTAATTTGGATTGTTCATAAGTTAAAAATAAATTTTTATCAAAGCAGATTATGCAAGTGCTGTGGCCCTTTGTTGTGGGACAAAATTATCATAATACATTGTTAAAGCTTCTGTCATCAAATTCTCTGTACATAGGGGTTCAGCTCCAATTACTCGTGCTAGAAGATAGAGTTCAGATTCTAAAAAAGTAGAAGTAATCTTTAACTCACCAGGATTACCACCGATAGTGGAGAACGGTGGAAAAATGGCATCTGGAGGCACAACAGTATCCGGAAGAACGCGAGAACATTCGCGAATAACACAACCATTCCCCAGAATTGCACGTGCTCCGAGATGAACGAATGCGAAGATTTGTGAGGCATTCACGACACATTCCTGAATTAAATCATTTCTATATTGAAATTTTGAAAAAAATAAGGAACCTCCTCAATGTACACATAATCACCAATGATAACATTACACATTGTTGGTTTTTTGCTGAAAATTTTTAAACACGGGCGAATATCACATTTCGTCTTCAGGACACAATATTTTCCGATTTTCACAGTTGCCAAATCTCCACGAATAGTCACTCCTTCTTCGATTATTGTCTTAAAATGAAGTCGCTGAATTTATCGAATTAGAGAATAACGAACTTTCCCAGCAATAACAATATTCTGTGTTCCAGCAATTGCATGTTTTTTGTTTACTTTATTTCCAGTATGGGTCTTCGCCCATTCGGTTTCGTCGTAATATACAATTGGGAGATCCATCTTAACTTTTCTTATGTTTAATTTAGCAAAGATTCTAAAAAAATAAGGAGAATGTAGACAGAACATTATAGTTTTAAGTGAACTAGTTTGAAATTTTCTAAACCAAAATGTGTTTATAAGAATAAAAAATAGGTTCCGGGAATAAATTAAAGCAAAGGTCATGCAACAAAAAACTTTTTTTGAAGGGAATATTTTAAAAGTGGGAATCAAACGTCTCGGAGATTTTTAGTGATTTCAAAGTATTCATAAGATAAGATAGTTATTGAGAAGCAAGGATAGGAAGAGTGCATACATTAACGAAAATTGACCATAAAAGTGAAATGTTCCGAAGACTGAAATCAATACGTATGTACATTCAGGTGAGAGCTCCAAAAACAGGATTGTAACGGCAAATCGACGGTCCTTTCTCCATGTACTCGGCCTTTGTATGGGAAACCTGGTAGAATTCCGCCTGAAAAAAGATACAACTTGATTTTAATGCTTTCTTTTTCAAAACTGACCGTTGATGCAAGCATTGATCCTCCGAACCATACGGCATATCTTTGCATTTTATGTGAAATAACTTGAACATCAATTGGTTTTGGCTTAAAACACAGATTGAAACATTGAAAAAAAGAAAACAGAATATACCTTTAATCGTCCTCCGCTCAATGTTTCACTCATTTGAAGTCTAGCATCACTTAATCTTTTAACATCTCGTTGCAACTTTCTGGCGAAATCTTTAAACATTGTCGATCCACCAGATAGAACAATATTCTCATAGAGACCACGGCGTACATCAATTGGGCATTGCTGAATCAGAGTGTCAATAGTATCAGAAATCGGAGTGGTGAATTCTGGATTACAGAATTCTGGATGGAAAAATATTTCGGGTCCAAGGAATCTTTCATATCCAACATCAACATCGAATGGTTTTTTGGTAATCGAATTGATTCCGTCATAAGTACGAAGCCATTTTGATGCATCCGTATCATACTTCACAAACTCCTTCATCACATCTGGACAAACGTAGCAATACTTTTCTTTGATTGTCTTTGCGACTTCATAACTTTGCTCTGCTGGAATCGTGTGTTCGCGTTCTCGTAAAAGGCTTTGAATGAAATAAGTAATATCTCGACCGGCGATAGGAATATGCTTGATACATGAGCCGATTACATAACCATCTGCTACAGGAATGCAATGAGTCACACCATCGCCAGAATCGATTACCTGAATGAAACAATATCATATAGAATAAGGATATTCCCACTAGAGTTTCTCACCAATCCCGTAAGACTTCTATCACTAGCTTCTCTTGACTGCCAACTAGCTGTCAATGCAAGGACAGCTTGAACTGCGATATATAGACCGGGGACGTTGAATGACTCGAACATAATTTCAGCCGTGTATTCCCGATTTTCCGGGGTATTCAGAGGTGGTTCTGTCTGAATTTTTTAAAATCATTATACTTTTAAAGAAAAACTGCTCTATTTATCTGAACTTTTTTTCAGTTTCATAGATGTTTTTCAACAAACAAATGAACACGTACCAACAAAAAGAAATGATCTTCTGGTTCAGCGCGTAGGTACTTGAATATGCACTGCTCCCAATAGCGTTCCATCAGATCCCAATCCTCGACGATTCCATGACGAATCGGATACTGGAAGTTTGAATGTATATTCAGAAAATTCTTTGAAATATTTGATTATCTTCAACGGATTTGAAATTTACCTTGACAGTGTAATTCGATGCCGCCGGCGAGAGAGCTTCATCTCCAATGAAAAAATCAAGATCATCTATTCCAGCTCCGCCAACACGACTATTCCAGCGAAGTGCTTGTGAATTCGAACTGGCAACTTTATCTTTCACGGCAATAGCTAAATGCATTGAATGATTTCAGTCAAAAAACTACACACTGACCTGAAGGAATAATGAATTGTGGTTCTGTATTTCCCGCATATCCAAGTTTGGTGTATCCCGTTCCGTTGTCGATAACACATGCAGGTAACTGATGTGCGGACATGTTCCTCCGTTTCCTGAAAAACCAATATTTGAAATCACCGAATTGATACTTTTTAAAAATTGAAGCGTAACGAATGTAAAGTATTTGTGTTTGTGTCCATCACTGTTTGAACAATCGATTCGAGAGGAAGAGTTGATGACTCACAACTATCGAACAAATGAAAAATCAATGATGCGCTATGACATTCGTTGAAATCTATGAAAAGTAGGAAAATAAGTGTTTTCTCCCAATCGACAGAGAGAATAGTATTAAGACTTTAATTGTTTCAAAGATGCGGAAGAAAAAGAAAATTGAATGCATGATTTCAGAAATTTGAAGTGGAGTCTTCAAAGTATTTCGAAAGAGATACAACTTTAATTAGTTTTCAATATTGAAAAAAGATATGAAGCTTTTTGAAAATACTTGTCTTCTACTTTTACGCTTTGCGTTTTACAAGGTGCAATTTGGCGTAAACCGCAAACACCAGACGCTGTATATTTACTGTACGTCTCTGGCAAATGAATATTTATTCAACACTGTCCGCTTTCGACTCTATGTATCAGTACGCAGTATCGTGATTTTAGAATAAGAACACAATTTTTATGAATAAAAAATTCAGACCGATCATGATTATCATTTTTATTCAATAAATAAAACAAAACTACATAAAACCAGCATGCAAGAAATGTGTCTCACGGCTTTTCTTCTTGTGGAATAAATTATCATAATTTATGGATAAAAGACAATAAACATGAATCTTAAAGTTAAAAATCAAGAAACCACCCAGAAGAAGGAGAAGCAAATGGAATTGGAGAAATGGGTAAATAAATTACAAATATCACACACATAATTATCACCGTCTGGCCGCAAGAGAAGTTATTGTTTTAATGTCGAGATACGGAGACCTAGTACGTTCTTGCCAATTTCAGCAACTTGACATACATTACAGACTTGTCCTTCGAGACCTTCAGAGTACGATGCACCACAGTATGGGCATTTGCAGAGAGGCCGACCGCGATACAATGGAACAAATTGTCGACAACAAACGACAAATGGATTGTGTTCATCATAGCTTAGTTGATGGGCATCAGTGTTATCTCTTTCAGCAGCAGTGAGAATTTTTCGGATTTGCGCAGCAACTTCCGGCCTTGGAGCTGAAACATTGAGGATGTTAACATCACAGTATCATCAACCCCCCATACTTACCCAACTCGAGGAGACGCTTGCAAAGGGATGCACAAGTCTTCATCTGCTTCATTTTGAATAGAGTGTTAACTGCGGATCGGAGAGTCAAAATGCGATGCATTGGTTGTAAATCGAAATGAGTGAAATAAGCTGCAAGTTCGGCATTTCTTTTCGCGTCTTCCATATTGGTCTTCGGTAAATCTTTTCTATAGGTTTCCAAGAGAAGAGCAGCGAGGTACTCTCGAGTAATTGTAACGAGCTGTTCTGCTTCAGCAACTTCTTGCTTCGACGAAACAACAAGAAGTGGAACGGACCACAAAATCTCCCGGAGTTTGACAATCGCATCTCCGAACTTTCCATTGGTGGTCATCTGATATGCTTTCTGAAGCTTTTTGGCAAGTTGCGAAAGCTTGAATGCGGCAACAGGAAGATGATTTTTATCCTCTTGGAAGTTACGCAGTGGATGAATAGAAATTGGTCCTGACGGGCCCAAACCTCCCCATCCACGGTGTGATAAACGAGAAGATGCATAAGCTCTCATGAACACCTCCTTGAAAGGAGCATGATTGACCACTCCGATCGTATCCCGTAAAATTTTCACAGCAGTCTCGAACGAGCCAGCGGCAACGTGATCAGCAGTAAGACGAGAAACATTCGGCCACTCCGAAGACACAGCCGGAGCAGGGTTCGGTACAACTTCTTCGTCTTCGTCTTCTCCCTGCTCATCCGGTATGTCAGGAAGAGCGAGATCATCGTCTACATCCCATCCACCTTCTTCGTCTCCATCAACGGGACCCTCTCCTTCGTCTACATCGAGCTCACCATCTTCTCCAACCAAATATTCATCGTCTCCCCAAGCATCGTTACCAACATCGGCATCCTAAAAAGAAAATTAGAAAAATAGTGCATTTATAATTTACATCGTCGTCCATCGCAGCAAATGCTGGAGCTGTTGGTTTTACGCCACTGGCTCTGTTAGGTGCGGTTTGTCCACCCAATCCAAGTAACTGTGCATCAAACGCTCCACGTGCAGACGCCAAGAGTGGCCAGTTTTCATCAAGACGAGCTACTGGAGGTGGTGGAACAAGTAGACGAGCATTTGGGTCGATTGGTGGAATTAACTGCTGACGACTTTCGAGTTCCGTTTTCAGCTCCTCTGCCTCAGCAGTATAACCATGTGTTGCCGCCGCGAGATAAGCTAATGAAGTCTGCCCACAGTTTCGAAGAACTGGAAAACAACTTCATGAATGTTCAAAACAGAACTTTTAATGCAAGCCTTCTTATCAATAATAGATTTTCGAAAATAGTGCAGAAGATCTCACCTTTCACTCGTTCTTCAACATCTCCAACATACAATGCTGTCTGGTATTGGCCATGAGCATCATTACGGGCTTGTGCTATTTTCATCATTTTAACCAGCTTGTCGGTATTTCCAGTGACAAAGTACAAAAACGATAATTTTTCAAAATTTTTCGTTCTCTGATAGCTCATTTCGACAATTTGATGGTTTCCTTGGAGTAGAGCGGTTTCACCGAGGGCTTCCCAAACTGCTGGCTCATCAAGCTTCTTAGCGGCTTCCAAAGCGATCTGGAGATTTCCACATTCGATTGCCAATCCGAAACGAGTTTTTTCGTCTTTGACAAAATGCAGAGCGATCTCTGGATAGCCTTTTTTCTCCAGGTATCCAATAATCGATTGTCCGACTAGATTTGCAGAGCGTACCATGTTGACAACTTCGTCGATGCGTTTGTTGATCAGCGCCAGTTTAAATTTATAATCAGAATTGTCGATTGGAACTTCCACAGGAGTAGCATCGCGGTTCAAGCAGTAAAGCATAGTTCCCTTGACTGCCAAAATATATAAAGGCAAATCGAGGGTACGAACGATTCCACAATCTCCCGAAGTTATAGCATATTTAATATGATTGCTAGTAGTGTACAAGAACACTGAATCATCGTCCCATGCTCCGCTTTTCACACGAGTAGACTCTTGTTGAGTGCATAAAACTTCTAGTTTCCGGTTCACAAGAGTCAAGGTATGTTTGGACAGAAGAGCAGCATATTCCATAGATTTGCTCCAGATGACATATCGAACTTTTGAGACTTTGACGGACGCAGTGACTATCTTTTGTTGAACATCGAAAAGTTGAAGTCCGTCGTCGTTCCTCAAGAGAATCATTCCGGTTCCCGAATAGAAAATGTCGTCGACGGCAGTGTTGATATTTTCAAGTTTGCGGAGTTCTTTATTAGTCAGGTCACGCAGCGATACGTTTTGAGCTTTATCAAGTACGGCAAAGCGGTTACGAGCCACCCATAATGCATTAATTCCTGTACTTTTGACACAAGCTGCTTCGGTAGTTCCATCTGAGTTGCTTGCTACTTTGTAGAGTTCGAAAGCGCACAAATCCTTGTTGTGTGTGCGACTGGTAAGAAGGAATGTGCTCTCAGCAGGATTGAATGAGAGGGAATAGTATGGTTGCATGAATGGTTGTGGATGACGCAATTTGCACAAAGCAACATCTTTGCTGAAAAATAAATCACATCTTTTCGAATTGAATTACTGAAAACCTTACTTAGTTGTCAAATCTAGCTTGCGGATTTGTTGTCCTTTGACGTAGAAGACCATGTTATCATTCACACAATATGCCGGCCGCTCTCTTTGAATTTTAAACACAACCATTCCATTGTCGTGTCCGGCAGCGAACATATTGAGACTTGGATGGGCAGCTAGCACCCAGAAACGTTCGTTTTCATGACGGAAAACATGGAGACTAGTTCGCTTTTGCATATCCCACACTCGTATCGATTTATCTTCAGAGTTTGAAAGGATCAAATCGGCATTTGGGTGAAAAATGACAGAGGAAACATTGTTGTAATGACCTCGACACGAGTCCAGTTCCCAAGCCTTCGTCTCGTTGTAACGCCAAATTTTCACTTGACGATCGTCTGATCCAGACACGAGAATGGGATTAGTATGATGGAAAGCTACCCAATTGACTCCACGATCGTGCCCTTCAAGAACATGTTTGACTACAGCATCAGGTTGTCCGAAGAGTTCAGCTTGTTGTGCTCCACTTGGACGAGTAGGCACTCCTCCTCCTGGCATTTGCTTCTTTCGAAGTCCCGAAATATCCCAAATACGAACTGTTTGATCTAGAGAAGCAGAGGCGACTAGATCTTCAGTAGGATGGAATTGAGCACACATAACATAGTGATTGTGTCCAGTGAGAATAGCGATGGAATTTCGACTCTGCCAGTTCCAGATACGTACAGTTTGGTCGTCCGAAGCCGAAATAATCCATGGATATTTGTTGTGGAAAAATGTTGTACGAATATAATCCAGATGACCGAGCAGAGTGAAAATGCATCTTTTCTGCTTGTAGTTCCACACTTTTATTTTATAGTCATCACCTCCAGACACGAAAATCGGTTGATCGTGGTGAAAACAGATTCCTCTCACTGGACCATCATGTTCATCGAACTTGTCCAACAGAACACACATACGGTAATCCCAGAGCTGAATTACTCCACTGTGAAGAGAAGTCAAGACCCATGGTCTTGTCGGATGAAATGATATTCCTGAAAAGAGTGGGTTAGAAATTCAGATGGTGTGTTCTTTTCTTGAAATAGGTATCGTAATGAAGAAACCGGGAAACTCGGAATTAATGAAATATTACTAACCTTTTACTCTTGCAGATTTAGACTCGAATTTGATAAGGAGCGACATGGCGTCTGATGGTTTTCCCGCTCCTTGGGATAAAAATGACCCTGAAATGAGACGAATCTTGATGACACGTGGAATTAGATAAAATTAAATACAGAAGAACTGTTCAGAAAGGAAGATAGAAAGTATAGATTAGAATTTAGTTATAAGGAAGAATATGAAATGCTTTCTTCCTAATTTCACATATCCTGGAAGCCAGAAATCCACGTTTAACTGAAAGTGAAGTGTAAGCAGCGTTGGCAAACAGGAACCTGCGCATCTAAGGAACGTCTGCAAACACTTTCACGAGAATTCACACTGGTACGAAGAATTGTCAGTAGCATATTCCAGGCCACGATAATACCAGCAACGCAAGTTTTCTACATCTAATGAACTTATCTATTTATGAAATAACCTTTAGATTTGAAAGAAACATTTCCGGGCAGATAAAGACTACCCAATTGTATTTGTTCATCATTCTCAAAGCTGATAAAAATAACCACTACAAGGAAAATTATCCGTGTATCATATGTTCAGAGAATACATTCCGCTCACAAGAAATAATATTCATTATGAGATCTGTGAAATTATACACGAATTTTGCAATTTGCAGTACAGGAGAATTTGGGCTTCGTCGCATGCAGATTATGGATGCGTTAGAATATTATAACAACAGATACAATTAGAGAAAAAACGATTTGGGTAACATACAAAAAGTCCGTTAGGCTGGTTAACATTAACATTGAAATATCTACAACAACTTAATTAAAAATAAGGTACAGATGAATGAAAAATCCATAAACAACGAGTCCGAGCACACCATAGGAGTAGTTCCGATTTTCAGAAAGTAGAATAACGAGCCGACGGACCGCGGGGTCCAGAGAAGGAAACATTTCATTCTGAAAATTTAATGAGTAATGGTAGCTCTTCGGGTGATATTTTACAATGATGTGATTTCTCTCAGGAGCCAATTGTGAATCATCCCCAACCAATACAGAATTATTTGATGTCAGAGCATCCTGAAGTTCGCCAATCAGTTTTTCGCACTCTCCCAGCTTTTGCTTTGCATCGATCAGCTCATTTACCAGACCAGCACGCTCTTCAGCATTTTCTGACTGAATGGTTTGATTCAATTTAACAGCTTCGGATAATTCTTTGCTGATAACTTGATTGGTAATAGTGAGTTCACTGGCCAAGTTGGATTGTTCCTGCAGCTCGCGGAGTCTGCAACAAAGCAAATTACTCAAGGCAAAAAACTGTTAATTATACTGTTTTTGGTTTTCTTCTGTTCTCTGTTTAAGACTCGTTCTTACTGCTGCAACCTCATCTTCCAACCTTTTGCATTGTGCCTTGGAAGCAGTTTGCATAACTTCCAAGCGGTTTTCCAGCTGAAGAACTCTGAAAAAAAACTAATGAGAACAAGTGATGCACTAACCACTTACTTGTCCCTTTTTGGGCTCATAGAATCTTCAAACTTTTTTTTGATAGTCTGAATCTCCTTCTCCAGCTGCTCTCGGTTTTGGTCGAGACGGAAAATCTCCTCGGTCAGTTTCTCTAACTCGGAACTTTTCTCACTAACTTGCTTTTTGAAATCGGTTACTTCAGAGTTGATAGAGTTTCTATCTGATATGGCTTTAGCCAAATCTATTTCCAGACGTGTGATTTTCTCTCTCATTTCGTTTGCTTTCTCATCGAGCTCCAATTTTACCAGTTCAAACTTTTCTTCTTTTTCTTTCAGACTAGTCATTCTGGCAGACGATTCCGCAGTTTTCTCCTCCAACTTCTTTTCGAGAATTTCACAATTGGTTTTCAAAGATTGCACACTCTTCGAGTAATCGTTAGATTTCTGCAGATCAAGCTGTGATAATTTCTCTAACGCCTGCTCAGTTGTCAGAATCTCAGAGGAGAGTCGTTCGATTTCGACATCTTGTTTGGTTATCTGAGTTCGGAGAATATCAGCTTCTTCTTTCGACGTATCTTCTTCGTAACATTTTTGCAGTACATTGAATGATCTTTGTAATTCAGCTAGTTTTGAACCCATTGTAGAAACACTGTAAAGCTATTTAAGATATCACAACCGTAAAAGAAACTCACGTCTTCTCATTTTCCGCTTCACGCTCATCTAACTCGTGTATTTTAGACTTATAAGCGACAATTGTACGATGAAGATCCAGGTTCTCATTTTCCTTCTCCATAAGTTGATTTGTAACTTGAGCGAGCTTTTCCTCAGATGTTGCCAAAGATGACTTCAGAGAACTTATACATTCCTCGAGATATTCCAAAGATTCAGATGCCTGAGAAGTTACACTTTCATTGCTAGATGATGAAGCTGAGTGACCAAGCCTTTCCTCTAAGTTTTTGTTGTTCTCAGCTAATTCTGAGTTCTCCGTCAAAAGTCGTTTCAGCTTCTTGATGGTAGAGTCTTTCTCCTTCCGAGTCTTCTTGATTGTAATCTTGGCAGTGCTCAACTCTTCGGAGAGTTTTCTCTTCTCTTCTTCAAATAGCGAAAGTTCATTTTTCCACGCAGCCTCTTTTTCGTTAATAGTTTTCAACAAGTGATTATTCTGCTGGAGAAGTTTCTGGTATGCAGCTTCTTTAGCTTCCACTGCTGCCAGATTGAAAACTTGCTTGCGTTGTTCCAGTAGGAATGACTGCTTTAGCTTTTTGATAGAATCAAGAAGGCTGCAAGATTCATCCGTCTGATTGTCCTCCTTTAACTCAGCTGACAAGTTCAGTACCATAAGTTCATAAGCTGAAACTTCTTTCTTAGCATCATTCAGTTCTTTTTGTGCCTGGTCGCATTCTTTTCTTGCTTCTTCAATTGTTTTTTCCGATGACTCGATTGTGGAATGAAGTTTTGCCTCAATTTTTCTGATGTAGCTACGGCAGGCATCTCCATCATCGCGGTAATGCTTAACGTCAGCTTTAGTGGCAACCAATTGTTGTTGAAGATCTTTGTTTTCTTCTCTTAGCTGAATAAGATTCTTCTTGACATCGGCAAAGTCTATTTTTATGAGCTGAATTCCATTGTTGATGTTCTCGTAACGAGTTTCCAATTTTTCACGATCGAGTGATAGCTGTTGCAGGGAAGTTTCATAAGCTAATTTCTGATTTTCCATTTCAATAGTTAAGCTGGAAACTACTTGGTTTGCTGATGCAACATCATTTCGAGCTTGTTCCAATTTATTGCGAGCTTCGTCTTCCGATCGAACATAACAATGAATACGATTATCTTGCTCGACACGGATTTTCCGTTCTGCTTCTAATTCATTAGCAGCAGCACGAAAAGATGATCGGCAAGAGGTTAATTCTTTTTGAAGAATATCAGTTTCAGCTTTTGCCTCTTTGAGAGATGTTTCCATTTCTTGTACAAGGTCTGCAGAGGAACGACGCCCCTCTTCAAGCGACTTGTTGGTTTTCTCCAAATTGCTCTCTAGAGTCTTCATCTCATCTGAAACGGGAGTCTTTACAATGATATATAGACCTAAGAAAAGAACATGAATTTTTTCAAATAAGAAGCTAAAAAAATACCTCTCAAACGTTCCACATTTTTTTCAGTATCCCTTAATTCAGTGACAAGCTTCTCGCGTTCCTCTACTAGTTCCTCATTATCTTTTTTAATCCGATCGAGTTCTTCATTGACAATACCTTGTTGATGATCGCAATAGCTATCATCATTAATAGGAATTGATGTATCACCATCCTGAAACGGAACTGAATAATATGAGGTATTCACAAAACATACGCCGCTGTGTTCTGTTGGGATCCCTGATTGCAACTTTCGGATGAGGTTCTTTGCAACCACTAACTCAGCATCTCTCTTTTCAAGCGCAGCGAACATGTATTTCATTTCTCGGTTTCTGTCTGCTTAATGACTAATTAAGTTGAATTGGTTTTTCTTCTCACCACTAGTTGATGGAGATGCAGTGACATATTCTCTCAGCTGGGATGTTAAAACTTCGAACTCAGGAACATGCCCCTCAGGCGAAGAAATTCGACCATCCGCATCTCCAACCGTAGATGCATTCAGCGAATGACTTGCATACTGAACGTTAAAAATCAAATTGAGCATTGTTAAAACTACTTACTTTTAACAGCTTGGTCTTGTTTTTGCGACCCATGTCGGCTGTTTTTTTTAAATTTATCTATTACCTGGAAAAATACTCAGATTACAATTTGTTATAAACTCAAGGAATATTCAAACTATTTCAATTGTTTTGCCGTAAAAATAATAATTTGGGCCAAAAAGAAGGTCAGATACAGTCTTCAAAGGTGCATTGAGTTTAATCTGAAAGTCGTGTCGAGACACCGGTGCTACCGTAATTTTGTTAGTTATTGTAAAAACTGTTTTCAAAAGATTTTAGAGAATTTGCAGAAAGAATAATGAAAATAGTGCACCGTACTTCAGTAGATTTTGTTTTTCAGTATTTTAAATAGTAATATTTAGTAAGTGTATCCCATTTCAGAAGCGAATATAGTCGCTCAATTGTACCTTATTCACGTATTAACGATCGGAGGTGCCAACTAGTCTTCTGATGAATATACTTATTTTCGAAGAAATAGTTAGAAAATTGAAGCAACATTGGAGTGACAAACATGATTATAGTTTATTCCGGGAATGTTGATTGGAAAAAAACGAACGGGAAACACGATAAAATTCAGGATAGAGGTGCATTTATAACAGATATACTTGGTGAGAGCTGATATCGGTTAAAGGCAAGAGAGCGTTTTAATGAGAAACAACAGAAAAATAATATGAAGTCATATTAACGATGTCGAGCGTGGTGCATCTTGACACGGACTAAATATTTCAGCTGGATTTGATCAACATCGTAAACGATATACCTGTTTAAAAATTTAATTGAAAAATCGATTCGAAATATAATCACTCACTCGTTATAGAGCAAAAAGAAGTCTCTGTTACGGGCTCCTTGAAGTTGGAAGTGTACTTTTCCTTTTGGAATTATGTAACCTTCTGGATGGACATAGTTTCCACTTTCCATAGGACATTCTCGACCAATTCCTGAAAATTTTTTCTTCAAGTTATGAGAAATAAAAAAAAGATAAAAGTATCTTTCCTCACTTCCTCAACCCCTCTCAAATTCTAAGTCTCATCAATTCCTCCATATCCCGGTACTGATATTCAATGTCCCTTACTCATGTCTATCCCACCACCTTCCAAGTGTCTCTCTTTCGGGATGCTCATGACTTGGCCTCACCCATTTATTATCATACTTTTGTTAATTACTCCACCCCTCTAATCTGTTCTCTATTTTTTTTGACTTGATAAATAAATAAATAAATAAATCAAATCTTTGTTGAATTTTCTCAATTTACTCTTACCTTTCACTGAATGACTTGTCTTTGGAAGTGTTTTTTTTGAATACGTAGTCGCTTGCATGCATGTCGTCATCTCTCCAAGCGCCACATCACAAAGTAAGAGATATGCCTCTTCTCTCACATTAGCCTGAACTCCTTAATTTTTTAACGATTTTTTTAAAACTTACCCGACAATAGAAAAAACTTTTGCTGAACATATCGGCAAAGTAGACTCCTTTTCCAAACATGTATCCAGAAACTGGCGCTTCGGGAGGAGCAATTCGAAGGCCTTGACCGAGAATTCCAGCGAAATTCATTTTGCCAGAACCATGCCAGAGGAGACGACGATTACCAATAGTTTTTTTGAATTTAGTGGATTCGTCAGCCCGATCTAATTTCAGAATCTGAAAAATCAGAAACTCCTCCAAAAGGTGATTCATAAATAACCTACATCAACCAAATCAACTTTCATATCGTGCGTCGATCCTTGCGTATTATTGAGATATTCACTGATGTTGTTCCAGTCCTCACAATCACGCTGCAGTGGCTGTAATGAATTGCTTCAATAGAGTTTTTAAACGTATTAAATACCGTCATAATGCATTTCAACTTCTCATAATTCGCATCAACCGGGTCTACACCAACTATTCCACGCTTTGGATTATCACCACAGATTTGATCATAAGCGAACTTGATATCCAGAAGAGCATTGAGCATATTGTTTTTTTCCTGGAAAAATTTAGATGGCTTGCCTTTGTACAGCTGAAGTTGTACGAAAGAAAACTATGTGCTTACTCACTTTGACCTTGTGAAGGCTGTCTATTGGCTCTGGGACCTTCATTCCGAAGTTATGAGGGATAATAGTATAGAACTTGTTACTGGCGTCTAGCAATTTCTCTTTTCTAATAGGCAGTTCAATTAGCAAGTCACTAATATCATTGAGAACACTGAAGGCTTGATTGATCTGGTTTCGCGAGAGGCGACCGAGCGGCATTTTGTTGATGTCCATTTCGAAAGACTTCAAAGCGGTTTTCATGTTTTCAATATCGAAAATTGACATCAGAACTTCCTTCACGGGCTGTGGAAGACGAGTTTTCGAGCCAGGAACAACATCTTGTTCTCCAAGTTCAGCCTGCAATAGAAATTGAACAAATGAAATCAGGTATAAAACCTACGATTTCTGAATAATCAGTCTCCACTTGATTGAAGCGGCCAGGCATTTTACGGAAATGCTTTCGATATCTCCATTCATTTCCAGTTTTTTCATAAAACAGTTCCTCAAACTTTGCAATTCCGTCTTCCTTATTGTATTCATTATAGGTGGAATCACCAACATCTGTACCAACTCGTCCCCACGATCGAAACAGGTAGTAATGTCTTCAAAAATATATTTTCAATAAGAAGAGAAAAGATAACTCACTCTGATACATCCTTTTTGAGTAATTGGATTTTATAGTATGAGTTTTTGTTTTGTGTAAGATCTGTGAGCGATAGTGTTGTTTGATAAATTGTCCCGTTAACTTCATTCTTGAACACGTGGCATTGTCCAGCTAAAGCAAACTTCGCGTCCACTAAAGTTCCATTCTTGATAATGTGAGTTGTATTAGCCTTTGCATCCGTTAACTTATTTATTGTACCGGCCTGTGCAAAATCAATTTGTTCAGCAGCGTATACGAACTGATCTCCATGAACTCCTCCTTTCGATTTACGTTTATCTGTTTTCACTATTTCTTCTGAGTCTTCTCCTTCACGATATAGACGTTCGCTCATTAAATTGAAAACTGCTTTATGCAATTTATACTTTTCGTAGAGGTATTTCGGCAAAATGAAAGGTGTGCGGGTCGGATTTTTTGTTTCATAGGTACATTTAGTGTACTCGCTGGCATATCCGGCGCAAGCATAAATACGACGTGATGAGTTGTAGACAATGGTGCCGTTGAAACACTTCACGCAGTGGATGGGACATCCGAACAAAGCATAGTCAGACAACCTTTCTACGATCTGAAGTAGATCATGATGTTTATGACTATAAGACAGTTAAAGAGTTCATTCAAAAGTTTTTTTCCATTACATTCAAATGTTTGAGTTTTAGATTTTGAGCACATACGGCATACCTGTGTATTTTGATCATGACCTTCTGGCACATCCTGTCCATTCTCTTTGAGGACAACAAGTCTATCGGCAAGACTCATTGAATTGAAAATTTGAAGATTGTTGCATAGTTCATCAGTTTGTTTCTGTAAAAATAATAATGGACGAGAAGTTATGACGGTTATACCTTCATTTTCCGTTCTTGAATTATAGCAAGTCTTGCGCCTTTACCGAGTCGTCTTTTTCGTTGGAACTCTGACTCTTCTTCGTTTTTTTCCTCTTCGTCAATTTCGATTATTTCGTCTGGAGCCGCTCGTCTTTTACCAACAAATGAAGATGATCCCTCGTCTTCGGCACTTGATTTTTTTGCGTGCTCTAGGACGTTTTCAACAGGAGTAAAACTTGAAGATGAGACTGTTTCGTTTTTTGCCGAAGAAGAAGGAAACATTTCCAATGAAGCTTGATTAAAAGCATTATCTTCTTTTTCTGGTTGTTTTGGTTCTTCCTTTTGCTTTGTCATCATTATCTCATCGAAGTCTTTCGCAACAGCAACCTTCCAGTTGTCGTCAACTTCTGACCAACCAGGTATATCTTCTAGTTTTCCCGAAATCTTGTCAAAATCTATGATGTGGCACTTGAAGTGTATTGATTTACTTTTGTAAATGACTTTGATTTCTCCTTTTTGAAAATTAGTGGTGCATTTTGCACATTTCCCTCGATTTGTGGCAGATTTTTCTAGTTTTACTTCATGCAGATAGAGTTCTTTCAGTAATGCCCTTAATGGGAGAGCAGGTAAAGACTCTTTGAACTTCTGAATTCGGTCACGTAGATCTTCTTGATCTTCCCAACGTATCCAGTCGACACCTCTAATAGAGCTTATATTAATTTGATCTTGGCCACGAACTAATTTTCGCCAGAAACATTCGTAATGATACCAGGAGTCAATATTTCCATCGAAGAAAGTAGCTGGGTGATTAATTGACATTCGAAGCTTTTCCTGAAAACATAAACTGAAATTTTTTGAATGCTGGTTTACGAACCGCAGGAATACTATTTTTGCATTTTTTACAAGTGGAGCGTGCTGACTTCGCGTACTCGATTGAATAAGGTAGAGGAACATTCGCCATTGGACCCGTGAAAACGCTGGAAGCATATAATTAAAAAGACATATACAATTTTTAAACGCTTTTCTCAATTCGTAAGATGTAAAGTTTCTGTTTAGCATAACGGAACCAATACGTTAATCTGTCTTACAGCGATTTTTCTTTTTTGCGATATTGTTAGTGAATCAAGAAAAGTTTCGATAATGTGAGAAGTAAGAAATAGAAAAACCCCTTGGCTTTAACCGCTATTTCAAGAACATTTCAAGAAAAACGGGAGACCACAATCAATAAAAGTAACTGTGAGCAATCCAGTGAGTCTGCAAATATTTTTTAGGAAAGAACACTTTTCAAACGTCCGCCACTGTTTATCAATAGAGCATGTTTACTTTTCAGATTTTTTATTCAAATTCAAGTGTGAATATTACAGTCTTTGATACTTTTTTTTGGAAAATTAATGCATTATTTATAAATACTTTGAAAAATATCTTTATTCATAACTGTTCACTGATATTTTTTTTTCATAATATAATAAATACAGAACACTAAAAAAAACCCAAGTTGCGTAAATGGTATATAATAGCTATACGTATAGCCTCACTTTACTTTTGATAATTCACGCTCTGCATGACCATAAGGGCGCTATTGCTTTTTAAAAATTCTCAAAAAAACCTTCATCGAAATTATATAAACATGGTTTCTTAACTGTATCGTTTGACTAATAAGGAAATACAAATTACAGGTTCAATGTTCCCCGTCCTGGTTGTGTTCTCTCAGAGTCATCTCGATTTCAGAAAAGCAGAGTTTGAAGCAATATGTTCCTTATTCTGTATCAAAGTGGATAATCTAGAAGTATTGAATGGAAAAGTTGTTGATCAGACAAAATGCCTTGAAATGATAATCTTTTTTACAGGATCATCTATTCGTTATGAATTTCGAAAGTCATCAAGATGTGGAGAAGCTTCTTTCAAGATCTGTTCTCGTGAAGTTTGCACTAGATTTGTCACTAGAAGTAAGCACATATAATGATCTATATGAGAAAATAGAGAAATTTCCAAATATAATTGGAAAATACGACAAACTAAATGAAAGCTTTGCAATGAGATTTTTCGCTATCGGAAAAAAGAAAAAGCTAGATGGGATGGAGCGTATTAAGGTATATACGTTATGGTTCTAAGAAACTGTATATTATGATATTTCAGGCATTTCTTGATATTGTTCAGTTCAATCACGCACCAATTTCATTGAGTACTCCTAAAAACGAATTGTACCTAGTTGAAAGTTATTTAAATCCGACAGATGAACAACCGTCTAAGATTTTCTTCGGAAGAATGCTGGGAGAAGGTCGCAGTGAGTTGAAGACAAAATACAATTTACGTGATAGATGTTATATTGGTAACACAACAATGGATCCAGAGCTTTCATTCATTCAGGTAATTTCAGCATCAGATAGAAATTAGCTTCGGATTCAGGCTAACTTGGCAATGATCCGCTCCGGAGACATTGTTCTTGATCCGTTCGTAGGAACGGGTGGACTTATTCTTCCTGCTGCCGAGTTTGGAGCGTTCGTAATGGGTACTGAGATTAATTATCAAACTGCGAGAGCGCAAGGAAAATCGTCAAGACAAGGAGTCAAAATAAGAAATGAATCAGAAAGCATTCAAGCTAACTTCGAGCAATACAAAACCGAAGTGAGATAGCTTGACAATAAAAAAATAAATGCTTCTACTTCAGCAAAAATTACTTGGTATTATGATTGCTGATTCAAGCAAGCATGGAATCTGGAGCTCAAATGCTATGTTTGATGCAATTGTTGCAGATCGTGAGTGCTCATTCGGCATTTATTAAAACAGAAATCGAATTTTCAGCACCTTATGGAGTTCGAGAGAAAGCAACAAAAACAGTGAAAAATAAAGAAATAGAATCGGCCGGAGATTAGTAGGAATACACTATCTAGTGTCGTAATAATTGAAAAGTTTCAGCATACGGTATCAACAGAAAGAAGAATATAATTTGGAATCCGCTTTCTGTGATCTACTCAATCTGGCAGCCCATATTCTGGTGAAAAAAGGAAGGGTTTCTTTCTGGTATCCAGTCATTCTTGAAAGGTTTGTCATAATGTCAGCCAGCGTTTTAATTCCGACTGGATGCAGATATTGCTCGGAAAACCTCCCACAGCACCCCGCAATGGAATTGGTCTCGAATTGTGAACAATCTCTGACACGAAAAACAAGCCGACGTCTTCTCACATATCAAAAAGTTCGGCAACCAATAAATAGTGAAGAGTGCGAAATTCAGAAAACTGGTGTCAGTCATTACCGGAGTTTTCTGTTCACTTCAAAGATAAATTGACAACTCGCGTTCTTTACTTACATTCTGTAGAAATCCTCACGTGTTGTTTTCTTGTTTTTTATTTCGTTGTTTGTCTGTTATTATAATTTGAAAAAATAATTTTTCAAAGAAAAAGTGTTTTACTTCCAAGCTCGATTCACAGCTTTGATTGTCACTATGGGTTAGGCAAGGAGAGTGGCAGACAACCAGCCGGTTAGTCGGGTCTCGCCGCGAAAATTCATTTGCAGTTTGCAGAGAGATACGGTCATCCACAGACATAGAGTTGACGACGGAGAAAATGCAACGGTCTCTGTCACTTTGCGCCGATTTCATGTCACTCTTTTTAAATACTGATATGAACTAGATATTTAATCTAGCTTTCACAAGTTTATTTTTGTTCTTTCAACAATCTTTTGCATTTTCAGTAATGAAGCTATCGACCATCTTTCTACTTTCGACCATCGGACTCCTTTCTGTCTACGGTTGGTTTTTCAGATTTAAAATAGGTCTATAAAAAATTCTTTCAAGCCTCCGATGTCGTTGACGGAGAAGTGACTGATGACGCTCCAAAAGCTGCACAGGAAGAAGATGATCTTACTATTGGAGCTTCTCCGGATGCAGGACTAGCTTTCCATTTTGTTCAACCTGCCGACGCTAATGTTCTTCATGGTATAGTTTTAGCTTTAAACTTATGCTCATAGTTGAATTTTGAAGAGTTCTACACTGGAAAACCTGTTAAATTCCTGATCGGATTCCAAAACAAGGGAGAGAAAGACTTTGTTGTTAAGTTTTCCGAAACTTCGTTCCGTTACCCAACTGACTACAACTACCACCTGCAAAACGTACGTTTTATAATTTGAAAAGCTATCAAGAAAACCATTTTGAACATTTCAGTTCACTCGTGGAGAGTACAATCGTCGTGTTGCTCCAAAAGAAGAAGTCACTCTCGACTACGGGTTCTATGCTCATGAAAGCTTTGCCGGACGCCCAGTTGGACTTGTTGTTAACGTTCATTACCAAGATGCCGACGGAAACGCTTTTGTGAACAATGTTTTCAACCAAACTGTTAACATTCTCGAAGACGACTCCGGATTCTCTGGTGAAACTGGATTCCTTTTCATTTTCTTCATTGCACTTTCAATCGGAGGACTTTATCTCGCCAATCAATTCTTATCGAAGCTTTCACGCAAGTCTGGACTTTCCAAAAGACGTGTTGTTGAACAAGGAACGTCCTCTGAAGTTGACTTTGAGTGGATTCCAAGAGATGCAGTCAAGAACAAGGAAAAGAAATCACCAGTTGCTGGATCACCAAAAGCTCGCAAATCTGCCAAGAAGGCTGATTGAAACACTAGATTTATTTTTTAAGAAGTCGCTCTCAATTCATATCAGAGTTTTGGTTTATTTATTTGAATGCCTTTCTGTTTCCACAGTCTCCCCGACAAATTTGTGTATATTTCTTCATATTTATTTTCTATTTTTCTCAATGATTTTTTCATTTGTTCTTATTTATGCGGGACGGGTACTCAACCTGCAGCCTCATCGATTTCCATTTTTCTTGAAAATTAATAAAAAAATTCATAACATCCTCGTACTGTTTTTTCTTTCATAAGTGTTCATCTTAAATAAAATACAGTTTGTGAACACAAATCTCACTTTACCAGTGATAATATTAGAACTGTCGTATTATAAAATGCCGTGTACGCAATTCGTGGGTGTGTCGTTGCACAGGAAACGAAAAAAGACGAAGTGTCGTACTTATACGACATTTAGCTTAAACTGTTTACATAAATTAATATAAGTCTACGCGTAAATATTCAGACTTTCGTTGTTAGTAACTTATATTTTTTAAATAACAGTTTTTCAGTCGAAAATGGCTATGAAGACTACGCAAGACATCAACAAAGAAGACGAAGAGGTATTATATCTGAATTGAAAAGATAACAGACTCCGTAATTTTTCACTTTCAGCTCTGCAAGGAAGCTGAAAAGTTCATGCAAGTCTACTACGATGTCATGGATCGAAAACGCGAAAAGATCGGATTTCTCTATGCTAATATCACTTCGTCCAACGCCGTTTGGAACGGAAATCCAATTAATGGATTCGATGACATCTGCCGGTAACTAGAAAGTCATGTCTTCGATTTTCATGCGATTATTACAGATTCATGGCTGCTCTCCCGAGCACCCAACACAATATTCAATCGCTTGATGCACAGAGACTTCCAGAAGGTTAGATTACTAGATCAGGAGATCTTCCATTTTCATGATTTGCTTAAGGTGTATCCGGAGAAATGAATGGTGGTATGATCTTACATGTAGCAGGATCCGTGACAGTCGACAGCGATTCACATAGAGCATTCACCCAGACTCTTTTATTAGGAGTTGAGGATGGAAAATACAAGGTATTTCAGCAAAAAAATCAGTAATCAAATGAAGTTCAATTCAGGTCAAGAGCGATCGCTTCCGATACGTCGACTGAAACCTCATGTTCACTATGATACTCAACCATGTTCTCTGATTTCCACTGTTTACTTTCTCAATTTTGTTCTAATAAACATATTGTCTATATCATTACTCTATGTAACATGGTTTCCTCCATAATCCTTCACATACTTCTTTTCCGTGATTTCGGTGCTTTTGATTCATAATCAGATTTATTTTTTCAGTTTTTTCACAAGTTATGAAAATAAAAGGTAGAATAAATAAATGAGCCAGAATTTGCAGATGGATATTGACCACATGAGAACTGTTGAAATCTTGGCGGCAAAGGCAGCGACATGGGGTCTACCTGATGCTCCGAAAGAGCCAGAGAGTTAGTTTGATTTGAAAAAGTGAAACATCAAACCTAATTAAAGTTAAAACAGAAGGGAAAGATGAAGTCGAATTGATATCAAAGGCTTTGGGAGTAGCAAAAAAATTGGAGAGAGAATTAGTGGGACAACAGTTTCCACCGGAAGTAAAAATTGTATGAGTTATCTGTTGAATGTTGTCTTTTTTTTTAGGTTTCTGTCATTCTTTCCAATATGAAACGATATCGATTACTCGAACAACAGATTGGTGTTTCCAGAGAAGTTTTTTACCTCGTATATTCTTCATTTATACACGTATTTAAGACGATGAAAGAGCTACGAGACGCTTATGAATCAGTTTCAAGCCGGACCTGTTCGCTTCATGATGCTTGTGATCGTGCACTGGCCGAGCAAACATCGCTCTCAACCGGTTCTCAGCTTATTAAAACTAACCTGTATTATTTCAAGCAAGCAGATGCTATTATGAAGGTGTGATCAGTCTGAACACCATGTCAAATTTTTTATAGAGTTTCAGAAGCTTTCGGTAGCTAAGCTCATGGTTACTGGGCACTCGTTTGCTGCGATTCTTGTTTCCATCGATGAATGTTTAACTTTCTTACGTGCTCATCCCGAATATAAGGAATCAGAAGCCTACATCGCTAAATTTGAACAGTGCTTGAGCAGGTACATTTTGAAGATTCTAAAGCATTCAATTTCAAACATTCAAGGGCTATGACATGGGTTCGAGTAGCAGTTTTAGCTGATTTAGATGCATGCTTCAATGACGTAAAAGACAGGCAAGCTCAATTAGAGGTAAGACTAATTTATTGCATATATTATATATTTCAAAGATATATTGAAAAATATATATTTGAAGAATAACCACGAAAACCAATAAAAACAGCATATTTCAGGCAGATTATGAAAAAATAGGACGAGGTGGTCAAGAAGAGGACACTTTTGCCTTACTCTACGGAGTATTCGCCTCGAAAGCGGCTGTCGTGAAGTAAGTGTGTGTCCTTGTGGTAACACTCCTGTTTATCGTTCGTAAGACAGAGTTACGAGTACATCACGGGCAGTTTGAGTTGATTCGCTTTTCAAATAGAGCTGTCAAATTACTGTCCGAAAATTATAGAGAAGGATTGTGATTGTTAGAAATTCTGGCGCTAAAGATTTTCAATTCAAACACCCTTCCCACAGTTTTCTTTTTCAAAGTTTCCACGTATTTTATAGACTCAACTTTTTTCTCTCAAAGTGGTCCGTGTTTGCAGGGCATCAATCAATGTTGTCGAACAAAGATTCTCAAATGTTCCTGAATTCGAAGAAATGCTGGCCGAATGTCAATATGTATACTTCTCCAAACGACATCTTTTGCTTGGTCCGATTCTAGAGTCTACCTTGTCCAACCTTTCTACGTATGAAGAACAGTTCCTAAATGAATTTTATTTTGTTGGTTTTCAGAACACACGCCGAATCAACTTGTCGCTTGACACGCGATGCCTGTACATTTATGTTGCGCACATGTGATGATGAGTATCGACTTTATCGACAATTCTTCGTAACACGTACTGGTGATGATCGGAAAGCATCTGTCGATGGAAGAATCAGTCCCGCAATGTCTACAGTAACATCTGTGTTCACCTCGGCTCAAACTCCACAACAAGTTCATCCGTTCGAGACATTTTCTGAGCAAATGTGCCGTGCGTTGTACGATATGCTCCGTCCAAGAATCGTTCACAATCCCCATTTAGAGACTTTAGCAGAGCTGTGTACAATGATAAAGGTGACATAATAACACGTTGAATGTTGAATGAACAATCATTTCAAAATTAGGTGGAAATGATTGAAAACCGGTGTTCAATGCAAATTGTTGCTACGATTCTTGGTGATGATGTGAACAATGATCCGAGTTTCGCTGGACTCAATCCCAGAGCTGGTTTCGTTGCTGTCATGAGCGAGTTGGTAGGAGACATTGCAGAAAGAATCGTTTACCGGTATCGAAAAGAAATAAGGATTGGAAACTAATCATAAATTTTCAAGAGCTGGAATGTATGCCCAAAATGACATTGGTGCTTATCGGCCAGCGGCTGGAGATATTGCTTATCCACAGATGCTACAGATGATTCGTAAAATCGAAAGTGAACAAAAGGAAAAAGAACAGAAAACTGTTGACGGGAAAGTTGATATAACATCAACAACGGCCATTGACCAACACTGCTTATGGTATCCAACAGTACGGAGAACTGTACTCTGTCTTTCGAAGATTTTCCCATGCTTGGATGTAAGTTTTCAGAAAATATTCAAGGGACGAATAATTGTTTTCACTCACGGCGTCGACAAATGACAAAAATTACTTTATCTTGGTTAGAAAGAAAACTCGGTAAAAATAGTTGGTTCATTTTAAATCCATGTGAATTCACATTTAAAATTTATCCTGCTACTCCACCAGCAATCGAACCAACCAATCCATCAATTATCTTATCTCCCAGCTTCTTTAATCCTTTGTCGATAGCATGCTTCACCTTTTTCCAAAAGCTGAACTCTATTGGATCGACATCACTAGCAGGATCAGATTCATTAATTTTGTTCCTTGAAGAAATGATAATTGTTTCCGGAACATGAATAGTCTCTGAGCCGATTGTTATAGAACGATTCCCATTCACATTGGTCTCAATAACGGTAATCACATACTGATTGCGGCCTTCTTCCTGAAAACTGCTTATTCTTAGAAAATAAAAATTCATATGACTGACAATAGGTTTTTCTACAGCAGAATACTTGTTAGCTAGCAAGTGTGCCACTGTTGTTCTTGCCGTGGGGCATACTAGAAGGAATACAGAAAGCATGATTGGCATTTGCAGTTTTTTCTCTGGTAATAGATACTGACAGTTATAAATGTTCTCTTTTATATTAAAAAATACTCACCTAATCTGTAAATAAGAAAAAAGTATGAAAAACATCCGCTGTGTACAATAGATAAAGTTGATAAAAAGTTGAAATGAGGTGTCAAAACAATGTCATTATGATAACAATTTCAAAATTTTGAACTCTAAATATTGAAAATTGACTATAACCGGAATTTCCAACTCGTTACTTACAGATCGGTGTCTTCCACTCTCTAGCTCGGGACATGTTGTTTGCGTGTATTGAATCATTACAAACTGCATCAAATGCTATACTAACTACTCCAGGACCAACGAAAGGATGGAGCAAGAAACTGGATGCTCACTTGTTTGTTGTCAAACATTTACTTATTCTTCGTGAGCAGACAGCGCCTTACAGGCAAAACGTTCTGAGGTGGTGCGAAATTGTTCAAGATTTTATCAAAACCACTGAAAATAGTTCTAGGTCAGATGCACTAAATACAAAGGATTTCTCGATTGACTTCACGAAGTTTACAAATGTATTGTTCGATTCCAATGCGAAATGGTTTGAGCTGAGCACAAATAACACTTTACTTGAACTTATTACAACAGTATGATTTGAAATTACATCAGTGAAAATGGAAAAATATTCAGGTTCCTATAGAAATGCGTGAAAACGAAGGAGATTCCCGTCGTGTTCTCGATCAACAGTTGAGAGCTGAAACGTTTCGCTTAGCGCATGAAGCTTCCCAATTGATGGTTGGAACTCTTGCCGAATGGATTGATCAAGCAGAGGACGAGGTTAATTTAGAATAATTGTTGAGCCATTAATTAGTTTGGTTTAGCGTCTCCAAGAAGGATTTGATCTGAGCAAGAATCCAAAACTGGCCGCAAATGTTCTCAAAGATCTAGCAGCTGAGGCATATAAAAATGTTGGAAGTAAATTCGCAGAGGTGAGCCCCTATTTTTGTGAATATAATTTACAAACAAATATCGACATTCATGAAAACTTTCATTTTAAATAATAGAGATCATATGATTGAATTGAACTATTATGAATGGCATGTCCATCCACGGCAAACTGTGAAGAAGCCGTGACTTGATCTGACACCATTGTCGTGATGGACTACATGGCCGCCGCCGTGATGTTGCTGAGTATGACCGTATCCATTATACGATTGATAAGGGTTGTAGACTTGGTTAGATAAAACTTCTGGAGAAGAATGGAACATCTGGCATCCAACAAAAGAGAGTGAAGAGAATAGTAGCCACAAGCGGGAAAAACGCATTTCATTAAAATACTTTATTTTAGAAGCTTCGGTTTTTAAATACGTTCGAGTTCAGTAAATGACAGTAGGTGGAGTCTAGAATTGATTATTTGATTTCATGATTTCGTTCTCATTTTCTGATCTTCTGATAATCTATATATTATTTTGTACACATCAACGCTGCGTGATTGTAGTCGATTACATAAGAAACGAGAAGTATCTAAGTGTGACTACTTGAACGTGACTTTTCCGAAACAAGAGTGAGTCATAGTATCTACGAGTATTCATACAGTATCACTATTCGTAAATACTTTCAACGTCCTAGAGTACTGGATTTATAAACATTTGATTTTATTTCAGGTTCGTGAGGCTTACACTTTGTACATTGGAGTCACCGAGACCGAAGCTATTCTTCTATCTCCAGTTCGAAAACGTGTCATCGACGTTTTCACACGAGTCAACTCATTCGCTGCTAAATCTTACGACGAGGAATCCCGTGCCGTTGCTGCTCTTCCAAACGTTCAACAACTTGTTTTGTTACTCAACAAATAATTACTTCTTTCAATGGTTACTGGGTATCTAACATATGTTTTATTGCTTAATCCGGGTATTTTCTCTGTAATAACTTATTTACTAATAGGGGTTAATTTAAATTTATGATGCTGCTGATTAGAAAACAATTGCTGTGATGCATTGTTTTTGATGGAATAAAATAATGAAAAATGGATGTTTGATTTTCGAACAAAAAGGTGATTACACCAGTGATGTATGATTTTCTCAGACATCGATCTTGAGAGAATAGAATCATCCTTTGATTTTATCAATATCAAATAGAAGAG
The DNA here is from genome assembly GCA_016735795.1 of Caenorhabditis tropicalis. Classification (NCBI taxonomy): domain Eukaryota; kingdom Metazoa; phylum Nematoda; class Chromadorea; order Rhabditida; family Rhabditidae; genus Caenorhabditis; species Caenorhabditis tropicalis. Next base: position 5,423,315 of record CM028614.1, on the reverse strand, counting down.
AAAAATTGTGTTCTTTCAAAAAAAGAAGAGAAATATTGTCAAAATTACCAAGGTAGGCCTAACGAAAACTTGATGTCTCAGATTTTCGTGAAAATTGGGCAAGAATGTTTTTAATGAGAAGAATGAACATTGGGCTTCTTGTTCATCATTTTCACTATCATCATCGTCAGAAAACTCTGAGTTAGCTAACTGCTAACTAGCTAACAGGTTCGTCAGAATCCATCTCGTTCCCGAAAAACTGACAGAGAAGCAAGCAGAAAAGAGGAAAAAACTGAAGAATGTGGCTTGTATTCACAGAAGACTGTTAACTATCACAAAGAATATTCCAATGTATTCTCGAGATACTTTTATTTTCAACAAAGACGTTGCTCTCCAATTGGAGCCCTTAGTTGGGGCGATTACAAATCTAAAGTTGACTCCTGTAGATGTGGAACAATGTAATACGGCAATCATAAGGCTACACCAAATGAGAGAATTGAAAGAATTTATAATCTCCAAAAACTCGGATATCGGACCGTGCTCCCCCCTCAAAAAACAAATGTGAAGGTTTAAATTTAAGAAGACTCCAGAATGATGTCGTCGAGGTAACTCCATCATTTCCTTATTGAGATCCAAGCCGAGCTCAGTGAGACACATTCGTCGGTATTGCCAGACGGTGTAATTGGGTAGATTCAATCTTATACAATCCTCGAGAAGTCTCATCACGCGCGTTGACTTCTCGTCTTTAATCAGCACATCACATTTGCACATGAGACATCAAGCTTTCGTTAAGCCTCCTATTTATTTTTCAAACAAAAATCAAAACAAATGAAGTACATTTTGAAAGATTTATTTCTGAAAACAGCAAACCAAATTAAAGCACAACGAATCGAGAAATTGAGCAGAAAATATTGTTTCCTATTTTTGGAGCAAAATATACTACACCAGTTTCGACCGTTTTCCTCTGGACTGGATTTTCATTTGATTTTAGAAAAGAAGGAGAGCACGGTCTCATCAGCAGAGGACTCATCCTTCGTTTACCAAAAACATGGAGCTACTAACGAGAAAACTACCAAGTATAGACCAAAGCAATCACTGAACAATCAAAGGTGCAATAAAATCTTAAGTGTATTTCTAATCTAGCTTTTGATTAGTTAATTTTGAATTTTAAAGAAACTCAGGGTCTTTGTAGTACTGTCTCATCGTAACTTTGCTTTGCGGCCAGCTTCTCTTTAACCAACGTTTCGTAAAGTTTTTTATTAGATTCTTGAGTTTCTTTGTTTTTAGCCTGCGAAATATAGAAGATGCGTTATAATAAATCACGATGAAACACTTACAAAGTCTCCAACCATTTTCTTCATCCTTTCTTGTAATGTTACATATTTTTTGAGCTCTTTCGGTTCGCTTTGATTCGGATTCGGATATCCTTGATGTGAAGCTGAAAGTACCAATTTACTCAAATTGAAAAGAAAACTTACGTGAGACAGGAAAGTCCGCCGTAAATCGACAACAGGAGAAGGGCCGAAAAACCGCGCGGCCATCTGCCTAACGGCCGGCCCGTTTGCCCCGCCCCCTGTGTGCTTTGTACAGTGAGCGGCGGAACCCGGGAGGTGTCGGCTGCATGCATAAGGGTGGGTATATAACCCCGAGCTAAGAAGGGTGATATCGGTGGAAAGCAGTCACTCGGAAGGTCCGCGATGATCCTACAGGTTCAGGCAGGCGGGAGGTGAGCTAACGGGGGAGGCATCTCCTGAGTGGCCCATGAGAGACTCGAGTACACCCCGGATAAGTACCATGGGGCTGGTACCCCGGGATTTTCTGAGCTAAAAACGGGGGGTTTTGATCAAAAAAATCGATTTTTTTAAATGTTGGCCTGGCCTGGACGAGGCCAGGATCGATTTTTATTGATTTTTGATTTTTTTTGATTTTTTTTGAAAAAAATCGATTTTTTTGATCAAAACCCCCCGTTTTTAGCTCAGAAAATCCCGGGGTACCAGCCCCATGGTCGATACTTATCCGGGGTGTACTCGATTCTCTCATGGGCCACTCAGGAGATGCCTCCCCCGTTAGCTCACCTCCCGCCTGCCTGAACCTGTAGGATCATCGCGGACCTTCCGAGTGACTGCTTTCCACCGATATCACCCTTCTTAGCTCGTAATTATATACCTGCGGATGTCCATGCAGCCGACACCTCCCGGGTTCCGCCGCTCACTATACAAAGCACACAGGGGGCGGGGCAAGCGGGCCGACCATTAGCACAGGGGGCGGGCAAAGGGGCGGTCATTAGCAAGTTTGCGGCGCGGTTTTCCAGGCGGCTGCCGCGTGGTTTTTCCTCCCTTTTCGTTATCGCTTTTCCCCTTAAGGACTTTCCTGTCACGTAAGTATTCTTTTCAATTGTTGAGTAAAATGGTACTTTCAGCTTCACATCAAGGATATCCGAATCTACTTGGCCTCTTACAAGCGAACCGAAAGAGCTCACAAATATGTAAAAGTACAAGAAAGGATGAAGAAAATGGTTGGAGACTTTGTAAGTGTTTCATCGTGATTTATTATAACGCATCTTCTATATTTCGCAGGCTAAAACAAAGAAACTCAAGAATCTAATAAAAAACTTTACGAAACGTTGGTTAAAGAGAAGCTGGCCGCAAAGCAAAGTTACGATGAGACAGTACTACAAAGACCCTGAGTTTCTTTAAAATTCAAAATTAACTAATCAAAAGCTAGATTAGAAATACACTTAAGATTTTATTGCACCTTTGATTGTTCAGTGATTGCTTTGGTCTATACTTGGTAGTTTTCTCGTTAGTAGCTCCATGTTTTTGGTAAGACGAAGGGTGAGTCCTCTGCTGATGAGACCGTGCTCTCCTTCTTTTTTAAAATCGAATGGAAATCCAGTCCAGAGGAAAACGGTCGAAACTGGTGTAGTATATTTTGCTCCAAAAATAGGAAACTAAATACATTTTTGCTCAATTTCTCGATTCGTTGTGTTTTAATTTGGTTTTCTCTTTTCAGAAATACATTTTTCGAAATGTAATTTAGTTGTTTTCATTTTTGTTTGAAAAATAAATACTTTAAAGGAGGCCTAACGAAAACTTGATGTCTCATATGCAAATGTGATGTGCTGATTAAAAACGAGAAGTCAGCGCGCGTAATGAGTCTTCTCGAGGATTGTACATATAAGATTGAATCTACCCAATTACACCGTCTGGCAATACCGACGAATGTGTCTCACTGAGCTCGGCTTGGATCTCAAAAAGGAAATGACGTCGTTACCTCGACGACATCATTCTGGAGTCTTCTTAAATTTAAACCTTCATATTTGTTTTTTGAGGGGGAGCACGGTCCGATATCCGAGTTTTTGGAGATTATAAATTCTTTCAATTCTCTCATTTGGTGTAGCCTTATGATTGCCGTATTACATTGTTCCACTTAGCAAGTGGGTGCAATTATGATTTTTCAGACAGTGGTCTTGAGAGAATGAAGACATTCCATATTATTTATTAACATCAAACAGTCAAGAAATGTTCTACTCAAGATCTTATAGAAGAATAAGAAGAGAAAATAAATGAGAAGATATTGTAGAAACAACTAGTTTTCCATAGATATTATGGCTTGATCATCTGAATATTTTATCACAAAAGAAGTCGACAGAATACTGAATATCCTCTTTTCCTTTATGCATTCCTCTTATTTCGTGTTCCTTATTTTCACTTTATTTTATTCAATTGAATGTCAAAATGAAGAGTTTGTGAGTATATTTCCTCCTGATGCATGGCATCATCACCTGCATAATCCCTATTACGTTTACTACAATGGACGTCATCATAAAGGAGGACAAGTCATTGATCACAGCAATTACCGTGTTCGATCTAGTCACGGACACTTTCACTCGTGCGAAGGATGGACGTGTCACTCGGATTTTGAAAACTAAATTGTTATTCTTAATCTTTAAAATAATCGAACGATACTTTTTCCTTTTGAAATTTTTTATTCACAGAGCATTGAAAATTATATTAAACGATATTGGCAAACATTCCGTAGCTTTTTGAAACCTTTTTAAAGAAAACAAATGAAACAAGATTTGATAGTACATGATTAACTGTTGATTATTTGAAATCGAAGAATGAAGTACTGTTTCCACCTGCTCCATTATTACATCCTCCATCATTGTCGTTGTCGAAATTAAAGCTAAACGACAGGTCTCCTCCTCCTGTTCCTGCACCGTTTGACCCAAATCCAAATGGGTCTGATGCAGCATTGGTGCTTGAAGTTTGACCATCTTCGTCGCCGCCACAACTGAGAAAATCGAATCCACCTCCGGAACCATTGCTCGATCCGTCATCTCCACCACCAAAGTTGAAATCGAAGTCTCAAGTAATTATAAATAGTGTCTTCTTCGAAACTTGAAAAGCCAACTCACTAGCGTCACTGGCAGTCGCATTATCTTCTTCAGCGTTTTCAGAAATTGCGTTTCCAAAGAAGTTAAAAGAGAAGTTATTACTACGAATTGAAGCATTTTCGTTCACTCCCTTATCCTCGCTTATTTTATTGGCAGTATCGTTATGCATATCATCTCCATGATCTGAAGAAATGTGTTTCTTTTATAATGTGTTATAATTCACCACTTGTGGCATTTAGTAAAGGTGCATGAATCGATGTATCTCTTTTATCAGGGGAATTTTTAGATTCTGGAGAAACTGTCTCATAAGTCTTTTGAGTTTCAACTTCCATTGGATACTCTTCAGCTTCTTGCTCTTCATGGTCCATCAAATCATCATGATCTTCTTCTCTTTGTTCTTGATCTATATCCATTACATCAATAGACCGGTCCGCTTGGTCTTCTAACTCTTCCGACTGATGTTCTTGTTCTGGAGTAAGCTCTCTTGGCAAAACCCTCTGGGTCTCCATAATACTTTCAGTGTACTTGGGAGGTTGAACTAATGATGGCGGGTCCGGTGCAGAAACGGAAGTGAGAAGCAACTTGGACGGAACATCAGCCTTCGCAGAATTTCTATCAGTTGTACTTTCATTCAAAGAATTTTCCTCAACTTCCATTACGCTTTGTTCCGCAATACTTTCATTCAGTAATGTTGATCTCGAAGATGATTTTTGTGAAGTTTCTTCTCTCACTGGTGGAGATTTCAATAATTTTTCAGGGAGTGGATCCTTATCCATCTGTATGCGGCAAGAAATTTATTCAAAAAATAAATATGAGGCAACAAACCGATGCTAAAACAAATGAGCGATCAAACTGCATTGTTTCATCAAGACTTCCGCATGCTCGACGACTCTCTTCTTCATCTTTCAACACTTCCAAGTTCTTCTTCGATTTCATCAGTTTAGGAGTCAAGGATTGACACAGCATGTAGTGTTTAGCACATTCAATCACAGTTTTCTGGAAAGACTTCCGAGATTCTGCTTTCACTGAGAGATTATTATGTAAACTGATGTTGAAACAAAGTTAATGAACATACAAGTGGCTCTTTTACAACGTATATCATCCGTGAGTTTCTTCTTTTTTTCTCTAAGCTTATCAACTTCTTCCACGATAACCTTTTTCTCCTCTTCCATCAAACGAAGTTTGCATACATCAGCAGAGTTTTCAAGAAGTTTCAAAATAGAAACACTTTTCGCAACCAGTTCTCCGGTTGCCTTATTTGTATTCGCAAGACGTTTTTCATTGACTTCTCGCTCTCGACGTAGTTCGGCATTCGTTGATTGTACTGATTTTCGTAGGAGATCACTCTCATAATAATTTCTGAAATAATTTCGAATTGAATTCGTCTCTCTAATCCAGACACGTCTATCGACGAAAATTACCGTTGAACGTCGAGTTTTTTTTCTTGAACTTGTCTAGCGAGGTCAGCTAGCACAAATCGATCCTCCATGACGCCCACTGTTGTTTGATGAGCAGATTTGAGTTTCTCCAACAGTTTACCACTTTTGGCAAGTCCCGCTCTTTTCTCATCCAATGAATATATTCCCTTAACTGAACACTATTCAATACTTAGTCAGTATTCAACTTTATTTAAAACCTTCTGTTACTGTTTTCGTGAGCATCTTTGCCAATAGCTTTCTACCTTCCGTATTAATCAAGTTTCTTTCAACAAGTTGATTGGATTGACGGAGAAACTGCAAAAGAAGAATATCGAATAAAGAGAGAAAATCAGAACGGAACCTCGTGTGATCGTAAAACTTTCGGATTTTTCTCATTTGGACGTACTTGTAATGTTGGAAACGACATGATTTTGCTGAAAAATATAAGAAATTATAACGGAATCGAAAAAAAAACGGAAAAATTTGAAATAAAACATAAGAAGAACATTCAAGAAAAAATTTCCAGTGTAAAAATTGAATTTGGGTTACTGTATCGCTGGAAACCTGCGCATCAAACTAATAACAGAGAGATTTGGAAGGAGTTACTGTAGTAGAAGGATTAAGAAACAAGGCAATTGCTATTTCAGCTTAAGCAAGTACAAATAGTAAATCTTACACGAGATATTATACCACATAAAAAAAGAATCAACATTAGCTGATTAAAAAGTAAGACGTTTCTGAACTAATTTAATTTACGTGATAGTTTAGTTGTGTATTAGTCACAAAAGGTCAAAGAGCCGATTTAAGAAAGTATTAGATTTTATTCCCATTCCCCAGTAAGAATGAGTTTGCCAATCGAGCAACTTCAAGAAGTAGTGAACTACTGTAAGTTTATACAAGGAGACAGAACGGTCTGTTCATCCCAACGACGTTTCAGTGTGTATCGCCACCACTGTTACTGTGACTGGTGTCGTCATATCGTTGGGATGTACTTCTGGACATCGTGAGAGTAGAAGAGGTAAAGGAAACTCGAAACGATCGAAAAGAGGAAAGAAGGGAGGGGGAAATTCTATGAGAAAGAAGAAGGGTGGAAGTCAGAGAAGTGTTAGAGCCAAGAAAAATGAAGGAGGTGCAGCCGGAGGTGCAGCCGGAGGAGCTGGAGCAGCTGGAGGAGCTGGAGCTGCTGGAGGAGCAGGTGGAGCCGGTGGAGCCGGTGGAAGTAAGGACAGTGCTGCTAAAAAGAAGGAATCATCCGAAAGAGCAAAGAAAGATGGATCGAAAAGAGAAAAGAAAGAAAGTTCTGAACGTGAGAAAAAGAAGAAGGAATCTGATGACAAAGCAAAAGAAGATCAAGCGAAGAAAAATTCGAGTGAGCCTGCGGCTGCTGATAAACCAGAAGAGAAGAAGAACGAAAATGAGAATGAAGAAGCAAAGAAGGCAGAAGGAGAAGGCGCAGAAACCAAGAAAGAAGAGCCAAAGCCTGCAGCCACAAACAACGATGCACCGAAAGAATTTGGTTCAGTTTATCTTGATAACGGAAAAGATTCATTGACTCCAAATCAATCGGGCGGACAAGCAAAGTCTCTTTATGCTGATCCGGCTAACCCTCAATAAAAGAAATCGGTCGAAACTTCTCGCCTTCGTGTCTGTCTTCATTCTCAATTGAACTTTCTTCTTTCTGATAAAGTATTTTATGAAATTGATTTGTTCGAACTAGTTTTTCTTTTTTATGAAAATGAAATGTAGTAAAAGAAAGAAACTCAAATAAATTTATTATGTGATAGGAGAAAAAATAATTTTGCAAAATAACAATCACCCGTAATAATTTTTAAAAATTCATAAATTTGGTAAAATGAGAAACTTGGAAGAGGCGAGCTGATAAAAGAATAGAAAGCGATTTGGCACACTGAGTGTAAAATGAGAGAAATGAAAAACGATGTCCGGGGTCTGAGAAAATCATTTAACCGGTCCGTAACTGTTGAGGATCAAATAAGGGATGAATTGAAAGAGAAGAAAAAGGAAAGCGTAGTTTAATCGTCATTCACTAAGACCAGAGGAGCATGTGATTCCTGATTTCTTGAAGATACTTGATCTGATATTGTTGAATTTGTTCTTTTCACAATTGCAGCTTCAGCTGGTTGATCTATCGAAGGAACCAAAATAGATACCATCTGGAAGAAGTATTTGATTATTTGATCAAAAGTTAAGAAGAAAAAAACCCACCGATTCTCTGTATATTTTGACTCTATGAGAAGGAATATCTCGATATGCTTGTAAATCAGTATCGTCTGTTCCAATTGATCCATCATCGTCAATCGATACTCCATCCATACTACTTCTTCGCATTTTAACTGGAGCATAGTCTGGACTGTCTCTCATTATTGTTCTTTGAGATCCACTATCTGTTCGCCGCATAGCTCTTGGTCGAAGAACACACCAATAACATACGACACACATTAAAATGAGTAAACAGAGTAAAACTGTCAAAAAGAGAGAGTAAAGAATCCATCGAGCAGACACTGAAAACGGGTAATTTGCTGGCTGAAAATTGATTATTAATCACTTACAAAGTTGTTCTGGTTCTATAATATCTGCTGTGAATTCAACGATTTCTCCATGCGGCGATGATTCAATAATCGGAGATTCTTCTGATTCTGACACTGAAATTGGTTTTTCCCAGAGAGAATCATCTAAGATTCCAGTTTTCGAAAGATCTGGAGCACGAATTTGATATGGAAGAAGTTGGGAATGTAAATCAATTTGATGAATAACATTTGATGGATGTAGAAGAGAAAAGTGTTCATCGTATTCATAAGACAATCCAAAGTCTGAAAATATCTTTTCTGAACTTCCGTTCATATTTCAGAAATACTCACCGTGAATTATCACAGAATTCCATTCATCAGAAGTTTCTGCAGCTGATACGGATACATTGTTCAGAACGAGTTTACCAATATCCGAAACTACAGTATGATAACCATCAATCTGAAAATATTCGAGTTATGAGACTTTTAACATTAGTTTCCATTACATATAAATCATATTTCTTTGCTGAATGTCTTGTTCCCATTGGAGTTCGTCTCTGTAGTTGAAGCAAATGAACACGATCATCCAGAAGATCCAATTGACGAGATGCTGAATCCTGACCATGTAATTGAACATTTACAGTTCCGTCTGTTTCGATATTTATATTGAATCTGAATTTAAGAAGTTTGAATTAAAATGAAATGTTTTAACTAACAATGTCTCTCGATGTGAATTGAATTCCACTATTCTTTGAGCTTTATTTATTTGTTTTGGAAGTGCAAACTTGATCCAAACTTTGCTTAAAACTGCTTTACTATTCTGAATATCCAGTACAATTTGATTCTGAGAAAGGAATTCCGTTGAAAGAGCCACTGGAGTTGAATCTGAAAATCAAAGAATTCAGAATCTGAAATCAGAGTTTCTCAATTCTACCTTTTTTGTTTTCACAAGTCTCTTCGGATGAATTAAATTGTAATACATCAGAACAATCACAAATCATTTCAGACGATTGAAGAGGTCCTTGGGAACGACATCTTGTATTCTCAGAACACGTTGGATGACACTTCTGACAATCTTTTCTCACTGCAAAACCATTCGAATCATATGGTTCATTGAGCATAGCCTCCTTTTGAGCATCGAAACTAGACGAAATATCTGCTTTGACTCCTCGAATGAAAACATCTTTTATACATCCTCTCAACACCGGAACCTTTTCTCTCGTGTTCTCAAAATACTTTTGTTCAGCTTCAATTCGATACAATCCACGCCGTTTCTTCTCATGCCACGTTCCTCCGACGAAAAGTCCGGCCCCTTGAGATATCTGAGGAATCGCATAAACTTCAGCTAAACTAATGTTTGGAGATGATTGAAGACAACAGACAGAAGTGTCCGCAGCCAGATACATTTCATCTCCTCCTCCCCAAAGAATCGTTTGAATCCATTGATCTCTTCCGAATCCACGAGCATTTTTAATCAAGCATCCAATGCATTCTTCATCATCCAAATGTTTACAAAAGACAGCAGATATTGAATCATAATGATAATACACTTGTAGTCGTCCTTTTCCATTATAACTCTGCCAATAACCAAAAAAGATGAGACCGACGTCAGAATCTGATTTGAAATTAGTTGAGATTGCAGGAACAGCGGCTCCATTCGAATCAATATCGAATGCATCTTCGAAATGAAGAAATGAAAGTCGATCGATATCTCTTCTCAAAGAATATGATCCCTCTTCTGCATCATCACATTTACTCAATTCATCAAAAGTTCCACTCAATTTCGAGCATCCACATCCAACGCAAAGAGGACTAGTGCTGACAGTTCTATAAATTGGATCAATTGTCTTCAATAATTTCAGTCAATTTGTGATTCTTACTCTTGCAATCGTTTTTGTGGTTTATCGAAACTATACATACAGTCATCGTTTGTGTCAGTTGGATCGATTAATTGAATGTTCCCATTTACAGAAATCGAAAGAGTTACAGTTCTGAAAATGAAATTTATAGAAGAAATTGTTCAAAAAGAAATAGTTATTATTAAGAAAATCTAATGAAAACTCACTTGTCGGTATCATCACTCATTGACTTCGCCAATTCAATTTCGGGAAAATCATCAATTTTCAGGAAATGACTATCCGGTTCGCTGTGTTTAACGATGACAGTATGCCACGTGGCATCTGATAAATGACTGATTGCAATCGGAATTCCACCATCTGCACGAATCATAAAATCATTCTCCAAACGAACTTCGGATGTTGAACTGCCACAACGAAGAGAGAAAAGTGTCTGATTTGTGGTATCAGTTCTGAATGCAAAGGCGTAACTCCATTCAAGATTCGCTTCTAAATCAACTTCGAATTTTCCCCGTACAAGGCATTCCGGCTGAGAAATATGTTTACAAAGAAGACGTGTTGTAGTGACAAATGGATTGAATTCATAGTCATCTTCATCTGGAATCAAATGTCGAACACCAGCAAATGATTCATCGAAAAGGAAATCTTGACGTTCTTCTCCAGTGTATTCGATTCTCGTTGTTTCATTCAGCAAAGAGACAACTTTGATTGATCCTCTTCCTGATTCTGGAACATTTTTCCAGTTGACAGTCAGTGTTTGCGTACATTGAGATCGTCTGACCAATTCTCGAAGATGATACAAATCGGGAACTCTGAAACAATTCTCAACGAATGAATTCCTCTCGAAACTCACTGAAAATTGACAGATTTCTTTCCCATTACTTGATATGAATTCTCCAATGCAGAATGTATTTCTGTGAATGAAATTTCATTCTCAAATGTACATTGAACATTCGAAGGAACTGATGAATGATGACCAGTAATTGGAAGTACTGAACTTTTATGAATACCGGCAAGATAATGATTATAACATGAGAATCTCGGTTGAATTTCACCTGAAATCCCATCATTGTGGTTTTTTGAACTATAAATTAAATCACACTTACAATTGACTGAAACAGCTAAAATTTGTAGAAAAATAATGAGAAATCGGGGATTGTCTCTCCGCCTTTCGCTCATTTTTGGTGAGCAAAAAGAGAGATTTTGAGAGGAAGATGAGACCTGAAAAGGCGGTAAAAATGAACTGAAGATAAAAAGAAAAAAAAGTTTCCTCCGGGGAGAAAAGAAGTGAGAAGAAGATGAAAAGTTTCGATATTCAACCGATAATCGGGCATTTCCGGGACACCCAAAAAACGGAAAATGCGAAGGGAGCCAGGGAGCGGAGCCAGGAGCCGAAAGAGGAGAAGAGCACGGAAGCGGAACGGATAACTCAAAACAATTTCGGAAAATTGAAAAAGAATTCCAATTTTTAGAATAAATGAAAATATATTAGAGAACTGGTCTCTGAAATCATTTCTTATAATCTAGGAGACTCATAAAAAGTACGAAAAAACAAGAAAAAAGGGGAAAGGCTTAGTGGTTCAGTGCTTTCCCCGTAAAGGGCGAAAAAAAGGGAAGAGTCACGAAAGAGAGTTTTTAATAAATCATCGGAATCGGTGATGTAGGTCACGGAGGAGTAACAACACAAAAAAAGAAAAAAGAACTGAAAGTTTCGAATATGATTTTCATATGAATACAACGAGTTGAATAGAGGGAGAAGGAGAAAAGGAAAAGGGAATTCGACCGTGGGAAAAGTGATTTGAAAGAGATATTCGGATATGTTAAAATGAAGAGAAAAGAGGGAAACGGAACGAATTATTCAATAGAAGACAACAAGAATTCTATTCTGAAATTCAGATATTGGGTCAACAAAAACAAAAAAACCCCAAGAGGAATTCTCGTAATGAATGAAGTGATTTACTACTAGGAGCTTCTTTTTGACTTCCGAATGAAGAGAAGTTCGGATTTTTGGGAATGAAGAAAACTGTAGTTTGAAAAGAAAAAAAACTTCACAATTAGAGGGCGATCAACTGATTTAGTATATCGAATATTGAAGAAGAAAGAAACTTTCACAAGGAATAATTAATAAGTGAAACATTGAGAGTTTCTAGAAACGAACACTCTTCTTTTTTTCCTTTTTATGAAACTCTTCTTTCGAAATTTCCTTTTTTCGAATACCATCTCAATGACTCATTTTTTCCTTTTTCATATCGAACAAAAACGGTCGTTCTTCGAACTTTTTGGAACGAAAGTGTGAAAAGAATAACATGAAAAAAGGAAATACTTTTGCTCTTCTTCTTCTTCTTCTTCAGGAATCTCTGTCTATGTCATTTTGAAGTTTAATTATGAAGAGTAGTAGTAGAAATAAAAGTAGTAGGAGTACATAGTGAATGATAAGTGTGAAAAGGAATGAATGGAACACGAGAGAGATCATTGAAGATGAAGAGACTTAGAGAACGGACAAAAGACAATAAGAGCAAAAAGGGAAGGTTAACTTGTTGAAGAGAAGAAGAAGAAGAAGGAGAAGAAGTGCAACAGGCTTCTTGCCTCCCAGTTTTGATGTGAATAAATTAGGATTAAAAGTGAAGGAAAAGGCGTCGAAGAGAATCAGAATCAGAAGAATCAGTGATCCCAAGGGAACGAACGAAGAAGTTGAATAAGGAATAGTGAGAAGAGTCCGTCGCATGCTTTCATATTGAAATCCTATTGTTCAATTTGTTTGAACGAGTGATTAGGTGACTGTGATATGGACAGAACAAACAATCGTTTTTATTCCCCTTTTTAACATTCTCTTTTCTCAAAAAATAATTTCAATACGAGAATGACCGTTCGGTGTTGTATCGAGACTGGTCTAAAACTACAGAATTAGAAAAGTTTTTGCGGACTCAGTAGTGGACGAGAATCTGACTTCTTCCGTTCTGGGAATTTAATTAACTGTATTTATTGTAGTTCATCGCCAGAAAAATCCTTCTGTAAAGGAAGATTGTATCGAAAACTTCGGCTACTTTCGGATATTATATTCTACAGTAATCCTTATAGCTTCAGAGATAAATACTGAAATGACAATAGAGGCAGACAGATCTGAGATGGTATCAACTATGAAACATTTCATCGGAACGAGTGGGTTTATTGAAATTGAACAATGTTGGAAGAGTAAGTAGTAATTCGAAAGTAGTGTAATTAATGAAGAATGGAGTTGGAGGAGACAAAAAGTAACGCTTGATGCCAGCCAAAAGTGCAAACATAGGAGCGCTCCGAGCCTTTCCCCGAGCAGCGGTGGCCAGGAGAAGAAGCAACGTTTTCGAAAAGTGTGTCAACAGTTTAGCAAATAGATTTGGCACTACTAAGTACTTGGCAAACAGTATATCACCTATAGGGATGATACCACCGAAGGAGCACCCAAACGAAAGAAGAAGTAGGAGGAGGAAGAGGAGGAGGAGGATTACATATTGGATACAAAAGAAAGAAGTTAATAGAAATAAAAAAGAGAACGAAATGAATGTAAATAAGATGAAATTCATCAATAAATGGGAGGAAATTGATAAGAAAAGAGGCTGAAAAAGAGAGAAAATGTACAAATATGCTTATGAAATTGAGAGGAACGAAGAGAAGAAAATGTGTTTAAAAGAGACGAAAAAGACGATGGAACGGCTCATAAAACAGTAAAAAAGAGGAGAAATATGGTGAGAATATGGTCTTTTTTTTCCTCGATTCAACAACAATTTCCATTCGAATATACATTTTTGAATGTATCTGTAAGGAGAGTTTTGAAAACAACAATGAAACTGTTTTGAATATTGAAAATGAAAATTTCTGAATTCAAAACATTTGAACCAATTTGAGTGAGAAGAAAAAGAAAGTAGAAGTGGGTGGGAAGAGAATGAAAATGCAAACGGATCGAGGAGCGTGGGAGCGGAAAACCGACCAAAAATTGCAGCTAATTTGGAAATAAAATTCAGAAAAAGACTTCTAACTATGTGTTTTTGTTGTTTTTTGTTTTGAAGACTTTCCAAATTAAGAAACATTTTTCTTTTGAGACTAAGTGCATTTGGAAGAAAAAGGGAAATGACATCAGAAGTCATTATAGAATTCTTATTTGGAAATACAAAAGGAGATGATGATACAATGTGTACATCATTGTGCAATATTTAGGAAAACAAGAGAATGTCCACACTGTGGCGTAACCAACTCAAAAGCGAATGAGAGAGAATGAGAGAGAGAGAGAGAATGAGAGAGAGAGAGAGAGAGAGAGAGAGAGAGAGAGAGAGAGAGAGAGAGAGAGAATGAAAGAACAGGTAATAATAATAATAAATGAAATTGGCTGCAATCTCGATGCAGATGACTCTCTCGGAGAGGTGTTATGAGAGGTCTATTAAAGTGCCACACATGAATTATTTGAATGATAGAAAAGCCAGAGGAAGAGGGAAATGAACGGGAAATGAGCAACCGGAGAGTCAAAGAGATATCTGTTTCGTTTCTCTTTCGAGATTTTTAAATAGAATCAAGGTAAAATTGAGATAAAACACTGAGAGTTTCTGGTCCTATAAGGTCTCAATTCTTCAATTTCACAAATTTCTCAAAACCTAAAATTAAGAAATTCATGAGAGGTTCAAACGAGAATTTCATGGAAATTCGAGAGATGAAAACAATCTGGAGTAACTAAAAAAGTCACGAATCGAAAGGAAAAAGCATAAAAGCGGAAATGATGAGCAATGACTGAAGAGGAAGAGGATGAGGAGCAGGTGACAATTTGCATGAATTATACAGCCGATCGTTTTGAGGTTCTACCGACCATATGTATTGCTTATTGTTGTTGACGTTTATGGATTAACAATCAAAAAGAAAAGAAAGAAGAGAGAGAGAACAGATTGTTGGATCAACATTTACAACTTAGATATACAAAGAACAATCCAACACTTTCCTGAAAGAGACATTCTGACCTTCAATAAAACCTAACAAGAAGATGACAGGTAGAAGACGTTCACGAAGAAGAGAAGAGGTGAAACGATCATTATGAGTGACACCAATTTGGGAGAAATGGCGGAGAGGATCAAGTGACGAAAAGAAGGAATAGACAGGCGGCTGGGTGCAACAATAACGGTGCGCCAGCCGGCAGATGGTCACCCAAAAGCCGACCGGAAAACGGGTTTCAACTGACTTAACCGGCAAGAAATAGAATCTTGTAAGTAGAAAAAGGAGGGTACCTGATGTCAGGTTGAATCGAAAAGACGAGCTCAATCAGGTTTAATGGGCGAAGGACGAAGAGGGCGGATTTGAAATTAAATGGATTTGGATATTCGAAAAGGAGATTCAATGGAACATGGAGATCATTTTGAGTTGTTGGTGAATACAATTTACAGGAAGATTTGAAGATAACAGACAGTTCTGATTTGAAAGGAATATATATGATTAGGGAAGAAATTCTATCATTTACAAAGTTACAAAAACCTTTGGTTGAAGTTAAAACAACTTGTTTTCTCTATTGTCAACTCTCTGAATTTTATATTTCTTCCAGGTATATATAAATAAACGAGCCGTTGCATGTCTCTCTCTCTCTCTCTCTCTCTCTCTCTCTCTCTCTCTCTCTCATTCACTCACACATACCTAATTACAGGTGTCAATATCACGGGTCTGCGTGTCCTGTCAGTTTGGATCCATGTCAATTCGGATGCCAATCTCGGGAAAACATTGGGTGAAAAGGTCTCGCGCACTCTTGATCAGTTGGCATCGCGCCAACTAACCTATGAGGTCGCTTTTGATGATGAAGCGATGACAGGTCGACGGACGCATACAAAAGAAAATGAAAAGAGGAGGAAGAGGAGAGGAGAGAGGAAGGGTGTGAAAAATTGATGTTCGTCGGCGATAAAAAGAGTTTGCCGCCCGCCAATACAGTATGAAAACGAAGAGGAAAATGTCACGAAAAGAAGGAGATGATGAACATGTCTTCTGATTGATTCAGAAGATGAGATATAAATGTGGCTAGGAATACGGAGAATCAGTGTTTTCACTGGTTTATTTCTGAACTGAAACTTCTATTTTTCGTACATTTTCAGTGGCTGTTATTTGTTTTAAAATGACTGAATTATCTGTACGAAATACGAGAATTTCGTCCACTTTTCCTCCAAAATATGCAAATTCTTTTGACCGGTCTTCTCGAAGTTAGTGGACGAAAGGGTGTCGAATTCTCTCGTTTTCAACTATTTTGTTTTCCAATAATGACCAATCGAAAAACGAAGAGAAGACGAGAATAAGTGTAAATGAAAAGTTTTCGAGTCTTTTGCCAATTGAAGAACAGTTTTCTTTTGTTCGATTAATGTCGACAAGAGAACTGTCTTCGAAATGAAAAGTGAAGTAATAAGATTGATTTATTTTCGAATCGAAGAGCAACTGCTTCAGAAAAGATGACACGTGGAATCATATACAAGTAGATGGATGAATACTGTCAAGGGAAACGAGTTACGTAAGAGATTGATAGGATATGGAGAAGAGAGTGAGTGACAAAACATCTGGCATCGAATAGTCTTCGATTCAGGTCAACTTTATAGAAAATATTCGAGCAGAATGAGAAGAAATGAATGAAAAGGGAATGCTCGGAACAATCAGATTCCATAAATGGTAAGAGAGAAAAAAGAAGAGAAAAAGGAGAGAAAAGAGGAGAGAAAGAGAAGGTGGATGAGTAATGATACTCGTCCGATTGTTCGGACTCAGGTAACCGGAAATGGACTGATGAGCAATCGAGAGGGCAAAGAAGAAAAGGGGGAAGACATTTTTTGGACTTTTTGGAGAGGAAAAAGAAAAGAAATGAAAGAGAAATCATCCGAAAGGTGGTTCCGAAGTGTCGGGCTCTTCTCAATTGGAACAGTGCCAAGAGAGTAAATGGCGACAGAAGAGAGTGAATAGAGAGAAAGAAAAGGTGTCTTACGGAAGGGGCGCACCGTGTCTTTTTATGGCTTTTTGTCACCGCTCTTCTGCTGTCCATTCTTTTCCATTTTTCTTTTGTGTATCTTCTGTATATTTGCCCTTTTTAGGAGGGAAATGGTGGGGGTTGAAAAAGATAGAAAAGAAGAAGAAAAGCAGTGAGAGAGAGAGAGAGAGAGAGAGAGAGAGAGAGAGAGAGAGAATCATGCAAATATGCGAATAACAATAATAATACAAATTAATGGGTATTGATTAGTGATAAAAAGAGACAACAATTTGAATTCTATTGAAATCGACAATGATTAGCGCAACGCATTAGCGCATTATGACAGGTTCAAACAAGGTGAAAAGACATGAATAATTGGAGAAATGAAAGGGAAGAAATGAGGAAATAAGGATGAGGAACTGTGTGCATTTCGATGAACAGTTACTTTTCTGTATTCTCTGTAACAGAAAGATACAGTATCCAACAATTTATGAATATTCTGACAAATCATTTGAGAATCGATCATCCTTTTATAACAATAAAATCTGTAGAAATTTCTTAAGCCTTATGGTTGCAGCCGAACTTATTCAAAGTGAAGGACTCGAATGGGAAATTTCTGATGGACGAATCCTCTTGTGAATCCTATCCATAACTCTTTGAACTGTCTATGGTACAGTACTAATTAACTTTTGACTGTTTCGGCCGTAGATCATTCGTATCGCTTGCCAATTAGCAGAATCAAGGTGAATGAACGAGAGAAACGTCCACTTTGAAGCCGAAAAAGAGTTCGTCCTTCATGAAAACATTAAGGTTTTCTATCGAAAGGAAAACACAAAAAACTCATTATTCATTCACGTTCGCGTCCCATTCCAATCATTTTTTTTTCGAATGGTAAACCCCTTTTCATCACTTTTCTATCCGAATAAACCAATCCATATCTCATCCGTTTTGACAGCTTTCACCCACTATTTTTCAATGAATATCCTCATTCCAATCATCAAATTGTCTTTGTCGGTAAAGTAACAGAGAAAATGATGAGAAATTGAGGAAAAGAAGACAAAAAGAATAAGAAGAAGTTGGAAAAAAGAAAAAGGAGAAGGCAACTGGAATCAAGAATGAGTCTTCCGGCTGGAGATGTCGTCGGTTGGAAGAGGAGAAGAAGCTCATTTGTGATTCGATTTTGGAAGAAGAAGAAGAAGAAGACACCAAAAAAAGAAGTGAGGAAGAGCAAAAATTGATGAGAAGACACGGATTTCCCTCCAAAAAAAGAAACAAATTAAAAAGGAAACTGAAAAGAAGAAAAAGAAGAAGAAGAAGAATAAGTTGTACTGATGACAGAATGTTGCAAAAGAAAAGAGAAAAGAAGAAGAAGAATAAGGAACGGAAGGATTGGAATTCAAAGAAAACTTGGAAGATAACTCAATCAAGCTGTCTTCCGACGAACATTTCACATTTTTGAGAGATTTCGAATCGAAAATTCTTTGACGCTTCTCCAAAATAAGGTAGAATTGGTTTGAAGTGAATGAATTCTCGAATTTGTTAGTCAACTTTTACAGATAATGATAGTTTTTAGACGAAAAGCAGTTCTTGGATACGAAAATAACATTCTGAACAGAAAACAAATTATTTGACTTCTGAAATTCATAGAGAAGATGCTCATCTTCTTTCGATTCTACGGAATCGTCACCACGAGAGGAAGTTTGACATTGTTCTAACGATTCTTCGGATCTCTCTTCGGTGGAAGTTTTGGTAATCAAAGAAAAATCATCTGAATTTCTCTCGGGAAACGTCATGACTGTTTACTTATTCATATGAAATATCAACTTTTCTCTCTCTCTCTCTCTCTCTCTCTCTCTCTCTCTCTCTTTCTCTTTCTCTTTCTCTTTCTCTTTCAATTCATCATTTTCTTTGCTAATGACAGGTTGCACATAAGTGTGAAAACCAACACAAAAGTCATGAAGCACATGCTTTTTCCGTCGGCTTGTCAAAAGTGAAGAGTGCCTGCTCTTTAGTGGAAATATGATGAGAGAAGAGGGCACCGGAACAATCGGATGCCGATTCGGATGCCCGATTCATCGCGTGTTTGTCCCATTTCGGAGAGAAAAAAGACAGAAAAATGCAGTTGCACAAGGGAGCGATGCGTGGTTTTTGTCGATATAATTGCATACGATTAGCTGTGGAATATGCACACAGACATCCGAAAATCAAGGACAAAATGAATAGAGAAAAGAGAGAGAGAGAGAGAGAGAGAGAGAGAGAAAGAGTCAATTAAATTGAAATTAAACCATTTCTCTCGATTAGAATGAACCATAAAAAATGGAAAAGGATACAGGATAATTGAATATACTTTGAAAGCTTTCTGAATGATTGTTTTTCCAAAGTGATTGAATGCATCTTCAAAAGAGAGCAAAAGAAGGAAGAGATCTTGCTCTTTTCGGATGGAAATAGAAGAGAAGACAGCTGAAACAACAATGATTCGGAAGAGTAAAGAGAAAAAGGATACATCCTGCTTTGGACCGATCGCCTTCAACCGACACATACCGGCCCTCCATCCCTCCTCCTTCATCCCTTCCTCCCACCGAATCATCGCTTTAATCGAATTACATACAATCGGTTAGCAGCAGCAAATATACCGAAAAAAGAGAGAAATCTAGGGGAAACAGTTCAGTGATCGGAGACGAAGGAGGTGACAATTAGAATGAGAGTTCGAGCATGAAATGACATTTATGAGTTGTTATTTGTAACGAAAAGGAACAAAACTGATTGAATGAGAATCAGTTTATGGAAGTAGGAGAAGGAGAAATTGATTCTGAACACAGAAGAAGTGTATAGTTAAATGAAGCGTGCAGTTATTCTGTTTCCGACAGTTTTCAAAAAATGTGTTTTCTGAATTAGTCAAGAACATATAGTACGGAGAGGTTCTCTACATTTTTCACAATTAACACATTTCTAATCCAACAGTCTTCTGGATTAGTGTTTCAAACAAATGTTTGAAAAAAAGTTGATTAATAGGGATTTTCTGGAAACAACTTTCTCCTATTCAATTCGTTTTATTTTTTCGTCTGAATTTAGAGAAGCAATGAAATCTAGACTTTTTCATAGCTATGGCTGGAAATATCTGACCGAAAATAAGAACAGAAATAAGTATAAACTACAACAAAAGTCTCTCGGAAAACTATATTCTTCTAAGATTTTCAGTAATCGTACACTCGGTTTCCTAACAGAAGAATCTATAAAATCTCAGTAATACTGTCATTTGGATATTCATTTTCTTCTGAAATGTCTCCTGGTTTTTCTTCTTATTGACACTTTGTTTTCTTCTTTTTATTCTAATAATATTGGTGTTCATTGGATCCAGAAAGTGCATGTCAACTGACTGAATCTTTCCGAATGTCCAATGCATCTGTCGATTTTCGTTTGGCCTTGCGTCACGAAAACTACTGTCGTTTCATGTGCAATGAACCCTCTAATTTATGTGTTTCTTACAACAACGCAAAGAGAGAAAATACGTTCCAAAAAAGCAAAGAAAGTGAGAGAGAGAGAGAGAGAGAGAGAGAAAGAGAGAGAGAGAAAGAGTATTGACAAATCCATAAATTACAGGGAGTAGAAATGTTCTTTTTCGTTTCGTGTTCCATAAGCAGACAGCTGCATTTGGATAGGGGGAAAAAGATTTCCCATGAGAGAGAAAAGAGGGAACAGTATTTGTATACTACAAACAATATTTGATGACGATATGACACATACAGGTGGACACATGAGTGATGAGAGAACATTCGATTTTGAAGCTGATTCGGATGGAAGAGTTGGAAGGAAATTTCGAATTTCAAACTGTCATCTAGATGTTGATTATACGGTAGCCATGAGTGGAGGAAGAGAGCTTCAACAGACAAAAGAAAACTTCACATAGACAAGAACAAATTTCAGAAAACTCTCAAGAACAACCCGTTCATAATATGAGAACTGTCAGAGAAATTGAAGAAACTGTACGTCGTTTCAAAGATTCAGATAAAGGAAAATATAAATAATTTTTTTTACTCTCTGAGCTAAACGAAAACTAAAAAGATAGAATATAATAGAGTAAACTGAACGGATAGAATATCATAAAATTGTTTTTTGTTTTGTTCATTCATTGAGATTACCACCACTCAAAACAATCAAAATGCGGTAATCGGATGTCCACTTGTCAACTGAATACATTCGTGTGAATGACCACATGTTCATTCGTTTCGAGTGGAGATCAAATTCTGAAATCAATCGACTCTTCTTCTTCTTCTTTTTTGGTAGAAGAAACAGCTAGTTTTACCGCTTGTTCCGCTCCATTTCGTTGTCTGTCCTTCTATTGAAAATGTAAATATAGTGGAAAGAGAGAGAGAGAGAGAGAGAGAGAGAGACCTCGAGATTAGATTCTATATATTGTATGTATTTGTATGTATGTACATTAAATGCAACAAAAACAGTTTCGTAGTGAAAACTGGCGTTAAGTGGATTCTGCTTCTCTTTTGAAACACGCATTGCTGCTTACAAAATGACATATTTATGTTTTTTCATGGAATTCGTAGAAATACAGAGAAAGGATTCGAAGATACAGATGCTCCGTCGTTGATTATTTCATCTGTCTGTAGAAGATCTGAATTCAAAATCTGGGATTGATGAACTTTATTTTATTTCCTTATTGTTAATCAAATTGTGATACATTGAATCTGAAAAAAAAAACAATTTTTTTAAAGGAATCTTCGTGTTTTCAGTTTTATACGGATACGGTCATACTATCCGAAGAGTAGATAAATTAATTTCGAATGTTGGTGAACTTCGTTTCTCCAAAATTCTGTGAAAAGAAAACTAAATGACATAAAACATTAAACGAGAGTTACTGTATTCCAGTTGGTATATTCTTCCAATTTGCTCCATAATTTCCACTTTTCCTTTGGTTTTCCCCCGGAACTTCCAACTCTCAAACAATGAGAAAAAGAGATGTTTTTGTGATGTTCCATCAGACCAATCATCGAGAACAATCTTCTTCCCGAAATTCGAATTCTTCCGGAAAAAATTCGAATTCATCTCACACACACATTTTCCGTTTATATCCACATATGTTTTCATCTTTTCCTTCATTTATTCTGCAGACACTTCATCATTTATTCTTTCGACCACCGCTTTTCGTCAGTCTTCTGGTATCAAAAAACAACGAGAATAATAATAATCGACGTAACAGAAAACGGGGAAAAATGAAAACAAGAGAGACAAGAAATTAATCGAAAAACGGATGGAATGAAGCCAGAAATTGATGTTCTTTCCGTTGAAATCAACTGAGAAAAACACAAATTTTCTTCATTTTGTTTTTGATTTTCTCTCGAAAATCTGTGTGAAGTCATCAGAAACTACAACTTTTTAATCTTTTTTCTGTCCAAAAATTCTATTTTTATCCATTATTTCATTCAAAACAAACTCATTCCTTCAAAAAATTCATAAATTTCTGATCTTTTTTCAACTTTTATCAGCTTTTTAACCTCTCTATTTATGATCATTTTACACTTTTCTTTCTGATAAAAATGCATTGAACTGATTGAATTTTGTCTACGTCAGATTACTGTCTGTTTTCTGCAGAAAAAGTGAGTTTTGTTGAAGATTTTCGGTTATGAAAATTAATAAATCACAATTTCTCACGTCATTTATGAATTGTGTGGCCAAGATGAATCGGATTGTATTTCAGCTCAAAGGAAGACAAAAAATGATTTCTGTTTTTGAAAATGGATCATCCAAAGAGAGATAAAAGGATGGAATAAATGTCTAGTGACCTTATTCAAATCTTTAGAATTCTTTGAATTCTCTCTTTCATTTAGTTCAAAAACACAATAATCTGAAGAGAAAAGAGATGAAAATTGATTGAATTTTGAATTCTTATTTGCATTTTTCTCTTCAATCCAATTAATTTTGTTTTTGAATTCAGAAATTTCTTCCTAGTTTTATCGAAATTCGGTGTATTTCCATCCCTTCCGATAACCTTTTTCCATGCAAATGTTTGACTTTTTGACTCTTCAAACTAGAATTTTAGATTAGGCGTTATCACGAATTATGTCACGAGATCCAATAAACTTTTCGGTGACATGATGCATTCTTCTTTCGATTACTGTAGTTCTCATGACATTTTCTGTGATTCAAATGGCACCATCAATCACAAAATATCATGAAGAACGTCACATAAATCTGGCTATATCCGAGCTTTTCGAATGTGATGATTTATGCCCTCAAAGTCCTTTTTCTCCTCTGATACTAATCCACGCGTCACTGAAACAAGTTTTATTTCTTTTTCTTTCAAGTTTCTTCAGAAAAACAATGATCTCAATTCATTTTTATTTTCAATTTTAGAGATTTGATCAGTTAAAGGAATTAACGAAAAATGCAGAGGAAAACACGGATTTTGACAAATTTTTAAAAAGAAACCCTTGAAAAAATCATGTGTGTTCTCAAATCTTCTTCTGTTTTTTTCTTCGCTTTTTCACTTACTCATAATTTGTTTTTTTCTTTCATTTCGAGACCAAAGTTCTTGTTTTTTCAAGTTTCGTATGGTATAAAGTTACACTTGAAGAACTGGTTTTTCAGCCATTATCAACGGTCATTTTACTCTTAAACATTTCAAAAAATATGTATGTAAAGGAGAAAAATTTCAATTTCAGATCAGTTTTTTTCTCGAGAAAATAGACTTTCTCATCGAGTTATTATCCTTTTTTTCGATAAAAAACATGACTATTTTCTTATTATTTTCTCTTAGAAATGTATGAAATATTTGAGTATTTTATCGTATTTTCTCTCAAAAAAAACTCATTTTTCCTTTCTTTTTTCCCTCGATTCGAACATTTCGTTCTGTTCCGTTCGTTTTAGTCATCATCTGTTTTTTTCGTCAATTTTCCCACGTCTTTCGTCGCGGTTCGTTATTCTGAATGAGATCTCACGTCAACTGGGTGGTCTGGATAGAAAACGAAAAAAACAACACGACCTGACTCAATTTAATTCAGTCTTTTCGTTTTTTTCCTTTCTGGGTTGGTAATCTTTTGGAAAAGAGGAGTTCAGAGACTAGTTT
Source organism: Caenorhabditis tropicalis (assembly GCA_016735795.1). Taxonomy (NCBI): domain Eukaryota; kingdom Metazoa; phylum Nematoda; class Chromadorea; order Rhabditida; family Rhabditidae; genus Caenorhabditis; species Caenorhabditis tropicalis. The sequence goes on along the minus strand of CM028614.1, from coordinate 5,399,117 downwards.
CTACAAAATATGGATCAAAGTATTCTTTCTGATGAACACAGAATACATTCAATCTTTCTTCCAGGCGTCTCCAATTGTTTTCCATATTCTTTAAATTCTTAATAAATCCTTTTTCATTTGAATTTTCAAGTTCTGTCAAACGAAGATTTCTAATGGAAAATCATAAGATTCATTCCAATTATTCATCTGAAAACTCACTTTTCTTTCATTTATTTCATCTGCTTTTCCTTCTTTGTTTGATTTTTCCATCCTCTTCTTTCTTCTTTTTCTTCTCCACTACATAATATCTTACTTTCATTTTCCTTTTTTTGGGAGTACGTTCCTCTCATCTCAGATTTCCGTTCTCCCACGTCTTTAGAAGAAGATCCACATCTCAGACATGTCATTTTAGTTTCAAAAAATGATACTATTCTCGTTTATATTCGCCTTCTTCTTGTTATCGAAATGTCATCCTTTTCACTCGAAAATCTATTTTTCTCCATCTTTAATTTCCCTTTTCTATGACACCAGGAAATGACATTTTTCAGTTTCTGACTCCGTGGGCGACGAGACGATTTCTAATTACCGTTTTATAATTATTCATTGCTTTCGCATCACATCCGTTCCTTTTTTCACAGTGACGTCTTCTTTTTCCCATCTGTCTGTCAACCTAATCCGTCATTATCATATGACGTGGCATCTTCTTTTTCTTCTTTTTCTTTCTGGAGTACCACCCAATCAAATATTCATTAAACCAACTCGTTTGTAGGTCTTTCTTCTATTCTTTTTCTGTATGAAACTGACGCTTTTCGTGTCTATTTGAACGTGTCACTTGAATATTAAACCCAGAAGAATCATCGTCTAGTATTCACTCCAATTCGTGTCTTTTTGTGACGTTTGAAGCAACAACGACAACATTTCGAGAAAAATACAAACGGAAAGTCAGATAACATTTCGTTTTGAAAGCATTTAGATCAGATCAGAAGATTCTGATAGCTGTCTGAAGATTCGATTGGAAATCTTCTCTAGAGTCTCTGAAGTCGAAATTTTCTGAATTGTTTTCATAAAAACAGAACGAAAAAGAGCTCGATTAGAGATGATTCAAGTTGAATCCAACTTAAGCCTTTTACGGGAGTCCAGACAATAACAGTTTTTGAATATCCTCTCAGATTATCAAATTGTTTTCTTCTTCTTCCGCGAAAAGTTGATTCATCGTTTTTCGAATTATTTGAAATGACAACCCTCGTGATCCTCGTTTAGGTCAGCTTGATATCTTTGAAACTGGCAATTAGGTCGTTTTCGATTCTTCTTTTTCCATTTGTTTCCTTCATTCTCACACAAGTTTCTATCCATTTTGTGTCACGTGTTCCTCCAGTTTCCATTATCCTTCATCCCAATTTGCCAATCTCATCTCATGTTTATTCATCGTTCCGTTGTCTTCCATCAGTTCCTTCTTTTTAAACAAAAGGTTCACACATCGAAATGAAATGATATCAGTTAAAACCTCCCTGTGATGCTCGACTTTCAACCCCTTTTCTATTCCATATCAGTTGTGTTTTTCAACGATTTGCTCCTTTTTCTGGGAGAATTTCACTTTTTGTAGACAATGTCTTCAACTCAAAACACACAGTAATCCGATTATTTTGTGATAAAAAAGGTCACGTGTTTTCACTTTTTAAGCCATTTTCTACCTGTACTTTGTATCAATTGACGTATGATTTCAGTTGCCACCCATATCTGAAAAACACGGATCAATGGATTCTTTTATTCAGAATATCTCTGTTTTTTATTCTGTTTTTCAAATATGAAATCAGATTATATCCTCACAGATTAGTGTGTCCTCGATCGGTTCTCTTCCTCATTTCTAATGAAATGATTCAAAATGACAGTTAATTCTGTCAATCATTTCCAAGTCAGAAAGTTAATTCTAGCGTTTTGAAGATACTATGACAGAGAGGAAGGAGTGTGATTTCGAAGAAAAAATGGTTCGGTCAAGGTTAGGAATATGGAATGTTCATTGATGTCAATTTATAGATGACTAGTTTATATTTTTGATTAATTGAGAACTCAAAATGTCAAACTTCGGAAGTGAAAATGAGTCGAAGGAAGAGCAGAAAATCAAGGTACAGTACTTGTGTATTTACCGTTTTACTACGCGGCTGATTCAGTAATTATAAAAGAATTAATTCCGATAAGAAAGTGAAAAGACAGCAAATGGAATGGAGTAAATGTGTAAACGAATTGAGAGTATTTTCGGAGAATTCCTTGGACCTCAGGTGACATGTTTTTTGCAAAAATGCACGAAAGATTCATGTGGTTTTATGATGAATAAGGGTTTTTAGTTTCTCAAAAACTTATGAAAACTCTTTTGAAATGCTGAAGATTGTGTTAAATTTCAGTTATATCTTTCCTCATTTCGATATAAATTCATCAAACTTCCCCATTTTCTTTCTAATATTTTCGACGAATTCATTTCCAAGTCAACCAACAGAATCATTTATTCTGATTCATTTCCAAAAACTACAAACTCTCATTTCTTTTTTCTGTTTTTCGTTATCGTTTTCTTTCTTTTTCTAAATCAAGATACCAGAAACCAGGAAGGAATTCTTATGAATTCTGATTTTTCGATCCCTAAACCATATCACCCGACGACCGTTTAGAAGCCAAATGACCATTGGCTCGTCAGTTTTCTTCTCGTTTTTCGAGGAGAAACCTCGTGACACGGTACTCCCACACTCGTTTTTTTCGCCTTTTCTGCTGATACTGCGCGATTCCGCAACTTCTTTTTCGATCACACTCCTTTTTCTAGAAATGGAGAGAGAGAGAGAGAGAGAGAGAGAGAGAGAGAGAGAGAAACGTCTGTTATCAAGAATTATAGTGAGAGTGTGTGTGAATGTGATGTGATGACGATGCGATTGTGCAACATTTGGTGGCGCCTGCTCCTAATTCGTTGACTTATTTCCTTGATTCACTTTCTCCGAATACCTTTTTTTTTCTCAAAAATCTTTTGATTCACAACCAGATTTTCTTCTGTTTTTGTCTTTGCCTTCACCAGAAGCCACGCCCACTATTTCTCTAAAAACATCTACCTATTTACTTCGTCTTCGTTCAATTTCCTGTCCCGCCTCTTTTTCTTCTCGTTCCGTTCACTTCTTCTCATATATTCATAACTTTCAGAGTAATCTAACCAGCTCGTCTGGGAGACAATAAGAAGAAATGTCATCGCTTCGAAACTATTTTGCTCTTCTCTTGGCATTAATTCTTCCGTTGGCCATCATATGCCACGGACCGGAAGACTATAGACCTGAAGAAGGTCTAACAGGGCACAATGGCGTCTTCCAGGTACGTCACGTGCTTGTTTTAACATTTCTATTTTTAGAGTTTGATTACTGTAAACGTGAGCAAAAATCTAATTGAAGTCTGGAAAAAGAAGTTTCTTGTTTTCCGTTTTGAATAATATGTCTCGGTGATTTGGGTTTTCTGGTTTCAATTTTCATTGAATCCATTCCGAAATGCTCATGTTTTCTTGTTTTTCATCCATTAATTTCGAAAATTGAATCCAGATTTACGTGTTTTACTAAACCTATTTTCAAAGATAAAAACCATTAGTCATTGAGCATATTAGAGAATAATCTCAATACCTCTTTAGTCCTTTTCTCTTTTTTCTATCCAAATGAATCATTCTTTTTGCAGGTTCTTCCATGGACAAAGTATGAACTTTCACTCATTTCTTCTCTTCATGCAACAGCTAATTATCCAGAAGTTATGAAAATGGTTCGGGACAAGTTACTGATTTCGGATGTTGCTCCAAACGACCGACGGAAGATTGAACGAATGTTGAAAAGTCTTCGACCGCCGCCAGTTTTCAATTCATTCCTTAATGAGCACGAGGCTGAAGAGGTAACAAATATCCATGAGAGATTTATAAAAGAGTCGGAATATTTATAGGTTCGAAAGGCTCACAGTGAGAAGAATGTGGATGATGTGTTATACGTAATCGGGAGAAAACTTTCCGAACTTCCGGACTTTCTCAGAGATCAAGCAGTCACTTATCTAACGAAACACACGCCGACAATTCAACCTCCAGACTTTTAAAAAACTCTGATTTTTTGTATTTTCATGTATAGTCAGTTGTATCTATTCTCCCTTCCTCCCTTTCTCACTTCATCTACTAATTCCTGTTTTCCTCTCGCCTAATTTTTTATTTTTTGTAACGGGTTAGAAGATATTGTAACTATTTCCCTCTAGATATCTCAACCACAACCCGATTTCACTCTCTATGTTTCTTCTTTCCATATTCTATATGTATATTATACTATTGTGTTCAATCATACTGATCTTTTCAACCATTCGATATCCTTGTGTCCGATCTCAAATTGTCCCGTTCCGCCCTCCTCATCCTGTATATTTTGGCGTGATCCCATTGTCATTTGCCCTCTGGATCTGTCATTTTCACTGAATTACCCAAACTGTATTCAGAATGAAAAATTGTTTTTGTGAGAAATAACAACACCAAAAGAAAAAAGAATTTCCATACAAAAACTCATTGAGTTATCAGCCATTCATCGTTGTGGGCGGTCGTCTGTTTTGGAGTGAACAATGAATGAAAAGCAATAGATAAAGAAAAAGGGAAAAGTGAATTGAAAAAAGGGAAAACGAACTTAAAAAAGGGGACTACTGAATGAATTCTTTATCATTTGTACTTTGAATTCTGAAGAGAGTCAACAATAACAACTCGTTTTTCTTTTTGAATGAAAAGATGCTCTCAAGCGGAATTCTTTGAGAATAAATAAGATATTTCTGGAGAAAAATAGATAATTTATATCTGATAATACAGATTAAATGACTGGGCAATAAAGAATTCATTCAAAAGAATCTATTGAAGAATAGAATTGGAAGCTATCGAGAAAACAGATCTTTCAATAACTCTTTTTGAATCATATTCTTCTTTTGTTCAAATTATTCTTCCAATTTTGAGAACCCTCTCTGCATTTTTTCTCTGATTCAGAGTGCCTGGATGAACGAAGTTCAATCGCTTAAAGAATCAACACAACATTACTGCGGACGAGTTGTTTGATGTGAGAGAGAGAGAGAATCTCTTCAAAGGTCACTATACACTTTCAAAAAAAAGAAGAGAAAAACATGTTCTCTAGGATGTTTTAACGACACACAATTGCACGGAATGCCCAGAATAATTGATGTTTCATGAAGACTCCGAACGATTTTTTTACTGCGAATTCGAACATTGAAATGAGAAATGAAAGATCAAAATTGAACGTATTTTTTAAAAATAAATCGTAATAGAACGGCACATATAACTGATAATTCAGAAGAGTTTGAAGAAGTCACCCATCGACAAAAACACGTTTTCAAAATTTCGAATTTGAATCATTGAAAAGTCGAAAAGACACGAACACTTTCTGTTTACTTGCTCGAGAATCGTATTAAACCTGTGTCAGCATTTTCTGGAAAACAAACAATTCGTTTCGAACAATCTAGTTCTCTGACAATCGTTCTCGATTTTCTTTTCAGCTCTTTTTTCCGTTTTATGTTCTTTTTCTCAGTATTTCTACCATTTACAACCAAATTTCATGGCCTTTTATAGCAATTGTAGAGAAAAAAACCATTTAGTTTTAGTGATTAAAAAAGCATTGGAGGAAAACCACGTGGTCGTTGATGATTGATACTTTTGAGAAAAGTCTAGAAAACACATTCCAACAAATTGAAATCGACAGTTCCCTATAAACAATATGAGAAAATACACTTTTGATTGCACTTCCTTTTCTACAGAAAATCAGAAAACAAGAACAGAAAAAGGGATTTTCAGGGAATTGGATTGCAGCCAAAAATAAATAATTCAATCTTGAAAGACTTTGATGAATCTTTTGTGAACATTAAACTTCATCTTTATGTGTTTTCATAATTTTAAAACTTTTGTTGGAAGTTTCTGAAGTTTCAAGATTTTTCCAGCATCCGAAGAATCTAGATTTCGTTTCGTTGCAGAATCTCTCAGAAGTACATTTTTGAATAGATAGGTGATGACGCAGTGTGTTTTACAGATCTATACTTTTCGTTTCCAGCTTTTCCAACATTACGGCCAATCATTCTGGCACTTTTATCATTTTCTTTTCTGCTTTCTCCTCCGACCGACACACTGATAAGCTTCTGAGTGCACTTTAATCTGCACTTTCGAACCATTGTTTAGGTGAAAAAATGGAATTGAAAACAGATTTTTCGAAGGTCAAGACATTCATTCGTCACGCAGATAGACACATTTCAATCGGTCGTTCTTACTCTTTATTGTCCCTGTACTACTAAAAGCGTCAATCAAATGGGGCCGGTCGTTCGCTCTTTTCCCCCATTTCTCTCCTCTCTTAGTACATTCAGGTCTCCCCACATTCTGTTTGGCGCCTCGCTCCTTTGGCTCCGTTTCTCAGTTTCTCTCTCTCTCTCTCTCTCTCTCTCTCTCTCTCTCTCTCTCTTTATCTATCTTTCGGATCTTTGTCTTCCACACAGCAGTCGTTCCCAATTGGCTGATCTGTTCTTCAAAAAAAACCGCTTCACAACGTGCCTCTCGCAACGTTTCAGTGCATTGAGACATCTCCGTCCCTGGTACGGGGTTCAAGAGAAAAAAGAAGGAGAAGAAGAGGCGTGAAGAGAGAATTGTAAGAGTGGTCAACGCACATTCTCGTCTGTTGGCAGACCAGAAAAACCAACACACCGATTTCATTTTTCCCCGTTTCTATACTCTTTTCCTGTCCATTGACCATCACATAGTTTTGACCCTAATCATCTCCAGACGACAACAAACATGTCTGCCTCTCCAGTTGTCTACTCTCTGCTCGCAGTCCTGCTCCCACTTGTCAATGTCCTGGAAGCAGCTGTCTGGGAGGTCGACCCGACCTTCGTCTCAGCGTCTGGGGTCCTCACATGCGAGCATTATCATGAAAGAGAATGGTGTTTCAGAATTGTCTTATTGGAAATCGACACATTGTAAGTGAAATTCAGAGTATGGGAAGAGTCAACAACTTTTCATTTTTCAGTAGCAATGATTTGATAGATGAATATGGAGCAAAGTGTACGGAATCTGAGACTTTCAATTATCACTTGAGTGGAAGGGTTTATGGAGACGGGTTCAAAGATGTAATTTTGATATTTTTCTTTTATTTTTCAGTTTCATAATTTGTTATCAAAGTCGAGAGTTTCTTGATAACAGAACGGTAATCAACTACAACTTTCAAGTTGTTCTTCTCTGAGTTCATATGAATGTTTGATTGAAAATCAAAAGAAAATAATTATTTATTTGATCATTAACTTATATAAAAATTCTGTTAATGATCCCATCCGATCTTCCAATCGTTTCCACATTTCAGAATTTCTACGAGTTCCAATTGTGGTTGTATCACAATTGCTCAGAACACGGGTCGATTCGCAAGCAAATTCATCAGTTCGACGAAGAACCGGTATCAAAAAAGTGAGTTTGAAGGACATATTATTAGAGGATAATCGTTGATTTTTCAGAGAAATCTTTCGGGTTCGTGATTATAAATGTCTTTCAAATGCTAGCACTATACGGGTACCTTCTTACTTTGAAGATAAATAATTTCTTATTCTTTTTCTCGTTTAAAAGTACAAGTAGTTTTTGAAACATTCGTTTTTAAGAATGTACATATTTTAACAGGAAATGTTTCATTTCGGAATGCACGACTCTCTTGAGAATTTAGTTCTCTTTTTTTAGAAGACCAGAAGTTTTTTTCCCGTCGAAGAGAGAGAAAGAGAGAGAGAGAGAGAGAGAGAGAGAAAATAGAACCGGAGTTTTAAAAAAGAGGAAAAGCGTCGTTTCGTTTCTGTTCCGAAAAGAGAAATGGATGAATAACAGATGAGAGGTTTTTGAAAGTGAATAGTAATATTTATTATTGATGGCACGTTAAGGGAGATGTTGATTTATTATCTGATGATGATGAATGTTTTCCTTCGTTTGGCAACATTAATTCCAACATTAAATTATCAATCGAAGCGAGACCAAAAAGTTTCGCCAACTGAACATCTTCAACTAGATCCCGAGAAATGGCTAACATCGGAGGCAATAGGAGAAGAAGATTGGCGAATCGAAGTGGCATATCTCTGTATGGGGATACAAAACGGACATGCCTTTCAAATGATTCCAATATCTGAAAAAAAACAAAACGTTTTTCAAACTAATAATGCTTTATCATTTTCCGAAACTAATAATGCTTTATCATTTTCCGAAACTATTTTCTAATATTCCGGAATATTCGTTTGAATACTCACTCTCTGTCGCATTTCTTCAACATCGCTGTATGATTCGCTGCTAATCCCTTTTGCCACTGAAACTTTCTGTAGGAAACAAAAGTCAGGAAACCATTAAAAACTCACATGGATCGAAAAATGCGATGGCTTTTAACGCAATGTACTCGATTTCATTCATGTGTAATTGCCTCATTGGATTCGTCACCTGGTCTATAATTCGCTCTGCGACTCGACTGCAAGAAAAATATAAATAAAAAGCCCTCAGTTGAAAAAATAACCGGCTATTTTTTATTCAATTGTTGTTTTAGAAAGTAGGCTGAGCCAATGTTTCAATTGAACGTCAAAACAAAAACTCACTTCATATCTGGAATTTTTGGACTATCTTTATGTAAACATGTCTCATTTGTCAGCCAAACTGCATCTGATAAATGAATACTTCGGAATGCTGCACACATCACCAGATGCTGTGCAGAGAAGTGTCTGAGAAGGGCAACTTGTGTCGCATTATCAACTCTTTTGAATCCTTCAAGTACTTTGGCCCATTCAACCATCAATGTTAATTGTTGATTCATACTATCTGTTACATCTACTGTCGTTGCTTGTTTTCGTGCTTCTGCTGTTTTAGTGATCACTGTCGTTCTGAAAACGATTCTTGATTGAAGAATGTGAACTATTCCATCTCTCTCTCTCTACCTTAGTTCTCTTGTAGACGCTTCTGCTCTAATTAGTGTATCAAGTAGTGGATCATCAGGTATGATTCCATTTATTATTGAGTTCAAAGGTCGAATTCGATCTCTTTCTGTTTGTACAGCGTCTCTTCTCATTCCTTTCCGAAGACATAAATCGAATCGACATCTTCTACACGAATTTCGTTTTGCTGAAAATTATTACCGGTGAAAGCAGACAGTCCCTAACTTTTATTTATTTTGTAAGAAAGCATGTAACAACTTGTGTGATGATTGAATACAATCTTTCTGCGTATAAGTGTATCGAACACTATTTCTAGCCGACCCAAGAGGATTATTACGAAAAGATGCGCGGTGTGTACGGAAAATACAAACACACGGAATAATAGAAAATTGAGTGGTGGAGCGGAATAAGGGGAACGCAGTAAAAAAAGAGCGAAAGAAAGAGAAGAAGGAGACTTTTCATATAGCAAACAGTTAATTTTTGTAATTTGCCATCAACGAACGTGTCTGTCAAAACTCGAAATTACCTTTATCCACTTGGCATTTTTCACCAAATCGGCATACATAGGAATGATGTTTTCGAATGGTTCGCCGGAAGAATCCTGTCAAAAACGTTTTTATAGTAGATAGAAGTTGAATGGAATCTAGTTTAACTACTAATGAGACTTTGAAACAGCCGTGCTACGTTCACGAAGCAGTCAGTTTTCAGAGTTTCTACATATACAAATGATGACTACAGTAATTCAAAATTTTTCGATAATGTCAGTCTTTTACATTCTCTATATACAATAGTTTTCATCTGAATATTTTGAATATTTTGAATAGAATCTCTCATGGTCATAAACGTCGTGTACTTTCATATTTCTGTTTATTTCAATGTGAAATTTATTCAAGCTTTCACAGTTCACCAGATGCGAAACATATGATTTAATACTCAAACAGATAACATTGCCATTGTACCTCTTTCGTTTTTTTTGTTGTGAACAATTTACCCTTTTTTAATGCAAAGAAATATCAACATTCGTCTATCCCTTTTGTTATTCGAGGAAATGTGATCCCAAAATTTCGAGTTTTTGGGAGAAAAGAAGAGAAGCAAAACCCCACTCGAAGAAGAGGATTTTGGTTTCACAAGCCTCTTTTCTTCTCTCTTTTCACTTCATTTACTATGTGCCATAACGCATTAGTGCATTGTTTTGAAGATTCTTTATGGTAGAAAGCAGATGTGTCACGACATATTTCTCTCCACTTTCCTCTTTTTCAGAACTATAGTTCTAATACTAGACTACGATTACCTTTACACCCATCACAGCTCAACGCTCCGTAATGTTTCCCGGTTGCTTTGTCGCCACAAATTGAGCAGAATACGTTTTCGAATGACTGTGGACTTTGACTAGTTGATGTTGATACCTCTTCTTTATCTCCAGGTGACATTTCGTCTGCAAATAGCTTATGAAAATACTTGAATTATTGGTTGGGAAAATGTTCGAGACACAGATTTAATAATTTTTTAAAGTTTTACTCCATAGCGAGAGGAACTGAAACAAAAGAAGAACAAAAAGAAAAAGAGAAAGAAAATCAGTGAAAAGCATGCCACGAGGTGGTCGAATGACGACTGACTGATCGATAGATAACGTCTTATTATGGTTTTATCAGAATCGTTCTTAAATATTTACAGCACAAATAAATATATTATATTTAAAGAGGAAAATAAATAGATTCAGTATTTAGAAAGCACTGTAATTTTGTCCGAAAAAAACGACACCTAATACCGTGTAGTGAAAATGTTTTTGAAAACTGTGTCAGGTGGAAATAGTATTCCCTTTGATTTTCCATATTTATTTAAAAAGTTAAAGACTAATATAATTGTCCAGAAATTTTCGAATCGAAATGAAAAAATTTTTTTAAAGACACCACAGTACCACTGTAATTTAAACAACAGAAGCATCATACCGTATTCATAAGCATTGAAAACTTTTGATCTATTTTTAGCATTTCTCATGTTTTTCCTATTAACAATACTGAATTCCGAATTTTCATCTGGTGTTTCTCAGAAAGCGTGGCGAGAGTTTTCTTTAAACATCGTATTTCTTATTTCAGCAAGTAATTTTTTATCATTAAGGTTTTATTTTTCCTGAAAATCATAAGGGTAAAGATATATATTAATGTTTGAAAAAAGCGGTTAGTAGTAAGTGAAAACAAGTAGTGTGTTAGGTTGCATTGTTTTATTTCTGTCTGCCACTCTCTCTCTCTCTCTATCTGTGTCTTCCCCTTGATGTATCTTTCTTTACCATCTTCCCACCATCCTCCTACTTCTGCGTCTCAAAGGAAAGTTCATGATCACATTGATTTTTCATTTGTCATCTGTTGATTTAGAACACATTTTGGAAATCTCATATGGTTTTCATCAAATTCTAGACAGCAGAAGCTAGTCAAACTGCGCAAGATTCACTAGAACGTCATGCGAAAAGAATTTATTAGATTCAGCGCACGCACTCAGCCGGGGAATAATCCTTGAAATGGAATCCCAAATAGACCAGGTGTCCCGGAAGCATTGGTCCCTAATTATTTTGGGGCGTCGTGACCCTCAGAAGGCTTCACTCACCTGTTTCCGTCATCGTTTTCTTTTTGGCTGTCGTCGTAGATTCACAGCTGCTGTGTCTCGGTCTCTTAGCTCTCGAGTAGCATCTCTCCTGTCCGTCGCTCACCTGCCGCTTGCAAACCTCCCCGACAAACTGCACTCTCCGATTCACTGCCATTCTCTGTCAACCACTTTGAAGTTTTTTTTAGTAGTCCATGTCTTTTCGAATATTCTTCCATTTACAATATTTTTCAGGCTAGGATTTAAAACACTTTTTTAGATGCTCGAAAAATTCATGTTTAGAAAATTACTAACGAGTTTCGAGTAGAAACTGTATGTGACGCTACGCTTCGAAGGAAAGAAAGTGAGTGAGAAAAAGCGCGCTTCCCATTCATTCCTTTTCACTCTGAATCACCTTTTTCATCGCGAAAAGAAAATTTATGCATGAAATGGGAACCAAGAAGATAGCATTGGACCTCCTTAGAATTGCTAATTGAACTCTTGTAGCTGATTCCGTTCTTTGTCTATTCATTTTATTTGTTTTTAGCTGCTATGAGCTCCTTTTCGAGACTTTCATTGTTTAGAGTGAGTGAAATAGAGACAGAAACACTCTATTCTCATGAAATGTTAATCCAGTTTGACGAGTTAAAGGATTGAGGCCACGGGCACTCTCCTGTTTTTGCTTTGCTGGTTCTATTGACTAGGTTAAATCTCAAGTGCTGGGCCTAAAGATAATAGTTATGAGTCAAAGTCATTTTCAATTGATTTAATTCCAACTGCTGCATTGTAAATATGACACGTTTCATTGATGAGAGCGACTCGACTCGCATCCATTTGATATATCAGTTAGCACTAACTGTTTAATTCATTTTCCATTGTAACTTCATTTTCCATTGTAACAGAAGTTCCCCAGAGAATACAGATTTTGGCGTTCTGCCTGTTTTTCTTGATACTACTTTTTCATTTTTCGAGAGCACAACTTCTTCGAATTACTAAACAGAACATTGAAAATTTATGGAGAGACTATGTTTTTTTTATGGTCAATGAAGCAGAATAAGAAAACATAGGCTTGAACGAGTTCTAGAAATTATTTTCAGAAGAATTGCTCATAAATACTTTTAAGCTCTGTAAATATCTTATACCCACCAATTTTTATATCTTTCTCGTAATTCTTACAATTAGTTCATTTTTACTATTTATGATTCATTTTCTCTCTGTAACTAATCCCTATTTAATTACTTAACAATGTAAGTGCACTTTTTTAAAACTATTCTTTTCTTCTTTTCTTTTAGGACTATTTTCTACTTTTTTGGAAAATATTTTTTCTTCTTCAACATTTACTAAATATTAATCCATCAGTAAGATTTGTTAAAGATTCGTTGTTCTTTTTCCAAGGTGAAAAACAAGCCAATTAGTACGTTTAGGGCGACGTAAACACACACTTTATAGTTTGGAAACGACTAAATTGCGACCTAATTAGGATATGAAATCCAGACCGTTGGTGGCAAAAAGTGTAATCTTGTTTTATGAGCCTGTTCAATGCGCTAACTTTCTTTTCTCTCTTTCTCTCTTTCTCTCTTTCTCTGTCTGTTCTCTTTCCGTGGAGCGCACTTGTTTCGCAATCTCACACCAAGCGCTTCTCTTACATTTAGGAACTTCTTTTTTGTATGATTTTTTTCAATTTTGTCATTTCTCAGTTAATTTTTCTGAACTATAAATTGTTATTCTTCTTTTTCAGGGTATAACATGGACAGGGTCGAGCAGTTGAACCTGAATCTTCAAAATATTTTGGACGATGTTGACATCGATCCCGCAATAGAAAGTTCATCAGATGATGAGATAGACCAGGTGCCAGGAGAAGGTTATTTCGTAATAATATGCGGTTTCTTATTGACTATTGCAGTAGAAGCTTCGAATTTTCAAGAAGAAATCGAGAATAGCGAATCCGATTACGATGATGATAATGAAATTGTTGATTTTGCAGAAGCAACCGGTGGTAATTTTTCCCCGACTGTTTTCATTAGTCATTAGAGTTTTTACAGACTTCACTAAGAAATTGAATGCTGCACGGTTAAATACTATCGGTCCAAACGCAGCGCGGAATCGATTAACTGGTAAGCTGGTGGTCTCTTCAATTTGCAAATGAAAAATGAAATGTTACAGTTGACGTTGAAAGACATGCAGACACAAGTGAAGATCGAAAAAGAAAACGAGTCAAGGATCGAGCCGATCGTGCTACTGTTGAGCAAGTTCTCGACCCACGAACTCGTCTTGTACTCTTCCGATTACTACAACGTGGAACTCTGGTAAACATTGATGGATGTATCTCAACTGGAAAGGAAGCAAACGTGTACCATGCGACAGGAACGACAAACGATTTGGCTGTTAAAATTTATAAAACAAGTATTTTAACATTTAAAGATCGGGAAAGATATGTAACTGGTGAATTTCGGTATGATTCAATTCTTGCTCGAAGTTTTACTTTTCTTCAAACAGGTATCGTCATGGGTACTGTAAATCGAACCCGAGAAAAATGGTAGCAGTGTGGGCAGAAAAAGAAATGAGAAATCTCGCTAGAATGCACGAAGTAGGGCTCCCTGTCCCCAAACCACATATGCTGAAAGGACATGTTCTTGTTATGGATTTCCTCGGACGTGACGGCTGGCCAGCCCCTCTTCTCAAAAATGCGAATTTGAGTACAGAGGTTTGATTTTTTTCGTAACTCATGAAAATAAGACTTTTTAGGAAGCCGAGCCAATGTATGTCGGCTTAGTACGGGATATGCGTCGGCTATATCGTGAATGTAAACTTGTTCACGCAGATTTGAGTGAATTTAACATGCTTGTACACGACGGGAAGTTATGGATTATTGATGTTTCCCAATCTGTTGAGCAAGATCACCCCCACGCTCTCGAGTTCTTAAGAATGGACTGCAATAATGTCAACAAATTTTTCAGGTTACTCTTTTACCCATAGAACATTTTCCAATACCTAATACTTTCAGAGAGCTTGGTGTCAAGGTTCTGTCCGTTCGTCGTTTGTTTGAAGTGATTGTAGATCCGCTGATGAACAGTAAAGAAATGGAAACAATAATTGAAGAAGAAAGAGTTCTTGTTCATTCTGAGGATGACGCTCTTTTCATGAACGCCTTTATTCCACATAAATTAGAACATGTTCTTCATTTTGAGCGAGATGGAAAACTCGCTAAAGACGGAGTCGAAGTCAATAATCCTTTCCAAAACATCGTTTCGAAGATTGATTTAAAAGGAGATGGATTCGGAGAAGGTGACAGCGAAGACGGAGAAAATGAGAAGAAGTCCAGAAAAAAACGTGCTGAGCCAACGGAAGAAGAGCTTGAAGAAAAGGAACGTAAAATTGCCATGCACACTAGAAATCGAGAAGAAACAGCAGAAGAAAGGAAGCAAAGGAAAGCTGCGGTGAAGGAAGAAAAACGAGAACAGCGCAAAGAAAAAGTTCCCAAACATGTGAAGAAGCGAGCGCATCGGCAGCATATGAAGTGAAATGTAGGTGAACTACTATTTATTTTTTTTTGTAAAACTTACAAGCGAAACATTTTAGGTCAAATTTTTCGTATGTAGTCCTCTTGATAGTTGAGTTAGCGCCCACAAAGACTATCTATAAGTAATTGTTGTATTCCGGGAAATGTGATCAATTGAGTGGTGTTTCGTATTAGTGTCCTCTTTCGCCCTCCCTAGTCGTATAGATTGTCGATTGGGACACGAAGACGTATCCGATCTATCTGACATTTATCGCGTTTTTTGATCTACGTATGATTGATATTCGGTTCGTTTCCTTTCTTCTGTTCCTTTTCAACGTACTAGGGCGCACTTTGCCACGTCTGAAGCTTTTCAAACGGCGTCAGCATTCATGAAATAGATGTAGAGAAACCAACAAGAGCGCCAGTTGAGTTCAGCTCCCTTGGGACAATATGAATGCCCATTTTTCATGTTCTATCCCACTCTTCTAGTTTTCAAAAATCTCGATGTTGTTTCCATTCCACTTTTAAAATCTCAAATTTTCTGAAGTCTGTATATTTACTATTCTTTACAAATTTCATTTCAGGCATCACATCGGTTTCACTTTACATCCGCTAATTTTTTCAAGTTAATATTATCTTTTTGTTGATTTTTTCATTAACCTCTTCCCTACAAGATCAGTAGCTGTGTCTAATACAGTTCACATGTTGGACAGTAGACTATTCAACCATCGGTCATGGTCATTATCTTCTCGAAGAACAAACGAGTGTAGTTTTTTCTTTCCATTTTCTTAAACTGTCCGTTTCCTGATCGTTTTGAGAGAAGGAGAGGTGGTTAATTCGATAGAAATACCAGTTTGTTTCGTTCCCTCCATCAATTACTCTGATTTGTTTTGATTGTTCGTTTTCGCTTCTGCCTCCGTTCTTTTTTTTCTCCCGTTGCACTCACCGTTCCTATTTCTTGTTGTTTTTGTTACTTTTGTTCATTGTTCGATTAATTATAAACAGTTTTATACTTCATGAATTGGATAATTTTCGCGTCATTTCATCCGGTTGTTTCTACCGGAATCGGTACTTTCTCTACTTTTCAGAACTTATCTAATTTTATTCAATCCAGGCTTTTCCCAAATTGTGTTAGACTAGAAGCAAAACGCAAGATGGACTCAGACGAGGTAGTTACTTTTCTCATAATCAACAAATTCAATTCCTCCTTCAGGTTCGGAAACGCAAGGAATATGCAGAGCGAAAAGTAAAAGAAAGGCATGCAGCACTTCGTAAAGAGGCAGAAGAACGCAGGAAACAATCCGCCGAACATAGAGAAAGGTGCGTTTTGAAATTCGTCATGATTCAGGAGATGAGTCTTTAATTTAATTCGAACGTTTTCACAATATGCTGTGGTACGAACACCATTTGTTTCTATTACATTAGTTTGCTCAGCTGTCTTGTAACTTCGTAAGATGCTCGCCCCATTTTCGAATTCAGGTTTTCTATGTATTCATAATAGTTTTTTGAACTTAAAATCGATTTTTTGACGCCCTTGCCAGTTACAGAGTCCAATCCGTCCTGAAGCGGGAGCAAGTGCTTCTTCAGAAGCGAATGCAACAACTGAATGAAGACGAAGAACGAAAGAAGGCTACGCTTGCCAAGCAACATGAAGCAACGTCTCGAATTGCAGCCATAAACAAGTCACCAAAATCCTTTGCATTCGGATCATCAACTCCGAGAACTCTGGCATACTTAGACAATCTTCCAAAAAGTGAGCAACAATATGACAAGAAGCTTCGTCCATTTGAAGATTCGAGTCAAATGGCTAGCCCAACTTCTACGGTAAGTATTTTTTCTGAAATAGCAATGGGAAAACCTGCGGTAGTATTCAGGAATCATGCTTGAACCTCCACCATTTTGAGGTATTTGAATATGTTTAAGAGTGAAAAACCGTGTAACAAATGTCTCCAAACATAAAAAAAATAACTGTCGTCACCCCTCATAATTCGTTTCACAACCGAGATTTTCTTGCTTGGCGACAAAATTTTCATTTCTAGAGCTCTACCACCAAGATGGGTAGAACCCCGTCCACCCCACAGCGACCACCTCCTGCAGCTCACCGACCAGCTCCAGCAATTACATCGATGACTTCATCAATGTATGTTACCTCATCAGCTCCACCAACTCGTCATGCGAAAACGATAGCTAAAACCCTGGTCAGTACTACCGCTACATCAAAAAGACTTTCACATGGACCGTCCATGATGACCCAGTCGGTGTATACTCCTAGCCGTCCAGCAACTACAACAAGATTATCGATGGGACCGAGACCACTCAGAGGAAGTACTCCTACTTCTGCGAGACCAGCCCGTGAGTTCAAGAACCATACTTCAACAAACTGATTTTTTTGATTACAGAGTCAAGATCGACTGCTCCAATTGCCACCAACAACCGGCGTTCATTGGATCTCAGAAAACCACCAATGCCCAGAAAGTCAACACTTGGAAAACCAGAAGTTAAAAAACAGATTCCGATCGCTGTTGATGTTCCATTAGTAGACACTGAAGAAACATCGGTTGTAGTCGATGAGAGACAGTCAAGTTTCGAAAAAGCGATTGATGAAGAAAAAGCAACAGCTGTTAAATCTGAAAAATCAGAGGAACATATTGTCGCTGAGGAGAACAAGGAGTTCCATCCTGAAGACAACAGAAACGCTGAAAACCTAGTTGAAGTAGAAGAAACTGTGGAAAAATTGGAGGACAATTTTAAAGAGTTTGAACCTTCGAATGATCTGGTGTCTTCTCACAATCAAGTCCAGGAGGATAACGAAAGAATAGAGATTCCCACATCTAACGATAATACTCACTCTTCAACACTTGATGCTGCTCACGAAGATAATTTAGAACTGAATATTGATCCAAAAAGTGTGAAGGCTACAGTCGAACACGATATTTCTGAAAAAGACCTTGTGAATGACATTGCTGAAGAACAAAAAGAAGAAAAAATTCCTAATGAGATCGGCGAAAAAACTTCTCCTATTGAGACTGTCATACACTCGTCGAATGATGTGGAGCAGATCTCGCCAACACCCGATGATCATAGCGCTACAAAAGAATCCTTGAAGCAAGAATTATTAAACGAAGAAACATCTGAATCTCAGTTAGGATCGTCTGCTAATACGTCGCTTGCTGACGAACTCATTCATATTGGTACTGATCAAAATGAATCTCACGATGTTCCGTCTAAGCCGGAAGTTGTTGAACTGGTATGCTCAAATACTAAAAATGTTTTAAAATAATATTAATTGCAGGAATACCCTCTTCCTGTTGAGCCGCTGACTGCTCCGGCAGAACAATCGGCAGCAGAAAATGATTTGGTTGATGTCTTCGGAAACGACTTTATCAATCAAAACCGACCACAGAGAATGGTTGAATTCGATGAAGAAACGGACAGTGGAAAAGCATCTCCAACGTCTTCGGAAACATCTTCGACTACAGATGAAGTGACACCAAGAAATGTTACTGATGAAGTGAAAAATCTGGCTCCAAGAGTTCTTCCGATTGTCCGTTCGGCTGAAGATATCGCCAGAAAAGAGAAAGAAGCTAGAGAAGCAGAAGAACGAAAGAATAGGCTTGCCGCCATTCTAGCCAAATCGAGGGGAATGGCGTCACCTATGACGAACACGTTGCCACCTACAGCTGCAGATATCAAAGGTTTGTAGTGTACATTGAAAAGTGATCGTGATGTGTGAGAAAGTCGAGTTTTCTCTGGAGATTCTTTTAATTTGGGAATGCGCGTTAACCCTTTGTCGAACTTCTTTTTCGGATTAGCTGGTATTCTCAAAGCCCGCTCGAAAGCTCGCTCCCTCGAAATTTCGAAATCTATTATCTATTGGTTCATATCTCTACGATTTCAAAAAAAAAATTATAAAGTCGTCACATTTATCGTTCGGCCCCGTAGATTCTACGAATTCACTTGTCACTTCACCGCCTACGCCGCCATCCCCACTGCCAGTTGAGCAGCCCACTTCTTCAGCAAATGCATCAACCGATGACTCAGCCGAAAAGGCAACGAATGGTGAGCTCGTCGTCTGTTTTTCTTGGCATGTTGGTGTGATTAACCTCTGTGTCTGTGATGCTTCATCCTTATTTCTGCTTGATTACTGTGGCTAGACCTTTTTCATGCTATTTGAAGGAGTTTCCCAAAGCCTATGATTAAATCAAAAATTATAAACACAGAATGTTGTTCGAGAAATTCTTGTTACCTTGTGATAAATTGGAGTAGGATAAAGGAATGAATAATGTCTGACTGATGCTATTACTTGTCCAAACACATCTACAGTAATCTTCTGACAGTTCAAAAAAAAGATCGGGCGAGTTGTTGTGATTGTGGTGGTTAATCCTATTTTGTTTGATTGACATAAACATCTGTTATCCATTGATTATACTCTTTTCATAATCACTGACACGACTATTTACAGAATCTGGAAGATCGAATGATGTTCTCGCTCGTGTCGCTGCAATGACAAACTCTTCAACACTGCAAAAGATTTTACAGCGAAAGCAAGGAAGCAATCCATCCCTTCAGGTAATCAATCAAAACAGTTCGTTTTAAATATTGCCTTTTTTAAAGACATCTGAATCAACCGGTGGTGAAATTTATTAGATGCTTCTTTCTCTTGTCTTTCCAATATTCACGGGTTCAATCATTCTGTACGGTAAGATTTAAAAACATCCGACTTCAAACATATTGGTTTCTGTTCAGATCTTGCCAGTCAACAGTGCATTTCAACTGTTATTCATTTTCAACAGTTCACTACTTCGTGTCAACTCGCTTTATTGACCTACATTCTTTTTTTCTCTCCAACCTCATCTTCCTTGTTAATCATTTTTCTTCATCACGAGAAATTTTGTTTTCGTGCATTCATTATATCGAATATTTATCGCATGCATGTAAATTGAATAACTATCCCTCACCATCTCATTCTCTCTTTACATTTTTTCATTGGTGTTTTTTCTTGCTCTTTTGTTTCGGGAACTATCCGTTTTAACCTGCATCCACGATGTTCTTTATTGTAGAAAGAACATTATCTTTTTGGATATCGGTTGACTTCTTGGGCGGCCTAGAAGGCGCCGTTTGAATTTATTTACCTTTCAAAGAAAGGGCGGAACTTCATTATTTGCATGTGTAAATAAAAAAATTTGATACAAGCTAAAGTTGGTGTTATGTGTTGAATTGGTGGACCATACGTTGAATTCTCAAGTCAAGTATCTCAACAACGACGCTCCGCCACACCTAGCTGTTTAACAGTATTTATGTACAATCTGAGTCAGAGACCTCAAAATTGGCTGCTCACATAAAACCACTTAATATTCAGTTTTTAAGACTGAAAAATGGCTAAAAATATGCAAAATACATCCTATCGGAAACTAGATGTCGATGCGTTCGATCCGGAGCAATATGATGAGAACGATGAGAGTGAGTTAGTTTTTTTCTGCTCTTTAGATAATAGTTGAATACCAATTAAATAATTTAACATCTACAGCCGTGGACACGCCCGGATTAGGCCCAGACGAGCGCGCAGTTCAGGGATATCTCAGTTCAAATCGGCTTGAGGATGCTCTTCACGCGTCTCTTCTCTCGCCGCCACTCAAAACTAAAGATCAGGTTCGTTTACTTCTATCTGATTTATCGGTGAATATTAAATGAATAGTTATGATTTCTTGTTCAGAACGTGAAAGATCGAGCGACTCTTCTCGTCACAAAAGTTCTTCAATCATTCAAAAACGCCGAAATTGAGCAAGCTGTTCAAAAACTATCTATTGATGAAGGGGATATTTTGATGAGATACGTTTACAAAGCGATGGAACTTGGTGCAGATGCTGCAGTCTGTCAATCTTTGCTCGCATGGCATGCTCAATTGGTGGCTAAGTTTGGTCATGGAGCCATTATTCGTGTCTTGTCAGGTCGTCAACGTCTTTAATCATTTCTTGTGCACTCTGTGATATTCATTCCTTCCCAACTATATTTTCATGTGAATTATTATCGAGTAAAGCTTTACGTTTTTATTAGTTTTGAAAAAAAGGAAAAAAACATTTTTAAAGCACTAAAACCGTTTTATATACAGATTTCTGTTTTAACCCACAAGATGAAAGGCACAAGATGTATCACACGAATTGTAAATGGCATCACGGAGCATTGAAGGAAGATTGCAATCTTGATTGCAGATATGTTAATTATATTCAGGCTGAATCAGCGTCGTAAAACTTTTTTGAAATGAGAGACTCGACTTCTTTTGGTTGTGAACTAAATCTTGATCGAAGTTTCACATCCAGAGCCATCATATGGCTCGATAGAGAAAGAAGTAACAAAAGAGCAAGTGATATACACATTGAAACAATGAACTGCGATATACTCATTCCAATATCGAGCCAACTTCCATCATCTCGGAGCTGATGAAAGAAGCACTGAAAATTGAAAAATTGGTTTAACTGATGATTAAAAAAACTCACCATTGACATGAAATCAGTGAAAATTAAAGAAAAACAGCATAATCTCTGAATAGATTCTCGATTGAATCGAACTATCGATGAAAACGCCAACGAGACTAAAAGGATTGGGATGAGCAGTTTGAGAATCAAGAGAATCGCCATTGTAAACGGACTGAAAACTGAGATGAAAAGATTCAAAGTTGAGGGGTTGAAGGAGTTGATCGACGCGAAGTTTCCCGTTCCAAACAATGTACACAAAACAAATGAGACACAGGCAACAGTTCGACGCAGTTCGACATACTCTCCAGTTGAAACTGAACAAAAAAATTACTGGAATGTGTGAATGAGTTTTACCTTTGACAGCATCAATTTTTAGTTGAAGGAGCTCCACATCTGATAAATGGCCGAATTCAAAACGAACGAACAAAAATAGGATTAGCAGGAATACGAGAACGAAGAGAGATTCGTAGGAAATTGATAGTAGAGAGTACGGTACCTATAAAATGGAATGAAATCGAAGACTGAGAGTTGACATTTACATAGAAACAAAGAGCATAGGCAATCAACCGATCAACAATGTATGGGCCTGTGACGAAACAAGGTGCAATCACCGAAATGGGAATGGAGATCCAAGAGATCCATCGCGCAATCGACGGAGGCTGAGATAGGGAAATGATGATGATTATTATAAACTGCGCTAACTTTTTCAAATCCATAGTTAACGATGAAAATGAAGACTGCCACTGATGAATGTAGATAAGCCATTAGTTTAAGTAAGTTTTGAATTCTTGCTAAGCAAGGACGTCGAGATAATCGAAGACAAGAAAATGCGGCAATCAATGGAGATATTATACAGAGAGGCATGTGGGTGGAAACACCGACTGCTGGGAGAAATGGAAAAATACATAGAAATAAGCACGTTATTGACCACGTTCTTGACCTGAAGAATTGATTAAAAATTTGAATGAAAAATTAGCTCACCAATAAGAAACAATCGGATGTGAATAGAACTGAGGTAGGAACATCAAAAGTACGAAAACGGCAGCAAGAAATGATCGATCCATGAATGTAAGGACGAACACGAAGATGGTTGTTGCTATAAACAATGTTGACTCATTTACTAGTGGTTTGAACTTACTGAATCCAATGAACCCAATAAATGGTTTCACAAAAAGATCTACAGAGATTAACTTGTTCAACCAATCAGGTTGAGCGAGTAGATTTTTCATATGCTCAGATACACGTCGTGATATGTTTGAATGGTTCTCCAATACTGATATCAAATAAACTGGTAGGAAAATGTAAAGGGATTGAGAAATATTGAGAGAGCAATAGATCGAAAACATAGTTGAAACAGCAAATGGAAGAATGAAAACTTGGCGTGGAATCAGCAAGTAGTAGTTCCCTATTGAGTTTGAACTGAAAGCAAGACTTTGAATCAGTCAATACAAGATATAACTTACTTGTTGAGAAATGAAACAACCAGTGCTATCCAAGAAATGAAACTACAACTGACTGCGGCACCCAGCATTTGACGATCATATCGATGATAATATACAATTGCCTCTTTCATCAAATGAGCATTGTCTGCGAAAAGAGAGTTCGCAACTTTGAATCGACGGTCCCGACCAAGTTGAGTTAGAGTATTCCGGAGAGAATCCATTGCTTTGTCTCCAAACTTGCTGAACTGATGGAACCAAAATCTGTTGGATTTAATTTTCTTGAGAGAACTAATCTGTTCTTTTAACTGAAAAAAAGATAATTGTATAGAAACTGTAGAAATGTGCAATTACTTGTCTAAAATTGGCTTCAATAGCTTTGAACTCATAGTTTGAATTACGAGATTCCATCATTTGAACTGGGAGAATCCCCATTGAGTTCACTGGGATCGCTGATCCGATGAGAACAGAAATCAGAGGAGCCAAGTCTATTTGATGAATATCTTGTTTTGGGCCACCTTTCTTGACACCAGCACCCCAAGCAACAAACGGAGTGAGTACTTCATCATCACTTCCTGCTCCATGTGATCCCCAGTCTGTCATTCCATGATCCGATGTAAACAGCCACGCAGTCCTTTGATCTCCAAAGAACTCGTCGACTTTTTCTTGAACCTTTTTTATTCCAGAATCAACAACTGAAAAATGGAAGATGTTTGAATGAAGTATCATAACTATTGTATACCTTTAATGTTTTCTATGTACTGCTTTGATTGTGGCTTATTCCCATGTCCATTCGTATCAATACCCAGCAAGTGTAAGAAAAAAACACTTCTCGGTTCATTCATTTTAGCTTTCAAGTCATCATTGGTGTTCGCAGAAGCAATGAATTTCTGAAAGTATGTGAGTGATTGAAACGAAAAAAAGAGCTCATACCTCAAAACTATCGAATACCCATTTGTCTAATTTAGATGCATCAGATGAGGCAAAATCCTCCTCATCTGCTGAGTACGAGTAAGAAGAAGTGTTCGGCAAATCATCAAAAAGGTTAACAATGTCAGGACTTCCCCACATCCAACTGTTGGACGACCGATTGAAAACACTGTCAAATTGAACTGGATTTTTTTTCCATCCTTTCGCGACTGCACTTATATCTTCTGTTATTCCAGCGAAAATTGCCACATGCCCAGGACGAGATTCTGTTGGGACGTGTGACCGAGAGAGTCCATATACACCCTGGAATGATATGAATCTCTTTTGAATTGTTTCTTTAGAAAGCTCTTACTTTTCTGTTGTTAATTATCGAATGAAGATATGGCGACATATCCGGATGTTTGCTGAATGTGTCATACCGTAATCCATCTTGAACAATTAATGATTAGATTCGATATGTACCAGGTATGACTAACCTGCAGAAAAGATAAAAATTCGCTTTGCTGGAAACTCTTTGCTGTTAATGTACTGCGGTAGTAATCCGTGAACCAGAGGACTTGTGTAGTAGACATCAAATATCGAATAAATAAGAATTAAATGCACAGTTATACTAGCTAATAAAAACGCCCACGACATTGGGGTTTATTCCCCAATTTTATTGAAATACTTTTCTTCTCCGTAGCAAAAGGAGGTCAATTTGCTGTGTAAAGTCCACGTGAAAGATAGATTGCTCCAGTTTGAGCCTCGAAAATGCCCGCGGACTAGGAATTGAATCTTCGGCCATTACTAGGCTGAATTTTTTGAAACTGTTTTTTACACGGTTCAATAGAATTAACAAATTTAGGCTATTGATTAGTTTTCCTTACTATAATAAATTTAATTTTCCGATAATCAGAATAATGATTGGCTATCCAATCGTTTTCCGATGCTGCGAATGCACCGTCGAAGAGCGTAAGTGTTCTGGACACTAATTCTTTAGATATTAAATAAATTCAGAAACAATGGATCATCTTGAAAGTCATATATGGAGTCGTCACTTACACGCTTTCCCATTCAGATGCTCGTTTTGCGATTTTCCAGCACTCAGTGCAGCAAGTTTGATTGAACATTTCGCACACAATCATGGAGAAGAGCCAGTAACAATATGTCACATTTCGTTTTGAAAATTACTACTGCTTACAGAAAGTTGAATTTAAGCGAAATTTGGAAGATGAAAAAAGGTTCAGAAAAATGGTTTCTGAATCTATTGCTTTAGAGTACGACAACACGCAGCCGGATGCCACTGCTCAGTTGACTTCATTACAGCCGATGGTCAGTATCGTTTCACTTGAATAAGAGAATATTTGATTATTTTCAGATGCATCAAGGAACTGCACAATTGATGCTATTACCTCCGCAGAACAACCGATATGGAGTTAGTCTTACTGTTGTTCCAACCAATTATTTGAGCTTATTTCAGAATATTGTAGCCCATCGGGTCAGTGATAACGATTTTGGCGTGCTAGAAGATGATGAAAATGTCGAGGGTATATTTAATATGATTTTCCCTGTCTAACTTCTTCCCTTCAGAGTTAATAGAAGAAGATGACGAGTACATTGAAGAACTAGGAAATCCTGTGTTCATAGGAGCGGACGGCGATTCTAACTTTTTAATAGAGGATGATCTCTCCCAAACAGGACCCATGCGAGCAACAAATAATTATGTAAGTATGCCGTAATACACACATTGTTTCACTAAGAAAGTAAGTTCAGCATTTGAAATATATTCGAACAAGGAGAATGGATAAACTGATCGATAATGTCGTAGTAAATTCAGCGCAGCGAGCTTCTCCGGATTCAGTAAGCTTCAATGAAGAATGTGAAAATTAGTTCTTCCATTTCAGACGAGTAATCAACCTGACTGTAACTTTTCAAATAGTCATGAAGAAACTATGAAAACTAGAAGGTACAATTGTGATCAGTGTTCAAGAACATTCAAGGTAATGCCATCGAACTTTCCTAGTTTCAAAACTTGTTTTCAATAATAATTTTAGTTTCAATCAAAACTACAAGAACATTTACGAACTCATCTTGGCGTTCGACCCTTCCCGTGTCCATATTGCAGTCGAGAGTTCTCTCAAAAAGGAGCCCTGAAAACACATATGAGATTGCACACCGGTGAACGACCGTTCTACTGTCAATGGGATTGTGGAAAACAGTTTGCATCTTCTTCTGCTCGAAGGCATCACGAAAAAACACACAGTGGGGAACGCCCTTATGTTTGTAGTGCGTGTGGGAAAGGTTTCACTAAAAACTCGCACGTTGTCAGACATTTGAAAGTATGTTTTTCTTCGTAGGACCTTGATATAATGCACATTTTCAGAACATTCATAATAGAGAATACATACAGGATGATGTTCTATTGCACGGAGATTTGAGATCTAATGAGGTTTTTACACTTTGAAAAATTGTCTGAACAAGATTTTTTTTTAGGAATCTGGAAGTATTGTAATCGACATGGAACCCCGAGGGAAAGAGATTCAAGTTGTTCAGGATATTGTTGGTAAATCAGTTTCTGTCTTAAAATAGTATCAAATCTCAGTTCTATACTGTATACACACTGAAAATTACTTATGGTAACTCATTTGTAACGCTTCGTTCTTCAAAAGGATCCCCTTGTCTAATGATTGAGGAAAAGACGTACTAATATGCAAACATGAAAGAGAATCGAAAACATCACTTCGACATTTCCCTAAACCCGTTTTAAATTGAAATTTTAATCCGATCCATTTTTCAGAGCAAATCCATGAAGAAAAATTCTGCGAAAGGAAAGGTTTTATGCCATGTTCATAGGATACCATATATTGAATTTACACTAGTTTTTTCTCATTTGTATTTTTTTCGCTAGTTTTATGAATTTTATACTCACGGTTAACTACAATTTGTGATACATTTGGTATAAACTTTTTTGATACTACTTTTTTTTCACAATTCAAAGTCGAGTCATTAATATATTCAGCCCCCATTTCCGAGATTAGTCGCCCACTCATTCATTTTCTTAGCACTTATCGAAATAAGGTGATTAATAATTGAGAGACTTCTTCCATTCATTCATTCTTCATTTCTTCACATTCATTCCTTCTTTTTGCACTTATCAACTTAATACTTTTCCCTACATTCGCATTCTTTTCTTTCAGATTAGCCTAGTTTCTTTTTCGAAAACTGAGTTTCATTTACAAACTGATGAGAATAAAACCAAACGACGAAGAGGTTTATTCGAATTCTCAACATCCGTTCTCTTCGAAAAAAGGTCGAAGTTTTGAACTCTAGGTTTTCAAAATCAAATGTTTTATGAACCGGAACAGTTTCACTTCGAATCATTTCGAATTTTTTCATAAAGCTTTATTATATAATTCGAATGAATTCCAATCCGAATGTGCTTTTTTTTAAAAACTAAATTTTGAAATGTTATAAAAGTATCAATTTTCTAATTTTTCTTACCGTTTTATTCTGAAATTGGATTCTGATCCTACTATTTTATAAACCATTTCAGTGCTTTTCTTTTGAACATGGAATCTCATGATGACATCTGTTACTGTATAATCCGAATTCTTATGAGGATATCAACACAAAAACTCAGTTATTAAGTTTTGAAAGTGTTGTTTCCCTTGGTTCAAAAGTATTGAAAATGTGTTTTTGTTTTCTCTGATTTGATTTCAAATGATTGTTTTTCTATCTCCCAATTATCATTTCACTTTCTTATATTTGAACCACCAGGATCACCGATCACTAAAAGACAGGCGAAATCCAAAAATAGTCAACGGAAAAAAAGATTCCCGTCATAAATACATATCACATGTGCCATAAAAAGATTGGAAAAATGTGGGTTTGTAGTAGTACAGTAGGCGTGAGAACCGCCTGCGCACTTCTTTCTCTCTCTCCTTCTTTTTTCTTTTTATCACTAAAAACATACGTCAATCTGTCTTATTTTTCCTTTTTGGGTTATCATTTCTCACATGTTTTCTCATAAAGCTAAGATCTTTTTTTGGAAAAAGAGAAGCAAAATTGAATGAGAAACGGTTGCATAGAAACATTTCATTCCCAATTTCATTTTATTCATTTATTCAAAATTCATTTCATTCGGAACTCATTCTTTTTTGTTTCATTCTCTTTTCCCTTTGCACATATATTTTCCAGAACAGAAAAGTACTGAAAAAAGAATCGAAAATTCGAAGACTCGTACCGCATTCTACACAGATTCGAAATGCTGCGTTGGCATTCTGTTCGGAGGAAACAGCATCAGCAGCTGCAAGGTAAGAATCTCCTAATTTCAGATTCATACCTGGGAAACTGGTGAAGCTCACCAGAATAATGTACCGTAAAAAAACTTAAGTTTCATTGAACTGAATTGCAGATGACTAAATTGTTTCCAAGGCTCTACTGCGACTGAAATTGAAAACTTCTCATTTATGATTCTAGAGTCCAACACAAAAAACTAGTCATACAAAATTATGTAGTTCTTTCTGTTCCAGAAGATTCTTGAAACAATGATACGGTATATTATAGGTCAGAGTTTTTTCAGAGTTTTTTCATACTAGTTCTTAGTTGTGTTTGATTTGAATGAATCTCTCAAAAACTCTCAAAGTATTTTTGAATTTTCTTCAATTTCATCGATCATTCTCTAAAAGTCATTCAAGTGTCAGATTCATCTCCAGACCAATTAACAACTTGAAACCAAATGAAAATGGAACTGAACATGACCCATTTCGTCCCTTTTTTCTTCACATTTGCTCCTTTTTTGACTCATTTATGTCAGCTATAAAAGTGAATCATTCTCTTCTTCTTTTACGAATAATTGCATGGAAACAAGAAAGAAATCACTATTTCCTATTCAGTTTTCCATATTTTTCCCTCATTTCGGGCATCTGATTATTCCGTGATCCTTCTCATGTCTACTGAATTCCCACGCAGTCATTCCAACTTTTTTTCATATTTTTTGTTTTTCTCTCTTCGAAATTAACAAGTAACTAAGAAAAAATCGAATTTGGATCCATTCTTTTTCAGTGACTTCCGGCATTCTGTCGGTTATACTTTCTGCAGAAAATGAAGGATTTCGTTCATTTCCTAACCTCTTTAATCATTCTTTTTCTCTTCATTTCCTTCTTTTTCTCTTACTCATTTCATTCTTTTATTCATTCACTAGTTAGATGATTGTTCCTTCTGATTCTATTCTTTTTGTAGATGAACTTCCAATTCTTGACTGTATTTCAGGTAAGAAACAAATTATTTCCATTTGATTCATCTGATTTCATTTCGAACGAAATTTAATTTGAATAGAAAATATTTATTCTTTTTTATCTTAACCTGAACTCATTCAGAAGTAACAAAGAGCCTTCAGTAAAAAGAAGAAAAAGATGAATATTAAAAATTCAAAACGAGCTTCTTCTGTATTCGTCATTTTTTTCAAGAACTATATGTTCTTTTCGAAATCAAGTTTTTAATACTCTTCAATCCACATGTTTCTTCTTCGAAATATAATGTGGACGTGCTCTTTCTAAATCTCATTTCTCTCAATCCACCCTCTACCGTAGTCATCAGAAATGCGTTTGGTTATTTGCGTCTCTCCTATCCAATTTCTGAGTCGTTTTCTTCTTAGAAAAACATAGCAACTAGTGAAGGGAGGAGGAATTGGTAATGAATTACCAAATGATATACAAATAAAAGACACAATCGAGTTTCTAACAACTCATTTTTTGTCTTTCCCCCCACTACATTTACCATAAGTTTATCCTTATTTCAGCTGAATTATCCAGCGGCGCAGCTAGTATGCTGTCCGCTCCGGAGTCTCGGAGAGTCAGCCGATCAATGAGTGTTAAAGGTTTCATTTCTTTTTTGTTTTAGTTCCATTCATTTTCTGATATTCAGCTCCGACAGCGGCTGAATACATGCCATTGCCAGTAATTGACAAACCACTAACACTAACTGTTTCCAATTCTCATAGCATTGATCCAAATGAACCAATTGCTGCATTGGGAGGACTTACTCCGACAAAAGAAGGAAGAGTTGCTGCATTGAGAAGAAGGAGTTCAATGGTTAGGGATAAATGGGCAACTAAAATGGAGTTTTTGTTAGCTGTTGTCGGTTATGCTGTTGATTTGGGAAACATTTGGAGGTGAGAAAACTATCAAAAATCTTCATTCTCTAACTATAAGTCGTCTTCACATAACTTTGACAAAAGAGTTTCTAGTTAAAAATTAATCGAAAACATTGATAGGTTTCCATCTGTCTGTTATAAACACGGTGGCGGCGCTTTCCTTATTCCATACTTTATCATGTTAATGATCGGAGGACTTCCAATGTTTTATATGGAACTTGTTTTGGGACAATTTCATCGTGCAGGATGTATAGGAATATGGAGAAAAGTTTGTCCGTTGTTTCGAGGTAATCTTAATTCAAATGATTTCAAACTCAACAAAAGATTAAAGGAATCGGTTACGGTATCTGTTGCATTTGCACTTTTATTGCCATTTTCTATAATGCAATCATTGCTCAAGCGGTTTACTTTGCCATTGTGTCTTTATCGGTTTGAAATTGATCTAGTATCTGTTCTTAACTTGCAATTCAGAAAATATGGGATTCCGAGGTACCATGGGCATCTTGTGGAAATGCGTGGAATACTCCGAGATGTTCTGATGATTTGAATGTAACAATCTCTCGGAATGGAACAAAACTGAGCACTCCTTCAGAAGAATACTATTTGTAAACAAATACAATCACATTCAGAACTTCTATTTAAAAAATTCAGGTACAACGTATTGGAAGTTCAAAAATCAACAGGATTCGATGATCTCGGAGGTGTTAAAACATCGATGGCTGTTTGCCTTTTAGCTGTTTTCACAATGGTTTACTTTGCTCTTTGGAAGGGACCACAGTCATCTGGGAAAATAGTTTGGGTCACAGCAACTGCTCCATATGTTATTCTTTCAATTCTTCTCGTTCGAGGACTTCTTCTTCCTGGTGCACAGAACGGTTTATATTATTACATCACTCCGGATTTTGAAAAACTCAAAGATCCAGCTGTTTGGTCGGCTGCTGCCACTCAAATTTTCTTTTCACTTGGTCCCGGATTCGGAGTTCTTCTCGCTCTGAGCAGTTATAATGACTTCAATAATAACTGTTATCGGTGAGTTTTTTCAGCTCTATTAAAAATGTTTGTTCTGATCAGGGATGCTGTTACAACTTCGATTATCAATTGTGCCACGTCGTTCTTCTCCGGTTGTGTTGTTTTTTCAACATTAGGATATATGTCTCTTCTAACAAATCGTCCAATTAATGAAGTATGATTTCAGTCCATTCATTCCATTTGAATGGTTACCTTTTCAGGTCGTCGGAGAACATGATGCATCTCTCATATTCATTGTCTATCCTCAAGCTCTTGCTACAATGGATTACAGTTGTTTCTGGTCTCTCATCTTTTTCATTATGCTCATTACACTTGGAATTGATTCTACATTTGCCGGAATTGAAGCTTTTATAACAGGTTTCTGTGATGAATCTCGTTTTTTAACGAAGAATCGAAAATGGTTCGTACTCGTCATCTGCATCATTTATTATTTTCTGAGTTTCCCTGCAATCAGTTACGTAAGTCGTATCATGAGTCATCTCATTTAGTATTCAAATACTCTCAGGGAGGTCAATTTGTGATTCCATTCCTCGATGAGTATGGAGTCTCATTATCCGTTTTATTCATTGTTACATGTGAAATGATTGCTGTTTGTTGGTTCTATGGCATTGATCAATTTTCGAAAGATATCCGTGCAATGTTGGGATTTTATCCGGGAATATATTGGCGTGTTTGTTGGACATGTTCACCTGTTTTTATCAGTGTAAGTGATAAAACCGATAACAGACTCTAGTTATTTCCTCCTTGGATTCGTGAAAACCATTGTGTTATTTTCAGTTAATCTTCTTGATGACAGTCTATAATAGTTCATTCAAACCGATTCAAATGGCTTCATACACTTTCCCCTGGTGGAGTGTTATTCTTGGTGAGTCTGAAAACTTCGGAAGTCCTTTGAATACAAAAATTGAGATTCAGGTTGGTTCCTCCGTCTGATTTCTGTTCTCGCTATTCCCGGATTTGCAATTATCTATCTTCTGAGTGGAAGTGGTTCCATTTCTGAACGTTTCCGATGGGCAATAACTCCACAACAACGAAGAAACTCAGCAACTTCTCTCGCTGCCGATCCAACTCAAATAATCGATAGCTCTCTCTTAGATCCAGTTCATACTCTTACACCAGTCTAATTTACCCCGAAGCTTTCATTCCTTTCAAAGCGGACAAACTGAAACTTTAAAAAAACAACCTAATTCATTCTCCTTTTGATCCCAAATTAAACTTCCCAATTTAAATTAATTTTTGAAAATTCAAACTTTATGATCTCCAATCAAAATTTTTGATCTCTTCACTCACCACTTCAGCTTCAGCTACCTATCTCCAGTGGTTTTTAACACAAGACATAATCGGCTGAAACTGTAATTGAGGTGCATGCATCCCTATTATCCCCGATTTTCCCAAATTGAAGCTCCTTCTGAATATTCATCTTTATCGTTCATGTACATAAAGTTATTATTGGAATTTTTTTATTTCCTGCTTTGCAGAACCACTCTAATAAATAGATTATAATGATGATGAAAATGTGAATCAGATCAACCAAAACCGTATTGTGCTAATCGAAAGGGAAACAGTTAGAAGTAATCACAGGACCATATAATACAATTATTTCAAGCATATTGACGTAAGGCGAACACCGATAATACAAACTAAAGATATAAAGGTTGGCTAGCCAATGATCTAACAATCCAATGAACACATCTTTCGATGTTTGTCCCTTCGAGAGCGGACACTGGGAGAACAGCCAGATCAGAGCGGTGATTGTCATCTTCTAATATCATCCTGACCTGAAAGGTGACATGTTAAATACGTGACATTATAGGGGAAACCAACTTCTTTGGAAGAGGGCGGGGCTTGAACTGCAATTTCGCCGCACAGGTATATATTAGCTTTTCTAATTTTCTACTGAGAACAGCAATAACCAAAAATTCCCCGGAGTTTTTCTAAACGAAACATCACCGTCTCCACAACTAATATACTATTAAAAAGTGTAGTGTATAATTTGAACAGTATAAAATATATTTTGAAAAAAAAACATTATGATGTACAACTGATAATTTACCGATTCAGTGTAGGAACTTAGTTGCAGTTTTCATATTGTTTTCTTTTTCTTGTCTAGATCTAAACTACAACAGCTAATACATCGGTTACAGAGTCTATAGAGGGAAATTTCGTTACCTCTGCCGCTGCAGCAGCTCCTTCCATCTCACTTTTATTTACAGCCACTAAAACCGGCAAATTCTGTACAATTTCGTTTGCCATAACTTCTTCTGAAATAACACATTGAGCTTCAGATGCATCATATTTAAAGATCTTACTGAACTGAGATGCAACAGCGGGAAATAAATCACTTCTAGTTGCATCAACAACAAAAATAAGTGCATTCGCGTCATCATAATATGTCGCCCAAAGTTCTCGTAAACTTTCTTGTCCACCAAGATCCCAAAAATGAAGACATGTATTGTTTAATTCCACTTTTCCAGCTGAACTTTTTCTTCTGTTCAAGTTCAATGACACTACTTCAGAACTCACTATTCAATCCAACTGTTGCCGTAATTTTTGATGGGTTTAAAACGCCATAATCTTTTACGAAATGTGATTTAGTTTGCTCCAAGAAAGTCTGCAAATACTCAGAATCGACGTAAAACTGAATAAACTGCTAAACATCAGGCAAACTATGTGACTCACAGTTTTTCCAGCATTGTCGAGACCTACTATCACAACGTAGTAATCTTTTTTCTTGAAGAACTTTTCCCAAATTCCAGACGATAGGGTGTACATTCTATTAGAATACCTTTGTACGTTAAATGTTAAATCTATATTATGACACCTCTCAGTTGGTGGAAACCGGCGCGCAGCCACGGAAAACGCGCTAGCTTGTCGGTTTGCGCAAAACGTTCTCAAAGCATTGGGTGTCGTGTACCAAGCACATAATTATATTCGAATTTTCACATTTCTTTCGACGTTCTGTCTCAAATCTTTTAATAATCATTTCTAAAAGCTGTAAAACGCTTACTTCTTCTTACATGAACGTATGAGAGTAAAAAACTTCAAAGTTTATGCATGAAAAACAAGAAATTCTTGTTTCATGCTCCCTTGAATATCTCCTTCTCTGAATTATTTAAAAACTTAAGAATTAGTTTCATTTCAGATGTTCTTTCACTTGTCTCTTGATCACGAAGTATGTCTTCATCCAAAATACTTCGGCCCAAATCTGAACGAAACAATCAAAATGAAGCTTTTCAACGAGGTTGAAGGAACTTGCACCGGCAAGTATGGTTTCGTAATCGCAGTCACAACAATCGACACTATTGGACACGGCCTCATCCAGCCAGGACGTGGATTTGTAATCTACCCAGTGAGATATAAGGCAATCGTTTTCCGTCCTTTCAAGGGACAGGTCGTGGATGGTGTCGTATCACAGGTCAACAAAGTTGGAATTTTCTGTGATATCGGACCACTTTCGTGCTTCATCAGCCGTCATTGTATTCCACCAGACATGGAATTCGATCCGAATAGCGAGAAGCCGTGCTACAAAACCAATGACGAAGCCACTGTCATCCGCAACGACGATGAAATTCGTGTGAAACTGATCGGAACTCGCGTTGATGCCAACGACATCTTTGCCATCGGAACTTTGATGGATGACTTTTTGGGACTATGTCCAGCAGAGTGATAACATTATTTCCATAAATTTACTTAATTTATCAACATTGTATATTACGTTTCCATAGTATTCACCATTTATTTCCTGATTTCTGTTAAAGTTAAGCGATCTCTCGTTTCTTGCCTATCGTTTTCAAGCTCACTACGGTCGCTTACCGTTATATATCAAATGTTTCTTGAGAATGAATTCCTAATTTTCTTTTCAGATGAAATTTCTACCAGATTATGCGATGTTCAGCGAAATTCGGCAGATGAATGTTCGCCAGGTAACACTTGAAAAAAGGAACCTTATTATCCTTATTTACGGTATACGATTTAGTTGCTCTATCAATGCCTTAACTTCGCCATGGTGGTCTCGTCAGCTCTAATGATCTGGAAAGGGATGATGGTTTTGACTGGATCTGATTCACCAGTTGTTGTGGTGCTTTCTGGATCTATGGAACCCGCGTTCCACCGTGGAGATTTGCTGCTTCTGACCAATGATCATGAGGATCCAGTTCGTGTCGGAGACATCACAGTATTTAAAGTTGAAGGAAGAGAAATTCCAATTGTTCATAGAGTTATCAAGGTATTTCGGGAAAGTTAGGGCTTGAAGATTCAAAAACTTTTCGAGCAGTCGATATTTCACATTTCACCAAACTGTTGATTTTTTCAGGTTCATGAAAAAAATGCTGAGGATACCAAGATTCTCACTAAAGGAGACAACAATCAAGTTGATGATCGCGGGCTTTATGCTCCCGGCCAGCTTTGGCTCAGTCGCTCGGACGTCGTTGGCCGAACAAAAGGACTCCTCCCATATGTTGGAATGGTCACTATAATCATGAATGATTATCCAAAACTCAAATACGCCGTTCTTGCTTTTCTCGGCCTCTTCGTTCTGTTACACAAAGAAAACTAGTATGGCTTCCTGAATTCATCTAGTATAATCAAATTTAAATTATTAATTTTTTGTGATTTAAAAATTCCGATTTCAAATGTATGCCTCAAGTTTTAGCTTTTGGTTATGCACAATTAATAAACATTTTTGACTCGGATTTCAGTAAAATTCAAACAACGGATAATTTATTTTGATTGAAGGACGGCTAGAACTTTGAGAAGTTTTGATTTAGCGAAACAAGTTTAGAAATGAGAAAAATGTACAGAGATGGGAATTTACAAGTGAAACGTTGTTCTGCTAATACCAGAAGAATGACTCGTCGTTTTTGTGAATTCAATCGAGATCATCCAAAACAGCTTCCTGAGCCTGAAGATTTCAACTTGATGTCATGAGAAAACCCCATCAAGATTCACTTTTCTTTGCTGCCTTTTCTTCCAGTCAGACATGTTGACTTTTTGACGACACACCGGACACGAATTCTTTGTAACGAGCCACGGTTCAATGCATGGACGATGGAAAATATGACTACAGTCAAGAGCACCAACTTCTTCTCCAAGCTTGAAAGTATCAAAACAAGTAGTGCATTGAGATCCGTTATCAATGTGTTCCTGCGTAACTTTTTTCATCGGCAAATACTCTCGAATATCTGCCTCTGTGAAACCACGTTGGATGGCACCACCTTCACCCTGAAATTGAGCCAAGATATCTTGCATCATGTTGTCGAAATCGGCACGCTGATCTCCATCATTTCCAACAAACTGCGGGATCAGTGGACCTTCGTTGTTTCCTCTTTGAATTTGGACTCCAATTCCTCCCGGCATTTGGATTGAAATTGTCACATTAGGAATATCTTCGCGTTGCTCTGGCTGAAATATAAACATATCTGAATACCTTTCAAAATTTATGTGGACGCTCACTCTGAACATGTTATTAATGAAGTTTTCGAGGGTTATATCGGCAGCGCCTCCACCCCCACCAGCTGCAGCGCGTGGAGCATCAGCTTCTTGCCCAGCTTGCTGTGGTTGCTCTTGCTGAGCTTGTTGCTGTTGTGCTCTGTTTTCTGGGGCGAGTCCATTTCGGATCATCTCAGCAAGCTGGTTTAAAGTTTGGAATCCTGCTTGAAATCCTGCCGCTTGCACTGAAAAATGTTTGCATTTCCACTTTTTTGTCGGAAATATAATGCTCGACTAACTTGCCGGTCTATTAACTTGCTCGACAAACTCCCCATGGCATCTTGTGCAAGCTACTTCAGCAGATGCATCGAGGTCAAATGAACGGAGACATCGATGACAATAGTATTGAGGCATCCCTTAGAAGTTATAATTTGTGATAAAGAGCAATATATCTACTAAACCTTCTAATGTTAGAAAGATATAAAAATGGAAGCAACCAATTAAATCTGAGAAATAGATAATAAAAATTGTGGAGAGAATTTTTAGCGTTGTGAGAATGAAAACAGTAAAATCAACAAAACATATTAGAACAACAAAAATTAGAGAACCGATCATTTCCTCCGACCGCCACGCTTCGCTTCGTTCCGGTTACGGCTTTGTTTTGATCGATTATTGATTGTGCGAACTCCGAGCATCGCTGATCTGAAAATTTATTTTCAATATGAATATCAAAATTAATTAGGGAAGTATGTTTTCAGAAAACGGGAAGTAGAGCGAAGGAGAGAGAGAGGAATAGAGAATATGATTCGTTAAAGAATACAGCACAAACGGCCAATCTTCGAACGCATATTTGTAGGCTATATACTACTACAATATTTGTGCACAATATAAATATCACTGCCTTGATTTGAAGAAAAACTATTTAGCAAACCTGGAAGTAACGTCGTGAACAGAAAATGGACCATCTGCGAGTGGATCCATATGAACTTTTGCCATACGCATATGCGGCATTGGCTGATCTTCGAATAGACGTTCATTCGTAGCATGTTTCCCCCCTTTAGGGTTCGCTAAAGTGTAGACAAGCCCTCTTCGATTAGCCATACGGTCCCAATTGATATGAAGTTGTTGTTTTCCATCTTCATCAACAGATACAGCACACTAAATGAAATAATTGAAAAATGTAAGCAAAAATGAATGAGGCCTACTTTATGCAATGTTTTGTGTCCACAGGAAGGGCAGAATTCTTTCGTCATGACACTAGTGGTTGTGAAGCAGGTTCTGCAGCGAAGAACAAATGTTTTCAATTTACGAATTCTGTATCCGGACAAGGAAACGAGACTGAGGTTCATTGCTAATAGAACGTTTTGAAGAGCGAAATCTCTTGTAATACAGCCAACAATCATGTTTTCTTCAATTTCAAAAGCTCCCAACTTCTTCAGAGTGTCATCGATGTTTTCTTGTGTGATCCAGCCATCTTCGTCATCGGTGTTATCAGATTCCGTGCTGTCTTCTGATGCGTCATTTTCTTCTTCGTTCAAAGAGCTATTCTGTCCTTCATTTTTACGTTCTTCTCTCTGCTTCTCTGCATCAACATCAACACGCTCAATTTTTTCACTCAGATCCTCAATAATTCTGTTCTCTTCCTCTTCCGTAGAACCAGTGACTTCGTTTTCGGTTACATACTGGTTATGGAGATCATATGTCAACGCAATCATCTTGATGTCAACTAGTGAGAGCGATTGAAAATCACCTGTTGTTTTTGAAGCATCAATAACTGCTCTTAAGCCGTTTTGGGTTGGCTCGCGGAGAATTACTTCAAATGGCAAAGTATTCCAGACTTTTCGAGCTTCTGACGAACGCAATTCATCCAAAATTTGAGGTGGAGCATAGTAGTGTTCGGCCAACGTCTGAATATAAACAAAAATAATTAATAAAAAATAACTACTATATAATTACATGTAGACTAGGATTCGCAATGATTGCGCAGGTGTCAATGACCAAATGCTTGACCGGCTTTTCCTTGCTTGTCATCTTTAAAAAAATGTACTATTGAAATTGATAATTTTTCAATTTTGATCCTTCCTAATTCAGCACGTGACACATGTAATTTGAGACACAAAAGGGAACCAAACTGTCACAAGTCTGAAATTTGTTTCGTTTAGGCATGAAATGGAAATAAATTATAGAAAAAGATTGAACAGGAATCTGTTTCAAAAAAAAATCACAGTTAAATACGGGAAAACTTCCGGAAATTCCAAAACTATTTTATCAAACGAAGCTCCATGTTACGGGATGTGTGTTGTTTAGTAAGCCCGTTTTTTTCTCTCGCGAGAGAAGTTCTCTACTTCTTTTCTTCGACTCAAATTGAATTCTCGCAATTTTTAAAAACTGTTCCCCATCTAAATTTTTATTTTTTCAGTAGATTGAATCTTGAAGATGTGTTTAAACAATAATTAATTGATTTTTGTCACTAATTCAATTGCTCGGTTTGCTTTAAAAAGTTGCTTAAAAAAGTGAACTATTTATATACTTTTTTCTGCACATACGCTTGACAAGTCGGTTATATTACTGTATACTCTTCAAATTATTTCATGCTGAAGTCTTGCTACAGCATATGCTACAATTTCAAAAACGCATTTCAAAGAAACAAATCTTCGCCGATAACAGTGACAATCCAGACGTCGCTCCTAACTCTTCTGCATTTACGAATGATAGAATTGTGTGTCCACTTTTATATTCCTAAACACTACACCACAGCATTAGTTCATCTGAATAACGTTCAACTAAATAACGGAAAAGTAAACTTTAAGCGAAGAATCCATTTTCAACTGGCCTTCTTCAACACCACCGCTTCAATTTTTTATTTCTAAAAAACTATTTAGTTCTCTGCGCTGTCCCTTTTCTCTCATTTCGTATCTTTTTCGCTTGGTCACATTCGACGGGCTGGCTCTTCGCTGGCTGCCCGGAAGAGCAGTCAATAAGCTAGAGCCGCTTTCCGCGAGTCTGCCATCTCTGTAATCGCCTTCTTCACGATGAACAAATTTCACCTGTTTTACCTCTATATTTCCATAGCGATTTCCTTTGAATCTTTATTTTATTCACAAGACACATAATCTCGTTCTAATTTTATTTTTGCAGTTTCAATATGTCGAGTGGAAAACGGCGTAATCCGCTTGGGCTGAGTCTACCACCAACAGTCAATGAACAAAGCGAAAGCGGGGAGGCCGCAGCGGTATGAAAATAACCCAAATAGAAACTTTTTTGAAATAGAAGCAGATATTAAGTTTTGACCCTATCTCAGCCAGGGAAGGGAGAAGGCGCTATCTGTTTTTTTTTCTTAAAACAACCATTGTCAAGTTCCAGGAAGAAGCCACCGCAACCGTTCCACTTGAAGAGCAGTTGAAAAAACTTGGGCTCACTGAGCCTCAAACGCAGCGGCTCAGTGAATTTCTTCAAGTAAAAGAAGGCATAAAAGTGAGTAGAAAGCGATGAGTGATCAATAATCTTTAGTAATTTCAAGGAATTGAGTGAAGATATGTTGCAAACAGAAGGAGAGTTGGGACATGGAAATGGTGGAGTTGTTAACAAAGTAAATAAAAGTTCCATATTCTCTCATTCCATGATGTTTTCAGTGTGTTCATAAGAAAACAGGAGTGATTATGGCTAGAAAACTTGTTCATCTCGAAATAAAGCCATCAGTTCGTCAACAAATAGTGAAGGAGTTGGCCGTGCTTCACAAATGTAACAGTCCATTCATTGTTGGATTTTATGGAGCCTTTGTCGATAACAATGATATATCAATATGTATGGAGTATATGGATGGACTTTCGCTTGATATAGTTCTCAAAAAAGTAAGTTTGTATTAAGTTTTTTATTCGCGAATATACATATACATTTCATCATATTAGGACATGACTTAGTATCCTGGGGCGAGACGGGCGGGTGGACAGTGCTCGCAAGATCCTGGAGATCCAGCCTCTCCTAGTGCTCCAGGCGTTCCGGCTTGTCCTGGAGGTCCTGGTGGACCACGTTGACCTAAAATAAATAACTGGATTATTCATAGTTTGATCAGTAAAACAACCTGGTTCTCCTGCAACTCCTGCATCTCCGTTTCCTCCGTCTTGACCTGGAGATCCTGCTTTTCCTGGTTGTCCGGGAGCTCCCGGTCTTCCTGGTGGTCCTGGTGGTCCGGGTGGTGCGTCACCTCCTGGTAGAAGTGCTCCTGGCTCGCCTGGAGGTCCGCGTTGTCCTGGTTGTCCTGGTTGACCAGGTGGTCCAGGTGGTCCTGCCGGACCCTGTGGCCCTGGAGCTCCATCTTCTCCGTTTCTTCCGGGGTTTCCTGGGATACCATCTTGCCCTGGTGGACCTGGTGGCCCACTGAGTCCTGGAGCGGCAGTGCACGGGCATTGTGGAGGTACTGGCAGTATTCTATCATGAAGCTCAGCATCTGGTCCCGGGGGTCCTGGCTCACCGGGTCCTTGGCCTGGTTCTCCATCCTTTCCTGGTTGTCCTGGTTCACCATCTGGGCCAGGTGGTCCCTGTTGACATGTACAACATTGAGCGTCAGCTTGACGAGTAGCTCTCAGTAGTACATCGAGTGGATCGTCAGGACCCTCAGGAGCTACCTCGACCATTTCGCGCCACATATCCCGAGAACGAGACTTGCAGTACTCAACTTCTCCTTGAACTGATGCCTGCAGAGTTTGCACATAATGGAAGACCAATGGGAAGGCAATCAGGACTGCAGTCACAGCTACAGTAGAAAAAGTAACTGCTACAAAAGCAACGCTTCGCAGTGATCCTTTGCTCTTCTCCTCCATCTGAAAAATGACGAATTCAAGAGAGTGAAAGAAAAGACTGGTAAAATGAATGT
This sequence comes from Caenorhabditis tropicalis, assembly GCA_016735795.1. Taxonomy (NCBI): domain Eukaryota; kingdom Metazoa; phylum Nematoda; class Chromadorea; order Rhabditida; family Rhabditidae; genus Caenorhabditis; species Caenorhabditis tropicalis. Next base: position 5,357,797 of record CM028614.1, on the reverse strand, counting down.
ACAGAATAAAATAAATTCTTCGCCAACGAAACCGTCAAAAGCAGACGATGCCAGTCATTTGCGCTGTATCGTCGAGTGCTTTTATGCGGTCGCGAAGGTGGAACGAAACAGCAAGTCGCGCACGTCTTCCTGTGTCTCCGAAATGACACGCTCCTTCTCTGTTGCGCGGTGAACATATCTGGCGTTTTTCTAACATTATACATACCCTCTACAGTTGATTATGATGACGACATTGCTTGAGTATCAAAGCTTGAAACATTCATTGATAGAAGTTGACGTAAAGAAAATGGAATACACCCTATTTTTCAGGTTGGCCGTCTTCCTGAAAAATTTGTTGGCAGAATCTCGGTGGCGGTTGTGCGAGGTCTGACTTATCTCAAAGATGAAATCAAAATTTTGCACAGAGGTATCAAGCTTTCGAAAAAATAGTCATTGCTTTTATTTCTCTAGATGTTAAACCATCAAACATGCTTGTTAATAGCAATGGAGAAATTAAATTATGCGATTTTGGAGTTTCCGGGATGCTCATTGATTCAATGGCCAATTCTTTCGTTGGAACAAGAAGTTATATGGCGGTGAGTATATCCTTCTCTTGCACGTTTCTCTAATAGATTATTTTAGCCAGAAAGATTAACTGGTTCCCATTACACCATTTCTTCTGATATTTGGTCATTTGGCTTGTCTCTTGTTGAGTTATTAATAGGGAGATATCCGGTACCAGCACCATCTCAAGTGGAATATGCCTCAATGTTCAACGTATCAGAGAACGAAATAGAGTTAGCAGATAGTCTGGAAGAGCAGAACTATCACCCTCCAAGCAATCCAGCTTCAATGGCCATTTTCGAAATGCTTGATTATATTGTCAACGGTCCACCGCCAACACTACCAAAACGATTCTTCACGTAAGCGTTAAAAACTGTTTTCTTACTAGGGAATGGTCAGAATCGGGTCTGGAGTTTCGGTTCAAGACCTATACCGTTTGAAAGAGAACCTTTAGGGGATCTCAAAACCGGTTTCAATTTTTGCTATGGTTTTCTGGGATTCGAGATAAAAGGATTTTTGTGTGAAACCCCAGTACTAATTCCTGTTGATTTCGCATTATTTCGTTTTCACGTGAATTTTTGAAATTTTTTTGGAAACAAATACAGTGAAAAACAGTGGTCGGGTGGCCTTTGGAAGTGAATACCTGAAGTTCCAGAAAACCATAGCAAAAATTGAAAACGGTTTTGAGATCCCCTAAAGGTTCTCTTTCAAACGGTATAGGTCTTGAACCGAAACTCCAGACCCGATTCTGACCATTCCCTAGTTAGTAGAACTCATCGAACAATTCATTTCAGAGATGAAGTAATTGGATTCGTGTCAAAATGTCTTCGAAAACTTCCCAGTGAACGTGCGACTTTGAAATCCCTTACGGCGGATGTTTTCTTCACTCAATATGCGGACAATGATGATCAAGGAGTGTTCGCCGATTTCGTGAAAACAACGATCAATATGCCGAAATTGAATCCATGAATCCGATACGTCGAATCAGTCTAACATTGCTATATTTTGCCTGTTTATATTTGTTTGTAACTATTATCTTTTCTCATCAATATCTCGTTAGAGTCAATACCAATGAGAACCTTTCTTTAAGATATAATCATAACAACATCAATAACTATCATGTATAATATAGATCTTTCAATCTGTCCCACTTCAATCCGATTTCTTTGCGTTCGCCTCCTTTTCGTGAGTTTTTTGCGTCGCTTTCTTCAAAGCCGTATCTGAAAAATACATTTGCCAGTTTTTTGAAAGTTAGCTTAGCTTTTTCTGTTTTCTATCCCCTATACACTTACATCATTAGATTCTGAAAATACGTTTTGGCGTCTCATCGAGACCACTAGTTGCCAATAAAGTTATTTCCGCATACATTTTTTGTTCCATATAATCCAGTTTTCTCGGTTTCCAGTCCAACTCAATATTTATTTGTTTAAACATACCTGGTTCATCGGGTGTTTTTGAGTTTATGTAGAATACAGTAAGAAAAACTAGCAGCGCGACCAGCGGAATGAATACGTGGACAGCTGAAAAATATAGAATAATTAATATGTCATATTTCGTGAACTTTTACATTCAACTAAGTTGTAGACAGCGTCCATAGTTCTCAATATAGCAAGAAGTAGCTAAGACGTTAGTCTTCCTTGCAAGCAGCATGCTCGGCTGCTGCCTCTGATCGATTTTCGGAATACGTTGTTGAGGACAAAACGGAGTAAGCGAGAGAGAGGGAGAAAGTGGCAAAATGGGGGGAGACATCCAAAAGGGCAGATAGAATATAATAATGAATCGAATGAATTGAGAATAAAAAGAAATTATGCATTTGTTTCAGAAGAAATGGCTACTGGTAACCGTGTTCCTGAGAATTTTCAAACGCTTTCTCCAATTGTGAAAGCTCCGTTATCGGACACACTCTCGGTTCCCCTTTCTCAACAAGGACGTATTTGTGGTTTCTTCGAATCACAATTCTATCGATGCATGGAAGCCTATGGAGCAAAGATGGGACGCAAATACTGTGACCTCGAACACCGTGATTACCAGGAGTGTATCACTGGAGACAAGCAAAAAAAGGTAAAAAAATAATTGAAACATGTCACCGACAGCCAGCTCACTGGTATTTTCAGAGAGCTGAAGCAATTGCTGCTCAACGCAGAAAGCTTTTCATCGAAGGAAAGCTCGATTCGCCGTTCCTCGACAATCATCCAGAACCTGGACAATTCAAAACGGATCACTTCCAATGGAATCGCATTAACTAACTCATTTCATCAAGAACTTTTTTTTTAGAGCGAGATCGATGTTTTAAGTGATTTACATAGTTCGTTTCCGATATAAAATTTTCATTCACAAAAACACAAGTTGAATTCATACAAAACCTCAAAGATTCATATTTTCTGATACAGACTATTATCTTGATTTGAATGGGAACACTAAAAATGGAAAAAATAATCACCACGGCCACCTCTGCCGCTAAACGGGTTGAATCCTTGGAATCCATCAAATCCTCCGCTTTGTCCTTTCTCAGAATCCAAGGGATCTTTTCCATTATCGAACATACGTCGTTTCTCTTCGTCGCTCAAAACTTCTTTGGCAGCTGCGATATCAATGAATTTCTTCTCAGCTTTTTTCTTTTCTTTTTCGTCTTTAAAATTGTCTGGATGCCATTTTTGAGCCATTTTCCGATATGCCTTAATGATTTCTCTCTTATTCGCATTTCTTCGAACTCCGAGAATCTTATAATAATCTCGCTTCCCAATAAGTTCCTTCGCTCGCTTTGCTTGATCTTTTCCTGTTTGGGCGTCGTTGTTCGTGGAGTCCCACTCGAGAATTTGTTCATAGTCAGCTATGGCTGCAATAATCAGTCTTCGTGTAAGTTTGAGAACAAATAGCAATTAGGCGGCCTTGCCCTTCTTTCAAAATAAGATATCAAATCAAGTATTTACCCAAATCATACTCTTCATCTGCCATATATGTCTCCGCTCTTTGAAGCAATGTTTCGACATCCGAGTTGTCAAATTTGAGAACTTCGTTACATTCTTCAATAGCAGTTGCAATATTTCCTTCTTCTCGATTACAGCGGCATGTGAATCGATATACATTTATTTTTATTGGAAAATCTTCAGAATTTGCTTCTAAAATGTGTTTTCCTTTTTCGATACACAGCTTCCAGTCCTGTTGGTCCATCGCATTTTTCAGAGTTTCGATAGATTTTACAAGTTTCCTGAGCGTTTTGTAGGAGGCATAGCATTTTTTGTGATCCGGATTCAACTTGAGACAGGAACGAATGGTAATCAGAGACTGTTCAATATCAGCAACATCGAACTCTAGTCGCGAGATATCGTAAAGAAGATCTGTGTTATCCGAAGATAGCTTAGATGCATACTTCAAATCGTGAATTGCGAATTTCAGTCTATTGTCTTTTTCATAGCAGTTCGCTCGTAAAACATACAAGGAAAACGTCCATGGATGTTCTTCCAATAGATCAGTAGACATTCTCTCAACAGCTCCGCAATCACCGATCTCGTGATTGTGATTAAGACTCTCGAATTCATTTTTTTGTTTTTCGAGAAAGTCTAGTTTTTCTTCTAGTCCAGTTAAAGACGAGGTGGCAATCTGTAATCTGTTTCATGATATACCTGAAATTTCATAAGCTTTACCAGATAGTGATAGTCGTCTGCAGATTCCACTAATTTTCCCATCTTTGTTAAAACATTTGCCCTCTGCTGTCGAGCCACAACAAAATCCGGTTTCTGTTCTAAAACAGTGTTGAGATCAGCAAGACCAGGTTTCGTTCTTCCCAAAACCAAATAAGTTGTAGCGCGTCGAAATAATGCTAGATAATTCGACGGTTCTATCTCGATGGCTTTGTGATAGTGAGTGAGAGCATCGTTGTATTTTCTCTGGAATTTTATTATTTTGGAAATTTTTTATATGGAGGGCCTGCCTTGACGAAGAACTCATTTCCAGTTTCATATTCATTTCGAGATTCGTTATTATCAAAGGCATTGATCAATTCGGCAAATAAAAGCATAAGAATTATTTTTCGTTTCATCCTGATGTATTGGAATCGATAATCTTCGTTTCTTCGTTTCTAATAATCTGCCAGCGCTGAAAATCCTAGCCGATTAGCCACAACAGTGCTTCCAACTGCGCGCCAAAAAGGTCACGCAATGCTGCTCTGTTGAATTGAATTTTTTTGAGTTTGAATATTTAAATGTCTTTTTGCAGACAAAAAAGCGACAAATGCGGAATCCAAATTACCAACAGAATCTAGTATTAAATCTACTTGGGAGAGAAATCGGCAGCGATTATCAAAAATGTAGGAGAAATACATGTGTATTTTTCTACATACAGAAACACTTAAAAAGCAACCTTCAGACGGATCCTTCAAATACACGTATCGACACCGTTATCAGCTTCTTTCATCAGTCAAGCCCGATTTTTTGATTCCTATAGACTTTGATGCTTGCCGTGCTCCCAACCTAGATGTACCTGTGTTTACTCAGAGCGCCGAATGCCTCGGTTTCTCCCCAAATGGGAAATATCTAGCATTTCACAGCCATGGGTCAACTATGATATCGGTGCTCACATATACCGGTTTAGAAGGCTGCAAAAACACGAAAGGAGTAGTCCAACCTTCGGTGAGTCCAGATTCTTTCAAATGTACGAATTTTCTTGAAGACCGTATTCGGAAAAGTTTCGAATGTAGACTTGGGAGGATTCGCCAGAGATCACAATTATAAAAATGAACCTGCGTTAGGAAGCTGGTGGTCTGATGACTCATCAACTCTTATTGTTCAGTTGTCAATGTCAGAAAATGTAGATGCAGAGGGAGTTCAGAATGATGAAGAAGAGGTACGAACATTATAAATAGAAATTCGAATGCCTTGCTTTTAGGAAAGGCTTGATCAAGCAAATAACTTTGTTGGAGATGAACGAACTGATCCTGCCCCTTTAATGATTCCAAACGAACCAGCTAATGCTCAGCAAAACATCCCTGACGCTGTGAGAATGTTTATGAATGCACAACGAGATTTTTCGGAAGTTCGATCAGCCCACGCCAACAATGCAGACCAAGAAATAATCAAGAAATTTTTCCGACAGACTGATCGGTATCTTGATTCTCGTAAATCTGAATTTCGCGTTGCGAAACATAATGAAACGAGCAGGACAATTCCATATTGGGTGGCAATTGAATCAGCAGCCGTTGCAGCATTTGAAGGTGAAGATAACATTCATGATTCATCAGTTCCTTCAACCTCACAAGGCATTCGACGCCAGAGGGCGGGTCTCCCATATAATTCAGACGAATCCAAAATGAAGCAAAAAAGAGTGAAAGAAGACATAAACTCTACGAACTTATCAGTAGCAGATAAACTACGCAATGCTCTGGCAAAGAAGAAAAAAGAAAATGAAAAAGAACAAAGTCCGGAACCTCCCACAGCAAAAGGATATCTAAAGCGTATGCATCATAAACTCCGAGAAGCTCAGGGCATATCTGAAAAACGAATCAAGAATGGAAGCTGCAACTGGCCCTCACAAGGATCCTCGAGACAAAATCTTTCTTACTCCGATCTTCTACGCAAAATGATTCGAAGACAGAATAGTCTTTCAAATGTGACTGATCTCGAAGATGAAGATGGCATGACGATGGTCTTCGTGGCCTATGATGTAGAAGTTCGTTTTCAACTTTTGTTTCCGATATGAAATATTATATAAGCTATTAGTTTTCAGAGAGGAACAATCACTCCACTTTTCTTCAACGATGTGAAAAGAAAGTTTATCTGTCATATGAGAGATCGTACTTTGACTGTGACTTACAATACTGATATAATCGAAATATACGAGTTAACCAAAAATAACGAGTGGATGTCTAACAAAAAATGTTCCACGAATGTCTCGATTCCTGTTTCATTACATTATCGACCAGGAACAATGCCGGGAATGGAGTCGAGACTTCGGGAAATCGAGACAAGGTTTGTTTCTCACTCCCCCAAATTAATTAATAGAGTATAAATAATTTTTGTATTATATTCATTCCAGAGAAGTGTTCAACAACTTGTATGATTTGGAACATTTCAATACTCCCCTTCAACAAGACGTTGCAGTTGTACTACATAGAGATATGTGGGATTGGGTTCATCAAAATTCACGACTTGCTGTGTTAGTTCAAAGATACGTTTACCTACTCACATATTCAAATTAAGAGCAAGTCCAGAAATTACAAGGTGTCATATGATAAGTGATAATCTACTAGCCATCACAATGAGCTACGGTATGCTGTATCTCATTTTCCATTTCATCATATACAAGTTCAGGAGAGAAACCAATGATTCGTATAGGAGTAATTGTTTCAGTAGAAGATATGACGTTCACACTATATCCAGATGTAATGATTTCAAACAACATCTTCAAATAATTCCTGCAATTTTCAGTATCATTTCTTCCTGAAATTACTTTTTGTTCATCATATTCATGACATGGTTCCTCGACATTGGACATATCTAAATCCGTCTCCAGCAATTGAACAAAGATGGTTCAAAGAAGGATTTGTTGACGTCACTAATCCATCACGTACTGTTTCCTCTTATCCCTAATTCTCCAAACTCAATCTAACTTCAGAATTAAAAAATTTCGAACGTCTGAATGACATCTACAAGTTCTTAAGTAACAATTGGAACAACGTGGTATTCATATTTCATCCATCTGTAAAACAAAACGGTCAACTTTTCAGAGAAGCACTTCTAATCCTTTAACTGTTTCGCCTTTCAATACGGTCGACGCAGACTGTTTTCTCAGCAATTAGTAAGATAATTGATGGTTCTTATAAAAAAAACGTTTTTCCAGTATGTTCGCTGATGGGGATAAATTTTCATTGATTGAAAGCTCGAAAAACTACAAAAGAATACATATGAAACAATATTATCATCCAGTTGATCCTTTCATTCTAGTCAACAATTTGAGTGATTGGTTGATTGCTCACCGTCAAAAGGACCCAGATAATGTTATTGTACATACTATGTGACCGTTATTATATCGTGATCTGAACAGTTGTAACATATCAAATAATTTTCTATTGAATTCACTAAACGGTTAAAAAGTCATTAAATGTATTTACCGTAAATCCTGTATCATCCGGTTTTTTAAAATACTGAATGCTGAAATAAATTTTCATTACTTTGAATAGTATTTATATATTTTTTGATGTTTGTAATTGAATCATCTTTTACTTGAATTCTGAATTTGATTCGCCAAGTCTGTAATAAATTTCACTACTAAATGCAGATCATGAAGTCGTTCACTCCAAAACGAAAAAGTATTAGTAGTTTGGATGCTTTGCTAAAAGCAACAGCAACTGGAAGTAAACTATCTTACAGAAACTACGAAATCCCTTATCATTATTTTTCCAGCTGAAACTGCGAACACTATTGACAAAGCATTGAATACGCCAACAGACAGAATCATGAAAACTAATATTGAATTTGAGAAAACAGTAACAATTAAAGCGAAGGATTCCAGTGAAATCGAAAAGTATAAATTTATTTGTTCGATGTTCATCTGATTTCTTTTTCTTCAGATACACTGTTTTGAAAGCCACCATTGAAGATGAAAAAGAGGCTGCTCGTAAATTAAAACAACTCGGAATCACTACTCTCGATCGTCAATGTCACGTTAATCCCATTCCACCAGCGTATCTGAAGTGCAAGAAAATCAACAGAAAATCTCAATCGGATTAACTTTTTGCCTTAAACCAGTTAAGACGCTTCATTTTACTTAAAATTTTATTCATTCCTACTTTGAGTTTTGTGTTCGTGTTGAAGAAATAAATACCATCCATCTCTATCCTTTTTATCTCTTATCCAGTTTCACATTCATCCACCGTTTCAAAAGAAAACTTCCGAATGAACCCGTTCAACTTTTTCTGCAGTTTCTTTCCCTATAAAACGAGCGATTACATCTGAAGACACTCAGTTCTTCTATTTCTTCAAAATGTGGAAATTTGTGATTGGGAGTGTTTCGACGGCAGCTTTTCTGTCTACTGCCTTCACAATTTATTATTCAATTTCAATGATCGATGAGCTTGATTCATTCCGTTTTCGTCTTCAAGAAGATATTAACGATTGGAAGGAGGTCAGTGATGACACGTGGCAAAGACTGAATGATATGACATCGAGAAATATTCCAAAGAAAACCAATATTCTCAAGGAATTTGTGAGAGGAAAGAGAAGTAATGGAGATGAACAATGCAGTATGTTCCCCTTTTTTAATTCTTTGTTATATTCAATTTCCGTTTCAGATTGTGCTGAACCAACAAGAAATTGTCCATCTGGACCACCAGGAGACAAAGGTTCTTCTGGAAATCCAGGTGAACCAGGACCAGATGGAGTTGATGGAGATAATGGAATTGATGGAGAAATTGTTCATCATGAGATGCCAAATCCTAAAGAATGTATCAAATGTCCAGCTGGGCCACCTGGTCCACCAGGACCACCAGGATCATTGGGACCACGTGGAGAGAAAGGAGCAGAAGGACCACGTGGATCACTTGGAGATCAAGGAGAAACTGGTCCAATTGGAGAAGTTGGAGAACGAGGACCATCTGGATTACAAGGAAGACAAGGACCAAAAGGAACATCTGGACAACCAGGAACTGTTGCGATTGTTGGATTGGCGGGAAGACCAGGACCACAAGGATCTGTTGGAGAAAAAGGAAATCAAGGAGAGCCAGGTGTCGACGGAAAAGATGGATCAATCGGAGAACCAGGAAGAAAAGGAGAAAATGGAAGACAAGGGAAAAGAGGAAAGGATGGTGTATCTGGAGTTCCAGGAACACGTGGAAAACAAGGAGAGGATGCTGGATATTGTACTTGTCCACCAAGAACAGCCTAAATCCAAATATAAAGTCAATAAAGAGTTTATTGGAAAAAAAAACAAAATTCAAACGGGTTGAAGTAGTTTTTGAGCAACTCCTTCGAGTCCTTTACTTTCTTCTGTAGCAGAAACCTGAAAGACGATTGATTGAATTAGTCGATCAAAATAAGCGGAAGTTTCGAGAAGTATATAGAAAAAGGTTTTCAGTTGATTTTAACTGTTCTAGTCGTTTTCAGCAGTGAAAAAAGAAAATAAGACGAAGTTCTCTGGATTGAAAAAAAAACTTCAGACTTGTGAAAATTTGAAAATAGCTAAAACTTTCCATAATGTTTTAAATTATTCTGAGTCTCACCTGCCCTTCCAATCGATCAGAAAAATAGTTTTTGGTTGCATAAAAGACAGAAAGTCTCCAGAAAAGGACAGCCCCAATTAGAAAAACGATCAACTTGACGACAACAACCACCAACGCCTTCTCAAAAAACTCTTCGTGATGTCCTTGAGAATAGAAATTCAAGAATGATTGAGTGTCGAAAAATGCAATCAACAGTTGAAACAATGTCAAAAATCCCCAGAAAACGAATTGAGAAAGCTGGAAATAGAATTTTGATATTCTAACTTCAATCAAAGTTTTATATACCACAAACAAGATGATCGGCCACATAAATCGATGTTTCTTTTTGCGAAGAGCGTAAATTGTGATAAGAATTAGGACGAAATGAAAACCAATCCACATGAGCCACCATGGGAATAAAAAGAGAATATATAGGGGAATAACAAGGAAAATTTCCAGAAGAAGGAGAACTTTAGAAGCATTCTGAAAGATTCGATTCTTTGAAAAACTAAATTTTAAATGATTCTGAAAGAGTTTATTAATTCATTTCTTTGTGCCCCTCTAATAAATGTTCTCTCGTCTTAATTACTCATTTGATTATTGAAGAAATATTTGAAATAAAACCTTTGTGTTTCTAATTGAATTCCTTTTGAATCAATTCTTTTTTCTATTGAATAACCCAAATGAAATAAATTCCAAACGAACTCACCACCACGTGACATTTTCCAAAAAGACATCGGAATTTAGGATTCTGAGCTTGAAAATCGACATAAAAGTTGAAAAGTTTAGTGAAATATTCTTTGATTGGGACATCATCGAATAGAAGAACCATCGTTGAAAATGAAGTTACGAGAAATCGTTTTTTTATTGTCTCTCATGTGAAAAGATTCAAAAGAGAGAATACAGTTTTTGAAACATAATGTGATATTTGGAGATGAAAAAGAAATAAACGACTATCAAATCAAAGAATATTACAAATACGAGTAAAACGTGATGGGTGTGGTAAACAGAAGAAAGAGAAATATACAGTTTTTTGATTTCTGTTTGAAACAATGAAAAGAGAAACTTCAATTTTATTCACAATGCATTTGGGATAAAATATATGTTTTGTGTGTTTCCATTTCTTCCATTGCTTCGATTCCACAATTATCTTTTATCAAATGTAGTGTACAATCGTATTCTTTTTGATACATTTCACAGTTTCCAGGACGTCCAGCCTATAGTGGAAAAACAATTATTTTAATATGGAGAACATACAGTTTTACTTTATTTAGGAGATGTCTTGCACACGGATACTTTTTGAGTGATGGATTATTTGTTCGCAACTGAAATATAAATGTTTTTGAACTTTTATTAACTCTTTGGAATCCGAATTGAAAACTCATTGCAACTTTTTTTAGTGAGATCAGGATGAGTGCTCTTCAATTAAGATATTTCAAAACTGGCTGAAATTATTCAGAAACTTCAAAAGATACGAACACTTTCGACACATTTTCCGAACGGTCCAGCCATAAATTTCATTCCATTACACATCGAAGAAACACTTTTTTCTCTTGGATGAAGATGTTTCTGAGCATCTGGACAATCAATTTTCTCGAGACAAAACTGAAATGAATTCATTTCTTTTTTGAGTATAAAAATAGAAATACCAGATATGATTCACATAGATTCACATATGGTTCCATTCGACTCGCAGGAGGCATTTCAGACAATTTTTCAAGTTGAATAGTCAAATTCGAAGCAATATCAGAGCATTTAAAAAGAGAAACAAGAATTGATTGATCACAATATTCGAATATTCTAAGAGGAAATAAAACGAAAAGAATCAAGAAAAACATTCGATATTTGAATTTATTATTCTATTCGATCGAATTGCTTTGCTTTTACGTTTTTGAGAGAAAAAGGAAAAATGACTTTTGGTTGATGACGATTCTGATATCATTTTGATTAACGAGAGAAGTTTAATGAGATGAAAACAGTAGACTTTACAATTCGGTATTTGACAATTTGACGAATTCATTCAATGAATTTCAATAAATGAAGTGAAGAGAGTGTGGAAACAAGAGGAAATAAAGAAGTTCCTATTTGACCTAATAGATCAATCGAATATAAATCTGGAAATATCCCCCTTTGACTAATCAGTCATCTGGAAGAGAAAATAAATTTTGAGAACATTTTTATTCATTCAAAAAAAGTCTAACCCACTAGAACTTCTATCTCTAATAGACCGGCATCGCCTCAATTGTTTAGGAAAACCATTCAATCACAAAAATTTGTTTTATTACAAAGAGAGTATCATTTAGGGCATTCCATCATTCCCAGAATATAATCCATATTTTTATTCATTGAATTCACAGCTTCTTTTCCACATTTCTCTGTCATCAACCTAGTTGTACACTCCAATTCATCTTGATACATTTGACAATTCCCTGGACGACCCTTTTCTTTTTGAAGAAAACGAACACATGGATATTTCTCGAGTGACGGTGGATCTTTTCGAATCTGAAAATGAATATTCACATACTTTCACACTTTTTGAATAACTTACATTTTCAATGCATTTTCCGAATGAACCAGACATTAAATTGATTCCAGTACACGTTTTAGCAATGAGAACTGTTGCATTCTTTAGGAATTGACACTTGATTTGTTTCATACACGACTAAAAGAAACATAATTGAAGAAGAGAATAAAATAAGAAAGAGACTTACAAGAGCTTCTTCACATAGCTCAGAAAACTGTTTGAGCTCTTCCGATGGAGGCATATCCGAATGTTTCGCCATTTCTCCTGCCAAATTTCCAAGTAATGGTTTACATTCGATTGATTTGATTACATCTTTATGATCACATGGAACAGATCCGACAGTGATTTTGAATAAAACATACAGAATAATTAGAAACTTCATAACGAATGAAGAAAAGGAAGAAGAAGAACAACTGAGTTTTCTGCAAAACGGATGACCTTGATCGTTTTCCGTCAATAAACAATTTGCCGACATGGCGGCGTCTAGATGTCCAGCAAATTAGTTCGAGTGTTACACATGACACATGTTCGTTTTTAAGGATTTATGATGTCCGAAAAATGGGAAAATTGTAACAACAATGAAGAAAAAACAATAGGAATAACAACAACACTGAAAACAAGAACAAATATCTAGCGACCTCTACTACCTCCTCGGCCGCCTCTGAATCCACCTCTTCCACGAGAACCTCCACGATCTTCAAAACGTCCTCTAGAGCCGCTTCTTCCTCTGAAGCCCCCACGATCACCATCTCCAAATCCGCTTCTTCCTCTGAAACCCCCACGATCACCGCCTCCAAATCCGCTTCTTCCTCTGAAACCCCCACGATCACCGCCTCCAAATCCGCCTCTTCCTCGGAATCCTTCGCGATCTCCACCGCCATATCCACCTCTTCCTCCTCGATCACCTCTTCCCCGGAAACCATCTCTTTCCATGTTTCTTCCTCTATATCCACTATATTCGTCATTTCTTCCACGGAATCCTCCACGATCACGATAACCTCCACCTTCTTCGCTCCTTCCTCGGAATCCTCCGCTTCTTCCTCTTCCACGCCCATCTTCATATCTTGGCCTCTTAGAATCGTCGGATGTTCCCCATTCTTCGTTAGCACGTTTCAATTCTCTGTAAAAGATTGGGCGTTTTATATGCTAGAAGTTAAAAAGACGGTTTTTATATATCGATGCTCACCTTTCTCGATTCATAGCAATTTCTCGATCTTTTTCTTTTTGATTCTCCACTTCTTCGACTTGTCCAGTCGCTGCAGCTTGCCTACGTGCCGCATTTTCACGAATTGCCTTTTCTTCTGCTTCCTCGGCATCTTGCTGCTCTTTCACATTGGTAAGTCTTCGAATTACGCGTTGCTCACTCTCCTGCTCACGACGTTTCTTCATTTGCCTGTAAACATTTTTTTATTTTGGAATACTCACGCAACAACTTACTTTTTCTTATCCATGTGAGCTCTTAATTTGATAAGTTCATCCGGCGTTTTTGAATGATGCTTGTGATAGAGAACTTCTCCTTCGTCAATTCCCTCTTCAATCTTCACAAGCTCGAGTGTTAAGCGAGGACCTATTTCATGTAAGCGTACATTACTTTTTTGACCGATTCCACATCCGCGTCCTTCAGAGATATCTTGTGGAAGCTCCACTTCCTGCTGATCACCTTCGAATTCAGAATCGCTGAGCTGTCCCGGACTGAAAATTTTTGTTAGATTGAAATGTGAATTGTAAACCATACTTTAGGAAATAATCGCTGATATCTTTGTATGTACTTAAGTTAGGGATATTCTTTCCCATGGTTTTCTCAGCTTGCATAAGTTTCTTCACCGACTTGTTTAAACCAGAAGCAACAACACGAATGGCACTGAAACGTTCAACTAAAGAAACTGAAAATAACAATTATTCGCTTACTAGTGCCTCATTTGAATTTCATCAGTTTCCTCGTCGTAGCTTACGATCAGACATCGCTTAAGATTACCGAGCTGAATCTGGAATAAAACAGAAGTTACGTAGTTTTTAAAGATTTCAGTTCTTACCGTATCAACATTAATAGAGGGGAACATATTTTGAATGAAAGTCTGAACAAGTGAAAGATGTTTCTTTTCTCCATCACCAAATCCATTCATAACGACCAATGGTGAAGATTTGAACAATTTGTCAGTTGCAACTGGACGTTTTTGACAATTGACAACATGGCGGGCGAGAGAGTATTGTTTCACTGAAGTGTGTAAGATTACGTATGAAAGAAAAAAATTGAATACCTTTGAAAGAAAGAGTAGGTCCCTGGGAAAAACGCATCATTCGTAGTTGAAGCGATGCATCACTTGATGTTAGCACCATCATGTTCGTAACTCCGAGAACAGCTCCGTTTACAATAAAATCTTTGATATTGTTTCTTTTGAGAATTTTGAGGTTTTTTGCAGTGTTTGGTTCAACAAGATTTCTCAAATCGGACTCTAGTCCTTTCACGTACTTTCCAACATCTCCACGATGGATGACGAGACAATGGGGTTGCCTAAAGTGCCGTGCGTGAATTGATTTCAAGAAAGTACAAAGCTTACCGGGCGAGCTCCTTCTCTTTATTTTCTAAGAACTTTTGTTTCTGAATTTTTTTCACAAACTTCTCTTGATGATAGAGAGCATCCTTCTGGCTCTAAAAAAGACTTAACTTAGAGAGAAACCACCAATGAATACCTGTGCGTCAACATTTCCTCTATTATGAGCGCCAGATTTCCTCTGTTTTTTCCCTCGTTTTAGTTTCATTGCTTGGCTTAAATCTGAATGAAGTATATATTAATTGGTAAAATTGTGAAGAAACGATTAAAATGGTAATGAAGTTGAAAGTTGGTTTGAAAACGAAACTCAGAAAATTACTCAGTACGCAATATGTCGTGATATTTGTTGTCGGAACATTAGAATATACGAGCAAACAATGTCCGCAAACTTGAAAATATTTTTTTTCAAAGTTCTGAACAATTATAATTTCGAATATAATTACGCTGCTTATTCTAGTATTTTTGCAGAAAATGAACAGGTTCATCACTAAAAGTAAACCTCAGAGCAAGAGAGAAAACGTGAGGCCTTCCGAGATACCAATTCAAAACGAAAACTCAAATACCGATACCAATATATTAACGTCATCAACAGAAAAATTGGAAGAGCCATCAGTAATGATGAAACTGGTTCGACATGAAATAGGAAAGCTTTGCATTATGTAATTTTTACAGCAAAGTGCAATACGCAACAGTGACGCTCAGTCTGTTTTCAACATGCTGTCAAAGAATCGTCCTTTTGATAATGGGATGCATGTAAGTTTTATGATTGGTAATAATTCCATTATTTTCTTTTTGAAGAAAACGATGACAAAACTGAAATTTTCTACTTCATATTCTGAGTCTTCCTCTGAATACATGCTTCTTTCCGTTGATGAGTCGGTTGTGAATTCACTCAGAGAAGGTCAAAGCCTATCAATTCGTGGAGATTCCTCCGATGATGCAGTTCTTTGCACTGATGAGCAAACATTTCCAATGAAAATAATTGAATCTGCTACAACAATTCTACTTCTTCACAACGAGCTCGGATCACCTGATTCTCCTTTGTCCCCAAACTTCCAAGTTGAAACGGTACATTTAAACAGGTTCAAATTTATCAAAAAATACTATATACCTTTCAGATTGACGGAAAGTGTTTTTCTTCTGGAGAATTGTGTCCAGTAGTAGATGTTCTAAATGTCGGTCGTCTGAAAGATTTGCTCCGCGAACAAGAGTTACGCTGGGATTGGATTGATCGAGAAGATGATGAAATATTGAAAGGATACAAACTTAGAGATCTGTTGAATAGTGTACAAATGAGTGTGGGTGAACTGAAAACTGCTCTAGCCGATTTGCCAGTTTTCAAATTTCGGAACGGAAATTATCGGTATCTCAGTCATAAATATCGCGGAGAGATGTTGGGATTAATTGTTGAACTGCTTGATGATAATACAGTGGAAGACGTCACACTTGAATCGGTAAGATTAATGTTTGCCCTTTTTAATGCATTACTTTACAAATCATCAGATAACGTTCCATGCTCTACGGAATCATTTTCCTCCAAATGTCCCCGATCAAGTGATTCACTGGTTTCTCGAGACAAGATGTGAATTGACTGGTGCGAGAAACGCAACAGGCGATGTTTATCGCTTTCCGGATACTAATTTAATTCGAGACTTAACAGTTGTGATTCTGTACGGAACTCAGAAAATGCCATTCGATGAATTCAAAGTGCTACTAACAAAAATTCTGCCATTTGGAGTGGAAATGAATGAAAACGTTTTTGAAGGAGTTGCTGATATTTCTGATGCTCCCTTTGGAAAATTAATTACTTATTTATTGCCTGAAGATCTACCGGACACAGTTCAAGATCGGATGTTGTTCCTTTTCAATTATCGGAAACTATGGACAATGGAACAGCTTCGTCCCTACTTCAAAGATTTATACAAGTCGAAAGTATCTTTTGATAAATTTGTCGTTCAAAACTGTGAATATTCACTTTCCGATTCTAATGTTATGTATTATTGTGGTTTGCGATAAGTGATTCAATAAAACAAAGTTCTACCTGAAAACAAGTTTATTTGACGATTTTTATCAGGTCATCATTTTCAAAGAGCTGAAAGAGAAAAGTCAGGGTGGAAAAATCTCAGTGACAGAGATAGGTGCGTGATGAGGGAAAAACTAAGGAAAGGGCATCAAGAAACGTAATGAAACAAAAATTGTGCATATGGGACAAGAATGCAGTTGATAGAGGCAAAAACATTTAGAAAATGATTGCAACGGACTGCACGTTAGACGGCTGAAACCGGCATAAAAAGGTTCGAAAAAAGCTATTGGCGAGAAACATGTTATAGCGCAACTTGAATATTATGAAATGGTTGGTTCTATGATTTTCGTGCATACTAGAAATTGGAAAAAAACTAACAAAAGATTATTAGTTGGCCTTACAGAAACATCAGATGGAGAATAATTGATAGATTGAGAGATAGGAGATCAACAATACAAGAAAGCAACAAAGCACTTCACACCTAACTCGCAATCGTCTGGTACACTGACGATCATTTGGCGAAAAATTATGAGAGAATAATTAAACACCCGCAACTATACCTAGTTATGAGATAAACAATAACGTGGAAAGGTTGATGGATCAGGAGCAGGTCAAGAAAAAATACACACAATATCACGAATCAACAACGGGTAGCACTACAAAAACGGGTTTCATCGAAGCCTACAAATAACCGATAAATGAGAGGAGGGAACCGGTCAGCAGGCACAGTTCACCTCAAATGCCATCCAGTGGCCGTTGAAAGCGTAAACTGAAAAACTAAGATAAAACTGAATTGCTCCACCTAGTGAAACCACAAGAACCGAGTGAAGCAAAACAATGGTACAATTTGCCAGGCAACAACAATTTGGATACGAAAGGATACAATAAATTCAATGTTATACACCCCCAATCACGCATTGAATCCATTACAATGATTGTCACTTAAAGCTCTGAGAAAAATTAAGATTAAAACAATTGAAGAGAATAAAAAATTAGAGACACGGAAAACGCAACAACTATACAACAGTTGTATGAGAAAGAGTTTGGAAAAAGTGGGTAATGTGGGATATAAAATAACGAATTGATGAAAGGGGGATAGACTACTGAATTGAGAAAGGTAATTGAAAGGTGCAAAGTGGGGTTATAAGAATGCAAAGAATGACTCCGGATTTCCGTTTGAGTTTTGGCAAATTCAACTTAAGCACGTGGTGCTTGCCAGTGATCGATTGGAGCCTGAGATCCATTGTTTGAGAAAAAACCACCGCCATTCTGGCGATTCATTCCGTTGTTGAATCCACCTGAGTAAGAATCATGATGCATCTGAAAATATTGACAAAAATACCTCTTCTTTGACCGCCTCCAAATCCTCCATTTGATGACGAAGACAAAGAACTATGCGCTCCGAAACCACCATTAGTGAATGGACGACGAGGTCCTCCGAAAGAACCACCGAATGCGTTTCCTCCACCGAAACCAGAGTTCGGGGCACTAGGACCGTAGTTATTGAAATTACTGTAATTACTTTGCAATTTATAAAATATATCAACAAAAAATTTTACCCTCCGAAAGAACCGCCTCCGTTTCCACGGCGATAATCCGTGGCCCCGAAACGACGGTTTCCACCGCGAGATCCGCTTCCAATCCGTCCTTCAGCGGCAACCTGATGTAACCAATCTGGTACTTCTTGATTAGCTTCGACGATCAAATTTTTCAAATCACGACCGATTCCTCGGTTCTTGTCATTGAAGAAACTTGTAGCGATTCCGAGATTTCCGCACCGTCCAGTTCTTCCGATTCGATGAACATATTCATCAGAATCTCCTGGGAGATCATAATTGACAACATGGCGAACATTAGGAATATCCAATCCACGAGCAGCGACCGCAGTTGCAACTAGAATTGGGTATTGTCCGGATCGGAACATCTCGAGATTTCTCTCTCGTTCAATTTGTTTAAGATCGCCATGAATGGAAACAGAGCGGATGTGTTGCCGATTTAAGAAATATGCCAAATCATTTGCTCCTCGTTTAGTTTCAACAAACACGAGAACCAAATTGTTTGGATCTTCGTTCATTAAAATTTCCATAAGATTTTGTCTTTTCTCCATCTCGTTAACCCAGAGCAGACGTTGTTCAATATTTTCCGAAGTTGATCCGACACGTCCAACTGCTAGAAACACGTAATTTTCTTTGAGAAAATCTTTAGCAAGAAGCTGAATTTCTTTTGGGAATGTTGCACTGAACATAGCAGTAGTGCGGGCGGTTTTCGGTGGCATTCCCTGTCCCACAATTTTTCGAATTTGTGGTTCGAAACCCATATCGAGCATGCGATCTGCTTCATCTAAAACAAGATAGCGACATCCAGAGAGTCCAATGATTCCTTGTTCAATGATATCGATAAGACGACCGGGAGTCGCGATAAGAATGTGTGCTCCACTTCGGAGGCGATTGACTTGATCCCGATAGTTTTCACGACCTCCGTAAAGAATTGCAGTTTGAAGATTGGTTTTGTAGCTAAACTTGGCTGCCTCTTTGTGAATTTGGATTGCCAGTTCACGAGTGGGAGACAGAACCAGAGCAGACGGGTAGTAAGTGCGCCGACCATTGTTGAACGATGGCTAAATTCAATCAAAGCTGTTGTAAAGTTAAAAGTTTATATCTCACCGGCTTAATCATTTCTGAACCACCGGCCATAATATGTTGAATTATTGGGAGGAGAAAAGCTGCAGTTTTTCCAGAGCCTGTTTGGGCGCAAGACATGAGATCACGGTTAGCTAGAAGTGTCGGAATTGAGTGCTTCTGTACCGGCGTTGGCTTCGAATATCCGCTACGATTGACATTTTCCATGACCGCTGGTCCGAAGCCCGCATCAGTGAAATTATCAATAGCGGCAGGAACCGAATCTCCACTGACTTCGACAGGAATGTTTTCATACTTATCGAAGTTGATTCCGCTGTTTGTCCGATGGAATAAATTACTGAAATGGCTGAATGTTTAACAACTATTTTTCTCAAACTCACTTCTCCGTGTACTCTCCACCTGATCCTCCCCAACCGTTCATTTCACTTCCGCTGTAACCTCTGCACATATATACGGAGAAACCCTTTAATCAAAAACCTACTTGTTATTGTATCCGCTCCCACTATCAACATAGTTGTTGTAACCGTTCGATCTAAAACAAGAACTATGATTGGAAATATATAGTATACGATTTCAGGCAACAGAGAATAGAAAGAACAAGCATATGGTTAGAAGGCAACACAATCACCAACACACTATACACCTGTTCTCACCCATTGTCGTCGAAGTTTTCGAAGCTATCTGAGTAGCTCATTTGGTATTGTTGTTGTGATTGATAAAAAGGTGAAGGAATAAAGCCAGCTTGTTGCGCAGCTACCATCTGACCCATCCCCGATGGAACCATTGGCTGTTGAATAGCATACCCGTTAGACGGACTTCCGTTTTGAGCAAAGCCGCCATTGTAGAAATTGTTTGGAGGCACACTGTTTTGTTGAGAGTACGAAGACGACCAGCTGAAAAAAGATGACACTTAAAATGCTTCAACGTAATCATTTTTCAAACCCTTGCCCTTGTTGTTGTTGCTGTTGGCCGTTTTGGCTCGCGTAATATTGTGTATTCATAGTTGATTTTGGTAAGACTATATCAAACGGAAACCCGGAACTTGTTGAAAATCGGTGAATCTAAACCGATTTTGTACCCAATATATGTTGAGATAACAAATTTATCTGAAACAGAACGATTTCATCGAACTTTAACACCGATAAAACAAGAATAAAACGAAAATATGTTTCTCATGATTGAAATACTCAAAGGATTTTTAAATGGACGAGAGAAATAGGGCTTCCTCCAAAACGTGCTTCTCGAGAAAATCGAAAAATCGTAGAAAAGGAGAAGCAGGTGAGAGATGAAGGTTCAACAAGGCGCGACGAAGAGACACTTGTTTTCGGTGTGAGACCCGCCGGTCACAAAAAGCAATGCGCCTTCAATCTGCGTCGTATTGCATATGTTCGCAACGCACACAACCTAGTAATTTCCGCTGAAAGTTTCGAAACTGGCAAAAATTTCTTAGAAGGGCAAGTTTCCAGACTCAGCTGCATGTGAGCACATATCCTGGGGTTCATGAAGTCTGAATTATTCTCAAATGAGTTAAAATAAGTGGAATCATTCATTTTTTTCCAGATAAGTGTTCGGTTTTTACTAAACTCTACTAAACTACTACTGAAAAAGAAAGTGTTGTTAAAGAAGTATGAAAGATAAATATTTAACAAAAACCGTATTGTTTGATTCTTGAGCCACAATTTGTTATCAATCGGAGTTTTCGTTTTTCTACTTAATCTGGAAATCGTATTAAAGTGGTATATTTTGATTTGAAGAAAAAGCATTGAAAATTGCAATTTTGCAACAACTAATTGTTCTCTACGCACATCTTTTGAAAAACAGAACTTGGCGGTGCATTTGCAAATCAACGAACACATCGAAAGCGTGGGCAGGGAGACAATCCACTCTCTACCCTATTACCCTACATTCTCTTCGCGAGGTGGCCTCAGATTTGTACCGTGTAAGTGCGTGCAACTATCAGTTTTTTTGTTCTATTCCCCTCGTTCTTATTTAGTATTCACTGATAAATCTAATCAAGAGCATAATGAATCAACTGAAACTTCCGTTTGTTGTTCAGAAATATATTCTGAAACAAATGACATTCAGATAATCTTCATTCATTACTGTATAATACTGAAGTGTTGGAAATTAAACGATGTTTTGGATAGCACCTGACTTGTTATTAAACTTTAGGGGTCGTATAGCGTGCTCAACACACGGTATCTGCACGACTTCTGATATCTTACAGTTTCTGAAGTGAAACACTAAAAAGGGTTTCCGACATAAAAAAAAAGGCTTGTCTTGCGAATTAGAAGGTCTCGATGGATTCTAAAACGATACAACAAGAAATAGGAGTTAATTTATATCCTGATTCAATTATTGTACGGAATGCTGTACAAGCTGTGTGAGTTCTATCTTTGAAAATTGGTTGGATAGTTAAACAATCGTTCGCTTTCAGTTCTCCTGATGGGTACCTTCTTTTGGAATGCGTGGTTTTTTTTTTAGTTTCAAAGTTTCAACTTATATTGTGAGAGAATCATTGCGGACCTCCTGATTGACGATCGAATGCTTTTTTTGTCGGTAAAAAAATGCACAAAAAAAAGAGAGATGATGGAAAGAGGTTACATTTCATAGGGAAACCAACTCTACATCACCTAGTTTTATTGTTTTCTGAATTCTTAGTAATAAAAAGGACATTCGTTTTTCATTTTTTCTGTATCCTCATTTGTTTCCCCTCCCTCTTCAAAAACTTTGAATCAAAAATAAATAACTTTCCGTATAATTATTGATTGTTACTTGCAACATATCGAAAAAATTTTGAATGCATAATACCGTAAACACCCTAATAGTCTTGTATGCAATACTATTGTTCGTAGAGCCTTTCTGAGGGCAATACTATTAGAGGTGCAAGTAAACTTGGGGTGCAATACTATTGTTTGAAGCTCAAAACATGAACGATTTTCAGTATTGCCCCCAAAATATGAGTTTCAACAATAATTGCACCCCCTAATTGTCTTACCCTGCTGATAATTTTACTTTTTTCAATGAAAACCGTACCTTTTTCTTTGAAAATCTTTCATATTTTCAGCTTCAAACAATAGTATTGCACCCCCTAGTTGACTTGCGCCCCTAATAGTATTTCCCTCAGAAAGGCTCTAGTATTGCATGCTAGTCTATTAGGGTGTTTACGGTATAGGGTGTTACAACAATACTATTTTTCAAACTCATATTTCAGGGGCAATACTATTATGGGCGCAAGTCTATTAGGGGTGCAAGTCTATTAGAGAATTTACGGTATTTATTATTATTTATCGAACGCAATGGAGAGAAAGTCGTGTCTTGATGATGCAAGAGGAGAAGCGCGGACACCTTCAATGGGTCTATTCCAAATAGATTCAAACTAATTGTCTGATAGATTCGACGTGTACTGACGTTTTTTTTTCGATGCACCCGTGGAACACTTTAGTTTTAACCTCTCTCCTAATCCACGTCATCTCCACTATATAAATAGTTTTCCGGCCAACAAAAAACATAATAACTTCAGTTTTTGAAGGACGAACCGCCTTTTCCCGTTCATCATCGGAAATGACTGCGTCGCCGGAAGTTCAGAAGTCCATTGAAGAAGTCAGCGATTATTTAATACCAAGACTAGTCTCGAGACCCAAAATTTGCAGGTCTACACCAAGCTTCAAGGAGCTTCAGACTGCACTTCGCTTCTAAAAAAGCACTTGACGAAAGATGTTGTCGCAAAAAACAAATCAAAGAAGACTCGTCTCGGTGCCACACTCCTTGATGTTATCCAGTCGGGAGGAGAGAATCTTGACTCCGGAGTTGGAATCTATGCTCCTGATGCTGAAAGTTACACGTTGTTCTCGGACCTGTTCAACCCGGTAATTGAAGAGTATCACAATGGATTCAAAGCAACGGATACCCAACCAGCAATGGATTTAGGGGAGAAAAATGTAAGTAGAAAAAAATACTTCTAACTTTTATACGTAAACATAGGTCGGCGATCTTACTGATCTTGATCCAGAAGGGAAGTTCATTGTTTCGACTCGTATTCGTTGTGGACGCTCTCTCCAAGGTTATCCATTCAACCCATGCCTTTCGGAGACAAACTACAAAATGATGGAAACGCGTATGAAGGAAATTTTCAGTTCAATCACTGATCCCGAATTGAAAGGAACTTACTATCCACTGACAGGAATGGATGAGGAAACTAAGAAAAAGTTGATCGCTGATCACTTTTTGTTCAAAGAAGGTGATCGTTTCCTGAAAGCAGCAAATGCGAACCGCTACTGGCCGAACGGTCGCGGAATTTTCCACAATGAAAAGAAAACATTTTTGGTTTGGGTGAATGAAGAAGACCACTTGCGTATCATTTCGATGCAAAATGGAGGAAATGTTGGAGAGGTTCTTGGACGTCTTATTAAAGGATTGAATCTCGTTGCTGTGAAAGCTCCTTTCGCTCGCCATCCTCGCCTTGGATGGCTTACTTTCTGTCCAACCAACTTGGGAACCACTGTCCGTGCATCGGTTCATATCAAGCTACCAAAGATCTCAGCAAAAGATGACTTCAAGAAGATTTGTAGTGATATGAAACTTCAGGTTAATTCTCGATCTCCTCAATCATTTCGACTGATTTGTTCTTTCTAGATTCGTGGAATTCACGGTGAGCATTCCGAATCCAAGGAAGGAATTTATGACATCTCCAACAAACAGCGCCTCGGTCTCACTGAGTATCAAGCTGTTCGCCAAATGTATGACGGAGTAAAAAAGCTGATTGAACTCGAGAAAGCAGCAGCTTGATAATTCAAGAACCATCATTGAATTGTCTCTGTATTGTATTGTGTTTGGTGTGATATGAATAAAAAGTTTTATTTGAAATGTCTTTACTAAGAAGGAAGGGATCATAAATAGTTGAAAACTTTTTATTTACTCAATTACTGTTTAGGAAAATGGACGGCGGACGGACCGGTAAACGGAATTCGGCAAAGAACATCTGATCTCTTGGTCTCCGCGCGTGCGAGTAGTAGATTGTGTGGCGAGTTCTCCACATTTTCTCCACATTTTCTCCACATTTTCGATTGATTGGGTTCTCCACATTTTCGATTGAAATACATAGCTTCTTCTCTTCTGAACCTTTGTCGCCTTGCATACAAAGAACAATGTTATCTGAAAACAACAAACGGTATTGTTTCCACCTCGTCTTTCTTCAACCTGTATTTCTAGTGTTTCCAATCGTTTTTCAATGGCTTTCTGAAGATCCAGAATCTTTATTATACTTGTCTTGTACTTCTCTTTTCCATTCACAAGTAACCTCGTTTTCTCAACCACATCAAACGAATAGAAGGATGGAATACCCATTTGTTTTTTGAATTCCGATACGGAGTTTTTCGTAGTTAAAACATCGTAGCCAAGGTTCTTGCGGAACAGACTTTTGATCGTTTTCAGACTGCCGTCACTTAATTTCGCAGATGTCTCCAGGATAAATGTCTGCTCCGTAGACAATCGCATCATGGAAGGATCTTTTGTGACTGCTTGCTTCACAATATCATTCAATAAATGACTGAATGCATCCGGAGTTCTTGCTCTACTTTTCATGTACTTCTCACATCGGAGAACTGCAGTCCTTTGATGATAGTCGGATTGATTCGTCGTGTATTCGTTCAGGGGTTGAAACGTCTTGGAAATTTTCTCATCTTGATTTATTATTTTGTCACTCATAGTTCGATTTTCAGATTTCAGATTCTTTACGCTTTCTCTGATCTCAGGAGTTGAGCGTCTGGAATTCAAAGAACTCAGAACTTCTAGTTTCTTCAACTGCTCCATTTATGCTGTCATCAGTTCCAGTTGTGATCAGTATTCTGATGACTCAATCAATGAATTCTCTAAGTTTTGTGCAATTTCTTGAGATTTCTGAAATGTTTTCTAACTACATTATAGCTTTTATCTTTTTATTAAGTACCAGTTCTGCTTTCTGTAATTCCTCCCTTATTCCTATAAATTCGATTTCCGTTCTACGGCAATTCTCTTCAACTCTTATCCGGATCTGAATGATGTTCATGAAAATCTTGTCAGATTTGTACAATGTAACCTGTTTTTCAGACTTTATCTCGGTTTACAGATTTAAATAATTCTCTTTGGGCGTTTGTAATTCGTTCTCCTTGTCTTTGAGACTCTACATTCAGAAGCATTAAAGAAGTTTATTTTTTCTATTCACCTTTTCTCTCTGCTCCAGACTGACCACAAGCTTTCTCCTTTTTCTCTCACACACGTACAGTGCCTACAACATATTCCGTCAAAAAATAAAAATTTTACAGGTCAAAGTTAAAACCTTCTTCTCCTTTTCATATTCAATCTTCCAGCTATCAGAGCATTGAATCGTTCCAGTCGTTGTTTCGTTGGCTTTTTGAAAGGTGGCATCTCAGTTACAATATTTATCACTAACTGATCTTTTTCTCTGTTTGACATGTATTAAACAGGTTATTAATCCGCAAACACATGATTATGAGATTACAATTACAGTACTCTTGGAGGCCAGTTTGAGGAGACCCGACGAAAATTACGGGAAGCAAAAATTGCGGGAACGAAAATTGCGGATTGAAAGGGGCGGAGTCGATTGATTATTGGCTAGTGAATATTGCTCAGCCAATAATCAATCGACTCCGCCCCTTTCAATCCGCAATTTTCGTTCCCGCAATTTTTGCTTCCCGTAATTTTCGTCGGGTCTCAGTTTCAGGAGGAATGATGTACACAAGAAACATGATAAATTTCAGATTCTTCTTTGAAAAATCGTAGGAATCGTTTTCCAGAACATAGAACGACCTGAAAAAACTTCCAGCACGAAATAGTGTTGATTTCGAATGATTTCATTGATGAACTCCTCGTTACTGTTATTATCACGCCTACTGCATTGCATACATTAAAGTGGGAAGTAAATACTTTTTTATTTCTTAACGAAAAAACTCGATTAATTTTATAAAATGTTCATAATTGAATTTAGAAACTTCGTAAGGGAGCCGATTTTGAATTTTCGACTTTTTTTTCCTGAAAAATAGCAAAAACCTTAATTTTTGGTGTATTTTCAACTGAAATCTTATTTTGAGAATTCGCCATTCATTCTTAGCCGAAAATTGACGTTCAGAAGCAAAAATAATTGTAAAATAATTGTTATCAAATTATCAAGCCACCCAAGGAAACAGATTTTTATTTTTGTTTCAGATAGGGCCGGTATAAGGCTTCACGGCCCGGCCGAAAAAACCCGTGGCCGACCGAAAATTGAAAGTGATACTCAGCCTAGGCCACATGTACGCAGCCAAATTGTCCGCATTACATTCGAGTGTTTTGTCGAAGTGTTTGCGGACTTGCAGAGCTATTCGGCAGGAATGTCAAATTATTTTGGAATTGAGGAAACCTGGACGTTAAAGTTGATTAATATTAGACAATTATAGTGAAAAGCGATAGTTTATTATCAAAAACATTGGAATAAACATCTAGAAATAGAAGAAAAACAGGAACATTGAATTGGAGGCGGAAATAACCAATAATACTGACGAGCGTGCTCAGATTGCAGTAACCGGAGATGAGCTCTGTAAAATATATGTCTTTAGGCTTAATCCATTATGTGTCCGAAGTTTTGACGTAAATTAATCAGCACTCGTGAGAGCGACTCCAGCATTGGTATCATGTATGTTGCAATTATGACAGGTTTTGAGATTTCAACATTGATAGAGCCCATAGACGACAGGAATTTTTTCATTAAAACCTTCTGGACACCTCAGCAAATCTATTTGACAATGTTTTTCATCAACTTTTTGCATTCGTTTTTCCAGAAATCTTCATTTTGACTCATTCTGCTGTTTTCTGTGAAAAAATGGTTCTTTGAGGAAAGCTGACCCACAAAGAGTGTTTAGTTTTGTTATAAAAACTTGAAATGAGTCACTACAGATGTTTTCCAAAAGAAAATTCTAAGTTTATTTGGATACGTTTTTGTCAGAAATCAATTTTTGGAGAAATTGGGTTCTCTATTGAAGGGGACCCATAAGCAGTACCTTTTTTCTGTTCAAAAATATTTGTGGAGTTAATAGAAACATTTATCAGAAAGAAAAACTTAAACTATTTGGATAAGTTTTTCCAAAAACCTCAATTTGGCATGTTTTTCTGTTATTTTTGCAGAAAAATGGTTCTATATGAAAGAGGAACCCATAGGAAGTAACTTTTTCTTGCATCAAAACATTTGTGGAGTTAGTAGGAACATTTATCAGCAGGAAAACCCTAAGCTATTTGGATTAGTTTTTTCAAAAAACCTCAATTTAGCGTTTTTTTATTGATATTTGGAATTTGGGTTCTGTACCAAAGGGGACCTCATAAGCAGTCCTATATTTTTTATAAAATCGTTCCTGGAGTTAGTAGGAAGAAATATCAATGATAAAAACCTTAGTTATTTGGATACGTTCTTACGAAAAACCTCAATTCAGCACGTTATTCTATTATTCTGGAAGAAAATTGATTCTCTATCAAAGGGGAACCCATAAGCAGTAGCTTTTTTTTGCATCAAAACGTAGAGGGGACCGCCACTAATGTTTTCCAAGAAAAAAAACCAATGTTATTTGGATACGTTTCCGAGATAAAATTTTTTAAATGCATTTATGCATTATTTTTGATGAAAATATGTGTTTATTTTTTTAATTTAGCGAATAATACTAGCATTTCAGTTTTTCAACACATAAAGTATACCTGCCTGAACGTTTTCGTCGTTTTTATCTGTTGTTCTCTTGACTTTTTGGTGATGAAACTCTAAAAAATTGGTTATTCGCGGCCAATTCGCAATTCCAATGTGTGGCGAGCAGGGATGACTGAAATCTTTGATGAGATTTGACAATTCAACGTTGTTCATTTAGTTTAACAATATGTGACTCTTGAAATAACAAAAAATTAACGAAAAAACAGGAAAAAAGGGTCCGGAAAACGCAATGCTTAAGCGAATTAACTTGGCCGAAGTCACGGACTCTAGGCCAGGTAGCTTCAGCCGGGCCGTGGCTTTCTTAGTTGTGATGTAATCGCGCTCCACGGTCACGCGTTAGAGAGTGAGAGAGTGTTTTGTCTGCCGCTCTCTTTTTGAGGCTGTGGGAGGCCGTATTTTAACGGTTTTATAAATAAAATGTTCTTAAAAGCGCTTCTATAATGAAATGTTCAGTCAATTTTAACACTTTGAGCTTTTGTTTACTCTTGGCAGTCATTCAATTTTTCTAGAATGTCAGCACGCAGAGCTGTAGCGTCACTGCCCAGGATCGGAGTTACAATCGGACATCTTCCCCAAAAATTGAAGACAGGAGGAATCGAACCCAGTCGCCGCGCACGCCTTGAAGTTCTTCGCCGAATCGTGACTCGAACAGTTCGTGAGGAACGTGTTGAACTCAAATGGAACCGCGCTGTTGAAGCAAGACCGTACATAGAAAGAGTAAACTAATTTCCGAGAAACTGATTGCAAAAAATAATTCATTTCAGCTAATTCAATTAGGTGTCGAGCGAGGCCCACTTGATGAGTACACTGCAGAAATGATGGAATGGTGGTTACCTGAAAAAGATTTGATCACCAAAATGCACGATGTTGGTCCTTTTCCGTTTTTTTCATTTTATGAAGCATTATGAATATAACTTTTTGAAAATTTAGGTACTTGTTCCACGATTTCAAAATCGCGAATCACCATTCACGTCTCTTTTTCGTCTTCCACCACAACGTCTTCAACAGTTCATTCAAAATAAGCGTGAAATTTGGAAGCGCTACGATATTGGAGTTCTTGAAATTTATGGAAACCCGTTTCCAGCAGTTCAGGCTGCACGTTTAGAACAATCAGACTCTATTCTTGATATATTACTGACTGATGCACTTCGTAATCATCATGAGGACCTTCAGGAGAAGCTAAATGTTTCGAAATCTAAATAATTGTTGCTTCCGAAAATAGTGTTAGATGTTGTTTTGTAATAAAATTGTTTCGAATTATGTCCTGTATATACTCTTCTTTCAACCTGTCAAACTGTTTCAGCGGTGAAAGTATCTTCTCTACATAACTCGATAGTAGTTTATTAAATAAAGAACACTAGTGAAAATGATGGAAGACCAGCTAGAAGTTAAAGAAGCTATTGAAAATACTCGATTTGAAATCGTGTTGAAAAATGTTCGTATCGAATCAAACACCGAATCGGCAAGCCTGTCCCAAAAAAAAGTTTTTGAAAATGTAAGTATTTACTTGTAAAAACAGTTTCTTCATATTTATCTATTACAGATGCCTCAATTGAATCTCCTGTCTTTGACTGGTTGCTCTCTTCAGAATATATCACCTTCTATCAAATCTTGTTCTAATCTGATTTCTTTAGTGTTGCCTCAAAACGAATTGAGCCAGCTGCCCGATGTTTTTGGTGTGCGATCAAAATTGGTTTTTGCTAATTCAGTTATGCTTTCAGATTGCCTTCCGAAACTCAAATTCATCGATCTCTCGCACAATTCTTTGAATAGTCTTCCTCCATCTCTCTCAGCCTGTGAGAATCTAGAATCACTAATTCTCAACAACAACACACTCAATGAGACGAGCTTCCCTGACATGTCGAGTCTTTCAAATCTTCACGTTTTTGACGCATCCTATAACAACCTTTCGGAGATCCCAGCTTCTCTTACATCAAAAACTATGTCAGCCAAATTGCATACAGTCCTTCTTTCGCATAACGTCATTAACAAAATTCCAAATAGTATGAGCAATTTAAAACAACTCAAAGATTTCAAGATGGACGGAAACAAACTAGAAGATGTCCCGACTGTTATCGGACTCCTTCCAAAGTTGAAGGTCTTAGACTTATCCAATAACACTTTCACAGAAAGTCGTTTTCAAAAGCTGGCGAATGACAAACGTGCCAAATTAAGTGCTGTTGTTGCATTAGCTCGAAAAGTGGGAAAACCCATCCAAGATTCAGAAGAAAAATTAGAAGTAACCGATGCAAAAATTGAACCAAACATCAGCAGTGAATGCTCTGGCCTGACTGTTCGAACTGGAATCGAGAATTTAACTGTTCGCCGGCATCCAAGTGTTTCTGAAATCAGACCAAATTTAGTCTGTTGTGTTTTCAATAATGTTGATTTGAATGGAGACGCATTCAAAAAGTTCATCGCTCTCCAGACGAAACTACATGCTTCGGCGTTTTGTGAAAATAGGACTCTATCTGTTATCGGGACACATCGGTTCAACTCTTTTCAACTTCCATTGTGCTATATGGCTCTTCCTAAAGAGGATCTTTATGTAAGTCTACTGAGGTTAGTACATGTATATTTTTAAAACTTGAAAGTTTTCAGATTCGCGCGCTCAACAAGAAATCAAGTGTCAGTGCTTCTGAATTACTCGATAATCTGCTCCGTGATGCTGAACTTGCAAGAAAGAGAAGCAAGAGAAACACGATTGATCCGTTACACAGATACCTCCATATAGTTAAAGATGATCATACGCTTGCGTGCTTGGTTGACTCTCAACAAATAGTCATTAGTTTTCCACCTATCACCAATTCAGACACCACGAAGGTACATTCCTCTCATTTTATTATGGTTTTAAACACAATTTTTACCAGCTGACCGTGGAGACAACAAGTATTTGGGTAGAAGTTTCGTCTAAACAATCTTTAGAAGCATGTAAGAAAACGATGGATGAACTTGTGGTTTCAAGCCGTGCCATCTTCCCTTCACTTTCGCTTGATCAAGTTCGAGTAGTGGAGAATGATACACTTGTGTCGATATATCCTGACAAGAATGACCTTCCAGGAATCACAGTTGATCGGATATGTCAATGAGGAAAAAATCTTATAATTATGTTCTGAGATGTTGTTAACTTGTTTTTGTTGTGCTGTTTACCCCGTTCGCAATCTATATAAAGTGAAATATAACGTTGTTTTCGTTGTGGGAAACAGTCATCCACACTTTCTTTTTTTCTCTCATCGGTGTTTAACCATGGAAAAAAACTATTTATGGCGAGAGATTGTCCTATCAGTGGCTAAAAGTAATGCAATTTTTAGAAGAAAACATAGAATAACAATGTCTGACAATAGGTTAGTTTTTTGATATAATATTTATATTAATTAAAAATATAAATAATTTTGAAGTGGAGTGTCTATTGCCAGTGGAACAATCGTCTGCGTAGAAGCTGAAATCAGAGGAGAAGTGACGATCAAAGATGGTTGTGTTGTTCATCCTCATGTAGTTTTTGATGCAACCAACGGTCCCATTTATGTCGGAGAAAACAATATTTTCGAAGAGTTTTCAGTTGTTCGAAATAAGTTAGTTTTCATGATTTTTCATTTTCTGGTAATTAGCTAGAATGTTTGTTCTTATCTTATTGTTTTCAGTAGTCACGGTCAACCGATGATCATTGGAGATTCCAATATCTTTCAAGTTCACTCAAAATGCAGTGCGAAATACGTTGGCAGCAGGAATGTAATAGGAGTGCACGCAGTTCTTGAAGATGGATGTTCAGTGTCCGATGATTGCAGTGTTGCACCGAAATCTAGAGTTTATTCACATCAGAACTTAGAACCTTCTGTCGCAGTATATGGCTCTTCAAATTCGCATAGAACCACAGCAACCCCAAATTTGGTATTTCTGTTTTTCATTTATTTTTTGAGTATTGGAAATGTTTCAGACTCCAACACTACAATTGGAATTCCTACGCAAAATTCTTCCTTCTTACCATCACTTATATGGAAAAAAGAAACTAACCTCGAATCAGTAATGACATTTATTTAAGCTCAATGCATTTGAGAATTATTATTATTATTATTCATGGTATCCTGTCAGCTTTTTTCTTTGCTTTTCTTGTACTTTCAATTATGAGAATTATTTTCAATTGGACTCTATTCATTTAATGAACAGTACTGAACAAAACATTTGGGATAAACTTAAAAACAATAAAAACGAACAATAAAAATCAACAACAAAAAACTGAAATCAATGATGCTACTCCTCCATGGGAATTTCATTTTCTGGAGCTGCTTCAACTAGAGGAGTTTTTCGCAAAGCTTTTACTTTTCTTGTTTGAATATCATCAGTTCTTTGCTTTCCAACGTGAACTCTCGCCAACTGATTTCCAAAGACATCTTCACTGAGATTCTTTCTTCTCTTCTTCATCAAGGCTTTAGGCTTCTTGCAAGCTAATTTGAACAGTGCGTCATCTGCTAACTTTTTACGCATCACTTCAAAGTTGATAGATGGTCCCATTTCTGCAAGTTCGACACGAGGAGTAGCAGTTGAAGACTTCTTAAGAAGTGGGCGATAAACTCGAAGAGCCAAACTTTTATCGTCAAGGGCTGTGAAAACAATGACAGTTTCAAGTCCTTCAAGACGAATTGTGTCAGTCTTCGGTCCACGGAACCAATCAATCATCAAGTTTCCGATTCTTTTCATATCTGAATCAGACTCAAAAGCTGATCCCTCCAAAATTATGCACGGTTTAGATCCAAGGGTCATTTTTGATGTCTAAAATACTTCCAGAAGTAAAACATAAGCTTATAGAATATTAAAACCTCAAAGTTGGAAGCAGACTTGTAAGCAGTAATTCTGAGCTCGGCCATATCGAGAAGTTGTCCATCGTATGTTCTTCCAAAAGTCAAGCAATTTGGTTTCTTTTTCGAGTTAGAACCAAGAACGAACATCGAAGTGTCGAATTTGGAACCGGCGCGAACGATTGGAGTTTCGTCTTCGAAGAGATGGTAGGGGTTATGCCTTAAAAAAGATTGATTTCTAAATGATTACACCTTTCAACCCTACTTGTCCATTTTCGTAGTTAGTGGCTTTTTCATATCGTATAAATCCATCATTGCGTGGTTGATAATCTCATTTGTTTTTGTTCCACGACAAAATAGCGTCTTTTTGTCGTTTTCCACCTGAATAAGTTTGATGGAATCTTATATGATCCTATTTTCTAACCGTTTTCGACGCTCTTTCATCTAAAACTCGTTTACCCTTTTTTGTTTTGATTTTCTCCACACGAACCATTCTGCAGAAAAAAACGTTTTGATACTTTGAAAAAAAAAGAAGAAAAATAGGATATTTCCGCAGAAAACGATTTTCGAAACTAAGAACTTCAATTAACCGAGTTGTTTATCCGTAACAGATAAATATAACACTTGGAAAGAATACAACGGGAAAATAATTTTTAACAAGAAAAAAATATATTAAGTGAAATTATTCCGACAAAGTGGGCAAGTCGATTGATTGCTTGATTCGAACCATTTGTACTGAAATATAGAAATTAGGAAAAGTTAGACCACGGTCATCGCGGCCGCGGCCAGAATTTCGTTTTTCAGGCCTTCAAGAGTGTATTTACGAGATCAGAGGTATTGAGTGTATTCTTATATTTAGAACACTCTTTATATTTAGAACAAGAGGAAGCTGTAGTGCTTTTCATACACTTTTAAGTTGATATATCCTAATGAGCTGTTCAGAGTTTTGAAGAAAGAAAATTAATGATAAAATTCTTACCAAACAGTTAGAGTGGAATTTGTTTTTGCATTGTTTACATCTAACTTTGGGTAATTGATGCGTTTGTTGATGAACAGTCATCATACAGATGGTACAATCTTCTACGCCTTCCACTCCTTTATCAACATTTCGTTTCCACATTTCAATTCCTTCGATGATTGATCCATTCTGGTGGAATAAGTATGCATTCAACTGAAGAAGCCATTTTTTGGCTCTGTCGGTTTTTACGATAGCTTTGTCAAGTTTCAAAGTTGGAACTGATAATGGATAATCAGATGGTAACTCAATAGTGAGCTTCATTTTAGTTTCTTCGATGACATATTCTGCGATGATCTCTCCAGTTACTGGGACTGTTCTCACTTTCATTTCCCCTTCGAATTGCGCTTCGCTAACTTTCGAGAGTTCTTGTTCAATTAAAAGCTTGCTAGCGTATTTGTTCACAACTTCTTGGAACATGTGCATAAAACAATTCGGCATTCCTTTGTAGAATAACCTGACAGCAGCTGGCAGAAGTGTGATTGATTTGAAGAGGAGCCGTGAAGCAAACTTTTCAAAGAATACTGGGGTTGCAGAATAGTCCGAACTCAGATAGTAATCCCGTTCTCGCAGTTTTGCTGAAAATGAAGAAAAAAAGAGTTGGTATTTTTTTTCAAAGAAACTGTACTTACGGATTCGACAAATAATTGGAGTTTGACGGAATTCAAAAGGCTGATTGAGCAACAAGCCATTCAACGCATTTTTTACAAACTGATCAATAGCGTCACAGTAAGCTACCCGTTGTTCTTGGGTGAGTGTAACATCCATGTGTTGTAGAGGAATCAGTGCTAGATCGAGTAACATTGGACCAACATGAGGATGACTGTGATCGCTCGGGTATGATTTGGAAATCATTACCGGCAAAACCAGTTTTGGACGATTTGAAATCTGGAGAAAGAGAAAATAAGAGCACGTAGATGTCAGATTCTAACATTAACTTGTGTGTCATCCTGAATTTTCAATACATTGCTGTTTTCTTTCTTGAACATTATTGGCATCAATCTGCAAATAAAACGAATGTGTAAAATATATAAATTCCGATATGATACAGTTTGGAAACCGCATATCCAATGAGTTGAATATGCTCAACATCTGACGTGAAGAGACTGAACGCGTGTGAAATACAAGATTCCTCAAAGGGAGAATAACTGAAAGTTGAAAGTTCCGGTACGAACTGACGAACTAAAGCATCTTCGTTCTGAACGTTAGCTGGAAATTCCGCAAACGAAAATAGAACTTTCGCGAGAACTTTCACGAAAGGAGTAGGTTGTTGATCTTTACGAATAGAACGGAACATTTGAATGATGTAGGCGCTGATTGTAGGCGCATAGAACTCATTCCATTCTTCAACAGTTTGTTCTGTTTGGCTTCCATTCTTGATAGATTCAGATAAAAGTAAGAAGAGTTCCATATAAAGTGCCGTCAGCGTTTCTAAGCGAGGATTATCTTCGAAAGCACGGTTCGAATCTTGAAGGACATCGGCAGAGTTCTGTAAAATCATTATTTAGATTAATCATTTACACTCTATATTTACATCCAGAACAGACACAATCAGACAGAGAGCGAAATCACGGAGCTCCAAGTTTTCCACATTGAAGATCTGTTCACCGCATAAAACAAATTGCTTTGCAAAAATGATATTTGCCAGCCATTGGTAGTCGTTTGATCTGAATTCAATTAAATACTTGCTATTCAGACGCAACCCTTACTGATCGAAATGGAGAAGCGGATTGGAATCATCATTTGACTGGGTCATTTTGAAAATCCGTTCCATGTAATCTACTGGATTTTCTGATGTTCTAAATGAATAACGTCATAAAATGTTCATTTTCAATATTACTACAGTACAACCTGCAAATTTCATCCATTTTGATGTTCATCTCTTCAGATTTTCCTAATCCTGCAAAATTCAGCGGGGACGTTTGGGGATTTGAAGTCTCGTAGATATCGATGAGAAAGTTTGAAGAAGTCGTTTCTAATAAAAGATTTTGAACTTCCTCAGATTTTTTGAGCCTTTTCTCGATTTCTTCTTTCAAATATTTCAATTCACCATCTAACGGTTTCAAGCAATACCGCTTTTCAAGGGCTTGCACAGCGTTGGCCATTTTCCAACCGAAAATTTGATGCAATGTGGTGTGATCTGAAATTTTTTTTAGCGCGATACTATTTTGGGAAGCTCTTACAAGAAGACGCTACATTGAAAAGAGCCATTTTGCCGAATTCCTTAACCAGGTTCGTTGCTTCCATCTCATTCAAATGATCAATAGGACTGGAGAAAGCGTCATGTAATAATGTTGATTTATGAGAAAAAGTAAAAACATCGAGCTCCAACTGAAAGAAACTGTTGAACCAACTAAGACGGTTTTGAAGCTTACAAATTGAAGTTTGCTGCTTACAAAGTCGTAATGTCTCCTCGATAGTAATATCTTTTCGGTTGTTTTTAGCTTTGAACTTTCTTCTAACAACGAAACCAGTTTATCGAACCGAGAAACATGTATTAAAACCCTGTCTATTTCACTCTCGTCGTTATTGGCAAAAGATTTCTGGAAGTAGTCAGCAAAGTCGATATCAGCTCCCATATGGTTCTTTAGTGTCTCGAAATGCTCGTCGGACGGTTCATCATCGAGATCGAATAAAGAAGAAAACAGTTTAAAAATGAGTAAGTTTCTCTCTTCTAAGTCCGGCGATTGGCTTTCTTCAATCTTGTTGATTAGAGAAATGAGGAAATCTACATTCTCGTTTGCTTGATTAGTATCCAAGTTTTTATCTTTGCTTCTCAAAAAGCTTACAGCTTCAGCAATTGCTTTTCCATTTCTCTTGTCATGCCAGTAATTTATCATTTCTTGAAACAGCGCAACTGGTGCATCTCTGAGCATTTTTTCCCATATAGAATTGTCAGCCGTAAGTAATAGTTGACGTCCAACATGATCATTTTTGACGGTAATATTTGGAAAAGGTAAAGTTTTGCTTCTAACGATTCTCAGAATCAACTGAACAACGTCCTTTGCTTGGCCCAAATCAAAATCTTCAGTATTTTCGATAAATGATAAGTTGTTCAGACTATTGATTGTAGCTTCGAAGTAATCTTGAGATGAATGAGCAAGATTTTTCAGCAAGTTGGCATCATGAAAGTCTGGATTTGAAATCAAAAATGCATGTAAACCAGAAAACGCGATAGATTTTCCAGATTTCGTCATAGCGTCTTCAAGTAATTTACTCTTTCCTTTTCCGACTTCAACAATCTTCGACTGAACAAGGTTTAAAAGCTCCGTTGTTTTGACTTCATCGAACTTTTTGTTTTCAACAATCCACTGAAGCAATTCAGATATAACTTCTGTTGCTTCCGCAGTATGAAAAATCATTGCTTGTTCCGTCATTTTGATAATCTGAAAAATGAGAAATAACGAGAGAATAATAAAGAAACGCACAATTGGAATGATATTTCCCGAAATCTCCAAATGCAAGTCTTCATTGGAGAGAATCCAGTGGACGAACTCTGTGAAAGTGTTGAACCAACAATTGATTGCATTTATTGACGCTTCGATGTGCCAAGGCAGATTATCAGTGAAACTCTCCAAAATGCATGAAATTACTTTTGAGTTGCTGTCGAGATTCTTCATTTCTCTCATGAGAAGAACTACCGTCGGGAGCAAATAATGTTTAACAACTCTCCAATGATTTCCTTTTTTACGAACTACATTTAATATTCTTGGATACAATCCTTTTTGTAAAGAAACCTTAGCTTGAAACTTTTCACTAGGTAGCAATAGAAGGAGTCCTTCCCAGGCTATTGAGCATTCTGATGTGAATGTTTGAGCGTCAAGCGTATTTTGAATATATGGAAGAACTTGAGGAATACTGAGCATTACTTCGACGCTATCTTGAAACTTATAACAAAGACTGAGGAGCTGAACTTTCACAGATTCTTTGTTTCCATTGAACACACGTTTGATATACTCTGAAGAAGCGAAAAGTCTCCGAGCATGTTCCTCCCAAATGATTGATTCAGATTCATATTCTTTGGCATGAGACAAAAACACATTGAGAGATTGGGTTTCCAATCTTGATCTTCTTGCGTCCATGTCTTCTGATGCGTCGTACTCCGCTGGTTTCGCTAGTTCACTACGTTCCAGAATA
This sequence comes from Caenorhabditis tropicalis, assembly GCA_016735795.1. Lineage (NCBI taxonomy): Eukaryota > Metazoa > Nematoda > Chromadorea > Rhabditida > Rhabditidae > Caenorhabditis > Caenorhabditis tropicalis. The sequence continues at coordinate 5,319,656 of CM028614.1, read as the reverse complement.
ATGTTCGTAGCAATTTCAAAAGTTAACGGTCCAAAGAGCTGAACAATTTGTAGTTTTTTATCCGCATCAAAACCGTCTCGAATTGCAAGAGTAGCAGCGGCAGCAACACCATTAGTCACATCTGATTTCGCAAAGAGTATCATAGGAACGATCTGAAAGATGTTCCTCAAAACTGAATTGATACTAAAATTGGTGGTTTGATGAAAGCGCTCCAGCTTACTTTTTTCAACCCTTTCGTAGCGGCTTTCTTCAATTTGATCAGAAAAATTGTGATAACTTTCATAGTGAGAGCCCGAACAGTTGGACTTCCATCTGTGCTCAATTGAGGAACAAGGCCACAAAAGTGTTCATAGCAGTTTTCCGTGCATGTACTGTCGCTATTGATCAACTCAATCAATTCTTTCAATCCCTTTTCTCTAGTTTGACAATCTTTTTTCGTCAATTTCTTGATCACAATTCTAGTGTTGTCATCGATCTCTGAGACCTGATGCATCTGATTATTGCTTGCCACCTGAATAGATTTTGAATAATAACTTTTTGCTTCAAGCATCTCACCTCGAAGATATTCATTTCGGGTGTTAAACCCACCAGAGAGGATCCACCTTGGAACAAGTACCCGTGAGCCGACGCACTACTAGCATTCTGAATATTAGCTTTCTTAGATGTTCTGGACATTTGAGATTACAAAAAGACGAATCTCACCTTCGCATTTCCTTTTCTCCTTTGCTGCTTACTCATTTTCATCCGATCGCAATGTTGCCCAGTATTTCTTAACTTTTAACGTTTTCATGAGAACGACTAACTTTCAAAAGAGCGCATTTGCATTGTGAATGTAATAAATCGGTAGATACCGAAACCTCAAAGTGCGGATAATTAAAACGTGATTTTATGGATAGAACAGCAAAAAATAGAACATGATTTGAATGGAGGCAATATTAATTAAACATATTTTGAATGCCAGAAAATCCGAAAAAAAATTTAATCATCCCATATAGATTGATCGAAATCTTCTTGATCTGGCGGTAACAAATCCTGAAAAAATTTCAATGAAGATAAGTTTGAAATCCATACTGACGTCTTCGTCTTCATTTTCTTCTTCGTCGGCATCGGATTCGATACCCGAATGGTCTGACTTATTTTTCTCATGTATATCAACATGGTCCGAGCTTATCTGAGAGGATTTTTTGTTTGCCTGTCTTTGGCTGTAGTCGTCCATATGCTCAGCCATAGAAAATTCAACAACGTCTTGTGGTGAACTTTCTTCTAATTTATCGAATAAAATATCAAATTCGCCTTCATCTTGGGTGGCTCCAGTATCTTCATGTAAGGAAGTTGAATCAGATATGTTGGCTTCATTGTCATCTTCTATTGGGTCGTTTTCATGAAAAACTGGACCATCGTTCGACTTCTTCTGAGTGAGTTGAATTCCTGGATATGGAGAAGATGAATTGCTGATATGACGAGATGGACCTAAAAAGAAGCTGCTTTTTTCGAAACGAGCAGATCAAACCTGATCTAACGGGAACTTTAGTTGTGGTAACGTTCTTTTTAGAATCTTTCGGAGCCTTGTGGCTAGGCGTTCGATACGGTTGGTATGGTTCAGGACCAGGAACGTCGTTACGGGTTGCTTCCAGCTGGCGGAAAATTTCCTTGAATAAATTAACTGTAGAAAAGCCATAAAACTTTGTGAACCTCTTTTTTCGAACTCCTATTATCTGAGTTTAATGGTTTGGCTGCATTTTCAGTAACTTTCAAACTGCCAAGTGTTGTTGTATTCTCCAAAATTTGTTTTCTGACATCTTCCATTCCCACCTTTTTTCTAGCCAGCTTTTCCACATTAACGTGATACTTGTTGTTGAAATCGTTCAGCTGCTCAATATTTTTGAATATCGTTTTCGTTTGGTTTTTTATAGTCTCCAATGTCGATTCAAGACTAGAAACAGCTTCTGAATCTGAGATACGGACAGACTGTGATACATCCGGAGTGGCTTTTTTCAACTGTTGTAGCTCTTCGAAAAGCTTCCCAATTTCTTCACAATCAGATGAATTGATGATTGAGGATGAATCGAAGACGCCTGACTCACTGCTTAGATTCTGAAAAATGATATTTAAAATATTCGTTTAAACAATTGTTTCAAGTATACCGAATGAAATTCATCAAGTGCTGCAATATGCCGTCTGCTTTCAATCAGCCCACCTCCTATTTCACATTTTTGGAGCAAATCGTCACGAATCAACTCTTCTGATCTTAGCTAAAATTTTGCTTATAGTTATGATCTTAAAGAAAGAAAGAGACCAATACTTACCTCTGTTTCTAGTTTATTTTTATCATCCGTGGCAACAGATATTTCTTGTCTCGCATTAAGTAACTTATCCTTATTACTAGATGAAGAAATTTGAAGTTCTGAGATAATGTCGGTCTGACGTTGATATTCTTCTGTCAATGAGATAATTTCTTTTTCGATTTTCCCTTTTGCTTTTGAGGTCGAATGTTGAAGTTTCTCTAGTCTTTCCTTGTCACTTTTCAGGATATCTTAAGTTTATTTAACCAAACACATTAATGCTTGCCTTCTTCTAACCATTCTTTTTCGCTACTTCCTGTAGGTGAGATACGAGTTCTTCCTGATTTTTTTTTAGCTTTTCGATACAGTTTTCATAGGGGAGTGAGATTGACAAAGATGGAACTCCGAATCGTCGGGAGTGATGATAATCGGCTCTAATCACATCCACTTGCTCAAAACTGGTATTTACTGTAATTATCAACGTTTTCTGGTGATAGCTTTTCGAAATAAGAATCCTCAGAGTATGGAAGACTAAAAGGAGACTAGTATTGAAAATTATGAAGTGTCTGCAAAATTCTGCCGATAGTTTGTATGATAATGGTTATAGACTTCGGGTGTTAATGATAGTTCATTTCTATTCGAGTATTTCTTCCTCAAAGAAGTTTAATTCACCAGATAGACAAAAAATTCTTACACAAATTGTTAGAGCGCTGAACAGTTTCTCTGGTTTCTCGCAGATATTTTTCGGCATCCATTTTTGTACCATGAAGTTTTTCTTTCGTTATTGATAACATAGGTCTTACATAAGAATTACATAGCTCCACTGAAAAAAATATGATTATCTATTGGTAATTTTCAAACTACAATTCTGCATGGATCGAGCGATCTCGTAACGCTGTTTATCGAAGCTTGCGCATTTCTTCTCGAACAAGTTGTTACTGAAAATATATTTATCAGCTTTGTGCATCAGGCAAATCTCACTTCCGTTCGATTGATTTGACTTCTGTTTCATTTTCTAACGAAGTCAGCAACTGGGTCATTATCCTATAAATAAAATTTGCTTATCTCGGGTTGAAGAAAAAAATTTTCTGCGTTTATTTAATAGAACCATTATATGCAGGCATATATGTCAACATAACTTTAATTTTTTAAAGTTTGAACGGCGCAAAACGTATGGCGCGGGTCTCGCAGCGACTACGCCGCATTACTACTGTAGTTCAGACCAACACTTTAGTTAATCGATTAATCATTACGTATACGGTAGTTAGGATTCCAAACAGATTTATTTCCGAAAAACATTTGGAAGAAAAACAATTGGTAATGCGATGGGATCCAATAGTTTCTGAACTCGACATCAACTCATTTTGGAATTACAAAATAAGAAATTGTGAAGGTCTGACTCATCTGATCGATCATTTCAATTCATATAAAAGTTTTTACGACTTTCACCTGAACTGTCTTGAATTTGAAGACTCAATCTGAGGCTTCAATGATCGCAGTAAATGTGTTTCGTTGAACTATCTCACTCTCTCTCTCTCTCTCGCTCTCTCTTTCTCTCTACAAAGAGTTTCTGGGACACATCTTTGTACATGAGCATGAAAACAAAATGTTAATAAAGTTCTGGTCTAAAAATACGGCCTATTCAAATATTTAACATGAACGTTTCAGTGACTTTGAGACCTAGTTGAATCTAATCTTATTTTACTCGTTCCTCAGATGAAATATCATCATTATACAAAAATTATCGTTCTAAATATTATTATTTTCTTCTCTAATCACACCGTTGATCATTTGTGTATATGTGTGTGTGAGTGAGAAAAATTTGGGAAAATAATAAATCATTTCCGTTGATAACTTCAATTTTCGGAAATTACTTTGTTTTGTTGCCGGATTGAGTGTTCTGCCCAAATAACAGGTTATCCATAGATTAAATTCTTCAAAGATCAAGGAAACATCATACAAACTAACTTTTGCTCAAATGATTTCTCCCAAGTTTTAGGAACCCGGTATTGAATATTGGCGACTACAAGAGGAATACTGATGTTTGCAAAAACTATTGACAGAACTCGACATTCTGATAAAAACAGTTCTATATGTTCTCATTCTTCGAAACATAGTCTATTCTTGAAAGAATGACTTCATTTTTTCTTTTATTCTGTTTTCCATTCGTTTAACCCCTTTTACGCTCAATCAACTGTAATATAAAAACGATGTGCGTCTCTCGATCTTCAATTATCTCTCTTCAAGTCTCGAAACAAAAACTCAGCGGGTCGATCGAGGCGATCTGGTTTGACGACAGCGTCATCGTCATCAAGACGCCTTTCTTCCTTCTGTCTTCAATCGCTTCCTCATTCACCATCTTTCTTTCTTTCTCTATTCGTTTTTCATCTTCTTCTTCTTCACAATATTTGTTTTTGTTCATCCTCTCCTCCTACCAGTTACTTACTTTTCCTCCCCCTTCCATCTACTGTTTACCAATCCCACCCCATACCTATCGGTCTAATAACTCACTTATTTCATTTTCTCAGTTTTAGAAATGTTCGTTTTCTTGTTGGGTACACTTCTCTTCTCTTTTCTCATCCATGGCGGACAAACAGCAAAGTGCAGTGTCAAGGGCGGAGATATCAGTGCCCGGTGGCAAGTGAGTCATTATTTGAATTCTACTCGAGAGAAACCTCTTTTGTGTAGTGAATAATGGTGATGATTGATGTTAGAAGTGATCTGACCAGTCACAAAACAAACTAAATGACTTTCTGTCTCTGAGAAATCTTAATTTGGACTACGAATAAAAGTGAAAAACCTAGGTTTCTGATGGTGAGCTGACAGTAGAAGTTACTACAAACAATATTGGGAACAATGAATGGTCGGCAGTTGGATTTGGACCTGACATGGTTTGAATTCCGATTCAAATATCATTTGAATAGATTCATGTTTAGAGTGATTTGTCTGTTGTTGTCTTCCAAGTTGTTGATTTCAAACCAAGTGTCGTAACTGGAACAACACAAGGTTACGGTGCTCCAACTCTCGATTCGACTCCATCTGTTACTCTTCAATCTCTCAACTACAACAGTGAGTTTCTCTTTCGTTACGTTGATTCAATTTTTGGAGAGATGAAAAAGATAACAGTTCTGAAATTCCATTCTTTCAGGCAACACATTAGTAGCTCGATTCGCTCGTCCGGTTGGATCTCTTTCAACATGCCAAACATGGAATGTAAGTGAATTCAATATTGTTTTTGCACGTTCTTTTCCTCCCTCTTCTACCATAATTCCCTCGATTCCCCCCAATTAACTTCCAGTTTGTTACTGATGGAGCCATCGAAGACGGATCTATTGGATACCATAATGCTGCTCCACATTCCGTCGAAATCTGCGCAGACAAGTGTACCCGCAAGATCTTCAACTAACATTTCAAATCTTTTCTAATTAAATGTTCCTACTCATATTGCTTACGTTCACTTTTCACTTTTTTCGGGAATTTTAATAAAACATAGACAACTCTAATATCTTATTTTGAACAGTTCTTCAATGCTCAACCATTGAGTGGATCTTCTATTTCTAGTCTTGGAAATCCAGAAATTCAAGTGACGGTAGAGATTTCTTTTAGGATTATCAGAGTAATTCAAGATTTTTTCAGGATGTTTGTCCAAATCAATGCACCGGAATTTTCACTCAAAGAGATGTTGCAGTTGATCCAGTGCCCCAGGCAGCAATATATAATAATCGAATTTCAAATAGATTTGATACTCTTTTTGATCCATCAATTCAATCTCGGAAACGAAGAAACATCAACCGTCTCATTTTTGTTTGATCTCTTTTCTTGCCAATTAATGAAATTCATTCTATAAAATCGCCTGGTTTTCGTTTTTCTGCCATTCTCAATGATTTCATTCTAAATTTTTTTTCAAAGATCAAAAGAGAACAGATTGACATCACTTATTCGCCATTTACTTGTTTTCTTTCCCGATTTCGTTCAGATTTTCGATTACAGTGAAACTGTGATCTTTCAAGTTTTCGTCATTGATTTCAACACATTTTACATCGGAACCGAGAACTTCGTATTTCGCATTCATTACAGCTTTTTCGACGATACTTCTGAAATAGAAATCTTTCATCTGTCAATAAAAACAACAAACTTCAATGCTCTCGCTCCAGTTTTCCTTTTAACCGCCATTTCAGCAATCTTCTCAATCGCTTCGGGAGAAAATCTTAATTCCACGTTCTCATTTTCAAAGAATTTCTTTGTCTGAGCCACGAGACTTCCTTTTGGTTCCGTCAGAACCGATATTAAATGAGATTTGTCAAGACAATGAAAAGGAACAGTTACAGGAAAGCGACCAACGAGTTCCGGAATCATACCGAAACTGAATATACTTATCTTCAGTTTGTTCATGAGAATTCAACTAACGAAATCAGATCTCCCTGATCGCATTGTTTTATCATTTCGTCACGGGCCTTTGAAACAACTTCTTCATCTGAATCCCGAAGTTTCTCTGTTGTATGTTGATCAATACATTCATGAGGTGAAGCTGATGACGAAAAACCAAGACTTCTTGAATGTTCGACAGTTATTTTTCAAAACTTTTTAGATAACGTTCACCTTTTGTCTAATCTTCTCGCGATAATATGTTCAATATTGGAGAATGCTCCAGATGAAATGAATAAAATGTTAGTAGTATCAATTGTAACTTTCGAATTGGGTGCCAATGGATCTCTCACTTTTACGAGACTTCCTTCCACAAGTTTTAGCAATGCTTGCTGTACTCCTTTTCCGCTTACATCTGAAAGTAGTCTTCCCTTCTAATAGAGAATTCTCGAATGCAGGTCACCTCTATTTCCAGAAGTATGAAGAGGATCCGAAGAAGTGTAAATCTTGTCGAATTCATCCAAGAAAACAATTCCACGTTGACATTTTTCAATGTCTCCTGCTGCCTCGGCCAACAATTTCTGGATTACGGTATCCACATCATCTCCAACATATCCAGCTTGTGTCAACGTTGTGCAGTCACAAATCACAATAGGAACATCAAGAACTTCGGCAAGTTTTTGAGTCATGAATGTTTTTCCAGTTCCAGAAGCGCCGAGCAGAATCATATTCGACTTTTCCAGAAGAATTTCTTGTCGTTTTTCAAGATCTTTCAGTATTTGACGTTGAGATCTTTGAATATATTCTGGAAGGTATTCTTCTTCAATATCTGGATTCTGCTTTTTCAACTTTTTTCGTTCTTTTATTGCAGATGCTGCTTCAGAGAGCATCCATTGCTGAAATACGGTATTATTAAAAAGGTTGAAAAAAAAAACGATTTAGTGATACCTCGGTGACTCTCATGTTGTTTTCAACTCTTCTGTAATGTTGATAAACAGCCACTGCGAGGCACTTCTTCGCTTCTTCCTGACCAATAACATATTTATTCAAATGCTCTACGATTTCCCTGAATTCAAATATCCAAACACTTTGATGTTTGAAAAGAAAAAACAAACTTCGGATACAGTATTGTCATTTTCTCATTCCTTCCTCCATCTCTTCCTATTTTTGTTAATCCATTTGGTGGCTGATGAGTCAATGCATTTTGAATAAGTGTCTTTCCAGAAATGAAACCTTCGCCAATTACAAATGGAAGTGAGTCTGTCTTTTTCGATATTTTCTTTGCATGAATCACTCGACGATCAGATTTTCCTCTATAAAGAAGTTTTGTGTGTGACGTTACCGAAATTCGATAACCTTTTAATTTTAAAATCGATTCTAGAAGTTTTGATACATCTGGATGTTTGAACCGCTGGATTTGCTGTATTGATCAGTATAGAACTTATAATACGAAGAAAAGAAACTCTCACCAGGGACAATGAATTGAGAATAGGGAGTGGATGCAATTCGAATCATTTCGAGTAGATACGAGAATGAAACTTCCAAATTTTTTGACGAAACGAAACATGGTTAACGTGAGAAAAGATTCCAAACTTTGTTTGACGTGAATGGTACGACGAAAAAGTTATTTTTATCATAATCTCTCTGTTTCAGACATTCAATGATACAGTACTTTATCTAGAGAAGGCATTTCCATGTAATTTTTTCGTCGAAGAGTTCTTGTTGTTGTTTGTGAAGAGTTCTTGCCTCAGTATCACATATTCTAAATAAATGGTCAAACATGGAAGTATCTATCACACGTTAGAGTTGTCATCATGTTTCCCATTCCATGATCATCTCTGTTGGAGGAATTGTTTTTGTTTCTTTTCTTCTAAGAGGCGAGAAACTTTTGCGATTGTGACAAAAACACACTTTACCCCAGCACAAATATAAAAATTATTTTTACATAAATCAATGTTAAAAAGTATATAATATGACTTATGAGAAATTTATCTAATGGATAAAAAAAGAATTATAAGAATCGGTCAGGTAGGAGCCGAGTAACAAGCGCCCAAGCAAGGCCTTTTTTTCCAGACATTATGTCTCCTTTTTTTGAACATCCATTTTGAACATGACGATACTTTCTTTTTCAGGAAGAATGCTAGCAGACCTGGTACTAATATTTGATATTTGAAATCCACGTATATTCTGCAAACAAAATAAAGTTGAAAAACGGAATCCACGTCCAAACATTCTTTGAAATTTCAATTTTTTTGAAGTTCTCATTCTCTTGTTTATATTGAATAACTGAATACTGAAAAACGGCTGAAAACTGTGCGTCGAAATTGCAGATTGGTCCCGCCCCTTTTTAAATATCAGCGTCTCCTGGAATTCACGTTTTTTCACAAACTTGTTTGATTTGCATGCGTTTTTCCAGCAGAAGTTAGTGGAATCAATTTTACAAAATAGTAGAGACAGGGATTGAAGTCCAACTAGAACTGTAGCGGGCCTGGTTTTACTTTTTCTTTTTCACACGAGAATTCTCAACGTTCCAGTAACTTTTTCTAAAATTATTCTCGCGCGTCTTCTGAAGAAATTTTTCACGTTGTTAAAATATAATCTGAATGTTCAAGACCAGGTGCAATAATGCCGGTAATCAATGTAAAAGATGATCAAGATTTCAAGAATCAACTCACACTAGCTGGATTCAAGCCAGTCATCGCAGATTTCACCGCTGTTTGGTGTGGACCCTGCAAAATGATTGCACCAACATTTGAAGCTCTTTCAAATCAATTTCTCGGTGCAGTTTTCCTAAAAGTCGACGTCGATGTTTGTGAAAAAGCTTGTAACCTTTATTGTGTTAGTTCAATGCCTACCTTCATCGTTTTCCAAGATGGGTAAGACACGTCTGTTGAAAACAATTACTATCTTATCAATTTTTTTTCAGAAGCAAGATGGACATGATGCAAGGTGCTCAGAAAGAAGGATTAGAAGCTCTCGTCAAAAAGTATGTAAATATTGTCAGTGGTCAGAAGGACTTGGGTTCTCTGATTGATAAAAAACAAATGGAGTGCTTGAACGGATCAGACGATACTCCTCTCGACCGGTTTCTCGAGGGAAATTGCAATTTGGTTTCTGGTGGCGATGAGCAACTTATCGTATCTCTGCCCTTCTATCATCCAGTAAAGGTTCATTCCGTTCTTATCAAAGGAGTTGCTGATCGCACTCCGAAAAAAGTTAAAGTCTTTATTAACCTGCCAAAGACCATCGATTTTGACAATGCTTCTGGTCTCGAACCAACTCAGTTACTTGAGTTCGACGACTCGGCCACCAATGGAGAAGGCCAGATTTTGCCGTTGAAGTCAAGTTTCAAAATGTGCAAAACATTCAATTCTTCATCGAAAACAACACCGGTGGAGGAGATGTAAGAACAAGCAAACAATCATTTAAAATTCAACTGGTTTTAGGTCACCGAACTTGTGAAACTGTCCGTGTTTGGAACTCCGCTGTCTTCCATGAACATGAATAATTCAGATTCAACATCGGCTGTGAACATTGTCAGTGGTCAAAGGCTCTCTTATCCATAAAAAACTAATATAGAATTATATTCTGATATTCTAATTTCCAGGTACAGAATATGGATAACCTGGCAGTAAAACTAAAGTTCATGTCGAATAAAATCAATGAATTAAAAAAAAAGCCGGCAGTTGTAGATAGTAAGCCTAGTTTTCCAGAGCCTAACTAATAAAGGAATAGCTACAGGTAAAAGAGTTTCCGAGATTGAACAGGCATTGATTAGTGAATCCCGTGAACTAGAAGTCAGGGCTAAGGATTTGTCGAACTCGCTGTCTCGTGAGTTGTCATATTTCTAATTTTGCAAAATAATGTTTCTAGAAAAGCAAGACAAGCATAATGATTGTATCCACATGAATAGTGAATCATTGAAAAAAGAGCTTGAAACTGAAACTATTCTTTTGACACCATTCTTGGATGGAAGAACCGGTGAGTCTGTTCAATCATGAACTCGAAACTGTTGTTTTTTACATACTCCAATGCGAATTCTGAAAATGCGACTGTCTGTTTGCAGGAAATATTTCAAACTCGTTCAATGTAATTCATAGATACTTACTAAACATTAATGTGGAGTTCTCGAGAATCAGTAAATTGTCAACTTTGAATTCTTGTAAGTGATTCTATTACCTATTAGAAAATTTTAATGTTTTTTATTGCAGATCAAAGAAAAGTTCTTTGTCCAAAACTAAAAACCAGTGTAGAGAGAATGCAGCATCTTTTTCAAGAATTAAAGTAAGAATCTGTCACATTTTCCATTTTCATGGATGAGATCACCAAAGTTAACACAAACTTCAAACATGAAAAAACTAGATGTCCTGAATTTAGTTGCAAGTTTGCAATTTGCGTCAAAAAACTACTATAGATCTGAAGATCTTAACTGGTTCAACACGCTTTTTGATTCTATTCAAGTTTCTAAAGTTCTCAATTTTTTGACGCAAAAATGCAAATCCGCAAACTTTGAATGAATTCTTGTGCACATAACTCTCAACAATCAACTTCAAACTTTCAACTTTCAACTCTGCGAATGCACCACAGAGAGAGAGTTTCTCTCTCCCTCTTCTCTCTAATTCATCATTTCCCACACACTATCTCTCGTTTTTCTTTCGACTCGTGCCGATGGTCACTGGCAACCCAGAAAACGAGAAAGAGACTCTGGTAAATCGATTTGGATCTAACTTGGGTTATACTCGAATCTAATTCGGAAACCGAAAAATTCGAATCTGGTTAGGCACCGTTCGGGTCTAATTCGGCTAGGAATAGATGCGAAACTGAAATTCGAGTCTAATTGGGAAAGAGGAATATTCGGACCTGATTGGGTTTGATTCGAGTCTGATTAGGAAAGCGATGCGCGCTTCAACACTTTACCTTTTTTCGTTTTTTTTTCTATTTTTCTAATTTTTTCCCTTTTTTCTGGCGTCTTGTTAAAATGATAACAATCTCATTCAAGAAAACGAAATTGGGGGATGAAACTTCGGAAAATGTGGATGGAATACCTCATTGTCATCGATGCAACGCCGATTACTTTCACATCTACAAATGAAGCTTTTGTGAGTTTATCATATTTTATCCTCACCTTTCTAGCTTTAAATTTTTCAGTGAACAAGCCATTCAAGGAAACGTGGATTCAGTCAACAATGTCATTTCGTGGACTGCATGAGGAAAATAAAGCGACAACGTGGAAGATTTCAGTCAAAAAGTCATAATTTTCATGATTTTTATTTTTTTCGTTATATTATTTATTAATTGCTAGTTCTTATTGTAAACTTTTTCCTTTTTTTCTGATAATTCATAATAAATACTGCTTACTACAACGATCCGCTTTAAAATATTCGAGTCTGATTAGGAAATATGCGAGTCTATTGGGAGTAGAAATCAGATCAAATTGGGCAAAACTCGAGTCTGATTAGGTGAAGTTGGGTTAGATTAGGTGAAAGTCGGGTCTGTTTAGGTGAGAGTCGGATCTAATTTTGACCCGTTAGAGCCCCGTTTTTTTCAAATTAGATCCGAGTGTTACTCGAATTAGATCCAAATCGATTTACCAGAGGAACACAACTAATCAGACCATTGTTGTGTTGCCGTTTAAAAATCTTTATCATTTTGTCATGTTTCGATTCTTCATTTAATAATGATCTTTCAAAAAAAAACTTGAATTTTTTTCAGCCTTCGTGCCACTGAAAGATGGCTTGCCGGGCAGACACAAAACTCGTTGACATTTCCACGATTCGTTGTCCGTCATAATTTGCAACACATGCCCATCAAAGAAGAGCTTACAAGTTTGCTCACCAACATGCTCGTCGCCATCAAGGCTATATCATCAGCTACTCAGAAGGCCGGGCTCGCTAAGCTGTAAGTTTCAACTTCATTGTCTTGATGATGAGCATTTCAATTTTTAAAAGTATATTTTTAAAATATAATATATTTATAGGTACGGAATCGCCGGATCCACAAACATTCAAGGAGAGGAAGTCAAGAAATTGGACGTATTGAGTAACGAATTGATGATAAACATTCTCAAGAGTAGTTATACTACTTGTCTTCTCGTTTCCGAAGAGAATGATGAGCTCATCGAAGTCGAGGAGAAGAGACGCGGAAAGTACATTGTGACGTTCGATCCACTCGATGGATCGTCAAACATCGACTGTCTCGTCTCAATTGGAACAATATTCGGAATTTACAAGAAGAATGGGGACGGTCCAGCCACTGTCGACGACGTTTTGAAACCTGGAAAAGAAATGGTCGCCGCCAGGGATGTGCGGGAACGAAAAAAGTCGGGAATTTCGGGAATCGGGAAATTCCCGAATTTTTTTTCCGGGAAATTCGGGAACCGGGAATTTCCCGAAATTCATTTTCGGGAATTTCGGGAAAGTCGGGAATTCCCGAAAATTTCGGTTCGGGAATTTCGGGATTTTTTTTTGAAAAATTTCAGAGATAAAAAACCGGTTTTTCTCAATTATTCAATCGGAAAACAACATTTCTCAAGTTAAATCTAATATTTAACACTACAATATGCTTTCTTTTCCCAAATTTCCACCAATAATTTTGGGAATTCTCGACTTTTTACGGGAATTTCAGGAATCGTCAAGTTCCCGAAATTTTGTCTCGGGAATTTCGGGAATTTCGGAATTCCCGAATTTTTTTTTCGGGAAATTCGGGAATTTCAAAATTCCCGAAATAATTTCGGGAATTTCGGGAACGGGAAATTTCCCGAAAAAAGTCGGGAATTTCGGGAATTCGGGAATTCCCGATTCCCGTCCCGCACATCCCTGGTCGCCGCCGGATATGCATTGTATGGATCGGCAACTATGGTTGTCCTCTCTACCGGTGATGGAGTCAATGGTTTCACTCTTGACCCAGTATGTTTTTGAAAACTTTTGGATAATTGAATGAAATACTTTTTTCAGTCGATTGGAGAATTCATTCTTACACATCCAAATATGAAATGCAAGGAAAAAGGATCAATCTACTCTCTTGATGAAGGATACGCTAAAACCTGGACTAAAGGATTCGCAGAATATATTCGTACTCGCAAAGAGCCAGAACCAGGAAAGAAGGTTATGGAACAGCGATATGTCGGATCCATGGTTGCTGATGTTCACCGTACTATTCTAAACGGAGGAATATTCTTGTATCCGGCAACAGCATCGGCTCCAAATGGAAAGCTTCGACTGCTGTATGAGTGCAATCCAATGGCTTATATCATCGAGCAAGCAGGTGGTTTGGCAACTACTGGCAAAGAACGTATTCTGGATATTCAACCAATTCAGGTTTGTATTTAATTCATATAAAGTTTATCGAAATATTCTGAGATGTTTTCAACTTACCTAATTTTAGTTTATTTCCATTGTCAAAAAACCCGTTTCTTACAGATTCACCAGCGTGCTCCAATCATTCTGGGATCGAAACTTGACGTCGAGGAAGCACTCGAATATCTCAAGAAATACGATGAATAAGTCTTTTTTAAATATTCAATCCTATTTAGCATTCTCGCTTTGGTACATGTCTATGTAAGTGATTCAAACAATAAATAATTTCTGCTGATAACTTCACTTTTCATAATTTTATTTCGTGACAGATTGAGGTAAGCAACGAATCGTTCATTCATGGGGATACTTAAGAAGTTCTATAATCCATTTCCAGGTTGAAAAACTTGTTTTCAAAAAAAAAATAAAAGGAAAATAAAAATAAAAAGAAGATTATCAAGAAAAAAAAACGATTGACTGGGTGAAAACAGACCGGAAAAGTTGAAGTTGCAACTGCCATAAACAGAGAAAAACGACCCTCCCGATTCAATGACTCGTAATATTACAATTGTGGTTGCCTGTTTCTTTTCGACCGCCCATTTCAGGTACTTGATATAATCAACTGCTTCTATTCCTTCTTCAACTGACTTATCAGTAACTGGCCAACTTCCGTCGCGAAAGCACATCTTCATTTTATTTTTCTCGTTCCGTTTATTTGGGTCTTCAAAATGTCCTCCAAGAGGTGTCTAAGTCTCTACTGACACCCGTTATCTTTCGATCATTTTTCATTGAAAACGACGTCAGCAAAGAGAAGAAGCGATGGAAAACGAGGGCAAAGTAGTAATAGGAAAATTATGTAGAAAGAAGAGAAAATGACGAAAGAAAAAAGAAGAAGAAAGTTGATTTTTGACAGTCTTGTTACACATTTGAAACGGACGGAATGTAGAAAAAATGCTGAAAAGTGGCGGCGTTAACAACGAATGAACGTCTGATTAAGTTTTGATTTAAAAGAAAAGAAACAAAAACAATTCCTCCAACATGATCATGGAGTGGGAAACATGATGAAACTCTAACATGTTATAGATACTTCCATGTTTGACCAATTATGAAAATTGATCCTCTTTTGCATAACATACATAGCAAGCTATATCAGATGTGAAGAATGTTTTTTAAAGGAAAAAAACCACTTACCAAACTTCCAAATGTTTTCCATCGATCTTGACAACATCCATTGTTTTAATATAATCAGGTTTCTTACTTTCACATCTTACAGATGCTTGAATCAGACCATCTACATGTAAGATTGAAACTGAATTCACCATTCCTGCATGATAGTTAATTCTAAAAACCTCCCTCCATTGAATACTTCTGATCAGAATTTGAACTTTTCTAGAAGTGAATGAAAGTGAAAACAAATCACTGTAAGCGATTTTCATCAGAATTTCTTTCTGTACAAGATACGGAAAATTCAATAGATTCATAGTCGAAGAAGGGGAATTTGCGGAAAGCATTATTGAAAGGAGAGAATGAGTGAAAAGAGGAGGGGAAGAGGTCCGATGAGTGAGACGAGTTCTACTGTTCCTTGTTGTGCAGTATCGATCAGTGGAAATTTTCGTGAATAGAAGACTGCGTAGTGACAAAGAGGGCTAAACGACGTCACAGTGACCTGATCGATACTGCACAACAAGGAACAGTAGAACTCGTCTCACTCATCGGACCTCTTCCCCTCCTCTTTTCACTCATTCTCTCCTTTCAATAATGCTTTCCGCAAATTCCCCTTCTTCGACTATGAATCTATTGAATTTTCCGTATCTTGTACAGAAAGAAATTCTGATGAAAATCGCTTACAGTGATTTGTTTTCACTTTCATTCACTTCTAGAAAAGTTCAAATTCTGATCAGAAGTATTCAATGGAGGGAGGTTTTTAGAATTAACTATCATGCAGGAATGGTGAATTCAGTTTCAATCTTACATGTAGATGGTCTGATTCAAGCATCTGTAAGATGTGAAAGTAAGAAACCTGATTATATTAAAACAATGGATGTTGTCAAGATCGATGGAAAACATTTGGAAGTTTGGTAAGTGGTTTTTTTCCTTTAAAAAACATTCTTCACATCTGATATAGCTTGCTATGTATGTTATGCAAAAGCGGATCAATTTTCACGTGTCAGTGGTGCATTACCCTTCGGTTGAAATAAAAAAGTTACAATGAGCGCACAGCGTAAACTGCACTATACAGAGTGAGTTCGGTTTACCCGGACAAATTTCAAGCTCTGTATCTGGGCTCGTAGAAGCTAAAATCGAAAACTACTTGACCAAGTTTTCATTTGATATCTAAATGCTACAACATAGTGAAAATTATCCTACTTGGTCTCTTTAGGATTCTGTTACAGTTAATTTAAAACACACGTAACCATAGACGGTGGAAAAATTTCGGTGGAGAATAGATTCTTGCTGAATCGTGAATTTGTAGATTTGTTTTCCAAAACGGAACCGTGGAATCTTCGAATGCAGAAAAGCGGAGAAATAGAAAGAACCAGGTATTTATTTGTCCTTCTAAAAACTTTAGAATATTTTTTCTGTGAAGAACCAACTAGTGCGTATTTATTGATTTCAGAAATAGTTTCTTTCCAAAACTTTGTATTTAAATTCGTTTCTGAACGCTTCGCGCATCGTTAGTGACATACAGCGAAAATCTTCCACGCAATCATTTATTTTGTTACAGTTTATTTTCTCACGAGTTTATTTATTTGCTGGTTCAGTTTTTTCTACCAACTAGCAAACAAAAAAAACTTCACAGAAAACAGTGTTCTAAAGTATTCAGAAGGACAAGTATAATTACTTGGTTCTCTCCATTTCTCCGCTTTTCTGCATTCGAAGATTCCACGGTTCCGTTTTGGAAAACAAATCTGCAAATTCACGATTCAGCAAGAATATGTTCTCCACCGAAGTTTCAAGTTCCAATTGTATTTCATTCAACTTCTCCTTTTCTTTCCACAGATTCGCCGACCTGGGGAGATTTGTGATTTCGTCTAAGTTCACGTAAAAGTTGTATTTTTCGTTTTCGTTTTCTTTTTCAATCAAAAAAATCGAAATTTGCCTCATTCTGTGAAATAATACCACTATTCCCCATTTTTCATATATTAAAGACCCTTTGAAAATCTTCGGGAAATCTCATTTTTTCACTGAAAAACTTCGAATTTAATTGAGAATTAAAAACTTTGAAATTCGCTCTTTCTTATATGGCGGCCGTAAATTTTCGAAAATTTCAAAAGAATAACACTATGGAAGTTCTTCAGAAAGAATACTTCTGAACCATAATTTTATACATTTTGTTCTTTCTTATTAAAGTTTCAGTCATTTGTTTTTTTCCGGCACTATCATGATAGGTGGTGCCACATAGCGAACAAATCTTCAACCTACAGTATTCATATGACCCATTCTCCATTTTCAGTTCGCTAGTCGGTACATCGAAATATGCAACAGACTATCATGTGTGTGTTGTTGTTTGTAAGGCGTCAGAAAAGAAGGAGATCATGGAAGCAATTTATAATCGACTTGATTCTTTATTTGGGAAGAATAAGCCCGTTACAATATCAGTCCATACGGATGACATGTTACCAAAATTTCCCAAAACTGAAGCAACCGTCTTATCGCTGAACTGTAAAAAACGAGCACATTATGAACGCATCGAAGAATATTTCGAAACGGTGCCAATTCAGAAGTATATTGAATTGGTAGAAATGATACCCCGTTTGAATAAAAATTCAAAATTCTACAAAGCGGAAGGTCTCGCAATAAATAATGGCGGTGGAGAAACAGAGGATATACTGTTGAATTTCAAAGGAAAGACTGCGGAGATCTATCGTTCAGTGATTTGTGATGAATCCATTGTTAGACTTTTGAAAAAATGGAAATACGGAGAAGAATTTCATTTTCTCGAACTTCTAAAGATAGAACCTTTTGAACCCAAAAACGTAGAGAGAATTCATCAAGAATTAGAAATTCAAACGTTCCCAGCTGGCGTCAAAATACCTGCTTTCGAGTATGACAAGTTAGTTTTTTGTTATATTCAAAAATCTTTTTTTTTCTTTCAGTAGTTACTTCTATTTCTCCTTCTTTTTACTTTCTGCTATGAAATATATAGTAAGAGAGGATGGAATTGTGGCATATATTACATTGGATTACGGAAAACTTATGTTCCAAGTCAAGAATTTCACTGAAAAAGAAATGGTGGAAAGCGGTTTCTCGATCAGATAATTCAGTTACGATTTGATAAAAACGATTAATATCATTCACATACTCATTCTATGTACATCACTCATGATTTTTTTTTTGGATAATCTGTTGTTATTTTCAAATCTGAATTACGTCAATCACAAAAAACAAAATAAACGATTTGTTTAAGCAAATAATCGGAACCTGTGAGTAATGTATGTTACGGCTTTTTAAATTTTTGTTTTGTATGCCAAGCCCTTTAGTTCCCCAAATTTGACAAAACACAGCAGATAAGACGTCGGTGGAGTTTCTCTGACGTCTTTCTCTGATGAATGAAGCGGCCAAACAAAAAGCCAATAACAACCGTAGATCGAATACTATAGCTAAAATCGGTGTGCACTACTGTGCCTATATAATTCTCTCTCGTGAGTAGTTGAATAGCAGGGATTTTTCAAACACTGTTGAAAGTAACAACTACTGATTTAAAAAATTACATTGATTGGAAATAACAATTTTTTGGAGTTGCGGATAGGTTCCGCAACACTTCGAAACTGTTCATTCTTCTAAACTAGTGGTGGCTAATAAATAGTGTTACGCGTTTGAAGTTCCATAACTTTTTTGGAAATCATTCAAGTGGCACAACAAATGACCAAAAGTTTATCGAAACGATTAGAAAAAAGAATTTTCAAAAAGTTTTTGAATATTGCGTTTTGGGTTTTGATGGCAGTTGGAAGTATCTTCGGTGGAAAAAATTGAAAATTTCGTAAATGTCAAAAAAGCGAAATCATGATTATTGACTTTTGAAACCTCCAGTGAGCTAGAAAACGAAAATGAACAGAAAAAGTTTATTGAAACTGGTTAAGAACACAGTTGAAAAGCCATTTTTGTTATTAACATCCTAATATCTTTTTGGGATGAAGCCCAGAAGAGCCTGGAGTGCAGGCTTCCGGATGGATTGTCAGATGACTTCTAGTTAACCGAATTTGATTTTAAAATTATTCAATACTGTCTCAAAAGATGCTCCATAGAAAGTTCGATAAGATTCAAGCCGATTGGTCGGTTTAGACGACTCAGAAAATCCACCCGGCGACGTTTAATCCAAATTCTGATGTGCTCCAAATTTCAATCGGAACTTTGGGGGTGTGTTATGGACTCCACTTTTTGAAATTTTCACATTCCTGTGGTCTTATTTTGTTCTCCGATGTGTATTCATAATCTTGAAAACTCATTACAGTCGGGATTTCCCTCCGCCGTCCGATTGAAATCCCAAAGAACCACTCACACTCCATAACAGGCTCTCCTCTATCGATGAATGTTTGGAGATGGTAGCTAGGATCGAAGTGGCATTCAACCGGACTATGAAATTCTTCATATTGTGTCTACCAAATATATTGCACTCGAATTCATCGCTAAATACGTGATTTTCTCACTTTCGGCGTGCCCCTTGAAGATGAACCATCTCCCACAGATCTTTTATGGGGTGTGAGTGGTTCTTTGGGATTTCAATCGGACGGCGGAGGGAAATCCCGACTGCATGGGGTCTTCAAGATTATGAACACACATCATCTTTTTTGACATTTTACGAAATTTTCAATTTTTTCCAAAATTTTTCGAAATCCCATCTTTTTGACGGTTAGATCAACTTTAAAAAGCGCTTAAAATTTTGCCTAAAAATTCAGATCGATCCGATTAGCTTAAGAAGAGTTATGGTCGAAAAACCCTTGCGGAACATTATTATGGGCAGTACTGTATCACATGTTAGAGTTTCATCATGTTTCCCACTCCATGATCATGTTGGAGGAATTGTTTTTGTTTCTTTTCTTTTAAATCAAAACTTAATCAGACGTTCATTCGTTGTTAACGCCGCCACTTTTCAGCATTTTTTCTACATTCCGTCCGTTTCAAATGTGTAACAAGACTGTCAAAAATCAACTTTCTTCTTCTTTTTTCTTTCGTCATTTTCTCTTCTTTCTACATAATTTTCCTATTACTACTTTGCCCTCGTTTTCCATCGCTTCTTCTCTTTGCTGACGTCGTTTTCAATGAAAAATGATCGAAAGATAACGGGTGTCAGTGGAGACTTAGACACCTCTTGGAGGACATTTTGAAGACCCAAATGAACGGAACGAGAAAAATAAAATGAAGATGTGCTTTCTCGACGGAAGTTGGCCAGTTACTGATAAGTCAGTTGAAGAAGGAATAGAAGCAGTTGATTATATCAAGTACCTGAAATGGGCGGTCGAAAAGAAACAGGCAACCACAATTGTAATATTACGAGTCATTGAATCGGGAGGGTCGTTTTTCTCTGTTTATGGCAGTTGCAACTTCAACCTTTCCGGTCTGTTTTTCACCCAGCCAATCGTTTTTTTTCTTGATAATCTTCTTCTTATTTTTATTTTCATTTTTTTTTTGAAAACAAGTTTTTCAACCTGGAAATGGATTATAGAACTTCTTAAGTATCCCCATGAATGAACGATTCCTTCACTCACTGCTCTTCCAGTTTTTCGAATATTCTAGTCGGGTTTTTTAAAATTTCTTTCAAATGAATAGTTTCTTTCATTGGGATGATCTCTATGCTTTAAATATAATCTGTTAAAGTACAGAATCAATGTTGAATATCAACTTTTATTAGGTGTGTAAAATACAGGTAGAGTGCGCTCTATCGAAGTTGTGCTTGACCGAGAGAAATTTCAGTTGATATTTCTAGTCCTTTGCTTCTGCCTCTTCCACTCTATTTGAAAAAACAACTAAACTTCGATAGAGCGCGCTTTACCTATATTTTACACACCTAATATTTTTAAAAACACAAAATATGGTAACTGATAAATGACCGAAAACTGGAAGAGATCAAATGAATTCTCATCCTTGTTTTTAATTGTAACTTTGAATTGTTCTGACCTAATTGGAAAGGGTCAGTAGATCTGGGTTCAAATATTTAATTTCTTGAATGTTCATCCCGACTACAGAATCTATGCCATTTAGAGTGACCTTCTTATACGTCATAGTCTGCTACCCCATTACAGACCTAGAATGTGTGATTTCTTCTTCTTTCACACATTCTTCGATCATTTCTTCTGTGACCCGCCCATCTTATGATTGCCAATCCAACCTGTCCTTTTTAAAGTAAGCCTATTGTTGCCATCTGATGTTCCTGATGACCTTCTCTTCCTGTTCAATCAAATCGAATTCGCAAACAAATGAAAAAATATCAAAGGACAGGTCCTGTGTTAATAGCTTTTTCACTTTTTTATTTTGAGGAGTCTGAATTGTTCTCACTTTTTCTGACACCTAATTCATTTTGATTCTTTGTTTTCAGATTTTCTTGTCTTCAGTTTTACAATTATATAAGCCTCTCAGTCAATTCGGATCTCTTTCCCCTTTTACATCTATCTTCCAGCTTACAAAAAAATATTGTTTTCAGTCAATTATTTTTGGCTCATCTGTATGTTTGGGAAATGACCGTCAATGAAAAGACTCCTGTGCCACATGGTAAATCAAAGTGTTCAATTTGTCTCTCAGCCAATTTTTCCTTTCCAGGAGTGGTTAAAACGACACGCTTAGTTCGAGGAATATCATGGTTTTTTGAGAAATGGTCTCATTTCGTTGCAAACCACGCAGTTTCGCTTATCGTCGTTTGTGTTGTGTTAACATTGATAGGAACTTTCAAGGTGGCGACCACACCGTAAGAATTTAGAAAAAATTGAAAGAGATAGGAAGAATATATTGTAGAAATGATAACGACATCACTGGATATACACCATATGGGGCAAGAGCAAGAGATGAGTTTGATGTAAGTGAATAAGAGAAAACTGATGGTTTCAGATGTAATTAAAATGATGTTAGAGAAAATTACAACAAAACAAAAAAAAGCTTCTAATTCTTCTTTAGGTGATGACTGATTTCTTTGCTCACAATGGGAATGGAATTGCAATGTTTGTTCTTATTCTTCCAACTCGTCACGAAAGTGTTCTACATCCAGATGTACTACGAGAAGCTCTTCGACTCGAAGACGTTTTAACTTCCAATTTTACAATGTTATCTGCCGATGGAAAACACGAAAATTATCAAGAGTTCTGCACAAATTTCTGTCAAATCAACGAACCTTTCGTCCAATTTGCAGTGAGAATTCGGTGACTGATATCATAAATAAATTTTTATTTTTTCAGAGAAGTTATCTCACGGAACTGGAAAACTCGGAGAATGGAACAGATTTATCGGAAAGAATCTCATTGAATTACCCAATCACGAGTATTTATTCAAGGAAAATGAGTATTCAACCGAACTTTTTTGGTATCGAAATGGTGAATGAAACGAGAAAAAGTATTACAAATATTCGATCTTCGAAGGTTAATTTTCAGTCTCATTCAAAGCATAACTGTTTCTTTTCTTTAGTTAATTGCTCTTCAACTTCGTTCTGAAAGAAAAGAAGGATGGAATGGCCAAGCAATTAAAGACTTCGAGATGTCCATCACAAATTATTTTGAAAAGTAAATACAAAAACTCAGCAAACCGTTCAAAAGATTTTAAGAGAATTCAAATCACCCGAAATTCGAGTTCTGACTCTTTCAACTTCTTATGTCGAAGCGGAAGTCGTTCGTGCTGGAATGTCTCTTCTTCCATTTCTAGTCGTTGGATTCGTCATCATGGCAATCGTTTCTTCTGTCACCACATTCTTTTCTGCTCTTTATATGCAACAAGTCTCTATTCATAAGGTAAAAATGATTTCTGTGATTACTTTCAGTATTTCTTTCTTCTTTTAACATACATTTTTTCAGTTTTCTCTTGCAATCGCAGCATGTATTTGTCCTTTCATGGCATGTGGAACTGCACTCGGAGCATTATTTTTCTGTGGAGTACGTTTCGGTTCAATTCTTTGTGTAACTCCATTTCTTGTTCTTGCAATTGGTGTTGATGATGCATATTTAATGATTCATTCATGGCAAAGAGTAACAGCTGAAAGAAGAAAACATCCAGTTGAGAATGATTCTCCGGGAAGTCGTCTTTCGGAAGTACTTGTAGACACTGGACCTGCAATCCTTATATCTGCTCTGACTAATATATTTGCTGACGTGGCAGGATGTTTCACTTCAAGTCCCGAAATTTCTCTTCTTGGATACGGTAACATGGCATGCATCTTTTGTGATTTCCTCTATCAAATCACTTTTTATTCGGCCATTATGACGATTACTGGATATTTTGAAATGAAAGAAGAAGAACAAAAAAGGCATATAAAGAAGATTGCTTGTGGAGCGGATGACGATGATTCGAGTTGTACGGTGAGTGTCTATTCCATTTCTGTCGTCATTGAACTGTATTACGATAAGATCTTGTTGATGATGGAAAATATTCAAAAAGGCTCTATACATAATGACCTTTACTCTCTCTCTCCATATTTCAAGGTTTTTTGATATGTTTATAGGTGAACCTTTTCTTTTTTGGGAAACCATCTTTATTCAAAGAACAAATGTGTTACTAGAAAAGAAACTTCAGGAACAAATAAATGGGAAAAGGGGTACGTAGACAAGTGGATCAACGAACAAAATGACAGTTGTTGGGATGAGGAAGTTTAAAAAGAAAGATGATACACGTTTCATGAGAAACGAGAAAAAAAGTTCTAAAAGAGCACGTAGACAAGATCGTTTTCATCTCTTCCAAATAAGAAGAAAATATTCAAATTTCAGAGTTCATCTGTTGAAAGTTTCGATGTGGTTGTGAAGAGAAAAGTTCAGACTTTTCTTGAATTTTACATA
Organism: Caenorhabditis tropicalis; assembly: GCA_016735795.1. NCBI lineage: Eukaryota > Metazoa > Nematoda > Chromadorea > Rhabditida > Rhabditidae > Caenorhabditis > Caenorhabditis tropicalis. The sequence continues at coordinate 5,295,749 of CM028614.1, read as the reverse complement.
TCACTTCTCACCAATACTTTCTTCCAATTGTTCATCATTGCGGTTTGGGCAATTTTTCTCTTTATATCCATTTCTGTGAGTACTCAAAACCACCATTTTCCCATTCTTACTGTATTTAAATTCAGGGAATAACTGTGATGAATATAAATTTAAGTCCAAGAAAACTATTTATGGAGGATTCAAGTCTTCGAGAAATGGATGATTTGAGAGTTCAATACGTGATTCCTAACTACTATTTAGCCAATGTTTTTGTGAGAAAACCAGGAGATTTGACTGATGGAAAACGGTTGGAAAGGTAGAAATTTGTGAAGGTTATTAAGTAAAATTAAGAAAAAATGAATTCAGATTGAACCAATTCGTTGAAGAAATGGAGCATTTGAATGGAAGTTGGGGAGCACTCGGAACTAATTATTTCGTACGAGATTTCGTTGAATTTCAAAAAGCAATGGTGGAAGAAGAAGAGATAGAAGGAGGAGAAGAAGAGAAATCAATTGTAAAAAGAGGAGGAATCGATGTAAACAATCTTCCAATGTTTTTGGAATGGCCTGAATATCTCTTCTGGAAGGGTTTTGTTCAATATCACAATGATAGGTTTGACGAAATGAAATATTCTCAAGAAAGGAATCTTTTCAGCAATAAAACTGTTCTCGATAGATTCTTTATTACTTTTGCCATTCACGGAGACAATTTACAATCGTGGCCAGCGAGAGGAGATGCATTAAGAGAATGGAGAAAAGTTGTTGACAATTATAGGTAATATGCTCTTTTGATCCTGTTGCTGATTGTAAATTTCAGTGGCGAATTCGGTTTGTCAGTTTTCTCAGATGATGGAATCTACGTGGATTTGATTGAGAATATGCCAACTGATGCATGGCAATCAGCAGTTGCAACACTTGCATGTATGGCATTTATATGTTTTGTATTCATGTATGATATTCCGACGGTCATCGTTGCTACATCTATAATCGCTAGTATTATGACAGGTAACAAACTCAACCGTCCGCCAGAGAAATGACAGGTTTTTTGAAGGAATTCTCGGAATTTTGTCTCTAACTGGAACCGATCTTGATCCAATTGTAATGTCTGCTTTGATAATTTCAATTGGATTTTCGGTTGATATTCCTGCACATATATCATACCATTATCACACTTCTTCATCTGAAAATGGAATCAGAGAACGACTCCATCAGACGTTGTCATCTGTTGGTTTTCCTGCACTTCAAGCATCTGTTTCCACATCTTTATGCGTTTTATCATTAAAGTTTACATCAATATATATGTCAAATGTAAGTTACTTACAGTTACTTCATTCATCTATTCAATTCAACTCATTTCCAGGCTTTTGTGAAAACCATGATAACATGTATGATACTCTGCGTCTTCCATGCTCTCGTTCTCCTACCTACTCTTTTTGCAATTTTCCATCGAATCTGTTCTCTATTTTCAGTAAAAAAGACATCTCCAGTTGAATCTAAATGATCTCTTTCGTTGAATTGTTCGTCTAATCTATCATGTTTGCTCGATCTTTGTGCACTCTCTTTCATTTATTTTCTGATCATTGTTTTGTTTCCATCATCAACTTACGGTGAATCCAATTATAATCTGGTAAATAAATAAACTTGATAACGGTGATAACAATACTCGAGAATACTATTTTATTATTCTCTGATGTTCGCTTGTCTCGACTTTCTAGTGATAAACTCCAACATACGTGACTGACCGCATTTTATCTCTAGAACAATTGTAGAAAACATCGAATGTCTTTTACTCTCTTCATTTCACGACTTCGTTTTCCATTTACTACACTTTTGTTAACCTTCGAGAATGACTACTATAGTTTCTGTTTCAATATTGAATTTCCTTCGTTTTCTTTATTATTCTGATAAAGACTCGAAAAGCTTGGAAGTTCCCAGAAGACGTTTTCAAATGATATTCGTTACAGTGACGGTTCCGATTGAAAATTTCTATATATTTCACGGAAACCCAACAATATCAGTTTTATATCTTTTCAGAGGACTAGTCTTCTAGGAGACAGATATCTGTTAACTAGTTATTTATCAAGTAGAGAACGTTTGTTCTCTGCATTTGTTCAATATCAGAGCCCTCATTATTTCCCATTTCTACGATCGTGTCTCTTTCTCTTTCGCCAATTCGAAGAAAATCTAATTATTTATTATCGCTAAAACGTGCAGTAATCATGCAAATTTGTATTTAATGCAGATGCTATCGAAAAAAATTTAATTGTGCTCTTTCATTTATAAACACATTCATATAAACCAATGCATTCGTTGTCACCGAAAAGTTCAAAGTATCAGACCCACAAAGTATTTTGTTTTCGATCACCTCATACTCCCGCTCCGCCTTTGTATCTCGTAGTTTCTCTCTCCCTCATCTCTCTAATTCATCATTTCCCACACACTATCTCTCGTTTTTCTTTCGACTCGTGCCGATGGTCACTGGCAACCCAGAAAACGAGAAAGAGAACACAACAAATCAGACCATTGTTGTGTTGCCGTTTAAAAATCTTTATCATTTCGTCGCCTTTCGATTTTTCATTTAGTTCTCCATTTAATATCTCATTTATTCTTCATTCAATTTCATCCTTTAAATAAAAACTTGAGTTTTTCAGCATCATCATGGCCAGCGAGACAAGCCAGTTCGGTATTGAAACCGATGCGATCACATTGCAGCGTTACGTTCTTCAAGAGCAACGGAAGCATGCTGATGCTAGTGGAGAGCTTACAAGTTTGCTCACCAACATGCTTGTCGCCATCAAGGCAATATCATCAGCTACTCAGAAGGCCGGGCTCGCTAAGCTGTAAGTTTCAACTTCATTGTCTTGATGATGAGCATTTCAATTTTTAAAAGTATATTTTGAAAATGTAATATATTTATAGGTACGGAATCGCCGGATCCACGAACGTTCAAGGAGAGGAAGTCAAGAAGTTGGACGTATTGAGTAACGAATTGATGATTAACATGCTCAAGAGTAGTTATACTACTTGTCTTCTCGTTTCGGAAGAGAATGATGAGCTCATCGAAGTCGAGGAGAAGAGACGCGGAAAGTACATTGTGACCTTCGATCCACTCGATGGATCGTCAAACATCGACTGTCTCGTCTCAATTGGAACAATTTTTGGAATTTACAAGAAGAATGGGGACGGTCCAGCCACTGTCGATGACGTTTTAAAACCTGGAAAAGAGATGGTCGCCGCCGGATATGCATTGTATGGATCGGCAACTATGGTTGTCCTCTCTACCGGTGATGGAGTCAATGGTTTCACTCTTGACCCAGTACGGTTTTGAAAACTTTTGGATAATTGAATGAAATACTTTTTTCAGTCGATTGGAGAATTCATCCTTACACATCCAAATATGAAATGCAAGGAAAAAGGATCGATCTACTCTCTCAATGAAGGATACGCTAAAACCTGGACTAAAGGATTCGCAGAATATATTCGTACTCGCAAAGAGCCAGAACCAGGAAAGAAGGTTATGGGACAGCGATATGTCGGATCCATGGTTGCTGATGTTCACCGTACTATTCTAAACGGAGGAATATTTTTGTATCCGGCAACAGCATCGGCTCCAAATGGAAAGCTTCGACTGCTGTATGAGTGCAATCCAATGGCTTATATCATCGAGCAAGCAGGTGGTTTGGCAACTACTGGCAAAGAACGTATTCTGGATATTCAACCAACTCAGGTTTGTATTTAATTTATATAAAATTTATAGAAATATTCTGAGATGTTTTCAACTTACCTAATTTTAGTTTATTTCCATTGTCAAAAAACCCGTTTCTTACAGATTCACCAGCGTGCTCCAATCATTTTGGGATCGAAACTTGACGTCGAGGAAGCACTCGAATATCTTAAGAAATACGATGAATAAGTTTTCTAAACTCTCGGTCCTACTTAGTTTTCTCATTTTTGTACATCTATTTTATACCACTCTGCCTTAACTCTTCAGCACTTTTTCTCTGTTACATGTTGTCAAAATGAAAAGTATATTGGTATGTATTTGCATGTTGAATAAAGTTAAAATTTGATTATATGAAAAAGTCTTGAATTTAATGCAGATACGCACTGAAAAAAAATATTATCCGATGATCCTCGAAGGAGAATAAACAAGAGAGCAGCATGTCTTTAGACGAGACGAAGACGAGAGATGTTGCTCCGCGATGAGGCAATCGACTCGACGGATGAAATAGAGAGAGTGAAGACGAAGAAGAAGACGAATCGATGCTCCGCCCGCAGCCGTCAACGACTACAAACTTGTTTTCTTTTTTCTCGGCGAGGGCGTTCGCCCGGAACTTGGCACCGAGCCAGAAACGGGAATTCAGAATGAAAAAGCGAAAGAAGAGATTTTGGGTGAACTGGGAACCGGAGAGGACTAGCTTTCTTCTTATTTCACTCATCAATTCATCCATGCACCCTCTCTATTTCTTCCTTTACTTCATCTTTCTTCATCTTTTTACGCCTTTTCGAAACTCCTACACTTTTCTTTTTTCTATTCTCTTGGGACCTTTCATACTCTTCCAACTTTAAAAAAAGAATATGTTTTCAAAGAATACCTGCGTTTTTTGGTATCGAAACAGAGAAATATCTCATGAAAGACTAATGTACTCAGAATAAATGTGATTTTCGGCTTATATTCACCACCCACTTCGAAGCGAGCCACCTCTTCTGTTTTTCTTCTTTTCTACTCTTTTCGTCTCATTTAAACTGGTTAATCCATAGAATGAGCCCCAGTTTGCACATAAACGTACGCTTCAACTTCATCAAAACGTGCCAATCAAGACGAATAAAGTGAGAGAAACAGTTACCGATCAAATATAACTTTGAGAAGTGCTACTGTGTTTGCATTTGACACCTCGGGATCGGGCGCTGGCGGAAGTGTGATTATACTTATCAGAGTCTGCAGAGGTTTAACTTTCATTCAGACACTTCTGTCCGCTTCTGATAGCCAGCTTCTTTGACTATTTCATCATTTTCAATACATCTGGTTTGGAAACATATTTTTTCCATTTGTATAAACAGATTGAACCATGATTTATTCCTATTTTTGAAATTTCTTTCGTCATTGGTATTCAACTCGAAACCTTCAATTTCCTCTCTTTTTGGAATTCGCTTCTAAACTTTTGAAGCCTTTTATGAAATTGTTTCATCGAGTTTCTCTCTCTCTCTCTCTCTCTCTCTCTCTCTCTCTCTCTCTCTCTCTCTCTCTCTCTCTCTCCCAAGTAAGTTCTTCCCAAACTGTTTCTGCTTCCTTCTTTCTCTCCAGAGTAGAAAAACAAGCGTGAGTTCTCAAATCTCTGACCCAGTATCTAGGAAGAGCTATCCGCTCCAATCTTACCATGATGTAATAGTGACGTAATCGGAGCCGTGGCTCTTGCTCTGAGCACATTTTCTAATTCATTCGGTTGTGCTACGAGGTGGTTCTCCTAACCCATTATGTCTTCTGATTGCCCCTACAAGCACAACGTTTTTCCGGATTGTTACTTCTTCTTTTTTTCTTCTTTTTCGTGTTTTTTGATGTGCACTTTTTGCTCATGAACTGCTTTACGACAGAAGAGAAGATGTGGTTGAATGATGTTTAGTAGTAGAGAGACGCAGAATGAAAGATAAAGAGAAAAAGAAAACCCGCGGGAAGGAATTGCACCTTCTCATTTCATTGCACATGTCCTCCCTGATGACAGCGGCTCGTTATGATAGAAATCATTCACCTTTCCGAAATTTTTGCTCAGGTGGCCTCTCTTCTAACATCAGAATCCCATAGGGACCAAAATAGAAAATGAGAACAGTGTGATAGATGAGAGAAAAATACTCTGAAAATCACATGTTTTTTCTTTTAGATTCATCCATTCATCAACAACAAACTCTCGTTTTTCGGCAGTAAACTTATCTTTTTCTCTAAATATATTATTGTTTGAACCCGTTGATTTCATTTAAACTCTATCTTAAATGTTGATGTTATTTCAGATTCACAAAATGGATGAATCTAATAAAATGGGGTTCCTAGGAGCCACTTCATATGTAATTGGTAATATCATTGGATCAGGAATTTTCATCACACCAGCATCCATTCTTCGAAATGTCGATAGTATTGGATTGAGTCTTCTCATTTGGGTTCTTTGTGCAGTTATCGCTATTTTGGGTGAGTCTACATATATCTGAATGAAAAATAAATTATTTCTCTAATTACAGGAGCCATTTGCTATATTGAACTGGGAACATCCATTCGTGAAGCAGGTTGTGACTTCGCTTACATTTGTTATGTAAAATGGTATTCGATTGCCTTTGCCTTTATGTGGGTATCCGTTCTGATGACATATCCTGCAACAATTGCAATTTGTGCAGAGACATTTGGACAATATCTAATTGAAGGACTTAAACAGGTATCATTGAGATTTTTTGTTTTCTAATGTTCTTTTTGAATTCAGTATTACGAGATAGACGAAGCACTGGTGCCGACGTGCCAAAAGTTGTTTGCGTACTCTTTATTATGTAAGTAAAGAATATCTTCTTCTTCTTCATTTTTCTCCTCATTCTTTGTTCTCATATCCGATTTCTTTCTTTGCAGTTCTTGTCACGTGGATGAACTTCTTCGAACTCAGCAAGTTTGCAGCACGTTTTCAGATTTTGGCTACTGTAGCCAAACTGTTTTCGTGTCTTTTGATTATTGGAACTGGATTCTACTTTTATTTTGTCAAAGGTATGCATATTTGTCTCTTGATTACACACTATCTATTTTTGATTTCAGGATGGCATGGTTACTTGGAAAATCCAATGCAGGGATCAAAATACGGAACAGGAAACTTGATTCTAGGATTCTATGGAGGTCTCTGGGCGTTCTCGGGATGGGATGTTCTCAATTACAGTACCGGAGAAATCAAACATCCAAAAAGAAATGTTCCATTTGCTCTTTTGACTGGAATCAGCGTTGTGACTGCTATTTATGTTGCCATCAACGTCGCCTATTTTGTTGTTTTGGATGTTGAATCAGTGAAACAATCGGATGCTGTCGCTGCGGTATCTTTCCCAAAGGCTCTCTTAATTCAATAGTCCACTTTCTACTCAATTTCAGATTTTTAGTCGTGAGACTCTCGGCGATTTTGCGAATATCATCCCGTTTCTGATTGGAATTCTATTGATTGGATCATTGAACAGTAATTTGTTTTCTGGAAGTAGATACATGTATGCAGCTGCTCGACAAGGACATCTTCCAGCATGCTTTTCGTGTGTAAACGGAGAAACTGAATCTCCAAGAGTTGCAGTTTTGGCACAAGTGAGAATTCAATTGTCATTTCAATTATCTCAAACTATTCTTTCAGAGTATTCTGGCATTGCTCATCTCATATATCGGAGATCTTGACACTCTTATCACTTATGTCATGTTCGGTTTTTGGGCACAGAGAATTTTCAGTCTGGTTGCACTCCTTATCATCAGACACAATCATATTCCAGTACATCCAGATGCCGTTCGAGTTCCACTCTTCTGGTATAATCAGTTCTTGTATTTCCAATCAAATGTTTTATTTCCAGTATTTATTTGTTCTTGATAATCACTGTCGCCCTCGTTATTATTCCAATTTTCTACGAGTTCCAGTCGACAGCTCTCGCAATTGCAATTTGCCTCTTCGGATTCGTTCTATACTATATTTTCATTCACAAAGCGATTTTCCCAAGATGGCTTGTTGCTCTTAATAGTAAGATTTTTGTTTTTTTCTCTGACTAAATTGAACGATTTAAAGGAAAAGTGACTCTCTGGTGTTGCATACTTTTCGATTGCTTACCTGATGTGAAAGGAGGAGTTCAACTTCTTGCATCCGATAGCTCACAAGCTTTATTGTCTGAAAGGTGAGTGATTTTCAAATATAATTTCTACTTTCAATCTCATTTTTAGACTTTCATCAACACGTCTTTCGGATGACAGTCTTCCTGATCTTCACTCTGACGAAAAGAATATAATGCGCCGAAATGGAAGTGCCGCTGGACTTAAAATGTTGTAAGTCACTTTGTGATTTCCTTTTTTTCATTTCGTTCGATCCAGAATTTCCAGTGTTCCGTCGTCTCTCGTCGACCTTATTAGCGACGTTCAATGATTAATTCTCAATTATTCCGTCGTGGATCAAATCATTCTCTTTCATATGGGTTACAAATCTGTCTAAGTTGCTCATTTTCTGTTGTTTTCTTTTGCCCCGTGCGTTTAAATGTTTTGTGTCTTTTTTGTATAGTTCCTGTTTTTGTTCGTTTTTTTTCATTGTTTTATCAACAATTCTTCTGTGAGAAACCAATAAAACTTAAAGAAAAATCTTTATTATTCTTAAATATTATTATCGAAATTTCATAATCAAATAATGGAAATATTCAGAAGAAATAGAAAAATTATTGGCACGAAATACGACGAATTTGGAATGATAAAACAATATACAAATTGAAAATTATTAGAATTTTTCTATAATATTTTAATCTTGGGAGAGCTGATTTCATGAATCTCTTGCGAAACATTTCGATTCTTCGTGTTTCGATAGATATGATTTGAGAGCAAAAGTCTTCTGACATCTCGAACATTTATGTGGTTTTATACCTGAAAATAAAAAATGAAATCGAATGAAAATTGATTTGAAATGATACCAGAATGAGTTTGAATATGAGCTCTTAAATTGCTTTTATCTGCAAAACGTTTCGAACAAATCTCGCATTGAAATGGTTTTTCTCCGGCTGAAAAGAAAAGAAATTAGAAGAATCGAGAGAGAAATGTAGATTACTGTGAGTTCTGAGATGTCCTTGTAACAACCATTGTCGACTGAATTCTTTTCCGCAGACTTTACATTGACATGAAGGTGGAAACGTTCCCAACTTCATTTTTTGTTCAGGAGATGATGGAATACTGTAGGAAGTGACAGTAATTGACGGAGAAACAGAAGGAGAATGAAGTTCTGATGACAGAGGTAGCACGATTGGATTGTTGATTGGAGGAGATGGTGAAGGTGTTGGTAAATAGGGAACGGCCACAAAACGAACTTCTGAATTGTATTTTCTCTGAAAAAACAAACGTTTAGTAGAAGGAAAAAAAGATTCTAGACGAATCATTCCTGTAACTATCATTCAAAAATATCATTTTCTTTGACATGAACCTATGGTTTCGAAAAAATTTCAGCAGAAGTCAATCTTCAAAAAATCTCGAAAGAAGTTTTCTTTTTGTCAAGTTTTAGAAGAAAAAAAGTATTTTGATTTACCTGTGCCTCTTCGAAAAGTGTCGATACATATTGTAAAAGATAAGGAGTCGTGAGAATAGGAAACGGTGGAATTTGGAATTTAGAAGACATAATATAGAAGATACCTGAAAGAAATGAAGTTGAATGTAAAATGAAAAATTGTTGTCTTCGAATAAAGTGGGCGTGTCGACGGGTAACCACATCCAGTTAACACTACGGTAATGTCAAGACATGCGGGAAATAATCTGTGACCAGAGAAGAAGAAAAAGAACAAATTAAGATCGTAAATTTGAATTGGTGCCGTACTAAACTAACTACTTTACCCCTCTTTTCGTGCTCTTCACTCAAAGAGCATATGGGATATGGCGCCCGGGTGATTTGTGTGTATTCAAGGTGTAAATGCGACAATTTGACGCCTTCGAATTGGAACGGAAATCAGTAGAGACGTGTTCTTTTTGACCAAAAAGATAGACGAATCGGTATCAATTGTGATTGAGAGAGACATCATTTAAGGTATAAAAAGTGACAGATCAAAAGAGAAAAGTTAAGAGAAAACGGTCGATTCAGGTTTGAAAAAAAGGGAAAAAAAGGTACTGTGGCAACCGTTTTTGCAATCAAGTTTTCGATAGAGAAACCACATAAATCTGGCCAATTGTTTCCAAACGATTTGATAATGATTCCTAGAAGAATATAGAGAAAAAGAAGAAAAAAGAGAAAAAACCACTCCTTTCGTTTAACTTTTTTCATTTTTTTGTGGATGGAATCGTATGGTTTTTCGGGTTGAAATGCATTTACACTCTAATTTTTTCTATTTTTTCTATTTTTTTTCGAATAAAATCTAGAGGTTCAGATGGAGAAATGATTTAGAAAGAATAGAGATTCATGGATAGACTCTTGAAACTTTCACTTCAATGGAATCAATTCAATGGGATAGTATCGAGTTCATTCTTCGTTATACAATCATCAGTTCATGATAATAAAACGACACGAATAGGTTCACCAACCTACACAAATACTATGTAAATTAACTGTCTCTTTGTAGCTGAGCGCTTTTCTCACGATTACGGTATTAGGCGGAATGTTCAAAGAAAAGTGGAGAAAGAGTTTCGAAAAAAGACATGTGTCAGTGAAAAGAGCATCCAAAAAGAACACATTGAGACAAGTGTCTTCTTCCGTCAATGACAAATGAAAGGTGACAGTGTCGGTTGGTGAACAGAAGAAAAACGGCTGTGGATAGACAAAGTACCGCCCACTGAGGCTAGACTCTTCCGGTATTTATAAACACCAACTCTTTTTTCTAAATACTAAATAATAATTAAGTTTGAATATTTTCTATTTGAAATATCCATTACTTTTAAGTGTTTCTGATAATTTCAGTGAAAAAGTGAGTGGGAGAAAACACGCAATCGTGTTGAGAGAAATAAGAAAAGCTCAATAGTTTTCTATTTCAGAGTATAAGGATATTCTTGGAAGAAACGGTTAGAAATCAAATATTCTGCGAATAAAAAAAAACAATTTCTCTGAAATGATTGTATCCACAAAAGACAAGACACGGGGCGGCATGGTTTTATTACAGAGATTTTACAGGCCAGACACGTCTCTCTACTCGATAACTAACTTCCCGAGAGACATCTTCTGAAACAAGAGATGACCATAAACATGCATGTCAACAAAGGGTAATAAACCTTGTTTTTTACTATGTTTGCACACTTTTTCAAATTCAAATGCACATTTAGAATAGCAACTTCGTAACCAAAAAACTAAATCTCGAGAGAATCCGATTGCGTAATACAGTATCATACTCATCAAAAAGGATCCGTCGAATACGTAATCAACTGTCTGTCTATTGTTTTGTTTGTTTTTACAACAGAAACAAATGAGGAAACTATCCAGACTCTTTCTTTTCATTGCTCATATTCAATATCACTAATTCAGGTAAGGCGATAAATCTTATTCAAAATCGTTGAGTAATGTTAAAACCCAAACAAGACAAAAAACAAAAACAGTTGATAAAATAACTTCTCCTAGAATTCCAACCCGTTCCTGTTGTTCAAATGGATCCTCCTCTTCACCATACAATCTTCGAAGCAAATTATGAACACTTACTGCTAAACACAATATAATTGTAATTGCACAACCACGCAAAACACTGAAATGAGGAATGAGAGGAATGAATTGATCTAAATCTCACTGTTTGATATCAGTAGTCATATCCAGTGATTCCGAAGATTTCGATTCAGAAAAATTCAATTTTTTCTTTTTTTCTCTTTCGTAGAGCTCTAGAAACACGTTTTCCTTGTGTTTTGCCACAAGATAATTACTCTGAAAAAGGGATGAATTCACTGATAAATAAAATAGAAAAAAAAACATTTTCTAGCAAGTTATCCGTCAAATTCCAAGTGAAATTTCCGCTGATTGGAGACCTCCATATACTCAAAGCATACGGAACTTCACTTTTAGCTCTACAGTATATATTGAGAAGAGATTCAATTGAGTCGTCATCCAAACCATCTTTTCGCATTTGGTGAAATTTCTGGAAATGAAAAAAAAATTCAGTTTGAACAGATAGCAACCCACCTCAAACAGATCTTTTTGGATTATTCCAACATAATCGGAATGGTTTCTAATATTCAATGATATAATCTTGAAATGATACATATTCATACAGCTGAAAACTCCATATTTGTGTTCGTCACTCAGTAAGAACCAACTCATCAGCAGTTCTGATAACGTCAACGAAATCATCATAGATTGTTCTGGCAGGGTATAAGTCACTGTGTTCTATGAATGATACAGAAAAAGGAAGATAGAAAACGATAAAAAAAGACAAGAATCATATTTTGCGAATTCAGAAATAATCGATTTCCACATTGATGCTTCTTCTATTCCACGTTTAATATTTTCACGTGAAAACTTTTTAAAAACTTCATTTTTTAAGAAATAAATTCATTTTTAGTTTAAATCAACAACTCGTTTTCTAGACAATACTACTCGAATGAATGAGTTGGTTTCAACAGAAAATATACAATTAAAGCAGAGATTTTTCAGCTGCTGGAAAGAAAAAAAGCAGTACAAAACAGGATAAGCGTACAAAATCAACATCAACTTCGAATAAAAGGACAACAGGAGGAAACTCAAAAGACAGAAAATCAAGGAAAAAAGAGACGAGAACGAGTTCAAGAATGTCGGAGAAATCAAGATCTTCTCAAAGAAAATCAGTTACAAAAGGATTGAGTCCACCGAAAGAGAAGAAATCATCATATAAGAATACGGGAAGTCCGACGAAAGGACACAAATCATCAGTACAAAATCCACCAACAGAGCCTTCAGATGTAAGAAATATGATAGTTTTCATAAGGAAAATGGGGGAGATTTTCAGCAAGAAATAGATCAAACTCAATGGGAATTTTCTCGATTTAAAGAAGAAGCAGCTGGAATAACATATGAAGATCCAAATGTTATTGTGAAAGAACAGATAGGAGAATCGACACCTTTTCTCGCCGAACAGAAACAGAAAATGCTTATTCGAGGAGAACATTTGAAGCAAAAGCCAATGTTCACTCTCTTTTTTCTTTTCCTTGAATTGGTTTGTCCCTCTCTTTTTGGAATCAATCACTATTCAATTTTCAGATATTCGGTCTAACGGTTCTCATCACTTGGAGTTTCTTTCTCGATCGAAACGAGTTAATTCCAATCATTCTTTGCTATGCCAACATTCTAATTCTCATCATTCTTGTTCTCATCGTTTTCGTTGTTCAATTTGGAAGATTCAATGTTGTAGAAGAAGAATTAGACGAAGATATTCGATATAGAATACCATATGATTGGAAATATTGGGTTGGTTTAGAGATATTTCTAATATTTCACTTGCTTTCAGTTGTGTATTATGCATCTTTTATGCTTTTTCCTCATTTGTGCTAACATTACAATCGGTGCTCTTGACAATGATTTTGATGGTGGAGTCATCATAATGATATCTGGAATGCCCGTAATGCTCATTCTCTCCGCAGGACATATATTTTTTGCTTTACGGCCTCAGGGTTAATCGTTCGAATAAACCTTTATCCTTCTGTTTCTGTTTCACGTGAAACTATCTTTTTTCGGAACCTTTTTTCCTGTTAACCTCAACGTGGATATTGGATACAAAAAGCCCGTTTTAATAATTTTCCTCGTTTTCAAAACACCAATTTATTCCGATTTCCTCTTCACTTTTTGTTCAAAATGGACATTCGTGGTGCCATTTCGAGATGTGAAGATTACACTGAAAAGGTTTGAATTCAGACGCCACAACGGAGAAATGAATGATTTCAATGCGTTCAGGTGGCTCTGAAAACTAAAAAAGTCTTGCCGACAATTGCTCGTCTTTTGCTCGTTTCTACATTCATCGAAGATGGATTCCGACTTCTTTTCAGTACTAACGATCATGCGAATTATTTCGCCGTTCGTTTCAAATTATCCTTTTTTTAAGGCGCTTCTTTTTTCAGGACACTTGGGGATTCAATCTTCAATTCTCTATATTTCTAACACTCATCATGTCTCTGAATCTTCTCTGTGGATCATTTTTAGTTATGATTAGACTCAAAGTCTGTTATATTTAATTCATTCTTGAATTCATTTCTTGTTTTAAGGTAACTGAATCCTGTATTATTCTGGCAGTGACCATATTCTGTCAAGTATTTCTCTATGAACTCTACACGACATATCATCTCGTTGGTAGAAATATCTCAATTCTTGCTGCTCTTCTTCTTCTTGTCGTCGAGAATATGCTCCAGAAACCAAAACGTTACAATCCATTACCAAAAGACGAAAACGAATTCGAGGTCAGTTTTAGAAAAGGACCAAGTATCAGTCTGTTTGAATATAGAACTATAGTAGAATCTGTTTTCTCTCATTCAGGTAACTTCGGTTATGCTTTGTGCTTGTCGTGTATTTCTTAATCTTATGTTGGCCTCAATGATTCATTTTGATATGAGCTACAAGAGACTCATTCTCTGTTTCATTTCATATGGAATGATGATATTCCTTTGGTGTGGATACAAGACACGAATGATGAGTTTCCTTCTTGCTGGTTGGCTCCTTGCCTATAATATCACTCTCAATAAGTTCTGGGGAAAATATGACGATAGTCAAAACAGTTATGATTTCTTCCAAGCACTTTCGGCTGTCGGAGGATTACTCCTTCTCATTCACACTGGACCAGGAGAACTTTCCGTTGATGAATTCAAGAAGAAATGGTGAACTTTTTATAAATTAATTGTCTTTTTCTGCTTAACAAATATTTTAAATTTTCATTTTATTTAGTAAATAAATATAAGAGTTATTTATGTGTTTTGGAGGGAGAGAATTTGGATGAAAACCAGTGGGCAATAGGTTCAGATCACAGTTGGAAATGGATTGAAACACCGAAAACAAAAATGGTATGGAAGAAGAAAGAAAGAAAGAAAATAAAGGAATAGATGCATTCAATGAGATTAAAAACTATATACAACCGGTGAATGATATGAGATTTCAAACTCGGAGTTCTCCAACTTTTCGTCTCAGTATCTGTTGGGGAGTGGACGGTGCCGAATCACCGATTACAACACTCTTCTTTCGTTGTTCATTTGATCCTGAAAATTGTCATTTGGAATACTTGATCATGAACAAATGGCCTATTTCCGACTTCACAGTTATGAACTAAAAAAAGCTAATCAGCAAAAATAAATATAAATTTACACACATTTCTCGCTGTAGAACTTGAAAAATATAAATAAAAAGTATTGAATACAGAAAACATTCAAAATGTGTTAGTTGTGATTGATTTGATCTTTTTCTGTGATTTGAAACTGACAAATGCATATTGAAACAATCGAAAAATCATATTCTATTTGTGAGTCTGAATACTTTTCTAAGTGATGAAAGTGAAAGTGAAGCTATGAAAAGTGGAAGTGAAATGTCAAATAAAAGAAGCGAACTAACGAACCGACGTGACGAGCACGCTACCTCTGAGGAGTTCGGCGAGAGAAGAAATCTCTCGTGAGATATCACTCAGTTGGTGCTCAATTGCAGTTATTCGAAGAGAAAGACCTTCTTGTGTTGAATGAACATCATGAACCAATTCGTATGTATTTGATGATGTCTGAATTATTTGTTTCCTTTTGTTTTCTATTCATTACTTGTACTCACCTTCGCAACATCGCCGAGGGAAACCAAATTCTCAGCCAGTTTTCTTTGATCTCTACGAACTCGGCGCATTCTAGAAACGAATCAATGAGAATATCTTCTAAAAACGGATGAGAACTCACTCGTAAATGGCAAGAAGAAACTTTCTTGTATGCTTTCGAATTTTTCCATGATCTGGTTTCTCAACTAATTTTCTGTATTTGAAAATGAACCAAGTCTCTCGTAAAACATTGGCGGCCGAATGTTTCAACTGAAAAGTAGATGATCACAAATGAAAAGAATATTTTTTTTCGAAAGAGAAACCTGTTTAGTGAGTTGTGTATCTTGCATGAAGTTATGAACATGTTTCTCGGCTCTTGTCAATTCCAATTTCCTTGCAATAACAGCCACAACCATCGAAGATGCACATGTTCCTAGAATGCCTGTGACGACTGCCATACTTCGACCACAATACGTTTTTGGAGTAATGTCACCGTAACCAACGGAAAGAAAAGTGATCGCAACGAGCCATATTGAGTTGATATATTGAGTTGGATCTTTGTTCACATCGTAAAGAGAATTTGGATCTTTCGTTGCGTCTCGTTCACATAAACGGAGAATCCATCCGGCGACGACCCAAAGGAATGCAGTGAATATCATTAACATTGTCCCTGGACACATTGTCATTAATGTTTTCAAAATGAATCGAGCATTGAAATTGACACGATTTAGGCCGGCAATACTGCGACTGCTTGCATCAGTGAATAATCTGAAAACATTCGAGAAATAGGAATGAACAGTTAATTTTGAATACCTGGAATGAAGAAGCATGACTCTGCAGAGCCAATACAAACGGAAGAACATCATAATCGAGAGAAGGACATTGACTGCGTACAATGTCTTATCATGAATCTTCTCATTCATAAAAGGACCGATCATTTCGATTGGTATCGGACAGAGCATGCAGACGAACAATTCGAGACAAATCTGATAAATTCTTCTGAAAGAGAGGGCCACCATCCAATCATCTGCTGCATTTGCATTCATGAACAACTGAAAACGGCCTTCTTAAATAACTGATTTCTCATTTAATTCACTATTACCTGTATTTCAATTACATGAAAATATCCAACGAATGTGAGAAGAATGGCTGTTGTGGCAATGATCGCAAGTTTCAAAAACTGGCTGAGAGGCGACAATGGTTGTAATATTAATGCAGTTCTCAATTCATTTTCGATGATCATTAATACTGAAATTTGATGAAATTCATTGTATTTCTTCTCAATTATTCTGACGTACTTATTCCTATAATTGCAAATGCCAATGCTTTGTCAGACACCATTCGACGCCTTTCATGAAGAATTTCTCGACGAATCAAACGTCCTCCACTGAAGTAAAAAAGTTTATTCTCAAATGAAAAATCTGAAAAGATCAATACCTGTTATCATCTTTATCATCCATCAAAGGAGTCGTCGAATCATCTCCTGTTCCACCGCCTTTTCCTCCAGCTTCCAAATCATTTGAATATGCAATTGAAACTGATTTTCGAGATGCTGTTTCTCCTGAATTTATATCATTTTTAGTTTGAATGTTTCATATTTTCTTCTTTTTTGTTTGAAAATGAATATATTTCATACTGTCATGAGAGATCCAAGAAAGTCCCTGTGGTCCAAGAATACGACGAAGTAATGCTTGTTCTCTTGATGGTAAATAAGCCATACTCATCCTTCTTCCACCATCTGCCAGCATTTCTGGATCAAAATTACGGAACATTGATTCGGAATTTGATCGTTGTTTCAGTTCAGAAAGCCTCCATTTTGATGGATCTCTTCTGATTGTTCCCATTGGTGACATTGAATTCGGAGATGGAATACAGGATCCTCCACCTCCATTATATGCAAAAACAGGAGTTCCGTTTGCAGTTAATGCAATATGTCCTTGATTATGATGATGATTACTACTCAATCCTCCATAACTGAATTTTCCTGCTCGAAGACGATTTGGTCTTTCAAACATTTGATAACTTCCAGATGTTGAAACACAAGAACTTTTAGCTGTTGGAGTAGGACTTGCTGGTACATCGAATGATAATTGTTTTGGTGCAGAAGTCAATCGAGGAGCTCTTAGAATTGATTTGGGAGCTGATGAACTTCCTCCATTTAGAATTGGATCATCAGGATTATCAGCTACTGGAGATCCTAACATTGTTTCATGAATTGGACGAGTTAGAAGACTAGCCGATGAATGTGTTGATCGGAGTGGAATAGATGGAGATGGGGTGGAAGAACCCGTTGTTGACTGTGGTTTGGAGAAAAAACTGGGTGACAGTTCGAACAGAATTATGAATTTCTGAAGGGAACGGATGTTTGAACGTTGAGAAAATAGAGGAAGAATATAAAAAGAGAAGGAAATATTCAGACTCTCAGAAGGTACATTTCATTCGAAATACTTGAATAAACGAGGAAGTTCTCATGAAAAAGAAACGGAACGTCTATGAATTTGTAGTTATTTTTGTTCCAAAACCAGATGACGTTACTTATTTGGAATAATATTTACAGAGAAATGAAATGACATCTAATTAAAGTGTCTATCGAAGCATGACCTGATAAACTGATTCATCATTTCTGATATGTGTCTATAGATATGAAAAAGCTTCTGTCGGAAAGGGAAATGACGATTGGCTTTAGGAGAAAAAGAGTCCTCGTTTCCGATTAAAATGAAATAAGTGAAAGAGAGAGAGAGAGAGAGAGAGAGAGAGAGAGGGAGAGAAGACGATTACCACTACTACCCAGCCACCATGGCTTATAATTAGTTTTTTTGCTATCCGAAGAGCTCTTTCCTCCCATTTCATATTCTCATTTTCATTATTATTTTTAGTGTTTGCTATTCTCGGTTTCGTCTGAATAATGAGATATCAAATCGAAGAGAAATGAAGAAAAAACATGAGTAATAAGTGAAAAATTGTAGGAAAACAAGAGAAAAAAAGGATTGAATGAACCTCCGGAAACTGAATGTCATTCACTCGTTTTGAGATTTTTTAGAGAGAGAAAGAATTCTGATTCTGAGGAGAAGAAGAAGTAGAATGGAGGGAAGTTATTTGGATGAAGAATTATTTATAAATATATATCTGACATGAGAAAAAGATTGAAATCATATGAAATAGATCTGATTTCTTTCTAAATTACAGAGTAATTATCTGTGAGAATTCGTTCGAAATGATTTCATTATAAAGGCAAAAATAAGAATTCGATATGAATGAAAAGGTGTTGTTTACTGAATACTGAAGTCTGTTTTAGTTCTAAAAAAGGCGTGTGTGGTAGATAAATAATCGAATTGGACATTGAATATTATTGGGTAAGGGACAAGTCTCTATTGGAAGAAATACTTTTGACTCCAAACATCTGCTCTTTTCTTTTTTTAATTTGATCTTTCATACATCAAGTTTTACTACATCCAGACACTCCTCAATACAACAAAAGACGACTGGAGGAGGAGGAGGCACCTAACAATTTCATTTCTTTTTGAACCTTTTCGTCATTTCGATCTTTAGAATCTAAAATTTAAAAAAGGGGTGTGGAAAGAGAGAAATTGAAGAATGGGGAGTCCAGAATGGCACTTTTAGTGGTCACCGTCACTTGCAGGCAGACATAAAATGGAGAAGAGGAGCACGAATAATTGATGAGATAATGTTCAAAGTTAGAAAAACAGAACCGACCACTGAATGTATAATGAGAAGAATAGAGAAAGAGAAATGGAAAGAGATGGAAAGACCGGGAGAGAAGAAAGGGTTCAGATATTTGTGTATTGGAAGAATCTTTGTGAATCGACTGATGGTTATCAGAAATTGATAGAAAGATAAATTCTTCTTTTTAAAAGATCACTTAATCCAGACAAAATGAATCAGAATCTCCTCTTAATCACATCGTCACAAATTCTAAATTCTTATCGGATTTCTTTTTTCTTTTCAAGATCTCTAAAATATCGATAAGAATTCACATAAAAACTGCACGTAGAAACACGTCATTCAATAGTTCTGATGGAAGAAAAAAGCGGAAAGTCAATCCAATTTGCACTGATTTAAATGTTTTTTCTCCTCCGTTTTCTCTGAATTTCAATTCTCTCAATGGATTTTTTCTCTTTGGAATTGAAACAAAATATTTGAAGAATTAAAAGAAAATGAAGAATTGTTGGATCAAAAAATGGGATCGGAAGAGAAGGAAAAGAGGGAATATTTGAATCAAATAGATTGCTTTCAGAATTCAGAATACGGAAAGTGAAATGACTAATCTGCGCGTCGATTAACATTCTGCTCCAAACCGGATTCCTTTGGGAAATAAAAAAGAGAAATTCAAGAAGTTTTGTGTGTAAAAAAGAAAAGCGGAGATCTTCAAATATTTGAAAATTCGTCTTCCTTTGCATGTCATGATCCTATGATCTATTGACATGAAAACTGAGAATTTCGAATTCTCTTTTAAGTTTTAGACAGAAAAAACTAAGAAAATTGTAAGAAAGCAGTGAGAAATCGGAATTGAAGCGATATCGAAACTAAGCTCTCGGTAATCAGGTTATGTCCAAATTGAACGAGTTAATCAAAACTTTTAACTTCTCTCTTGAAAATCAGAATGAAAACGAATAGTTCTTCGACTTTTCTGTTACTTAAAACTAGAGGAGTAATAGTTCACGAAAGAGAAAAAGAAGGCGTTGAGCAGGCGTTTAGAGTCAGCATGTCACGTTTCACCTTCTCAATTAGCCATCGGTCGTTGACTTTTTTCCCATCTTTTCGTCTTAAATTTTAGCAGAAAAGACACCGAAAATCTCGAGGGAAGACTAATTAGAATTTCGATTTTCGAGTATTTGAAAGCGATTTCTATTTTCGATTCTCTGAGAAAAACAGACTTTGAGTTGAGAAAAATTCCATCCATCATTTAATCAGAAATCTCTTATATTGAAAGATAAATCTTGTCTCCGGATGAGAAAATCCTTAATTCGACATCAGAAGTTTAAGAAGATTTGAAAAAGACGAAAGAAGAAGCTAACAGAAGGAAGAGGATGAATAAGGTTTTCACATCGACACACGACATCCATTTTCCATCGAAAACACGAAATTTCATGAACCGGTGGGATACGAAAAACTGAAAAACGAAGAAGAAAAAGAGGAGAAAAAACAAGAAAAAACACATTTATATTGGGAAATGATGAAGAAATTGTACCCTGTCTTTTGACGAAAAGAAAATGCATGATCCGTGATAATGAGCAAGTGGAGAGAAGTGGAAATCGGACACCAAACAAGACAATTTTTCATGTGTATCTAACCGACCGATGACGTTTAAGAATCTACTCAAATTATTCTCTTTTCTGAATCCATTCTATCCGAGTCTTTTCACTTTTTATGATCTTTTCTCTTTGTTTTTTGCTCGTTTCTTCCGAATCCAACTTTGAGAATCGTGTGAAAAACCCGACGTCGTCGTCGACAAATTGGATAGTCTTTCGAATGAAAACAAACCGAAAAAGAGAGAAACCATCTAGAAATAAAAACAAGAAATCACATGATCTTCTCTTAATTTTTCTATTTTCTGTACAAAGAAAAGAGACTGAAAATAAGGATATCGGAGGCTGCTCTCGCAGGTGTCCAATTTCAGATTTTTTGAGAGAGAGAGAGAGAGAGAGAGAGAGAGAGAGAGAAATGCAGGACATAACGCCTTTTACTAATGCACTTATCCCATTCTTCGCCTTGGAAGAGGAGATGGGGGAGAAATGCTTCATAATCAGAAGAAAAACAAAAAGAAAAGAAAGAAAAACTAAATGGGAGACTAATGAACAAAAAGAGAAAAAAGGAAAAGAAGATTTCGGAAAGGCTTGGAAAAGGATCAACTTGTTTGTCGAATAGACTTCAAAATACCAAATTGAGAGAGAGAGAGAGAGAAAGAAAAGCAATCACCAAATTAACAGACTCGTCTTTCTATTTTTCATTTATTTGGATTTAAGTGGATTCAAAGGGATTATTTATTGATTTTTGTTCCAATGGAACTCAGATATTGTTTACCGTCTAATAAGAAATCTCATATCGAAATGAGTGAAAAGATACAAATCTCAACGAAATCAGAAGTGGCAGAATCCATTTCAAACGAAGAAAAAAAAGAGATGAATAACAATAATTTCATATTCTAGAAAGTTTGATTACTTGTTTTTGGATATCAGAATTCATGAAAAGCTGTCTCAAAGATCTCGGAATATTCGAAGAAAAAGAAGAAGAAACGGATAGAAAATTCGTTTGAAAAGATGAAAATTGAAATGAAATTTCCCTTAGCAACAGAACGTTTTGAAGCGTATCGTTTTGATTTTTCAGTTCATTGATTCGATGATTTTTGGACTCTCATGACAGTAGTTTTAAATGATTCATTTCAACTCACCACAGGCAGTTGCCACGTCAGCTTGCGTTCCACTCAATGAAAGTTTTCCGTCGATACTCGCCTCTGCAGCATGCATTCGTCGAAGTGATCCCAATCGAGATATCTGTGTTGTCGATTGAGAATTATGGATTACTGTCTTCTGAAAAAAGAGTGAGAGTTTGCATTGATTTCAGAAATTTGATACCTTCGGAGTATGATTTCCTCCGTTGAGAAACGGTCGAAGAGATGGTCCCAATCCGTTCATTCTCATCCAGTTCATCGATATCTATAACTATTTTTTTTATAGAATTTATAGAATTCGATTTCATGGTTTCTTTTTTTGTTGCTACCCATTTCTTATTAATAAACCTACTCAAAATACCAGATTTTCTATTTGTTTCAACACTAACTTGATCATAATCAACCCGTTTTCTACGTGGTTTTTGTCCCCGAATCATAGGATCAAGGAGGTCAATTCTGGATCCATTCCTTCTTTGTGGTATCATCATTTTTTCTTTTTTTTGGCTGAAACTAAATTAGTTCTGAAAGAGAAAAAGAAAGATGAAAAGAGGAAGAAAAAGAGTTTCTTTTCAGAAGAAAAGAGTAATTGAATGCCATTTTTGGTGTCAAAAACCGAAAGAAAAGAGGCCAATAATTGCGAGAAAATGCGAGCCGAAAAAGTGGAAATTGGATAAATTCTCAGTATTTCAGGTTAAAAAGATTACATTTTGGAAGTGTTTCTCTGTTTTTTTCGTTGAGTTTAACAGCGAAAATAAAAGGGAAAGGTGATGAAAAAAGCAAAGTTTAACTGTCAGAAAATTGAAAAAATTGAAAGGTTTTTCAAATTTCAAATGTTTTCGAATTGACTCGGAAAGAACAAATCGAAGATTTTGATTTGGAAAAGTTTCTTGAGTTGAAAAGTCATTTAAAATGTATGAAATTGTGCAAAACGAAAAGAATCGGTCACTCAAATGAAACCGAAAATCAAAAAAAGGAATTCAGAATTAAATTTTGAATATTTGAACTCGATATTCTCATTTACTTGTTGCAGGGAAATGTTAATAAGAAAAAAGATATTTTGATGGAAGACATTTTCAAAAAAGAGATAAATTCGAGAGAAAAAAATGATGAAAAATACAAAATAAAAGGAATGAAGAATGTGGAAAACGATGAAAAATGAGAGGCTGAATAAGAGAAATGACCTTGTTTTTTCAGGTAATTCAATACGATTCTTGTATTGGCACCGTCGTCCCTCGGTTCATAACAGCTGGAATTTCTAATTGTCCCTCACGAAAAGAATAATAAATATTATTGAATCTCGTTGCAAGAAAATAATGGGAACGATCATTGAACAAGATGAGAATATCGATTATTGAAGAACAAAGTCTTCTGGATCGTTTGGTTCTAGAAATCAGTTAATTTTTGAGTTTGTAGAGAAATTCTTCCAAATTTCAGATAAAACCAAGTGAAAATATGTGATTAATGAGAGAAGGGAACGATAAAAAACGAGAATAAAAAGGAATAAGAAGAAGCCTGGATAATCTATAAAACCGTTGAGAGAAGAGAAAAAGGAACGAGGAAGAGAATATATATTTGTGTCTCATCTTTATTCTGTACTTGCCAAAACACGAATCGACATTCTCATTGGCTTCTTTTTCCGTTTTTATTGACTCCGTGTGGCACCAGGATAAATTGATTTTGGTATGCCGAAGTAAAGAGAAAAAAGGAATCAAATTGGAATTTTCTCAAAACAATTGGTCACACTCACAAGTTAATCATTAGAAAAACAACTCGACGGTGCCTGAAATCGAGATTCGATGCAGTCGAAAAAATCAGAAAATTTTTGGAAAACAACTCGAAAATATGCTAAAATAATGAAAAACGAAGGAAAAAGTAGACGACCTTTGTTCGAAATTTTATTCAGTTAGAAGAGAAAAAAGAGAAGAAACGTTCTGAAGTGTGCGTTGAAGTGTGCACGAAATATGACGATGATTCGTATATGGATACGTTTTTTTTTATTTGAAGAAAAGAATGTCAATTATGAAAGTTCCTTATTTTATATTCTCAGAATAATATTTTGGTGTTGATATAACTTCCCCAAGCATAGCAATTCGTTCCGACTAACCTGAGCAACATCTTGATTTGAATCGAACGAAGATTGAGGAGATCTTCCTCCTAATGGTGGAAAGCCACGCCCATTTGAGAATCCTGAAATAGAATTGAATAAATTCATTCGGTATATAGGAATTCATCAAGCAACTGCAATCCATTCAACATTCTTTTGCTTTTCAATCGGATTCATTCACAAAAAGAAAAGACATATTAGCAACAAGGAACACACCTGCACTACTGTACCCAGTACCCCCTGCACATGCGAACGGACCGTCACGTTGAACACTTGTAGTTGCTCCAGAGATTCCAGCTCTTCTCTTTCGTTGTTGTCGATACTGAAAAGAGAAGAATTAGAAGAGGAGAAGGAGATATTTGAATGTAACTGGACTATGGGAAACGCCCATCAAACTGCTTTCATCTAAACTGTACATGTGTTGAAGCATCGGGGAAGCCGACATTCTGAATATTCAGATTTTGTTTGGAAATGAGTTCGAAATTGAGAAATGAATAAAGTGAACGGAGAATAGGAAAATCATTGGAAAAGATCTCAAAAGATTCACTTCTTCTATGTTTAGACACATCAAAAACATTAGATGATATGATTCTAAGTGATCTACTTTTATATGGATCAGATCAATGGATTTCGTGTTTTGACTTGGATTTGTAGAAGAAAATGATGTAATTCTGGGAGTTATATGAGAGAAAATCTAGACATTTTTTATGTTGGAACTAAAGAGAAAATGAAAATAAAAATGATATTGACAAGGCGATTTCCCAAATGATTTGGTGCTTTGTTGGCCATAAGTAATCAGAAAAAAGATTAATTTCAGAGTTGAAAATGAAAGTTTGATTGACGGAGAAAAGTAAAAAAAAAAGAGAAGAGGAGATGTTTGTTTGAAACAAGAAAAAAGAAGCTGTCAGATATTCAAAACGTTTTCGTAGTTCATGACAACCGTTCAAGAATCAAGTCACACCTTCTCCTCCTCCTCCTTCATCATTTATGACAATGGATTCAGTTGTAAACGTCAAAACCTTCTTCACAGAAAAAAAGGCGACGACAATCAAAGATCCAAAAGAACCGGATGTCAGAAAAAAGAGAAGGAACCGATGGAAACGAGTGACAAAAAACCATGAATAACTGAAGAGAAAGTCTGTGGTTGCTCATTGAGATGCCAATCATTCAAGAACGGAAATGAGGAAAAGAAGAGAGAAATAAGGAAGATTCAAACACAAAAAACATGTGTTGAATATCGGAAATTCGACAGAAAATCCATCGGAAATTCGGGAGAAAAAAACATAAAATGAAAGCGAAGTGAGTGGGTTGAAAAGGTTTTTGAAATCTGATAGTCACTTCAAATTTTGAGTTTCGAGAGTGACCTCCATCTCCAAAAATTGGTTCTTAGATCTTGAGAAACAAAGAGAAAAATGGTTGCTCAATTGGGGGAAAAACTAAAAAGATCTACGTTTTTTGAATCTGGTTTTCGTAGTGAACGAAAAACAAGAAACATGAATTCAGGTTTTCTGAACAAAGAGATTTTGATAAGAAAATCAGGAAATTTTGAATTTTTTTCTGAATAAAATGATATGAAATAAGGTGTTTTTGGGGAGAAAAGTAATTTGGAGAAGAAATAAAAACAGATTTCATGGGAAAAAAGAGAATGATAAAACGAAAATAGAAATGAGACCAACGTCATTCAGGAAACAAATTAGAACAAAAAAGAATGAAAACTAATTTTTTGAACGAAAAGGAAGAAGGAAAAATGAGGATGAACTTTTCAATTCTTTCGAAAATAGAGTTGAAGTTTTGAAGAAAAACACAAGGATTACTGTAGTTTGAATGGGATGAACGGAGTTTTTCCTTCGAGAACGCAACGTTTGAAAACAAAAGAAGACGAATTCACTATTGAAATACAACTACATTAATCTTCTTTTGAGTAAAAAAGAGGAAAACTTTCGGAGGTTTTTGTTATTTCAAAGTAATCTCTGACATGATCAAAACCTTTTTTTTCCAAAAAAGTCTCGAATACTTCTTCTCGACTATGCCTTTTTTTGTTCGAAACGAGTCTCGTCATTCAGAGAAAACGTTCAACGACCACCAACTATCCTCCTTCTTTTCAACTTCGTCTGTTTTCTAAGCATTTCGACCTCCCGAAAAAACGTTTTTTCAACTATAAAATTGGTATTCCGTTGTTCGTTTTCTCTTTCTTTTTCAATCGGTAATCCATTTTACGGACAAATCCAAAAAACATCCGTCTTTTTTCTATTTTCGATATGAACTCAAATTGAAAAACAAGAGAAAAGTGCATGGAAGATGTTTGAACGGAATAAAGAGAAATCAGTAGAGGAAGTGAACTTCAATGGAAAAAGAAGAAAAGGAGGAGGATAAGAGGGCAAAGAAAATTGGGTTACTGGAAAAAAGATGGGCGGTGCAAAGGAGAAATTGTAGAAGAAAAGAGGAATTTGTATTCGGATTTGCAAAGAAATTAGATGAAATACAACGTGTTTTTGAGTGAATTATGTGGGTGGAATCTCAAGGGAAAACGAAGAAAAAGTACAGTAGGACAGTTTGAAAAAAGTATTTTTCTGAAGATAAAAAAGGGATGGACGACTGATTGGGAGAGACGTTCCTACTGATTTTTCTAACAACTTTCTTGGTTGGTCGAAAGAAATCTCTTGATGAACTCGTCACTTTTCATTCTTTTTGTTGCTGAAACGTGTCAAAAAGAGAAGGAATCACGTCACAAAACACACGATACAATGACGATTCGAAGAGAGAGAGAGAGAATTGAATGAAAAAGAAGGAAAAAGAGAATGGATCTGGAGGGTGGAGTAGATAAAGAGAAAAGAGTCCTTCGTTCAATGAATACCAAATGGAGAAGAGACTTCGCAAGTGGGTCCTTCTCCGCCTCCTTTCTTCAATTATTTCCGCCCCAAAAAAGTATGGAAAAGACACGAATTGACATTTAACAGAAAGAAATTAAGATGAGCAAATGGAGGAAGTTGATTCTTGAATCTTTGAATAAAAAGACAGAACATTCAGAAATGGAATATTTATGACTGATGAAAACACAACTTCTTCCAGAAGAAGAAGACAGACGTTTCATTTGATGTTTGTACTGAAGGCGTTTTATTGTGCATTGAAAATATGATGAAGAGGAGGAGGAGAAGAAGAGGAATCGAATGGAGAGCAAAGAACAGAGAAAATGGATTACGGTAGCTATGGGCACAAAGACTTTCTGAAGAAGACTTTCTACACTTTCCAGGGAAGGAATTCTGACAATGATTACTTTTTCCAAATGAACACTTTCTCTTTTTCTTTTTAGAAAATTCATTCAAATTCTGTAATTTCTTCAGTCAAAAAGACACCAATTTTTGTAGGGAATCCCCATTGAGAAGAGACAAATTCAATTAAAAAAAAATAAATCGAGGAAAAAAGCTATTTTGAGCCAGATTTTCAAAGAAGGAAACGAACTCAGATTCTAATCTCTATTTGGAAAAGTTCATGAAATAAACGATTTCGCGAGAAAAAGGTAACGGTGTTGAAGACACCGTTTCCAAATGAAATGTTCTCAGAATAAAAAAGAGAAATCCTTGCTTCCGAGATCTTCGAAATCTGGAGTTCAGTAATGAAAACTCCTTGAGAGAATCAAAATAATAAGAGTTCTCAAACTAATAAAAAGTGTAAACTACTTGTTCACAGATGTCTGAATGGGAATGGAAATGAAGGTGGAAGTGGGTGGGATCAATTCGTTCCTTATTCATATCTTTTGACGTACTTTGAATCATTTTCAGATTCTCTGATAGCGTGACATTCCGAATGAAATCTTCCGTCTTTTTTTTGCATTTTTCTCATAGGAATAGAAGAAAAACAAGATCATCATCACATCATATCTTTTGTTGACTCTTGAGAGTTCGTTTTCCATCAGACACACATAGTTATTCCTTCCAAAAACGGATCGTTTAGTTATTCATTGTCTACGAAAAACGACACAAAAAGAAGCTAAAATTGGAAAGAATCGTCATTTTTTTTGAAGCATTTGTGTTCAGAAAACAATTGGAAAATAAACTTTCAAACGATTTCTTTTTGGAATGAAATCGACGAAGCATGAAAGAGAAAAAGTAGAAAAAGAGAGAAAAAGAGACGGAATGAGACAAAATATATAATTACCGGACACAAACGACAGATGATTGCTCTATCTTTTCAATGCGAAGAAAATAGAAACAATGTGGAATAAAATGAAGAAATTCCGATGAGAAAATGTTCGAAAATAAACAGATTATTTCAAAATGAAATCGGAAACGAGACTGACTTAAACTTCTAGAGAACTGTTTTGATGAAATGCCACAGCTACCAATAATACGCTTAAGAATGAATTGTGATTTGTAACTAAAAATCAGAGATAAATAATCCAAATTGAATTAAAAACTCTGATCTATTCAAAGATATTATTATATATGTTTTCTGTCACTAATACTTTTTGGAATAAAGGAAAGCTTATTTTTGGAAACATGCCTTTTCTGTCGTTTATGATGTCAGTTTTTGTATCATTTTCATATGAGAAAACAACAAAAAAATGGAGATGAAAGTGTCGAAACTTCCCAAAAAGCTACTCAAAAACTGAAATGATCAGAAAACTTTCGACATAGTAAGTTCCATTTGGAAATCTCAAAGATTATCGAAAGATGTCAAAACATTCGAAATTTCAGAGGAATCCAACTCTTCAAATTTTGGTTATTATGGGAAGAATTCATTTAAAAATTGACATTTTTCTTTCATTTATTTATCTTCTAACACGTCATTTGTCAGAAAGAGATGACAAAAATCATGATATTTCTGAAGAGAAAAAGTGATTTGAGAGCAATAAACAAAAAGAATTGGAACAACTGGATAAGTATTCGGTCACGTGGATCTCAAAAGTAAAAAGAGAAATGAAGAGATTAAACTGAGAAATCGAGTACATGAAGGTGCAAGAAAACAAATGATCTCTACTATGAAAAGAACATTTTCGAATAGTTGAAACAGAATTTCTGATTCGTTGCCTTGGAAGTCAACACAATTTATGTACATATAAATTCTCTTTTTATGACATTTTTTATGTTTCACAGAAAATAAAATCGTAAATCTTTGACCACACAATTCACTTAAATTGGTTTGAGCTGCAGTCGTAAATCATCGTTACAACTGACGAAAAACGCCTTTTTTGTATAGTTTTACGTCTTCTTTTAACTATTTTAGTGTTCGTATTCTGAGAGAAAATTTGGAGAATTCGAAGTAGAAAACAAGAGAAAAAACAACAAAACATGTACAGATTGAATGGATTCAATTCGATTTTTGAGCCGAAATGCATAAAAGTGCCGACTGATGAAAAATAAAAAAACTCACTGCATTATCAATGTCATTACAACTGGCGAATAGATCTTCACTCGATGCCGATGGACGATCATCAAATGAATGATGCATTGAAGAACCTGAAAGAATTATATAATTTCTCATTTACTTTGAATCTAATTTCGGTAGCAAAACACTCAGAAAATGGAAAATTTTGATCAAAATTTCTCTTTTTTCGGGAAAAAAAGAAACATGAAACATGGTGTTATCAAATGGAAAAAGCAGCTGATTTTTGTGTATTCTCTCTCTTTGACTCCTCCTTTTTTTCTATTGAAGTAGATTAAAACTACTTGAAGTTTGCAAAGAAAATGCTTCCTTTTTTATTTATTCTCAACTATTTTTTCAGAAGAAAAGAACGTTTTCAGAAATAAATATTTCTGTTTTTGAGGAGAAAGTGATTCGTCGAAGGACGTCATGTTGCACATCTTATTCTGAATATTCTATTTTTTTCTTTTTGTCGTTTATTCCCTTCGAACAATAAAAAATGTAATGGGAGATTTGGAATTAAGAGAAGCCAAAATGGAAAACATTTTTGATTTCTGATCAGGATTAACTTCAGAAAATGCTCTTAATGAAAGAGATTATTCTGCAGATATCATTCGAAACTTAATGAAACACGTGTAATCTGAGAAGCCTTTCATAATTAAATAAACTTGATCATTTGAAGATTTTTATGATTATTTTGTAATGAAACAATACCTCGACTATCACAAAAAAGAATCGCTGTGTAGCTGGATTTCATTATTTTTTGTGTGGATTCAGAAGGAATTCAGAAAGAAAAACAGAATGAGAATGCAATTGAAAATTCGAATTGAGTCTCCATTAAAGTGACAAGAATCAGTAGATGGAGAATTTCAAATAAATAGGGGAAAATTTCAGGAATTCAGTAGAGAATTTCAGCAGCACTCATGACATGAAAAGGGGCAAAAAGGGTAAAACACCTGCTATTTTGTCACCTTATTCTCTTTTTTTTCTTAAGAATGACTCTCCTTTTTCAGTGTTTCAAAACTCTCAGAGACTTCCAAGGTAAAGTTCATTTTGACGCCCTCGAAGACGAATTTCTCTTTGAAAAGAAGGGAAAAAGAATTGAGAATGAAGAGAAAGAACAAAAGAAGAATAAGGTGTAGGTTGAAATGACTTTTGACCTCTTTTTCCCCCTAAATCAGAGATAACATTCACAAGTTTCAACTGAAAGTTTCTCTGCTTCTCAACGGTTTCGAGTAAGGATCTCATTGATCTGCAATATAAGAGCACCCGAAGAGAGATTTCGAATCAACGGAACTTGATTGAAAAGATCGATTGTTTTTTGTGATCTTTTATATCTTCTATTTGATAAAAACTGTATCAGGATGAGGAATTTGTACATAAATCAGAATCAGAAATCTCCAAAAAAGTTTCACCCTTTGGGTATTCGAAGAAGAGCATAAGGTTTCAAAAATGAAAAGAAAAAGAGAGGAAAAATGAATTTTCTAAAGAGAAGAAAATGAAAACGAATGTTATTCTGAATCAGGCAGTGAAACGGAACTGAATTCAGGAATTCTAGAATTCCAGATGACCTCATTTCTCACTTTAACAAGAATCATGCCTCCAGAGAGAGAAAATGCCTTATTTTGGGAGAAGAACTCTAAGGGATCAACTGAACGAAAAGAGAGAGAATATGGATACGTTTTAAAAATGAGAAAGAGAGAGAGAGAGAGAGAAAGACAAAAAACAGGATGAGAAAATATAAAAAGATATGTGTCCGGTGTGTCGCCCCGTCGGATCCGATGGGCCTTCTTCAATTGTATTATTCAATTTTCGAGACTTCTTCTTCTTCTTTTTCTGCTTTTTCTTTTTTTGTGACTATGATCTGGATGATGTTTTCTTTTTTCCGTTGACTCCAGAATAGAATTCTCGTTTTCCTATCTTTTCCTTTTCCGAATTCAGAATTCCCTTTGGGAGAGGAACAAGAAGCACATCATCCTAATTGAAGAGTCTCTTCTTCTTCTGTGATTTCTCCCTCCGTTTTTGAATTTTTAGTTAACTCTCGGAGAGAAATGAATAATCTCTCTCCCTCTCTCTCTCTCTCTCTCTCTCTCTATCTTTTAAATGTTCAAACAATTGAAAAAGCCAAAAAAGAAAGAAGAGAAATCAAGAACTAACCCCACAATTGTTGTCGTTCGGCTGCTGATATTGGGGATGCTGAACTGAGGCAACGACCACTTCCCATGCCTGAAAATAGTCAATTCAAAAGAAAAACGGTGGTGAGAAGAAGTCCCATTTCCCCCATTTTTCCCTCTTTTTTCAGAGTAATTTCAGCATTTTTAGGCAATTCGAAAGCAGAGAAAATGAAAAGAAAAAGAACAAAAACACTCATTTTTTGATGAACTTTTTGTTCTCATTTGGTTTTTGAACACATTCTTTTGTCTCAAATTCTGATTTTTAGGTATACGGTAGGATCAGAATATATTGATTTTCTTTCATTTTAATCTCATATAACTTTTAAAGTTCAGAGAAATTGAAAGGAACTTTCGAGATGAAATAGAACCAATCACACGATATTCACACTTAAAAATGAAGCTATAACTGGAAAATTGAATGGGAAACTGTTTTTCAATCATCTATATTTTCCAAATAATCAAATGCCTACCATTCAGAAAGATTCCATTAGTATAATCGAACATTAACTGTTCTGGAGATAATAAAAGAATTTTGGGAGTCGTTGAATCAGAATTTTGATCGAATGCATCAGAATGATCAAGACGTCGTTTTGAACTCATTTTGGTTCAAAAGAATAGGAATTTCTTCAATGGAAATGGGTCGAGAACAGAAGAATCCAGAATTCTTTAAAAATAGAAGAAAACAAGAATCGTTCGAGCACCTTTCCGTGTCGACGGAGAACGAATTCTAATGAGAAATTGTTCGGTGAATTAATTTCAGCAGAAGCTCTCTTTTTCTTTCTTTCTGAAGATTTTCAGCTCTCTCTCTCTCTCTCTCTCTCTCTCTCTCTCTTTCTCGAATAAAAGAAGATGATGAGCAACAGAAAAAAAAGAGATGAGAGAGAGAAAGAAAAAGAAGAAAAAAAGAAGACAAACGGGAACGGAGTTACATACAAAACATTCGTCTCTCGATTCGAATTATTCACGTCACGCAAAGTGGGAACAGATACCATCGAAAGCACTTTTCATTTATTCACTGTTTTCCATTGGGAAAAACTCATTCTTAGAGGCTGAAAAGTTCATTAAACTATCAGAATCAAAGGAAATAAACTTCCGATTCTTAGAAACAGAAGAAGAACAGTTCACGAGTATCAATCTAGTGTTCTTTGTCTTCTCTGAAGTATCTCTTATGAAACTACATCTAAATGAACATGTCCCTATATTTCTATTTATTAATTTCAACATTTGCACTTTGATCTATTCGAATGTCCGTGTAGAACTCTATTCTAAATCTAATTTACGCTCCAACAAACTTTGCAAAACACATGATCCAAACGACCGAAAATCAGTTTTCGTCGGAATTAGAGACCTCCCGTTTGGAAGAATTTGTCTGTCATTTACAGAAAAAAAAGAAGAATTCTTTGAGAAAACATCGAACTCAAATTGAAGAATCAGAATATTCCGAGATTTTTTTTCTTTTTCAAATGAAAAGAAAACAGAGGAAAATCTGGAATCTTGTTTCGAATCATTGTTTAATTCAAACAATTTTTTGAGATTTTTGATAAAAAGTACTTACTTTTATTGGATGACGTTGACATATTTCTTCAGAAAACAGGGTGAAAACAAGGAAACTGAAGAGCCAAACCACCCGAAAGAACTGGTTTACGATGGCTATAAAAGTATCGGAAAGCGACACTTTTTAGAGTGTCGCCACTGCGATTTTGGATAAGTACACGAAAAGAAAATGTTGGATTCAGGTTGAAAGTGGTGTCAGAAAACGAGGAAAAAAGTGTGTTTTGAATTGAAAAGTGTTCTTTCGAAATGCTTTTTTTGTAAAACAGATTGTGGAATATTCTGGGAGTACAGTACTGAATGGAACTTTCATTTCAGTTCTTCCATCACTTCCCTCTCCCAACTCATGATGAAACAGACTTACCACCCAATGCATTCCACTTCATTGTTTGCTGAACGACGGAACTGAATGAGATCTTTGGAGATGCGTGTAGTCGACCGGACGAAGAGCATGACTGGCCTGCAATCGAATCATTTTGAGAAAAGAAAAAGCAAAAGAGGTGCCCCTCGTCTGTCAATAATAATTATAGGGTGTCATTCTATTTTCCCTTTTCCTCCCCATTTTTCACCGAAATGTTCGACGTTTGTCTGGTGGCACATTTTGGTTTTGAAAACTGAAAAGTTCTTTCGAAATGGATTTGATTTGTTGTACCTGAACTTGGAGTGACGTAGATTTGCATAGACATTTGACCTAGAATCGAATGATTCAATTCTAAAGACAAAGAGAAAAAGTCAAAGAAAAAATGAAAGAATCGGATGGAAACAAAAGATGAATCGTGCTGGAATAAGGTTTCCAACTCTCATATTCATCAGATAATCTGTACAGAAAAATAGAATATTTTTGACCGATTTCTAGATATTCTATGACTAAAAATGTATATTGAATAGTGAAAAAAGAGAGTAATTATGGCTTCTCTTCATGATCTGAATAGATTAAAAGTTAATGTTCTTCTCTTGACGTATTATTGATAAAAACAAAGAAAAAACGCCTAGACTTTATGAATGAAATCATAAAAATAAAGAGTCCATGTCCATAAAGTACGAGAAATCTCCTGAGAGAAAGTAGACGTCTAGTTCAAGAATGTATTCTGATGTTCGAAATGAAAATCAAATGAAAATGAAAAGAATCTGAGAGCTGAAATCGGTTCTTTCAGCTCAAAGAAGTTGTTGATGCGTTCGTTAATCGAAAACTGAAATTAGATCAATTTGGAAGATAAAAAGAGATTAGAGATTAAACATTATCGTCTTTTTTTCTCCGTTTTCCGACGAATTCTAATTTTGGAAAATGAATTTCTATTTTCAGAATTCTCTAATTGAAACGATTGAGTCAGCTATTGAACGCCGTGATAAACGAAGAGTTCAAAAAGAGAAATCTGAGAAAATAAAAGAAGAAATTCTATCGGAACTTCTGAGGAAACAAAAGAAAGTTTCTCTCACTCGATTCATTGAATATTAACAGTTTCAGACGAAAACTTGAACGAAAGAAACAAAAAACACAATGGAAAACAGTAATCTTCGCCTTGTTTCTATTGTTTTCTTCTTTGCACTTTTCATACATTTTCGGACACTTTCATACATTTTTTCGAATGTTTTCTATTTCATTTTCAGATCATTTTCAGTTCATAACTTGACTCAGAAACAGAAAGAAACAACTGGAATGAAATACGAAGAGAGTCAATTCATGAATATAGAATCATTTTCTATTCTTGTCTCTCTGTTCTCAGAAAGTCGAATGAATGCCTTCTTACCAGTTCTTAACTGCCGTAAATCGACACAATCAATGCTGTTGGCACGGTGATTCCGTGCCTGCGGTACTTCCAGTAATTGCACAATTTTGATGAGTTTGTTGAAGAATTTGAAGAAATCAAAAAGGAACTGAATGAACTTTTTGAGAAGAATAAGATGAAGAAAGTGTGGGAAATGAAAGAATGAAAGAGAGAGAGAGAGAGAGAGAGAGAGAGAGAGAGAGAGAGAGAGAGAGATGATGATGTGATTAGTTTTTGGAAGTAACCTCCTGAATCCGACGACGATTGAAAAGTCGAAAGAAGGAGATGAAATTTGGAGTTTTAGGAGGATTGAAGAGAGAGAGAGAAAAACGACTAAAAAGGACACGAAATCAGGAGATTTTACTTTCTTTCCGCGTCGTTTCTCACGAAAATCCGATTCTAAAAAAGGAGAGATTCAATCCGAAGAATAAGGAAGGAAAAAAGACAAAAAAAACGGTAAATTTGGAGAAGAGAAACAGAAAGTTTCGAATCATGTCTCAGAATTACAGTAATTCATATTTTTACAGAAAACAAAAAATCAGATACGGAAAATGAAAAAAATTGGAATCGGATCTTTGAAAATTCGAATTTGAAGATGTTTTTGTTCTGGAAATGACACGTTTTTTTGACATTTTTGGGAGGAAAAACGAATTGGAATAAATGATCGAAAAACTAGAACAGAAAAACAGTTTTTTCTTGATTTTATCTGCCGAATAACTGAAATAAAATGCCTAAAAAGGGGGAGAAAAAGACAATTTTCGGCCTTCGGATCAAGAGAAAAATTGAGTTTATTAGGGCATTTTTCAGTGAAAAAGAAACAAAAAAGACAAGAAAAATGAAGGGAAAATCAGATTTATTCGTAGTAAAACATCATCTTTGTTTTCTTTTTTCGTCTCGAGACGACGGATCTCTATCCTTTTGCACGAAAGTACAGAGCATTTAAATATTGATGAAAGAATGAATTCTCATAGATAAAATATCTATTAACAGACTACAGTTTTTCAGTTTTCTGACAGAAAATTATCTCTCGAAGAATGATTAAGAATCAGAAAAAAGTTCAGAGACGAGAGTAAAAAAGTACAATTTGGAAGTATTGTGGTAACATTTTGGTGTCGAGACAGACTATGAAACTCCAATAACGGAGAAGTCATTCGTGTTGTCATCAACAGAAAAATGAGTGTACTCAATTGAAAAACAAAAGGAGAAGATGAGGAGAAAAAGAAGGAATTCGAAGATCAGAGATTCTCATTTATCATCCATCGGGACACGAGGAGGAGAAGGAGGCAAAGGAGGACAAGAAAAATGCTCCGAACGAAAATAAATTGGAGAAAAAAAGTTGCGGATATCTCATTTTTATTGATAAGAAATCGAGAGAAAAAGAGACGATTTCATGTTGTCTACTTCTTTGATTTCGATAGATTATAGTTTCAGAAAAGAAGATTTTGAATTCAAAAAGAGAACTACATTCTTTCGAAAATGATCATTGATGAGAATTTGGATTGTATTTGGAGAATTGTATGAGCAAAGATGAATGATAAACTGATTGTTTTCGGAGAATGAATGGGAGATGAAACAGAGAGAAATGGGATTTTTCGGAAACATGAGAACTTATTTCTATGAATTTCAGATCTGTAGACAAGAGACGACAGGAAATTGGATTTATTAGAACAAGAAAAAAACAATTTCCGTTCGGAACAATTGATAACACGAATGAACTCTTTTTCAAGAGAAATCAGATCCTCAGATATCAGAGAGTACTTCTGAATTTCAGAATAAATACATCGAAAAATGAGTTCTGTAGTCAAATCTCAAGAATTTCCCCCCAATCGAATTCAATGATTTTCCCACGTATTTCCACCTGATTTTTCTTCTTTTCTCACTCATTTTTCTTCATTTTTCTTTTCTTTCCACGTGTGTTTCGTTGTCAATCATTTCAACCCACACTCACCAGAAAATGATCATATTTTTTGACACTTTCACATAGATACACAACACAAAAAATAGAACAAAAGGTGCCCTCATCAAATCATTTTTCGATTTTTCAATGTTTTCTTTTTTTCGAGATCAGAGATGAAAAATCTTCGGAAAAGAGCAGTTTTTCTGATTATTCTTTGGAATTTCTATTGAAAACATACCCAAAGGCATCGGCGGTTTTTCAGATGTTGGAGACAACGTGGAAGTGTTTGTTGAAGTTCGAACAAATCTCGGTCGTTCTCGAAAATCCAATGAACTTCTTGCAGATACTGAACACTGAAAAAGAAGGGAAAATGAAGATTTTGAATGATAAGTGAACGATCGAAGGTTTCTTGGATCCAAAAGAAGAGAAACTTCGACTCTTTGAAATGAAATTCTCTCGCCATTTTCAAAAAATTTTTTTTAGAAACTTTGTCTGTGAGAAAGTGAAAATCAGCGGATAATTTGCCATGATATCTGAATTTTGGAGAGTAATCATTGAAAAAATAAACAGAAGAATGGAAAAATAAAATTTAAAAAAAGAAATCCTTCGCGAAAATAGAAAGTTTCATTCAAAAGAAATCGGAATTTTTCATTATTTCTAAACCAATAAATGATTGAAAACACCAACTGACCTGCCGCAATCCACTACTCGATTTCTTTATTTTCTGAGGAGGAACTTCGGACGATTCCGATGGTTTTGATTCGGAATCTGCCTGTTGGCTGGAATTTCATTGAAGTTTGATAGGAGGAAAAGAGATAAACGAACCTCGTTCTCCAGGTGACAGATGGATGTGGATTACTTGTTGTATCAGATGAATTCGAAAGAAGAAGTACTGGATAATGAGATACCTAAAAGGAAGAATTCTAATTAGAATTTGAATAAAATAAATGAAAGGTTTTCATATGGAATGGAGACAGAGGAAACTGATTGAAAGAAGACAGAAAAGAATGAAAGAAATAGAGACCAAAGGTCCAATTAGTGAAGAAAGAGAAAATGAAAAAAGAAAACGGATAGATTTTTGAGTTTTCTTGTGAAGAACGCATTCTGATTTTTTCTTCTTTTCGACACTTCATTTTTATAAATTTCTTTCCGAAGTTTTCACTGATAAGTCATTCTTCGTTTCGAGGCCTGTTCGATGAATTTCAGACAAATTTTTATTAAAACTATAAAAAGTCCTCTGAAATTCATTTTGATTTATTCTGTCTACGATTTGATTTTTTATAATTTCAGAGACCAAAAATATCTGATGACTCTGTCTTTTCTCAACAGAAAATGAAGTATTTGCGAAGTTGGAACTCCGATATGGTCTGATGATCTCATCCAAAAAAACAAATATTTCCAGTTTCAGAAAAAGCTGTTTTTGAAAATGGAAATGAAATATAAATAGATAGAGATAGAGAGAGAAAGAGAGAGAGAGAGAGAGAGAGAGAGAGAGAGAAAGAGAGAGAGAGAGAGAGAGAGATACCTGTAACGATGGAAACTTCTTTCCAATCATTCCACTTTTCCTTCGAACAATCGGATGAAACTGTCCTCCATTCGTCTTCTGAATATCATTTACATCCCCTGCACTTGATGACGTCACTGATTCATTTCGTTGTAATTGAGCTGCTTTCACTGCTTCTTCTAGTTTCATTTTTTATCTGAAACTGATAAATTATAAGAAACTTCAGAGTACTTTTTTCCACATAATCAGACAAAAGAGGAACAAAAAAAGTTTCGATTCAAGACAGGAAATGGTCAAGAAGTTTGAAAGAACGAGAGGAAAAAACGTAGAGGAAATGCAATTTCCTCAAAAACATTCAAATAGGAAATTGAAATAAGTGAGATGTTTTCTGATAATGAATACTCTGAAATAGACGAAAAAGAAGCTCTAAAATTGATATGGAATTCAAAAAGAAGAACCAAAAAGATCCAAATGTATGTTTTTTCTTGAAAAACTGAATGTCAAAATGTCTGTCATTGGAAGCCATTTCAATGAAAACGTCATCGGAAAAGAATAAAAATTGTCATTTTTGTCTAGTTTCGATAGGTTAAATGAATAATACAATGGATGAAAATAATTGGAAAAAAGTTAGACTTTTCAACTTTTTTTTCAATTTTTCTCTCTGTTTTAAGTTGAAAAAAAGAAGATAATTAGTAGAAAAAGTGTCTGAAAAGATACAAAAAAAGGAGAAAACGGATGAACGGATATCTGAAAAAAGAAGAAAATAGAACGTTCTTTTTTACGTTTTCTCCGTTTTCAGTTGATTTAAAGACTAGACATTTCATAGTAGACAAAAGAAATAATCGGATTTATGTTTCGATACAAAATGGAGAAAATAAATGAAAGAGGGAGGAGATAAAAGTATAGTTTTGTTCATGAGAAGAAGCCTTTTCCAATCAGAAAATGAATCAGCGGATACAAGTTGCTTTGGGTCAACACAGATTACCTGAGGGAGAGAGAGAGAGAGGGAGAGAGAGAGAGAGAGAGAGAGAGAGAGAGAGAGAGAGGAGAGAGTGACAACGTATGTCTTGAAATTAGAAATCTCTAATCGAAAAACAGAAATTAAAAATAAAAAAAGAGGTGGATGAAGAATGGTGCTGTTTGAGTTTTGGAAGTAGAAATGAGTCTCGAGAGGAAAAAGATCCGACTTGTGCTGCATTCTAAACTAATTGAACTGTGAAAAGGGAAGCAGACAGACCACTTTCTGACCCTTTGTGACATCATTATTCTAGACCACAAGTTTAGAAAATAATTAAAATAAAATGTTTGATCTGACAGTGAAAAGAGAGTCCAGTTAACTTCTCTTCCGTGGATTCGAATATACCCAGAAATGGAAAATGAACAGTAATTTTAAGATTTATTTTAGAGAAGGGAAAGAATTTTTTCTGTCCTGAAAGCCACAGTAATCCCTGGAAGTGTCTTCTGGGATTCACTGGTTCTTGTGTAATTCTATTTCGAGGAGCCTACAAAGGTTCAGAAGAGAATGAGAATAATAACAGAAGGGAAAGAAAGGAGTCTTCGTACTCGGTAACTGACCTACATATCACGCAACAAGGGCTCTCTCTCTCTCTCTCTCTCTTCGTCTCTAAGCACGTGCACATATACATTTCGATGGCCACGGGTCCCCCGGCCATTTTCCAATTATCTTCTGCTCTGTTGCATAGAAGTGGCAAAACGAGAGCATTTTTCGAAAAAAAAAAGGAAAATTCGACCTCATTTTTATGATGTTTAAGATTCTTTTTTCTTTCGAGAAAACAGAAAATTCGATGAATCGGGAAGATGGGAAACGATCAATGAATAATGAAAAAGAACTCTTAAAGTACGAGAATAATGTGAGAATTTTCATGAAAAATGTATCGAGAACTCAAAAAAGAATTCATGAAAACAAATGGTTAAAATAGAAACGTTTATTCGTCTTCTTTCATTCATCTCTTACAAAAAGAGTCACGACGTCTTCTTCTACTTCTTCTGAATCATTCATCACTTCACAATTATTCTGAAAGAAAAGAGAGAGTGTGAACCCTTGTTTTTAAAGTTTTTTAAATAAAAAAGATGACCACAGAAGAAGAAAAGCAGAAGAAATTTAATTAAAAGATGAATAAAATATTATATTTACATCCCGTAATTAGTCTGCTTTCTCTCGAGAAACGAATGATTTCAATGGTCAATGGTCTGTTGAAATGATGAATTGAAAGGAGGAAAAAACGGATCAGGTCCGCATGGAAATCAGTTTTT
Source organism: Caenorhabditis tropicalis (assembly GCA_016735795.1). Taxonomy (NCBI): domain Eukaryota; kingdom Metazoa; phylum Nematoda; class Chromadorea; order Rhabditida; family Rhabditidae; genus Caenorhabditis; species Caenorhabditis tropicalis. The sequence goes on along the minus strand of CM028614.1, from coordinate 5,255,347 downwards.
CTTTTCTCTAATAATCCAAATTATTTTTGAAATCGAAAAAAATAACAGGAAATTGCGAATTTTCATCGTTTGAACTCATCGGATGAACACTTATTTGCATTCTAATTGAAGAATAATTGATGGATGAACAAAAACGAAAAGAGGTCAAAAAGAAGTTGAAAAGTATCTACTTTATGTCATTTTTTCGACAATTTCCGTTTGGAACAAATCGAAGACAAAAAGAGGAGCTACAGTAATCCGCCTAGAAACATAAAAAACTAAAAAGAACTGATAAATACGTATTTTTAATTGAATCTAAAAATCTGAAAAAAGGAAGAATGTTCTAAAAGAATCTGTCGTATTCTCTGGAAAAATGTGATTATTTTGAGAATAGTTTGATCTCAAAAATCTTTTTTTTCATCTTTTTCTTCTTCTTTCATCCTTTGAAATGAACACGTAAAAAAGAGAAAAATAGAAGAAGAACACTGCAAAAATACGAAGAAAACGAACGAAGAAAACGAAATCCGAACACATGAGAAATTGAATTTTTCAATAATATTCGATCATTTCTCTCTGAATTCATTCAGTTGCTCATAGTACATTCATAAATAAAACAGGCGTTTCGATGGGAGAATAAATCTTTTCGAAACGAGAGAACAACTGATGTTTTCTGATATTCGATCATTCGGAAATCAATCATTCAACCAACTCATTTTTTCTTTTTCTTTATCAACAATATTTTTGAGATCTATCGATACTTCAAAACACAAATGTTCCATTCATTTGAAAAGTTATTCTTCTAAAGTATATTTTCTTCTATCTCTCTCAAATCTACGAAATCTGTTACGAAATCTGGAAAAATTCTGAGAAAAAGTATAAAATATCGCATTCGTTTTTGTGTTTTCCGCTCGTATTTTTGGGTGAATTTTCAGATTTTTGAAGTGTTTTTCAGATGAAAACGAAGAAGAAAATGGGACATAGACTGACGATAAACTCATCAAGTACTCATCCACTTTTCTCGTTTAATTAATTTCGATTCGAATGAAAATCTTTGCGAAACGGATTGCATTGTTCGACATACTTTAGTGTTATAACTTAGACTGTTTCAATTTTCCAGATCAAATCAAAAAGTTTCGAAAAAGTATCTTTCAGTTTGATGTTCATCATGTAACTTCTGAAGAATTCATCAGAAAAGAGACTGAAAGTTCAAAAGTTTATTCAATTTATCCCTTTTGTTTCCATTTTGACTATAGTTTCATCGAAAAAAAAGCGTATTCAAAGTTAGAATTGGAAGAGAACGATCAACCGATGAGTGGATAAATTGATCCTCTTTGTACATATTTTCATTCATTTTCCACTCATGATTCTCTCAATTTTTCTATTTCTTTCCACATTTTCTCTTATTTTATCTTATCCAATTTCGAATGATTGTGAAGGATTTATGAGTTATGAACAGGCGTGTAATAAAATTATTCTGGAATTAATTGCTGATTGGTCATCAAAAAAACCATTTCCAAGTGTCAGTCAATCGAAATCTTTGTATTCTGAATGTCGAAAAGCAATCGTGAGTCTCATTGAAAAATCTGATTTCCTAAAAAATAATCATTCAGGATTGCACAAAAATGATAAATTGTCCTGAGAAAAACAAGGAAATTTCCAAGAAATTAGAAGATTTGGGAGAACTTTGTAGTGGAATATTCGCTTTTTCTAATTCATTTGGAATGTGTACAACGACTGTAAATTTCAGTTTTTAATTCAATTGAAACATTATTTTTGTAGATCAGAAGTAAAGAATCTTCGAGAGAATACCCATGTCTCGCGTATTGGGATAATTTAGTAAGTTCTGAAAGAGGAGTTTATTTGAGAGAATATCAATTGAAGGATCAATCTCCGACATGTGAATTCTTCGAAACAGATTATGATTGTGCTCTCATGTTAGTTGAAAATCAATGTGGAATACAGGCTTTGAATGAAATGACAAAAAATAAAAACTTCATTTCTGAACATTTTGGATGCAAATCTTCAACCAATTCGCCCGTTAATAATACGAAATTATTGAAATCAAAGAACAATTTCGATGATTCTTCAGAAGAAAAATATTCAATTCTGAGAAGTTTAAATGAATAAAAAACATTTTATTTGTTATCATTGCAAGAAAGAAGTCTCACACGGTCTTCATTTTTCACAAGATCTTTCACAGATTCATCTCCACATTTCTCTTGAATTATCTTCTGAAGCTCTGAAAACTCTCCATCCGACAGTTCACATTTCGGTTTTTCTTGACCTATTGTCGTGTTTCTCAGTGTGGTCAAATCGAATTTCGTCTGAAAAAAAGATTTTAATTCAAAAACAATTCTTCCGTTTCTAATACCTTTTCGATACATTTACTGAATGGGCCCACATTAAATCCGTATTCATCGCATGCAGATTTTAAAAACATTGTTCCGATTCCGACTAAACTTTTCAGAAAATCAGGTAAAATGATCGTTTCCATACAATTCTGAAAGAATCTTTTTCATAATTCAATCGAATAAATGAATGACAAACCGTTGTATCAATGCACATTTCATAGAATAATTCCATATTTGCAATGGTAACATTTCCAAATTTCTTCTGTTCCAATTTCAAATTATGAAGAATATTTTTCATTTTATTCACTTTCGAAAGACAATTTTCCGGCTTTTTTGAAGAAATTAAATCGTCACATTTGACAGAAAAAAATAGGAAGAAAGAAGAAAATAATACAAAAGAGGACAGTTTCTGGGTGTTCATTTTGAATGAAAACGTAAGAGAAATGAACGATTTCTCCGGGATCCGGGAAAATGTCCTTGTCAAATGAATTTATCGCTTTGTATCCATTTATTGAATCAAAGAGACACGGATGATTTACAATATCAAAATAGATAAGACAACGATTAATTATTATTATGTATTCTCGAATGAGTGCAGAGAGTACTCCTCACATGAATCTCATTTTCTATCATGTTTTTTGCTGCAGAGGATCCACATTTCTTTTTGACTAACTGGAGAAGTTCCGAAAATTCTTGATCATTGAGTTGACATCGATCGAATTCGTTCGGAGAAATGGTTGAATTCGGTTTAATTTCGAAGAATTGAAACTGAAAAACTATAAATTTCATTGAAAATGCGCGAAAACTCACATTCGAAAGACACTGAAAAAAGTCTCCACTCTGATATCGAAATGAATCGCAAATCGGTTTTATACGGATACGGAAAAACGTTTTCCATTCTTCGATTGATTCATTTTTTGATTCGTTTTCATTTAAATTAGCAAAGCAATCGATTGTTTCCATACATGCAGAATACAGTTTCTTTGTTTGTTGAATCGTTTTTTGTGGAAATTGATTCCGAGAAATTACTTCGTTTAGAACAGTTTCAAATCTTTTCATTTGAACTAAACATGAATGTTCTTCAACTGTTTTTTGCTCGTATTTGACATAAATTTGAGGAAATGAGAAAAGAATAATGAATGTGTTCCAATATGAAACCATGTTTGTGACACGTTTTTGTGAGAGTAAAAATCGGTGTTCATATACCGTCTGTGCATAAATGTTCAATCAATACACATTTTCAGACAAAAGACACTCTTCACAACTACGCGATAGTATTCATTCGAGTTATCGAGATATATGAATATAAAGAGATAGAATATCTGGATATATTTGAATGATTCCTGAAAATACTTTTAGGGCCCTCTTGAGTTCCTTTATGTGACAATGGAAACATGAAACAATCAAATAGTTGAAAAAGAAGAATCAAAATGAAATGAAAATCTTTTTTCTTTATTTGAAACGGTCGATCGACCGCCTGAAACTCGATGGATCCTTTTTTCTTGTATTTTAAAATGAATGAATACTATGTTTCCTCTTTCATTTTTTTTAAAAAACACGTTTTGCTGAATTCACCAGCCTTAGGTCCATCCTAAGCCTTTTTTAATTTTTTGTATTGTCACCTAAAAAAATTTTCCGAAGATATATGAGAGAACAATCATTATTATTTCGATATCACTAATGCGACTCAATTTGTTTCCAATTTTGGAATATATCATTTTAACTTTCGATTTCTTTCTTTCAATAAACTTATTCAATCTTTGAAGTTGTCTGTTTTATTCGAGAAATAAGAAGCCAATCACCACTTGAAAAGAATAAAAAACGGTTGAGAGATGACGTGAATTCGTTGAAAAGGGGAAGAGACGAAGATCTGAAATGGAAACAAAACATGAAATGAGAAACAGTAAACAATTGAAAACACAAAAGAGAGAGAGATGATAATTATCGGTCTCTCTCCCCAGCTACAGTACTTATTCATGCTTGACGCCTTCATTTTATACAGGTTATCCATGTCAAGTACGTGAACATTCATTTTCATTTTCAACGTGAACCAAAAAACGAATGATCTTTATTTTTTCTTGCATCTTCATATGTCCGTTGATGTTTATTTACATGCCTTTCCACGTGTCTTATCTTATCAATGAAATTGAATGACCAACTTCTTTTTCATTCTGTACTTTGTTTTTCAATTTATAAAATGCGGAAAGAATTCATTTTGGAAGTGGAATCGGAAGAGAAATCAGGAGGAAACTTGTTTTGAAGAATGAAAATAATTGAGAAAAAACAAACTTTGTTGTATCTGATTCCCCATTTTTTACATTTTCATTGACCTTATTATTTTCGATTTGTTCTCATTTTAATCACAACTTTGGGCAACAGTTCACCACTTTTTCTTCTGAAAATGCTTCATCAGAAATCATGTGGAACGTTCTCTTAGTTCAATCGAAATTCAATCTTTGAGAGAACAACTTTTGAAAATAAATTCTAGGTTTACTGTCTATCAATTCTCATTATGGAACTGTTTTCCTTTCATCGGATGTCTTTAAAACTCAGAAATTGAGAAGAAAAGTTTTTGATTTCAAAGGATTCATTTTGTTGAAATCATTTGGACATTTCAAGATTACCAAATGGAATACTGTAAACAGTTGAATGAAAACAACTGAAAAGTCATTGACTGTTGATGAGAACTGCACATTTTCTAGTCTCTTCTTGTCTTCTCTCTAATCATACAGAATTATTTTATGATGCTCATCACAATTTAAAATCAACTTCCTGAACAAAGTATGGAAACCTATAATTGAAGATCACCCAAATGAACTCATCTCTCCCCTGCAATATCATTTCCCCTGAGAGAACTGTTTTCCAGAATTCTCGTGTTTAGAAATGATTCAGCATTCTCTCTCTCTCTCTCTCTCTCTCTCTCTCTCTCTCTCTCTCTCTCTCAATACTTCTCGTGTGTTCATCTGCAAAACGTTGGCTCCACTCTACCATTGCTCTCTCTCCACCGTCTCTTCATTTCACACACTATTTCTTCTGCTTATCATTATGTTTATTGAATCCATTTCGAAAACTGATAATCCAAGATACAATACAATTCAATGATAAGAGAGAAAAATGGAAAAGAGAGTTTCGAATCGACATTTCATTTCAGTCGTTCTTCTTCTTCATAATGGAAGAGTATCTCGAGAGTTTATTCGTCACTCTCAAAGCAATTCTTCTTCTTATTCTATCAACAATTCGAAATATTTTCCCAACTGGATGGTTGCCACGAAAGGATGTCAAAGGTCGAAAGATTTCACTTTTCTCTTTACATTTCATCCAATTATTTCAGGTCAAACAGTTCTAATTACTGGCTCTGGAAGTGGATTAGGACGTCTCATGTCATTCGAATTTGGTAAACTCGGTGCTCGAATTGTTCTTTGGGACATCAACGAAGATGGAAATCTGGAGACATTGAGAGAATTGGAATCACGTGGAGTTGAGGTCAGTGGTATAATGTTTTACATTTATTAAACACTGCGCTAAAACGTTACAAATTTCAAACTCGAAGCATTGATGAGAGAGATGATCATATTGATCCTCTCTTCACAACCTATTTTAATTCTAGAAAACTATGGGAAGACGCGTAATCTTTTTGAACAGTTAGAGATGGGGAAACAGATGTGAATGGAACAAAAAGTACAACATTATTCTACTACAACACGTTTTCAGAATGTATTTAGAAAATGGGGGTTCGGGGGCCAGAAAACGGTAAAAATTAGAATTTAAGAAAAGAGCGAATTTCGAGAATCTACAGGAAATCCTAATTACATACGAAACTGGACGGCGAGTAGAACAAAACTAGTTACTTAAGAAAACGGCCAATGTGACAAATGGAAAGACAAACTAGATGAAAGAAAAAGAAAATCGAGATTATGAATTTGAATCTTAACGGGTGAGAAAGAAAAATGATTAAGGTGATTTGAGTATTCCAAGGTGCGTATGTAAATTTTAATGAGCTTCAAGCTGGTCTTCGTCATTCGGAGCATCATGGCTAAATTGACAGCCGTCACCAAATGGACATGAACCACCGGCCGCGAAGAAATCGCATTTTCTCATGAAAGACGGAGTTTGACTGGCCAATGGAGTAAAAAAGGATGGTGATTGTTTAGAAAAGTAGTCATCTGCAACTCTTCGTTATTTTTTAATAAAGGTTGTTCACACAAACCTAAGCTTGGCGTTTTTTCGTCGATGCAGAAGAATTTAGAAGATTTGCAAGAAGATGTTTCGGAAGACTGTGCTGAGTATTGTGATGTTGTGAGCAATGTCTCCGCTATCTTGAGAGTATCAAAATCGAACATCGTCGTTTTGCTATTTTCGTGTGCCTTATCGAGTATGTTTTCGTTGCTCAACAACTCCATGAGCGACAAAACGGGAGTGGAGCTCTCACTGATATTATGTTTATCTGAAATTGTTAGCTTGAGTTTGTCAACAGAAAGTGGTATACCTTCTTTCACAATTCCGCTCGATTCTAGCATCTCTTCTTCTGTTATAGGAATCTTTTCTGAGCGAAGCGCCTCCATTTTTGTGAGCAAGCTAGAATCTGAATCAGTGTTCTCTCTAAGAGAACTGAGAAATCCACCCGAAGCTTTCTTGGGTTTTGGGCTGAGCCAGATCGCGAAATTCTCATCAGATGGCAACAGTGATTCGAATATTTTTGGAGGTGCTGATAGTTCGGGCAAAGCAGGCATTGGACACCCGAAAGAAAGATTTGAATGTTGACGGAAATGAGATTGCTGTTGTTGTGGATGTGGCTGGGAAAAGAAGTGTTGCTGCTGATGTGAGAGACTGTGATGTTGTGACTGATGACGAGATTGATTGAAATGTGGAGAGAATGGAGAGTACGTATTTTGAATTTTCGAGCGAGACTTTCTGCATGAACAGTCTGATCCGTTACTTTCTGAAGTAGCTCATTAAAGACAAATGGAGAACATAAAAAGAGCTCACCGTAATTCGACAGCCCATTGCTGTTTGAGAAGAACTGAGTAGACATTGATGGCGGTGGTTGGCTGGATAGAGTTCCGCTGTTAATCAATTCGTTCTGAACATTTTGATAAACTTTGAAACACAGTTAACGCCAACAAACCCAAGTTTCTCTTGGAATATCTCGCTCGTTAAGCATTCCATGCTCTAGCATGAAACGAAGACATGACAAATCTTTCATTTTCAGTTTTGCTACAAGTCTTCCTATTTCTGTGTCTGCCAACGGCATATTGTGATGATCAGCAGATCCTCTCAGTCCACAAGTTTCTATATCTTTTTGACGTTGATAAATTTCGCCAGCCACATTCCAGATAGCTTGTTGGAACGGTGGAGCGTTACAATGACCTGCTGGCATATGCATATTTTCTCTTGTAGAACGACTGCAAGGAGCAGACTTCTGAGAAGATATTTGACGCTCAAAGAAATTGCAGCTACTGCTCCCCGAACGACAAATCCGCGCATGTTCTGGACCAGAAGGGAACGTTGTTTGTTGCAAAGACATTCCTTAAAATCAAATTATTACTGCTCAAAAAGAGAAAAAACCTCCAAGTTGTTGTGACGAGAAATTAATTTGGTTCATTTGGTGGGGTCCTCGACTGAACGGACGATGATTAGCGTTCAATGAGGCGTTTTGAGTTGTATATTTATTCGAGAACGCAGGTGGTTGTGGATGGACGAACGGATTTGAGGACTAAAAGTGGTGTTAAGCTCGTACAACAATATAAACAAAACTCACAAGCAGCCCCAAGTCGTCAATATCGTCGTCTCTTAGTAACTTCCCGGAAGAGTGTCTTTTCTCGAAATAATTGTCTAGAAGAAACTTTCTTTCTTGGTCTAAATCCACTACGTTCTTCACAGTGGTTGTGGAAGATGATAACATTCCGGTCGACTCATTTTCTTTATCTACAGACGATATAAGGTTCGATCCAGCAGACATAGATATCCATCGTTCTTGAGCAGGCGAGAGAGGCATTGAGTCGTTAGCTGGTTCCTTGAATGCGATGTTAGAAGGAATATTGACAGTCAGTCCTTTAACATTGGTCGACATTCTCTTTGGTGGCAAAGCTTTCAAGTCATCGGAATGCTTCACAACTTTCGTCAATTCTTCCTTAGAAGCTTCAAGACCTCTGAAAATGTATTGAGAACTTTTCTCCGACTCTCCAGTGGTTTTCTCCTCGATCACACGATTATTACGAGGCATGCCCTGAAAACGTTTTTTGGTGAGATGCATATATCTATTTCGAAACTGACAATTTTGCGAAGATCGTCTTCCCCATGTGCATACCAACACGCATCTCCGTAAGTACAACTTCCTGAACGTTTCCAGTGATCGCAGATTTTTGTCTGAAACTAGACGAGATGAAAAGAGGAATAATCGAACATATTTGAACAGATCGTTCTAAATAGGAACCTTCGTTAAAGCCGGATTATGCTCTCTACTCGAAAATTTATTTAACAAAGTTTTTATTTTTTCTTCTTTGGGTGACACTGCTGACCCACTCCGACTCCAGTGTGACCAGTAAAACTGAATGAAACCATAAATACTCGTTTTGATCATAAAAATTACCAACCGCTTGATTAGAATTAGGAGGTGCATGGGTATACCGATTAGACATACAATCCGGTACATAACACGGATTATTATTATGAGTACCAGACATACTAGTTCTTTCGAAATTCCTACTTTGATCTGATAAATCATCCACTCCGGGAAGAAACTTCTGGCAAGAAAACTCCTAAACTTTTGAATTTTCTAACCGTTACATCTGTTTCAATAGTTACAAGGGGTTTAATATTACGTGGAGTGCCCCCGAATCGGTTGCTTTGAACAGATGGTTGTGAGCTCCCAAAATACATGCTCTGTCCGCGGATGGAGTGATTAAACATTTCGAGAGCTCGATTAGGTGAGTATTTGAAAGTATAAAAATTAATAGAAGATCATTGAAAATTCATAAATGCGAAACTGATAGGATCAGCTCTTTTTTTGGTTTTTTCATCCTAGGTTTCCACGGACTTTACTCGTCGTTTCTTACTTTTGGCTTCGGTCCGGATTTACCAATGGTTGTCGATTCGTTGATAACTGCCTGCAACTCCTTCATACCGTCGGTGCTGAAAAACTGTATTTCAGAGGCGATTTGTTTCTGAGAAGGTACTTAGAGTTTTCCTGAGGCTTTTTGGTAACCTCTAACTTTGAAAGAGACATTTATTTACAGAGAAATGCGATTAGAAGCCTGAAATGTAAAAGAAATTACAAGAAGCGCGAAAATTTATCGAAAATAGGTTGAAGCGAGTAGCAAAAAATTATTTAAGGAGAATGATAAACAGTATGATAGGTGTTCAAACGGAGCATCGTAGTCATTTTTTTTCTCAGTCTCTCTTCATTTTATATACTTTTTTCAGGCAAAAGCATACACGGTTGATCTATCCGACTACAAAGAAATTAATCGTACTGCTGATCTTGTTAAAAGAGATATTGGAAAAGTAGATATTCTGGTTAACAATGCCGGTATTGTTACTGGTAGGAAATGTTGTAATTCCGAATTCACATTTACGCTTTTTCAGGTAAAAAGTTACTTCAATGTCCAGATGAGCTTATGATTAAAACAGTGGCAGTTAACACGAATGCACTATTCTTCGTAAGAAACTATAACTGAAAATCTAAATAAAGCACGCTAACATTTGAAGACTACAAAAAATTTCTTGCCCGCAATGCTCGCATCGAATAAAGGACATATTGTAACCATTGCTTCCATGGCTGGAAAGTGTGGAGTAGCTGGATTGGTAAGTTTTCAAACCACAACTGTTTAGATCAGTGTCCGTCAATTTATATTTAGGTTGATTACTGTGCATCCAAACACGGCGCTGTTGGTTTCAATGATTCATTGGCATCAGAACTTTATTCTTTGAAAAAAGATGTAAAAACGACAGTGGTTTGTCCAATCTACATCAACACTGGAATGTTTGACGGCGCTGAAACTAAATGGCCTACCCTCCTTCCAATTATGGAACCAGAATACGTTGTTGAATGCATTATGGAAGCTGTTTTAACTGACAGAGCTTTCTTGGCGATTCCAAAATTCAGCTACATTTTCATTGCTCTTGCAGGGTAATACTGTTCTCTTAGAGTCTGATGATTCAATCAGTTTCCAGCTTGCTGCCCACTGAGGTTATCAGCTTATATGGAGAACACTTTGGAATCACGCATTCAATGGATCATTTCAGAGGACGCCAGGCACAAAAAGCATAGATTCTAACTTATTTATTATTACTTCATTGAATGAATGATAAGTGTTTAAAATGGAATTGGGCGAATCGGCAAAATTTATCTCATACCAGTTGACGATAAAACAGCGAGAATATGTGAACAGTGACAACGAAGTTAGACAAGAAAATGATAAAGAGCTAATTCTCAACTTGAACCAGTTTGATATGTGTTGTGTTGTTCCGCACTGGATTGTAGAATGTGCAGTAGAATTTATGGAGAGGCTTAAAAATATTTGTTTGAGATTGAAATTAAACTCGGTTCAGAAGAAGTGAATTCGAAATCAAGTTTAAGAATAATTTTTGCAGTGTCATTTGTTACAGTTATCTGTCAGAGAACCCATTTTAAATCTTACCTGCTTTTGTACATCCGGTCTCTTTGTATTACTATAAGTTGCAATCCGGTGATTGCTGCATTCATCAAAGGCTTCAGACGTATTCATTCTAAGAACAAGATTCGGGAAATTCGCTTTCAGAAGCTCACGAGCATGTTCATTCCAAACTTTCAGAAAACAATCACTGACATCCTCCATGAACTGTACCCAGAAAACAGTTTTACCTGTTTCTAGTACCGGTTTGTCTCTCGGTCCCCAGATGTTTCTCATCATGTCTCGCATTGTGAACTTCAGCCAATTGGCCTGAAGCATAAACTATATGAATGAGCATCAATAAATTAATAACATACAGTTCCAACAATTCCTCTGAAATCTATAACTCCAGATGAGATAAACAGAACTCTACTGGCTGAAAACATGTTGAATGCGATTCGCCCTTGGTGCAACCATGAAAAACTTCCATTGCTGTTACTTTGAGATGCAATAGAAAGTAATGACAGATTACTTCCCATTCGAAATGGTCCATCACAGGGATCTATCCGCAAATCGAAAATCGGTGTGAATTCATGTTGTAACTCTCTGTAAAGCAACTCGATGTCAAAATGTTCTAAAACTGGAAAATATGTATTTTATTCACCTGTCCAATTTTCCTGCTTCTTGATATGGAGTTACATGAACCTGGTCGTCAAACCGATCAAAATTGTATGTTGCGAAGAAAGCTTTATGGAATACATTCGTCTCCTCCCAAGCACATCTTTGAACATAGTAATCGTTTTCCATGAACTTGACTACTTCGAATTCCGCAGATTGCACTCTGGAATCAGCGAACTTCGCATGGAACTTTCACTTTATGTGATTAATGCGAAAAAAATGCTTAGTATAACTTGAACGGTTAGACTCCGTTCAATTCATATATTAAAATTGATAGTTACAGATGAATCTTTTAATTTTTGGATAACGTACTCCCATAACTTCAGTAACAACTGAATAACTTCTAATGGCTGCGGTTTTGGGTGCTCGTCCCGATACGATGCTAGTGTCTGTACAGCGAAAATGATGTTGTCGCATCTGATTCCTCCGAACTGACGAATGAAACTTTCTCTATCGAACGTTTTGTTTTCACCGACTGTAATTGTGTATTGAAGAGCAATATCGGCAAGAAATCTGAAGGAAGGAAGACTAACTGAACTGTACAACATTGTCAGCAACTCACGCGTCAGTGCAATACATTGCTCCGTAGCTTAATTGTTGGTCGCATAGTGCATCTTGTGCCATTTGAAAACTCAATGGTCCAAACAACGTCCGACAGCTTCGAACAGTTTGAATGCATTGATTACAGTTACAGTACTCCATATCAGGATGCATACTGTTGAAAACAGTTAGACGATTTGTCCCTGAATACTAATGAAATGCTTTGCTTAATGAAGAATACGAATTTTACATGAAGGGGGAAGTGAACATGGCTTGAATGTCCAGCTATCATAAATCTTGAAATTTTCAACAATTGGATCGAAAGTATCAGCCAACCATCTGAATAAATATATTGATAAGAGTGCCTTTAAAAGCTCTAACCGGAAGAATCTCTGCAGAAAAATGGCGTCTAATGAATCTTCTGATGGCAGATCTTCTGGAGCAGGCATTTCCTCGTCTAAATCATCTTCAATATCATTCCTTTCGTTCGGATTTTCTTCTGGATTTCGCTGAGCTTGGTTGGCTGGTTTCTGGTGCCTTGCAATCGTAAACTCGTTACAACGAATAAAATGACTGAAACGATTTTATTGTTTTTCAGAGAAACTTTTAATATAGTTTCTTACTCATCAACATCAACTTCAATTCTTCTGAACTCTATACGGAGGGTGGCACAAACTGCTTGATTAAACTGTTCATTGACCAGCTAAAAACACGTTTTATTTATTTTATTTGAAAATATGTCAAATTACTTATAACACTAACCCGTAGTTCAAGAAATCCCCGCAAATCTCCTTGTCGTGTACGGGTTCCAACAGTATACAACTGAAAACCTTTCTTATTATTTTTAAACATGGATTGGTCGAACCTTTTTACGCTGTTGTTCTATAACGGTTTCAAGAATTTTTACTAATAAATGAGAAGTTTTGAAGGTTTGTTGAACCGCTTCGTTCTCATCACCCGAGATTTCCGCTGTGTCATCATCCATCGTAAATTTTCTTTTATCTAAATTTTTCTTTTGGAATTTTTTCAATAGCACAACCAGTAGGAAAAATAAAATTCAGATTTTGAGACCTTCTCATGAGCATGCAACAAAACTATATCTCTGTTCTCTCTTTTGTTACACAGTCTCTAAGCCTTCGGCAGAGCGTAACTGCTGGCAAAGATTCTTATGTGGAGACGAGTAATTTTTCCGGGAAAAAAGCACCGGAAGAAAGGGCGGGGCTTAGCCGCAATTTTGTAGCACAGGTTTTCAGGTGTTAATTAAAATGAAACTTGTTTCTCATGTAAAATTGCTGTGTAAACTCCTCTCTTTTATTCGAAAAAAATAAAAAATTGGATTCTCGCCTTTCTCGGTTTCATATTCTCGGTTTCAATTCATATGAATATTCATGGTAATAAACCGATATGGAAACAAATCAGCGTACAGTTGCTCATTAAATTTTGCAAAAGTTGGACCCATCAGTGTAACTATGACATTTAGCGATCAATGCGGCCAGCTCACGCTATAGTTTTATCATCACTTGGAAAGCGCTGGGTTCGAACTTGCCAGCGGCACGCGGCCAAACACCCTCCCAATTGCGCTACGAATGTCAACTGAGAGGAGCGACAATTGGACACACATCAATACGAGGGTGTTGGCGTTTGTAGAGAGGCATATAAAGAAGAGAGTTTTTCTTTTGATGGTTTTTTTTTCGAAAATGGCTTAGAAATTGTGAATAAAGTTGGAAAAAGGGAGAAAATATTCCTACTCAAACTCCTCGATAGTTTCTTCAATGTTCGCTTTCTTTTTCTGGAAAAAAAATCGAAAATGAAAAATAAATATTATTTTAAGGTTTACCTTTTGTTCAATCGGTTCATACCCTTGTTTCATGCTTTTCCATGCCACTGAAACTACCCAAAACAACTTGAAAATAACCGAAATACATATAAAAAGGGTGTAGAAAAGCATGATCGAAGTGACTTTTCCCTGGTTGAAATACTTCGATAAAACTGTAATTCTAGTGTATTTTATGAAACGTTTTTGATGAAAATGCCTTCGTTTTCGAATTTCTCGTTGCTCGGATCTATGGTGTCGAACAAGTATTCAGAAGGATTTTCCACCCATCTGTTTTCATAAGAATATCGTCCTCCTCCGTCATCGTCTTCTGAGAAAATGAGATGTTCATTCAATGAGTTCGGCACTCACTGTCTGGTTTGTTCGAAGAGAAATACTCTAAAGAGCTGGGCATCTGATGCGAAAAATACTTCTGAAAAGGAATTCTCTTCATGATAATTATTGTCTTCGAACGTACATAGATATCAGAAAATGAATTCGAGGGGATCATTTTTCGGTCATCAAAAAGATCTGGAAAGTATATTTTGAAAGGAAAAGATTTGTTCTAAACCCAATGAACGTGACAATTCATAAGCAGGAAAACATCCAAAACGAACTTCCAGTAGTCCGTTTTCCCGTTTAGAATCGATTCTTTTTGTGATCACACCGCATTTTGGAGCAAGTGTATTACAGTCGATTTGATGGTATTTCTCTTTACTTTTCAAGAATTTTCCGCCAGAAGTCATCACTTTCCCTTCAATACAACGCTGAAAACTTATAGAATTTCATACTGTCAAGGAGTTGAGACATCAAAGTTTGGCTAATGAAATAGAGTATTTCCTTTTCTGTTCTCACACTCACATCTCCATTCAAACCCAATATTTCCAACTGTTCTTTCACTTCTGAATCATTGAGCATTAGTCCATCGACTTGATATTTAAAAAGAGAAAACGAAAGAGAAAGTAATATAAAATTCATTAGGAACGAATTTAGAAATGATTTCATCTTTTTTTCTTTGCCCCGTGAATATATTTATAAAACAGTAATAATCATCAAAAATTATTCATTTCATGAGAATCATCTTCTTTGAAATTTCTGTAGGATTGCAGTGATAAACTTCATTTGTGTTGAAACTAACATGTAGACAGTGTCTCTTATTCTCTGTGCATCAATCTGAAAACTCAAAATTCAATGATCACCAAAGAATGAATATAACTCGCCTCGAGAGTCTTACTGTCTCTTGCTATTGCAGTGAATTCGTCGAAACGAAAGTTTCTGACAGTCCATGACTTCTTGATGATTATATGTAAACCATGGTCATTTACTCCAACCAATCCTTGTCCTGTTCCCATATTCTGCAAATAATTGGCTGTAATTGTTCACTTTCAGTCTGTTGTTCTCGAATACTCTTGACCCCTCTCTATGTCCGTCTGTCACTTTTTAAATGCATGTTCTTCTGTGCCGTCTGTCTTCCATTTCAAACCAGGTGGTGGTGGTCCCTTGTTCTTTCTGTCTATTCACATTTCCTTAATACTTTCTCCCTCACTCCTCCCCTGTTCCCTCAATTCAAAATCTGTTTCCTTTGGATAATTTTAAAGAAAGAAAAGGGTGTCAATCGACGGAGCACTTCAGAATCCGGAAGTCTTCTTAAAAGAGAAAAGAGCGTGAATTATCCCACACTTTCCATACGAGTAGTGACTAAACTCGAAGAAAGTTCATGGAGAAAGGAAACCGATTAGAATTCTATTTCAAGTGTTCCAATGGGATATTTTCAAGATATAATGGATTCTAGACTAGAAGAAATGAGAGAGAGAGAGAGAGAGAGAGAGAGAGAGAGAGAGAAAGAGAAAGAGAGAGATTTAAACAATCAAATCCCCCATATTTTGTTTTCATCAACCCTATAATAATCGACACACACACATTTTCATTTCCCATGCCAATGATTTCTCTTTTTACAGGAGGTCATTCGATTGAATTCAATGCTTCTCGATTCATTTCCAAGGACATTTCTCACTGTTTCCGTTGTTCATTTCAATCAAATTCTCTCTCCATATCTCACCTTTTTCGTAAACACATCGACGTCGAAAAACGATGCTCCGTATGTGACAAGCCCTCGAGCCATTGCCATGAATTCTGCTTCTAATTGCAAATCGTTCCGAGTCTAAATTCAATTTTTTTTTGAAATGTACCATCTAAAGTTTAAATATGTGTTACCTCATTCTTTTTAAGTTGTATCTTTAATCTTTCAGCTAATCTTCCTTTATCATGATTATCCAACACGTGTTGAGGGAATATATTTGATAAATTCTTCGCCCTGAAAGTTAGTTTCAATTAGGAATGAAGACGAATAGAATATATTTGAGTGTTATTGAATCCAATGAAAAAGTCCTTCATCTCTTTCAGAATTAGATAGAAATACTGAAATTCAGACAGTTTAAAGGATGGTATAGTTGTCAGTAAATCCACTATTCCCTATTCTCCCCAATCCCATTTCTTCTTTTTCTATTCATTCATTTGTATTCATTTTTCCTTTCGACCACCCAACTCAAAAAAAGTATTTCCGATTATTCTCTTCTAACAAGTTAGAACGAGCCTAGAAGATTTACATAAACGAGCGCACTTCATAATGGATAATCCCATTGTCAATAAGTTTTGCCGACGACTCTCTGCTCCTCCTCTTCAGTTCTTTTCCCCTATTTTCTCTTCAGAAAATGTACATTTATACTGGAAAAAAGAGATGGAAGGAAGACATTTTAGGGGATATACGCCCATCCAAATTTCGCGCCCCATTTCGGAATTGATGTATAGTCATGTTGTTCTTGTGCTTCCGACACCCTTCTTCTCTCTTCCCCTTTTTTTGCTCTTCCGGAAGAAGATAAAAGATTTTTGCATTTTTCTTTCATTTCATCATTTTCAGTCAATTCTTCTTATTTTTTCAATTTCAGTAAAAGAAGAATAGGATAAGAAAAAGAGGAAAAAGATGAGGTAAATGTCATCAATCCGCTCTAGGGAATTGGATTTCGATGAAAAAGTAGCACCTTGTCAATCAAAATGTGGGAAGAAAGGCGTCATTATTGACCTTTTGGAAGCAACATTCGAGTGTGGAGAGTTCCACGTTGATATAAAAAATATAAGAGAGCTTGATGGTTATTTTTCGAAGCTTCGATCGGGAAATTCCTTTTGTACAACTAGATCTCTCTCTCTCTCTCTCTCTCTCTCTCTCTCTCTCTCTCTCTTTAACACATATACTTATCCTTTCTTCTTCTGCTTCACAAGACAACATATGTAATATTGTTTTTATTATGCAACATTTATGCAATCTCTTCTACTCTTCCCCTCATTTCCAACTTCCATTTAGATTTCCTTCTGCCCTTTTCCCAAAGAATATTAAATGAAGCGTGAAACATACGTGGGTCCCGAAGGTCCCAAGGAACCGACCAATTTGTCTAACGGCGGTTTTATCCCTCCAGTTTTTTTTGTGCCATCATCACCCATAACAAGTTTTTCTTTCGTTTTCTTTTCCAAAAAGAATATTGCTTACTGGTCGAAAGAAGGAGTCCATGCAACTACAAAACCCCCTCTGAGTCGTAGAGACATAATCAAAAAAACAGAATTCGGAAGAACCTTCTTCGAATTTTATTTTTCGAGTTCTTCGCGGAGATGGGTTATTTGTTTGCGAACATCCTCTATTTTCATATCTTTTCGTCTCCATTTCTCTCACATTTAATTTAAATTTTTGGATGCTCATCTCGTGGTTAATCCACAAATGTTTCATTTTGAACCCAGAAGAGGCCCCTCTTCTCTTATTCCTTCTACAGACAATTTTTCATGTTGTTGATTGCTTTTCACTGCTCTCTCTTTCTCATTTTTCATCGCCTTCCGGGAGGGAAGAAACTTTTTATCTTTGGGCAGAAGAAGAAGAAAAAAGAAAACGAATAAGTCAGAAAGACAAAAAGAGGAAAAGAAGTTATGACTTATTATAAATTGTCTTGCACTTTCTTCTCTCATCGTCTCACCGTTTGCCTTTGGTGATTTACTGATTCAAATTCATTCGAAACTCGTTTTAAAAGTGCCTTTTGTGGAGATTCGAGAAGTTTTAGAATCACTATATTTCAAGCCGGCGACTATCATTTCAAATAAACAGATTCATTTGGAAATTAATTCAGAATTCCCTTCCTCTTGAATAAATCGAAATGATTGGAGGAAGTGTTTCAAAAGAAAGAGAAAACATCTTCATTTTCGGATCACAGTTTCATGAATAATTCAATCAGCTCGTCCAATTCATCCATCAATCACATCTAAAAGAACAGCTCTCCTCGTCCTCCTCTCTCTCTCTCTCTCTCTCTCTCTCTCTCTCTCTCCCATCATCAACCCAATCTCGTTGTCATTCGACGCCTCCTCTTCCCGGGATAATATGGTTCCATCTCTCCATAATTATGCAAATGAAAGTGTATGAGAGCACACCTGCATTCAAAAGAACGGACCATCCCCTTGGTTTCCTTTCTCTCACTAAACACTAAGCTTTTCCTTCAATTTACGACTTTCTCACCCGGACAACTCTCGTTTTTCTCTCCCTTCCATGATCCATTTCTCTCCAAATCCTACTATTCATTTTTCAATTATTTCCAAAAAAGTGAGAATTTCAAGAAGAAGTTTAGTAAGAAAGTAGAGTTTGAAAATAAACAAAACGTCTTTTCGAAGGACCTTCTTCTCCTTTTTATATGTACACTACTTCCCATTTATTTTTCAATTTCAGAGTAAAAGTAGACGGAAAACAGGACAGAATATCTCAAGAAGACTCTCTTCTTTTCCATTTTCTCCAAAAAAAGATACTCTTCATTTCGGGAGAATTCTCTCTTAAAAGGCAAAAGATCATATTACTGTAAACAGTAGAAAGGGATTATTACCCTTAATCCACTTGACACTCTCACTGTATTTGACCATCTTCTTCTCTTGCTCACCTTCTCGTTTTTAGTTTAAAAACGATTCGAAAGATGCCAAAGTCACAATCATTTTTGTCTCTTTTCTTTTGAAAGAATGCGATTTTGAACACACTTCTCAAGGAAAGATCTAACACTGTTTTTTATTCCAATTTTATTTTTTTTTCCAAAGTTTCCAGCTGAAGAGCATCTGTTAGTCAGTACTCACATCTGCCTGGTACATTCCTTTTTTCCAGTGATGACCCATCTTCTCTCTCCTTTTTTCTACATTTTGGCACCTGGCAGTAACCCCATTCTCGACGTAAGCTCCGCCCACTTTCCCGTTTCTCTTTCGCGCGTTCGCACTTCTCACACATTCATTCGATTCGTTTGAAACGAGGTGAAAAGGAAGTGTTTAGAATTTAATGAACCCAGAAGAACTCTTTTTTGAATTTGTTGTTCAACTATTCTTCTATATTTCCCCTTCTCTCATTGTCTTAGTTACCCTCCAATGGTAGTCCTTTTTCCTTTTTTCTTTTTGAAACTTTAAAAGTTTCGTTTCTTCGTTTATTCTGAGGTGGGGACCCCTTTTTTCTGCTAATCGTTTCGGGTTTCGGCAAAAAAAGGACGAAAAAAGGCAGAAGGCAACAAAATGAGAGGACATACGTGTGCTCCAAAATGAGCCCATCTCGAAATGAGTCTCTTTTTCCTCTACAACTCCCCCTCCTTCTCCTCCTCCTTTCTCCTCATTTTCCCGCTCATTTTGCCTTGTTTGGTCCTGAGCACTTCCATAACTAATTGCGGGGTCTCAACCGCTTTCTCCTCTTCTCGCAGGTGGGTCTCCTCTCGAATTTTCGAAACACTTTCACCATAAACAACTTATCAGAGAAACCTCGAAAGGTGCCAGTCTCGATTTGAAACCCTTCATTAGGCACCCGTATTGTGCACGGCTTCCTGCACTAAGCGCCCCGGTTTTAGAAGGATTTCACTTCAGTGTTCCCTTGAGAAATGGAATTATACCTAGCATTAGAACTATGACCAATTGAAAGTACGTTTTAGAGTGGCTTGTCTGAATATAGAAATCATTGGTTGTACTTGGGAATCAGAAATAAATGTGATTCCATTTCAAAATGGATTCTGATAATTCCCAAACTGTAATAAGTGGTGGCATTTGATATACGAATTCCCATAATCGTGAATTCTTTTCGAACGATTCGTGAACTCAATGCAGTCACCCAACTCATCAAAAATTGGTCAAGTGCTCGCCGGCTCTTCTTATAAATTCTTTTCATAAGACACTCTCCGCCCCTCTCACTTCTTCTTCTTCTTTCCTCTACTTTTCCTTTTCTTCTGTCTTTTCCCCCGCAACTATTCTCACCAATTTAATATTACTAGTTTAATTAACTTAACGTTTCCTTCTTACTCTCCATTCCGTTACATGTTTCTTTTCGGGTGTGGTATCGATATTATTACTTTATATCTAACCTCAATCCTCTAATAAATAATCTTGTCGCACAAGTGAGAAAAAAAGAAAAAAGGTCATCTGAGTTGATGAATGTAATTGAGTTTTTGATCAACCCGTAGAAAAAGCATGTTTCTCATTTCCCGTTTTCACTATTCTGATCTCCTATGTCAATCTCTTTTATCAATGGAAACAGTATTCCAGTATTCGTCTTTGAAATTTAAAAAGGGCTGAGACGGTATATGAAAATTGAGGATTTCTCAATCATTTACCTTTTCGAATAGTTAAATCTATTCTGAAAAACAGAATGACTCACGACGGTTTGAAATCTCTTCCATGAATCGTTCGGCTCACAATTGCCGCTAATTTTGTGAATTCCTCTTTTGAATTTGCAACCAAATGACCAGAAAGAAACGCATTGATTGCTTCGTCCAATAGAGTTGACCAAGCGAAACTGTTGTCGTCAACGTTCTGAAAATTCTTTCTTATTCGATTTTAGTCCTAAAACTCTATCATTTTCTTTCAAATTCACTTTTGTATCACTCATTTTTCTATTAATACATTCTGATCATTTAGCCGTTTTCAGATGAATCTCTCTCAACAAATTCTACTTCGACTACTCATTTCAATTTGTTTCTTTTCGATTGGTAAGTCTCTTTTCTTCTTCTTCTTTTTATTCTTCTTCGGAAACAGGTGTGTTCACAGCTGTGTTCGTTATTCAATTTCAACTTTTTAAAACAAAAAAGTTTTACGACAAGATTCTCGTCCCGTTTACGATTTTTATTTCCATTCAGCTGTGTCTGCTCTCGAGTGCATTCAATGTGCCCCAAACAGCGCGTGGTATTCGGAACAAGAAGAAGAAAGGTACGATTGAAATGAGATTCTTTTTTGAAATAAGAAGAACAATCTCTTTTGATTTCAGAAGAATTGAAGCTTGTCGTCAAGGATTGATTGCCCCAACAAAATGTTCGAATGCCTCTCATACTCACTGTATTGTCAACTGGTATCGAACCGGCGGAAGTTCCGGTAATTGTGTTTTTCCTCCCTTTCTCTCGCATCTAATTATAATGATGCCGACGCCTAATGCTAATTAGTGGTATCCAAATCGAGACAATACCGTTTTGCGGTCACCTCTTTTTCCCGCCCATTCCGTTGTTTTTGCAGAGAAAATCGTGACGAAAAGACACTGTGGAATGGAATCTGATGT
This sequence comes from Caenorhabditis tropicalis, assembly GCA_016735795.1. Taxonomy (NCBI): domain Eukaryota; kingdom Metazoa; phylum Nematoda; class Chromadorea; order Rhabditida; family Rhabditidae; genus Caenorhabditis; species Caenorhabditis tropicalis. The sequence goes on along the minus strand of CM028614.1, from coordinate 5,233,807 downwards.
GACGGGATGCACACTTTACAACTCAAAAATCAGTCGAAAAGTGCGAAGACACTTGCTCAGCAGAGATGATTCTCATGATCGAAAGGAATCTGTCGCTTCATTTGTTGAGGTAGAATCACTCTATTAGAAGAGCATAAAGATCATTTCACTTCCAGGTGTGTTCAACATCATGCCCATCTGGAGAATGTGTCAATTCATCAAATCTTCGTGGTGGAATGGTCTTCCCAATCGTTTTCGGAATCATCTATTCAGTTCATATTTTCTTCCATTGATCCTTTTCTTTTGTTCTTTCTAGATCAGTATCCACTCAAATTTTTCTCCAAAATCAAAAATTTTTCTTCTATCCAATACCTTTTTACGGTGTTTTCTTTTGAAATCTTCAACGACCGGTTTCCTTTTTTTTCAAATTTTATTCCTTCCATTTCTCTTTGCTCATCAGATAATCATTTACGAATTATTTGAAATAAATGAATAAAAAAAATGAAAAAACTCACAGTCGAAATTTCCATAATTGCAGTTGCATACGCATTCCTTTTCAGTTTCAATCGTGGCGTTTCAGTCGGAAGATCTCCATTTATCAGTTTTCGAATTGTTGCATTCCATTTATCAATTTTCAATTTATCATCAATCAAAGAATCTGCTTTCAATTGAAGAGCTGAACGTTCAAAACAATTTTCAGAATACATTCCAAGAACTCACACATCGATTCAGAATACAAAAAAATTGCGAAACAATTCATTTGTTCTTTGTTTAATTGCGTTTCTTCAGCTAATCTTTCTAACACTTCACCAACAGTTGCTTCTTCTGGCGATCTTGATTTTATACTGAATGGTCCAATTACAGTATCCACCTAAATATTATTTGTTTTTTTAAATAAAGAATTCTCTTTAAAACTCACATGAATTTTAGTTTTAAACAGTTGCATTTCGAGAATTTTATGAATTTCCGGATGATTGACAGAGTAATCAATCGGTCGATATCCTTCATTATTTTGAATATTAATATCAATTGAAGCATGAGAAGTTAACAGTTCAACCACGTATTCATTTCCATTTATAACTGCATACTGTAACGCTGTGGCTCCTCCTTTATTTTGAGCATTTATCTGAAGAACCATCAGAATAGAATTTTTTGTTTTTCTTATTTTTCCGTTTCTAAAGTCGAAAGAATCAATGAACTTACCGCCGTCATTTGAGGAGAATTTAAAAGTTCATTTACAACTTCTAAATGTCCGTGAAAGCATGCATAATGCAATGGTGTCCAACTATCGTCATCTCGTTGATTACTATCCATTCCAATTTTCAAAAATCTCCGAATTTCTTCTGCATTCCCATCTTCTGCTGCTTTGTGCAATGGATATAATCGACTTCTCATATCTTGTGATGTGTTCGAAGCGGCTCTTTGAGTCCGACATTGTTTGATTCCGGGATAGAAATAAACGCAAGACTACAAATAAACGAATCAAAATCAATTGAAGACTATAAAAACTTACTGTATCTTCACTTGAAAAATTGGGATTAAATGCAGGATTTATGACACTTATCGTAAACTTATTGTATCGTAACATTGCAATTTTAGCTATGTTTGCCACGTGGACTCTGTCATCTAAATCGGCCGACGCAGATGATATATTACTTCGAATACTGTGAGACAATTGCCTGAAATTTGAACTTTTTAAATTTGATTTCCGAAATGAAATCATACCGAATACATTGCTCTTGGAGTTCGATGAATGCCGGATTATGCACACATAATTTGATTCGAGATCTTGCAGATTCTTTCATAAAAAAGTTAGAGAAAAAGTAAGAATCCGATGATTGTGAATCGATTAGCCATCTTTCCAGTATCAGAATCATATTTTTTGTATGAATATCAAACATTTCAGGTTGATTGTAACATAAATTGACAAGTTTTTGTAGATTTTCGTATCGAGAGTTGGCCACATCGATTGTCTCTTTCACAAATACGGGAACACAAACTAATGAAAGACCGGGAACGTGTCCGAGTGATGGTTTCGTTGAACTCGATGGTTCATTCAAATCATCATGCAAAGGAATTCGAACTGCACGTCGAATTGTATTTCTAAACTTGGACAGATAAAAAAGTTTTTATTTTGAAACCTCACCCAGTTCGTTTGAAAAAATCATGAATCATATCTTCCGGAGTATTGACTTTTGATGGTTCAAATGAAAAACTCGGAAGTTTATAGACATCAGCGCCAACAGTATGTCCTCCTACAGTCACTCTTTTCATTATATTGTATTCCTAAATGAATTCATTTCATTTTATTTATTCATTTATTCTCAAATCACCCACATGTTTCGTTCCAAAGTTTTTCACAGTCGACGGCTCTTCTTTTATGCATATTTCGAAATCTTGACCCGTCGGAATTGCTCTTAAAAATATTTTGATAAGGATTCGTTGAAGAAGGGCGTTGACCCGACTCACTTATCGGATAATGCGCTTATTTTGAGTCGTACGATGGCGACTGAAACTTCCGCCATTTCACGGAAATCCGATGAACTGAAATTCAAAATATTTAACAAAAATTGTATATATTGCAGACAAATTGGGTAAGATTCTACAGTAGTCACTTTCTTTTTCAAAGCCGAAGATGGAAATCGGACAAATGGCAATTAAAAAAAGAATTATTGCTAATCAGATGAAAATAAAAAAAAACGGAAACATGGTGTTCATTTTGTGGTGAAAGTCATGAAAATAGTTGACAGGAAGCATTGGAATCTAAAATTGTCCAAAGGGTTATCAGTTATCAATTGCCACACCCAACTGTAGAGAGAAGAAGTGACGGAGAGATGGAAACAAACACAATTCGGCGGTCGGACAAGAATATCAGAGCATCGATCGATGTTTGGCGGCGATTTTTGTTAGCTAAGCTCTTGACACACTTCGTTTCTCTTATCGAATGTTTTATGATCAGTTGAAGTGGTAGTGAAGAGAAAAAGTAAGATTCTGGAGCAGAAGTCGTTTGAATGAATATATTGTAGTTGGAGGAATAATTGAAACTTGAAATCAAATGATTACAATATCAAGACATAAACTGAAAACGATAAGAAACCGAATCGTAAATGATGTTATTCTGGTAGTTTCATTTGAAAACTCCAATGCGGTTAAAATTTTATTTGAATCTAAAATAATTTGTTTGAATTGATAAAAGATTCATTTATGAGCATTGAGAAGTTCAATTCAAACGTCTCTTGAAGAGAACTTTGAGTCCAGCCACCGGAGCTCCACTCATAATCTTCTCTTTTCCTCCGAATCCAGCAGATGCTTTCTCAATTGTCAAATCAAGATTTCCGAGAACTTCGATTCCTTTCTCATCTTTCAGAATACACGGAGCCGCATTTCCAATATGAACAACAGTCCATCCACTCGATTTTCCTTCAGCCAATGGCATCCATTTGTATTCAAGACCCATACAAGATGCCTCTGGAACAGTCAATAACTGCATTGAACCAACTTCTGGACCCGCATTCTCTTGATTATTCTTTCCGAAATGAGCCATTGTTTTTCCTGCTGCACTCGGATAAGCACGTCCAAAAACTGGATCTCCATGCTTATACCAGAGTGCCACGTATTGCATATGTGGACCAGTTTCTGTTGTCAGAGCACGTCCGTCGGCTGGAACTGCATTCGCAGGGAAAGTGTCTCCATAACGAAGATCATACCAGAGATCGTCATAAACCTTCAAAAAGATCCTGAACTGATTTACAAATGTAATGGATTACCTTGAGACCAGTTGGAGGAGGTTTCAGATTACGGAAGATAGTCATGAAGTTACTCGTTGCTCCGCCCTCATACTTTTCAGTTGTTCCAGAATTCGAGAACAATGCAATCTCGGTGTTCAGATCAAGGAAACCGAGTTTATCAGAACCATCTTTCAGTTTTGCAAGAACTGGAACAGAATTTCCACATCTGAACAATATTCATTTCATTGTTTTCCTTTGTGGAATTCTCACCGAACGATCTCACGAACACCTTCATTATTCTCGTGTCTCTGTTTGAGAGGAAGCCATTCGTACCAGTATCCAAGTGAATTATAATCTCCTTTATATTGGAGAATTTGAATTTGTCCACCGAGATCTTGTTTTCCTTTCAACTCCGCCTTATTGTAAGGAAACGAGCACTCAACGACTCCATCGTTATTCCATGCACGTCCATGAATTGGTTTTCCGTGTTTGTACCAGAGAGCAACATATTGATTGTTCTGATTCGGAACACGAACAGGAGCTTCTGGAAACGGTGATCCGATTGGCTGGAAAGCCCATGAGTCTTCTTTTGCGGCAATTGGCATTTCGATTGATTTCAGGGAATGAATTTAAGACAAATCGAATTTTGTTATTTATTATTTTTCATAAGAGAAAAATGGATCATTCAATTGAAGCTCACGTAATATTTCAATTTGGAACAATACTTTAATTTTGTTCGAAAATCAAAAATTCCGTTTTTATAAAAATAAGAAAAAGTTCTATTAAACATGATTTATTACAATCAAAACATGAAAACTTTAGAAATAAATTAAGCCATCATAGCTCTAGCAACCTTTCTTCTCTTGTATGGTTGAGCAGCTGGAGCAGCGTCATGGCTCTCGGCAACTGGAGCTGGAGATTCGTAATCATGAAGTTTTGGTGGAGCAACTGGAGCTGGTGGTGGTGGATGTGGGGCTGTTGGTGCTGGAGCATCGTATCCTGTTGGAGCAGCTGGAGCAGGAGCAGATGTAGCTGGGGCATCATAACTCTTTGGAGCTGCCGGAGCAGGAGCATCATACTCGGCTGGGGCAGAGTCAGAAGTGGAAGTTGCAGCCATCTCAGCAGATCTTGGTGGACATGGACAATAGGCAGCATCAGCTCCAGGTGCTCCAACTTCTCCAGATCCTCCAACTGGTCCTTCTGGTCCTGGATGTCCTGGTTGTCCATCTGGTCCAGCTGGTCCTTCTGGTCCTTGTTGTCCATCTTGTCCATCTTCTCCTGGTTCTCCATCTCTTCCTGGTTCTCCTGGAGCTCCAACTGGTCCTTTTTCTCCTTGTGCTCCCTTTCCACGAGTTCCATTTTGTCCATTAGCTCCATCTTCTCCTGGTGGTCCTGGAAGTCCTGGAGTTCCAGCATCACCTTCTGGTCCATCTGGTCCTTGTTCTCCATCTTTTCCATTTGATCCATCAATTCCAAATTCACCGTCTGGTCCTGGATGTCCTGGGAATCCATCTGGTCCCGGTGGTCCTGGTGGTCCAGCTGGACACTTCACATCCTTATTGAAATCAGCCATACGATCTCCTTCAGTGGCGTCTCTTCCTGGATTTCCTGGTCTTCCAATCGGTCCATCATCTCCTGGAGTTCCTGGATTTCCTGGAAGTCCAGGTGGTCCGGCAGGGCAATCCTTTGGCTGTGGTCCACAATTACACTTTCCATCAGAAGATCCAGCTGACCCTGCAACTCCAGAATCTCCATATCCTCTTCTGAATCTCTGAAGGAATGTTTCGAATGGTTGAACGGCATCTTCACGTGGAACCATCGTAGTCCATGCATCTTCAGCGATAGTTTTGAACTCAGCGAGATCTTCATAAACTCCAGATTGGAATGAATGAATGTCATGAAGTACGAACAAAGCGGCAAACAATGCTATAAAATATATGAAAAATAAAATGAAAAGTTTCAAAAAAACGAACCAGGGACTATGGCAACTCCACAGAGTGCCACTGCAGTTCCAGCAACTAATTGTCCAGATGTTGTCATCTTCAGATGATGTCTTTTCTCAATAATTCTTTTCGTTTTATATCCATTTGAAAAGCTCGAAAAAAGTGGATTTGCGTGTTACATAATAGCCAGTTTTTGGCATTCGGATCTCTATCCGTCTACTTTTTTTCATCTTTTCCTCCACCTCTGTCGACTGGTCATTTCGCAAAGATAAGCCTCTCAATTCACAAGGCTAATTGTTAGATAGAACCTTTATCGTTCTATCTTTTGATACTCTTCTTTGACAATATACATATTTACGTAAGACCGTAATACTTCAAGAAACTTCGATGTTATATGAAATGAGCCTATGCGGTACATTGTTCGTTTGCTATGCAATTCGCTAATTTCGTCCCTGGCCATTGTTAAACTTTCGGAAATACTTTTTCGAAAGTTTAACCATTTTTTCGTCAAATAACGGCATTTTACAGTGTTAGAATTCCTGACTTCTCATAAACGTTCACATTACAATGAAAGTAACTATCCTCCACAACCTAAAATCAGTTCATTCTTTTGCAATGACCTCAGCGTCCAATTTATAATCATTGTTTCTAAGACGGCACTTCCTAGAACAGTTTCATCACTGGCCTGCAATACCCTTGACAACATTTGCCGTGGGGTCAATCGGCAACGCAACCGACGCCTCGCGGGTTCCGCCGTTTGCTATCAAATGTCTGCTAACTGACTCCGCCCACTTTTCGTTCTCTTCTCTCGATTGAGGAAACTTTATTGCAATTGTCAGTAAAAAGACAGAGGGTAATATAAAAAAAAGACAAAAAAGAAAAAAACTAGAGAATTCGAATGAAAATATACTATTCAATTGTTTTAACTTGAACACATTAGAAAGCTCAACAGAATTAAAGAAAGAAAACCTAGCAGTTTTCTTGTGAAATTTGAGGTGCCTCGAATTGAATTGGATAAGGAAATGGCATTGGATATTGGTTGAAAGCATTTGGGAATGATTGGTTCGGAATGTAATATGGAAGAAATCCTGGGGGATATTCAGAAAGAAACGGAGAATGTGTTGTAGGAGTCGATGGAGATTCCTGGAATTGAATTGATATTTTTGAATTCAAATAGTCTTCAGAATACCTTTTTCACGGTTTTCTTATCAATATCTTCAAAATTGAGATGAAACATGTTTCCGTTTTTACTGATGTGAGATGTATTTTGAGTTGATTCAGATTGAGACGGAGGAAACGGCGGCGGTGGATAATCAGAGAACGGAAATCTGTTATTTCTTTTCAATTTCTCTTTTCAGTTTTATTAATTGACTAACCCGTAAACCTCTTTGGGATCTGAGTTTTTGAAGAATTCCTCCGTAGAGCATTTATGTGACAAAGAGTTTGCAGGTGGAAGCATTGGAGGCGTTTCTGTCTTGTTTTCACTCATCCATGACCTATAAATGACTTCATTCATTCTTCAAATTCTTTGAAGTTTAAAGTGACAAACCAAGAAGGCATCGTGTCTTTTAATGAAGGTTTCTCTTCGCCCAGTGTATCTTGTTTCTCTTGACGACGGAATTTCGCTCGACGATTTTGAAACCAAACCTGGATGAATGTTGGAAATCGAAGTGAGTTGTTTCTGTTCGAGACCCCCATTCCCTTTCTATTTTCATTTGTCGTCCAAATAACATTTCTTATTATGAGGAAAACTGTTTGAGAAGAGAAATTAAATTGACAGAGTTTCCGAGTTTCCGCAAATTATAATATTTCTTTGTTTCCTAATTTCTTGAATTGAAGTTTAGTTCACTTTTCCAGACAGTCTCTCTTTTCACTCTTCTCTCTCTCTCTCTCTCTCTCTCTCTCTCTCACACACACACACATACATTCTCTTTTGCTCCCTCTCTTTCACATCTACCATATTCCAATTAAGCAAGTTGTCATTCGTTTTCCTCTTCTTCCTTCCACTAAAAGTGTTTTTCTCACTTCTTCTTTCTTCCACCACCTACCGTAATCCCATCAACCCCATTCTTCCGGCCTAAAATGCACTGTCGGAACATCTTCCTAGTCTCCCCTAAACACTCACTCAGTATGACAACAATGTGTCACTCCGTAGGTTTAATCCCTAAATTGGTACGTGTGGATAATAGAGAAGAAGGAGGAAGACATAAGGAAATATGAGGCGACAACGTCGATTAGTCAGATGCTTATCTCTCAACTCTTCATTGTGTTTTTGTTGTTTAAGACTACCCAAAATCACAGAGCATAAGGAAGTGTCAGGAAGGGAAAAAGGAGGTTAACTGCCAATTTAAACACGCTAATTGTTCCGGATCGGATCAGTTTTCATCATTTGACCTGCCATTGCAAACCAATGAACAGAAGGTGGAGAATGTGTCATTTCGAACTGATTTCAGGTGTCTCTCTAATGAATGAAATCCTCCAGGGAATGACATAATATTTGAAATCACATGAAGAATTCTTTTCACATGATATTACGTCACTTTCACAGAAATTTTCATCGTACTGTTTTTCTTTCTTCACTACATTTCTAAAAGTTGACTTATCTTTTTCGAAAACTTCGTCACTTGAAAAATGGAAGTGAAATACGAATCTTTTTTTTCTCTCTCAATGGGATAAAATAAAAGAGAAGAACAATACTAACTATTCAACCATGTATTTTATGATTTTTCATGAATTATTTCCCGTCGAAAAAAAAGAATTTGTTTTTACCTGAACTCGAACCTCTGGAAGCTGAACTTTTGCGGCCAAAGTTTCGCGTGAGTAGACATCCGGATAGTGTGATCTGTCGAATGCGGCTTCCAATTGATGAAGTTGAAATGTTGTGAATGTTGTTCGATTACGGCGCTGCTTTTTGTCGATTAACTTATCACGATTCTTTCGAGATTTCGGACGAATAGTATGTGATTCAAACGACGGAGGGAACGATTCAGCTGGCTTATATGTTGTGAATGAGGAGAATGCAGAAACTGAAATATGGGGATTGAATGATCTTTTTTGAATTATTTACTGAAAGTGATCAGTCTTTAATTTCTTATTACTTGATTTTTGACACTCAGTTTATTAGACTTTCAATTCGTCTATAGTTTGGAAACCCATGTGATATTTCTCTAATCCACCTCTAATTGGAACAGTGAAAATCAGAAGATAATTCTGAAATGAGTAAACAAAATAGAAGGTGTCACGAGGAGAAAAGTGAGCATAACAAGCACACGAAAAGATGAATAACAATCTTTTTACAACGAATACAGTGAGTAAAAATGATGTACTAATGTGTTCGTAAAGTGCAGTATACTTTTTGTTACGAGACAAGCATTCATAGAAAATATATCGGAATAAAATTGAAATGATAGTCAAAATCATTTTTTGAAAGGTAAATTATCATTCTAACGATCACACCCTCAGAGTTACTTTGGTTATAACGAATGCAGAGATCCGTGGCGCATTTGAGAATCGATTTCGTAAAGTTGTTGATTGTCGTTGAAACAGAAAGAGTCTCATTTTATCTTCTTCCAATAGGATTGGCCAACTATTTCTCACATTTTCCAATAAAAAGAAACTCACGATCACCCCAATCATTTGACTTTGGGCATTCAGAATCGTTTTCATGAAGATCTAGATCTTCACAGAACATTGGGAAATATTTAAAGAAGCTCATATCAGTGGAGTGATATTGAGGTGGATAAGTGAAGGGGAGGAGTTATGAATGAGTGAGCTACTATTTCTTTCTCTCTCTCTCTCTCTCTCTCTCTCTCTTTTCTTCTATTCTTTCAATTCAAATCACAAGGTCTTCGAGTTCATAATTTAAAGACGAAAGCTCAATGATTCATAGAAATATTTTGATATGGAGTTCAATGAGTGATTTTAAACTCTAGACGTTTCGAAGTATCTCACTCTAAAAACGAATAATTTTAGAAGAGAATTCACTGCTTAGATACTAGAAAAAAAGAATGAAATATACTAAATAATGTTCAATTACGGTGCACAGAGAGTGGGACGGACCTCTCGAGCCTTGCAAATCGAATTTGGAAATAATTGTGTGAATTGAATTATGTGTTTAGTGTCAGTCTAGTCGAAAACTTACAGTTGGTAGTAGAAGATGGGAGATTTGAAGATCCAGTTGTTGAAGAATTTGATATTGAAGGTATTGAATCATTGGGAGCAATTGGGATGTTCATCCCGTTTTGGGTTAAGAAAATAGATGGCAGCAATGTGTAGTAGTCGTGTTGAATTGTGAAGAGACGAAAATGGAGGGGGGAGAAGGAGATTCGAGGAAGAAAGCGAAGGGAGGAGGCGGAGCCGGCGAATGAAGTCGAACGAAGGAGAGGAATATAGCGGGACTGTCGAAAGGAAAAAGGGAATAAAATGTGGAAAAGCTGGAAATGATACTAAACGTAATAAAACTATTCCCGTACGGAGGAAATTCTTCAGTTCTACACATATTTTATGTTGGGAAAAATTTATCTCTCGAAGAGAAAATCATCGTTCTTTGGCGATTTACTATAGATTTATTCTGAAAAGGACATTTCTGAAGACTATTTCGTTTAGTGTATTTATAGTTTTCATATCTGTGCTTTCGAGGAAAAAAGATGCAATACACTGTATGTAATGAAAAATAATATTCTAGAATTTATAGAGTTTGTGTCAAAAACTTGATCTTCGTGAATTCGTTTTACGAGAAACAGAAAATGTGGTCCAGAAATGATCTGATTTGTTTCAATTCTCAGTTTTTCAATGTCAATTCAAGAATTACTTCATTCTGTTTTTGCATCTGAATGGAAGTGAAGGAGTCAAATATCGCGTCACATTGACGACTTCCCCGCATTTCGGAGCCAATTAACAAATTAGAAGAGACAGGAAAATAAAGTTCCGGAAATCGCACGATTTCAGTTAAGTGAAATTTATTGAAATCAGACGTTCGTCTGTATTGACAGATATCTTTTTCCCACCCTTTTACTCACTAGAATTGCTGAAACTTGCAATGTATTATAACTTTATAGAAAATTGATTAAGAATAACCAGTAAATGTGGCAAAGAAAAATAATAAAAAAATGCCTAGAATCATTATTTATTTTCCACAATCATCTTCGACGCTTTATCTTCTGCTCACAGATCTGTTGATGGGCGGACTTAGGAAACCGCTCGGATACATGATGCGATAGGTTAAGAACCAACAGCCAACAGCAACCAGTGCTCCAAGAATCTAAAAATTATACTCTTTCAACTCAGATAAAAGGTAATCAATCGATCAAGTAAAAGAGTGAGTATCTCTGTATTATTGAGTAGCGTTTTTTGTTAAATCATTGTTTGGCCTCTCACATGTTCAATCTTGCCATTAAATTGTCTTTCGTTTTGAATCAAAATTAATTTACTTTATGAATTTACTACATTGCGAAATACAGCATATGACGACTACAGCATATATGCTTTCTGATTAAGAAACTTGAAACTCACTTCTTCGGCAAAGATGTGATAATAGAGAACGGAGATAATGATTTGTTTGAACTGAAAAAGTTGTATTTTTCAAAGTTGAAGGTTTAATTTATATACCCAGAAAGCATGTAGGAAAAGCATTGCAACAAAGAAATACTGGATGCATCGAGTAAGACGATCGTGCTCTTCGCGGTCTCCATCCATCTGATTAACCGCATCAGTTACTTGTTGATAATTCCGATATGCAATTGCCTGAAATATGATTGAGCTTTAGTTTAAAGATGGAACTTCCTACCTCCTCGGTGATGATAAGAATACTGTAAATCATCAAGAAACAGTGTCCAGAAATATCGTATCCTGGAGTCCAGACGCCTTCTTTTTCAGAACATTGTAAACGGGTCAAACGACGTCCTTTGTCACACATTGAGGTAGCAGCGTGAACTTTGTGGAATCTGCAATAGATCATATCGAGGTATAGAAAGGTAATGATATTAAACACACAGTTGAACTGAAAGATACCAGCAAGCAGTGGCAACTCCCAAGCGACAGACATCAGCGATGGGCTGATCACGATCCCGGCGGTTATGAGCTTTTGAGGCAAACCTGAACATTCGGCTTTGATAATTCTTCTAGAGATGAAACGAACCATATGAAGGGTCCGACAATAACAAGAGTCCAGAACCATCCCATTTTGACTCCATATTGGTTGAGAACGCTATGTTTTTGAACCAAGTAATACGTGGAATCTAATTCGATACGGGACTCAATGAATGACAGAATGGTGACGAATGCCAGATAGAAAAGTGCAACCTTACGAGCGTCGATAAATAAAACTTGACGAGCAATCTTAGAGGAGAAATTTTGAATGAGGCTTGATCTAAAAATAACTCACTGCCACAAAAATACCCAAAGCTGCATTAGGTGTGCTGTTCGGTGAAGCCGGTCTTCGCGGAGTTGGAGGATCCCTGAAATTGAAAAATAATTATTTAAATTATGTTAATTGAAAACGATTGAATAAAACTTACGCCTTTGAGGTTTTTCTTTTTGTTGACATTTCTTTCTGAAAAAAATGAAAGTACTTTATGAAAATAACTTTATAAAATTTAAATATAAAAATAACTTCAAAGGTAACTACTATTCAACAGAGAATGGACAATTTGACACGTCGAATTAATCAGAACCTCCTGGAAAGTGTCAATTAACGGAAAAAGTTAGTCCGCAGATGCAAACCTGGAAAATCGATATTTGTGTAAAAACAATAACTTTATAAAATTTAATACTTCGGAAACTCTCTTTTCAACTTGAATTTTGCTCAGAGTATAAATTATTTTTGCTGAAAAAATGTTTTCTCCAAAAAATCTTCCAAATCTCCGTGGCCTAACAAGTGGCTTTTCTCTTCCACCTCTATTTGCGAAATTTTTTCCGATGAATTCGATAATTTTTTTAATTGTCGTTTTTCCCATTTTTGATCACTGAAAACAGTTTTATTTTCTAATTGTTTGTTATTTTCAGGCAAATGGCACGTGACGTAAAGAAGCGCGGAAAACCGTCCTACACAAATCGCAGAAATCGGCAAAAGTACCTAAAAAAGAAAGAAGACAAGAAAAAACTGTCGAAAAGTGCAGTGTGAGTGAATCTAAACCTAAAATTAGAAAACAAATTTTTGAATACAGGCCGCTTATCAAATACACATGGGATGAACAAAAAACGCCAAGGGAAAATGTGCGAGATATGGGAATCGCATTCAATCCAAATGAAGCTGTTCCAATAAAAGAACACAGGGCAAGATTTATTCAAAGTTTTAAAAAGCTTATTACGTGTTTTCTTTATTGTAATTCTCAACTTTTTTCAGAAAGAGATCATCGATGCAGTTCCGATCGATGGGGTCAGCGTTGATGTACCCAAGCCGGCAAAAAAAGTAACTGGTAAAAAGACGAACGAAAAACAGGTAAACATTGTTTTTCAATAAGTTTCGTGAACTAAATTTGTATTGGCTTTAGGCGGCCCATATTGTTTCAAATTTGGAGAAACTAGTGAAAGAAGAGGAAGAAGCTCGCGCAAATCAAGGACGAAAGTTCCGTTTATTCCATCGAGAAACTGAATTATGTGTCTACATGCTGGCACGGCACGGAGAAGATTTTCAGGCAATGACTCGTGATCCAAAAAATTTATGGCAGTACACACCAAAGCAATGGGCTAAGAAAATCCGAACGCACAAAGAATCAGAAATGTGCAAGTTCCTCGAAACTGCATAAGCTCCATTTTTCTTGTTTTATTGTTATTTGTTACTGTTACATCTTCCTCTTCTACAAATCGAAATAAAATTGTTCAGTTATATTTATTTATTTATCAACAATAATTTTTCAGAAATTGTAATCTTTCAAGAATCAGTATTTTGACACAATTCTTGGCTTTCTCAGTGATCCTGTTCTCATTTTTCCCCGACATGCACCATCTCCTTCCAGTTGTCTTTCGAAAATTTCGAAGTAAACATCAGTTTCTCTGTCTATTTGAGGACGAAGCTTACGAATATCAACCTTAAAAAAATATTCCGAATTAGAGAAATGAGAGAATCGAGTACTTTATGACTTTCAATTCTCATTCCAAATGTTGTTCTGGCTTTATTAAATGCATATTTCCGATAATTTTCAATTGTGAAAACAGCCGTTGGAACAAGAAATACTGGATTTCTGAAATGAAAAATGTCTTTTCGGTAAGTGATTTCAATATCACTCACGAATGGAAAATGTAATCCATATAAACTCGAATATTCATAATGAGATCTTCGTCCAAATTCAGAATAACTGGAAGAGAATTAGCAAGTCCCATTGCTATGATTATAACAATGATTGTAATGAAAAAACGACGCATTAACTGAAAATCATTTCATTTATTTCACAGGGTTTCTCCAAGATTTTACCTTCAATGTTTTCAAATTCTCTTTCAACTGGTATCGAATACTTAATGTGTAGTTTGTAGTCCGATGCTCTTTTTCTAGAACCAGTAAGCGTTGTTGATTGAAATACTCAACTAGTGTATAAATCTAAAAAATAGTCGATAGACTCGGGATGCTGTGAATGAATATTCATACAACTGCAGAAGAGAACAGTGATATGATAACAGCCGAAATGAGAACTTGAAAACTGATTCCTTTTGTTGTCGTCACAACTGACATGGTGCAAGAAAACACATTTTGGGTTACAAATATCAAAAAGAAAATCCAATGACGGCTCTTTTTCTCGTAATCTCTGAAATAGAAATCTTCTTGAAATTCTTCAATTTTCTAATTTACTTCACAAGAACGGTTGCAAATATTCGTTCGGTGAGAATTCCAACGGGAGTTGTTATGACAAAATACATGTAGTGATATCTCATCAATGCAGAAATAAATATTGGATCGTATATATTTTCAAAAAAACTGCATCTTCCATAATGATGACATTGATCATTACAATCGATTTCTGGAAAGAAAAGGTGAATTGGATAACTAGAAAAAGAGAAACCATCTCTTATTTCGATTGCCAAATTATATTTGAATGCCCATAAAAGGATCCGACACATGAGTAATTCAAACCAGAGAAGGAGCAACGAAATGAATATATTCCGTTGGTTTTTGTGAAAAATCCTGGAAATCATTCATTAATTTCTTGATTCTTTTGGATTGTTTACGTGAATCTCATTGCAGTGAAAACTCCGATCAAAGTGAAAATAAAGCTGAGAATGAAGAGAACCGCCTGTACGAGAACACCGAGACTACTCGGCATTTGATGAGAATTTCTGATGAATATCGCCATTACAGTCAGATCATCTGAATAAAATTTCTTTTTTTTAAATGTTTCCTTTTTTGAAAAATTGAGATCTTTCACTGGATGATTTATAAATGAACCCATGATTTTATAAGAAGATTCAAACACAGAAACCCTATTTCTTAGTAAATATATGTTTTCGATTCTATTTCCCTTACCTGTGTGAATATCTTCATGAATGTGAGAAACAGAAACATTTCTCATTTTGGTATCAGTCCAGAAATTTAAATATGATTAAAACGATTATAAAAATGAAAAGTCAGAATAGAAAATCAGAAATCTGGAATCTGCGGGGCCAACGAATTCTGGATGTTGAATGATCAAGAAATGACGGAATTCTCTCAAAATCCGCTATTTGATTCTCATTAAATACCAACTTTTTTCCATCGAAATCTCATTAAAACCACGTGGTTTCTGAATTAGAAACCACAATAAGGGCCTTCGTCATCTCATGAAAACGAATAAACCCTTCTTCTTCCAACGCCATCGTCCATCTTCTTCTCCTTCTTCTTCTTCTTCTTTTTCTGCTCTTTCAATTCTGTTCAACATTTGCTTATGCAAACACGTGTCGCCTGTTGCCCTCTGCACTAATATCATAATAATATCATCTGTTATGTGATATTTGTTAATCAAAGCGAGCCCATCTCGTTCCTTTGTTGATATTCGTCGTAAAACGAATTGTTGTACTTGCCTCTCCGCATAATCATGCAACTCTCTTTAGTACAAACCGCTATCGTATTATATCAGAAAACAAGAAAAGAAACAAAAACAGTAAAATGCAAAGTGCTCTGATAATGTAGGAAGACATCACGTTTCAGTGAGAGAGTTCTTTTTCATCCTTGCACAGAGCGTGGCCGTGGTTTGTCTGGCATCAATACTAACCACTAGACCACGCGCGCATAGCACTGAGTAGAACAACGAAGACCATCATATTGAAGAAGAGAAAAAGAGAAGGAAAGAACGAAGGAAGTAGTAAGCGGCCTACTAGTTTTTGTTTGAGAACTGACTGAGAAAAGGATGATCAAACCCTTGGCTAACTGCCTGATTAATAAAAAGGAAAATCTTACTTTTTATCTGTAAGTTTTCAAGAAGCTGGAACAGTCTTAGTGTTTTTATTGAACAAACGAAATTTTTGAACGGGACAACAGAATAGGTACAAGACAGGATGGGATTCGGAGAAAATCTTTTATTTTGGTTTCAGGTTCGAATGGTCCTATTCAATAGAAAACGGTCAACAGATATCGGAAGCATTGAGGTGCCTAATCTGTCAACAAATGGACCCAATTTCTTTTATTTTCGCACATCGGAACCCAAATAAACTAATAGGTGGCAGGACCGTTCATTTGGGTAAATACAGCTTCATTACTGTCGAAACAAAGAAATTGGAGAACCCATTTCTCCCTTCTTTCCACTGTTCGTTTTACACATTTTCTTCTTTTCTTCTTTTTTTTCCAGATTTCAATTTGATTTTTTTTCTCCGAAAACAGATAAATCTTGTAATTTGATTTATGTTTTTTGGTTCTTTTTCTTATTTGAAAACAAACAAAAAAGAACAATTGAATTCCGTTAGTTTGACACCTTCACAAATTCAATTCTTCTGAAAAACGGAAAAAGACGACAATTTGTGAGGGAAAAGAAGACAAGTCGAAAATTGGTTTCAGTTGAAAATTGAAAAGAAAAAAGAATGATGAGCGGAAAGGTTTGAAACGGAGAAATCCTTTTTCACAGTAAGACAGAAAGAAGAAAAGAGAACAGTTACTAGGAAGAGTATAGAAATACAATTCCGAAAAATCTAGAATTTTTCACTATGTTGTTTTTGGCAGTTCTTTTTCTAACATTTTTTCATTTGTGACTCCATATATTTTTTGTTTCTCTTTTTTCTAATCCATTTTCGGTGACATTCAATATATCAAATCTATAATTTACAACATCTGTCACTAGTATAAAAGTCTCCCACATTTCATCTCATTTCCACTAATTCTCTTTCGAAACTCTCCCAAATCTTTGGTTTTCTATTTTTCAATTCCAGTCTGAATGTTGCGTTCTTTTCAATTTCGTGTTCCGTTTTTCTTCCCTTTTTTCTTACAACAAATATAAAATTCTTCTCTTCCCGGGTGCATCTTTTCCGTCTCGAGACGCGCGACCCTTGGCTCCGCCCACTTCTGTGGCGGCTCACGCCACACTTCCTGTGGTCAAATGAGACTAGGCCGCCGGCGGTTTCGCTCTTTTTAAGCAGTTTCTTTTATGATCCAGACAACTATTCTTTTATATATATTATCCTCAAATTGCAGATGTTGTCACATCTTCTACTTGTGGCGTGGCTTTTCGATGTGGCTAATGCCAACATGAGTTGTCTTGTGATGAGACCAGGTACGTGATTCTGTTTGTATTTGTAGGTTCGCCTCTTTCCGACAAGTTTTGGAAGAAAAGAGTGTGCAACTAGTCACCGTTTATGCTCAAATTACATTTACTCTCAAACAAAAGAATGGGACGACGCGGATGAATAGCAATAAATCGCTGCAAACACCTTAGATGGGTGGGAAGAAATAAATGGTAGATCATCGAGAGAATTTAGAATAGGAAAATATTAAAAAGCAGCTATAGGTGGATTCATAATTTCCGTTTCTCAAAATATAGATTTGAAGTGGGTGACCTTGTTTTTAATTTCATAAAGAGTCCACTGAATCGAATACTTTCCTTCGAACTCTTCTTTTGGAAGAGGCATAGCTGAAAATCTTTTCTTATAAACTCTTTCCCTTTTCCATGTTCTTTCGAATCAATTTATAAACAATTCTTTCGAAAAAAAAGTGTTTCTCTCTTCTCTTCTTTTGTAATACAACGTAATACTCTCTGTGTCAAATGAGTAATACGTATCTTACTGTACAATCGAATATTTAGAAATGTCACATTGACGTAACATTCAAATATGTTGCAATTGAATCGAACTCTTGTAGAAGGGGAAGAGGAACCCAAATTGAATTTCACGAACAAAAAATGAGTGCCGTCAAATTGCATTTTCAAGTGCTTTCTAGCTCTTCACACTATCTTCTCTCTCTCTCTCTCTCTCTCTCTCTCATTCTTTTTTGTATAAGATGGAGATTTGTTGGAGAAAAAAACGGACGGAAGAAGAAATGTTTCGAAATCTCTGATTGCCCTTTTCTTAAGTTCTTCTTTTTGATTCAAACAACGTATCGTTAGTGTCTGTTGTACATCTTTTCTCTCAAATTGGCTTTTGGCGTGTCGATCGTCGTCCGTTGGAATCTAAATCGAGTTTGTCACCCTCTTCTTCTCCTCTTTCTTCTTCTTATTCTTTCAGTTATCCCTTTAGGGACCACCCTCTCGTTTGACCCGTTGATGTTCAAATCATAGTGTCAGTTTATGAAGAAGAAGTAGAAAAAAGAAGAAGAAGACGATTGGGAGGGTGACTAGAAGAAAAGAAGAAGAAGAACGACACATGCTTTTTGAAAAAAACCAGAAAAGGAGATGGAAAAAAGAAGGCAAATAAAGGGCATGAATCAGAAAATATCGAATTTCGAATTTGAAAAATACTGTATGAAGTAGAGAGACGCAGACAGCGGACATGCTAAGTCCCGGGGACACGCTTCCCGAAATTAGCAGAGTTATGTACTGTGATACTGAGAAAACTGAAAGAAACATGTAGGCGAAAAGAGGAAGTGAAAAGGAAGAAAACGAAAGGATCGATGTACGTTCAAAGATAAAAAAGGTTAGAGAATTCGAAGGTTCTATTCTGAAAGAAATTATGCAGTTGTATAAGGGAGAGCTCGTGAATCAGTTGATCTTTTTATCTTCAATGGAATAATTTTGGTACTCAGAAGATGTTTCAATCTCAAAAGTTCCAAGAATTCAGTATGTTTCTCTTTTCTCAAAATTACTTTTCCTACTATAGTTGACTCAAAAATGTTGCAAATCCAGAAGAAACCGGAAACATTGACATCTAAATTATCCTTCCGATCTTCATTTTCTCTTCTTCTTTTCGTATTCATTTCTTTTCAAATCTCAACAAGTGCTTCTTCTTTGAAACCAGTTTATACTATAGCAATTAGCTCATTTTGCTCCGATGAATGTTTTTGAAATAAAAGAGTTTTCACTCTCTCTCTCTCTCTCTCTCTCTCTCTCTCTCTCTCTCTTCAGAATGCATAACAGTGATGCATTGATGATGTCCTTTCTCTCTTTTATTTTCTTCGCCGTTTTCTATGAAATCGAGCATATGGGACCACCCGCACTTGTTTCTATTCTCTCATTCTGCAAAATATATAAACTGAATACACACATTTCAAGTCTTTTTTCTTCAGAAAAATCTCCGTTTTTTGACTTATTTTGGTCATTTCTGACGGACGAATCCCGAGGGGAGGTCGGCACGAAAGAGAAAAAGAATAGTGATACGTGTTGATTTTATAATAGATGGACGACGGGAAGGGTTGAAAAGAAACAAAAAATTGAAAAGAAAAAGAGAAAAGAGAGTATGGAAATGTATTCTTATTCGAAAAGGAAAAGTAAACTCAGAACTTAAAATTAGGGAAATTCACTTTTCAGATGAATAACAGTTCACGTTCAACAACTTTGTCTCGCTTTGAGAACAGATAACTGGGGGTCCTCCAATGAGGGGTGCCCTTGTATAAGAGTGAATAGAGATTGAGTATCTACAACTGTTTTCCAAGTATCTCACTTTGTTTACCATTTCTTCGATCTAAAAACTCCCAGTTTCTCTCTTCAAATATCTCGTTTTGTTCAACTACTATTTACCCATTCATCTGCTCATCCATCACCCATAAATGGCTGCTCTTTATGTTTGAAAATGTGTTCTTCTTTGGTTTCGAAGATGAAAAATCCGGATAACTAGCTGCCCCTTTTTCTCTTTCTCTCTTTATTCCAAAAAGCAAAATACGCTATTATCTCGACGTCGTCGCGCATGTTTTGTGTCAAAAGAGAAGACAAAGTGAGAATTTGACACCCAATCTCAAAAGTTGAGACAACTATACGTTTTCGGAACATTTAAAGAAAGAAGTGTTACTTTGGGAAGAGAGTTTCTATTGTGAAGCAAAGGGATATTTCGGAGAATTCGAATTTACAGGTTATGGTTTGGTGACAGAGGAATGCCCATCTCATGCAGTTGGATGTCGTATTCGAGCAAAAAAAGATCATATAGGTTAGCTTCGTTTGAATTTATTAAATAATGATAAAAAGAATGATTCAGAATGGTACGAACTGTCACGTCTTTATGATAGAAATCAATTGGTTTGTGTTTATCCAGAAGAATACAAATCGATGACAGGTGGAAATTAAGAACTTTCAGAGAAAGAATAATAAAAAGTGTTAAGGTTGTATGAGGAAACCATCAGGAAGTATTCGTTGTTGGTGTGGAGGACGAGAAAATTGTAATGATCCTGAAACGAGTCGAGATCTTTATGAAGCATTCACTGAAGGAGATAATGAAGCAGTTGAGAAGATATCAGAATGGTTGAAATCAGAAAAAGATGAAAGTTGTGAGTTTCTTTCGTTTGAAGATAAAACCTTGAAAAATAATAATTTCCAGCATGGAAGAAGTTCACAACGACTGAAGAGCCTCCGACTACAACTACTAGAAGATCAACGACACCAAGGCGAACGACTACAGGAAAAACGACAACAACCACTACTACAACCACGACTACGACTACCGAAAAGTAGGTGAAAAAAGGAAGAGGAATTCGGAATTATTTGTGGTGATAAATCTAAAATGTTCGTTCTTCAGACCAACAACAACGTCTACTACAACAACTACAACTCCTCGTCCAACAACAAAGAAATCAACGAAAAGAATCGGTTCGAGCAAAACGCCAACGACTTCTGGTCCTCCATTGTTCCCAAAAGACTCTTCGAAAGCGAGAGTTATTAATATTGTAGATATTCGTGATAAGGTAGAAAAGAAAGAAACCTTTTATTTGTACTTTCAATATTCATTTCAGGCTGTTCCTCTTCCAAATGACGGCATTTCACTTGATGACACGTTCGAAGAAACTCGCAAAAAACTGGTGAGAATGAATATTTTAAAATGAAATCTGAGAATACGAACGATGTCGTCATCATTATTTTTTAGGAAAAGGAGATGAAAGAAGAGAATGAACGATTGAGAGAAATGCTTGCAGATGAAGAGGAAGAAGAGAATTCAAATGGTAATTCTGATGAGATTGAGATGTAAAATCTGTTTTGTTTTCAGATATTTCTGATATCGAAGATGACGATATAACTGCTGAAGAGCAAAGAGAAGAAGAGAGACAGAGATACAGAATGGAAAGACGACGTGCCGAAGAACGACGTCTTCAAGAAGATACAATTCTTCGTCGAATGGAAGAGGAAGAGATCAGGGAAGCAGGAAAGGACAGACCAAATCGAAGAGAAACAGAAGAAGATCTCTATTCAAATGAACTCGAAAACTCTTCGAATTCAATCTTCAAATTTGTCTCCCTTATCATATTATGCTTATTATTTTAATTGAATCATAGCCTTCTTTCTATCAAAATATCTCCTTCTTCCATCTCCAAATAGGTCTCTTTTTTCAACACTTTCAGTCTTCAACGAACCTTTTTTTTACTTTCTATTCTTATTCATCTGGTTCTAAATTGCTTCCGTTCCTCTTCTTCCCGTGATACTGGTGTCAATCGCATTCTGCTTGTTTTTCAATTTATTCTTCGAATCTTCTGCCAACTATCAATGATAAATGCTTTCAGATATATTATTTTCTTTTCAAATTCAATAATTAAAAGCAATTTATTCTTCATTCATTGTAATGTGAATGAATTTTCAGAGAATCGAGTAGTCCAGCTCCTTGATGAAACTTGACCACTGGGGTGGTAATCGAAAAGCTCCCAATCGATTCCGTTTTCATAAAGTGTATCCGGTTGCCATCGGTTTCATAACCAGATTGTTTTCTTTTGTGTCTCTTTTTCAAAATCTTCAATACAATTTCGAAATTCTTTTAATTGTCGGGAAGAAGTGTGAAAAGCATTCAACCATACATCAGTTTCATCCAAAGTTCCAGTCAGTCTCGACCCAAAACCGTATAGTCTCTCCTATTCCGTCTACTTATTAAATGTTTCTTCTAGCCAGAACCGGGAAACGAAAGAAACGAACCAATGTAAATTTCCGGTTGCAATTCTCCTTTAGAACGTCATCCACTACTATCCCAATGCTTCTTCTCCTTCTCGAATATCCAGTGTCCACTCTTTTCGTTTGCTTCTGCTTACCGATAATTACTGTCGGTACGTCTCCACGCCCATCCGAATCGTCCGAATCTCTCTCCGTTTTCTTTTCTTTTCTCTTCCCAAAATTGGTCATACTTTTCGCCCTCTTCTCTTCTTTTTTCATACTTTCACCTAACCCAATCGAGGAGGCTTATTTCGCAGTTTCAAATTGGATATTCAACTATCTTCCTATGCATTTTTTGCGAATTTTAATCATTGCATGGACCGTAAGTTTTTCTTTTTTTCATCATCTCGTATGAATATTCTGGAGAAACAAAAGACAATTCATAGAAGAATATACCGTTAGATCTCACTTTTTCAATTAACCTTTCCTCTTTTTCATCTTTCTCGTTAATTCTGTTTTTAGGTCGAACATAGAGAATATTCATTTCTTTCTTAAGTTAATTCTCGAACGAATTGGTTATTCTTTAGAAAGTTTACCGATGAGAAATACAAAAATTTAGAGAGTTCAGATGACTTTTGAGGTTTCTACACTCCTTTTTTCGAGAAACCTTAGTTTTCGATATGAAAACTCAACGAACAGCTTACATCAGTGAGCAACATCAGAAAGAAAAAAACGTTCTTGAAATGTTTATTTAGTCATTTACTATCAGTTGTCTGAATTTATTTATAAAACTTCGGGGATTCCTCTTGAAAAACGAATGGATAACGTTTTCCACTCTCGAAAAACCTACATTTTTCGTTGTCTGGTTTTCCAGAAACTTCTTATTTTAATTTGTCGATTCCTTCCGTTAGCTGCCATTTACATTAGCTGTCAGTCAAAAAAGTTAGTTTTCATCGATCATTTCTCCGTCAGACGGTTCCATTCACTAAGTTTCATTCATAATTGCATTCGGTTATTAATAGGGTTGGCGTGTTGCCAATGCGATCAGCATCGACAATGAGATCATCGGAGAACCGGACATCGAATGTCTCGAAGATGAAATACGGATTTGGGTGAAGACCAGAAAAATATTTGCAGGTAAGAGAATGAAAATCTTGAAGAATAAGGGGAACGAAGAGAGAATATATTGACTTCAGGAAGAATATATGCAAAGGGAAGAGCTGAATTAGAAGATTGTTACAAAGATGATTTCGGAAATCAAAAAACAAGAAAACCACATTTTGATTTACAATTCGGAGCTTGCGGAATGAAAAGTTTACGATCTGTGAGTCCGAATTGAATGAAAATATGAGCAATATCTCTTTTGTTCAGGTCGATCCACGTGGAATGTATTACGGTATCACAGTGGTTGTTTCATTTCATCCACTGTTCATTACAAAAGTAGATCAAGCTTATCATGTGAAATGTTTCTTTGAAGAAGCAAATAAAGGATTGACAGCAGAATTGGGTGTCAGTATGATTCCAACAACTGAATTAGAAGCAAGACACGGAATTCCTGGATGCACTTATTCGATTCATTCATCAACAATTGATGAATTAGATGCAGGAAGACCTGCTGGACAACCAATTCAGTTTGCAAGAGTCGGAGATCGAGTACTTCATCAATGGCATTGCAATGATCGTGAGTTATCTTTCGAGATTTAATTCGAAGAATTTTTCAGAAATGTATGGAGTATTGATAAATAATTGTTACGTAACTGATGGTTTCGGAAAGAAATCAGATGTAATTGACGATAAAGGATGTCCAATTGATCCAATTCTAATCACCGGAATAAGATATTCTTCTGATCTTCAACGTGCTTATGCTGAATCTTCTGTCTTCAAATTCGCTGATAAACCGGGTGTTTGGTTCTTCTGTCAAGTACAAATGTGTATGAAAAAGCATGGAATGTGTGATGGAATTACAGTAAGTAATGCTTTTTCAAAGATCGTATCTCAAATGATTTCAGCCTCCGTCGTGTGGATCAAAGTCTCGAGTGACATCAATTGGAGGCGATGATGGTTTTGAAGAGGAGAAACCTCAACGGAAAACAAAGAAACCACCTGTCCAAGATTATGATTATGAAGCAGAGAAACCGAGAACCACAAGAGCTCCTCCACAGAGAACAACTCCTTCAAGTGATTATGATTATGATAATGAATCACCCAAACTACACAGGTATCTATCCCATCATCGTTTTCCTTATCAATCTTTTTAATTTTCAGTCCAAATTCTCATTCGTACAATAGTGTAACTCCCCCATTGGATTACGAAACAGTGACGTTGACTGCATTTTCTCCTCCGATTAATCCAGCAACTGTTGCCACGGTAATTCATTTTCATTATCATTCAGTTAGATTCCTTTTTTTCTAAATTTAGTCCACTCAGGAGAGCGTCTCGAAAACATTTGAAACAGAAGACGATTTGGCATCTTCTGTGACGTCAGAGCCTAAAA
Source organism: Caenorhabditis tropicalis (assembly GCA_016735795.1). Taxonomy (NCBI): domain Eukaryota; kingdom Metazoa; phylum Nematoda; class Chromadorea; order Rhabditida; family Rhabditidae; genus Caenorhabditis; species Caenorhabditis tropicalis. The sequence goes on along the minus strand of CM028614.1, from coordinate 5,209,280 downwards.
GCAAAAAGATTGGAAAAAGTGAGTGAACTAATATTTTGTAAGCGGAGAAGGAGAAGGAGGAGGAGGAGAGGGACATACCTATAGGGAAGAGTCACAGTTAATTGACCATTCGGACCCCAAAACTAGTCATCGAGAAGGGCTTGAAGAAGGGGAAGAGACAGACAAATTGACGCTTCGACTATTTTATCTAGGTCAAACATAGCAAATTGGCTTACACTTCTTGAAGAACAAGAGGCTTACTCATCAATGAAAACATCAAGTACCATTGTATACTTTCAGGCGATTATAACGATTATGATGAAGTGACTATTCCACCGAATTTGACCGATTTGCTCGCCAATCTTCCGGATGATATTAGCAGTGACAGTATTCAGAAAATGTTGAGGTGAATGGATGAATTATGATGAAATATTGGAGAAAATGTGAATAAAATGAACACGATTCGTTGAGAGAATCTCAAAACTTCAAAAAGATTTCATAATCCGAAATTAGGGAACAATCGGGAAATAACAACTATTTCCCTTTGTGATTCTTCTGAAATTGACAGAAAATATTGTTTCTGATGAATGATTATCATAAAATATAAAATGATTTTTCAGAGATTCGGTTGACAATCCGAAAGCACTTCTCGCCGAATTCGGAAAATTGATGAAAAACAAAAAGATGAAACCAGATTCTCGAAAGTATAAATCTCGAAATTTACGAGAATTGAAACCAGGAGATTTGAGATCCGGAGAGAAAATTGATCAAATCGAAGTTGATTGGACATCGACTCGACGAAGAGATGTTCCTGTTGTCCCGGAATTCAATTCAAATAATAAATATGATAAACCAATGTTGGCTGGACAATTGCTCATTTTTGATTTGGACGAAGAGCCACCGATTGATATCGAAACACAAAAATGTAATTCGGTTTCCACTTTTTCATAAAATATTCTTAATTTCAGCTTCATCCACATCCAAATGTTCGATTTCAAAGGACGGCCTACTTGCTGTTTTCGCTGGATTCGGAGCTCTTTCTTCTGCTCTTCTTGCAATGATTGCATTCCTGATCATTCGACTCAAAAGTCAAGGTAAAACTATCTGGTTTTATTCATTTATTTATTTATCAATTTCAGCTTCTCCAATTGGTCAAGCAACCCCTATTTTCAAGCAATTCCAGTATGCTCAAAAACGATTTTTCGAATCTTCCTCTTGACTTTTTGAGTTCAATTTCTTCGACATTTCTGTGCAATACACCTCCTTCTCTTCGTTTCTTTCTTTTGTATTTCCAGGGTACCATAACATCTCATCACTCGAATTATATATTTATAACTTATTTTGGCCCGTTTGTTTTTGACACGTTTTTATTTTCATTAATTCATAAAAATTGAAAAAGTTATGTAAAAGCAAAATACATACAGAAAGACGCAATCCAGTTGCCATTTGAGAAGATAGCTTTAAAATTCATGTTACAAAATTGATTCTAGCGATCAATACGATAAAAAATGCGATAGGTGGTGTGAAACTGAAAGGGAAGAGAAATTAGAAAAATTACAGTTTGGTCATAATACAAAAATTACAATTTCATTTATTTTTCTTTAGAGCCATCGTAGATCGTAACCGAGGAGAGATAGCTATTTTCCATCACCTCCACAATAACTTGTTTTGTTCCATAGCAGAATGTGGATCCAAATGGTTGTTGCTCTTGACGAGAGAGCACAACCGGACGTGGAGTATTCGAGTCGTCCATGAAAGCGTGAGAGAACTCGTCAAACTGAAAATCTTGAATTGTTAAACGGGAGTTCTTTGTCTTGTTTTCAGAAAATTTCAAAACATTCTCAAAACTTTTTTTTGAAAACAAATGGAAGATTACTGTAGTTTATTCAAATGTTCTTACCTTGGAATCAGTGCGAATCTCATTTTGCTTGTCATTCAAGAAAATAGAGAAGTTGCATCGGGAATACCTGCAAATAAATATAACAATTAAATGAACGTCTATCAGTTGTCGCGCTTCGTAGCTGTGAAAATTTTCGGCGTGTATCTTTAATCCAATTATCCTGCTATTCTGCGAATCTCGTGGTTCTTTGTTTGATTATGACAGAAAAGAAATCAAAACAGAAAAAGTGAAACAAAATCCTTTCATTCACTTACATTCCAAAATCGCAGTGACCGGGTGCATTGGTGTGAAGAACGAATTTGACAACGCGCTTCGAGACGAAATCGAACAGGATATCCTGGAATGATCGAGAAACTGTGTTAGATCTTGAAATTGAATCAAATGGAATGTTTAAATTTTTGTTTCCCTTTTAAGTTGCTATTCAGATGAGTTTAAAGATTCGTATCCAATTTCAATTCTCCCGTTCGGATTCATGCTTTGCAATCTCTTCATTCAATGTGTACTCAACCGCTTAAGGAATTGAAACTGAAGATGTCATTTCCTGTCATCGAACCGACTGCGTCTTCTCCCGCTGTGACTATGACGTCCCTTTTCATCATTACATTCAAACACCTCTAGCTCTGGCAATCGACTCAAAAGCTCTGCCGACCATGTTAATTAAGGGAAAGACAAGACAAACATCAGGCTCCTGGGGGCAGGCAGCGGCGGTAGAATAGGCTGGCTTTCGTCAGATTAGCCATGCCATGATAGGCTTGTAAGCGCCTCTTCAACAACACGAACAGGTGCAATGATGTCTCTGCACTCTCCCCAGTTCTCATTCTTTCTCTGCTCGTTTACGGTAATCGAACTGAATGTCAAGTACGTGTTGACATATGTCATTTTTAGCAAATACATCAGACGACCATATCATATATCATCCAGGCATATTGCAACAGAATATCACTTCAAATTGACAGATTAGTTGTCACTTAGTTGAGACTACAAGTACCACAAAAGTTTTTATCCCTTCTAACGAACGAATGGCGATCTTCGAGAGAAAAAAGTCTTTGTTTCTTCGTGTTGCCAATCAAATTTTCATGCCTCCCCCTGCTTTTTCTTTTTCTTATTCGCCCAGTTCTCTTGGTCACTTCTTATAGACGTCTTTGTTCTCATCCACAAAACAATTGGAAGAGAAAAAGAAGGCAGTAAACGAGGCATGTATCTATCGTCCGAATAAAGTAGGAGAAAGAAGAAAAAGCAAGTATGTTTTGGGCTCGAAATTGAATAAACGTATTCCGAGTCTCCCTCTTTTCTCCTATTCTACAAAATCTCTACGGGTCCTTGTCTCTCTCCCGTAATAAAGGACTATGGCTCATTTGAAAAGTACACATGAACAACAGTGAAACTTCAGATGGGTCTTCTTCGAAAGCTCAATCTCTTCTTATTTCGGCAAGGCCGATTTCAAGCATTAGTCGCATGGATAAACGACAAAGTGGTGTATATGGCAAACAAAGTTTGAACGACAAAGCGGAAAAGAATCGAGGTCAGACGATGGCTACTTTGCAGTCATATCACATTCTCACAACACAAACAAAGTTCGAAAGTCATTTTGATAGAATTTAGTTTGAGTTCGATTCCGTAAACAGACGAAGATTTACAAAAAAGAAGAGGATGTGTTTTTATAGCAACACATTTTAGGGGAATATTCGAAACACGAGTCCTTGGCCGTTATATTCCTGCCAAAATTCTAGACAACTGTAAAATTCCACACGAAGTTGTAAACTTCTATCGAAGTAGAAATTTTATAACGAACCCCATAATCCAGTCAACAAACTTTTCCCCAACCGCAATTTTTAAAATCTTCCTGGATGGTTTCGAAACAAAATGTGTCAAGTTGAATAGCACCAATCGCCTGTCAAATTGCTTGCTAACCCATCCAACCAAATAGATAGTCCGAATTTCGCATTGTGTTCAATATGCAGTAGTTTCATTTAATTTCGTTTCCCTATTCCTATTTTCCACACCGCGCAACCAGACTAAATGTACGGTTAATAATAGGTATTGTGACCAGTCCACTCTCATCGTTCCGACAAGTTAGTAGAATTGGAAATGGATGAGTAGCGGTCTTTTCATTACAATCATGCTGATCAGTAACATCATCATCTCTGAAGGATAGGCGGCACCGAAACAGAATGATTAATTGCCCAAAGACGCACAGCTTCACACACTAAATGGTCCCTCCGGAAGAAGTTATCCTCCCGTTTGTGGTCCGTGCATCATGTCAATTCGATAATCTCGCACATTTCGTCGCTTTCAACTCACCGCCGCTTCTCACAAAGGATAATGGGTTGGATGCACTGGTTTTAAGAGGATAAGATTCTTGACACCTATTTGGGAGACACCTGTCTTTATTAATTGATGAATTCAATTCATTCTTTTGTAAAACGGAACTCTAAATTCCCCGGAGTTTCACTCCCCATTTAATCGTAAAATATTCTGGCGGTTACAACATTCGCAGTAGAAAACTTGTAGAAACCCCGTGTCCGTCATCAGCTGAACGTCCTCCAGAGACCTCGCACATACAGAATGATGCATCGAATTTTGGAGGGTAAAAGATACGGGCGAAAGAATTCTCGCTTTCTCTCTCAACGAACGAGCATTCAAAAGGTGTGATAAATGGATCAAGATGCACCGCTGAGAAGCCTGACATGTCAATCGGCGTGAATAAATTACCCGGCAACAAACACACTTCCGATAGTGACAGCCGTCCGTCTAAACTCATCAAAACACGAGGAAAAGAGAAAACAATGGGTGGTTAGACACCCGGATTCACACCATCTTAATTGGTCCCAAAAGTCCATACGTTTATTAGGAAGAACGGAAGCGGAGAGATGAGAGAAGAGTTCGTTGTGATGGAATTGGGTTAGAGTTTGCCGACGTCGTCGACAGATTCAATCTCAAATGGAAATTGAACACATTGATTAATGAGTTTATAAGCGGAATGAGGCAAACGATTTGACACATTTTCTGAGAAGGGTTGTTTGTGAAGAAAGTCATCTTGAACTGAATAGTATTAGACTTGACTTAAGAAAATGCTAATCATTTTTGAAAAACACTGATGCCTGATCTCCTTTCGAACCAAAACCTTTTTAGAAGAATATCTTGGGTAGCCCAATTTACACTATTCTATTCTCGCTTGATCGATTAAGAAAACAGCTCGTGACCAATTGTTTGTCCACAATCCCTTATTCTAAGTGTACTCGAAATGACGGATGAATTACCGAACCATGCCTCATTCTATTCATCCTACCAATTCGGACCATATGTTCTCAACAATTCCTATGCTCTTCGTTTTCTCCCACTTGTCTCCAGCTCAATTATCTTCGCACCCCCGAACAGCCTTCTAGAGTCACCTTTTATTACCACACGCCAATAAAGGACCGGTCGTAAACGAAAAACGCCTGCTGACATTTGTGTTTGGCAGTCCATCTGGCATAACAGATTACCCATTGCAAGAAGGCATTTTTTAAACGTCACAATCTCACGCTCTTTTCCTTACAATTGTTAGAGGTTCCAAATTAATTGAAAGAACTTCGGGGAACAGCCGGGTGCAATTGAGAGCAGAGCACATACTGCCCATCAGACAATTCAACAGAACCTCATAAATATATGATAACTTCTTCCATTTTCTCTGTGTTCCAATTTTACTGCGCAGGAACATAGCATGATCTTATATAATCAAATATATTTTCTTCCAAAAAGACAGGCTGGTGCATGAAAAATACAAGATTCTGGTGTGATAATTGCCACCCTGCTTTTTTTTACACGAAACAACATTAGGTGCTGTCGCACACTGCTGTCCGGTCATCTTTCTTCGTGAGGGTGGTGATGTTGACCCTCCTCCTCCCCCACTCGGGAAGGAAGCTCCGCCCTCTTATCCGCCCTGCGAAGCCAAGCCGTCTTTCTTCGCCTTCTCATGGTGCTTTCTCCACGTTTTCTGGGGTTATTTGTTTGAAGACGATCATTGTTCCACATCGAATTCAATGCTTTCTTACATTATACTGGGATCGATATTTTTGATCACAGTATCAACTACGTCATCATGTCCAAGTTTTTGTGAATGTGACCAAATTGATTCTTCTTGGAGTGTTTATTGTCGAAAATCAATTTTAAATGATACTGTGTATGCAGAAATCTTGAACCAACTTCCGTTGACTCTTCGTTCTCTTCATATTCAGGTTAGTTTTTTCAAGCAAGTTCGTAATGATAAAATCTATTGCGAAACAAAGCCAGTGCGTCAGAATGTAATCCCTCTTTTGCATAATTTTGTTTTAGCCACCAACCAACCGCTTTGGATCTAACAAACTTCGATGGAATGACAACATAAACCGATTCGCTCAACTTCGTGTTCTTCGACTCATCAACTGTCAGATTCCTGCGATGTCTCGATCAATTCGTCTTCCTTCTTTGGAAGTTCTTGACTTGAGCTCAAATAACATAGAGCACGCAACAATGAGCAATTTCGGTGGAATGCCGAAGCTTAGAATTCTGGATCTGTCATCGAACCATTTGAGTATACTACCTACTGGAGTGTTTACTTATCTACGTTCACTTCGATCATTGACATTATCTAACAATAGTATCACGGATCTATCAACAAACTTACTTCGTGGTCTCAATTCTCTTCGAGTTCTTCGTCTCGATAGAAACCCTATACCAATTGAACAGATTAATGAGTTGTTCACGGATGTTTCCCAACTTGATGAACTTTACTTGAACCACTGCAACTTATCATCTGTTTCGACACTTGCTCTTGATCGGATCCCTCAGCTTCGACAACTTGGAATTGGTGGCAATGAGCTCAAAAAAGTTCCAACAAAAGAACTCAGACCTTTGTCTCAATTGACCGTATTGGACTTATCGCATAACTTGATTCAAGAGATACCAGCATGTGCATTTTGTAACACAAACATCTCAAAACTTGATCTCTCTCATAACTTGCTGGGAATCTCAAAAGACTCTCCGTTCAATGAGGATGCCTTCAGAACCATTCTGCTACGTCATCTTGATCTTTCATTTAATCACCTCGATGAGTTTAACTCAAAATGGCTGGGTTCGGCTCAGGATGAACTTGTTTCAATTGCTTTATCCGGAAACTTATTAAAACGTAAGGTTTTTCCTTCAAAAATTTTTTAAAGATGTGAGATTTTCAGACTTCGAAGAATCTTGGACTCATTCTCTGAAGTCTTTGACGCATCTTGAAATGGCTTACAATCACATAAAATACATACCTATTCAATTGCCAGCTCGCTACTATCATTTGATTTCCTTGAATATCTCTGGGAATGAACTATCCTATTTGCCTGACAATATCAACACATTGCTTCCAAATGTGAAAGTACGTTTTCTTTTCCTCGTTTTCATTTCTATACGAAATCCGAAGCGGACACTGCTAAGAGAGGACACGCATGTTATTCGAAACCATCTGAACACTGAGATTTCTTTAGACATTTGACATTTCTGCCAACCGCTTCCACACCTTTTCTCATACGGACCTCGCTTTTCTGAACAATGTAGAACAAGTGTATGTAGATGAAAATCCATGGGATTGTTCATGTGCGATTCAAGGGCTTCAAGTAAGTTTTTGAGGTCATTCGTTTCATACATAATTCGAATTTCTCTCTAGGTTCATATGCGGGATCGTTATGCGATGAGACACATTCTCAACTACGAAAACGTCCGATGCGCGACACCATCTCTTGTGGAAGGTCATTCAGTTTTGGCCATTACAGACGTAAGAAATTTATAACGAGATATAACAAGTACATGTTATGACTCTATTTCAGGTAAACGACTGTGCAGTTTTGTTTGGTGCTCGTTATGGCCTAACTCAGACAAGTGAAATGCTGATCCTTCTCGCTGGAATTCTATTATTCGCAGCTCTTCTATTGATGATTCTTGGCTGCATTTATTTTCTTCGGGAACGGCAATACAAGGGATCATATGTTACTCGCGAACATTCGAGAACTCCATTAACAATGGCTAATACACACAGTTGCTCTTCCAGTACAAACGATACTCATGGTCCATTGTCTCCTCCATTCGATCCTTTCCTAGTGAGAACTGAAACTTTCAAATCTACCCCTCCACTGATACCACCTGCTCCTCCAAAACCAGGAGCGTCATACTTCGGTATTTAACGAGGTTTTTGAAATTCAATTCTTCTCCAGTCTGATCATCTCATCTTCTAGTCGTCTGATCTCTTCCCACTTTCATGGACCAATTGCCCTTTTCATTACGGTGTTTATCGAATCCCCATTTTCCTGTTACTTTTACTTCCACCATCTCTAAATGAAGCTGAATCTACTCTGTACCTTGTAAATCCTCCGCGCGAAAGTAATAAAATGGTGGGGCTGTTTCTTTCACCGCGAGAAAGTGTCCATCGAATCTCTCCGTGGGGGCAACTCATTTGTCAAATGCACACAAAACAAATGCATAATTGAGAAGTCGAGAATGAGAGAAATAGATCGGGACACTCTCAGAGCTCCCACAAAAACATTTCCAAACATCTAAGAAAATGGGCGAATTTTGACGAATATGAATTTAGAAATGGTAGATGAAGCAGAAAAGAGGGGTGACAGAACTCGTAAATTTATGAGTTTATGAGCCATTCGAATAATAAATTGATGTGTGCACACGCGCGATTCTGCGGATGTAGATTGCACAATCTGTTATGACACGTACACACATCGTCTCATTCGTCAGATTCCCAAGTGACACCCACAACAACCGAACGAGAGAAGGGCAGCCAAGACCAATTAAGTCATCGTCAAAGAAGCACAAGACAATTTACTACGAAGAATTATGAATTTGAGCTTGTTTTCCTAGTGAACATCAATACTTGTCTCGTCCGTTAAGATAATTAGTCTGATTTCTATTGAAGAACTCAGAATTATGATATTCATTTTTATTCCTGAGCCTATGAGTATGTACACAATGTAGTGAACAGAGACATCAATCTTCTAGATCTGGTATATCTTCAAGATTAACGCATAGATGAAAACAGACTCAGATGTAACAAAAGCATCGTTGTGAAAAAAGAAGAAATGAACGTCTCGTCAAGATAAGCAAACCTACATTTACGATAGCTCAACTTTTCAAATGATTGTAGGTGTTTTACCCTCTTCTATATTCTACGGATCGAGGCACTAATGTACTTTCGCTCTGATTTCGAATTCTTTTTTGTGTTCCATATAAAGAAAGACGAAGAAGGTGAAGAAGGTCGTAAGCCAGTAATCATGCCTTCTTGTTTAATGAAGCAGAAGAAAGTGAGAGAAATTCGTACAAGTGTCAAAGGAATACAAAACGAGGCTCTCCTCTACGATGTCGTAAATCTTTCCGGACACCATGGACGAGGGGAGCCACCATTACCCAGATTATTATCATATGCGGATGTACGAAGACACGACGATTGCGTGTACATTATCTATTGTCTACCAAGATGCATCCACATGGGATCATGCGATTTAAGAAACAAAGACGAAGAGATGTTTTAGACTTACTATTCCCATCACAAAGTAGTTGAAGAAGAAGTTTGGTGGACCGTACAACGTCTCCTTATGTAGTCCACGGTGAATTCTGAAATAGAAACTTTGGAGAAGGAATAAAAAAAACGTCGTACTTCATTTTGTCGTCAGATTTGTAGAACACTTTTGTCGGTGCTCCAAGAATAGATTGAACATCCTATGAAAAAACATCTATTGAATAAAAAACACTATTGTACGCGTACCGAAACAGAATCTCCGAAATAAATGTGTCGATTATATGTCGAAACATCGTATTCTCCGTCGACAAGTCTTCCACCTGAGTAACACATAGAATTAAGAAGTCTGTGAATTTTTTCTTACTTTGTGTATCGAATACGATATCAATCCCAACAATGTTTCCGTTTTCCCAAATAGCAGCCACCTTTCGAGTACGATTTTGTCCACAATAGCAGGAGAAGGGGGTATCCACTGGTCTTAAATGAATTATTGCTTACGAGTTGCTCTTTTTCAGAACTCACTCAGGCTCCGATGGATTTTGCCCACGATAGATTGACATTTTGGTGAGTTTAGGTTGAGCATTGGCATCGTACTTCAAAGAACGAAGGTTTCCGCCAAAGCCAGGCTAGAATTTATTTGATTTTTGAATATAATAAAATGAGAAAAACTGGTACCCTGACTTCCAAGTTTGAGTTTTCACCAGCAGCAGTTGGGAAACAGAAAGATAAACCCGGCCAGCTTTGAACATAGATATTATGCTTGTCGTCATATGACCCTGGATGAGTTGATCCGAAAAATTCGTTGACCCGATCTAATGTAGCCATGTTTGCTGGATCCGAGAAGATTGTATCACTAAAAATAATAGGATTTTAAACATTCTGTTCTCTTCCGGTACTGCAACTAACTTGTACGTGAGAGTGATCATTGAAAGATTATCAACTTCAATCAACTTAATGAGTTGAGAGAGCCCATCGAAGTAAAGCTTGATTCCAGTCGACCCAATGTAAATAATGATGTCACGGTAGCATGGGTCCTTAAGAACTAGGTTTTTGCATACGGAAACTAATTTTGATGAATTTCTCCATAGATAATCAGCATTTCTTTACCTTTTTACTGTACTTCAGTTCAACTTTGGTGAGCATTCTCGGATGTTGCTGCATCATGGAAATGCACTGATTTATTGGCATTCCAAGAACAAATTCTAGTTGTGAATTTTTGAGGCCAACATCAGGAACCACCTTAAAGTGCTTAAAAATAATTGATTGAATCTGTTTCTGTGAGAAAATCAAACCGTGAAACTGAGATCGTCTTCTGTAGATGCTTTCTTCGTAACTTGTTGTTTACCGTTCATTTTCAGGCTTCTGAAAGAATGTACTTTTGAATTATCCAGCATTATTAACTATGACAATTATATAAACAAGAAAGAAGATTTTCTCTGTAAAAGTAATCGGACCAACTTCAAAAAAAGTGAATGAAATCATTGAAAACTACTGACACGATCTGCCAATTGTTAAAAAACAAACACATGATATAAAATCGAAAGCGACAGTGTTCGTTAGAGCGCGCTTGTTTCTCACGCACATGTTTACTCCTCGGGACGTAGTGTATGTACCCACGTGACCAATACTACTATTCGGTATAGGTTTGCCATAAATGAACATCGACATTTATTCATAGTTCCATTCTAGGCGCGTTTTTTTATCTTCAAACACTCATTAAAATAAAATAAAAAAGAGTTGATTGATGATACATAGGAAAAGTTATGATGGAACCAATCCAAGTTTGGAATTTTTTCGAAACGAGAAACGAAAGTGTAAAAGAACATAATATCAATCTGAATCGATTGAAAAGAGAAAAGGGAAATCAGAAAACAAGACAAGGAACATAGTGGCGATTATAAATTGAGGGGAATAGCTCAAAGACCATAATTGTTAAATTGTCCCGGTTGTTGGCCGGCAGGTGCTGCGCTGTTTTGAGTTGAATTGTTGGCTTGATTAGGAACATTTCCTTCCTGACCGCCGTAAGCCACTGGGTGAATTTTGAAACCGTAAAGTCTGGAAAACAAGCGGTTGACGGCAACATTTAGTATTTTAGCATTTAGTAAAATACTCACTTTGGAACGAACTGATTGACTGGTCTACGTGGACGCAGGTCAGGGTGTACGAAGAAAAGCATATGGGGGAATCCAGTGCCAAAGTAACTGCCGTCTGTATGTTGATGACGGGAAGAGCGTGGAACGAAAACGTCATTGCAACGAGGACAATACAACTTCACCATAGCCTCCCCAGGAACATCAGATAAACCTATAACATCATAGTTAGTAATTTTTAGACTTTTCCCTTGGAGTCAAATTTCGCTATACACTCACCAATCGGAAGCATTGGTTGGTTTTCACAGTAAACTCGAGGACAAACTCCAAAGTCGTGATCGCGCCATTTCTCGACCATTTGAGAAATTCCTCTGTTAGTTAGAATGTATCTTGCATGAATCAATCCATATAGCATTTCTGCTGCCTGCTCGACAAGATCAGTATTCGTAGCGTTATCCTCTATGTCATCTTCTAGAAAAAGGTTACATTGCACAAGGGAACGACGTTAATTATCACCTGGTTCCAAATCGAGAATCATGTCAAGTGCTTGGCGGTATTTTGGAACTTGCTCATTGAGTCCAGTCAGATTGAACCGATCTTGAATGTATTCTTCATCCACTTCACAAAAGAATTCATTTCCACGAAGGCCACAGAACCAAGTAATCCATGATACCTTAGAAAAAAATATTTTTTCAAAATGTTGAATACGTCCAAGCTGCAGCACAAGACCGTTCACCGAAATAATTATTTATTAAAACAACTCACTTCTTCAGAGCTACTCATGACTTCTGATCCCGACAAACTAGCGCTTTGTTCTGACTGCGAACCAGACTCTGCCTGAAATGTCCCATTAACTTAAAAACCATAACTATTTTCAATAATACTTACCGAAGTGGAATCAAGTTGGCGCCAGCGAGCAGAAGCCGTGGCGTTCACGTCGATATTTGGCGAAGTTGCGCGCAAAGCACACAACTGCCTGAAAAAAGCTGAATGGGCTTTTCTAAAGGCTTATTTCTTAAATTATATAGCACACGACTGCTACGAGATCTACGAAAATGCTACGAAAATGAAAGTAGGTAGTCTATTTAAGTCGTTATTGGTCATAAGTGTGAAAATTCATAAACTGAGTTTCAGCCAGCAGTACATGCCGACAAATGTGTTGCGACGAGAGTTGACGAGGCAAAAAACGGGGCCCCGTGCAGACAACTACAAAAGAGCGCGCTTGCATTACACTTAGGTCACTGGTCACCGATCGATCCAGGGATGATGGATGAATGAAACTCTGAGAAACGGATAAGTTGAACTCGACAATACGAGTGAATGATAAACAAAAAATAAAACAAATAAAAACATTTCTTTCTCCATCATCAAAAATAAAACAAATAATTAAAAGGTTGAGCAGGTTAGAGATCCGAAGAAGACGGGGAGAGGAAATGAAAACATCGGTAAGAATGAATAATATTAAGTAAAGAAAATGAATGATCAGATTGTTCTCTTCAATACAGGATAATCAGACGCAACCGATTCCTTTTGCGACAGAATCAGCTAGCTTCAACATCACCATCTTTTTGAGAACGTTAACCTGTAATTCACAAATTCTTTCCTGTTTGAATGGTTATGTCAGTGCAAATACCTTTTTCATATAGTTTTCGTCCAGGTCCCTGTGTTTATCGAGTGTGAAAGTAGATAAGAACGTTGATAACTCATACAGAATATCCTTTGAAAACGGAATCCCGTTCCGTGAGTCTTCTTTGATAATAACTGTCAGATAATCAAAAAGATCGTAATAATACTGAGTAGGAACATCTGGCATCATTATCAATGGAATCAGATGCTGAACACAATCGAGCACTTCTCCACCATGCATCATTTTGATGAACCGTTGATATGAATAGAGGAAAGTCAACGAAGGTAGTGAAAGAACCGAATTGTTGGTTATGGACGCAAGTACTCGGAGAGCAGCTAATTCATTTTTCGGGCTAAAACTGACAATACGAGATACTGTCATGTCAATAGACTTTTTCGATCCCGTTTTAAGAGCCCAAGCCAATGCTGCACTCCATTCGTTTTGTTTTAAATACCGTAGGGTCATGGTATTGGTTACACAGTTTTTGGCATCTTCCAGACGATTTGCTTCACAAACATCAAGGAGTTGCTCTGCCATTTCGTCATCTTCAATATGAAGGCCTTCAATATGTGATTCCAGTCGCAAGAGACCTTCAGCTCCGCATGCAATAAGATATCCAGCTCCAATTTCCCACAGTCTGTATTTTAAAAGCTTCAGTTGCAGTTTTGCATATAATAAACCTACGGAGAATGTGAAATTAAAACATTTGCATAATCTAGCATGTGCATTCGTCTCATAACTTCAAACTCTGGATCCATTGTTGACTTTTGAATCAAATCGACAAGATGAACAGCAAGCCACGGGTTGGAAGAAATAAGCTGAAATACTTATCATGAATGAATCAATGTCTCGCCGATACCTGTTGGAAGTTGATGTCGTCTTTAGATATCAGGCACCAAAATACGTCGTTTTCTAGTGCACCTTCTTCTTCTTCTCCAACAAAGAAAGATCTGCATTCATCAGCTAGCTCAACAAGTTCCGCGTGACCAGCAAAAGGATTTTTCACCAAAATAAAAAATGGTAAAAAATTCCACCAGTTTTGTAAAATTCTTGGAGCCACTGACTGCAAATAGCGATCTTCTCCAAGAAGTAGACGTGTGAGGTATTTTAAATTTTCGTTGGTTGCATATTTCCCGCATGAGAGATTTTCTCGCATCATATCCTTCCACTCGTTCACAGTATCTGCCTAAATATTACTTTTCCAAAGAAGAAAGACATTTGAAACTAACAGAAGCATCATCTGTCAAACTCTGCGGATCAAAAAACGACAGAGTCTCGATGAATGCGTCAAACTCCGGAGTCTTTTGCAGTAGGGAGAGAAGATTTATGCAATCAGTGAAGTTGCAGCTCAGCAATGTAAGAGCCACGTTTTTCCAGTATTCTTCAGAGGGATTTTGTCCAGGTTCTAGGTTTTCTGCAGCTGTGGAAACGATTTCCTTGGTTGTTATAAAGCTTTCATTTGCCCACGAAATGAGGTCCGCACAAATAGAACTGTCTCCTCTACTGAACCAAAGTTTTTCGTACAACGACCAAAGAGCAAAGTCTGTCATAAAATCAGAACTAGTGTGTGATACAGCAGCATTGTAAAGAACTGATCGATAGGCCCGTGAAAAAGAGCAGCAAATAGATGTATCCAGAGGCTGATCAGGAGGAGAACTCTTCTGGCATTTGTCAAACACTGAGTACATTTCAATCACAAGTCGTCGTAGATTTGGGGTGGCAAGAATTTGTCTACTTTGAGAAACCTTCTCGACCATAACAATATCGACTTCATCTGAAAATTAATCATAGCTTCGGAAAGATACCGTTTTTATTCACCCTTTTTACTTGAATCTATTTTATCCGCTAGATAAGCAATAACTGTAGATGTGTCGCTTATCGCAATTCCATATTCTCGAGCGACGTCAGTCATCTGTGCAAAAATATTAATTAAGATACTGAATAAAGTGCACCGCTTATGCTACCAAAAAACACTTTTTTTTCAAAAGCTTCGAAAATGTTCAAATCTCTGATGGTGCATTTTCTCGTGAGTGTGAACGGCAAACGCTGCGTACCTAGCATCTTAACTGACGACAGGAATACTTTATTGCTGCTGTCTGAAGCACTCTGTGCTTGAGCTTTTTTCTATACATCCTGACCGGAAACGTATTGAGTAATATAGTTGTTCTCTTATAGCGGAAAGAGACAAGAACTTCCATATATTGATTTTCACATACTATGCCTATTTTTTTCATATTTCAAAAACAGTTTCTGAGTATTTGTATTTGATCTCCGGAAAGCCGGCACAATTTATATATCTGACACTCAGGCAACGGAAAAATATAAGCAGCGAAATGGGGTTGGCTAGATCGATATATCGCGATATGAGAATAATATTTCTGAGCGGCAATCTCACTCTCTCATCTACTTTATTCATACGAATCTTGTGTCCTTTCTCTTATCATTTCATCGCCCTCTTCGCACTTTATTATTTCATTCTGTTGTTCATTACATTTTTCTAGGTTCGAAGTGATGGTTGATGCACAGACAGTTACCGGGTACCTCGAACGGGCGCAAGTTGCAAAAACAATGGCTGACGATGGAAGGTGGACTGAATGTGCCGATATATTGAGACAACTCATAAGCGATGTTCGGAGCTGCAAAATATCTGCAAGCAATAAAGATGAAACAGATTCGAAGAACGTTAGTAGCCTCATAAATTTTTTCATTCAAGTTTTTTATTCAGAGTTTTTTGAAAACTCTGGAAACAAACCTGAAGTTAGTTCAGCAGAATGTTCGTGATGAAGATGATCTGGTAGATGCGATGACTAGACAAAGTGGAAGTCCTGAACCACCTGCGGATCCCGACGTTTGGTCTAAGCCTTCTCCCCCCTTACCCACTTCTTCAAAATATGCAACTAAGAAAAGCGGCGTAGCTCCACGTACGCGAGAAATTTCAAAGTCAACGTCTGCAATGAGCAGTCATGTAACCAATCCAGTAGACAACAAACCAGCCAACCCTTCACAAGGGATTTTACCTCCAAACAGTGCTGGAGAGACTTTTGACGCTTCTGCATATGATTCGGTTAGTTCTATTCATATTCCAAAATTCGAAACTGCTAAAAGTCTTAGCCGAGGCTCATTTGTTTATTGTGTTTACTTTTCAGTACATTGTTCAAGCGGCTCGTGGTACGATGGTCACTCGAACCGAGAATGATATGTCTTTGGATGATATAATCGGAATGCACGACGTGAAGCAAGTATTACATGAAGCAGTGACGCTCCCTCTTCTGGTTCCAGAATTTTTCCGCGGGCTCAGATCACCGTGGAAAGCTATGGTTCTCGCTGGACCTCCCGGAACTGGAAAAACACTAATCGCTCGAGCTATTGCTTCGGAATCTAGTTCCACGTGTTTTCTAGTGTCGTCGACAGATTTGTCGAGTAAATGGCGTGGTGATTCTGAAAAAATTGTTCGCCTTCTTTTCGAACTTGCTCGCTTCTATGCACCCTCTATCATTTTCATTGATGAAATTGACACTCTTGGAGGACAACGAGGAAATTCTGGAGAACACGAAGCCAGTAGACGTGTGAAATCAGAATTTTTGGTTCAAATGGATGGTGGACAATATAAATTCGACGAACGTCGAGTCTTCGTACTCGCGGCTACAAATATTCCATGGGAACTCGATGAAGCTCTTCGTCGACGATTCGAAAAGCGAATTTTCATACCGTTGCCAGATCTAGAAGCTAGGAAAAAACTCATCGAAAAGTCAATGGAAGGAACTTTGCAATCGGACGAGATTAATTACGACGAATTAGCTGCTAAAACGGAAGGATTTTCGGGGGCTGATGTCGTTTCACTCTGCAAAACTGCAGCCATAAATGTTCTCAGACGGTAATCAATTTCAATTTGTATTTTTATAAAGTTTATCAGATTTTTAAGATACGATACAAAATCGTTACGAGGAGGCGAGTTGACGGCTGCAATGGAGTCACTGAAAAATGAACCGGTGCGCAATTGTGATTTTGAGGCTGCTCTTCAGGCCGTTTCTGCCAGTGTTGATCCTGATACGATGGTTAGATGTAAAGAATGGTGTGATTCCTTTGGTGCCATGTAACATATTGTTTGTTATTTCTAGATTAACTTAACATCTCATTGATCTCTAGTTCTTGTACAATGTTGTAAAATAGGATAAATTATGTAATTTCATACTTACCTCAAGTGCCTATGTTCAAAATTTTTTCAATTTTCAAAAAAATGTATTGTGGATTTTTTTATTGTTAAAAACATGCATAACATCGGTACATGAAAGATTACTATTAGATAGGAGAGGGGGCCCTTATAAAGGGAATGTTTTCTATAACTAATGACCAAGATGAGAAAAGAAAAAAGTAAGGAATAAGTGTAATTAGAAATGAATTTAAAGTTTGGTAAAGACAAAGATCAGGACGAAAGCAAATTTGTGAAACACGATTGAATGGATGTCTGAATAAAGAACGGAATTATGACGGATTGAAGAACGGGAACAGGAATAGGACAATCAAACTTTCGGTTCATCTGGATTTGTTGGCTCCTTCGGTTCTTCTTTAAGGAGAGGTGTGTTCTCGGTCAGATTTGATGTCGAATTGTGTGGAGATGGGCGAATCACCTAAAAAATAATTTCAACCTTTTACAAAAGAATGAAAATCACCTTGATCATAATTGGGTCATCGTCATCTTCCGGTTGTTCTATCGGAGCATCTCTACTTGTTGTTGGCTCTGAGGAAACAGGAACGTCTCTTACTAGAGAATTTTTCGAATCAGCTGATGAAATATGCTTCCACATTCCACTATTATTGACTTCTTTCGTCAGATTGATTGAATGTGATGGCTCTTGAATAGCAGCTAGAGGAATCTTTATTACATTTCCTGAAGCCATTGGAATATGAAGGTGAGCTTCAGTCTTGACGGCATGTATGGTCGCTTGATTCTCATCATTGAATTCGATTTCCACGGCTTCACCCTGAAAAATTATTTTGTGGTATCAAATAGGACAAAGCGCATCGCTACCTCGCTTTGTCTTCTCTTGGCATCTTCTTTCTTTCTGAGATGGAAATCCGGCATAGGGTCATCCAGGTATTTCAAGTCAGTTGTAGTAAATGCTTTTTCCATCATTTTTCTGATGGCAACCATAACGACAAGCTGAAAATCAGTTTCTTGAAATCCAATTATTTCTACTAAAATTTACCATAATTGGGAAAAGAATCGATGTTGATTTGATTGATTTAATAACCCAAAGAAGAGCAAGACAGCCGATTTGGAAAGCAGTGAACAAATGAATTTTTCGGATTGGAACGTGTCGAATATAAATTGTATCTGGCTGATATTTCATTGGCATGAACAGTAGAAGTGTACGATCGAACAGCTGAATTCCTCCAAGAGCAGAGATACCCATGTAAAGGAAAACTCCATACAGAACTGGCATTGGAATGCGACCAAGAACATTGGTGGCGAGCACAGAGAGACCAATAATGAGAAAAGTGACAATTCCAGTGACGCGTTGTTCACGAACTCCAACGAATTGGGCAACTTCTCCAGGAGCTTTACACTCTGACTCTACTTTTAATGAGTTAATGTGATTGATGGAGAGTACTGTTGCTGCGACATAGATAGGCAATCCGAGAAATCCAACCATCAAAATGGAAACTGATAAAACGAGTAAGTCGAGATGGTAACCACATCCCTTCTTCAGTTTATTTTCCTTTCGATTGACGATAACAGTTGTGATTTGTTGATCCATGAAGATGAGAATACAGGCAAGTAGTGCTGGAAGAATAGCCAAAGGAACAGTCCACCATTCATTCTGGTCGAATGGAGGAATGAACCATCCACGTCCTTCCCATGTTGGCTGTAACGAAGAAATAGTTAATCAGATATCCGAGAGTTCAAAGAAAACTCACTCGGAAAGTACTTGGCACATTGAGCTTAGGTGTATTCACTCCAACCGTAATATCCACGAAAGTCATGGTGACGATGGCAATCATAACAGCGAAGTCAGAAAGAAGTTGACGAACACGTGATGGGAAATAACATGAATTACGCATCTTTTTCAGTGTAGTGGCCAAGAAGAATGTACCGACGGTTAGAAGAATTGACATGAGAAGCTTGTCGTACAGTGGGAAACAAGTAGTTCCGTCAAACGATCCACCAATTGAACGACAATCTGTCAAGTTAGCAGCTGAATAATCAATGAATGTATCGTTGTATGGAATTGGGAGTCCGGATGCTTTGATTACAAGACGAGCATGATCTGGAGAGACGCTGGCTGAAAATTAAAAATAAAGTTTGATAAATATACAATGTTGAAGTTGTACGTACGTTTTCCAACTGGCGGTACACAACTACAGAATCCACCTTCGACGAAATCACGCGAATAATTGATCATATCGAGTTGTCCTTTAATCTTGACCAGCTTCATGATAGCTTCGTAGATGAAAATGACAGCGATGAGAGTAGCGAATGATTCTTCGGTGAAGCGAGTGATGAATGAAACCAGAGAAGACGCATCAGTAATTACCATTATGAATATAATTAATGCCGTCCAAACGTGAACCCAAAATCGGAAACTCAGGTAAACGATTCCGAAACGATGGCAGAAATCGAAGACAATAGTTTCGAATACAAGTACTGGTCCAGTTGAGCCGACAATTGTGAGTGGTTGTCCGGAGAAAAAATGATAAATCACACCGCAAAGTGCTCCTCCAAACAAGTTTTCCATAGCTGCCATTCTCTGATGAGTTGCTTCTTCTAATAATCCACCAAAAGTGACAATTGGGGCCAACAATCCGAAATACATGAAACAAATGGAAGCAAGACATTGGAGATTGAATGCGTCTGTGAAATCAGAGACAAAATGAGGTGCTTTTCTTTTAATATCCAGAATGAGTCCTCCGAATAACTTTCCAGTTCTTTTCAATGCAGGGTCATCTCCATGAGAATGCTCTTCTTCTTCTTCAATAATCTTTTTGGCTGGTTTCTGAGAAGCTGGTTCTACCAGAAGTTCCTTTCCTATTTGTTTTCTTTTCTCTTGAGATGGTAGTTTAGTTGGCGGCTCAATACGAATATTTGGATCCCATTCGCCTGGCGGTAGTACTGTAACCTGATCCAGGAACTCATCTATTCCATCGAGAAGATCATCAACGTCACGTGCTCCATAAGCAACGTCGTGGAAAATCTCATCCGCCATGAGCGTTGCAATTGCTCGTCCAATTTCTCTGTATTGCTGTCCATGACCAGTTGGGCCAAGAAGCAAGAAAATGAATCTTGTTGGAACTGGAACCTCAGTTAGGTCTCCTAGTTGATTTGCATTTTTAAGACGGATGAAACAACAAATGTGACGAGTGAGGAAGTCGACTTCTCCTATCAAAACGTTACTGGCTTCTACTCCAGCAGGCAACTTTTTCAAGAAATGTAGGTTTCCTTTGGAAGATTCATCACTCGAAATGTCTTTTGGCACAGATTCAACCTGAACATATTTCATAAAATACATGGAACAATAAAAACAATTACCGTAGGAAGAGTCAATTGGTTTGAAGATCCAGATGGAGCTCCGGCTGTCTGTGATGTTACAGGTCCTTCCGGCTTTTCTTCGATTTTTGAAAGATTCTTTCCATGTGAAAACGATTTTCCTATGTCTGATATCGAGCGGACTGTGCTGAGAAACCCTCCTTTTTCGCCACCAGCTCCATTCTTTTTGGCCTGAAACAAAGCAATAAAAAATCTACATAATTATCAATGTCAACACTAACATACCAACACCTCAAAAATCAAACAATCCTTCCCCCTTTCCTCTTCTATGAAAAATTTAAAGAGTAAACAGAACAAAACGAGAAATAAATCCTGGTTTTCTGCGTGCTCACAACGTCATGACCTCTACGAAAAAAGCAGAAGCTGATAAGAGACAATCAGCTGGTACCTTGTAGATTATGATCACAGTTACACAATGATTGATTCGGAAGAAAGTGATAAAAAGAACAAATAAAAAGTATAGTGGGGTTCGACACTCATCGAAACATGGAAACAAGTTACAGAACCTTCAGTTAATTTCAGTTCCAACTTAATTTACTTTTTCAAACTCCTAAACCAAAAACCATCGGATACTGTATTTGGTTCCAGTTTTATAAATAACAATGTGATAAAAAAAATGAAGATGTATTCTTTGGCCAAAAATTGCTGATAAAAGTTCAGAAACTTCATGAAATGCCGACATTTCTGTCTCGAATAACTTCCGCTTATCAAATTTGAGTATACTAGGAGCAATAAATGTAAAAAAGGTGTTAGTTTCAGTTATGACAAAGATCAGTCGATAGTAAGTTTAAAATCGTCAAACTCAAAGGAAAGACCTGTGAAGAAAGAGAGTGACTTGAAAAGCTTGAGGTGCGCGAAGTGGATGGGCTCGAGGCGGCCGCCACTAACTCATCGAACCAACGAGAGAAGACCCAAAATGGTGGCTAGAAATAAGTTCAAGATAGTCAAGACACTCTCCCATTCAAACTATCGGGAAAGGCGAAAGGCTAAAGCCTAGGACTTTGAAGACGAAGAACATAAGCAAGAAGCACTGGCTTTTTCAAGACGTAATTTACCTGTTCATACTGGTGAACGTGTTTCCGGAGAAGAATCTCCCGAAGCTCCTCTTTATTTTCCGATAGTAAGTCACCGCTTTTGACCAAGTTTTCGATTACGGCATCTATAAAAATAAGTTCGATTTTAAAAATATATACGAATATGTTTGATCTTCATCTTAACAAAAACTCAGAAAATAGTTAAAAAATTGCTTGATTACAGAAAAACGTTCAAAAAAGGCTTACTGAAAATAGAAGGAATATCGTTTTCTGCCAAATCGTTCAGAAATAATCCATTCATAATACAGCTTCTCAATTGGAACAATGAATGGAGAGATAATGTGGCAACGTGAGGTTTCGACCAGCGGTTTCCTCCTTGCTCGACGTCTTCTTCGAACTTTACCCATCTCGCAGTTTCTCTCCATTCATCATTGTTCAATTCTCCCATTTCTGTGAACAGTGCTGGAGTGTTTTCTTTTTCTTTTAGCAGAAACATCACTCTGGTTCCAGGAGCTGAAAATTAAAGGATAAATATATGTTTTCAGAAACTATTTATCTATTTACAGAAGTGATCCGCATTTTTTTGGCTAAGACGAGTGATGTGTTCACAACTTGCGCAGTATTGCAACATTTGGGATGACTTTGACGCATAGAATTGTAATAAAATAACGATGACCACACGATAGAAGTACCGAGTGCGAAGTATTAACACACTCGTTGCTTATCAACTTTTTCTGTCATTCTTATCCTGGTTGTAGTTTCAAATTTCGATGATTGATGGTGATAGTAGGTGGTGGTCGAAGACATTTTTAGCTCTGGTGTTGCCATTTTGGTGACTGAGATCGGTGATTCAATAATCGCCTTATGTCCAAAGGTACTAGACTGATGTCGTCACAAAAAGATTTCAGAGAACATATGCCAGTTTTTGACGATGTAACTACATTATTTAAAAGGTCTGATTTGATATCTTTCGTCATTTGTTAAGTCGGACTCAGGACTCTGGATATTACAACATTCGACCTACGTTTCACGATGAAACAGTTTACTTCGTCATGATTTTTAAGCAGTTAATTACTCATTCCGAAGCTTTTTTTCCATGTGTTCACCAGAACATAACAACAATTGTTGTGAGCATTCAGGAAAAATTCCTGACATAAGTCTCTCGTGTCTTGTGGTCTCTCCTCCCCTCTCTTTCTCAGAGAGTCTCACTCCAACTTTCAGACCTCTTCTCTCACCGTGGGAGCTTTAGGCATGGAATAAGAGATAGTGTGATTGGGAGAGAAACTAGACGACCAGAAGGGCTACCTACTACGCGAATGCTTTTTGTGCTTTCTGCGTGTATAAACGCGCGGCTGTGACGGGCCCGGAGCACACGCTGTTGTGTACGCCATGCTCCAGCCTAACCAAGTGCTCATCCGCCGGAGGGTTCACAGTAGAAAAAAAAGATGCACAAAAGACATAGACGACGAGTTGATTATCTTGTTTCTTTACTTCTTTTTGACCATGTGATATCTTCTATGAATAGAATGCCAAAAAAAGGAAAATTTCAGATGGATTTCACGTGGATTCTGTTTTCATTCTAGCGTGTTTTATGGAAAACTAAATTGAGTAGCACAAGAGAAAAGATTGAATAGAATAATTAATTGAGAAGAATCTCAATCTGCATTTGACAATCCCACAATGAATCCAATGTAAACAATGTTGCCTTTTTGTTTGAAAGAGCATTCCAATTAACTTTTGGAAAAACCTAGTCTACGTCACAAATAATCCAAATCAGATAATTTTTTTTAAATCAATGAAACTCAAGAGCAGAGGAAACAAAGCCCGGGGAATGGAATAATCGAAAAATTAATGCGATGCGAATAATGAATAACCAATTTATATATTTTTTGCGAAACCACCACTCGTCCTAACCATGAAGCTAATAATTGGATCCAATATTGGATTGAAGTTTCAAATTTAGATAATTTTCAAAAAACTCACCAAGCGAAGACAGCTCGATGCTCTGCGACTCTCGACGCGCTTTCGACATCCGACGTCTTCTGGAATTCTCGACATGAACCCCCATTGACATCCATAGGGATCCTCTAGATTCCCGACTTCGCGCTGTTGAACTTGGCGGTTCACAAGACTTTGAACGCGCAATTCTTGAAGGCGATTCTTCATCTGGATCACCCCCTTCCATTTTAGAACATTTGGGGAGCGCGATTCGAGATCAAACAAAAAAGTTCGAATTGAAGCAGGGAAATTGAATGAGCGGATATAAGTGCGAGAGAAAGGGACACCAAACAGGGGCGTGTAAGAGAGATGGGGTTGCTTGAAGCCGTCGCCAGAATCAATAGAATAGTGTGTATATGTGCCTTGCTTCTGCGTCTCGTTTATCGTGGAGCTATTTTATTCTAAAGAAAAAGCTCACAACAGGCCTTCTATTTAATTCAACTCTATTCCTGTTTTCCTCATTTTCCTTGTGCTTCACAATCTAATGCTAATCGAGGCTTTCTTCCAATTCTTTTTCCGTAATTCAACAAAAGGGATGGAGTGAATGTGTTTTTTACGTTAAAACCTGACTATTCTCAAAGCTACCGTACTGTATCAAATAGGTGACTTTGAATTCTTAGATTAATAGAAATTTTGTGATATATTTCTTGGCTCTACTTATCATATACGTTCAAGTTCCATTTTTATGTTTTTTGCTCATTTAAAATCATTCCGTATTTTAATTAAACATTATTCGGAATTGCGTGCAATTTGGCATAGTAATTTAGCTTTCTCAATTACTTATCACCCTCTTGTTTTTTTCTATTTTTAGATAATTATTTTTGACTCCAGCGATGGCGAGATAAGTAGAAACTCACACGGAGTGCGTCATTTTATTATTATTAGGAGTTGCAGCGATCAGAGAATGTTAGTGAATATTGACCCAGAGCATCCAGAAGAGCACCTAAAATAAATAAATTTGAAAGAAAGAAGAAGCTGCAAAATGAGAGAAGAGAACGAAAACACGAAGAAAAAGTAAAAATGTGGAAGAAGTGAGGGAATCAAAAATTCATAGTGAAAAAGAAAATAGGGGGTTGGTGGGGTCCAGTGGACAGAGCGGAGAGCAGCTGAAGAGGAGTAAAAGAGGGAAGGAAAAAGAGGAGACACTAAAAGTTGTCGGAAGAACAGAGGAGGAGTATGAAAAGTCGGAGCAGTTGCTTTCAGTTTACTTAAAAGTCATCACTCAATTGAGAATGGTTCGAAATCCGCAATCTTAAGTTAATAGCACGGCTGCCACTGGCCTTTTAAAGTACTATTCTGTTTTTTTCGAAAAAAGACCCTTGTCTGGACAACATCTTGGAGAGTAAATTTACGCTTGAAAGGTTATTTATATGCTACAAATGAATAGTTCCTTCTCTAAATGGGTAACTGATCTTTGGCGGCAGATAAAAGATATTTGAAAAAAAAACTGAAGGACACGTACTTGAACTATTACAATATTTACAAGGTTTTTGATATTTTATATATCGAATTTCACATCAAAGATTTCAACTTTTGTATTTCTGTTCACAATTTTAAGTGTCGGGCCAGGTCGCTTCTCAAAAAGAAGATATATGTCTCTTTGAGGTGTAATTCGATTTCGTCCCACCGAGCGGAGTGTCGAATTTCGACGTGCGCGGGCGAGCACAAATACTCGCGAGCATCCAAGTTTTGAACAGAAAACATAAACAACTAGCATATCGGCGAGCAGATCGAAGCTTTCCAGATCTGCTGGTAATTAGATTGTGAGAGCGGAAGAAGTTTTTTGGTTGAAGAATGCGTGCGAACAAAAAAGAAAATCAAAAATTAAGGCTTTGAAAAATAATTACATTTCTTAAAACTTTATTTCTTGAGCTCAAAAATATATTTTGAATAATATGTCACGAGAACGTTTAAAAAAATTTTTTTAACGCAAAAGGTCTACACGTGACCTGAAACTTTATCAGACGTATGATCCTTTGAAAGATTACGGTCACAGCTTTTCTGCTCTCTCTGTTTGAGATCTCTCGGCTGTTTGAGTATTTTGATCATTCTATTAGTTATCTGATCGGGAAGAGGAGAACACTAATTTTACAGACAAAAACTCGATTTTCACTGATATAAATTTCGAAATAAAATATTCAGGTGTTTTATCTAACATGTACTAAAAAAATACAACTTGGGTTAGTGTACTTTTTCGAAGAACTTTGAACAATTTGTGCATCTCTTGCTGTTTTGGAAAAAAAGCGTTTTCACGATATTTATCGAAAAAAAAATAATAAATTCAGATTTTGTTGCTTTGATATTCATGTTTCAAAATTTAACTTCATCGCAGGTTTTTTATATCAGTTCAACACTGAGATTGGATCACCAAGCTTAGTTAATTATTCTCGAGGAAGAAAAATTTCAAAAAAAGAATAGTTCGTTTTCTCTTACAAATCTCTATTTTAATCCTGGGTGTCACAAATAATCCAACAAAATATTTTACCCGAGGGACAAAGGAAAAAACAAATATGAGTTTTAAAAAAAGAAATCAGAACAACATTCGCAGGATTTATTATAAAATTAGCGAGCAGAAGCTATTCAATTGGCCAGAAAATGAGTAATAGTGACCGAAGTAATGACAAAACGGTTGAGTGGAGGTGGACGAAATGTAAACTGTTTGCTGAGCTGCATAAATATTTATTTCGTATCCCTTCTTTCATTCATACCGACTCTTTTTCTTTCGGTAAACCACAAACTAATTCTCAAATGATATCATTGATAAAGTTGAGAAAATCAAGAATCGAATGATCCAAGAAAAAGAACGATTCAGCTTACTGCGGCACGAAAATGAGAAAACATGGAAAGAAACTATTACAACAAAAAACAATAGTTGATTGTGAGGGTCGGAAGAAATGATCAGCAGAGATACTTATTCCATAGATCTCTTTTATCTCGGAAGTTCAAAGTGCAATTCGATCAGAAAAATCAGTCATTATCTCGTGGCAAAGTTCACGTGGCAAAGAATTAAAGACGAAAAGAAAAAAGGAGAAAGTTCATGAAAGAAAGAAAATGAGAAAGAACGAAATGAGCTGAGAAGAAGAGAGGAAAATGGCACTTGAGTAGATAATATGGTGGGAATTTCTCCTCCTCCTTCTTCTTCTTTTGAACTAATACCGAGCAGTACGAAAACAAGTTTTGATGTATCCTCTACAAATAAA
The DNA here is from genome assembly GCA_016735795.1 of Caenorhabditis tropicalis. NCBI lineage: Eukaryota > Metazoa > Nematoda > Chromadorea > Rhabditida > Rhabditidae > Caenorhabditis > Caenorhabditis tropicalis. The sequence goes on along the minus strand of CM028614.1, from coordinate 5,182,384 downwards.
CATTTAGAATCTTTCTAATTGCTCTAACATTTGAATTTTCTATGGTGTACTTTGACAAAGGTGTAATCACTCGACCTTCGAGAAAGAGAAGAGTGATTGGCGTCAGTGTAATATCAATTTGGTGATTGAGTTTACAATGAATCCTATTCGCCTTGTATTCTTAATGTATAATAACATTTTCAATATTGTTTGGAGACATTTATGTATACAAAAGAACCACCTGGCACCAAAGACACAAGGCTTACTTATTCGAAAACTTTCATCTGTTTTGTGGCTCATTCATGCGAAAAACTTTTGAAAAAGAGGAAGTGTCTTCAAAATTTTCAGAAAATTGGTAGCTTCAAAACTGAGGTTTTAAGTAGAACAGACAAAACTAAGAAATTGATCGTATTCAAATGAACCCAAAAGTTCATTTCATAGTTTCATAGAAACTTATATTTATAATCTCGAAAGATTAAAAAATCAGCAAATGTGGATAATATTCAGCAATACATTCGAACTAAAATGAAGAAAAAAAAACAATAAAAATTGGGGACCTGCTCTCAACAAGCCGTTTCTTCCGATTGACGTGGCCATAACTTTTCTTCTTCCTCCGCTGCTCACTTCTCTCAGACTCCACCCCCTTTTGCTCAAAGTTTCACCTCTCTACGTCACTTGCTCAAAGACGACGAAGTCGAGAAAAGACGACGATTGAAGGGAAGAATGGGAAAGAAAAAGGAGCTCGTCTTCGGAAAAGAAGCGTATCCAAGATTTTGAAGACTTTTTTACAGAAAGAAAAGCATGGAGAAGACGTTGAAGGGGATGAGAGTCTCCGGGGACATGAACGACCAATCGAGCCGCCGTCCGTCGCTACCAACTCTCTAATGCGTTTCTCATTTCTACGAGAAAGTGGAAAGACGTGTAGACAAATCGACACATTAACTCAATGTTTATTGTTTTTTTCTCTCGAATGTCTATAAGAAATTTACGTTGGAAAAGAACGGTCATATTGATTTGGAATTTTTCATAAGAAAATGGAGAATAATAAGGTATAACATTGGGCAGAGCATGGTGTAACATGATTCAAAACAACTATTTATGATTCCTCGTAGCAGTAGAGTTCCTATCCAGTTTTCTACCCTCGGATACGATAGTTGGTATCGTCTGTTCCCAACTTATCATACTATTTTTATAGAAAGGTCTCATTTAGAAGTATGTATAAGTTCCCTCGCCCGTTGATTGTTTTCAATAAATACCGTAGTTTTTACTGTACATTGAGAGAAAACATTAAGAATATATTGGCTTATAGTTAACAATGCGAACGAAGACAAGTCAAGTTGTGGCAATTTATTTAATCTAAATATATGACTTATGGCACAATTTCTTGAATAATATGAACTATTCAAGACAATCTTCATCACTTTCGTTTCCTTGTTCTTCTTCTTCAAATCCGTTCAAATTCTTCTTTTTCTCTCTCTCCATCATATTCTTCACAGTCGCTTCCATTTCAGGAAAACAATTGACTACTGTTTGTTTCAGTTCTTCATCTTCGTGTGGTAACAGACAGTTTTGTACATCAACTTTTCCTATGAACCCGTGAGCAGTTCTGGCATGAACTACCATATTCGATCGATGACGTGTTTTTGTTCCACAGCTTTTGATTGGGCAAATGTATCTGAAAACACAAAATATGTGATTGCATTATTATTCATTTGATGTGATTTTCTACGGATGGAAGAATGATCTTAAAGAAGAAACAAACCTCTGTAGATTCGTATGGATAATTGCATGATTACTTCTTTTGTAATAATCAAAGTTGTATGCTTTGATCATGGTTCCGCACAAGTGACATTGAAATGCTTCGTTCTCTCTTTTTCTTGACTTCTTCCCATCGTTGCTCAATATTGAATTCAATGTTGGTTGGGAAGAAGATGCAGAATTGATCATATCGGCGATCGATTGAATAGGATCTACTTGTTCATTTTTGAGTTCAGTTCCAGATGGAATACAACTTTCAAATGTTATTTCTGGTTCTTCTTTGGGTATCAGATTAGCGAAATTGGTTGAAGATACAATTTGTGATAGGAAATCTGTCTTCATTTCTTCTTCCTGTTTCACCTGATCCATAGAACATTGTTTTTTCTTCGGTGGTTCCAATATTTCAATACAATCAAGAGATGAAGATGCTGTAAAACGAAGTGCTTCTTTAACATAACTTTGAAGATTTCTCTGAGCGATACTGATCTTCTAATCAATTTCAAAAAAAAAACTCACTCGGAGAGACAAATTTATCCTTTTCTTGTGTTTTGACACGTTTCAATTGCTCTCTTTCCGCAGCATATTCTCCTATTTCCTTAGTTATCGTGAATCTTGATTTCGTTTGTGTCATCTGAATTTCTTAGTGTTATGTCCTTAACCAGAACACGTTTATAGTAAACTACTAATTTATAATCAAGTAATAAAAAAGTAGGAATACCGTATTTATTCTAATAGACCGGCACCCCTTTCATTCGACTTCAGCTTTTTTACCGCGGTTCCCAACGGAGAGGTATATTTTGTTAGTTGATCACTTCTCAGTATCTACATTGGGAACCGAGATGAATGCAGCTAAAGTCGAGTGACGGGGGTGCCGGTCTATTAGAATAAATACGGTATATGGGGTGAAAAGGGAAACGGGGGTAAAAGTAAAACACTACTTCTAGCAGTAGAAACAAGTAGAACTGACGTTCTGGAACAGGGAGCGAGAGAGTGCACGGGGACTAAGAGACTTACAATTAGAGATAAAAGAAACTCTTGCCGCCGCCGCCGCGTCGGGAGTATAGGGTAGGCCAAAATATCTTTGTGAGTTTAACAACACACAACACTTAGTTTAAGAGTATTACTGTTCTTAAACTGATTGTTTAAAACTTACCAAAACATTCAAAATATCCAAAGCGTTATCATTTTCAGAAATTTCAATCACAATATACGTAGTCATTTGAAATGAAGTGAATCAATAGCATACAAAGAGGTAAAGAATGGGGGAATGTCTGAAGTGTACGCTAAAGAGAAAAAGTAGTGTACCATGAGAAGAGACATAGTCAACGATAGAAGCGGCCATATTCTCCCCCATTAACAACCGACCCCCTTCGAATCAAAGTACTGGGGAATGGAGAGGAAATAAGAGATAGAAAACATTAGACACAAAGATTTCATCCTTATTTCGATGACTTGCAAATTCACGGATTACCTATATGGTATTTTCATATACCGTATTTATTCTAATAGACCGGCACTTCCAAATGACCGGCAGCCTCTAATAAACCGGCATGCAAACCGATGAATTGAAAAATAAACCGGCAGCCTCTAATTGACCGGCACTCAAAAAATGAGCCGGCATGGTCAAACACAAAGTACAGGAAAACAGGGTATTTTTATTTTACTATCCCAAAAAACTGATAAAACTTATGAAAAATGACGGATTTTACTGATGATTTTGAAGAAATACAGGCTTCACCAGTTGTTTTTGCTCTCATTTTATCTGTTTTTGACAATAAATTATTTAATAAAGTATGTTTGAAAAATAAACCGGCAACCTCTAAATGACCGGCAGCCTCCATTTACCCGGCACTCAGACAAGGGTCTCGAAAAATAGACCGGCATGCCGCGGCAATTAGAACAAATACGGTATTTTATTTTGAGAACAAGAGTTTTGCAAAATCCCGTATTCCGCCTGTTTTCATTCCTAATTCCAGCTTCCGTATCCCTTGAAAATAACATTTATCTGTTTTCCGGTTTTTTTTTTCAAATTGACTGAAATTCCGTTTTTCGCATTCCGCACTCTGATGAAAACGTTCAGAGAAATGAGTAGATTCTTAGAGACCAGTGAGAAAATGTTGCAAATGAAGAAGATGGAGACCGAATGAAATGTGGATCACGAGGAAGACAATTATAAGAATGATAGATTAGGAAACTCATTTTATTAAATATACACAACTTATGGGAAGCTGGGTTCATAATTGTTTTGTTCTGAGATATCTTCTGTTTTGAAGTAAGCATGCTGTAAGACTTGGCTGGCCGAAAACCGTCGGGCAGGATCGAACATGATCATATTTTGAATAAGATCTAATGATTTTTTTGAAGCATTTGGGATCGCATTTTCAAAATTTTTTGAATCGGGTCCTGATAGTTCTATCATGCTCATTGCTGGAAGTTCGTTCATTGTTGGCCATTCTTCGAGAGTTGGTTTCCCAAGAACATTGATTATTTTGTTGATCTGAGGAAATTTGAATAAAAGTTTATAAATTGATCAGCTTTTACCATATTTATTTGTCCTTCTCCTTTGAAAAGAGGACATCGTCGGTATAATTCAGCCATTACACAACCAGCCGACCAAATATCCACTGCTGTTGTGTGGTTTTTACAGGATAACAATATTTCGATCGGTCTGTACCAGAGACTAACAGATTCTGGAGTCATTGAGGCAGTTGGATTAGTGTAACGAGCGATTCCAAAATCGCCTATTTTCAAACTGTCGGTTTCAGTTATCATGAGATTCTCAGGCTGAAAAAAAGAAAATAAATCCAAGAACACGTATTAGTAAGTTGAATGATATACTCACTTTGATGTCTCTGTGAATGATGTTTTTATCGTGAATATATTGAATTCCTGTCATCAGCTGATTCATAAACTTTTGAATTCTATTCGATTCGAGTGATTCTTCTGTGTAGAGCTCTTGTAAATCACGTGGATATTTTTCGAAAATCATCACATTTCGTAGGAATTTTGTTTTGAAAGAATCAAGCAGATTCACAATAAATTCATGACGAATTGCATTCAGAATTTCTAATTCAGTATTTCCACGATCCGAATATCTACTTAGTTTTAGAATCACCTAAAAACATTTGAAATATTTGAAGGTTTAATCTTCCTATCTTACTTTTTCATGTGTATTTCTTTTTGTTGCTTTGTAGACTTCGCAGTCAGAATATATGTTCTCACTGGAAGTTATCAATTCATCCAAATGATATTCTCCAATAAATTCTGGATTGTCCTCCTCCATAAAACTGAATTCATTGAAGAGTTACCGCATTACTCCAAAAACTTCTTAAGATAAGTGTTACTGTGGGGGACAGATGGAATCCGATTCCAAATTCAATGTAATTTTGGAGAGGTGTTTTAATTCTCAACGAGGATGTTTATATTGATAAACAACATTTTTGAACGATCTAGACAAGAAGTAAAAGAAACATGAACAAAGCAGTAAAATAACATTTGATGAACATATCATACGAATAACACAAGTGTATAGTCAACAAGAGAGTATTCAGATGAAACGGGATTTTAAAACATCAAGTGGAGGAAAAAAGAGTAAAGCATACATATGATCATGTTCATGAGAAACAAGAAAAACAAGTAAAATGCATTAAAGATTTTGAAATAAAACTTTTTCTAGAGATCAGAGCGAGCGCGATCATAATTTCGGGAACCATGATCAATACCCCGTCCATTTTGATAAAAAGCTCCTCTTCCTCTTCTTCCGCGTGAATTGTTTCCTCCTGAAGAGTAACCACGTTTTTGGTTTGAACCAGTAGATGATTCTTCGTGTTGCCACGTCATGTGACTCGGTTGAATATATGTATTATTGGTTTGTTGGTATCCATTATGGAAATCAGATTGCCCCGAAGAGAAGAATGGCAACGACTGATTTCCAACTGGTGTGATGTTTTGCATGAAGTTTGAGTTGTAGATCATGTTTCTGTATGAAATACTTCGAGGATCTACATTGAAGGGCATCGAAGAGTTCAGATTGATATGTGTAGCTCCAAGTGGTATGAATGCAGGAGCATGACGATTAAATGAACTATTTCGACCTTGATTGGATGGCTTTTTCGTGCCTTTCTCATCCAATTTCCGATTTGGAGCATCGACACCAAGAGCGGTAGCCTGAATCAAATTAACCATGATAAGAAAACGCTCGTGACTACTCACAGCCAGTGCCAAACTGTTAGCTGACTCCTTTTTCGATAATCCTGTACTGTGGAAGATTGAATTTTTGTTTTCGATGTGTGGTTTTTTATGGCTAGTCTGCGGCCGACTGTAACCAGAATACGTTTTCAGTTTCAAATATGGCATTTGAACACGAGAGAAATTATAACGATCGTTCTCCGTTTCAAGCAAATGACGGATGACGTGCAGCATTTTCTGTAACATGATATGAGCAGAAGAAAATGAAAGTACTAACCTTTTGTGCCGCTTCGGTTCCTTGGCCAAAGAGTTCAGTGTTGATCAGACCATCGACGAAAAATTTCATGAATATATGTCGTAAACGCAAGAGTAAACGCATCGTCTGTATTTTCATATTCATTATTATCATTTTTTAATTTTCCTGAACCTGTGTTCCCGCTTTCACGCTGTACCACTCGTCGAGATTCAATGCGCTCAGATTAGGTGAAAATCCTGTTACATCTTCTTCTGGTACGATTTCTTCTTCATCTATTTCATGGACTGAAATTTAATGAATAGAGAAAGTGAAGATACGATAGATCCAGCTTACCTAGCCTGTACTCTTCAATAATCTGTTTGTTAAATCTGATCGGACCTGTGAACAACAATGCGGTCAATGCTGTAATAGCTGTCACCGTTTTCATGGAAAGAGATTTATCAGAATTCATCAGGCACATTTCTTGAAAGACTACATATTCGAGACAAGGGCCGAGAGCCATCTGCTTTGTCAGCTTCGCCGTCTGTTTTTTCAACATTGAAGACGGATGAACTCCGGCTGCTGTGTCGTTACTAAAGACTAAGTACTTAGTTTAGGTAAATGGAAAATCACTTACAAAGTCTGAACTTTTTTCAAGAGACTTTCGGCAGCGCCCACTCCAACAAATGGATAGCAGCCAGCTGCAATTGCAGATTGTACCATAGCCCAGCTATTGGAATGTTGATTGAAGTTTGGATCGTTAAGAGCTGTCATAATGTCTCTGTCTTGAACGCTAATCAAGTTAGCTCGAATCAACTCTTGAAGCAACTGACGGCGTGTCCCTTCAATCATTCTCATAGTAGTGACGTTGAGATAATGTTCACGACAGAACTCGATTTGTGGATTGTTGCCATGCAATGAACAAAATTCGCTGACCAGGCGAATGAACATGAGATGGTCGGAGAAATCATATTGAGCTATCTCATGCTTCTTATGGGACTGCTTTTCACGTTCTTCTGAGAAAGCGAGGAGATCTTAATATCGATAAATTGATTACTTGTAGTTCAAAAAAAAACTAACATGGATCCTTCGTAGCTAGTAAAGAGACCAAATTGACGATTGGAGTCAGGCACTTGAGGGCTAATCCAAAGAGAAGCATTCGCGAAAGCTGCGGATCTAATGGTAGTTTAGCCATTATTCTTCCAAGATTTGTCAACTCTGGGTCCTCTTCTTGTTTCACTTCTTCAATCTCTTCCTGATCTTCGTCAAAAGTGTCCATAGCAGCAGGTGTATAGAAAGCACCAAGTTGTTCCAAGAATGCCATTGACTGAATAATCGACGCTTTCTCTGGAGGTTCGGGGGCCAACGCGAGGAAATCAGCGATTTTCATCTTGCTCGGAGCAAAAAGTTTTGCATGTAGTGTAACCTCGTAAATAGCGGCGCGTTTCATTTCGGCGACTTGAGTTTCAGGCATTGATTTGAACTTGTCTTCAGAGTAAAGACGGAAACAATAACCATTACGGACACGTCCTGCTCTTCCTGACCGTTGCTCTGCATTACTTCTGGCAATTGATGTAACAGCAAGGGTACTTAATTTAGCTTCGTGATTGTATGATTTTTCTTTAGCCTTTCCTGTGTCTACGACGAAAATAACATCTTCAATTGTAATTGATGCTTCGGCAATGTTCGTTGCCAGAATCTAAATCAAAAATTAACTTCTGGAAACAGAATGAAAATAGCTTACAATTTTACGAGTATCGCTATTGACAGGCTTGAAAATATCTCCATGATTTATATTGTGCATTTGTGAATGCAAAGGTAGCACGGTCACATGTTTCATATTCGTCAAACGATTCTTCCATTTTTGAATCTGAAAGCATGACCGTTGTATCTGTATAGAACGAAAAGCTCACCATAGCCATCATCAGCTGAATATCATCATAACCAGGAAGAAATACAAGAATAGTTCCAAACACTGGACTATCCGCTAGATAATGAATGACGTGGTCGACAAGATTATGATCAATAGAGTTGTTGAAGTCAACTCCGTAATACATTTCATATTTTTCTGCAAGACGAAGTTTTTTGAAATCCACTTGTTCTATTTGTTTGTTGATTTCGGGATGATAATACATAGTTCTGTTTGGAAGAGTTGTTTGGAGTTCATCTCTGAACTTTTGTTCGAGAAGCCCGGAAAGGCGCTGTCTCTCCTGGAATTAAATGTACTTTAGAGGAATATGTTCTTAGAAATTTACTCCGAAGCCGCCAAACTCTTGGCCAAATTTAGAAAGTCCTGTAGACGGAGTGTTCAAACTTTCTGGGTTCGTGCTGGCGGAAAGTGGAGCAGAAAATGTTGAAATAAAGGGGGATGCACCATTTTTGTTGAGAGAGAAAGGTTTGATAGTTGGCTGTACGGGTTGCAGTTTCAATGTTTCAGGCGATCGATTTGAATCATCTTTATCACGACTTCCGTTCAGAACGACTGAGTCTCCGCTACCCGGTGGAAAATGAACAGTCACTGGGGAATCAGGCGACCCAATAAGTTTCATGAAGTCTCGCATTGTTTTTTCATCTATTTTCTGTCCATCTGCGGTACTATATGATCCAGACTTCCATTCTACTGACGTATTTGTTTCAATATTGAAAACGGTTTCATCGTTTTTTTGACTAAGCGGTGTCTCTTTATTCATTTCTTGAATTGAAGGAGATCTTGATGTACTGAAAAGCTTTTAGATAGCATTGTAATGTTCAAAGGGTAAATACAAGTATTCTTGAGAACTAACCATTCAATCGTCACTGCTTGCATACTCAACTGTTTTTTCTGTAGTTCCTCGGCTTTAATTACTCTTAACTCCTGTTCCCAATTTTTCGGTTCGAAGTCAATAGAAGGGAAAAACACCTGAGATTCGGCAGGCTGATATCCTATCATTGCGAGAATATGATCAAGATAATAGATCTCGACATCGTAAGTTCGAGAGTCAATACGAATCACTTTAACGCTATCATTGTCAAAATAGCTTGAGAACAGCTGCATGCTTCCCTCGATAGTAGCAGACATTAGAATGACTTTCAAGTCTGGACGATTTTTGATACATTCTCGTAGAGCGATAAGAAGATAGTCTGTATTGATTTCCCGTTCATGAATTTCATCCATAACAATGTGGGTTATTCCAGATGCCAGTGGATCAGAAGTCAGCATACGGAGAAGTACTCCTACGGTGCAATAGGTAAGTAAAGTTTTATCACTTCGCCTGAAAGAACTTCTTAAAATAAGGACAACAAATTTTGATATTTCACCTGCTTTCGAGTCGTACTTGATAGCCAACTGTATCACCGAGTTTTTCTCCACGCTCTTTGGCTACACGCTCTGAAATAGAGATCGCCGCAATACGACGAGGCTGCGTGACCATAATTCGAACATGTTTCTTCTTTTCGTGTGCTTCTTCTAGAATAAATTGAGGTACTTGAGTGGTTTTTCCGCATCCTGTTCCTCCACTGATGATAACAACATTACTTGACTTAATAGACTTCAAAACATCAGCTCTGTAACGAGAGGCTGGAAGCTTTTTTCTGAAAAGAATAGTTTCGGATAGGCGTCGAATAATGAACAGACTTTGCATTTTCGAGGTCTTTTGGGCATGCGGACATTGGCGGGATACCAGATTTATTTCTTGATGCCATGTTCTTAACTGAATGGTTATCTGCTTTTCTCTCAATTAAGAAAGTATCCATCTGTTCCTTTGTAATAGGATTTTGTACAAGAAAACTGGTAAGCGCATTGAGAGGTTCAGAATACGGATTGATAGGCTCTGTAACAACTAACGAAGACCTAGTAAGCTTCTTCTCGCGGATCGAAAGAATGACGTATCGATTCGGTTCTTTTCCAGCGCTTCTTGTGACCAGACCATTGTGTTGAGCAACTTCATGCATAACTTTTCGTTCCTCTCTAGACATTGAACTGAGCGTGGTATTCTGGCAACCACTGTTCAGGAAAGATTTGATAATCTGTTCGGCTTCTTTTCGGTAAATTGCTCGTTGCCCATCATCTGGTAAAACACGAGCGTTGTTGAACCTGTAATTATGGAAAAGTTTTCGTATTCATTTTTTTTAAAGCTGAGCAAGAACTAGAAAATGATTTGACAGAACTCACCCGTTGTGTTTGGCTTCTCCGCCACGGATTATGCCACCTCGGTTTCCACGAAACCCTTTTCCGTGTATGTTTGACATATTTCTAGAGAAAAGTATATTATATTTATTCCTTTAAATAATATAGGTACTCATCGAAAGAAAACGAATTGTTTGGGAAAAAAGTAAGCGAAGGAACATGTCACAAAAGCTAAGCTGGGTCTCGCAGGGAAAGTTACGGTAATAAAAATACATGAACAATTTTCAAATTATCTTTTCAAACTTTTCGAATTATCTTTCATTTTATTTAGGCAAATTCAGGGTAAACTTAAAATTAAAAAATACAATTCCAATGGATTTGGCAGATTCACAACTGAGTGATTTGATTCGTCGTGAGTTCAACCTTATTATTGAACACCTCAAGATTTCAATTTAGAAGGTAGAATGATCGACTCACAAGAAACTGAGGGAAACAGAACTCAAGAATTAAGTCAAGGCACAATTCAGAGAATCATAGTAAGTGATGCTTATGGTGAAAAATGAATGGCAGAGGGGGGGGGGGTATAACGCCAATCTTGAGAAATTCAAACCAGAAATCACGTTTTGATGCTCCAGGACGATCAATTTACTCCAATAATGACGCAACAGTCGGAAGAAGGAATTATATTGAACGGGGGTGGTACAAACAGAGATGAGTTGGCTTCTACTTCATTCTTCGGACCAGCCCGTCATACAGGTCTGAAAAGAAGAACGCCTAGAATTCAAGACAGGTAATTCGTCGAAGTGTTGAAAACCCAGGAATTGAGAAATGTTTCAGAAGCTGTAGTAAGCCTGATGGTGAAGAAGAAATTATTGATTTTAACTTATCAAATGATTTATTCTGTGACAATGTTGAGTCAGATGGTCAGGCTAATTCAAGTCTTCTCAATGAATCTATTATCTCTGTAAGGTCGCGATTCTTTTAAATTCAAAAAGCATTCCATTTTCTGTTCAAATTTTCGAATATTCAGAATACAACATTCTCCCAAATTCAATGTGGTTCTCAAAATATTGAATATCTCCGAGATAGGACACCGCAAGAACAAGAAAAGGTATCATTTATTTAGCTTAAAGCTTAAATTCATCGCTGAATGTATTTCAGCGTATGAACGAGAGATATAAAGAAGCTGAGGAGAAAAGAGCCAAAGATCAACAGAAACAAAATAAAATTAATAAAATGTCGGAGATGATGACGCAAAGGGAATATGACATTGATGATAATAACATGGATTTCGTAGAGTTAGTATTCAAATCTGAACTCAAAAAACGTCTTTTTTCAGATCAAGAGAAATTTCGAAGGAAGAAGGAGGAGGAAGAGAAGACGAGAACATGGAACCTGACGAAGAAGAAGAAGAATTTATGAGAATTACAGTACTTCATGATAAAGCTTCAAGGCAGTCTGATCTTGCTTACATGGAGACAGGAAATAATAAAAAGCATTTATGGGCGAAAATGAACTGCAAAGTGCCGATTGCACTAAAATGGAAGATTGATTCACGACGAGTTGACAAGAAGTTATGGTTACGCGTTAGGGTACAATTATAGATTTTTAAAAATTAAATCAATGAAAATATCGCTGTGTGCTAATTTTTTCAAATTTCAGCTTGTCAATTACCAAAATAACGACGTTTCTCGTTCTCTACGTGATCCTACCACTGATGTTCTGAAATGTCTTCATCACATCAATGAAGAACGATTGGATCCACCAGAATCGTACTTTTATGTTATCAACTCAAATCTTCCATGGAAATGTAGAGTCAGCGATTTACGGAATGGAAAAGGCTAGTTGATTTGTCAAAAAATCTTCCCGCTTGTCTTCTCCGAAGCTGTTTCAGCTTGAGCAATGAGTAAAAATCTAATAAATTTTCTTGAAACAATACTTTAGGCCGCCACTTCATTGTTCAAGTGGACCCAAATACAACAGAAGCCACTTTCGATGTGATGTTTATGTGTCAGAAGAATTGTATGGTCGTTGAAGACAAAAGGAAGCCAATGTCTCTTGCAGTATTGCTTGAAGACAGAATTGGGTGAGTGCGGCCGTGGACGCGAGCACGTTATCGGTCATCGAAGAACGCGCGGCAGTGTTTACTGCTTGAAATAGAATGTGTTTCTCTGAAAATATCCAGCAAGAATTCTGATATCATTCAGGCAAGCTGTTATGTACGCAGCAATCGAAGACGTCCAGATCGTTGGATATCCGAGCCGTGACTATAGAAACTTTTGTTCAAAACTTAAAGAGTTTCACTTTCCGGAACGGTCTTCATTCAAAAGCTCAATGAATCAGCTACAACCAGCTGAATTCGTTCGAAAAAATCAATACCCGGTGATGGAACCTCATTCATCGAACATGTATACATCAATGGAAACTTCGTCTATTGCGACCAGCTCAGCTCAGGTTTTTTTCAAATAGAATTTCCTAGAGTTTTCGCTTCGAATGGTTGTGAGCTATGAAATTCAATTCCATATCTGGGGCTCTACGCCAATCTCGTGCCTCTTCCTGTTTGCTTCATATTTCGTATTAAAAGAAATTCCAAAACAAGCCACACAATTCTTTAGTATCGAATATTTTTAGCAGATGTTTCCATCTACCCCCAACTCTCGAAAACGAGGAGCCACCGAATATGTTCCGATGCGCATGTCATCCCAGTTGCCATCAAAATCAACAGAGTATGCCAGAAGGCTTCACGGATGTGAACCGAAATTCGAGCAAATGGAATGGGAGTATGATATCAATGATAATCAACAATCAACTTCTTCCAAAAGATGTCGTCAGACTATTTTTCCATATAAATCTCTCCAAGTAAGTTGTCAGACCATTTTTTTAAACATATATTCTACAATCACTGAATATAGTTTTGCTGTTTTCTATAATCGTTCTAACAAAGAAATTCCGAATAAAAGATACAGTTTAGAATATTTTCATTAAAGCGTTTTGCCGAAAAAATTTACTTTGTCTCTTATGGCCATGTATGGTCTAAAAACCGGAGAAATGCGATTGAGGCATTCGAACAAGAACAATAATATTTTTCAGCTTTCCGAGGAAGAGTATTACAAAGTTGTGAAATTTCTCTCTGACGACGCACTTGAAACTCAGAAGAAATGGGAAACGACAACCCGTTTCACCGGAGGTTTTTGTTCAAAAGATTTCCGTTTGGATGATCAGGTTGAGAGGTAGATGGCTGATAAGTTAACATACCTATGTTCTATTTCAAAGTTCAGATTTCTTTCATCGGTCGGTCTGGTACATGAAGTGCATTTATTCAAAGTTCGAAACATATACACGATGGAAGATTTGAAAAGAGAGTTCGAACGGGATTACGACATTTTCGAAAAAATAGGAGTTGAATCTTCGAAATTGAAGAACTGCTACGAAGTGTTCCTCAACTTTTATCGTATTCAAGAAGGTTACATCTTGTAAGTGTTTTATATAATTGCTCCATATAACAAAAATTTGTAGAAACAACCCTTCCCTCCAGCAATAACTGGTAAAGCATCAATGGAAAAACTGATATTAATCTCATCTAAACACTGATACTCATTTGCCTTCATCTGTTTTACTTGTTTTATATATATATATAAAGCTCGTTTTCTTTGTACTGATCAGATTTGTAGTTACGTGTGATGTACTAAGAAAGCACATAATACATAATAACGAATAGCTTCATCATAACTGTAACGAACAATGAACAACAATGAGATTTAGATGAATCCAATCTTGTTGGCTACATCAAGGGCATCGTAGTCGGACGACAATCGCACGAATGCTTTCTTTTCCTGGAGTGGAGTGATGAGAGTGTTAACCTGAAAGAGAATACGTCAAAAAAGAAAAAAAAAACTAAATGCCACAGACCTTTGCAGCCTTGACGTTGTAGAGAGCGAATACAGCTTTCTTGATGTGATACTTGTTGGCCTTCTGATCAACAAGGAAAACGAGAGTGTTGTGCTCTTCGATTTTCTTCATCGAGCTCTCGGTGGTGTGAGGAGCCTTGATGACGGCAAAGCTGTCGAGCTTGTCTCTGGCTGGAGCGGACTTGCGAGCGAATCTGAAAGAAGTTGATTTATCTGGATAATTCCGATAAAACACTTACCTCGGGTTTCTTGGAGTCTCAAGGGTTTTTGGTCGTCTGAAATGAACCGAGGTGCGGACATTTTTGCGAATGTTCGTTTTGTTTCCCTTAACGACAGCTTTCTTGGCTTTGATAGCCTTTCCCACTTTGTTTGATGACGGAGCCATGTCTGTAAAAAACATTGATGAGGAAACCCTGAGATAAATACGAAGGAAAAGTTCAAAAACTTCAAATTTAGGCCAGAAAATAGCAAACTAAAGACGCAAGGAAGAGGTAGTACATTTTATGAGAGCGCAGACATAGGATGGTTGAATGGCGTCAGTCAATGTCTACTGGGTCACATAAGTTAGCTAGCGCACTACTTGTATTTCAATGGCAGAACTAGAACAATCCACGTCTATTAGAAATAAATTCTTCCAACTATATCTTAACGAAGGAAATATGAAAATTTATACAGAACATGCTGATATTTTCGTCTAATGAATTCAACACACTATTTTCCTACTGAAAAACTTGTGTGAAAAACAAAGAATCTCATCCAAAAAACGTAAAAAAATTTAGGAATTGCAGCCAAGGCATGTTGGATTTAGGTACGGTGGCCGTTCCCGTTGCGGGACCCAGCTGTTGCCGCATAGTTATGCTCCTTGATTGTTCCTGTACCTTTAATTATACTGGCTCGAGCTAATGTTGATCAATGAAAACAAAGAAAATGAACCAAGAGGAAATAAATGTAATGCCTAGCCAGTTTCCTGTTCTTTTCGAAAATATTTAAAAATTGATAAGCTTTTAATCCGTCAGAACCTGTCAACATATCAGTATCTCTGCTTCAGGGTTGCAAAAGTCGAGTACCGTATCCGGATCAAAAGCGTTCCTCTATCTAAGAAATGTTATTTCTTTGATAGGACTGAATAAAAGATAATGTAATAACAAAAGATAAAATAGCAAGTATTGATTATCAGTGACGTTAACTTTAGCCGCTTATTGAAAATTTGATTTGAGTTTTGCCTGATTTGGTCAAAGCCATACTTTCTGAAGATCCCTGAGTTCTTTTCAAGTGACGTTGACTCTTCTACTATCACTACAAATTCAATGAACTCGACTAGATTTACCAAGTTAAATGTCATTCTAGGTGCTTCAATACGTGTTTAAATCTGTCCAGCAAATATCACCGCACCTTGTTCCAAATAAGGGCCCGTATCATGCGCAGTGATGAGTAGATACTTGGGTAAACACTCTGATCTGTTTGTAACCATCAATCGTTTTTTAATCCTTCGTCACTTCTGCTATTGAAACGACTAGAAGAAACATGTTTCCATTTCCGAGTGCAACTAAAATGAAGAGTTGCATAATTGTTTTATATTTTTGTTCTATTCTGTCATATTCAGAAGCTATTCGATGTCGAAGTTGTTACAGTTACAATGGTCAAGCGTGTGTTAATGCACCAGATTGTGAAGCAGATGTCTGTCTATACGGTAACTTTTCTTCCTTTTCATTCAGAAACATACTTCATTTTCTAAGAACAACTTAATGCTGCCAATGGAATCACGCATGTTCTCCGAACTTGTTATACAAAAGGAAAAGCATATACATTTGATGATGGTATCACAATGAACAATCTGAATCAATGCGTTACAAGAACAACTCGACAGGGTCAATACTACGTATCACTATGTAATTCAGAAGACATGTGTAATAATGTCTGTAGAACGGAATCACAACAAATACTGCCGACACTTCCTCCTGTTAATCCACCTGTTCCTCTGGGTTCTGTAACATGCTATGACTGTGTTTCTACAGATGGAACAGATTGTCAAACTAATACATGTGAAGGTGCTTATTGTCTCTATGGTACGTTTAGGGATGAATCACTTCAGATATTCTAAACTCACTTGATTCACAGAACGTCGTCTCACAAACAATCAAATGTATCTTAGGAAGTCATGTTTAGTTGAACCAGTAATTCAATTAGATGATGAAACATTAGTCACGAATGTTGATATATGTGAAGTACGGAATACAGCGATTAGCAGATACTTCGTCAAAATATGTAATGATGCCAACCTCTGCAACAATTACTGTAATCCGGGTCAATCTCCTCCACTACCACAAAGACGTATGGAGAACTAAATTTCCGAAGTTTATGTATTAAATTTCAGAACCTCTGGTTAGATGTTACGACTGTGAATCTTCAAATTCCGACTGTTTTACGGGCTCTTGTGAAGGATTATTCTGTATTTACGGTATTCATTATTTTATGATAACTGGGTAGTTATATCTTCAGAAAAACAATTCCGGATTGGAACTTCAAAAACCTATTTCCGGAAGTCCTGTTCTGCTCTTTCTTATGCTCAATATCCAGATGGATCCTACACTGGTGCAGCCAATGTTTGTAACATAAAGGTTATCAATGACGTGGAATACAACGTCAAAGTATGTAACACTGGAAATTTGTGCAATTCTCAATGCACTCAGGATTCATCAGCTGGTAAATTCATAGAAAGTTCTCACTTTTTTATTTGAGTTTCAGTCACTTGCACGGAATGCTCAGCCACAAATGCTGATGATTGTAGTGGAGGAACCTGTCAAGGACGGTTTTGTGTATTTGGTGAGAGAACTCCTCATACGTGTTCTAATTTCAAGAATCTTTCAGAACGATCAAAATCTCAATTAGATCAAACAAAGACAACAGTTAAGAAATATTGTTCTACAACATCCATTCTCACCTTCCCAGATAATACTGCATATGTAAATCTCAACCACTGCCAGTATAAGTGAGTCTAACAACTTTTGATGAGTAAATCCTCAATTTTTATAGAATGCTGGGATCAGTTCAAACTGCACTGAAGGCATGCAATTCTACTTTTTGCAATACTGCATGTTCTGATGTACCTCTTCCAACACCGGCACCTCAAAAATCAGCTGGCTGCATCAGTGTTACTTTGATTTTTTCATATTTCATTTTCTGGATATTGTCATGATTTCTAAATTCCCAACGATTTTCTGTATATTGCTCTCAATTTCATATACTAAACTTAATATCAACCTCCTATCCGTAATTTGTTCAAAGTTGAAAAACAATTATATATTTAATTAATTATTTAGGGCTTGCCACAGGCTTGCAGCACCAAGCCACGCCCATTTTTCCAGTGGGGCCGTACCACAAACTAGTGGCCGAATAATGCGGTTCCTAGTCCCCGAGCATTGCCATCGTACAGCATTTACGCTCTATTGCACACTCAAAGCACGAGTTCTTTTTTCTCTTTTTTCATCTGTTTTTTTCGTTGAAAACAGAATGGGGAAAGTAACAACTGATTCAACATCGAATTCCATGCCACCGACGATCAGGTCTGTTGATATCGTAGATCTCTGTTCCTCGTTCAACGCCGTATTTCAGTAACGGGAATAGCAAGTCGCGCCCTCAAAACGGTTTCGAAAACACTCCGAAGCGAAAAGTAAGAGTGAATTGAAGTGTTGTATTAACCGTTTTGCTTTAGTTATTTCGGAGGGCTGGGGATGACCCGTCATCAAATTCCGAACCTCTATCCAAAAAAATGCGAGCGGAAGCTAACGATATGCCCCGAGGAAAGAATAGTGAAGACAACAAAACGCCAACGACTGAAACCAGCGAAGAAGATACAACCAGACGGAGAAGGACTCTTAAGCCGTATGTTCAACTTAAAAGTAACTAATCATAGCTTTGAAACCATCTTTCAGTGGGGGAGCTTCTCCTACGTGTACGTTTTGCAAGGATGTCCAAGAATCAGAGCAGCTGTTGGAGTGTTCAACTTGCAAAGCCAATTGTGCGTTTTTGAAAATTAAATCAACTAAAAAGCTTCATTTTCAGATCATATTAAAAAATGCTTGCGCTATAAAGATGAAATCGCCGATAACATAATGAAACTGAAAGAATGGTTTTGTCCGAGAGTTCGTTTTTTCAAATGAAACATTTCGAAATACAACCAATTTTCAGTGCGTTGTGTGCTCTGCTTGTAACGACTTTGTCTCTGATGCGTTGAATGTTGAATGCTCAGCTTGCTGTCGAGCGTGGCACGGCGCGTGTGCTCCGAAAGGACATAGCCCATCTGTGGAATTCGATTCTCCCTGGTTCTGCAGTGCTTGCTGCAGAACACGAAACTTCAGAGTGATTGATTCGCCTGGGTACACACCAAGCAGAAAGTCAGTTCCGACCGGGAGGAAATGTCGGAAATCCAACGATAAATTGGAGTTCAATATAGACATTGACGAGCTCACAGATTTGATCAACAAGAGAGATTTCACCTGGGAGTATTTAAACTATGAAGCTGGTTTCACTTCGGCACCACCCATTCCACCGCCACAACCCAAATCAAGACTAAAAGGGAGCAAAAGCCTAGCGAACAACCAATCTGAGTACAATCAAGTGGACAGAAACGCCTCAATACCAAAAGTGGTAGCTAAAGATGTAAAATTGTGAGTTTTTATTAAGCTTAAACTTCAGAAAAGAATCGAAAAATAACAAATTATCGAGTTACTACCGAATAAGTTTCTGTTTCAAAATAATTTCAAACGTGATTGCTGTACTAAATTTGTTAATTTACAGGTTCCACGAATCTGAAAAAAGGGCATATCCTCAGAAAGAGACATCAAGTGCTCAGAACGGACAGTTTCTTCATTTCGGAACAGGGAAGTCATGCAAAGCGATTTATAGTTCCGCCTATCAGGAGCCACTTCATTCTGCTCCTCATCTTTATGCTTGCAAATTTTGTTTGCATACAACTCATTTGAAAGAAGATTTAGTCGTTCATTGGGATCATTGCACATCAAGGCATCCTCCGGGAAATGAGATATATCGTGACGATGGAATTTCATTTTTCGAAGTAGATGGAGCTTACCAGAAGAAATACTGTCAAGATTTGTGTCTTCTTGCAAAGTTGTTCATCGCCTCAAAAACATTATATGACGAAGTGGAAACGTTTATCTTCTACGTGCTCTGCGAGATCACGTCTGAAGGATATGTCATCGTCGGGTACTTTTCAAAAGAGAAAAATCCATCAAAAAACAACAATTTGTCTTGTCTTCTGGTTCTTCCGATGGTGCAAAAAATGGGATATGGTCGTCTTTTGATCGATATGAGTTATGAACTATCACGACGGGAACATCGAGTTGGTCATCCAGAACATCCACTTTCTGATCTCGGAATTTTGGCATATCGCGGTTATTGGCGGTCCAGCTTACTTTGCTACATTCGCAGTCATCGAAATAGTGATCGTCTCAGTATTAAAGATATATGTCTAGCCACTCGAATAACTCCTGTCGATATCGTTAATCAGATGATGATCGACAAACTGATCACATTGAAAGGAACCGTGTACTCAATCAAAGTTAGCAAGCGTGCATTGAAATTTCCCTTATCTCAATGTCGGCGACGGGTTGTTAATCCATCGAAACTTGTTTGGAAACCAAGAAATACAGCAGGTCTCGACCCTACTAAAATAAACAGCTATATCTAATTATATTTTCTCAACTTATGAACATCGTTTAATTTTTAACTTGCTCGGCTATCTCAACGTTCTCTCATGTAATTATAGCACCCTCTAAAGAATCTCACATTTCTCGTGCTCCATCAATAAAATCTTTATCATTTCTCCGAATTTGCAGTTTTTTAATAAATGATGTTGTATTCTTTCCCATACTCAAAACCGAGCAGATCGGTACATCAGTAGGTTCCATACTAATGAAATGTTAATTTAGAAATGCCATGTCGGCTCAGAAAAATTACTGTTTATGAAACAAAAAGCCGATTTTATATTATTGGTTGTGATAGCACTGGATCGCGATACAATGTTCTAAAAATTGATCGAATCGATCCAAAAGCCTTAATAACAGGAGAGCCTGAGTATGATTATACAAGAGAAGAAATTCTCGAATTACTCGCAACAATTTCCGATGGAAGTTCAGGTTTGAAACAGAAACAAATAAGATAAAACGAACTGAATGGTTACAGTTGTATATAGATCATCTTCTAAGAAAGGGGCGAAAAGCGGACTGGTTGAACGAGCTACAAATGCATTCGGAATTCTTGGAGTGGTTCGGTTTGTTGAAGGATATTATTTGATTGTAAGTAGATTTCTCCATCAAAAATGAAACCAATAACTTTGAATTATTAATAATTAGATAATCACACGTGCCCATGCTGTTGCAACTCTCGGTTACCATCCCGTTTATAAAATTGTTGAAGTTGCAATGATTCCAATAGCAATGGATGGAGTATCGACAAGCTCAGAAGAGCAAAAATATGTCAAACTCTTTCAATCTGTTGATTTGAGCACAGATTTTTATTTTTCCTATTCGTACGATTTAAGTCGGACATTCCAAGAAAATTCGTTGCGATCTGATTGGAAGAACAATGGTCAACGAAGACTTGAAGCCGATGATAGGTTTGATTTATTTTAATCGTCAGGTGGAATATATAGTTTTTTGTAGATTTGTGTGGAATTCTTTTCTTCTAGAACCACTACGAAAGAACCTGATAAGTGAACGATGGTATGTTGAAATTGTGCATGGATATGTTCGACAAGAGTACATATTTCTACCAATTGGACGAATTTCTTTAACATTGATTGGCCGACGGTCTACGAAATACGCTGGAACCCGATTCTTGAAACGAGGAGCTAATCCTGATGGAAATGTAGCAAATTATGTAGAAACAGAGCAAATCATTTGGGATATGGCCTCATCCGGAAACGTAGCAAATGGAAGATTCAGTTCTTTCGTACAAATGAGAGGATCGGTTCCAATGAGGTGGTCACAAGATCCATCAACACGTGGCGTTGTTGGAAAACCATTAATTCTGATTGACAATCATGAACCACACGCACAGACAGCCGCAAGTCATTTTCGTGAAGTCCGAAACAAATACGGAAACCCAATTGTAATAATGAATCTGATAAAACGAAACGAAAAACGACGTCACGAAGGAGTGTTACATACCCAGTTTCTTAAAAATATTGAATATCTAAACCAGTTTTTGGACGATTCTGAAAAACTTTGTTATATTTCTTTTGATGTTGCACGCTGTAACAAAGCAGCCAACTCAATGCCATCAATAAATGTACTGAATGTCATGGAAGATCTTTCAATGAAATCGATTTTGAAGAACGGATGGTTTCAGTCATTTCCGCTCAGCGAAGGTGTAAAAATACGTCCTCGGGAAGGATTTGACACTCTTGATGTCCGGTTATCAGAAGATGGGCGTTTTATGATTCAACACGGGATATGTCGAACAAATTGTGTCGATTGTTTAGATCGAACTAATGTTGCCCAGTTTGTTATTGCGAAAGTAGCTCTTGGATGCCAACTTTGTGCGATGGGAATTCTCGATGAACCAAACTTATCTCTTCAAAGTGAAGTTTGCCGACTTTTGGAAGATATGTTCGATGAGCACGGAGATACGATGGCACTACAGTATGCTGGAAGTCAATTAGTTCATTCCATTAAAACTTACAAAAAAACTGCGGCATTTCAAGAACGACGTAGAGATGTTTTTCAAACTCTTTCACGATACTATAGTAATACTTTCAACGATTGGGACAAACAGATGGCTATTAACTTGTTTCTTGGTGTTTTCCGTCCGAAAATCACATCATTGAAAAATCTATGGGATCTGACAAGTGATCACGATCTTCATTTTCCATATTCTCTAAAAGTCAGAACTGATTATTGTGCATGGATTTTAACAGAAAAAGAACTGAATGATTTGGTTTTCATTGAATATGACGAAAAAGAGAATCCAGAAGGATATGTAGAAGTTCATCCTATCGAAGTTGAAAAACGACGTGGAAGTGAAGGAAGCGAGTACCGTACTATACAGTTTTCTTCCGATGAAGATTTTAGAGATTACCATAAAACATACGAGTTCACTTCATTAGATGATCGAATTGGAAGACTAATTAGTATCGAGAATAGAGCAATTCAAGTAGATGGAATCAACGAAGAACCTACTACGCATGCACAATTTCTGAAGCTGTGGAAAACAACGGTACTTTTTCATGACTTCGAAAACTTTTGCAAATAGTTTTTTTCAGGATACGAAAGAGAAGGAGACAAAAAAGCCAGCGAAAAAAGAAAAAGAAGAGAAAGAATCAGATGATGAAGATGATGATGAATGTAATTCAACACAATGGTCAGATGTCGTTGAAGCTCAAAAGGAGTGGTATGAATTGGTGAATTCACCTGGGAACGTCATAAAATCAAAACAATCAGCTTCAATTAAAAGATATCCAGCCTCTCCTCAACCAAAAAACAGACGATCACTTCTAAGCACAGGTCTTCTGTTTGCCAAGGATATTTACAACTTGGATCATTTGAAAACACAACCCGAAGAGAGAAGATACTATGAAAAGTATGCAGTAACAGCATTCAAATGCAATGTTCGAGATTGGGACAGTGTTAAACCGACGTTGTTAAGTGAATTCAAGATCAGCCCAGAGTTCGAACCAAGAAGGCCTACTTTTTTCACAGCCGATGACTGTTATCGGGTAATAATCTTGGTTTTACTACTTCTATTATTTGAGATTTTCAGTCGGAACCCCCCGAAGTTAGTGGAAATTCCGAGCGTTTCTACATTAAAAGTTCGAATCCATTGACAACAGAATGCTCCGCACGTGATTATGAATTCTTCTCCAAATACATAGAAGCACCATGAACAAAAAATTGTGAATAAATTTATTTATTATAGAGTAACCGGGATAAAATATACAGCTGTGATATTTAAAATATATTAACAAGTAATGTATTGTTTAAAAATTAATTACATTCCATGTTTACCCATTTTTCAGTAAAGTTTTCTTTTTAAGTCTTCTTATTATTTTATTATGAGTTCTATTTAGATTTCTTCAATTCGTTTTGAATCGATCAATTGGATCATCGTCGAGAAGCACGTACTGTGAATGGTTTTGGAGCTCGAAGTGAAGAAGTAATAACATCAATTGGTGGAGCAAATGGACCGTCCGTGTGCCATTCGAAGTTCTGCATCAAAGTACAAAAATATAGGAAAACTTCCATTCTAGCCAGATTTTCTCCGAGACAAGATCGTTTTCCCATTGAAAATGGATTGACACGATCATCACGAACGTATTCTCCACGTTCCTGAATTAAGATTTCATTGAACTGCGAATTGGTTTTCGAAGAACTTACATTGAGGAATCGATCCGGATTGAAATGTTCGGGATCTGGGAAATGTTTCTTATCGACATGAACGGATTGGAATTGAGCAATGACACGTGTTCCAGCATTCAGACGATATCCTTCACAATCTTCGACGTCAACAAGAGTGCATCGAAGGAAATTAACAGGAAGAACATAGCCGAGACGATAAACTTCTTGAAGAAAAGCACAGGTATACGGTAACTGTTTCTGATCATCCATCACAACTTGCTGAAATAATATTTGATTTTGATCTCTTTTATTTTATCTATTCGTACTCTTTCTTTTCCAACATTCTTATCCAATTCGTCGTGAATTCTTTTTTGAGTTTCTGGATTATTGATCAAATAGAGGAAAGCAAATCGGAGAACAATTATAATAGTTTCCATTCCAGCCGAATACAAATCATAAATTGCAACAATCAACTGTTTTTCAGTGAATCCATCTTGAAGTGCCGTTTCGGCTGCTCTTATTTTCATTTCTTTCAAGAATGCATCCATATAACTCGATGGTTCTTCATCGTAATTTATTCCTGATTTATGTTTTGCAAGAGCCTGAAACAATTAAATAGTTTTTAATTGATTCAAATGATAATTACCTGTTCAAGGTTCTGAATAATGGCATCATTGGCTCTTGTAGTTCTCGGAATCCCGAGACTCAATGGTTTATCGAGATAAGCCAACCACGGCCACGCATCCAAAAGTTGTGTTTTTGGCGATGTGAAATGCTCGAGAACCTGAAAAAATGTTTTTTTTTTCAATTTCTTCAAAACTAAAACTGACATCATTGATTGCCACGTGGAAATCGAGAATTTCAGTTTCATTCCATTCGCGAGTGAATCCGAATAAATGTTTGTGAATCACATTTCCAACTACATGCTGAAAGAAGGTTTCAGTTGCAAATGACTCATTTAAATTGGAAACGAACCACGAGAAGAGGTCTCAATTCAATCGAATCGTCTTTTTGATTATCAATTTTCTCAACAAGACCAGATGCCAATGAAGCAATTGTGTCTTGTGTTCCGGCTTGTCCCACTCCAAGAGATCGGAATATGTGTGTTGTGAAACGACGTTGGGCTTTCCACCAATTGTTTTCCATGAAGAAAAGACCATAATTACCTTGAACGAGCATATCCATTATGAATGTATCTGGTCGTCCAGAAAACGCTTCTCCGTTTTTCACGATATTCCTTTTCAGCATCTGAAACTTCGAATCGTTTCTTGTTTTAGTCTTGATTACTGTTTCCTTTGGAATGAAGAAAATCTTATTTCTGAACTATTTTCTCGAATTTGAAACCGATATTCTATCAGTGAATCAGCAGAATCATAAAGAAGTCAATCGCTAGATCATACTGAACACGAAATGAAACGGTAATGACGTAGAATCTTTTCGTTTCTTCTTCTACTTTCTCTCTCTCTCTCTCTCTCTCTCTCTCTCTCTCTCTTCCTATCTTCCTATCACGTTCACCGTGACTTCTTCAAAGATCCTCATTTGATGGTTTGATCTGTACCTAAACTTTACCCAGTCTATGATCAACAATTCAGTCTATTCTCTCATCTATCATCAACTGTTTTTCTTCTTTTTTCCCACGTGGAAACGGATAGAAAAAGTTCGCCATTTTCTCTTTTTCTCTGTCTATCAACTGATCAGAATCATTTTGAATTCTAATTTCAGAATGAGAGAGAACTCACATCATAATCGCATATGACTACAGTAGGAAACGGTAGCCACAATGTGAAAATTCCACCGTATTTCTTTTTGAACTCATTGATAATTAAATCAATTCGATCTTCGGGTACTTGGAATGTATTTCCTGGAAAAGATTCTATGAAAATGAATTCAAATGATAAGAAATGAATACCAATGAAAGGCCACGGAGTTGGTCCAGGTGGCAATCCGCGGATTTTATTTGCAAATCGGCAGAGAAGAAGCATAACAATGACGACTAAAATGACGAGTTGAGCGAAAAGCATTCTGAAAATGGATGATAGTTTAGATTCGAATGAACTATTGCAAATGAGAAACAAAGGTCAGAATGAGAATGGAATTCCAGAAGAATGAATAGAAGATAAGAGAATTCTAGAATAATAGGGACAAAAAGAACTACAAAATATATTCAGAGAAATCAGAATTCGGTGAATAGTGATCGTTCTATGGCAAACTTCATCAGAGAGGAGGAGGAAGAGGACGGAAGAAAGAAGAAGTGACCAGTGAGAACAGAATGATGATAACATAGTTGAAGGAGGTGGAAAAAAGATCAAACAGTGTATTTTAGTTCACCGGAACTGTCATTCAAGAATCCTTTAATTGAAGGGTATCCCTTTTTAGAAGAGAGTTTGTATAATCCAAGATATTGGAATATGTTGAAAGAAAACAATTTCAGTCAATTTCCGTTTCATGAATGTTTTGTATATATTCCTCATTTTCTGAAGTCTTTGGAACAGAAATTTCGAATCTTTCTTCTAAACTTACAAAACTGAAATTCATGGATTCGAGAAGAACTAAAGGTGAATTGATGAAGTTTTTCTCTTCACGAATTCGATTAAGAATAGAAATAAAATGGAAAAATCAAAAGATTTATACTCTAAGATCAACAAATCAATCCGATGTTTTATTGGAATAAAGTACAGAAAATGGAATGAAAGTGTCAACTGAATCGAACATTTCATAGAAAAATATTGGATGAACGAACAGAAAATGAAAGAAATGAATTGTGTTTTCTGAAAGTACATTACTCTATTTATATGTAACTTTGCACTGGATTCCCCCCTCTTTGATCAAACCATACTTTGTATCCTCCATTCATTCATTTTTCTCCTCCTCCTCATCATCATCTTTTTTCTCTTGTTCATCCCTCCCCTTTTCGTTTTTTTGGCACTCATTCTGACCACTCCCCTTTTTTGGGTTTTGGAAACATCAAAACTCTCTCATTTCCCTCCTTTCGAAAAGGAAATTGGTAATTGAAAAAGCGAGGAAAGCGTGAAGGGAAAAGAGAGAGCATTTTGAAAATAGAGAAGGAATCGAATGAGCCGGTTGATATGGAAACGGGTGGGAAACAAGCAAAGACAACCACTGATTAGTAGTATATGGCTTCCAGCTGCCCACCTTTTCTCTTTCTTTTTCTTTTCGTATTCATATGACTAATATTTCATTTTCTCTCCTTCTTTTCCATATTACTTTTCCACGAATTCTACGAAAATGATGTTCTTTGTAGATCCTTCAAAATCATTTTTTCTCAGCTTGTCCAATCGATTGGCTCGAAATTTAACTGAAAGAGGCTCCCATGAAATGTAATTAAGACATCGTTCAGTTCAATCCAATAAGTTTGAAGTTGAATGTTGTCCGTTTCGCTCTCCAAGATAATCCATAAAAGTCAAAACATCAAATGTTTTTATTCCGTATTTTGTGTTTCATCAAGTTCTAATTGATCAAGTTCTAATAGTTCATTTCGTTCAAATGTGTACTCTTGATCAAACTATAAAGAAACAATTCGAATTGATCTTCCTCATTTTTTGTGTTTACCACAAACGTTCGAAATGCCTTTCGATGAGGAAGAAACTGCCCTAGTTTTCCTAATTTTTGACTTCTTTCATAACATAGAACAAGAACGATTGAGTCTTTTCTGAAGTGGTCTCATCTGAAGGAGTACTGTAGGCATACGGTAGCACATTCAATCACAATGAAGTTTGTGTCTGTTTCGTAACATTCAATGAAAATGCATTCACAAAAGTCACGTTCTCTTTTTTTTCGATTCGGAGGATGCGTCTGTCTGTCTGTCGGAATGAATTCTCTTTTTGCCCTTCGGCCAAATATCTGTCCAGATGGTCAACTTCTAAAAATTTCTGGAGAAGACGTGCAATTCATAAAGCCATTGATGAATAGTTTGAACACTTGATTTGTTCAACTGATCATTTCCAAAGACGACCTCCTCTCTTTTGTATTCACTAATTCGATACTTCAACTTCTTTTTTCCATAACCACAATACACACATACATTCGGGAGAAATAGTGTGTTCCGTGTTTCGAAACTTTGAAACCTATCAAATTAGAAAGTGTCTTGTGTGACGTAGATGTCGATCATCAAAAGAGTTGTGATGTTTAGGGTTTTGGATTGAATTGAAGAAGAAGAAGAGAAAAAGAGAAAAGATGAGGACAAGTATTCCCGTAATATCCAATACTTGAACATATTTCGAGTGTACCTCCTTCTTCAGTCAAACTGTCCACTTTTCTTTTCTTCATCGTCAATAAAAAAACTGTCAGAAAGAGAATGATAAGCAGATCAAACATACTTGTAAAACAAGGGGACGATTTTCGAAAGAAAAGAGAAGAACACATGTTAGTGATTGGATAAGGAACAGATGAGATGAGCAGAAACCATACTGTAGTTTCACTTTTTAAAAATATCTCTCTCTCAAATATCTTTTAAACCGTAATAGATATAGGGTGGACTGTAGGTGTCACTCGTGAATCAAATGGACAAAGAACTGCTGATTGAAGAGAAAGCTCTTTGGAACTACTGCATCATAGTTCAAAAGCTACGAATCTTGAAACAGGAACTCTGCCTTCGGACGTGTAAAAGGCGAAGCACATTCGTATTATTTGTTCGGAAATGTTAAAATGTCACTGTCATTTCGATAAGTAGAAACCTATTTTAGAAGAAATCATAAGATCAAAAACATCGAAAGTCGTTAATTTCTGATAGAAGAACATCAATCAATTCTTCCATTTTTATGATTCAATATACGGAGATGATGTCAAAAAGGAGAATGAGCTCTCCTTATCATTTGTGAGAATCCTCTATTTCTTGTTGATCTTTCCGGAGATTCATTATGATAAGAGACAAAAAGTATGAATTATTTCAATAGAATTTGATAGTCAGAGGAAGGAAATGAATTGAAATGATTCATCGGAAATCAAACAACTATCACATTCGTTTTTTAATAACTTAATGACAGTTACAAAATGGTTTTGGAATCAATCTATTAACTGACACCCTACCGTATCCCTTGAATTCGATTGTGAATGGGGGATCGGAAAAATGTTCATTCTCGGACTGAATGTGCTGATTTATTTCAATTATCTTCAATCGATAATTGAAGTATCAAACTATAGATACTATAAAAAACTTTCATTTGTTCCCTCCGATGTAGTTTCTAAATCCTTTCTGGTAAGCTATAATTCAATGTGTCACTGACCACCATTAAAACATAGATGAATGAATAAAAATGTACACTTTTGCAGTTGACTACGTGCAAAATTGAACATTTTTATTTTTCATTGTCTCACATACAGAGATTACTATTTTGAAAGGGAATTAAGAGTATCATAGAAACATAAATCATGAATTTTTCCGCCCCCATATCGTATTGAAAACAAGCATCTAGAAGAGAACAAGGGGATTTCCAGGATAATGGACGATGGATTGTTGAAGGGAGAAAAGGCTGAAATATAGATTCATGACTTGAGAATAGATCAAATTTTAGTTTGAATAAAATATAATCAGAGGAACAGTTTTCAGATTTGTTTCTCTCTTTCATATACTGTTTCTCATTTTCATCCGTTTCTTCTATTTTCTTTTCATTTATTCACTTCTCAGAGAAATGGCTCCCAACGGGAAAATGCGTGAAATCGTTTCGATTCATATCGGACAAGCAGGTGTTCAAATCGGTAATGCGTGTTGGGAATTGTATTGTCTTGAACACGGAATCACTCCGGATGGTCTCATGCCAGATGACACAAGTTTTGGTGTTGAAGATCAATCATATAACACGTTTTTCTCGGAGACTCCATCGGGAAAACACGTGCCACGTGCCATTTTTGTTGATCTGGAGCCGACTGTTGTTGACGAGGTATCTTTTCGCTCTTTTTGGTTTTCGTTCCCTCTCTCTCTCTCTCTCTCTCTCTCATTTCATTATGTTTCAACAAACCATTCAAAAAAGGTATTATTTTTATTTGCGGGGGATATAGATCAACCATGTTTGGTGGTCGGCACGTCATGAAAAAGTGGGCGGAGTCTATAACTTTCGAAGGATGAGTCGACCGTATTTTGTGTATCTGAGTGTCTGATTCGAATTGTAGTGAGATTTAATTGAAAAGTGAGTGAACAGAAAGAGAAAATAAAGGGAAAGAAGACGGAGAGAAAACGTTAATTCGATATGAATCATGTTTTGACAATGATCATCTCTCGTTCATTTTTTGGAAGAGAAACTGCTATAGAAATGCACTTTCCTCACTGATTCATTCAGAAATAACTCTAATGTGAAATATATCAGGTCCGTACTGGTACATATGCGAAACTCTTTCATCCGGAACAACTCATAAGCGGAAAAGAAGACGCTGCGAACAACTATGCCCGTGGACACTACACAATCGGAAAAGAACTTATCGATGTGGTCATGGATCGTGTTCGTCGTTTGACTGAAAGATGTCAATCTCTTCAAGGATTCTTGATTTTTCACTCATTTGGAGGTGGAACTGGAAGTGGATTCACATCTCTTGTCATGGAAAGATTATCGATTGATTACGGAAAGAAAGCGAAACTTGAGTTCAGTATTTATCCTGCTCCACAAATCAGCACTTGTTAGTTTCCTTTTTTCTTTTCTTTTCTCAAATAATTCATTTCTTTTTAAGCAATGGTTGAACCATATAATTCTCTTTTGACAACTCACACAACTCTTGAACATTCGGATTGTTCATTCATTATGGATAACGAGGCAATTTATGAGATAACAAAAGTGAATCTCGGTGTTCGTAGTCCAACATATACTCATTTGAATCGAATGTTGGCTCAAGTTGTCTCTTCAATAACTGCTTCTTTGCGGTTCGATGGTGCATTGAATGTCGATTTGACTGAGTTTCAGGTATAATCTTTTAAAAGATTCACAGACATGCTTATTTTCAGACGAATCTGGTACCGTATCCTCGAATTCATTTCCCTCTTGTCACTTATGCTCCAATCATTTCCGCGTGAGTTACTTTTTTCGTTGAGTGAAATAGATCCATAATGCATGTTTTATCTTGAATACGAATCACCTCATTTTTAGAGAAAAAGCCTATCATGAGCAACTTTCCGTGTCTGAAATCACAAATGCATGCTTCGAACCGGGAAGTCAAATGGTCAAATGTGATCCCAGAAATGGAAAATATATGGCATGTTGCCTACTGTATCGTGGAGATGTTGTTCCAAAAGACATCAATACTGCCATCTCGACGATCAAAACTAAACGAGCTATTCAATTTGTTGATTGGTGTCCAACAGGATTTAAAGTTGGAATCAATTATCAACCACCTACAGTAGTCCCTGGTGGTGATATGGCAAAGCTTCAAAGAGCAGTCTGTATGCTTTCGAATACGACTGCGATTCAAGAAGCATGGGCTCGTCTCGATCACAAATTCGATCTGATGTATGCAAAGAGAGCATTCGTTCATTGGTATGTTGGAGAAGGAATGGAGGAAGGAGAGTTCTCAGAAGCAAGAGAAGATATGGCTGCATTGGAAAAAGATTATGAAGAAGTCGGAGTGGATTCATTCGATCCAAACGACGAAGAATATTGATGACATGACATCATCTGATGAAACAAAAAATGAACATACAATAAGTTGATTAACCGTAACTTTTGTGATAGAAATTCATCCAATACTTTAATCTCAATGAAAGAAATCTCAGTTTCCAGATGATACAATTATCGAAAAAAAAAAAATAAGATTTTGATTCTATTATAAGCCATATTTCATCATTATTATATACTTTGTGAATAAATTCATTAAACTATTGAGTGTTGAAAGCAATTGTAAAAACCCATTTCGATTTTATTTCGCGCAACACAACCGTGCTTGTTTCAGAAGTTGTTTCTTTTTCAAAGATTTGTTGATCAACTTCTGGTATTTGTTGCCGCCCTCGTGATTCAGGAGTTCGACAAGAAATGTGAAATGTGTTTATTCTCTTCAGTCTATAGAAACTCTTTGGGGGAAAAATGCTGAAAATGGATTCTAAAGTGAATTACTGAAAACAAATGGAGCTATGTTTTGATAATTAATGATTACATGGATAGAATTGATCGCTTTCGGTAACCAGATTGTAATACAAGAAAAAGGGGTTTCTCCAACATTCTGATCGATACGAAAAATAAATGAACACATAATGGTACAGGCAAAGAAATGGTGAAAATGAAATGCAATACCGTACAAATATATTTTAGAAAGAACCTTGATTTTTGAGAAATATCTGAAGGCAGTTAAGTCAGTCGAGAATGTTTCTAGGAGCACCAGAGATGGTTTCCAGGAACAAGTTGACGAAGAATACTTTGACTCCATCCTGAAAACAAACAATCATTCTTGTATAACCAAGAAGCTTTTTCTCGAAAAAATCAAGAAATAGTTGAACGTGGTTTGAATATTGAACTCACAATCACTTCGTAATTGTCCAAAATTTCAATGAATTTCTTTTTAGTACTCGGGGAAATTTGTTCTTTGCGACGAAGTTCCACCAATTCATCTATTTGCTCTTCGGTTGCGGAAAGGCTACATGGGATACAATATGGTGGAATCGATCTGTACTCCACAGGTAAGACTCTCAAACATTCCTGTTTCAGCAGTGACCATTGACCAATGTCCACGAGGTAGACACGGAAAAACTGAAAAGTATGTTTTTTTTTCCTGGAAATCTGCGAATTTTGAATTAAAACTTACTAGCTTTTCCGTTCTGATTATAACTCCTCGAACCCATTTCGTCAACGAACGGCTGTCAGCAACTTTCGTCAAACATCCGTGTTTGGGTTGCCATCCACCGGCAGGAGCATCCGGAATACTGTCATCCAGCATCAGATCTCTACAAAACGAAAAATTAGAAATCATTACTCATCAGAACGTTTACTGTATTTCTCTTTCCATCTTTTCGTACTCGTCCAAATACTCGACTAGACGGACTCCGAATCTTTCAAATTTGAGGAAACGACAAACTTCAACTTCCATGCATCGAGAATAAGAAGAATCGAAGATCTTGTGAACAAGTGGAGCTGTGAAATCATGAGAGTCTGCATCGTCGCTGACTCCAACTCTGATTACAACTGAAACTCACTATATGAAATTGGAACTGATAGACTACCAACCGTCATTATCTCCCTCTTTGTACTTATATTTTCCTTTATTCTCCACAAACAAAATAAATGTTAGCTTTGAAAAGATTTGGTTTCTTGTAGCATTCGTTTCCTGGACTAAACGAGTTACAACTTCTGTGATTCTGAACTTCGAAGTATTAATGGAGTTGACAATGTCGGTTATTTGATAATAGAGCTCATTTTTCTCAGAATCTGCTTCGTAGGAAGTAGTTTCTTCAGAAGGAATAGCTTCTGATCGTTCGATCCATTTGTATCCACTCTATAATAGATTTTTGAAATGACTATCCATTTTTTGATCGAATAAACCTTATCTCGATTGATTTTAAGACGATGAAGAATTTCTGGATATTTATTTTTCAGCTCCGCAATATATCGTTCCATTTTCTCGTTCGAGTAATCCGAAAATCTGAAAGTAGTTCATGAGATGGCCTCCTCAGATTAAAAAGCTAACGTTGAAACTTTTCGAACTTCATTCCCAAGTTCTTCCAATAATACTTGTCTTGTTGTAGATTTCATGAAGCTTTTGATAGCTTTGGCACATTTCTTTCCAGTTTTCTCATCTTTCACTGAACCGAGAGCGGATGTCGGCCGAGAGATATCCACCGCGTTGAATTTCTTAGCTAATTCATCCATTTGAGGTGTTGATGTTACCGGAGCATCATTAACCGACGTGTCAGATTGCTGGGAATAGCTTGAAGCACCTGAGTCTGGTCTTGGTGGATACTCATTGCGATAAGTCGATGGGTATTCATTATATCGTTGATTTCGTGTATAGTCGTTATTGCTTCGATCTGTTTTTCGATCGTAGTCGACATGAAAATCCCTTGTATCCCTGTTATATCTATCAGCTGGTGGTGGCGAATAAGGACGGCGCGGGGATGGAGAGCGACGATTACGCACTGGAGAATGTCCGCGTCGGGAATATCTAGGATCGTCATCGTAACGTCCTCCATTGTCTCGTCTATAATTGGTAGGCTCGTTGTCATACGTTCGAGAACCTCTATCGTAATCGCGGTAACTATTCCGAACTGGAGAGTGAACGGGCGAGCGATACGAATGATATCCTGATCGGTCTGGAGAACGACGCACTACAGTAGGTGGTGATCGTGTACGTGGAAGAGGCCGGTCATAGGATGATGAATGATAATTGTTTATCGGTTCATTGTAAGATGAGGAATTCAGGTTCGCTGTATTCCGATTTGGATCAATGGGTTTCGGAGCGATACTATTGCGAGTGAGAGGAAGCTGATTCGAAAAATCCTGCGGAGCGTTGTAAGAACGATTCGGAAGAAACTGAGGAGGGTTGTTTGGCATAGAGGGCGGAGCACGAAACGCGTGCCCATGTCCGAGAGATCCACGGTTTCCACGAAAGTTCCCATTGCGATGACTGTCTGGAATGAACTCGAATTATTATAAAAACGCCAGAAACAAAACAATAATATTAACCTGAACATACGGAAAGCAAAACTAACCAACTAGGGGTCGGCGAGCCGGAATAGCAGCTCCACGACCTCGTACTCCTGAGGAACTTCCTCTAGGTTTCTTTCCCTTTTTACGGTCCGAAACACTTGCAGCAAGATCTTTGCTTTTCTCATCAATGATCATCCTCCACTGTCCCCCGTTGCAATTCATGTACCGTTTCGTAGAAGCGAGATATTGTGACAAAGTTAATCTTTTCTCGTTGAGGTATTCATTGAGTATCCCTTTTCGGCCCATGAACTCGCTGTAAAAAAGGGTTGTCAACGTCAACTAGGAAAAAACAAAAGAAAAACTCACTCGAATTCATGTATGATTTGACGTTCACTAACAGAGTTAGAAGGTCCGATCGCGACCAAGATTCCATCTAATGCGGATATAACGTTTTGTTCATCCATCGCGGACCTGTGAATGACAAAGATGAATGCGAACTTTTTCACAATGTCGACATTACAAATTAGGAGCCGTTTGGGGTCAACTATAAGAATGTTCTGAGCTAATGTTAATGACTATTTGACATCCCGTCATAGGCACCATCAGGAACTTGTTATTTGACTACTATATTGTAAGGTTAAAAGAGGAAAACAATAGAAATGAGATGGCATGCCAGCAATGAGAAGACTACACCTTAGAAGAACTAGCCAGTCTGCGATTCAAACAAGATGAGCACATCAGAAAAAGAGACAAGGCGGTTACACGCATAAAGTCATTATTCTTGGTTCAGATACTTTTAAAAAACACGCATTAGGCCTGCCAACAAAAAGTTGCTAAATATTCAAGAAGAAAAGATCATCATGAAAATGAACGTTTCACAGTTACTCAAG
This sequence comes from Caenorhabditis tropicalis, assembly GCA_016735795.1. Classification (NCBI taxonomy): domain Eukaryota; kingdom Metazoa; phylum Nematoda; class Chromadorea; order Rhabditida; family Rhabditidae; genus Caenorhabditis; species Caenorhabditis tropicalis. The sequence continues at coordinate 5,147,394 of CM028614.1, read as the reverse complement.
TATGAAGAGTAGTGAGGAAAAGTTTCGTGGCGGGACGATTGTGTGAATATTGTATTGATTTGAAAAATATCATCAAAGGAGACCTATGTTTTCGGAAGAACGCAGATTGCGGAAGAAACGAACAGAAAAAACAGTTTCCGCGCGCGAAAATTGCAAAAAGCATGTGCTCCGGTTGCAATTACAAGTGAGTCGTTCTATTAAATTTCTGAAACCAGCCTGGTCGCCAAATTTCGCTACGCTCCAAAACACTAAAACAGTCGCGTTCCGCGTATAGAGTTTTTGATATTCAAATTAGTTTAATTATGGAACAATCCTCTAAAACTAACGAACATATTTTACAATTGCACACTCCATAATTCATTTACGAAATAAACAAATAACAAAAAGATAAATAATTCCATTAGCTTCAACTTTTTTTTAAACAGTTCAAAAATAGTTTTAATAGAAATACTTTATTAATTAATTAAACAGAAATAAAATGTCATAATTGCTTCACAAGGCGCCAACTTAGTTTCTTGAAATTCATCTCTTCGATGGACACTTGCAGTTTCTGCATGGAACGATCCAATACTCAAATTTTCAATTTCCATACATTCGCCGAGCTAAACACCCTAAAGGATATCAGAAATAACAAGAAAAAAAAATGATATAATGATATTAATATTTAAAAACTCACACCTTTGAGAAAATCGTCGTTGATATCCGGTAGCATCAGGTCATGTTTCCACGACGGTAGCGCATCGATTAATTCGGAATCTATGAGTGTCATTTCTAATGTGCGATAGCGTTTTCTACAAATGGTTTGGATAAGGAGCGCTCACGAGTCAGTAGATTACTGGTTGAAAATAATAATCTAGATGTAAATAATCCAGTTACGATGACTGATAAAAACCATATCAAACATGTAAAAGTTCATAATTTCTATTGGTGCTTCATAAGAAAAGAGATCTATTTAGGTATAATGCCGGTATAATAATTTCAAGCGTTACAAGAATGACAGGTCAAACAATGATATTATCACAGATAATCGAGACTAAGTGAGTTTTTTGGATATTTTAGAAGCGACAGATGTCAGTACACTATCGGTTTCGTCTTGCCAATTCGTGGTTGCAAGCAGTTCGAGAACGTCATCTTCTGTATCTTCAGCGCAGCATAAATGCTCATATAGTCGCTCCGCAGCCAATTTTCTTAGAACTGGCTGATCACTGCTTAATGTGAGAATAATCTGAATGAAAGGACAAAGTACAGGACATTCGAGAAATGATAAGTTACCATATTCAGGGCTGTTCTGTACACTTTGCTTTTCTTTCCACAATTCAAGAGCTCTCCGAAAGAGTCGATTGAAAGTTTTTGTCGAGACATCAATTGGGATTTGAACGATATCGTTCTTATGATATCAATCATTTCGACCAAGGGTTCAGAAGACTCAGGGCTCTCTTCATAAATACCCAAGTTCCCAAAAATTTGAGGTAAAACTTGCATGAAGCTGTTCACAATGCGAGCCACTTTCTTAGATTTTCGGAACAGTTCGGTACATGTTGATAGGAATTGGTCAAACCTCTGAATAATCAAACGTCATTTCGATAATAATTTTTGTCTCACTTTTTTATCCCCGCAAACTTCTCTCTGATGTTCCAGCAACAACTGTTTGGCTGACTTTTGAGTTCCTTCTGCTAATCCGCCAGCTGAGACAACTATGCCAAAAATGAGGCTTTGGTAGTATTCATCTCCAATATCAAGAATGGGTTTCAACTGGAAAATGTTGCGATCAGACATAAATTCTGCAGGATCGTCATAAATCTGTCTGAGCAAATCCAGTAATACAATACGGCTTCCTGTTATTTCGCATTCGATCAGTTTTTTCAGACAGGAACAAGCACACTGTAAACAGCAACGAGGATGAGTTGATTGTTTATAATATGATCAATGAATTAATCTTACTTCTCTGGTCCTCCCGATTCGTTCAGCACTCTGTTGAATCATGTGTCTGACACATTTGATGACGTGCTCATTAAGGAATGAAGGTTCTGCTTTAGCGAAAATCAGTATATCTGCCATCGCACACATGCTGGCTTCACGAACCTGGAGAACTTCCATGATTGATTTGAACTCATATCTTTAAAGACTCACAAATCGTCCAATATCTCCTTTCGCATTAGTAGTATAATCTGACATTGCTTTGAATAGTGTTTCGAAACACTTCTCACCAATACGATTAAACATCTCACTGGAAGCATTTACCGAAATTCGATTGATCGCGAGCAATGCTTGTTGTCTGGCGGCAGCCCATTTGATGTCACTGGATGTCGATCTGAACTCCGCATTTAACTAAAGGAGAAAAATGAATCTCTAACTTCAAAATGGAATCACAAAGTGCTTCAAATATTTCTATATCAACTGCCTCTGAGTGGAGTATTTCACAGATTATTCCAGTTCCTATTCTTTCTTTCTCTTCCGCACTTTTGCTGAACTGAAAATCAAATAATTTTATAGATTGGTTGTAGACTTTCTAACCGAATTAATCACTCGTTCTTTAATCTGATGTGTTAATTCCGCATCTTTTGACAGATACGTTTTTACGTACTCGGCTGCGGAAGTTTTTGCTATACTTCTGATTACTTCTCTTGAATCAGTCAATGAATCAGTAATGACTCCCATCCATTCTTTCCTTTGTGTAACTGTGAGTGGAATACTTTCCGAAGATGAAATCAGCTCAATGTATTTGCAGAGAGTTTTACAAACAAGTGCACCTGGTTGTGTCGTTTTATCACAGAAAGGTCGTAGAATTTCGGGAATCCGAGCGATTTCAGGAATTTTTTCAGAAATATTCACTCCTCGACTTGTTAAACCTTTGACTAAATGTCCAGCTGCGTGCAAATATCCATGGCGTAACATTGGTGACGTTTTCTTTTCACAACTGATTCTTAGGAATTCGTCAATAGTATCGATATAATAATCGTCATTTATTCCTTCTAGTGGCAGAGAACATATCCTTTCCAATGACAGCGCTGCTTGTTCTCGTATTTTCTCATCCCAATGAACAACTTTTCTTGTTAACAGATGCCTAAGAATAACAGCTGAGTAGGCAGGATACTGTGATACTGGAACACAGTGTTGCTCGTAACACTTTTGTCGATTTGTAACTGCAAAGTAATCAACGGCTTGGATGAGAGGGATCCCATTCGCAACATTTTTCTGCCTTCCAACCATTTCTTGCAAAGCCGCCGAGGCTGCACGTCGAAGGTTCACTTCTCTATCAAAAAGAGCACCACATAACTGAAAATTAAAAACAAGAGCTAAATCAAAAAATCATTTCTTAGGCTTACTAAAGAAGATGCTAGTCGTTGCAAGTGAGGTGCCATCATACTTGGATCGTAAGTTCTGGAGAATGCCCAGACTGCATAGCAAGCCGCATCTCGAACTTGATTACCGTTTTGGTGTTTACCCATCACATCTTCGAAAACCAATGAAAGTTCTAGAGCAGGCACGACATCACCTAAAAGGTTGGGCAATATGACACCGCGATGGGCGAGCTCTGCAAGGGCCATACAGGCACCATGGCTATGCCAGGACGAATACTCAGCTATCTCTCCGAAATGTCCTTCAATAATTGATGAAACTACTTGAGTAGCAAAGTCAACATTCGGTAATCGTGCAGTGATTCTCCCCACTCCTTTTGCGGCAGACCAGCGCACTGCAGTATCAGGGTTACTCAACGCTTCTAGAACGTACATCAGAGCCCACTCCACAATTTCAGGGTTTTCTAGTTCTGTTTCATTATCCAATTCATTTTCATCTTGATAATTCTGACTAGAAAAGCCAAGTTCTTCAGAAACGTTATCTTCGTTCAGCATTCCTTCCAATAATCGTTTTCCTCGACTGTAACTCCATTGTGAAGATCGTGGCTTTAGAGCAATCAGACCGATTCTCTGAACAACTTTTACGAGACATTTACAGATAAGGCTTCCTTTCTTATCGTCAACCGGATACAAGAACTTGATATTCTGATGAATTGTAGATATGTGAGATGCTAAAACTCGTCTATCTACATGTTTCAAAATCGCGAGGAGGAGAATCAAATCTGATAGCAACAACTTGTTGTTACTGTGATGCGAATTGATACTATCCAGCAGACGAGATAGAAAGCTTGGAACTTTCGGAAGGCCGTCACATCGGGAAAGGCACTGAGCTATGACGAGCGCAGCTGATGTCTGGAAAGAAAAATGTAATGATAAGAACAAAAAAATTACCTGAGTCCTGTTCCAGTCCCATTTCATATAATGAAGTGCTACGTTCATGATCCGAGTAATAACAACATCTGGATTGCCTGTCGGATCAAATCTTTTCAGATCAAAAGGATTTTTAACAACGATCCAGAGCCACATGAGAAGAACATTTCGCTGATTATGATCTGTAGAACAACTGCTCTCATAATACTCCAATGTTTGTAAAAGAGGATCGAGAAGGTGAACTTGATGGGGTAATATCCGTACAATTGTCTTGAAACCTCTGACAATACATAACTCGGAAAGATAATTGAGAGATTCTCGACTTAGTCGATCCATTTTCCGTTCGAAGTGATTATCTGGAAATTATAAACTAGATCTTGGAAGTACCTAGCCAGCTGACGTACTATTTTCTATCAAAGTGACATACTGAACCAATGTTAAAACTAGGTCTGGTATCCATTTATCGAGAAGTCTTGGTTGCTCTTGATAAAGATGAATAATTCGGCTATACCGGAGAAAAGCTACTTCTACGGCTGTTTCATCCTCCTCTTCAGTTTTGAAAAAGCCTGGAAGTCGCTTTACTAATTCTTCAAGCTCCTCTATGTGATGTAAGTCAACAACAGAGGGTAAACATCCTATAATTCCTTCGCCGGTATCGTCTATCAATGAATCATCATCCATTACTGAACTTTTTCACTGAAAAAATAATCATAAAGTTGTGTTAGTTAACATAATCAAAAACAGAAATTATTTATATGAAACTCGATTTAGAGCTGGTAACAAAAAAGTGATGAAAAAGCGAAGTTCTCGTAACTTCTGAATAAATTTCTGAATACCGAGGAGCTCCTAGTTTTGTTGCTCGTCAAGTCTGACGCAAAGTGTGTGAACACTTTTCCTACTTTTGCAGAGGTGTGCCTTAAGGCAAATAATTATTTGCCATTTTGCCATTTTAAATTTAAATCGTCTTATATTTAATTCAAATGTTAAACAAATCCTAATTATTTGACATATTCTTTCCCCTATCGATAATTAACCATCTAGGACAATGAGTGAATCCAGCGAGGAAGATTTATCTGAAAAGATGAGCGAGTTGTACGTTGCTGAATGTAATGCGGTAAGTGAACGGTTCGAAGATTCAACGTTTTCACTATCGTTTTTCAGGCAAAAGCTCGACTGGAAGTGGAAACTGAGTGCAGGAGAATAATTGCCGATAATTATGAAAAGGTTTTGGAACAAGCAAAAGAATTCTCTAAGAAAGTTGAAGCCCCAATTTTGGTAAGGTTTTTGACCAAAAAAGACACTGAAACTGAACAGAAGAATCTACCAAGAAATCACAGAATCGGCGTTTATTATTGCAAAAACATTTGTTGTTTTTATAGGCGAAGGTTTGTGACGTCGGATACTTCTGTGATGCACATGTTGTTCGAACAAATCAGTTGACAATGGAAATGGGTGCAAGTTATTACATGGAATGCAGTATCCACACAGCAGAAAAAATTATTGCTCGACGTGTCACAGAAATGCGGCGAACACGCCAAGATGGATTAGATTCAATTAAAATGCTTGACGATAAGATAAAATTTGCTCGAGAAAACTTCTCATCCGTTTCTATTGACGGCGGGCCTATAGAAATTGTCGAAAAATACGATGAAGAAATGGAAAAATTATTCTACGAAAATCGTAAAAAACGAAGTGAAAACAAGCAACTTGACGCTCAAAAAGAAGAGAAAGATAGTTCCAAAGATCGAGAACATGATGAAATGATGAAGCGACTTGAAGAGTTAGAAAAGCTCGAACTGGAAAATGAGGAAACAGACGATCCAGAACCATCTGCACCAAAGCCTTTCGAAATTTCTCTGGATGAGCTTGGAAAACTGGAAGAGATAGAAGAAGATGATCAAGAATCACCAGATGACAGAACGTCAAGATTCGGTATGAATGAGCGACTTCTTGCTCAACCGGGAGTTTCTCAAAAGGAAATGGAGAGGTTGCTCCAATTTTTGGATGCCTGCGATGAAGAGAGTACAGAAGAAGAGTATGACGAGGAGGAAGAAGAAGAGAATGATGAAGAAGAAGTTAGTGAAAAGAAAAATATCGAAAAGGTGAAACTCAGTGAAAAGGTTACAACAACAATCGAAGAGTTAGATTCCGATGATGATGCTTCTGATGAAAACGAATCTGGAAAATCTTCTGAACCTTCAAAAGCCAATGCTCCAAAAGTTGTGGAAATCGTAGAGGTATATGAGACAAATTTTAAAAAATATATGGATTCAATTCAAAAACAGCTAATTGTTCAACATATTAAATTTTCTCGCTTTCAGAAGAATGTGAATGTTGAAAGGAAAAAAAGCGGAGTCCGGTTCGCCGACAAGCTGGAAAATGTCAAGACGTTTCACGATATGGATACTGTCGAAGTTCGGGAAGAAACTGTTATAGAAACGAAGTCAATTCTCCGAAACACAGAACCGACTCCGATAGATCGATCCGCTCTTGAACCAGAGCAAAAAGAAATTTCCGCAATGAGCTCCGCTACTTTCCCAGGAACAATTGTGGAAAAAAACCCATATGACTGTGAACCATCGACAAGCAAAGACCCAGCACCTGTTATCACAGAGAAGAAAATTTCTAAATTCAGAGCATCGCGCAACAGACTCTAATCTTTTCTACTTTTTTGTTCATTATTGCCGATGTTGACACTACCTACCCAGGTCAAGAGTTTTTCAGTAACGATATTTCACATTTCTCGATAAAATTTCAACAATTACCGTAACACGCTGTTAAATACGAGTGTGAGATATTGTGTACTCTAGTGTTATTTATTATTATACTATACTCGAGGTTTAGACTACAATATCACTTCACATAGCAGTTCTTGTCCTTTTGTGATCTACCCGGTTTATTTGCAAATTTTTCATTTTCTCTGTTTTTCAAATCGCTCAATTATTATATTTCCTGTTGATATATAAATATAATTTCTTTTTTTCCTGCTTTTGTTGGAAATCGAAGAAGCATTGTTTATTATACAATAGTCAGACCGTCTGTTGAATGAACCCGTAAGATATAAGAAGAAAATGAGAATACTGAGTTACAACAAGTGACTAAAGAGGTAGGAAGAACTGAGATGAAATGAGGGAAAATGAGATGAAAGAATGAATTAAAATGGTCTCCAAATCGTCGGAGATGAGCTATTTGATGACGTTGTTGACATATTTCGACGCCTTTTCGATGGAATTGATTCTGGAGTTTCTTGAATAAAATTGATAGAAGCAGAAGATGTTTTTATGGATTTTGGAGAAGTTGATCCACGTTTTCGATCGTTTGAATTTGGAGTAATGAAGATAGAAGGAGATGATATACATGAAGAAGTGTTTAATGATACTGAATAATAGAAAAGTTAATTGGAATATAATCTCGATTCGAACTCTACCATTCTCTTGTCCTGCTTTTATTTTCATCGGAGTTTTCATTGATTCGCTATGAATTTTCCAAAATGTTGACATAGGGGAATGAGGAGAAAAGAGGAATGAAGGTCTGAAATATTCTTATTTTTCATTGATTAGAAACTTCTATTCTTACGGTAATGATGGATTAATGGGAAGTGGCCACCAAGGATGTGGAATCATTGGCATTGGTATCTGAAATTCAATAATCAACTAGGTTTTCGATAGTATTCATTTTACCGGTGGAGCAGGCGAAGATAATATATCCGGTGGAAATATAGTCGGTGGTTGAGACTCTGAAGGTCGTTTCAAACCACCAGTTAACTTCGGAATTCTTGCATCTCTCGGTCCGTCTACAGTAACCTGCAAACAGGAATGAAATCATCAATGTTTTGGCATGGCTCTTTCAAAATACAGTATTAGATAAGAACCTAATATCATTTTCTTTTAAGAAGGAATTTTATTTTTTTAATGAAAGAAGAAGAAGAAGAAAACAAGAAACCGTGTGACACATCAATGATGTGGTTAATCAGATAACACATGAAATACGGTAGAAACGAAAAAGAGAAACTTCTCTCTACTGAAAACATTCGTTTGACTGAATTCACTTTCTAAATATTAAAAAAAGAAAGAAATTCGAATTGCAACTACCGAAAATAGGAACAAATGAGGCGTATTTGCCTCATTTCATGGTACTTTGATTTTGATAAAAAGGAATTCTTTTCTATTTCCAGAACTCTAAAACACTTTCATTATTTCTATTTTTCATGAAAAGAGTACAAACAGAAACTTCTTATTCCACAATAAGAAGATCCATACGGCACAAATTATCACAATTTCCGTAGAGGATTGTGCCGTCTCTACATTCAGAATCCCTTTCTTTGATCTCACTTACTTTGATCACATTTTTAACAGTGGCCACCATCATCGGCGACGAGTGTATAACGATTGTCAAATGGAATTTCCGCCCTGAAAAAAGAAAAAAAAGAACTGAATGTGCATTTTTATTGGGAGCCGCCAAAACTCATGTATTTCGCCGCCGCCACCTTTGAGAATCTCATAAAATGCGGGCATTTATCGCGCACTTTTATGTTCCTCCGTCACATTTCTAAGTGTTCTCCGTGTGGAAAAAGAATAAAATAAGGCTCCGGTCAGACGGAACAACTCTCTCAGGTATTCTCATCTCGTTTTCTACTTTATATCTTTTATTTTTTTATGTGTGACGCCTGTTTGTCGTCGTTTTCTCTCTCATCAAAACGTTCGCAGGCGGAAGAAGAAATAGAAAAAAGAGAGCTTATCGGTTATTGAAATATTTGAATTTCAATAGAAATTCGATTAAAACGGAATGCAGATGAGTCAAAAAAAGAGGAAGAAGAGCACGTGAACACTGATTAAAATGAAATTGTTGATAATGGATGGGAAGAAGAGTATGACTGTTGCAAACCAAAAGAGTATTTGCAACATTTTGAAATAAGAAATAGATAAATACAAAAGAGTTTAATGATGAGCAATTTCATGAGTTCGTTTGAATGACAGAAAACGAAAAGTAAACAAAGTTTCATATTCAAAATGATAATTAACTTCTCCCATCATCCCCCTTTATTCCCAAATTCTCAACAAAAAGATGAGGAATCTAATTAAGAATTGACTTAGAATCTTCACTGTTTCTCCTATCTCTACTCTTCTTCCTTCATAGTTCTTTTCCATCTTTTCTTCATTTTCTTCTTCTACCAATTGCCATAATTACAGTATCCCTTTTACTTTCGATTCGAAGTAAAAACGAAACATTGAGTACCAAAAGAAATAAAAAGACAGCGGTCATCAACATACAAAAAAGCGGGTTTTCTACTGTTTCAGTCATCCCTTTTCTCTATTCAAACACCGCCAATGAAGACTCCTCACCTCGACCGGACCGCCCGACAAACCGCAGATCATTGAACTTTGCCACCTGGCGATGTACTTTTGCCTTCTCATTTCTCACTTCTTCACATGGTTTCTCATCGTTTCCAGCCCAAATCGATACTGAAATCAATAATTGTTTTGAGTGGAAAATTGAGATCTCAAGTACCTTCTGTATTATCAGGAACCGGGGTCAACAGAACAACATAAAACGGTTCTTGAAACGATTTGTTAGATCTCCAATGTTTCGGAAGAGCTGTATAAAGAATATTCGGAGATGACGATTTCTGAAAAAATGATAATCTGGATTGTGCATTAAAAAGTATGTTTTTAAAATTCCAACACATTCTATCTGATGATTCCTTATTTCATAAGAAAAAGGAATACAGTAACCCTGCGTGGCTTATGATAAGAAACTTCAAACCGCAGAGAATATAGTTGTAAAACTGGAAAAAAGATAGTGTTGAGAATGAATGAAATCGAGTTCATGGATGCAAACATTGATTACAAATACTTCTTCGAATTGAAATAAACTTCTTGAACTATCAGAGACAAACTAAAGAAGCTTCCCAAATTTCATGAATAGTGTTTGAAGAGGAAATTACAAAAAAGAAAGAATGTTCATTCTATTTCATACATTTTCTCTTAATTCTAAGTCGATGTTACTATAACTAGACAAAGAGTTAGGAACTAAGAAAGAACGAAATGAACATGAGTTTTCTCGTTTCTACAGTAATCCTCTCAACCAACCTCTAACGTTTTAGCTGGAATTGGCTGCTGTTCGATGAAATTTCGTACATGATGGAAGACGTTAGTCATCTGGAAACGTCAGGCGCCGCAATGGCAATTCTGAAAAGAAAAAAGAGAACATGGACATTTTGTCAAAACATAGCGACAGCTCGTGCAACCGCAAGAAATGAATTGATAAACAGTTGCGACCAAGAGACACTCTCAAACTGATAAAGCGGAAGTGTGGTTTCGAAAGAAACAGTATTTGAGAAGAGGCTTTTTATATTAGAAAGTAGAAGGGTGGGGTAAAAAAGAAGACAAAAAGTGGGAGTTCGTGGAAGGGAAGTAACTGATAAGTGGAAGAAAGCTCTCTCTTTGGTAACATCCTCTTCAGTCATTTCAAAATACTTTTGGGTAACAGAGAGAGCGTGTGCGGCTTGAAAGGTGTTGGCGGGCGGTAGATGGGGCGAAAAGATAAAGGACAGGTACTGAAAGCGACTAAGATGGAGAAAAAAGGGAAAGGAGGACCGCAAAAAATGAGGGAAAATGAAAAGTGAAGAGCGGCGAAGATGAGATGGTGGGTAAGACAGAATGAAGGTGAAAAGAAGGATGAGATACACGGGTCATTGAAAGTGGATTAGTGAAAATTGTGGTTTTCGGAGATTAGACTTTTTTTAAATTAAGAGGTCATTGGGATAGGTGACACGTGTCAACTCAAAAACGCTTAATTAAGAGGAGTTTAGGATTGACAAAAGATCGAAACGAAATGACAGATAGTAAAACTCTTCCGATGCGGAGAAGCCTATTAGTTAGAAAATCGAATTTAAGGAACGACATTCAGTCAGATTATATACTAAACAGAAATCCATAAAAAATGTAATCCATACCTCGATTTGCATTTTAAGATGAGTTTATTTTCAGACTATTTCTTCTATAGATTCGAATGTAATTCTCATCCTCTCAATCTAGAAATTTCTCATTTTAAGATAGAGAGAAGTCATCTCTCCTTCTGAAAGGGCATTTTCATCAGATTCATCGCGAACGGCCGCCATTCGGATGATGGGTGCTTCGCGGTTGTTTTGAGGCAACGATACGCACGCAGATGGCGATAACCGAATCCGTGGAAACGAACGGAAAGTGGAAGATGTGCCCAAGATATGAATCTTCAGCAGCTGAGGGAGTAGAACAAAACGTCGGAGAAGGGGGAACATATGAATGACAGTATATCATAGAAGGACAAGCTGCGGCCGAATCAACCCACCCGACTCATCGGAAGATTGAATCAAACGAATTTCGAATTCAAATATGAAAGAGGTGTCTATTTGAACGAAAAAAAGCGATCTACATTCAAAATATAAGTGTGAGTCCGATAAAATTATTTTCAATATTTTTTTATTTCTGGCAGATCGATATTTCTAAAATTTCTCTCTTTAAGAAGAAATAAAACGGGAAAACTGTTCAAAAAGTCAACTTCTATGCAAAAGAAAATGTCGAAATGAAATGAAGAGCATCAGAACAATTTTGAGTAAATATTCATTATCAAAATGAGTTTTTCTTACTTTTAACCGATAAATTATTTCTATCGACTGATGGTTTTGGAGTAAGAAATAATTGAACTAAATTAAATGGAGCTCGTTTTTCCCAATGGCAAAACGACTTTTCAGTGAGTTACTTCTTTTAAAAATCAGAATAAGTATCAAACAAATGAACTTTAATAGAATAGTTATTCGACTGACAATACTAATAAACAATGGTCGTTGACCCAAAGAAACAGAATTCTTAAACACACTTCGATTCTCCATAACTAATATCGTCGCGTCGCATTCCTCTTTTCTCATTACCGTATTCTTCGACTCCGCCCACTTTTAGAAGGGTGTGAGTAGGCGGACAGAGTGTATGTCGGTGGATAATGAATGTTTCCACCACCATCTCGCCAAACCATCTTGTTCGTTTCGCGCCCGTTTCTTCTTCATCTGCACTGTCTGTTATGATGCGTCGATTACCATCTACATACACGCATAACCGGGTGAAAATGAAGAAGAAGACGACGTTGAAGATGGAGGGAAAAAAGAATGAGATGATGATGGTTGTGGGTGGCAAAAGAGTTAGATAAGAGAGTTATATGAAAGAGGCAGGTTAAGAATATCCACAATTATTCTTCTTCGAAAGTTTCATTATTTCTCTTTTTTCTTTTGGAACAAAATAAAAATTGTTTACACAAAGTATCTGTTAATGCACAGAATGGACAACAAAAAACAGTTTCGGGTTTCAGAATTTTCAAAATTCTCAGATTCAAGTCGTGGAGTAAATGAATGAAACAGTTCAAGTGAACAAACAAACAAACCGTATTTAGTACATTCATTTTGAAATGTTAAACATGGACGGTGAACACAGATAACTCTGTCATTTTCTACGCAATCTCATTCATTTATGAGAGAATCTTCTTTTTTTGACAATCTTCTATTTATCAGAGAATTAAGACATCGTACAAGAATAGAAAAGTTGAAGTTAGAAAAATTAAAATAAACCAACTCTACTCTTTCAGACGTAGTCTTCTTCTCTGTCTATAAATGTTTCTACCATTTGACTCCCGGAAAACCGTAACTATTATACAAATAGGGTGTTTGATTGGAACGAAAACTTTTTTTTTTTCAGATAGAAACATGTCTATTATATAACAGAATATTTCAAGGAAAATGTGGGCGGAGTCAATTCAACCTATTGCTCGTGTCTTCTCTCATTCGCCGCCTTTCGTCTACGTGTCATAAAATTTGGCCACAACTCGTCTTCTTCTTCTTCTTCTCTTTTCTGCTCTTTTGTCAGCTGCAAAGACAGTTGTTGTGGGGAGGACCCCACGAGATGATTTGATCATCAACGATGGCGGTGAGACATCTCTCTCATCCCCTACTTCTTTCCTCCTTCTGAAGCCACATCGATCACCGTCCAACCGCTATCAGTGGTGACAAACGGGTGGGATTGGTAGAAAAAGAGAGAGAGAGAGAGAGAGAGAGAGAGAGAAAGTGGGAAAGAGTGGAGGTGGTACTTGTTTCAACTACATTTATTGCATACACACCACTCGTTGCCTGTCTTCCGATGAGTTGTCTCCTGACACTGCTTGTGATATATTGGCATGGCATTGATAGAGAATTGTGACACTTGAAGGAAGAAGAGCTCGAGAATGAAAGGAAACAATATCAAACAACTATTTGGAATTAGATCCTAAACATTTGTTTCCAATGAAACTCACGCATAAAGAGATATAATAACCGTCTTGTTCTGCCAGCTCGATTTTTCCGGTTTCTTGGTAAATGTTTATAAAAAACAGATTGAGACGGAATCAATATCTAACATTTCCAATTCTCATTCAGAATCTACAGTAACCCCTCACCTAATTCTCTTTTTCTCTTTTTCAACATCTTTCCCATCTTTCTTTCTCATTTCGTTTCTTTTACCACAAAATGTTCCGAATTTCCCTACCACCAATCGCTCTTATTGATGCCCTCTGCTTGTCGTTTCAACCAATATCGAGACACAATGTTGTGGATCCCATTAAATAATTTGAAGAGCTCATTCTTATCGCGCCAGGCGTGCTCCTCCTGTCGGTCAGATATCACACGAAGAATTGGAAGACCGCCAACCGGATACAAGACGACAACGAGTGAAAATAGCAAATGTTGTGGTTGTTAACGTGTACACACTCTTATACACTCCACTCTCACAGAAATATATCCTCACAATTGATGTTATTTCAGGGAACGGAACAATTGAGACTAAGGAACAAACTGGTTAGAACTGAAATATGTCGAAGAGGACAGAAGCACATTATCTGAAAACTTCAATACGGTTCTAGATTCTTGATTTTTTTAGGCAAAACGAGTTATATTACAGCTGTCAGGACTTTCACAACAAAGGTTATCTTTAAAATATATTTTCGGAAGACGTGTTTCTTTCGACAAACCATTTATACTTTCATTTTATTTATTGAAGGAAATGTATAAATTACTGTTCGACATGAGTACCCATAGTCAAAGTACCCGAAGCCGCCGAAATATGACTTGTACCTCCATCAGTTCCACCAACAGATGTTCCGTTGTCTTCTGTCGTTTGTTTCTCAGTCGGAGTTTCTTTTTGTTTCACTTCCTCTATTTCAAGAATACCCGGTTCGTTACCATCTTCCAGAAGATGTCTTTCTTGTTCTTCTACGAATGGAACTTCCGATGTTCTTCCATTTATACTCAATTCTTCCTTTATTTTCTTATCCTTTTGCTTCACATTTGTCTTATTTTTCTCTTCTTTTTTAATTTTTTCATTCTTCTTCATAATATCATTTCTGTCGATATGACACTGAAAATCGAGTGAAGTAAACACCCACAAAGGTAACCAACCTGTCTCAGAATTGATGTGTACATGAAAAAACTCAAAATGGAACAAATTAAAATAGAAAAACCGGCAAGAAACATACGTCCATCGTCCTCTAGAAATCTGAAAAAAAATATAAAAAAGGAACAGAAAAATGAGGCATACGAATTGTATTCATACGAGATTTCTTCGTTTTTCTGGTTTTTTCCATTCAATAAATCATTTGATAACATTTCACGAAGTTTAGTGAACTAAATGTATTTCATTCTAAATTCAAGGCGAGTTTTCTTCGGAATTATGAACAAATGTATTAGAAGGTCACGTGAAAAAAAAAGATTTAAGAGACGATGTCCGAAAACTTCGAACAATCACACTTCTGAAAAACTTTTCGAGAATGGTCTTTTGATGTGAGGGTACCCTAGAGTATTTTCATTACAATGATCTACAGGTAATTTGGATTTATCCCTCCGCCCACAAGTTAACGTCATTTGAAATCGAAAAATCAAAATCGGCAGTTTTTAAGAGAGATCTAAACTCTTCGGAAATAGGTTTTACAAGCCTAAAAACGGTTTTTCAAAATATAGAAATAAATAAAAGAATGAATTCGGAATCAATCTTTATTGAGCCAGTGAATCTATCCGTTTTTCTGAAACTTCTAGAATGTGTGTCGCACGATTCATGATATTTCGAGAAAAAGAACATAGTTGGAACTTTTTATAAATTTGTTTTTCATCTAAACTTACTAATCAATCTCATTTTTTGGAGTAAAGGTGGTTTTGCCCCGGGCGGGATTCGAACCCGCGATTGGATTAACCCAATGAGATCATAAGTCCCACGCCTTCGACCACTCGGCCACCGGGGCACACATTCTGAAAAATGTGCAACTGTGGGAAGACATTACGGATTGAGCTAGAAAATGGGTCAGAGGGGTAATCGAGTATGAAGATTACGATGGGAATGTTAATTTTTCAGAATAACAAAGAAAACGAATTTTTCCGCAATCCATCGACGTTTCAGAAAAAAATATTTAAACAGTAGTTTCCATTCTTTACCAAATGAATTGTTTTTATTAAACTGCAACTGTATAGATCTTAATTGTTTAAGTGAGAGGGAAGTTCCATTTTAATATAATTCACTCCTCTCGAAATAAATTTTTTCTCTTTGTGAGATATTTCATTAACTCAAGAACATTTGCAACACGTTTTGTACTTGTTTGTTGAATCTAGTGACAAGAATAATTTTATCTTTACTTTTTTTCTTTTCGTTTTGATATTGCTTCACTTTCAACGTAATCTACATACTCGATTACCCTTCTGACCCATTTTCTAGCTCAATCCGTAATGTCTTCTCACAGTTGCACATTTTTCAGAATGTGTGCCCCGGTGGCCGAGTGGTCGAAGGCGTGGGACTTATGATCTCATTGGGTTAAACCAATCGCGGGTTCGAATCCCGCCCGGGGCAAAACCACCTTTTTTGCTTTTTTTCTCCTATAAATCAAAATGAGAACAGAGTGAATAATTTAAAAATTAAATAGCGCATGAATCTTAAACTTTTAAGTGAACGTGAACTTTTATTCAAATTAGATAAATGGGAAAAATGAAATGAAATTTCAATTCATTTTCACAAATTTGAAAGAAAAGGTGGGCGCATCTGAAATGGATAATGAAACAACCAAAACCCCATATAATACGATTTATGAGCCACTTGTAAGTGTATTTCTCTTGATATTTAAAAAGAGTTCAAATCGTTATCATTCAGAATAAAAAGAAGTCAAATTGCAAAGGTTTATGTTGTGTTCATGGAGGGAACTGTATTTATGGAAAACATGATTTATTGAATACAGATGACAATCAATATGTTTATTTGGAATCATCTAAAAACGAAAATGCTTCGAAATTAAATGAGAAATTGACAAAAATAGTCGATGAGCAGAGATTGGAACCACGTGGAAAACCAGAATTAATGAGTTTGAATGGTTTAATGATGATGAATGAGAAGTCGAAAAAAGTGAAAAATGAGAAAGGAAAGAGGAAAAAGAAGTCGAATGTGTTGGTTGATGATAACCAATCTTATGTTTCAATCGGTTCAACAAGGTATTTTCTTCGAATGATTCAGATTGAAAATGAATTGAAATTTTCAGTAAAGAACCACTTACTGAAAAACCAATTTCGTTCCAATTTTCTCCGATTCCTCCTCCATCGAATGAAATTTCAATCATCACTCAAAATGATTTCAAGTAATTCTCCTTTTCTCTTTTCTATTTCTAACTTTTCATTTTCTCTCACTAGGGAATGGTCAGAACGGGGTCTGGAAATTCTGACCGAGACCTATACCGTTTGAAAGAGGACCCTTTGGGGACCTCAAAACTGTTTTCAAATTCTGCTATGGTTTTCTGGAATTCGAGAAAATTCGACCTGAAATTCCAGTACTGATCCCTGTTGATTTTGCACTATCACGTTTTCACGTGACCCCTCGAATGACTATGAAAACAAAAGCAATGAAAAACAGCTATTGGATGGCCGAGGGGGTTGGGAGCTTGTATGGTAACAGAATGGTATAGGCTTCAACCCCATGCTGTTTTAATTTTTTGCTTTTTGTCCAGGCACCTTTTTTTGGCTCCAAAAGCTATTTTCATCATTTTTCAAATGAGGAACTTTTTTTTTGGCTTTTCACAGGAGCTTCCCAAATTTTTAAGGAGAAAAAAATTTTGAAAATTTTCCTATTTTTCCTGGTGTGAGCATTAGGATTTTTTCAAATTTTCAAAAAACATTTTTTTCCTAGAATTTCTTCTATTCTTCTCCGTATATGTTTAATGTACATAGTTCTCCAAGAAACGTATGACGAAGTCGTATTTTAATGAAGATAGGCCTTCATAGGTGATATACATCACAATGATGAGAGCCCGAATACTGATGATAGGTCCATGTTTTTTGTTTTTTTTTGTTTTTTTAATGTTTTTTTACTTTTGAAAATCGTACAAAAAGTGGTGTTTGAATGATTTTTGGCGTGCGTGTGTGTGTGTATGTGTGTGTGTGTGTGTATGTGTGTGTGTGTGTGTGTGTGTGTGTGTATGTGTGTGTATGTGTGTGTGTGTGTATGTGTGTGTGTGTGTATGTGTGTGTGTGTGTATGTGTGTGTGTGTGTGTGTGTGTGTGTGTGTGTGTGTGTGTGTGTGTGTGTGTGTGTGTGTGTGTGTGTGTGTGTGTGTGTGTGTGTGTGTGTGTGTGTGTGTATGTGTGTGTGTGTGTATGTGTGTGTGTGTGTATGTGTGTGTGTGTGTGTGTGTGTGTGTGTGTGTGTGTGTGTGTGTGTGTGTGTGTGTGTGTGTGTGTGTGTGTGTGTGTGTGTGTGTGTGTGTGTGTGTGTGTGTGTGTGTGTGTGTGTGTGTGTGTGTGTGTGTGTGTGTGTGTGTGTGTGTGTGTGTGTGGAGCCATGAGTTGTGAAGGCTGCAAAGGTTTCTTCAGACGCACCGTTCACAAAAAAGTCGAATACGTGTGCCAAAAAGGCGTGTCTTGCACAGTAAGTCTATAATTTAGAAACCAATATCCGATTGAATGAAGTTTCAGTTCTCTTTCGAAAACTGCTCTCTCAACCGTGGATTTCGTACCAGATGTAAAGCCTGCTGCTATAAAAGATGTCTCGAAATGGGAATGAATAAGGATAGCGTTCGTGTCTCAAAAGAAACGGATAAAGTGAAAGAAGAAATTACACCAGAGTTGCACGGACAGCGATTTTTTTTCACGGACAACGGACAACGGACTGTCCGTGCAACTCTGAATTACACCATCATTATCAACAAAAATGCCTTCTGAAATCAAGAATCTTATCACGTCATTCGTGGATGCAATGCCGATTTCAACTCATTTCACATCTTCGACTCATTCAATTTCATCCATCAAAAAGTTCATTCAAAGTGTTCCACAGTTGATGTCCGTCGTTCCAAATATGGACACAGAATTAGACGGTTTCATCCAAAGAATCATGACTGCACTATTGGAAATTCGTGCTGCGTTCACGTTCGATCCCATTTCTTTCATCAGCTTCGATGATACAAAATTCTTTTCTGTTGTGACAATGCTTCGTACTGGTCTCAGAAATACGGTATTCACGGACAACGAAATTGCTCTTCTCTCCGGAATTTATATTCTCCAAACAGCCAACGGAGTTGAATCAAATGTGAGTTTGTATACATATAAAAATCAACATTCCCATATGACACAACTAATCTGTTATGGGATAATATACTGTCTCAATTACATTACAGAACAAATATTACCTTAATCTTTCCAGGTGTTCCCAGTCTATTGCCAAGGATTGCGTGACGAATTCAACAAAACTCATCCATATGAAGTTGGAATTTGTGATAGAACTCTCACGAAATTGGGATCACAGGTCCTCTAATTATCGAATTTTCATTGTCAAATAGTCAAATTTTCATTGTCAAATAATCATATTTTCATTGTCAAATAATCAAATTTTCTTTTATCATTTTCTAAAAATTTTCTTTTTTTTCTCATGCCCGGGTGTTCTTCGGCGTTTCTGTGACTTTCGGGCTTCCCACGATCTCTCAAACAACTGTTTTTTGTCTTTCTTTCCTTTCTCAAACTGATATAATTACATGTGTAATAACGATCTATAATCTATATAAATTTATTCAAGTTTAGACAAACCCCTTTTTCCTGTAAAAGGAGTCATCACAATTTGTAGTTTTGAGATAATGCGTGATCTCGGGTGCTTCGTTATCAGAAGAATTTCAATGTGCATTTTGAAATAGGTGAAATAGGAAATAGGTCTTTCAGTTGCTACTCTGATTTGAAAATATTCAAAAAATGCATTCGAAATTGATAATGGTTTATAAAGTAATTTTGGATTGATCATATATCACGGAATATTAGGCTGTCTTCAACTCGTTCCGTTTTCCACGCAAACACGCCCAGATATCAAAAAGTGAAGAGAAAATATTAGGAAATAAGCCAAAGATTACACAAAAAACGAGAAAACTCTCTCTCTCTCTCTCGAGAAAAGGTGTGGACAATCAGTGAACAAGAAAACGAAAATGTGTTCCGCAAGATTGAGTTTTTTCAAAAACATTTGAATGAAATCACATGAGAAAAGTGAACACTAATGGTCAATAAATCAGCCACCTTCTTCCATAAATATGTCTGCAACTTTCTTTCCGAAAATATGAAAAAAAAATATGAAAAAAATAAAATAAAATAATTTAAAAAAAACTTGCGGATTTAAAAATGAATTTTTTCGAAAGCCAAGAGAAGTTTTTCTCCTATTCTTATCTCAGTTCATCACGGGAGACGTGGAAATTCAAAATTGAAAATTAGTACAGAAAAGGGCAGATAAATGAGCGCAGAGAACTTTAAAGTGCAAGTGATGATTCATTCACTACGTGAGCCAACAATACCCAGAAATTTGGATCCCTGATATTTTTCATGTGGTACCTAACGAAAAGATGTTATAAAGGAAGTTCATACGAATTAGAAAAGCTGAACACGCGGCACGCGTCTGGCATGGGCGCCGGAACGAGCGTAGCGAGTTCTGGCGACCAGGCTAGTTCTACAAAGTAAATTTCGGTTTGTTCGACTGGATTTATGAATAATTTATTTCAGTTTTCTGCAATGTTTGAAATCAATCCAGATGATACTTCGTCTGATTCGTTCTCTTGGTGGCTCGAATAGTCGAATTAAATGAAGAAGGGAACTGGATTATAAATAAATGAATTTTTACCGTTTACGAATATTCAAATAATGTGAAAAGTCATGTATGAAACAGCTTCAAAAGTTTGCTTCCCGTCTTCAATTTGCTCAATGAAGGTGTTTTATGAAGTGGAGCTGGAGTCTTTCCAGTTGATGTTTTCGCACGTACTTGAGATGATCGAGAAGATGATCGAAGAGATGAAAACGCTCCTTTTCCTGGAAAATTGCAATTCTTTACCGAATTCTTGAAGTTTTTGACTTACTCGGAGTGATAATTTCAGAGTCTGAAGAACATTGCCTTGGGGATGGACTGCGTGCTCCAGAAATTATATTCTAAAATTTTTTTATTTCTTATTTTCATGAAAATAAGAAATAAAAAAATTTTAGAAAATTTTCATCTCTAAGGAGTTTACATACTTGAAAAATAGAATGAAGACTCTGGGTGAATTGTCGGAGATCGCTGGCAGCAGAACACTCGGCGAAATATGCTTTGTATTGAGAAGCGAGACGTTCTCCTTCAGTCTCAGATACTTGACGATATCTTTCCAAATCACTTTTGTTTCCGACTAAAAGACTTCGATGTTCACGTGGACAAAGAACATGTTCATGACGAGATATACGCTCCAAAATTCCTTCTGCATACCTATTGAATGTTACTTTTCGAATCAGAATGAAATATTCGCCTTACTGAAAACTTAGTTGACTTGTGACATCATAAACGACAACATAAACATCAGCCCATGCAATCCATCTCATTTCATCTTTTGTTGCACTTTCGACTGTATCCATCATCCAAACCATTAGACATTGTCCTCCGACTGTTTCTTGACGACAATAATTATCCTCAAGAGTTGAATCATATTCTCCAATGAATCGTTTTGTGATATATTTCACTGCGATGGCTACAAACTCTCTTCTCATCACTTCTATTTCCCATCGGAATACTCACCAGATTTTCCAGAACCAGACATTCCAACCAGTGCCACGTGTAACTCTCGAAGAGGTGCATTGTTCCTCATTTTTAAAAATAAAGCTCGAAGCGAAGTGGAGAAATGTTAAGTTTCCTCTGATCGATAGTATCATTACACTGCTTATATTTCTCTCTCATACTGCACTCTCTGAACAGCTGTTCACCTACTCTCCGCAAGAATTCAGACACTCTAACTTCATAACTGTTATGATGAAATATCGTTTTCTAAATACTCATGTTTTATATTTGGCTATGATTGGATTGTTTATTTTTTCAGTTTTATTTTATTACGGGGGTCGATGGAAATGCATATATAAATCCGAGATGTAATATCAGAAATTATGAAAAGGGGATGAAATGAGATATTAAGATGATTGGTAAAAAAAAAGAAGATAAAACGTTACCTTACATTCTGCTTGCAAACATCAAACGGGGTAAAACGTAATGAGCAGACTACAGAGGGGAATTAACAGCATCAAAACAAGAGATTCAAGAGGCATAATGGCATAAGAATAGGATACAGAGGGAACGTTTTCAGATGATTATGAGGCCAGAATGATACTTCAGGGGAAATGAAAGCAACATGACATTAGAAGTTGCCAAGCAATAAAGAGGTAAGAAAACAAAACAAACGTGTCACCATTAACAAATGTAACTATTGGCGAATTTTCGTGTTAAAGACTGAACAGATGGATAATGGCTATTGGACGCAACTTACAGCACATAATTTATAATTTTACAGATTAAATGATTTACAGGGACATATTAAGATAACTATATAACTATTGAATTAACTATTCGCTATGGAAAGTTTGGGTCTGTAGATGCCGAACCGGAGACTGGTTAAGTGCATTGATTGAATTCTCATATGCGACTTGTTGCGGCATGTACCCATAGTAAACGTTAGCACCATAGTAAGCTTGTTGATGTTGGGAAACATTTCCAGGTGAAGAATGACTAGGTGAATTGTAATAACTCGGTGGTGGAGTAAGAAAAGCGGTTGAATTCGTGAAGTATGCAGGAACGTGAGATTCTGAAGACACAGCACCTGTAAAATAAGAAATAGTTTAATCTAGTGTACTTAGACTTAATTTTCTAAAATTCTTGCTCACCTTTCTGTGGAGTCATTACTGGAGTCGTATTATAAAACAGAGAAGAAGCCGGTTGGAACTCTGTGAAACTTATTCTATTCGAAACAGACTCATTTGGCGATGGCGTCATTGGTGGTTCATACACAGTAGGTGGTAGTAACACTTGTTGATTGTTCTGGATATAACCGTAAAGAGCAGACAATGTTTGAGCTGGCCCTCCGACGATCATTGGAAATGCTATAAGTTAAATTTGATTCGAACTCTTATTAAAAAAAATACCTGGTGGAATAATGTGAGCCATTTGAGAATGAGATGAGTGGGAGTTGCCGTGCATTTTTGAAGGCGAACTGCTCGATAAATTTGAACGACGAGTAGGCCCTGAGAATGCTTTCGAAGCAGAAGAAGGTACAATGACTGGCACGTGAACATCATCATCATTTTCCTTGCTGTGATCGATGGCCCAACACTTATGACAATAGTATTTAAAGCAGTTTCTATTACGGCAGAAGCAATGAGCTGGTTCATTAGTGCATACCATACACGATGTGCTCTCAAGGAATGGATCGATTTGAACGCGTTTGCGGAATTTGCTAGTATATACATGGAGATAGCCAATTTCTATGGCTTTGAAATATGCTCCATGCTCACGAAATGTGACTCGGCCGCTACCTATCGGGTATTTAAACTTGTCCGTATCCAACTGTACACACTCCACTATTCCAAAGCAGTCTTCCATTATCGAGTGAAGTACTTGGGCTGTCATCATTCCATGTAATGCTCCAACAAAAACAGTTCTTTTCGGCTCTATCCCAGTATCTAACAGAGATTCATTTTCACAGAACATTGAATCCGATGTGACCCATGGAATAATTTGAACCTTTAAAAAACTAGTTTTAATTTTTTTTTAAACAGTAGTACCTGTCGAATTTCGGTTGATTTCGAGCGTTGCGCGCGTATTTTGAAATACCATTCCCCCGCACCACCAATTTCTTGAGAACATTCATGAAGCAGCGAAGCTACAGCTCTTTCATCTTCGAATATCATGTAGACATACCCAGTTGCTGCCTGTCCAGCGTACTGAAATACCGTTTATGATTTATCCTGTCATCCTAGTCACCTTTGACTGGCTTCTAAGGTTGGCATTCATTGGGACTACGTTAGATTGCCCACTACGGTAGCGTGCTTCTTGGCCTGGCCATTCGACTGCGCAAGCACCAAACTCCCCGAACGAATCTTTCAGTGCTGCCTCGGTGATGTCCCATGGAACGCCACCGACAAAAATTTTTCGAGAAAATGTTGGACTTGTGTAATCTCTCGGTGGAAGTTCTCCGTGCCAGTAAGCGCTGTTGTTATCGCGATTGGAATATCCTTGCCGCGCGAATGGTTTCTTTTTGTTGGGCGATTCCTCGTTTGGAGAAAGAAGTCCATCGCGGGTAGGTTTTTCAAAGCTAGTATGGGCAGGCGATGATGTCGTTGAGCTCAGTCCAGTTTTGAAAGGAGACTCCGTTGGTGTTTCCAGCGACCCGCGAGGACCGATATTTCGTGAACTTTGTTTGATTGAAACTGGAACACTCTTGTGTGTTACTATCTTCTCGTATTCACGTGTCATCGCGGCTACAATAACTTTGCTATCCTGGTTTTCACAATCGGTTTTTCGCTCTGCAGCTTTACCGAAATTGAGACGTCGTGCTGACTTCTTTCGCGGCGGATTATTAGGACGGTCCGAACCGATTGTAGCTTTCGGGGTTCGTCCGAACATACTGAAACGATTTGAAGTGTCGTCACTTGAAGATTTGTCATTTGATGATCGCCGAGGAATAAATTTCTTCAACAAACGGCCAGCGGGAGACGGGGTTGCTTCTTTCTCGCATTTTGAACCTCTTTTGTTTCCTATGGTTAACATCTGTAGCTTTTTGAGGAAACCACTTTTCTCGTCCGTTGATAGTTTATCGAACCCAACGTTCATATCTTGTCCTTCAACGTCATGTTTTAACTCTGACTTTTGATATTTCTTGAACAGATCGTACACAGAAGCAGGAGCTGGAGATCTCTGGAAATGGATATTGTAAATAAACACATTATATCTATGATTTAAACTTCTCCATTTGCTTCAATGTGATCAACATTCAACGCTGGTGGAATCTTCTTGGTTTTCATGTTTCTTTTCGGTTCCGGGTTAGGTCCGTTGGTTACCTTTTCACTGACGGTTCCCGCCACAGAATAACCCCCTTCACTCATCTCCTACTACTTCTGGGTTTCTATATTCGCAATCACCTTGCAAGCCTGGAAAGAAATGAAATGGAAACAGAGATTTCAAACAGAATTTATTCAAAAACCATAATCGTTCTAGCGCGCAAAACAAAAAAAGAGAAACGTTTATGAGGGGAAAAATTCAAAAATCAAGAGACAGGTCAAACTTGAGCGGTGGTTGCACGATCGACATTTGATCTGACGGTAAGTCACACGGAATTCGCATACAGTAATCTACCTCTTTTCGCGCCGAAATCGTTAACGTTTTAAAAAGCTTCAACTCCTTTTATTGAAGTTTTCGTATATAGTTTTCGCAATGCACTTGATTTATTCAAACATTTTTAAAAATGTGTAAACTCGATTTGTTTTATTATTTCTAAAGACGTCATAACGAGGAAACGTGTTTATGTGTCTTATTGATAGATTTCTTTCAGCATGAGCAGTCTTGAATTTTCAAAAGTTTTCATTGAAAACATAGGTGTACTTACATCAGGAACTATCAAATTAGATGGGAACGCGATCACATTCAAGGCTGACATCGGATCGAAAACAGTGAAGCTGTCGAGAAGCAATGTTACCGAACTGAGGTTCCAAAAATTGGGAAACAAGCCGGGACTCCGTGTTGCCCTTGACGACGGTGGATCACAACGCTTCGGAGGTTTCAAAGATGAGGTAAAACTATTAAACCAACACGCACAAACATGTACTTTCAGGACCTTGAAAAAATTAACGAATTTGCCAATGTAAATTGGCAAATGAACATCATCAATACAGAACTCGTCATTAAAGGTTGGAATTATGGACAAGTTGAAGTTAAGGGACGAAACATCGAGTTCTCCTGGGAAAAAAATCCAGTTTTTGAAATTCCCTGTTCCAATGTTTCCCAATGTGTAGCTAACAAAAATGAAGCCGTTCTCGAGTTTCATCAAAATGAGAACAGCCAGGTGTCTTTAATGGAAATGAGATTTCATATGCCGGTGGATCCTGAAAATGAAGATGAAATTGACAGGGTAGAAGAATTCAAAAAAGCTGTACTTGCTTATGCTGGCTTAGAAGCTGAAACCGAACAGCCGATTACTCTACTGTCTGATATTCTTTGTACAACTCCTCGAGGTCGCTACGACATCAAGGTGTATCCGACCAGTATCGCTTTACATGGAAAGACGTATGATTACAAGATTCCCGTGAAAACAATCACTCGCCTCTTTCTCGTTCCTCATAAAGATGGCCGTCACGTCTATTTTGTGCTCGCTTTAAACCCACCTATTCGTCAAGGACAGACCCGCTATAGCTATCTCGTCTTTGAATTTTTAAAAGAAGATGAACAGGATTTGGAATTGGCACTTACAGAGTAATACCAATTTGCAATTTTCTATTTTAAATTAGTTTTTCAGCGAACTCGAAGAATCTTATGGCAACTTACTCAACAGTAGCATGGATGGACCTCTATACGAAAATATTTCCATAATTTTCAAAAGTATCTGCAATCTCAAAGTCACAGTACCAGGTCAATTCATTGGAAACAGTGGTACTCCAGCAATTCAGTGTTCTCATAAACAGAATCCCGGTTTGTTGTATCCCATGGAGAAAGGATTTCTGTTTATTCATAAACCTGTCATGTACATCCGATTCGAAGAAATCAGTTCATGCCACTTCGCTCGCTCGGATGCTGGAACAGTTACTCGTACATTTGACTTCGAAATTGATCTGAAATCGGGTTCCTCTCTCACTTTCAACGCAATGGATAAAGAAGAAAACAACAAATTATTCGATTACTTAGGAAGAAAGGAAATCAAAATTCGAAGCTCTCAACGTATTTCCGATAACATTGCAGATGACAGTGATGATGATATTGATCCGTACAAGTCAACCGTTAAGGCTGAAGGCCGAGGAAGAGATGAAAGCGACGAGGAAAGTACTGACGAAGATTACGATTTGGATAAGGATTTGAAGAAACAACAACAAGAAAAAGATTCGTCAGATGGGTCAGGAAGTGAACCTGAGGACGAGTATGATTCAGGATCAGGAGTTGCGTCTAGTGGAACAGGCGAGTCAGAGCCGGATGAGGAAGCTGCTCCGAAAAAGAAAAAGGTCGAGTCGAAATTGAAGGAAATAAGACAGAAAAAAGAAAAGGCAGAGAAAGTTGGCAAAAAGGGAAAAGAGAAAAAAGTGAAAGATCCGTTGGCTCCGAAACGTGCAGCTACTGCATACTTCTTATGGTTTGGCGCTAACCGTCTCTCTTTGAAATCAGACGGAGATTCTGTTGCCGATGTTGCTAGAAAAGGTGGTGCTAAATGGAAAGAAATGTCTTCTAATGAAAAGAAGGTATGCGGAATATAAGTGTTTAATGAATAAAGATTTGAATTCAGGAATGGGAAGAAAAAGCAGCAAGCGACAAAGCTCGTTATGAAAGAGAAATGAAAGAGTATAAGAAGAATGGCAGTAGTTCAGCCAAGAAACAGTCAGTTGCTTCTCCTTCGAAGTTCAAATCGAAAGAACAAATCAGCGATAGCAGCGACTCTGACAGCGATACTCCGACAAGAGAAAAACCTGCAAGAGCCTCAACTTCAACTGATGAATCGGACGTCGGGTCTGATGAAACAGACGAGGATTCAGACTAATTCTTCAACTAATTACTGTTTCAGCATCCTTCCCAATTCACATTTATTCATTTTTTATAGGTTTCCCATATTCTCATTCATTCTCTACTATCTTACTCAGTTTCTACATCAATTTTGTTGAATAAATTTATTTGGGAAAGAAAATAAAAATGTTAAAATGTCGGGTTACAATGGGGGGCAAAGTAACAATGTTATGGAAAGGTGATGGAATTATTTGAATTAATAGAATTGAAAAAGAAAAGAGTTACAGAGTGAACATAAATTATTATTTGTGGATTCTTTACTCCTTAACGCGGGAGAGGGGGGAATCCAGAGAAACTCCAGTCTTTTCAAGAGTCTTTATTGCTCTTTCCTGTCTCGAATCTCCATTTTTTGTTTTTGGTAGCATTTGTATAGACACATTTTGAGTTAAATATACGCGTACTGGGGCCAGCCCATATGAAGTCGGCACAGGCATTTCCATCAAATCCTCGTCGGGCGCACTGTCTATTTGCCCAATTATGAACTTGATACGGTCTCGGAACTCCAAATTATAATACTTTATAACGTCGACTTCTGTCTTGCGGCGAGCCGGTTGTTCGAGACGTTCCAATACTGTTTCTTTTGTGTTCACTGGATTCTTTTCGTCCAACTGATCATAAAATACTGTCACGTTTCGATATACACTGATTGCATCGAGATTTTGTCGGCGATATTGAGCCAATATTTCTTGAAAAGTAATGTTGGATTCGTTGATTTTCATAACGACGAAAATACAGCATAGAATGATTTGATCAATATGACGGTCCATAAACACAAGAGTATCGTTTCGTAGTAGATAATCAAACAGAGACCAGCATTGTGATTTACCGCGTGCTCCCATAGCCAAACGATCAGTTAGTTCATGTAAACGTCGAGCAGCTGTGAAATAAGTCTGCAAATATGAATTATTTTATTCAATTCTGAATCGTATCGCATAAATTCAATTCTTACCCTTTTCAGAAAGATCCTTAGGGTTCTGGAAGCCTGATTTTGAGGAACGATTGGTCTTCCAAGTTCATCTCGCAATTCTTCTGTTTTCTTGATTGGTGTGAATTTTATTGGGGAATAGCTATTCACTGCAACATTAAGGGTTCTGAAAACAAGAGAAAGAAAAGCATTCACTTACACTTTTCTGTCCAATCTTCTCCGAACTCTTGAAAATGTGCGAATGGACATCGAGCAACCATCGGCCACATAGGACTATCACTCTTCCATGCATAACACTCGATTACTTTTTCTTCTATTCGACTGAAGTGTTTTACCATTTGTCGGGTGAGACGTTTTTCATGTGTAATCATCAAATCGATGATTTTGTGAAACATGAATGGATGACAATTGCAGAGATCAGCACTCCAGGGAAATGGTCTATCATAACTATAGGAAAAAAGTATCAACTCAACGCAGAAACAGAACACAGAATCAAGAAATTCCTCACGGCGAATAACATTCTGAAAATGGGAGATATAGTTAATTATGAACATGACGTTTTAAAAGTTTACCAGCAGATCTTCCTCTCGAACTTTTTTGTTCATCTCAGCAACGATTATTTTCTCCATAAAAATGAGAAAAACTTTTTCGAGATCTTTTCGAATATCATTGTGATATTTGCCTAAGATGCTCTCGTGTGAGGTCTCTCCGAATTCATCCAACAATTTTCGTTCGAACTTCGAAGACATTTCATCATTTTTCAAAAGGATTGTTGCCATAGGGTTATCTGCCATTTTGTCACATTCTCTGGAAATGAACTATTTGATAACCAACTTCTGAAGTGAAAAAATAACTTCAGTTTACCCACTTTTGAAGTTTCGACTGATTTAGACTCCATCCATCAATAATTTTCTTCAGGCGTTTATGAATTTCTGTCGTTTCTTCATCTTCTGGATATGTTCCCAATTCAAGACTATACTCGACACAAGGAACTTTTGGCTGTTCCCGTGACTGTGAAAGT
The DNA here is from genome assembly GCA_016735795.1 of Caenorhabditis tropicalis. NCBI lineage: Eukaryota > Metazoa > Nematoda > Chromadorea > Rhabditida > Rhabditidae > Caenorhabditis > Caenorhabditis tropicalis. Next base: position 5,118,129 of record CM028614.1, on the reverse strand, counting down.
TTTTCTGGGCCACTTTTACCGTACGACAATTTTTCCAAGCATTGACTATTTGAAATTGTACTTAAGAATTCTGCATCTTTGAATATTCTGCCAGAGCCCGAAGTTTTCAAAATTTTAGCAGTTACGAAGGTCTCTTCAAAAATTTCAGAAAAGTTTTGCTCGCTTGGGATGAATATTCTTTCATCAATGCTGCCACGTTGTAGAAGATATTGTTCGTAATAAGACTTCGGTGTGTTTCTGAATTAATCGAGTTCATGAAACCATTTGCAAACAAAAATTTAAAAACTTACACAATCAAATCTCTGAATTCCAGGAAGTTCCAAGTTGATGGTATTCCAGTCTTTTCCATCTTCTTGTAAGTGTGATCCAGGAAATGGCGTGTATCAAGAATACATCCTCCAAACTTGGAGCAAAGAGCTCGTACTATTGTCGTATCAGTTGAAATCAGAGTTTCAACGAAACGCTGATTGAGATGATGAACTATTCCATCCTTCATAGAGCACATATCTGTGTACAATTGGTCCAACATCGAGAACAAAAGTTGATAATTATTCACCAAATCATCTGTTGCTAGTCTACTTTTCATAACCAAAAAAGACGTCCAAAGTATAGTGAAGAGCTCATAAGATGACGGACAGCTATCAGTTTTCTCCTTAACCTCCTCGAAAAGTTCTTTGAATATTTTACAAAACTTTTTGAATATAACACAGGAAACGGCAAGGCCCTCTTGAATTCGACGGAAATAGTCAAGATATCGTCGCATTTTTCTTGAATGAATGATTTCAACAAAGCGAACCGTTTTGTCGATAAGTTCAGCTACCGAAACATCAAAAACATTGGTAATGGTGAGAATTGATACTGGAAATTGTTGGGTGAGAAGTCGGCTGGTCTTTCCACGTCGTTTTATTCCCTTTGACAGTAAATAGTAGTAAATGGAAGCCAACTGCCATGCGACTTCCGAACCCTAAAAAATGAGTTGATTGGTTCAACCTGCTCTTATAAAGTTTCATATTACAAATTCACGTTCATTAAAATCTGGTCTAGAACTTCAGAGACTAAATAACAACAAATGTATTAGTCTACCAATCTTTCATTATTTCTAAAGTGATCATTCTTTTCCATGAGCCGAAATGAAAGTGTACACCACTTTTCAACCACTTGTTAGTCTATTCACCATCAATTATTCAATATGGAGGTGGTTGTTGTTTTGAATCTTACTACTATTTTATATACCTCGAGAGAGACTCGTTGAGCCGCGTGGTAGTACATTTCCCAAGAAGAACCGGCGATTTCAGTTGGTAGTTTGCTTGCCGCACAAAGTTTAACAAAAGAATCTGGTGGTTGGGGTGTCTAAACCATATTAATACACTCGTGTTTTAATTTTTCACTCACATTAGTCTTGTCAATAAAACTGTCTGAATCATCTTCATCCTCTTCATCATCTTCGAGGGCGGCAATTGGAGATCGAGATCCCTCGTCATCCTCCTCCTCTTCATCCCCACTTTTTGCTAACGGTTTTGTATTGGGGTTCACCTTACTGAGAGTTAATGCTCCACTTTGATCAACATCTATTTCATTAGGTTCTGAAAGATAATCGTGATTGACACATCTTATCAGTTCTTTTTTTGATAAGCAGTTTTCCAGCCGCTCTCACTTTTTCATTTTGTCATAACTTTTCTTCTTAATTTCTTTTTCTTCTTATAGAATTTATTTGGTAATTGGACACCATGTGCGGTGTAGTTTAAACAAGGATATAGGAAGCAAACCCCGCCTCCTGACAAATTTCAATATTGAGTTTTAAAGCACATAACAGATTTTGTGAAAAGAGAATTCAAAGTAGGAAATACATGTTTTCAATTTCGGGAGACACCGGAATGTTGCGTTTTATGACATTTCCCGATTTTTCTATTTTATTTTTTTTCTGTAAAAGTATTCGATGACTTTTGAGTTTTGAAACATAATCAAGTGTTGTAATATGACCTTCACTTTACTTATTATGCACTCACAGCTGATTTCCATGCTCTATATTTCCTCCCTCTCTGCCCTTATTCCTTCACTCGTCTTCAATATTTGCCTAGCATACGTACTAACACAGTGTCAACCATATCAGTCGTTTCGCTTCTCCTCGTTTCCTTTTCTTCTTCCTCTGCGTTTTTAGAGGTTTTGTTGGCACTAGCCGAAAAAGTATCGATTCCAGGAACCATGACAGTGCAATCTCCTCCTCAAACGGAACCATCTCAACAGCCCCGACAGCAGCAACAACCACAACAGCAAAATGCTCATCGGATAGCTATTGAACCGGAACCAAGGGTACTATGTGGGTTACCTATTGGAGTGAGTTCAGCACCCGCATTCACTTCTTCATGATGACTTTTCAGGGAGCCGTAGGCATACTTGGATCAATTCTCATGATTTGTCAAATCTTTGGACTACTCTATCTATCTCCGTTTATGCTATACTTTTTCGAAATTTCCATAGGTAGTGCTATGATGTTCATACTGTCAACTGGAGCAAAGCACAAGAAGATTGCTTATATAACTGCATACATGTTATATATCGTAAGTATATTTTTGAAAAAAAACTGAGCCCAATTGATTCAAATTCAGTCTATGTACACATTCTGGGTCTTTTTCTTGATTCTGGGAGCTATTCTTGCCACTGTATATCTGGTTGACAACAATGATAACATATGCAAAAGAGGTACGAAATATACTATGATATTAAATCAATTATCGTGAAGGTGAAAGGAAAACTAAAATTACAGAAATTAGCGAAGCGTCGTCTACAGCTAAGGGATGTATTCCAGAAAAATTCACAACAGGAGACGTAGAAATGGTTGTAATTTCTTGCTTCTTCCTCACCGTCAGTATCGTTGTTGCATTAGTTCAAATGCGGTATCTGATGCTTCTCTACAATTACCTACGACGAAATGCACACCGATTGTAAGTAAGAAAAGCTGATATGTAAAAAGAAAGTAGTACTTAGGCCATCTCATCTCGCTAATAACATGAATGTCCAATATATCGTTCCAACACCAATGAGTCCAAGTGGTATGCCTCCTCCGCCTAGGTACACAGCTTATCCAGCACCAATTCCAACTCAACCAGGACCAACTACTAAGCCGCCGCTTTCATTGGAAAACGAGAGCACCGCGAGTAGAAACGGATCAGTAGGGTCTACACCTATTTTGACGATCAGTCCAGTAAGTATCATCTCATTTCGACTATATTCGTTCTAATAATTTTTTGTTTGTAAAAATTATTTTTCAAAACTGAATTTCTTGCCAAACATTACTCGACTTTTCAGATTCATCAAGCAGGAACTGATAACCTGGGATTCGGAGACAATCTACCCGATTCTGATATCCCAGCTCGCCCTCCCGCTTACAGTGATGTTGTGGAGCCTGGCCATATAACAGTCAGAAATGATGCTCTTTCCTAATTCATGCTGTTTTTACCACCTGTTCCTGTATCATATGTTTAATTTTGTGTTTATTCAATAAAAATGAACAAATGTGTTGCTTCTGATATTTGTCTCGATTATTCCCGCTGATATTAGAACTGTCAGGTGATTGCTTTCATCACTCGCTTATCATTTAGAAATTTTAATCTATTCGATAGAGTATGAACTTCGAACAAGTGAGAAAAAAAAACGAAAATTACGTTTGTTAAAAGAAAAACTGACCTTCTTTAATTTCGATATCCGGTCGTTTAGCAGTGGGTTGTGATAGTGATGGATCGTCTAACGAGCTCGCTGAAAACGAAACCATTAAAACTTTTGAAGAATGAAATGAATTATGGGCTCATAAAGTGGATAAGATTTTTAAAAATAATCGATATACGAATAAAGAAAGGAGTCATTACCATCTTGTCCGGAGTTTGCTGACGAAGTGCCAGGCTCTTCCGCGGCTCGTTTGGGCATCTTGGTTGTTGTAGAACTACTCTGAGACAACAATATATATTTTTTAAATTAAAAGTAGTTATTCAAAGAAAATATTGCAAACTTGGAAGAACGAGGAGCCGAAAATTACATTTTCAAGAACGCGCTCATTTTTCACGACGCGCCTAGACTCTTTTGGACAGTTTCATTGGAGCGCACTTGCTCTGCCCTTTTTCCGTACGGCCGTGCACACGCGTGTGATTGTGAACCGACACTTGAATCGTTGTGACGTCATTTCTATCCATCTAGATTCAATGTCGACGTTCACCAATGTTCTCGACATTACTAAGCCTGATTTTGATGTTGAAGCATATGTAGTAAAGTAATAAATGAAAGAAATACGTATGTTTATATTCAATTTAATACAGACTACTCCGAGAGAAATCGCTCGATGGTTTGGTCAAAGAGGAAGAAGAAATGGTTTCAGCAGTACGAAGGCTCGATTCAGATGTTCATCAAATAGTTTATGAAAATTATAACAAGTTTTTAACAGCGACAAACACAGTTCGTAAAATTCAAGACGAGTTTACGCAACTTGATTCTGTAAGCTTTCTTATTTAATACCGGATTATTCACCACCTAGGCGACTTTTATAGGAAATGAAATCATTGAGTCAAAGTATGACAACTATTTCATCGCTTATTGGAAATCTAGATGGAGTTCTTGGAGAGAAAAGAGACGATATTCTTCAACTAGGAAGTTCCTATAAAGTTGTCAATAGTTTGAAACATATATTTGATTTGCCGCATGTTCTGCAAGTAAGTATTCAAACGAGAAATGATAAGTTCGTTTAACGTTATCCGTTTTAGAGCGAATTCGACGAAAGAAACTATGGCGAAGTTCTCAAAATGTTCAAATTGGCAGAGGAATCACTTGAACAGTATAAAGACATTCCAACTGTACAAGTCGTATTGAAAAAGAGCAAGAAGATTTACGACACAACTGAAAATCAACTTATGGATCAATTACGAAATCCAGCATCAGGAGCTGAATTGGTTTCGGAAGCAGTTGACCTACTTCTGACAATTGGTCGAGACGAAGACGAAGTCCAGCGTGTACTATTATCATGCTCTGAACAATCACTAAGAGATGATTTAAATGAATTAGCAGAAAATCATTCTGATGTTCTTGATCTTGTGGATAAAGCGTCAGAGAGTTTCATCCCGAATCTTACTTTAATCGCAACAACTCATGATCGGCTATTCGAAGACAAAAGGGAAGAACTCCTAGTAGTATTACAGGTATGAAAAGCAAGATCGGAGCGCCATCATTTTCTATAAATTCAGAAAGAAATGAATTCTCTGCATGCGTTAGTTTCCAAAGTATTCTTGTCTTCAAGTGATGCCAAAGATTGCTCGATTGTAGTCCGAGCTCTTGATAGATATTTCCGCAAAATGTCAACGTGTCGTCATGTAATTCCTGGCCTCGATTTCCTTCCATTAACAATTGAACTCATTAAATCAGTTTCTGAACATGAGATTGATTTATCACTCACCAGGATAAAGGAAGAATTGAGAAACTCGCTGAACGAAGTTCGTAAATCATTGATAAACGAGGAGGTAGATCTATTGGCATTGGCAAACAGAATCGAACAAGTATTCGTGCATCAAGTGAAAGTAAGAACTGCATTTATGAAGCCAATTATCATTTGAAATCCTTAAGACTGCTCTTGCAAATTTACTCCTATTCACCGCCAGCGATGTTACTTTTGCTAATTTACCACCAGACGAGTTTCTCCAATCCTTTGCCTCAAATGCTCACGAAAGGCTTTTGGTTCAAGCTTTCAACAGATTTACTGAACTGGCTGATGAATATGGTATGACTTCATGAAGCTTCATCACTCGATGAGACCAAATAATATTTGCATTTCAGAGGCAGGAAGCGGAGAAATCAGATTTGTACACCCAAAGGTTCTTCTTGTTTTTTCGGTAGCTCTTCAACATCTATCGAACAAGTCTGCAGTGTATCTTCTGAACTTATGCAGAGAACAATTTTCCCTCAATCCAGAAGAAGGTCTAACCGATATTACTACTGTGACGTCAGAAGTGAAAACAAGAGCTCAGAAACTTGTTAGATGTTATGCTGAAAAAACTGGGTTTACCATGGGAGAGACCCTTGTCAAAGGATGTACAATGCTGGTTCAGCCAGCCGCCACTCCTAGTGCTGTTAGGTAAATCATTATTTGGAAGCCTAACTACGGCGTGTCTTCATTCAGAGCTTCGGTACGACGATTGGTGGAAGAGATGAACTCCTGTGATTCCGAATTATCTCTATTACTTGGAGGAGATTCTAAACCGAAAGATGTGAGAGTGAGGTAATTAAATTCTGAAATTCTGACTGTTTTTATGTCGAATCTTTTCTATTCAGTCGTCGACCAATAACTACTGCCCTTGATGCCGCCCGAGATTCATTATGGTGTGAGAGAATCGACTTCCATCTTCAAGTTCATGTTAGTTTCACTATCTAAAAATCTTTTCATTCTCCATCGAACGATTACAGTTTAACCGAGCTTCAATAGTCACTGCCATTGTGAAAGTTGTTTTGAAGATTTTCATTGAGTCCATACGTTTACAAACGTATTCTAAATTTGGAGTGGAACAAGTTCAAGTCGATTGCTACTATTTGCAAAGATGTTTAGCAGCAATGGTTTCAGATGAGGTATGTTTCTCCTGAACTCTTTGCCAAACTGAATTCTAGAATACTAGAAAAGTAAAACATCTTCCTATTCTGATTTATCTTTACCCATTTCATTGTTTACAAACGAAGTGTCGAATAATCTGTTTCTGTAAACACACAAAACGATGACAAAACAATTTTACTACTTTCACCTCGTTTTCTTGAGTTTTGCAATCTAAACTTTGTTCATATATTCGATTTCATTATAGGTCGTTGTGAATTCCATGGTAGACCAAGCTCTCTCTTCTGCTCTGAAAAGATGTCAAGATCCTGTTCTCGTTCATCCATCTAGGTTGGCTCAACTTTGTGAACAACCGACTGCAAACCGTCCCAGTTCTCAAGCATCTAGCCTTGGATATTGAAAACCTTTATGTTTCATAACTAAGTGGGAAATGGGTTGTAATTAAACATTGAACATTTTAAATTATTGCATACTAACAGTCTCTTTTATATTGCTCTCACGGGTTTTTTTCATTAATGAAGTTTTTAAAAATGATCTTTTCTCGTTGAAAGCCTAACTGAGTATCTGCTCGTGAATTACTTAACGCCGCGGAAAAGTCTCCTAATGCCGTTCTCTGGACGATGTGTGAAGGTGAGTGACATGTGTAGAATTCAGTGTTTTCAGATTTAATTTTCCGCTTAGTTGATGATTAGATGACTCCCAGAATGTAAGTTACGATGTTGTTTTGAATCATTTCAGTCTACTGTTTTCACAGTAATTTATCATTCCGTATTATTCTTCGAGGGTTACGATAACTTGTGAAAGTCGATTTTTCTGAAACTAAATGTGGGTTCTAAATATAATCATGGAGTATTAGTTTGAATTTTTACTGCTTTCGAATTAGTTGTAACACTCTAACAGCTGAATCCATTGAGTTCACCTGCTTTCTAAACACGTCAATAAAAATGATGCAATGTCAGTTTGAAGAAGTTCATGAATTAGAAGAAGGATTGGAGTATTATTTGAACAATTTAGAACAAATTCTATTAGGAATTATTTATATACAGTAAAAAGATGTTTTCTCAATGTGAAATTTCTAAAGGAAAAATCTCAACTCTTTGATTAATGTATTGAATTGGAGGCACGTTCACAACTAATTTTGATATAGTTCGATCTCCTCGAATCAATCCTTCTGCTTTTCTCTTTGCTTCGTATATTTTCATTTTGAACTCTCTCCTCCTTTTCCTTCCTTCTGATATAGATCCTGATCCACAAATTATCATTTTCCAAGTTTTCAACTTTTTGAATTGAATCGATAGGATTGTATCTACATTTTTTCGATTACATAAAAGATATGATCCCTGAATAACGAATGGAGTTGTAAAAACATCAGTAAGAACAAATGTTCCAAAAGCCTGAAAAAATGAAATATCCCATCGCAAAGTGAAAAAGAGTTTTCTACCCAATCATCGCTGAATCCTTCTTGGAAAAATACCAAAAGGATAACTGAAATAGCTAATAATTTAGTGATTACAATCAAAAGAGTTTGAATGAATATGTATTTTTCCGGATTGTTCAATCCCTCAGAAGTCATTTTACTCCATTTTCGTATTTTAGCGAACATAATAGCATAGAGAATTGAAGCTAGAATTACGAGAAAATCTCCAGCCAGATACACTCTCTGAACCATTTCATATCATAAAATTATCTCTTAAACATCAAATACCACATAAATGAGGTCAACAGTCGATGAGCATCCTTCATAGATTTCAGTGAAATCATCATGTTCTTCTCCAGTTTCATTGCGCAATTTCAAAAAATTCGATTGAGCGATTGAATCAGTTCCACAAAATATTTTGACGACTTTCGAGAAAATTTGAATCAATGCGTAGACAAAATACAGTATTCTCAAACATATTTTGAATGTTTTTGGATCGATTGAAATTAAGTTTTTGAAATTAGGCAAGAAAAGAATCATGAATCTACGAAGAGAAAGAACAAAAAGTAGTATATTTTGAACACTGGTTACAGTGATCGCAACCAAATAAGCGAAAAAGAAAGAGACAAGAAAGACGCTTCCAGCAGCCGTTAAATCGCTGTAAAGTTAGAATATGAGATGATATAATAGGTTACTTACAAAAAGAGCCAAGAGACAACAGCAATAGAGATAGTGACATACATATAGAATTGCATTGAACATATAACAGAATAAAAATGCTTCGTTATCGGGTAGAAGTATGTCTGAGTATGCCTTTACATTAGATATATTTATTCGAAACATACCAATTTCTCCGTTCTTCTGTTCAATCGATAAACGTAAACATAGAGAGGAAAAGTGATTAAAATGCTCACCAAATAAATAATAAAAAGAAACCCTCCGATCCCTCCAATTACCAAATAAGTTCCTGGTAGATCAGAGATTCTGAATTCGCTATTGTTCATAGTCACGAGTTAGAATGAAATGAAATCGTGCATTCGATTTTCTAGAAAACCTCTGTGAATTTTCAGCTGTTCGTTAGCTTCTGATTGGTGAGAAACTTGCAAAAGTGATTTAATATTTATAGAGTTTAAGAAAACCAACAGTGAACCATTTTCTATTACTGTTTCGAACGAGTGATTTTTCCTAATATACTTCCAGATTACGATGAGCAATCGACGGGCCAAACGCGAGGTTCTCTCCAGTGACGTCATCGAACTTCTAAAATTTTATATTTTTATACCTGGCTTCTTAATAAAATATTTAATCTTATTCTCAAATTTCGTTTTGTTTCGTTCAAGAAATATAGTTCATCCAACTTTTGAAATATATCTTTTTCATGAATTCAAGAAGGAGGATACAGAGAAGATCTCTATGGATACAGATTTGCGTCGAAAGTTATATTTCCAGCAGACATTACAGCATGAAATAATTGTTTCAGAAGATTAATCAAAATGAACACAAATCGATATAAAGGAATCAAAAGATGTAAAAGTATGCCAACAATTGATGATGAATCTGTTGGAGATGTTGTACGAAAACAGTGAGTTTCAACGTCGTTGAATCAGTTCAACTAGAGAATTTGTATTTCAGAACTGTGAAGAAGGTTACAACTCGAATCAATACGTCAAAAAGAGAATATATGGGAAGAAGAAGTCTGGGAGTGGCAACAGCTTCATCAAAAGGTTATTGTTTCCTTCTCAAGTTAATACTGATTGAAAGCTGTTTTCAGTGAAAAGGAAAAAAAGCAAAACGGAAAGAGATCGGGATATTCAAGATGATATGTATGATGAGGGATATGAAGCATCTTCAACATCATCTTCTTCTTCCCGTCCATATAGATGTATTCCTATACTGGAAAGAAGTAATAGAAGTTCTCAAAACTATCTCCCATCGGTTGAAACAAGTTCAAGTGACAGTGATAGAGACATTCGACGACCACCACTTCTCTATAGTACTGCTCTTCTTTTGACAGCTCCACCATCACTTTCTGTCGAATCATTGACAGATAAATTGGAACAATTGGAAGTTTCTGATAGAAATAAACTCCATTTAGAGATAACTCAATTTCTGAAGAAAGCAGACGGAGAAAAGAAAAAACAAATGCAAATGTCACAGAGACTTATGAATTGCCCACAGTTTGGACAGACAATGGTAGGACCGATCGTCTCAATTATTGCCTTGAATTGAAAAACTTTCAGAGATTGATTGTTGAAGAAAGTGCGAATACGAGATACACTTTCGAGAATATTCTGTGGTTGATTCTGAAAGCATATTTCTCAGCAAGTTCTTCTGGAAGAGATATAATGATTGGAAAGTCTGAATGGATGGCTGAAGATGAAAGTATTGCAAAAGCACGGAAACAATACATGATGGTTATGGACATGATCAAAGACTTCAAATTCGAATTTATGAAAAATGATAAAGGTAACCATTGAGGAATTCGATTCTTTTCAAAATTAAAACATTCAGAAGATACATTATTTGACTCATTGAATCGCCGCATGGAATTTTCTCCGGATTACTGTGAAAGTCTTCGGGAAGCAAGGAAAAGAATCAGTGATATTCTAGAGAAATATGATACTCTCGTGGATTTGTTTCCCAATCAAAACACTCTTTGGAAAGTAGTTGAACTTGATCGAGGAGAGGCAGAAAAACAATTACTTGAAGAGAGAATGACATCAATGAGAGTGTGGTTGAATACTTTGAATGATATGAATGATAAATTTGAAGCTGTGAGTTCTGTCATTCTCTGAATTGTTTTAAATGAATCAATATTTCAGTTAGGAGTATTATTTGAAGTTGATTCGATCGATGGAGGTGAATGGTTTAAACCATTGGATGAGAGCAATCAAATATTCGCATTGGAAGACGTTCGTCTCGTTTTTTTGGAATACGTGAAGAAGAGTTTGAACTTGAAAGGAATGAAAAAAGTTTTAACAAGAGTTGAGAAAATAATTGAATTGACGCTCGTGAAAACAGCGATTCTGATGCAAAAACCTCCACCATCATATGCTGCAGCGACGGCATCAAGAGGATCTTCATTTCCATTTAATCAATTAATGAGAGAAAGATATGGAGATATGTCTGCATGGAGATTCTGTAATGCTACTTCTCTTTCTTTGAATCTTCCTCCATTGACTCATCTTTTCTTCTTTCTTGTCGCTGTTCCAATGCAATTAGTTGTCCAGTGGCTTGAGATTCGTTCAGCTACTGAGCCTCCGGATTCTTCTCTTCTCGATGAATTAACATTTGATGCAATGATAACTGATTCAAGAGATTGTGTTGAAGAAGCAGTCAGAATCAAGAAGAATTATCTCACAATACTACAATCAATGTGTTCGAAATGTGCAATGCCCGGATTCTTATATCCATTGAAGTACAATACTTATGTTCTTGATGTTTTTAAAGTGAGTCACTGTCTTCAATATTATATTCTGAATTCTTCCTTTTCAGAAATATATTCATTATGTCAAGTGCTGGTCAAACTGTGACACTGTCCGAAAAGAACCGTCACTTCTATTTTCCCGGCTTGAAATGGAATGGACTTCTGCTGTTCAATGTGCTCAATCAGTTAAATCAGCTATAAGTCTTCTTTGCATCACTTATTCTGATATTGTCGAATCTCTTATTCGAGAAGTCGTCGAAGATTTCGCTGTCGACCAAATCGAAGAAATTCGGAATCGATATAACGATCCAGGAGAATCAGAAGAAGATAATGATGATGATGACGATCTTGAAGTTGTTAGTTCACCTACAAAACCATTTTTCCGACATCCAGCTTATCATCAATTTATGCTTGAGATTAATCAATTGATTCGGGAAGTTAAAGAACGAGAACTTCGGGTTTTCTCTCTTCTCAGAATGACATTGAATGACAGTCATGATGCAGTTGGATACGATCTTCGTCAAGGAAGCGATCGATCTATTCTGCTGAATGAAATGGTTTCTGATTTCTGTCTTATCCAACTCGTCATGGTATCAGATGATGGAAATGAAGACGAAGATCTTGTCAATCTGCCAATTGTCATGTTTGTTTATAAAACATCCGCTGATAAATCATACGTGGAAACATGTATGCTTGCTATATCAGAAGGACGGAAAATCGACGACGGGTGTATTGTAATTGTTCCGGATAAAGATAATGAGCTTCAAAGAGAATGGAAAGGTCGTGTTGTGAAGATAGTAATTGACGAGGAAACAAGAATTTGTTATCGAATGCTTAGAGATGTGAGGAAATCCTTAAACGATTTCATTTCCAATTCCTTTTTCAGGATGTAACTCTTTGTTTAACAAGTCAAAACGTTCGAACTGTGATTGAACAGAAATATTCGAAATTCTTTAAATGTTCGGCTCCAGCGTGTTCATCCAATTTTCTGATCAATTCGAGAATTCAAGATTTAACGGTAAGAATTTTCAGAAGTTATCAAATAAGATTATATTGATTCAGGAGGGTCCATTACTTAATCATTTGGATGAAGAAAGAAATCGAATCGCAATGTTATTGGGGAAAATGGGAGGAGTTGATCAACAGAGAGTAATTTCATTTCCAATCAAACTTTATTTTTCTTCTTTCATTTACAGGAACGCGCTCTTTCGAGTCTCGGATTCAAATTAGAAAAACATTTTCTCGTTGCATTTCAAATATATCGGGACGTGGCAAAGATAGTCAGTGACTCGTTCATGGAGTTTCTCGGAAGGAAAATGATAGACAAAGCATTGATGTTAACAAGACAATGGATGCAGTATGTCCGAATCAAAAACTCAGTTCCATCACCAACACTTCCGATGTGGGCAACACCTGGATTCACTTTTCTCCAATTTATAACAGAACCAAAATGGAGTAATCCAGAGATAATGACGGACGAGCAATTCCAAGAATTCAGTGATCTTGTCAAACAATTTGAAGCAAAAATAATTCAATCATCTTCGAATATGAGTACTCCAATTGTTCCAAAACAGAGAATGACTCGGTCGACAAGTTCCAAAACCTCTTCGTCTTCTGTTGAAAATCAAAGAAAAAGTAGAAAAGAAAATCAAATGCTTCGGGTGCAAGAAATTGAAGAAAAACGAAATAAAATTGTTGGTTTAGAAGATTTGGATTTTAGATAAAAATTCTCATATTTTCAGGATCTCGATAATCGACAGATTGGAAAAGTAATCACAGATGACAACCGACGTCATTTTGTTTTGGCCACTGACCGAAAGTTTGTCACAAGAGCACCATTCCAGTTTGCACTTCTTGATGAAATAGGTTAGCTGGTATAGAGGAAACTATAAAATATTTTGATACTCCAGCTTCTGGAACATTCGGAACAGTTCATCGTGCAATGGATATTGATTCTCATCGAGTGATCGCTGCGAAAGTAATGGCCATTCGACGGGAAAATCACAAAGCAATCGAATCAGAAATCAATATTTTCCGTCAGCTGACTCATGAAAATCTTGTAAAATATTATGGAGTTGAAGTGGAAGACAACTATGTGATTATCTTCATGGAATTCTGTTCCGAAGGAACTCTTGAACGTATATGTCACGGGAAAATGGATTTGAAAATGGTCCGACAGTACACTCACAGTCTTTTGAGAGCAGTTCAATACCTACATATCCAGAAAATTATTCATCGAGATATAAAACCAGCGAATATATTTCTGGATAAATCGACTGTTCTCAAATTGGGTGACTTTGGAAGCTCATCTCGACTCGTCGAAACTTCTACAGTATATGGAGAATTCCAAACGACTGCAGGAACTCCTCCATTTATGGCTCCTGAAATCTATTCTTATGGAGAGAAAGATGAGAAAACTGGAAGCTACAGTGGATACGGTAGAAGTGTTGATATATGGGCAATTGGAGGTACAGTAGTCAATATGATGACTGGAAAAGTTCCATTCGAAGGACAAACACGTCATCAAATTGCATTTGCTGTGAGTTTCCATGAAAACAGGCACGTAAAACCTTGATTTTCGAACACTTTTAGGTTTGCTTTCGAAAACAAAACCAACGTATCCGGATATTTCGATCGAAAGAGCAGATGTCCAGTTATTCCTTGATAAATGTTTTGAATTCAATCCAAACGATAGAGCGACTGCCACAGAACTTCTTCAAACTACATTTGCTAATGTCAATGTATCTGTAAGTTCATTTCAACTTGTATTCATTCAACCGCTTTTCATTTTCTTTCAGGACGAATATCATATTCCGGAATACCAGTCTCAATCTTCCAAAGATTCATATTTTCTTGTTTAAACTGTTCATTACAGTTTTTCCCTGTGAAATCCGTTCTCTTCAGATCTGTATATTAAAGATCATGTTCTTTTGATTGTATATTTTTCGAATATAACCTAGTATCTATCTCATGTAAACTACAATAATCTTGTGATATCAAAACTTACCTCCGATTGAAATTCGTGTTAGAATCATTTTAAAATTGCAATACTGTTCAAACTGATATATGATCAATCCAAATTTACTTTATAAACCATTATCAATTTCGAATGCATTTTTTGAATATTTTCAAATCGAAGTAGCACATGTAATTATATCAGTTTGAGAAAGGAAAGAAAGACAAAAAATAGTTGTTTGAGAGATCGTGGGAAGCCCGAAAGTCACAGAAACGCCGAAGAACACCCGGGCATGAGAAAAAAAAGAAAATTTTTAGAAAATGGTAAAAGAAAATTTGATTATTTGACAATGAAAATGTGATTATTTGACAGTGAAAATTTGATTATTTGACAATGAAAATTCGATAATTAGAGGATCTGTGATCCCAATTTCGTGAGAGTTCTATCACAAATTCCAACTTCATATGGATGAGTTTTGTTGAATTCGTCACGCAATCCTTGGCAATAGACTGGGAACACCTGGAAAGATTAAGGTAATTGTTCTGTAATGTAATTGAGACAGTATATTATCCCATAACAGATTAGTTGTGTCATATGGGAATGTTGATTTTTATATGTATACAAACTCACATTTGATTCAACTCCGTTGGCTGTTTGGAGAATATAAATTCCGGAGAGAAGAGCAATTTCGTTGTCCGTGAATACCGTATTTCTGAGACCAGTACGAAGCATTGTCACAACAGAAAAGAATTTTGTATCATCGAAGCTGATGAAAGAAATGGGATCGAACGTGAACGCAGCACGAATTTCCAATAGTGCAGTCATGATTCTTTGGATGAAACCGTCTAATTCTGTGTCCATATTTGGAACGACGGACATCAACTGTGGAACACTTTGAATGAACTTTTGATGGATGAAATTGAATGAGTCGAAGATGTGAAATGAGTTGAAATCGGCATTGCATCCACGAATGACGTGATAAGATTCTTGATTTCAGAAGGCATTTCTGTTGATAATGATGGTGAAATTTCTTCTTTCACTTTATCCGTTTCTTTTGAGACACGAACGCTATCCTTATTCATTCCCATTTCGAGACATCTTTTATAGCGGCAGGCTTGACATCTGGTTCGAGTTCCACGGTTGAGAGAGCAGTTTTCGAAAGAGAACTGAAACTTCATTCAATCGGATATTGGTTTCTAAATTATAGACTTACTGTGCAAGAAACTCCTTTTGGCAAACGTATTCGACTTTTTGTGAACGGTGCGTCTGAAGAAACCTTTGCAGCCTTCACAACTCATGGCTCCATAATGATAACCAGTTGCATTGTCTCCACAAATCGCACATACATCTCTTCTAGGGTAAAATGGATCCATGAGTGCAGCGAAGTTCTGCATCATCACTGGAGTGTAGTTAGCTGTGAAGTTCGATGGAACTGGAAAACGTGGCATCACAGGCTCTTCAGCTTTCGAAAGACGACGTTTTCTATTAACTGATTTTGTAGTTGGAAGTGTGTTCCGACGAACTGTTTGGTCTTCTTCTTCATTCCCATCTGTGGGAGAACTTTGAGTCGAAAGCAAATTATTGATTGCATATGGTGAAATTTGCGTCGGCTCTTGTTTTGGTGTCTGATCAATGTAATTTGGATCTGGATTCGGTGTCTGTGTTGGAGTCATATGATTCATCTGAGGATGTCCGGGAACCGGATAATGCGGAGAGACATGCGGTGAGACATGTGGACTGAAAACAATTTAGTTTGTGGCATGTATGTATCAGAGGGGGAGTTATTCAACTATCCCATCCTTTCAGTCAATTAACACAATGAGCGGCGAGATCAAAATGATTCAGGAGATTACATAATTACACACAAAAGGGATTAACGGAACAAAAGAATGCCCATTGAATGAATATTATGCGTTTTCTTTCAGAAAGAAATATAATTCGATTCCCGTTCACTGTATTTAAGAACATCCGCAAATTTTTATCATTTCTTTTCTTTCTTTACTTATTCCGTAATCTCAAACTGTAAAATCTAGGCACGTCATTAATAACTCTCAACATCTGCCACGTCATCATCTTCCCCATCCATCCATCTGCTCCTTTTGACCTGTCACTTTTGTCTGATGATGGAATCTCACCCTCTCTCTCTACATGCTAGTATCTGCTATTTGCCACGTCACAGGTCACCCAGTATTTGCGTGCCACTGGTGACCGGTTGACAGAGACATTGCGTCGCAAGGGACCCGGACGAACCATAAAACGCCGCCGCCTATCATTCAAACATTGCGTAACTGAGACATACCTCATAAGATTTTGTGGTTGCTGTTGAGCCGAAAGTGGCGGCGACATTGAATCATTTCCCAAGTTTCCATCCGGACTCGGCTTCATTTGAGGTGTCGGAACAGTTTCTGATTTCAAGGGATAATGGATTTGTGGTGGAGCACCTGAAGCTCCGGAAACGTCTAGAGTTCCTGAAGCTCCTGGAATTCCAGAAACTCCTGGAGCAAATTGTTGCATGTGAAGATGCATGTACATTTGAAACATATCAGGATTTAAACTGAAAAAAATAAAATATATATTGTAGACTTGCTAGATTACGAACTGTGCTTGTTGGAAGTTGATCATCTCAGGAGTCGACATGTATCCGCTTCCATAGGGATTCATCATAGGATATCCTGATGGAAAGGGCTGTTGTGGCATAGGAAACTGCGATGGCGACATCTGAAATCAACTGAAGTTATACTCAGGCGATTGATTGAAAAAAGAGGGAGAGAGGTGGACATAGGAGAATCAATAGTTGCAATGACCAATCGAAGGAAACGAACGCATATGGCAGAAGGCGCGAAAACACAGAGTGTCCCAACCAATCGGTTGCACAACGGGCCAATGTGCGCGAGAACAGTGTTTGTCAGGTCATTCGTTTCCTTCGATTGGTCATTGCAACTATTGATTCTCCTATGTCCACCTCTCTCCCTCTTTTTTCAATCAATTGCCTGAGTATAACTTCAGTTGATTTCAGATGTCGCCATCGCAGTTTCCTATGCCACAACATCCCTTTCCATCAGGATATCCTATGATGAATCCCTATGGAAGCGGATACATGTCGACTCCTGAGATGATCAACTTCCAACAAGCACAGTTCGTAATCTAGCAAGTCTACAATATATATTTTATTTTTTTCAGTTTAAATCCTGATATGTTTCAAATGTACATGCATCTTCACATGCAACAATTTGCTCCAGGAGTTTCTGGAATTCCAGGAGCTTCAGGAACTCTAGACGTTTCCGGAGCTTCAGGTGCTCCACCACAAATCCATTATCCCTTGAAATCAGAAACTGTTCCGACACCTCAAATGAAGCCGAGTCCGGATGGAAACTTGGGAAATGATTCAATGTCGCCGCCACTTTCGGCTCAACAGCAACCACAAAATCTTATGAGGTATGTCTCAGTTACGCAATGTTTGAATGATAGGCGGCGGCGTTTTATGGTTCGTCCCGGGGTCCCTTGCGACGCAATGTCTCTGTCAACCGGTCACCAGTGGCACGCAAATACTGGGTGACCTGTGACGTGGCAAATAGCAGATACTAGCATGTAGAGAGAGAGGGTGAGATTCCATCATCAGACAAAAGTGACAGGTCAAAAAGGAGCAGATGGATGGATGGGGGAAGATGATGACGTGGCAGATGTTGAGAGTTATTAATGACGTGCCTAGATTTTACAGTTTGAGATTACGGAATAAGTAAAGAAAGAAAAAGAAATGATAAAAATTTGCGGATGTTCTTAAATACAGTGAACGGGAATCGAATTATATTTCTTTCTGAAAGAAAAACGCATAATATTCATTCAATGGGCATTCTTTTGTTCCGTTAATCCCTTTTGTGTGTAATTATGTAATCTCCTGAATCATTTTGATCTCGCCGCTCATTGTGTTAATTGACTGAAAGGATGGGATAGTTGAATAACTCCCCCTCTGATACATACATGCCACAAACTAAATTGTTTTCAGTCCACATGTCTCACCGCATGTCTCTCCGCATTATCCGGTTCCCGGACATCCTCAGATGAATCATATGACTCCAACACAGACACCGAATCCAGATCCAAATTACATTGATCAGACACCAAAACAAGAGCCGACGCAAATTTCACCATATGCAATCAATAATTTGCTTTCGACTCAAAGTTCTCCCACAGATGGGAATGAAGAAGAAGACCAAACAGTTCGTCGGAACACACTTCCAACTACAAAATCAGTTAATAGAAAACGTCGTCTTTCGAAAGCTGAAGAGCCTGTGATGCCACGTTTTCCAGTTCCATCGAACTTCACAGCTAACTACACTCCAGTGATGATGCAGAACTTCGCTGCACTCATGGATCCATTTTACCCTAGAAGAGATGTATGTGCGATTTGTGGAGACAATGCAACTGGTTATCATTATGGAGCCATGAGTTGTGAAGGCTGCAAAGGTTTCTTCAGACGCACCGTTCACAAAAAAGTCGAATACGTTTGCCAAAAAGGAGTTTCTTGCACAGTAAGTCTATAATTTAGAAACCAATATCCGATTGAATGAAGTTTCAGTTCTCTTTCGAAAACTGCTCTCTCAACCGTGGAACTCGAACCAGATGTCAAGCCTGCCGCTATAAAAGATGTCTCGAAATGGGAATGAATAAGGATAGCGTTCGTGTCTCAAAAGAAACGGATAAAGTGAAAGAAGAAATTTCACCATCATTATCAACAGAAATGCCTTCTGAAATCAAGAATCTTATCACGTCATTCGTGGATGCAATGCCGATTTCAACTCATTTCACATCTTCGACTCATTCAATTTCATCCATCAAAAAGTTCATTCAAAGTGTTCCACAGTTGATGTCCGTCGTTCCAAATATGGACACAGAATTAGACGGTTTCATCCAAAGAATCATGACTGCACTATTGGAAATTCGTGCTGCGTTCACGTTCGATCCCATTTCTTTCATCAGCTTCGATGATACAAAATTCTTTTCTGTTGTGACAATGCTTCGTACTGGTCTCAGAAATACGGTATTCACGGACAACGAAATTGCTCTTCTCTCCGGAATTTATATTCTCCAAACAGCCAACGGAGTTGAATCAAATGTGAGTTTGTATACATATAAAAATCAACATTCCCATATGACACAACTAATCTGTTATGGGATAATATACTGTCTCAATTACATTACAGAACAAATATTACCTTAATCTTTCCAGGTGTTCCCAGTCTATTGCCAAGGATTGCGTGACGAATTCAACAAAACTCATCCATATGAAGTTGGAATTTGTGATAGAACTCTCACAATTGGGATCACAGATCCTCTAATTATCGAATTTTCATTGTCAAATAATCAAATTTTCACTGTCAAATAATCACATTTTCATTGTCAAATAATCAAATTTTCTTTTACCATTTTCTAAAAATTTTCTTTTTTTTCTCATGCCCGGGTGTTCTTCGGCGTTTCTGTGACTTTCGGGCTTCCCACGATCTCTCAAACAACTATTTTTTGTCTTTCTTTCCTTTCTCAAACTGATATAATTACATGTGTAAATTTATTCAAGTTTAGACAAACCCCTTTTTCCTGTAAAAGGAGTCATCACAGTTTGTAGTTTTGAGATAATGCGTGATCTCGGGTGCTTCGTTATCAGAAGAATTTCAATGTGCATTTTGAAATAGGCCTTTCAGTTGCTACTTCGATTTGAAAATATTCAAAAAATGCATTCGAAATTGATAATGGTTTATAAAGTAAATTTGGATTGATCATATATCAGTTTGAACAGTATTGCAATTTTAAAATGATTCTAACACGAATTTCAATCGGAGGTAAGTTTTGATATCACAAGATTATTGTAGTTTACATGAGAGATAGATACTAGGTTATATTCGAAAAATATACAATCAAAAAGAACATGATCTTTAATATACAGATCTGAAGAGAACGGATTTCACAGGGAAAAACTGTAATGAACAGTTTAAACAAGAAAATATGAATCTTTGGAAGATTGAGACTGGTATTCCGGAATATGATATTCGTCCTGAAAGAAAATGAAAAGCGGTTGAATGAATACAAGTTGAAATGAACTTACAGATACATTGACATTAGCAAATGTAGTTTGAAGAAGTTCTGTGGCAGTCGCTCTATCGTTTGGATTGAATTCAAAACATTTATCAAGGAATAACTGGACATCTGCTCTTTCGATCGAAATATCCGGATACGTTGGTTTTTGTTTTCGAAAGCAAACCTAAAAGTGTTCGAAAATCAAGGTTTTACGTGCCTGTTTTCATGGAAACTCACAGCAAATGCAATTTGATGACGTGTTTGTCCTTCGAATGGAACTTTTCCAGTCATCATATTGACTACTGTACCTCCAATTGCCCATATATCAACACTTCTACCGTATCCACTGTAGCTTCCAGTTTTCTCATCTTTCTCTCCATAAGAATAGATTTCAGGAGCCATAAATGGAGGAGTTCCTGCAGTCGTTTGGAATTCTCCATATACTGTAGAAGTTTCGACGAGTCGAGATGAGCTTCCAAAGTCACCCAATTTGAGAACAGTCGATTTATCCAGAAATATATTCGCTGGTTTTATATCTCGATGAATAATTTTCTGGATATGTAGGTATTGAACTGCTCTCAAAAGACTGTGAGTGTACTGTCGGACCATTTTCAAATCCATTTTCCCGTGACATATACGTTCAAGAGTTCCTTCGGAACAGAATTCCATGAAGATAATCACATAGTTGTCTTCCACTTCAACTCCATAATATTTTACAAGATTTTCATGAGTCAGCTGACGGAAAATATTGATTTCTGATTCGATTGCTTTGTGATTTTCCCGTCGAATGGCCATTACTTTCGCAGCGATCACTCGATGAGAATCAATATCCATTGCACGATGAACTGTTCCGAATGTTCCAGAAGCTGGAGTATCAAAATATTTTATAGTTTCCTCTATACCAGCTAACCTATTTCATCAAGAAGTGCAAACTGGAATGGTGCTCTTGTGACAAACTTTCGGTCAGTGGCCAAAACAAAATGACGTCGGTTGTCATCTGTGATTACTTTTC
The DNA here is from genome assembly GCA_016735795.1 of Caenorhabditis tropicalis. Classification (NCBI taxonomy): domain Eukaryota; kingdom Metazoa; phylum Nematoda; class Chromadorea; order Rhabditida; family Rhabditidae; genus Caenorhabditis; species Caenorhabditis tropicalis. Next base: position 5,096,671 of record CM028614.1, on the reverse strand, counting down.
CAATCTGTCGATTATCGAGATCCTGAAAATATGAGAATTTTTATCTAAAATCCAAATCTTCTAAACCAACAATTTTATTTCGTTTTGAACACATTGATTGTAGTATTGTGAGAACGAATCTCGAGCCACTGGACAACTAATTGCATTGGAACAGCGACAAGAAAGAAGAAAAGATGAGTCAATGGAGGAAGATTCAAAGAAAGAGGAGTAGCATTACAGAATCTCCATGCAGACATATCTCCATATATTTCTCTCATTAATTGATTAAATGGAAATGAAGATCCTCTTGATGCCGTCGCTGCAGCATATGATGGTGGAGGTTTTTGCATCAGAATCGCTGTTTTCACGAGCGTCAATTCAATTATTTTCTCAACTCTTGTTAAAACTTTTTTCATTCCTTTCAAGTTCAAACTCTTCTTCACGTATTCCAAAAAAACGAGACGAACGTCTTCCAATGCGAATATTTGATTGCTCTCATCCAATGGTTTAAACCATTCACCTCCATCGATCGAATCAACTTCAAATAATACTCCTAACTGAAAAGCGAAAGTAATGGCCATTCGACGGGAAAATCACAAAGCAATCGAATCAGAAATCAATATTTTCCGTCAGCTGACTCATGAAAATCTTGTAAAATATTATGGAGTTGAAGTGGAAGACAACTATGTGATTATCTTCATGGAATTCTGTTCCGAAGGAACTCTTGAACGTATATGTCACGGGAAAATGGATTTGAAAATGGTCCGACAGTACACTCACAGTCTTTTGAGAGCAGTTCAATACCTACATATCCAGAAAATTATTCATCGAGATATAAAACCAGCGAATATATTTCTGGATAAATCGACTGTTCTCAAATTGGGTGACTTTGGAAGCTCATCTCGACTCGTCGAAACTTCTACAGTATATGGAGAATTCCAAACGACTGCAGGAACTCCTCCATTTATGGCTCCTGAAATCTATTCTTATGGAGAGAAAGATGAGAAAACTGGAAGCTACAGTGGATACGGTAGAAGTGTTGATATATGGGCAATTGGAGGTACAGTAGTCAATATGATGACTGGAAAAGTTCCATTCGAAGGACAAACACGTCATCAAATTGCATTTGCTGTGAGTTTCCATGAAAACAGGCACGTAAAACCTTGATTTTCGAACACTTTTAGGTTTGCTTTCGAAAACAAAACCAACGTATCCGGATATTTCGATCGAAAGAGCAGATGTCCAGTTATTCCTTGATAAATGTTTTGAATTCAATCCAAACGATAGAGCGACTGCCACAGAACTTCTTCAAACTACATTTGCTAATGTCAATGTATCTGTAAGTTCATTTCAACTTGTATTCATTCAACCGCTTTTCATTTTCTTTCAGGACGAATATCATATTCCGGAATACCAGTCTCAATCTTCCAAAGATTCATATTTTCTTGTTTAAACTGTTCATTACAGTTTTTCCCTGTGAAATCCGTTCTCTTCAGATCTGTATATTAAAGATCATGTTCTTTTGATTGTATATTTTTCGAATATAACCTAGTATCTATCTCTCATGTAAACTACAATAATCTTGTGATATCAAAACTTACCTCCGATTGAAATTCGTGTTAGAATCATTTTAAAATTGCAATACTGTTCAAACTGATATATGAGCAATCCAAATTTACTTTATAAACCATTATCAATTTCGAATGCATTTTTTGAATATTTTCAAATCGAAGTAGCAACTGAAAGGCCTATTTCAAAATGCACATTGAAATTCTTCTGATAACGAAGCACCCGAGATCACGCATTATCTCAAAACTACAAACTGTGATGACTCCTTTTACAGGAAAAAGGGGTTTGTCTAAACTTGAATAAATTTATATAGATTATAGATCGTTATTACACATGTAATTATATCAGTTTGAGAAAGGAAAGAAAGACAAAAAACAGTTGTTTGAGAGATCGTGGGAAGCCCGAAAGTCACAGAAACGCTGAAGAACACCCGGGCATGAGAAAAAAAAGAAAATTTTTAGAAAATGGTAAAAGAAAATTTGATTATTTGACAATGAAAATTTGATTATTTGACAATGAAAATTAAAAAAAGAAAAGAAAATGTTTAGAAAATTTGATTATTTGACAATGAAAATGTGATTGTTTGACAATGAAAATGTGATTATTTGACAATGAAAATTTGACTATTTGACAATGAAAATTCGATAATTAGAGGATCTGTGATCCCAATTTCGTGAGAGTTCTATCACAAATTCCAACTTCATATGGATGAGTTTTGTTGAATTCGTCACGCAATCCTTGGCAATAGACTGGGAACACCTGGAAAGATTAAGGTAATATTTGTTCTGTAATGTAATTGAGACAGTATATTATCCCATAACAGATTAGTTGTGTCATATGGGAATGTTGATTTTTATATGTATACAAACTCACATTTGATTCAACTCCGTTGGCTGTTTGGAGAATATAAATTCCGGAGAGAAGAGCAATTTCGTTGTCCGTGAATACCGTATTTCTGAGACCAGTACGAAGCATTGTCACAACAGAAAAGAATTTTGTATCATCGAAGCTGATGAAAGAAATGGAATCGAACGTGAACGCAGCACGAATTTCCAATAGTCCAGTCATGATTCTTTGGATGAAACCGTCTAATTCTGTGTCCATTTTTGGAACGACTGACATCAACTGTGGAACACTTCGAATGAACTTTTTGATGGATGACATTGAATGAGTCGAAGATGTGAAATGAGTTGAAATCGGCACTGCATCCACGAATGACGTGATAAGATTCTTGATTTCAGAAGGCGTTTCTGAAAGAATTTCAGGATTCAAGAACAAAAATAATGAAACAAATAATTTACAATTAGGTGAAAAAAAGAAAAGTTCAATTCAAGCCCACATTTTCGAAAAATGTTCATTTAAGTACGGACAGAACCTGACACGGACCGGCGAGGAAAGAAAATCACACAGAAATTCACGCGGTTAAAAAATCGTACGGAAATTCACGCGGTTAAAATTAGAGGGGTACTGTATTTTTTAAAGGCGCAGGACTCACAAGAGGTCTCGCAGCGAAGAAGATAATTATTCGACTTATCAGAGTTTTTGAGTGAAAACACATGTCCGCACATGGTCTGACGTCACCGCACATGGTTCTTCGTTTTTGAAAAAGGGAGTGACAGAATCCGCTCCAGCGGGCGGAAATGTCATTCCGCACGGATTGGAACCAATTTTTTTCAATCGACTTCTTTTTTTCTTAAACGAAAAACCATGTGGGGACATGTGTTTTTACTGAAAAACTCTGTAAAATCGAACAACGTGGCAGTTACGGTAGTTCATTCCGTCAGCGAGGTGTTCAGGAAAAAAAATCAACTCATACAACGTTCTACAGTTTCGCCCCAAAAATTTAGTTTTTATGGAAGAGAGAGAAAGAAAGTATATACTCTGGAATACAAATGATCGATTCGAATGGGAGAATCCGTTATGAAAACAACGACACAACAGGGTAAAACTGACAATGAGGTGTTTTTTCGAAGGTTCCGCAAAGTTAGCTCCTGGGAAAGTGTCAGTTCTTCTTATTGCAGGTCTGTTCCATCACACGTAATAAGGATCCGATAATGGAGGCGACACTCATTGAATTGGCCATAAAAACCATGACATTAATATACTCATTGACGATTCGCGAAATTTAAAATTGAAACGTTTATTGAAAAAAGTGCAATAATGTAATGAAATCTACAGGTAATTGTACCCTATATAGCATTCACTGTGAGAAAAGTGACAATAAAGAAGAGCTGAGAAAAGTAAAACCAAAATGAATAATTCTACTTGTATTTGGCAAGGAACTTGGCATGGAAATCAGTGAACCGAGAGAGCATATCCTTGAAAAGCTCTGGCTGTGGAAGAATAGTCGTTCTAAAATAGTGAAATTGCACATGAATAAACGAAATCGATGAGTTTACCTGAAATGATAAGTTCCGTCTTTTTGCCCGAAACCGCTTCCTGGAACGATACAAATTCCAGTAGATTCGAGTAATTCCATTGCGTAGAAAAAGTCTGGCTGTTGATTTCGGGACTGTGCTGCTTCAACTGCTTTCTGTGGAATCGTAATTTGTGGGAATGCATACATGGCACCTTGAACTGGATTGCAACTGATTCCGTCAATGCTGCTGTATGCTTTTTCAACCAGAGTGGCACGTTCTTTGAGAGATGCGAGGACAGCATCTCGTTCTTTTTTCCATAGAGCGTATGATGGCTCTCCTTCTTTTGGTGGGTTGACAACAGCATCAATTACTGCCTGACCAAGAACAGTTGAGCAAAGTTTAGCGGAAATCATCTTCTTGAAAAGTACGTAGACTTCTGGATCGAGGTTGAGAAACTCGACATATCCACCACGCATTCCGCATTCACCCATGTATCCTTTCGATACAGAATGGAATGAAGCCAGCTCTAATCTTGAAAAAAACACGAATTTTAGTTATCAAGTAAATGATTAAATACTTGTTATATGGCTCTCCCATTTCTACAAGAACTTTTTTGAATGAATGGAATTGGGATCCGTGTCCGTACACATTATCCTATAAAGGTAATTTGCGTCGGTACAAACAACAAGTAAAATACCTGATAAACTTCATCAGCCAAAAGGAAAAGCTTCTTCTTATGCGCAAATTTGATAATTGTTTCAATATTATCGCGAGATAAAACTTGTCCAGTTGGGTTACCAGGGTTGATGATGCATAGAACACGGATATCGTATTCCTTACTATTATCGTTAAAAGACCTCTCAAGCTCAGCTTCGTCCAAAGACCAATTTGAAGACTCACTGAGGTAGTAACCGACTTGTCCAAGACCGAACTCTTCAATTGTTGCTGAGTAAAGAGGATATTGTGGAATTGGAATCATGACTCCAACTTTTTTGGCATTATTGCGGTTGATGAAAAGTTTCAAAACGTTGCGAATCGACTCGGATGCTCCTCCAGACAAACAAATATCTTCTGAGTTACTGGGAATTCCTCCATCTCGCTTTGTAATATACTCCGAAACATGCTTCCGAACGATTTCAACTCCGGTACTTTGACTGTACGCTCCAGCAGATTTTCCACCACAACTACCGAGAAAGGCGTTTGCGTGTTCAATAACATCAGAAGGAAGAGTCTTGTCGGTTTCAATCAAAGAAGGATTGGCAATGCATGCAAGGAGCTGACGAATGAAGGTTATAGGTTTTTGGCCCATTGCATGAGCATCTCCGATGTTAGCTTTAATAACGTTGGGGAATGGTTTTTGCGCCCCAGCAGCAAGTTCTTTTTCAAGCTCGACGGCTCGGATGACAATGGGTCCGCGAACGGCATATTCCATTTTAATAACATTTGGATTTATGTTTGATACGGTTAACGTCTGAAAAAATTGATAGATGCAAAATAAAGGAGTTTATAGAAACTTACTTTACCACTAGCCATGATTCGAGTGGAGGTGGTTAAGAAGCGCCGAGCGACTAGACCGGTAAGTGCTTGTGCAGTTCTCATGCTGTAACGAAGATGGTGTTTCAGTGTCGAAAAAGCTTTACAAGAAGACACTAAGAAGACATCTTAGATGTAAAAAACGAATAGTGATCGAAAGTGATAACAGTGCGAGGGATAGGGCAGGCAACTTGCAGGCACTCGAACGAACTGGCCGTCGCACGCGCCTCACGTTTTTCTGCGGTAAATTTGAGGACAAGCTGCGTGCGCAGAAGACCGATAAGTTGATAGTTTGACCTCAGAAAACAAACTTAGTAGTCTTCGAAACTTTCATTGGCGAAATTGCACACGCTTGAAGGGTGAAAATTCTAACATTATGCTTACTTTCAATTGTATTTTCATTTCTTTCGTCTGAAATTGAAATTCGAGAATGGTTTACCCATAATTTAGATTATAATCTTTTATAATGATTGCGTTTTCTGTTAATTTTGAAGCTTGGGGAATAGAAAAAGAGAGCGATCGAGGCACAAACAAATGCCCAGTCTCTAATTCTCCCTTTTTTTCTCATCAGTCTATCTGTTTCCCGTTTTATTTTCTTCCTTGGAAAACGATAGAACAAATTACTTGACTAAGTTTATAAATCAGCTATCTGATTTACATCGTATTTCAAACTTTATTTTAAATGTTGAACAGCGAGCTTTCTAACTATAAGAATTTTACTTGTAGGATGTGAATGATTTTGTTTCGAACTCTGCTGTTTCTGTTATCAGCCTTGAGACTCTTTCTTGGAAACATCAAATTTTAACTAAAACCCACTTCAACCAATAAACGTAGTCCAAAACTTTTTCCATGTTGAAGCAGTGAAATAAATCAAAATTTCACAAATCTAAAATCTTCACGTGAAAAATTCCAACTCACCAATAAAAAAAACGAACAGTTGAGAAGAACGGGCGGTCGCTGAGGTTTTGTACAAACTGCAATTTATTGTCTCTTATCGACAATTTCACACCAAAAGAATGGACGATAGAGCGTCGCTGTTAGTAAAAACGAGGGAAAAGCGTGATTAATCGTTTCTTTGCATCAATATGATTTTAAAAGTTATGTTCGACTAAAGAAATGTTGGCACCTTGTTTATTCTTTTTGAAGTGAGGTTGGGAGAAGGAAGGACCATGAGAAGAGAGAAAAGAACTGGAAAAACAAGAGAACAGAGAGAAACGAAATTGGGACGCATGGCGGCAAGTGCTACGTGCCAATAGCTCGGTTTTTGAAACTGGTTTCGAAAAGTTTGATGTTTTTTTGATTCACTCAACAAACTGTTTAGAACTACGTTAATGAAAAATCACGTGCGACAGAAAATGATCGATGGTCTAACTTTAAATGGATTTAATTTTGAAGACCATAGATCAAGTGAGTGTCGTATGCGCTGCTATATTTTTTTTATGTTTAAGTTTAGTTCTGAGTTGTGTGAAATAGCATTTATCTAATACATTGAAATTAAAGAACGAAACCGATAAAAATGATAAAATGGAATCTAGATCTGGAACATGGAATCCGAATAGAAAAAAAAGAATTATAATGTTTAGAAAATCATACAATTCGGTTTTTGAACCAAATAAACTGGAAAAAATAGAAAAATTGGTTGGAGCTTTGATGCACGCTATTCAAGTTGGTTACGAAGCCATTTTCTCTTGCGGTGTACTGCGCATGTCCCCCGGGAGTTTCAACTAGTATATTATAGTAGGAGAAACAGTAGGAAAGATACAGACATTCGGTGTTTCTCGATGTTGATGTTTTTGCTTCATTTCGACTACAAAGTAATCATAATTCGTGTTTTTCCTGCCCGTAGTTCGTTATCGGGAGAACTTGCGTTTAGTTTTCAACAGTGTTATTTAATGCACAACCGCCTAGTCACAAGTCTTCATTGGTGTTTATGGAATCCAATAAATATCTCACTTTCAGTCACAATTTCCTTTTTAAAAAGCATCGCATTTCGACTGAGCAGTTAACTGCAGTTCTAATTTTTTTTTCGGTCAAACTCTGATCAAGAAACTATTGTAACTTTAATATATTTAGCGAAAATACAAAAGCGCAGAATATATTAAGTACACTGTTTTAACTATTAAAATCGAACTGAGAAATAAACTTAAAGAAATATTTAATATTTGACAAATTTATGTTTATAAACAAATAGCCCAAGTTCGTTGTGAGACCTGCTAAATATACTCAGTTTCATGCTCCGTCAAATTAAAAGTGTACTGTACCTCTGCGCTCATTTAATTCCATCACAATTTCCAAAAGTTCTCATTATTAAAAAATTCTTCTTGAAAAGATTAATTTCGAGGATAACTGCTGAGGAGATCTACAACAGACATCAAAAAGCAAAAGCTAGAATACATCACCATATTTGCATAAGTGTATCACCCCGCGCACTGCATTTCGCACAAAAAACGTGTCAGTGTGGTGTCCGACCGACACGCTCGAAGAGAAACGAAACGACATCGGGCCGCTGCGCCCTTTCTTCATTTTTTTCAATCCGTTCTTTTCCTCTATTTTTTCCACAACATCCACATGTATTCTTCGGTTCTTATCGCCTTTTTCGATTTCTTTCACTTCACGCACACAATGTGTGTATCGGTATTGGAGGCCAAACGAACGAAACTTCGACTATACCTCCCGCGCCTCCATTTACCCTCTTCCTCGTTTCTCATACTTGCGCTCTCTCAATTGCATGCTCTCTTTCTCCTACCTCTCCATTCTATTTTTAAGGCAGCCAACACCACTTGATATAGTTTTCATCAACATCGGAAAACATGGAAGGCCCGTTGTCGAAATGGACCAATATGGTTCATGGTTGGCAATATCGCTTTTTCAAGATTGAAAATGACACACTTCTTTACTATACATCACGTGAAAAAATGCTGAAAGGACAACAGAGAGGTTTTCATATTTCTTTTCTGAACATGAAAAAGAGCTATCTTCAAAAAAATTTTCCAGGCCAAATTCGTCTATCGGGCGCTGTTGTCGGAATAGATGGTGAAAACAATAGTCTTTTCACAATCACAGTTGAAGGTAAAACCTTTCACATGCAAGGACGAGATCTGCGAGAACGGAACCAGTGGGTTCGGATTCTGGAAAATACCATCCGAGCGAGTAGTGGATACGCAAAGAATGGATCCGTTGGAACGACACCTTCTCAGCATTTCAAACAAAAAACTGAAGAGGCGAATGAGTTTTTGAAAACTCTTGTAGACAAAGTGAAAGAATTAGAACAGCTGAAAAATGGAGAAAAAGCAGTTGATGAGAAAAAAACAATTGACTCTTTGATTGCTGCAAGTAACAATTTGACAAACAATGTGAAGCATGCAATTATCTATCTTCAGGTTTGTAACAGCTGATATTTCAATTTAAGTCAGAATAAGTCATCATTTCTGAATTATGCTTCAAGTTTCAGATGGCTCAAGCTCGTCTCGATCCGAATATGAAAACCGACAAACTAATGTTCACGCATCCCGATCTAGACGAGAAGGTTAGTTTTCATTAATATTGTGAAATTGCTGATCGAAAGCAAATACTAAATATTGAGACTGTTTTAACAGAAATGACATCATTTTCTCGTTTTTCACAAGGTTATTACTCTCGCTGCTGTTAAATATTTCTCTGACCATCAATATGTAACATAGAATAGAGAAAGCGAGTGATACTACTATTGATGGAAATCTCGCTATCTGTCTCATTTTACTCATATAAAAAGGATTACACATCAAAAATCACCACAATAAAATTTGTCAGCGCGTTTTATAGTGACCACAGAAACTGAAAGGGGAAGTGTAACCCTTCAATAATTATGTTTCAATGAAACCATCTGTTCAATTTTTCCGTGATAGGTCCCTGTAAAAAGTCTTTTTTCGAAATTATCTTCTTTTATTCTGTATTTTGCGAGTTTCACGTGACCTTAAATGAAAGTATCAACACTGGGTATTGTATCAGAACGGGTGAGCCTTTTCAGAGTTTTTCCGGGCCTGTTATACTCTTATTTTCTTCAATGAAAAGATGTGATAAAAAGCTTTGCCGACTTTTCTTTTTTTCGGTTCATTTATCTCGAGAGAGCTAACGCAAAATAGAAAGAAAAACGTTTTTCCAAATTTGAAATGTTGTTTTATATTTGAGTGGGCGATTTCTCCTTTTTGTAGTTTTGATGTGAGAGTGAACGAAAGAGACTTTTTCAATAGAGGCGTAGAGATAAAACTACACCTCGAAATATACGTCAACCACGTTTCTTTTAGGAAAAGCAGAACTGTAAGCTTATAATACTTTATTCACAAATAAAAATAAACGTCTTGTTCGTTTTGATACGTGAACGCTTAAAATCCATTGTGAATTTTAATTTCTCTCAATTTATCATTTCACAAAAAACTTTTAATTTCTCGTTTTTCGATCGACAAATCATTTTTAATTTCTAACTGTCATGTGTATAACAAAAAAACGTGTACAGCCATCATCGCGTGTCGAAACGGTTTCGGATTCAACTCAAACTCATTCATCAGCGACCACGGAAAAGCCGATTTCTGGTATTCAACATCTGGATCATTTGAAACCACAACGTGCAGAATCCTATGCAAGGTACGTGAAATACTCCGTCATCACTGATGCGGTTCACTAATTTTGGAATAGCAGTGTGAACCAAATTGAATTTTTGTTTTGCGAGTGAAACTTGTTTCTTCCTATGGGCTTTTAGTGCAAATGTTCTTTTTTCTTACAGTAGTGACGAAGAAGAGTTCTACGACGCGGACGAAGAGCTGATTGATTTAGACAAGTTTGAAAACGAAAAGAGTGGTCCAGAATCTGGTGATTCGGAAAGACGTGGAGACGGAGCTATTATGTCATCTGTAAGTTCGAGAAAAAACTCCGCAAACAGTAATTTTTTTCTAGGATGAAGATGGATTTGATTTTGGAGATTCACACGAAGACTTCGACGAAATTTATAACAATGCAGAAGAGCATGATATTGGAAATGTTCAGCAGGAACATGGTTCAGTACTGATGCATCTTCTCAGTCAAGTGAGCGTTGGAATGGATTTGACGAAAGTTACTCTGCCAACATTCATTTTGGAGCGTCGCTCGTTGCTTGAAATGTACGCGGATTTCTTTGCTCATCCTGACCTATTTATTGCAACAAATGGGATTGATTCCGCAGAAAAACGTATGATGTAAGTTATTTAGAATGTTTATAGATCCATTGGACTCTTTCAAAGTTTCCACAGGACAAAATAAGTGGGAAGGGATTCATTTTATCCAGCTCCTAAACTTAAAATTTTAGTTCTGTTGTGAGATACTACCTCAATGCTTTCTATGCCGCTCGTAAAAGTGGAGTTGCCAAAAAGCCATACAATGCGATCCTTGGAGAAACATTCCGTTGTCGGTACACGGTTCCCAATTCACCTATCAGTGGTAGAAAAACAGAAAATGGTCCCTGGCCTGGATCTGATGAAAATCAATTGACATTTATTGCTGAACAGGTAATTTATATAATAATTCGTTCCTCATGATTTGTATTTAGGTCAGTCATCATCCTCCAATTTCTGCCTTCTATGCAGAGATGCCTTCCGAAGGAATTTCATTCAATGCCCACATTTACACAAAGTCATCTTTTCTTGGCCTATCAATCGGAGTTGCTAGTATTGGAGAAGGAATTCTCACGTTGCACAACTATGATGATGAGCAATACACTATTACGTTTCCGAGTGGATATGGCCGCTCTATAATGAGCACCCCATGGTTTGAATTTGGAGGAAAAGTTAAAGTTGTATGTGAGAAAACTGGCTATTATGCTGACATTGAATTCTTGACCAAACCATTCTTCGGTGGAAAACCACATAGAATACAAGGAACAATCTGCCGAGAAGGTGTCAAGAAACCTATACTTACTGTTCGTGGCGAATGGAATGGTACTATGTATGCGAAACCACAACATGGTGAAGAGTACGTGTTCGTTGATGTTAAATCGAAGCCTGAAGTCAAAAAAGAGTGTGTTCCAGTGATGCAACAAGGAAAAAGAGAAAGTAGAAGGTGGATCCTTCAAATAAGAGTATATGTACTTTACACTTCAACTTTTAGGTTGTGGAGACACGTCACAGCAGCATTACTGAGAAATAGAATTCAAACAGCAACAACCTCAAAGAGATTTATTGAACAGAGGCAGAGAAAGGAGGCTAAAGTGATTTTCTATTTAAAAAATCTTTTTCATTTAAAATAATTCCAGGAACGTTTGGAAAGTGGCGAAAAATGGACACCGCTTCTTTTCGACACCACAGATAAAGAGGGTGAATGGATATATAAGCAAAAATTGGGTGTCAGAAAGGCGTTGTGATTCTGTGGAATAATGATTCTTGCATAATACGAGTATAACTTTCTGATAGTTTATGAGAATTACTTCTCGATTCTTCTGCTCTCCTGCTCAATCACTCCGATTGCTCTTCCTTCCCTATCGCATTTCTGATTTTTCTTGTGCTATTTATGTACTAACTTTTTGCCACTCAAAAAAGTTTAGCTTTTTTCGAGGCTATGGTGTTCTTACTCGGTGAAAATAAAAATATGAATACTTCAAAACACTTTATTCCTCAGATACAACAAACAACACAGATTAAATGTCTGCTTTGTTCGTAATCTGTCCTCTTTTATTAACATACTTAATTTCAGTAGTATATTTTCTGATCTCTTTCTTGAATCTTTTTTCCATGTTTTCTTCTGGTGAAAAACTCATAACATCGACAACGGAAGCGAGTTTTCTGTAAATTCACCAATTAGAAATAAAAGAATTTCTCGAATACAGACTGACGTTGAAGCTTTTCCTCCAAGTGAAGCGACGTCTTCGTGGCGAGAAAAACTTCGTTCTTCTAAATCTTGTTCATCGGCGAATTTAATAACTTCCATTGTTTGAGGCATAAATGCAATTGTATCTCTTCTTTCATTCAATTTATCATTGACTGTATTCTCATGCATGTACTGAAATACATATATAATCTGTATAACTAATCGAGAATGCTTCTTTTCTTGGAAATCTAATCTCACTATACTGTAGGAGCTGTAGGAAATAGTTTTCTTTTTGTCCGATTTCATTTTCAACTACCTCCAAAATGTCTAAAGTTGTAATCTTCTCTTTCTCTGGATATCTCTTCCTGATCTCTTCGATAATTTTCAATAATTCTTTCACTTGAACATCCATTTGTTCTTTCTTTGGTTGACTTCTCTTAAATTTGATTCGGCGTCCAAAATAATGAATTTTCATGAATAACTCTTTCAATTCCAATGCTGCCAGTTCTGCACTCATCGACAAAACTGCGACTCCTGAAATCTAAATTTATTATTTTCTGCTTTCCCGGACATCAGTTACCGCATGTTACAAATACGAAAATATAAATAATTGTCAGAATATGATTCAATTCATTCGGCATTTCACTCATTGTCAAATTGGCAACCAAATTGAAAGTGAGAAAAAACGATTCTATAAATGTGGCACGTCCTCCGGCAGCGATGTAAAGAACACCTCCAAGCATACAAAAGATTAATAGAATTGATGCATTGATGACAAGTGGAAGCCGTTTTTCAGGCATTTCATCTGAATCAGTGGTTTGCTCTTCTTCCAATTGAACATCTTTCTGTGTTGTACATTCAGACATTGATCCTGTATCCTGAACAAGTCTTTTGAATGCATGTAAACGTCTCTTCTCGTCACGAGCACGATGTCTTTCCATTATGACTGTCTTCATTATTTTCAATTTATGAACAAGATCCAGATACTGTAATCAGATTGGAGTGTGATTGTAGGTCTCCTAATACTTACTTTTGAATATATCTCTAAAACTATATGACTAAGAAATCTGCCAAAATCAACAGCTGCCAAAACCATCAAAGGAATACCAACTAATCCATAAATGATTGCAAAGCATTGCCCAATCGGAGTTACTGGAACAGCATAAGCATATCCAGTTGTGGTCTTTAATTGATTTATCATAAACGATTCGTTATGAGAATCAGAACTGACCAGAATACTTAGAGCATACAGAATTGAACTTCTTTTCGTCCATCTGGGAGGTAAAGCATCATCACTTATTCCAGAGATCGTAGATTTGAAATCACGACCTTCATGGTATGTAGATAACCTAAATGGATGAGATCTTCACCGATTTGAATGTATTATATCTGATTACCCTGATAAATGTTTCAGTAATTTTGGTTTGTATTCCTCGTATTTTCTCTCATCTCCAACCAGACTTTTTACTTCGTTTTCTATTTTTTTGTATCTCTGACGAATCAAATTCAGTTTTGCCATTTGTATTTTTTTATCCGCGTCATATTCTTGATAATAGAATGCGTATGCACCTAACAACAAATAAAGAAAAAGAAAAACGGCAAGTCCAACATGAGGAAGTGCCATTTTTAACATCTGAATTTTCAACTTTACTCTATTTAACTTTATCTATTCAATCATTTTCACTGACCTTTTTTAATTTATTTTGCACCGGTAGTTCGGTACTCGAGGAGTTTTCTTCATCCGACATTTTGTATTTTGGGAATATGGAGGGATAGAAAGAAAATAAAAAATAAGGATTGTGAATATTTCTTGTGTGTGAATACGAGGACTCAGATGGTTTCTTATATACAAGTTAATTCAATTACGGTTTAATTGAATCCAGAGTATTGCTTTGTATACCAGTTAGTATTATGTTTGAAATGGTTTTAAGTTCTAGTAAACAATATTAACAATAAGGGACATGAATTAGACTGATGAACAAAATATATCTGCTTTTGTGTTTCTGTGATAGGAATACGCCTTCTCATCAGAGGCTGCCGGTTGTTTAGAGGTGCTGGTCAATTCGGTAAATCACGAGTTAAATAATTTTTTTGAAATTTCATTCTAATTCTGACAACCCGCGTATGATCAAATGAATAAACATGAAGATCGGTTTATATAGTTATTCTTCTGCATTCAGATTATTCAGTTTTTCAAGCATCTTCTCGTTGAGCACTTTCCAAAATATTCCTTCTTCACATTCAATATCCGTCGTGAAGAACACCTAAAATAAATCATCCAATTATTTATTGAATTGGTTCTTCTCAAAACCAAATAAAAATTATTTATAATTTAAATACCTGAGTGAATCTGGAAGTTTTAGTGAGCCGCAGAGTAGTTGATTTGATGAATTCACGTTGAGTGTTTTCTCCGTCTACAAGCATTGTGAAGTTTGGAAAATGGGCAAGACCAATTGACTCAATTTTACTGAAACATGTGTTCATTTAGTCTATTTATTTCTGAATATCTGAAAATCGAACCTTTCACCAACCCAAATCCAAGCACTCTCTTTTGAATACAAAACATATCCTTTGAGATCTCGATTGCATATTTTCTCTTCAAACTCAATCCGTTGAATTGGTGTTGATGATGCCATTTGATCTGAAATCATTTAAAATGAGTTGAACATGGAACATTGGGAGAAATGTGAGAAACTCTGCGCCCGAACCAGTCATTAGGCTCATTGTTTTAGATTAATTAACTCAACTAGCTAAAAGTATTTCTAAACAAATGAATATCGTTTTCCTCAGCTGAGGCCTCAGTATTGTCCGAAAGGAGTGCATGGCCGTTTGAAGTTTCAAGACCTAGGCCATCCTTTTGGAATAGACTTGCATGAGTTTCAAGTATTACGGTTGTTGTTGAAGTTGCTGAAAAAATTCCCATTATTTTTGAGAACTTGTATCAAAAAAATTGGTTTCCAGAAACAATGCTGCTCAGAATAGTAATTTCAACATTATCGTTCGTGGTCATATCGATTTTAGCAGAAAAGGAGCGAGTGGTAGGTTGCTTCATCTTTCTAACAGAAACTTTGAAATCGAACATTTGAAGAGAGATGGTTCAGTGTCTCCACAAGATCATCGGACACCAGCGGCTGAACAGAAATTGAATCTGAAGTCTGGTCAGGAGAGTGTTATAAAGTTCGCGAAAGCATTGGATATCAATAATGATGGCTTTGTTGGTACGGAAACAGATAAGTTCTCCACAAAATTGTTCTCTTTTCAGATAGAAATGAACTTCTTAAATGGGTTTCTGAATCATATCAGAAGACAGTTGATCGAGAAGCAGTTGAGAGAATGAGCGAACTGGATGAAAATGCAGATGGCTTTGTATGAATCACTTTAATTATTACATATAATTGAATAAGAACAAATTACAGGTCTCATGGGAAGAATATTTAAATGACTCATTTCCAGAAGAAGAATTGCACAATAAAGAAGAAGAAACTTTGATTGCTCAGGATAAAATGTATTTTAAGCGTGCGTCTTCAAAACTTGAAATTTCTCTCATTCAGTTTCTGATTCAGAAGCCGATATAAATAAAGATGGAAAATTGGATTTAGAAGAACTCGCAAGTTTTTTGAATCCAGAACATCATCCACATATGCATCCAGTGCTGATAGCAGTAACTCTGCTTGAAAAAGACCAAAATGGAGATGGAGCAATAGACGAAAAGGAATTTCTCGGAGAGCTAGATGACCAAAGAGGAAGCGAGTGGTACAAAGTTGAAGTAGAGAGGTAAGACATTGAAACTAATTGTTTCTATTGATCACTGGTTTCAGATTCCATACAGTTTACGATAAGAACAAAGATGGAAAACTGTCAGGAGATGAATTGACCGCATGGCTTCTTGTTGACGGAACAACAGCTGGATCCTATGAAGCCGAAAGTCTTCTCACGAACTCAGATGATGACAAGGACGGAAAGTTATCGTACGACGAAATTGTGAAGCATCACACACTATTTGCAAAAACTGAAGCAGCACAAGAAGCGGATCATCTTCATCCATATTCTCATGACGAATTATAATTTTTTTCCGATCTCCCCTGAAAAATAAATAAACTGTACAGTGTAGAGATTAATTTATTCACAAGGTGTTTTGTTTACAAGAATGATGAAAATTTTGTGAGATTTTGAAATATATAAATAATGATGGGCTTGCAGGATTAATATTATGGATGACGGAGAGAAAGCGATGTTGGGTGGATGAGTAGTTTAGAGCATGCTGCATTTGCTCTTTTCAGCCCATGGATTGACTTTCTTGTCAATTGGATTGACGAGTGGATCTTCCTGGCTCTCGGTGAAACGACGGAGTCTGAAAATTATAGTTCGGAAACTTTTTTTCAGATTATGTTTTTTAATTCATCATGACTAGATATAAACTTACTCAGCCGCCGAGACAGTGATTGGAGTTCGCTCAATGTTGAGCTGGCTGCGAAGCGAGTCAACAGTTCTTTGCATGTCCGACTTGTCCATTTTCTCTGGAAATGAGAATTGAGGAAATTGATGCAAGTAACGTAAAAGGAGAAATGAAGAAACAGAGAAGGCGTCGTCTCTGGGACCCTGCCAGCAGTCTTCTTTCTGCTCTCTTCGCATTGTGCTTCGCACACAGCGATCGATAGGGAGCGGAGAGGGGCGAGATAGTGTAGCTGAAGCGGAGAAAATGTGGGAAAGGGGTGCTGCTGCTGTTTCGATTGGCACACACACACATACACACTCTCTGGCGCATACATTTACACGAGCGCCCTCAAGCCCGTCGCATGGTGGACGAGGCTAAAAGACAAGAAATAGCGATTCATGCGAGTATATAGAATAAGAGAAAAAAAGGCGGGGCGAGTGTGAGAAAGGCGTGCGACGACGACATGCTTAACAAGACGTGTTGATGATATGACGAACGAGAATGCTCGGTAGTAAGAGAAAAATTGACTTCTTCTTCCCCATGGAATAAAACGTCTAATAGCTTCATTAGTGTGACAGAAGCTCGATCTAATCGATTAAAATTGGAGAGCTTTGGTAAATACAATAAAGCAAAGCGTTTATTTACAAGAAAGGTACCGAGCGACAAATATATTTTTCCACTATGAAATATATAGATTGTCATTCGCTAAATAATTCGAAACACTATTCTGTTGTGAAAATAAAATAAATGGGATTGATAAAAATATAGTGAAAGTGGAATGATAAAATAAGAGAGCAGAGGATTTTTCAGGTTATTTTCTTTACAATGATAAACCAGAAAAGGGGAATATTCGAGAAGATGAATTATGAAAACTTAAATGGACTAAGTGGTTAAATGAAACTATACTTTGAAAATATATAAATATCATTTTTGAAAACTCTTTCAATCCAAACAGAGAGCCATGGCATAAATAAAAACTACGGTGTACAGAAGTGTCTGCACACGATGCCCACCAGTCTACGCGCAAAAACAGTTTGTTCAAACTGTCTTTGCCTTCTCTTTTTCCAATAATTTAGTGAACTGGTACCTTATTTCAAGTTTTCCTATGGTTATAGATTTTTCGAATTATCTAATTATAGGTATGCCGATTGAATTCCAAGTTCTATGCCGTGGACTACCGTGGGAAGCAACGGAACAAGATTTGAAGGATTTTTTTGAAAGTGAGTTATAAATCAAATCGACTGTAACAAAGCTATTTTCTTGATTCTCAGATAGTGGAATCGAAAGTTTGGATATTCCAAAACGAAATGGGCGTACTTGCGGAGATGCGACTGTAACTTTCACCAATGAAGACGACTATAAGCGTGCTCTCAAAAAAGATCGAGAGCATTTAGGAAGCAGGTTTTGTTTTGTGCTCCCCGCATATTTGAGTTTTTATCTTTTCAAGATACATTGAAGTCTTCCCCAGTGACAGTGCTCCAAGAAGACGGGGGGATCGAGAGGATTTTCGTCCTCGTGGCGGTCCTCCACGTGATCGTTATTATGATAGAAGCGGGCCACGTAGTAATACTGGTGGTCCAGACTCTATCGTACGTCTCAGAGGCCTACCTTTCTCAGTGACGGTTCGAGATATTAATGATTTTCTCGCTCCTCTTCCAATTGTCAGGGTAAATTTAAAAGTTTCTCAGTTTGATATTATTCAAATAATTCTAGGATGGAATTCTTCTTCCTGACCAGCAACGTGCTCGTCCAGGAGGTGAAGCTTATGTCTGCTTCGAATCAATGGAGAGTGTTCAAATTGCAAAGCAACGTCATATGAAAAACATCGGACATCGATATATTGAAGTTTTTGAAGCTACACATCGAGAACTCACAAGATTTGCCGAAGAGAACGGTCTTCGTGTTCCTCGCTTTGGTCCAACACCTTTTTCTTCTCCGCCAAGTGGTCCTCCCCGAGGTGCTTATGATCCTTATCAAGTAGATGGCTACCGTAATGCTGGGAGTGATTATCGGCGATCAGAGCCTGAAGACTCATATGGAAGATCTCGTCCAGTGGCTGCAGACTATGGCGCAAGAGCCTATGATCCTTATCAACAACCTGCTTCAACATACCCTGCCCATCAAACTCCACAACCTGCAGGTGGATATTATGATAATAATTATGCTCCAACTTCTGCCTACGACAGTTACGGACGTGAACGACCTGATCCTCGTGATGTAAGAGATTCTCGTGAACCAATGAGAGATACTAGAGATCCGCCACCAAGAGACTCGAGACATTCCGATTCCAGATCAGGAGAATCAAGAGCTCATATCGATCCGTATAACGGTGATTCAAGGTATGCCCTGATAGAAAACATTTTGGTTATTCCTAACTAATGGGGCTTCAGAGAAAATAAGAGTCATTCAGTGGGGTTCGACAAAAAGAGTTTTTCTCAGTTTTAAGCTTTCCTATTTCTGAACTTAGATTGGGTCTTTATGTGGGATCAGCGATTGTCGTGTTGCTAAACTGGTGATGCCATTCAATAAGATATTGAAACGATTGTTTTAATATATAATGTTAAAACTCGTTTTTTAAAATTCGTAATGTGAATGCCACGGAAAACTGAATAGCTATCGACTCGGCGGGTTTGTCAGTGTTTTTGTCGGGCGATTCTAAAATCGATGTTGACTCTTATTTTCACATGCATACATCTCTAGTTCCCATCATATCTGCCTTATTCTCTTTGATTCGGCTGTTGTTTTGTTGCCTCCAATCAACTTTTTTAATGGGTGTTCAGATATCCGGATTACGGCTATGAATCAAGAGACTCGTATTGGCGTGGTTCATCCGGTGGGCAACCGGCAAATGGTGGAGGGTCTGGTATGGTTTCGACTGGAAGGGATCCGTATTCTGTAGGCGATTCTTGGGCTAGTGGAGGAGGGGCTGGAGGACCACCTGCTTCAAATAGAGAACGGTATGGAAGTGGTGGATATACAAGTGAGCCATATGGACAAAGAGAAGGTAAGCGAAGAAACAATTTGTATAGATTTCGTATTGGACACGTTGGTGGGGAAGATTTTGTTTGTTGGAATCATTGAATAAACTTGATAAAGCAAGGAGGAAGGGTACAAATATAGTGAAATGTAGTTTATATTACAATTCAACAGAAATTTATAAAGAATGTATGGGGATCGGGCTATAAGCTCTCGTATCAAACACTTAGTCACCCAAATATTAGTAGAAAGGGACTGAAATCTGAGGTATTCCGAAAGTGTTTTTATTCTGGAGGAGAAGGCTGAGAGTTCGAAGCACAGACTCGGTTGTTTATGATATGAGGGTATTTCGGGCTTTCAGGGGAGATCAGGAGTACAGGAATGCATGCATTTAATCATAACCATTCCAGTTCTAATAGTTTCTTTTGCAGCTGGAGGACCATTGCGGAGAACAGATTACGGTCGTCCGGATGATCGTGATCGTTATCCAAAGCATGAGCCATATGGCTATGGAAGGTAAAACATTGATAACGAAATTTCAATCATTAACGTTCAATTACAGAGATCGTGAATATAGCAGTCATTCATCTGGTGCTCCACAGAATCAACATTTCGTTTTACGTATGAGAGGTGTTCCATTCCGTGCCACTGAAGCCGACGTTTATGAGTTCTTCCATCCGATTCGTCCAAATCAAATAGAGCTGATCCGCGACAATCAGTTCCAACGTCCTAGTGGAGATGCTCGTGTTATATTTTACAATCGAAAAGATTACGATGACGCTTTGATGAAAGACAAGCAATACATGGGCGAACGCTACATAGAAATGATACCAGACAATGGAAGATACTGAAGATGATTAAACAACCATTCATAATCTGTAACATTTTAATCTCCTGTTTTATCAAATCTGCTGAAATCGTTTTAAATAAATGTCATGATTGTTCGAACAATTTCCTGGTTTTCCTTCACTCCTTGGTTTTGCATGTCAAACCACTACCAACTATTTGTGTGCGATTGTGTGTGTTTCCGTTCTAACTCTATGTTTCTGTTTTTAGATGGACACTGTTGTTATGTCTCAACTATTCACACAGGCTTCGCAACCACGAAGAGGAGGTGGAACCGAAAAGTTTGTCGATAGTATGATAAATTTTCGAAGGAAATACCCAGATTCTTTGGAAGATGTGCCAGAAACAAACAGAAGAGCTGCCATTTCAAATTTAAAGAATTTGAATAATAACAATAAATGGGTAAGCACTATTAAAACGGTCTAAAACGAAATTTTGAGCTGCACCTGAGAAACTCTAAATATCTGACTTCTGGGCAAGAAGTTTTTATTTTTCAGCAAGCTATTGGTCGTTTGATTATTCAAATGTGCAATGAAGATCGTGGTGGACGGTTATTCGAATTCTCGCATGCGATTCTTTCGCTTTTGAATGTCTTGTCGGATCAAAATGAAATTGAAAGTCTTACTCTGAGAGTTATCAAGTTTTTAATGGACGTTCTAACAAAAGCAGATGTCTCGGTGCCAAACTTCTTCGGATTGTACAATGATTTGATAATTCAACTTGAAAATATTTCAAAGAGAGGATTGATTGATTTGGTTGAATACGTTTCCGTTGAATTACGAGAAGCTAACCAATTAAATGAGAGATCACAAGAAGATGAAATGGACATCGAAAATGCGAGGGCCAAAAGTAATGACGTGCCTAAAACATTCAATCAAAGATGGAAAGATTTTGTTTCTGCATTAGTAAGCAAAATTCGAACTTTGGAAGAGGTTGGTATTATTTTTAATCAGATAAATTCAGTTATATTTTTTACAGATAGAATACAATGATGATATAATGTCTGGAGAAAATGCTAGCGATCAAATTATTTTTGATTGGTTGAAGATAACTGAAGACGTAAGTGCCTTCGAGCTTCTCTCAGATATAGCATCAGCAAGCAGCTCAACTACGTGCATTGACCGTTTCTGTGATGAAGTTATTTCGGTTGAAATTGGAGTTGACACTTTATCGGATGAAATCGAAATGGAGAAGAAAAGGCGTGCAATCATGACATGGAAGTCGATTATTTTGACGACAAAAACAGAGAAAGAGAAGCTCGGAAGGTTATGGAATGGAGTGATTTGTGCATGGGAAATTGGCGAGGCCGAAGAAAAATCCAAAATGGAAAACAGGAAAATTTCGGAACATTTGGAGAAGTGTTTGATAGTTGGACAAAAAGTATTAGCCAACAATGTTGAGTCAGCGAAAAAGTTTCTGACGTTCATCAGAGTGAGTGAAAGCTCAAAAAATATGCACTTTCTTTTTTTTTCAGACAGATAAATACAGAATTTTGAGTAGTGAATTGGGTTTGAGTCTAGCTCTTGTTCAGTGCGGTTTGGATAGAAACGATGTAAGTTGTATCACAGACTTTATTGCTCATTTTACACCAGAAGTTTTACAGGCTGCAGCCGACATGAAAAAAACATTGCAAAAACTGTGGCGAATAGGAGAACAAGCAGAAGAATGTGTTTGGATTTCAGAAATTGTATGTGGACGCCTTCTGCGTCTTGTTGATCTCCAATTACGCGTGCTCACTGAAAACTTCACAAAAAACGAAAATCTCCGCCTACTTCTGAGTCGTCCAGTGTTCTCCCTGATGCTTTCTCTTCTTGATACACCTGCCTACCAAAAAGAAGTTGTCGTTGTGGATGGTCGTGTTGCTGATGGGTGTGCTTTATGGCTATTGAGTAGAGACATTCTTATCACAATCTCTCAAGCTCAAAATGACATGGGAGCCCAGCTTTCAAACCTTTTCAAAGCTATTGCTTCTTCGTCAAGTAATTCATCTGCTCTAGTGTTGATAGACGTTTTGAGAGAACTTGTCAAGAAGTGTTCCATCGAAATTTTAAACAATTCAAGGCTGATCAACGGACTATTCGACTATGTTTGCCGAATGAGAAAAGATGTATCTGTATCTCTCATTCGGTGTCTTATTCCAATAATCAACACAAGACCACAACTAAGAAACACACTTTTCAAAAGTCTCAAAAAAGATCTACTGTGTGAATCAACTGTCTGTTCGGCTGTTCCAATAGTACTTCTCTTATTACGAAGTGTTAGCAAACGACGAGAAGATGGTGGTGGTGGACAATTTGATCAGTCAATGTCTCAATCATTTGGAACGTTCAGTACCCAAGCTTTAAATAATATGGGATGTAAGAAGAACGTCGATCAAGCTGTCGGTCTTGAACTGATTGGGATCATCAGAAGATGTCTATGGCAACCGGCTAAGACTAAAGTTGCTCTTTACGATGGAATATGTGAAATCGCTACTCAAACAACCACAATGCTCAATCAGTTCTTGGATATGATTGTATCTCATTCAAGACTGATTCCGGAATGGAAGAAAGCTGAAATGACGACGTCTTGTGGAAACACAGTACATCTCTTTGAACCCCTGCCACACCTAATTCAAACTTTGGAATGTCTGATAAGTGAATTATCTTCCTTCGATCCAGAATTCAAAATCGAGGGAACTGAAACCCTATTGAGACAAGGAGCTGATCAGATGGAAACTTGGGTGAATATGGCTATGCGAAACGATGTGGTAGATTTAGGATTAGATCGAAATGTTGAATGGACTACTGCGACAGTTAATGGAAGATCATCAATATTGTTCACTCAAATGATGTTGAGCACCTATGATGTGCTAATCGAGCATATGTGGAGGAGAGTTGAAGCCATGGAAACTAAAGAAGATGCCGACAAACTAGTCGTTTTGTTGAATAGGCGAAAAGAATTAGATCGACTATTCAAAGAGAAAACCGTTACGAAGAAGGACAAAGAAAAAGATAAGGATAAGGAGAAAGAAGAAAAAATCTCATTGGATGTGTCGCAATCTGAAATTTTAACAAGTGCTAAAACGCTATCTTCAATTATGCAGAAGTTGATGAAAGTTTCGGAAACAGATGACAATGTTACTACAATCGATGTACGAACCGAGATTCTAGAAAATGCACAGATGGAACTATTGGAATGGACAATTGGGAGATGTAAAGTACTTTCTTCAGCATTAATCAAAGAGTATAAACCTCTACATTCGATCATTTCTGGAACCAATAGTTTATTATCTCTCTCAAAGTGGGTTTGTAATTTTATTTAGCATTGGAAATTAAGAATTCAGGAATCTCATCGATTTCTACGTTGGAAACGCATTGCCAACTTGGGCTTCAAATGTTGAAATGGGAACTCTCATTAAAAGTGCAGCTATCGAGAGCTATGCCAACATTCTTCAATTTCTATGTATCAAATATAAACAAACACGGTCGAAAATAACTAGTACGTGGTTTGAAGAGAAAACAGGAGAAGACGAAGAAACTCGGCGAAAAAGAAAAGAACCGAATCTGATTGCGGTATGATTAGAAGTATAATTAATGTAGATGAAGGTATTACAGCTTCGTCGAGCACATTTCCTCTCTTGTGCTCTTTTTCAACAAGTTTTAAACATTGAAAATGAAGATGTAGAAGAGGAGAAAAAACCGAAGGCACAATACGAATTGCAAGGAAAATCTGTCTTGAAAGCGGCTTCTGCCGCTTTGAGTTTAACCAAAAATGTGAAAGTCTGGTCCCAATTGTTTATTCGTATCATCAAAGTTTTGGAAGTTGAAACATTCTGTGAGTTCAGTGTTTCGTTCAACAATAATTTTCCATTCCAGACAATAACCAAATGCTAAAAGATTACTGTAAATTCATCACAATGTGTAGTCTTCGTTGTGCGGATTCGGATAAAACAATTTCTCAAGAGATGAATATCATCATGGAAAACGTTCATGAGTTTTTGAGCGAAGAAGCCGACGATTTGAAATATCATGTAATCTCAAAAACTACACTCAACGTTGTCATCGAATTCCTATTTTCATTCGTCGAAAAATCAATGGCACTGATCAGAGAGACATTCGGATTTCTGAAAGACTTTTTCGTGAAGCCCCCGAATTGTAAGCTGACTTTTTTTCCAAGTCGAACATTTTTGTTTCAGTTGATGATATGATGTGCTCTCTTTTAACAAAGTGCATTGAAATAACTGAGCTGGTTTCTCGAATACTCCAACTTTTCGTGCAATACAAAATGCTACAAGAGAGAGTAACGGAAATAATAACAAATTATTTCACTACTATTCAAATGTCTGTTTTATTGGTATGAAAATTCTCAATTATATTCAAAAAAATTGAAAATAATTCACATTCAGTTTCAAAATCTGACGAAAGGATGGGGAAGGGGAATGCCTGAATGGAAGAGTGTTGATATTTTGGCTACATTGGTCAAGACGAAATTAAGACCAATTTTAGCAATGGTTGACGATCACATTGGATTCTCAAAAGGAAAAGAGGAGATGAAGAAAAAAATTTCACAAAAAACAAGATATGCGAAATCAAAAAGAGATGAAAAATTGTTTTCTAAATTCTCACATGAAAGAGAAGCTGTTCAGCATGGTATTCTTGTGTTGTGTAAATTGATTAAAGATGATCGATTCGATCTTCAAATCAAAGTAAGTTTCCATGTGTTCATATTTTCGATCAATCAAATTTGTTTCTTCAGAATAATTCCATTGGATATCGCGATTTCCGAATCGACATGGAAGTTCTACGTAATAAATTCAGCGGAGAAGCGAATGAAGAAGTGCGCGAACCGTAAGTTTCCAACAACCAACAACATCTATTCTTTTATCATCAGGGTTCACAAACGACGTCGTAAGGAGCACGGCAATCGGAATGAGGAGACGAATGAAAATGATGTAAATGCGTCAGAAGCAAGGTCATCGAATGCAAGAAGCTCGGAGGAGTCAGAGGATGAAATGGAGGAGGCAGAAGGAGAAGAAGCTAGACACGAAGAAAACACCGTGGCTGTGGTATGTTTGTCATTTTTATAGGCAGTTTTATAGAGACACCACTTGAGTGTGATTGATTGAGGTCTATGTCGAATGTACACGACACACATTTAACGACGTGGCATCATAGGGCGGTATCCCAGCCATAAAAAAATCTGTCCGAGTAATGAGCGGCACATTTTCTATTGAAGAAACATTGAATTTAAAGTATCCTCGCTTAGCAATTGTTAATAATTGAGAGATGGCCCGTTATTATATGATGTTTTCTATGATACCGTAATTACTACTAACCATAAGTATGGTCCGTAACCCCCGAGAAGGGTGGTCAGTGAAAACTCATAATACAAACAGAGGAGGACGTATCCTCTCGCTGCCATCTGTCACTCACACCCCTCAATTATCACTTCCACCAATCTGTAGAAGTGTATTTACGCCTATATTCATCTCATTCTAACTCATTCCCACAAGCTGATCTTATCGAGGCTGTAACTATATAATACATATTTAGGTAAAGGAAGAAGTCGATGAAGACAATCAACATGTATCTCGTGGTGTCAGTCCAGCATTTTGATGTTTTATCTTTTTATCTCATAATTCCTTTGTTTTTGAACTTCTATAAATACTTTATGTGCATAATCTTTCTTCTTTCTTTTTTTCATTTTGTGGCTATTCAACTTTGTTATATCTGTTGTTACAAACAGGGAAGATAATTCGATCTTCTCTTGGAGTCTACTTCTACGTTTCTCCTACTCTTTACAAATTTTATATTGATTATGTTCTCAGTTTTTTGATTCTCAGCTCCTAGATATTAATATTATGTTCTGTAAAAGATATCTATGCAGAACTCATTCATCTCTACATATGGATTGACGTTGGTTGACCTCTGCAAATATGCTCCGTCAGACTCATTCGGCGCACTCTCCTCCCACTTTTGCCTTCACCCCATCGGTGTCCCATTCGTCGCGCGCACGTTCGTCCTCGGTTCGACACCAATACCGCCTCCAACCCCCTTCGTCAGCCAGGGCTATATGACCAGTCGTTTTGCAATTAATGCGTCTCTCATTCTTCCTCACTGTCTCCTCCTCATTTCTCCATCTCACTGTCTGACACACTCTTCAAAAGACAAGCTCTTTTGGTTTTTGTCTAGCCTTTCTTTCTCTTCTTCTTTTCTTATTCTTCTTCTTGTGAACAATCGAATTTTCGCTTCATTTTTAATACCCGAGTCATTTTTTTCCGAATATTCAGCATCTAATTTTAGTTTTTCACAGGCACAATGAAGCCTTCCTATCTGGAAAGTCTCGAACGCATCAAAGAGGAACATGCAGAAATGAACAAGCACTTGAGCCAGCAAAGGGTAGGTTTTTACAAATGTATGAAAAAACAGTAATCCCGGAATTTTCAGTCTGAAATCGATAAGATAGCAGTTGAGAAAGAGAACATGACTCGTTCTTTCATGACATACGCTGAGGTTTCCACAACAATGCGTAATGATCTTAGAAAAGCTGAAGAGCAAAACAAACGTCTTCAGGATTTCATCATTCAAACAGTGAGTGTATTCATATATCATTAGTTACTAAAACATAATCATTAATTTCGTAAATCACAAATATTCAGTTTCAAATATACGTAACTGTTTTAGAATGCTGGTTAATTGTAAACCATTTCAGTTAGCTCCAATGCTTTCTCAAGACAACCAGGCCAGTTGCCTCGCCGCGATGGAAGCATTCAAAACCGCTTCACCACGTGAGAATGGGAACGGAGCAGCAATTCCTCCAGGAATTCCACCAGGAATGCTTGGAATGTTCCCAAATATACCATTTGGGCTGAATCCAGCAATGAGCCAACTATTCAATCAGTTTGCCCCTCCTCAAGGTAATGGAGAGGGAGCAGGTGGAAGTGAACCAAAAAAGGCAAAACTGGAAGATCCTGACGACGGAGAGTTGGAGATCGATGTGACGAATGATGATAACCCAAGTACAGCAAATGGTACCACCAATAAAAATGGCCGAGACAGCACTAACAGTGTTGCTTCTTCGGGTGCGTCTACCCCAAGTATTGCTTCTAATTCCGCAAAAGGGCGGCAGCTACCCCCGGGGGGTCTTCAGTCACTGGAGCAAATGAGTATTTTTGCTGGATTCAGTTAGTTTTCTTTGTTAAATTCACTCGTTTTTTATGTAATATTTGTCGCTTTTGATAGGTTTCAAAGATTTCCCCAAGTAGCTCCATTTATAAATACTTTATTAAACATGTTTTTTCTATTTTCAGACCCAAATATGCTCAGACAAGCTGGAGGCTTTAATCTCTTCGGTGATCCACATGCCTCAGCTCGTCTTGCAGCTGCAATGAGTCAAATGGGTGGAAGACCGGCCTACTCTTTCAAAATCGTTGATAATGGTGTTCCCACACCGACCACTTTCCCACCCGATGCCCAGAAGGGCCCCGGTATTCCAACGTGAGTTTTCCTCTTTATAAAGATTGATTTATTAAGTATTTTCAGAGGACTTAAAAAGAAAATGGAACTAAACCACGGAGAAGTCGTATGTGCTGCAACGATTGCCCGTGATAATAGTCGAGTATACACAGGCGGAAAAGGATGTGTCAAAATCTGGGATGTAAGGGACACCGATCTCAGTGGAACCACTGTTGTCAGCAGACCGCCAATCTCATCTCTTGATTGTCTCAAAGAAAATTATATTCGTTCTTGCAAATTGTTTGAAGATGGGAACACGATTCTCATAGGAGGAGAAGCAAGTACAGTCGCACTCTGGGATTTGACCACAGAGACAAAAACATTAGACTTGGAGACTGACTCACAAGCATGTTATGCTCTTGCCCTGTCACCGGACGAAAAACTTCTATTCGCTTGCCTTGCTGATGGAAACATTTTGATTTATGACATTCACAACAAAGAGAAAGTGTGTACACTTCCAGGGCATCATGATGGTGCTTCATGCCTTGATTTATCAAAAGATGGATCAAAGCTCTGGTCCGGAGGACTCGACAATTCAGTTCGATGCTGGGATATGAACCAACGCAAGGAAATCGCAAAGTATGAATTTGCCAGTCAAGTGTTTTCTCTGGGATGCTGTCCAGATGACGAATGGGTTGCAGTTGGAATGGAAAATAACAACGTCGAAGTTCTTTCGACTACCGGAAAGGAAAAATATCAACTGACTCAGCACGAATCCTGCGTTTTATCACTCAAGTTTGCACATTCTGGAAAGTTCTTCATTTCCACTGGAAAGGTATGAATCATTTAATATCCTAGACACCGTCAGAGAGTTTCTGAAGATTAAGCAAAAAGAGATTTCACCTATAATTTCAACTGATTTTCAGGATAATGTTCTGAACGCGTGGCGAACTCCATATGGAGCATCTCTATTCCAATTAAAAGAGAACACCTCAGTACTATCATGTGACATCTCCTTCGATGATTCTCTCATTGTCACTGGATCTGGTGAAAAGAAAGCAACGCTCTACGCTGTTGAATACTAATGCAGTACACCATAGTGGTTAAGATACTCAACTCTGTACGATAATCGTATAATTCATCCCTCATCTCTGTTCTTTACTTTTAACCCTCTTTCTAAATTTGATTCAAAATTTGTATGTCAAATTCATGTGTATGATTTAAACTTTTTTATACTACTTGCAAAGAAATGATGATCTAAATTATTAATAAATGACCTCGGTTCAATTATCAAAAGTCTGTCACTCGTCCTTTCCGTTCCCAATCGCCGTAACGGGTTGGTTCAGGTCCAGCAGGCCCACCGACTTCACCTGTGTTCTTGTTAACACCGCCCGGATGCTTTTTGAGATAAGGATCTTCATATTGTTGCTCTTCTGTTTTATCGAGAGATCCTTTCGGAGTTTTGTCTGCTATTGCTTTTTCTTTCGCATTTTGTTTCGGTTTTATATCCGAAAATCTACGCGAGGAACCTGAAAAAGATTTTTTGCTTTTTTTTTCATTCAGTACGTACTCAATAGCGGGCGTAGAAATTGGCGTATCATTCGATCTGAAAACTGAATTTAGTCGATAGTTTCAGTTTCTGAAGTGAAATAGATGGATCCAAGACCCTCTCCCTTGGAATATTAAACCATTTTCGGAATATTATTTATCACAATTGAAGTTCATAAATATAAATAACCGAGGTCTAAAGAAAAGCACAGAAAAAGAAAATTTGGTGGAAGCAAGAAGATCATTCGAAAAGCATGGGAACGATTACATTGAAATTCAGTTGAAAATGAACTTGTAAATGGCGTAGATTACGATCCCCATCGCAGTTGGAATCAAGAAATTGGTCCATGTTGGAGATGTCATGATATCAGTGAAATCTTTGAACGCTGACGATCCTTTTCCATTGGGTGCAGCTGTTTTCGATGCAGTTGTCTCTGTTTTTGAAATCTCGGATTCGGGTAATTGTCCGATGAGATACTCTTTTGTCATTTCAATAGCATCTTTCGAATGGCCTACGTCGAGGAATCCAACAGTGGCGTCTTTTCCAGCCATTTGAGTGATGACCTCTTCTCCTCCAGGATGCTCGTTCAAGAATTTAGTCACATCGTAAACCTGAAGAAATGCTATTTGCTTAATCTATTTTCTCTTTTTCTTGCCTTCCTAGAAATGATGATCCAACAAGACTTCTCGACACCTTCATTGTTATGTTTGGCCACTTCGTCAAGTGAAATAACACGAAGCTCCGCCATTTTTGAACCCTATTTCGACGATAATTAAGAGGAGATTAGAAATAAAAAAAATATGATGCAATAGAAATCGACCAATAACAATTAAAAACAGTAAACATTTGTCAAAAATATTTATAAATATGATTAATTATTATTTTTACAAGGCACATTTGTATATCAGAACTAAGAAAACAACCCATTTAGATGTACCGTCGAAGAGGCTAAGAAAAAATTTCTATTTACTTTGTTGTCGATGATCAGCACCAACGGCTTCAGAGACATGACTGAACCCATCACGCTTCAGCAGCTCTGCCAATTCTCGCTTTATTTTTCCAATCACTGGGAATCCTTCGTAGACAAATGCGGAATACAACTGGACTAGACTAGCTCCAGCACTGAAATTTCATAATTTAGATGAAAAACTAGAATAATTGTATTTATTACCGGATTTTTTCGTAAGCGTCTGCTCCACTGAAAACTCCTCCACATCCAATGATTGGAATGAGCCCGTTTGTAAGTCTAATTATAATATTTATTTTTGTTCAGTATCTGATGAACTTACTTATACATTTTCCTAACACACTCTGTACTGATTTCTCTCACAGGAGCACCACTCAAACCTCCCGTTTCTGATTTATTCTCAGATCGAAGATAGTCTGGTCTAGCAATCGTTGTGTTGGACACAATAATTCCATCAACTCCGTATTTCTTATTGGTAACAACTTGAGCAATATCCTTCATTTCAGACTCGATAAGATCAGGTGCAATTTTCAAAAAGACTTGTGGCCTTTTCTCCAGTTTATGCATATCGAGAGCATCTCTGACATATGCAAGCAACTTTTCCAAATCGCTTTTCTTCTGCATACTTCGGAGACCAGGTGTGTTAGGAGAAGAAACATTCAGTACTAAATAATCACAATGAGGAGCAAAATAGTTCAC
Organism: Caenorhabditis tropicalis; assembly: GCA_016735795.1. Classification (NCBI taxonomy): domain Eukaryota; kingdom Metazoa; phylum Nematoda; class Chromadorea; order Rhabditida; family Rhabditidae; genus Caenorhabditis; species Caenorhabditis tropicalis. Next base: position 5,065,512 of record CM028614.1, on the reverse strand, counting down.
ACCGATTTCGTAATCCAATCTGAAAATACAGTACTTGTTCCAATTGGTCTCCATTTCTGACTTGCACTCACTTTGCATCTTCAGTTAATTTATTCTTTCCCAGATTTACTCCAAAGTAAGCATATTCTTCAGGAACCCAAGAATCTCTCGCACTTCGAACTCTTTGATGAACTCTTCCCACTCCATCGCTGTTGAAGCCATAACGATTTATAACTCCTTCATCTTCTAACAACCGGAACACTCGAGGACGGTTATTTCCTGGTTGCGGTATAGGTGTCACAGAACCTATTTCGACCAATCCGAATCCTGAATTTTTTGCTAACTGTGTAATTGCCTGTCCATCTTTATCGAAACCAGCAGCCAACCCAATTGGATTTTTGAATTCTCGTCCGAATAATTCACACTTCAGCTCAGGATACTCTTTCCTATTCCATCCAAATCGAGGCAAGAGTCCCCAGGAAGCAGCTCTTACAGCCCACCGATGAGAATCTTCTCCATCAACAAACTTATGAACCATCGGCATCACTGCCTTTTTGTAAAATGTTTCCGAACCATAAAGGAGTTCAAGTGCGGTGTAACCTGCGATTCCAGTAGCAAGAACAATAACTGTTGATTTGCTAATCGCTCCCGGTGGTAGTTTTGGATAAATATACTTGCGGTCAGCATTCTGATTCATATTTATATGCTATTTCTTGAGATCGCCAACGAATTTTTCGAGCTGAAGAATACTTTAAGAATGGCAATGAAAGAAAGCTCACCTGCTCGAGGTTGAAGTCAAGAACCTGTGTTTCTCCGCCTTCGTAGTGAAGAACTAACTGAAAGAAAGGTTGGAAGAATGTTGGCGCCGAGTCACAGCAAGTCGATGCCTGAAATGAGCTAATATTTAAAAATGATAGATCGAGTGAAACAAAAAATAACAACTTTTAAAGTTATTCAGCGTCGGCTGAACTTTAAAAGTTTTTAGGCCAATAAATTTCATGTGTAACCAGAGTGTACTAGCCTTACCGATGCAATGATAACGGAAAGATAGTGTCATTCATGATAACCGGGACAAAGTAAAACATATCTCCGATCAGAGATCATCTTTTTGTTGTACCGTGGGAAAAAAATGAATTCTTACTCTGATGCTGTAGTCGTATGATTTCAATTTTCTTTGTATCTTTCGATCTTCTTCTTCTAATGACATACAATCTGAAAACTTTCACAATCTGACTCAATATACATTCGAAACAAAAACAGCTTTGTATAATATTTAAGATTTTGTATTAGGTGAAAGAACTGGTCGTAAAAAGGATAAAACTGACCAGTTAGATTTGTTATATTTTGAAAACATCACAAAACATTTTGTGCAAAAAAGCTGAAGTAAAAATATGTGGGTGTGGCCCTCTACCAGCGGAAATGCAAACCCGCCGCACAGTTTTTCTGTGGTTTTTCATGCTCTATTATCTCTCACACAATAAATATATAAAATTAAAACAAATGATTATGTTAAATGCGTGATTTGTTAGCTCTGATACTAGTTTTTGAATAAGATATCATTCTAACTTGTCACTCAAAAATTCATTTTCTAGAGTATGGAAAGGACCAATGGAACCCAAAAATTCAAAAAGTATTGCAGCCAACTAGAAAAGTATGGCGAAACAGAAAAAATTCATTCGCCTGTGATGGCAATGCTACGTAGAAAGTAAACTAGCATATTAAAACTTTCTTTTGTTATAAAAATAATTTCTAGAGCTCGAAAACAATTGATTGAACTGATGAAAGAAGAGTCTGATTCCACGAGCAACATCAATAAACTCTGGATTGTTGGATATTATCATCCTTTTCAGTTTTACATTCGGGTTCGATTACACTTTTTTAAAATAAAAAGTTATATTTTTAGGAAGAAGTTAATGTCATGGAAACAACGACTTTGTTGACAATGTTTTGCGGGGAACTTCAGGAAATGCTCTTGTTAACCGATAACAAATACCATTCACTCTGGAATATGTACATCGGAGATCTTCATCGCTACATGCCCGAAGGGGAAATACAAAAGCTAGCAACAGCTGGATATTATTCAAGAGCCATTGAACTAGATTCAAAACATGGAAGGGCATTTCACGTGTTATCTTCAGTTAGAAAGAATTCAAATCTGTTTGATACACTCAGACTATTGCTTCTCGGACAGCTTGCCGAAATCCCGTATAAGAAAAACTCTGAATTTTTCAATTTTCTGAAGCTACAGAGAGATGATGCGTTGGCCGGAAAGTTAGAAAATTTGACGATCGAATTTGTCAATTGGGCTCTATGCAACACTTCCAAACACGCTGAACATCAAATCGCTGGTCTAAAAATCATAAATGAATTCAAATCCGGACTCGGCGAATGTAAAAATGATGATGTACCGATGATGTTATCAGTATGCCGCTTAACAGAGAACCTTGTTTTCAAAATTGATGGATGTAAGTGATGTCTTGTTAAGCAATCGTCGGAATCAAGTGTTACAGATGATAAATTTGGAGCCTGCTACGACGTTGTATCTGATTTATTCTTGATTGCATTCTCAAAAGTTCCCATTTCGAAGTCAATACTCTCGGAAGCGATTTTGTGGATATGTGATGTTGGGGAAATTTTCGAAAGTGTGAACTCCCTGAAAAATGAACCACACTTTCTATCTTTATCGGTTTTCGCAAAAACGGTTGGTTATTACATTTTGTATATTGATATCATACATTTTTTTTCCAGAAGTGGAGTGAACTAAATGATATTGTCATGGAGCATATCAATAGAATTTTCGAGACTGAGTCATTTGAAATTCTTCAATCTTCATCCATTTATACCAGTTTTCTGGTAAATGGTCCAACGACAGAGCCTACAGTTGAGTTGATTGGCCATTTGGTCGATAAACTGATATCTATGGATCGTCCCACTATGAAAGTGAATGAAGACCAAAATGATGATAAACCTCTTCTTCGTAGAATCAATCTATCAATTCAAAAACGATTGGATATACCCTTGGAAATAATAGCTGAGAAAATCAACCAAATGAGTAGAGAAGACTGGAGGCCCGTTTATGTTCTTATGGATTTCGATACGATACTTGAAAAGATACAGATTGCTAGAAAAGTTTGGGATATAGATGATTTCATTTGCATTCTCCCATCAAGCGTTCTCGATAAACTAGACAGTCAAAAAACCAAAATCAAAGCAGTCCGTCCTGCGATTCGGTCATTGATGGAGTTGCAAGCAGAAGGAAAAATAATATTGAAGCAGTGTGAAGATGAGAGGCATTGTGCTGAGCAACTGGTTCAAAGTGCAAAAGGATCATCAGAGGACCACAGACATATTGTCGCTTTTTTATGCAAAAATCCCGAAAACGAAAAACCAATGGATGGTGTTACTTTCTACGAGATTCGAAAGTTTTATCAGAAATACCTAGAGTGAAAGACATTGGAATGTTCGGAAATTTGCTCGGCTGGAACTCCGGTGAGAAAAAGATAACTATGTTATTGAGATTCATTTTAATAATGTCGTTATGTGTTGTTCTAAAAATCAAATGCATTTTACTTGAATGTGTAAATTTATATTTCCCATCGATGAATGATTTGAAACGTTATTTACAAAGATTGAGACAGAAAACGATGCAAGTGTGAGTAAGAGAATTAGAGTATTAGTGAGTTTTAGAAGTATTAAACAGGCCGAGTTGATGAAAAATTGTGTTTCGAGAGAATTGGGGGGTGAAAATGAGCACTGAGAATAGTCGGTATGTACAATAACATCGGGGAAAAACGAGACGCTTGGATTCTAAGGGAGAAACCAACAAATACCCGGAATCCATGAATTGTGTTTGGGGGAAAGAAGGCAATAGAAGATTAAGAAAAAAAATAATCGAATTGAATGAAAATTCTGAAGAAACATCAATGATTTAAAGCTGGGAATAATGATTCTCTTAAGACACAATCTCAACTCCTGTGATACACTTAAAAACGATTCTAGCATTTGTAACGGGGAAGTAAGCTAAATCACAGATTCTGTTTGGTTTTAGTCGCAATTTCGAAAGTTTTCAATAAATACTATTTAGAAAAAAAGTAGTTTCGTGTAAAAGATAATTAATCGAGTGTTGCTCCTTCAGATGAACTTGATGTATTCTGATTGTTTGCGCTATACGGAAGTTCTCCAGCAGCCGTGTTTTTTCTATATACAAACACTTGTCCCAGAATAAATATGTCAATCGATATCTGAATGAATCGAAATTGACTCTTACAGGAGGGATGAGCTGACATACCTGAAGAATAGCACAAATCCAAAATTGCAACGGACTGCCTGTCGCCACAAAGTATCCAGTTTTTGCAAGGTCTCCAGCAAGCCAAGCCAAAACCATAGGAATACTGAAATTGATACAGATTGGAATGATAACAAAAAGGCAGTCAAACTGCCATCATTTTTCAGTTCTGAATAAATGACCTTTTTCATACTGAACCTGCATGAAAGAGTCCAAAGAGTAAATCTCGAAATCTGATCCGTTTCAAAATCCATCCGGACTCTCTTATTCTATTAAACTTTCACAATGTTTCTCCTATTTGGAACAACCTTTGGATTCAACTCGTATTTTTTAGATTAAAAGAATGTTATTCACTACATCTTTCTCTGAGTTTTGTAGTAGTATTGTATCGAAAGTTTTATTTTGTAAATACCAACCTCATTCCCTGTGTTGATTTTCTTTGGAAATTCCGGAGTAATTGTGGAACTCCGAGTGTTGCTTCTGTCAAAAGTGCTGCCATCCCGATTACTTCTATGTAAATTTTCTGCTGAAAAAAGATGGAATTTGCAATTTAGCACTTTTGAACTGAAGCTTACATTGAAAAGTATCCATGTGGCAAGTGACCAAAACGTTGTGAACATTAGAAGAGCAATAATAAAGGAAGCAAGATCATGCCACGCCCAGAATGCATTGAAGAAGTCTCCCTCTGCAAAAGGTAAGTTTCCTTGAAAATTCAGTTGCCGATTTTTCTCAGCTATAGAATGAAAGTGGGCGTAACTGTTTCACTCTTTCCACAACATAGAAGTTAGAAATAGAGGGGGATAGAGTGAGAATAAAATCGATGATGGCCCACACGAAAAAGGAAATTTTCGAAGACTTAAAATGATGCTGGCGACACTTTCCTATGTTTTTTCACCTTTGAAATGATCCCATTTTCCATTCGTAATCACGTAATATGCATTTGCGATTGTATTCCGATGATACGTTTGTTCTATAATAAACTGAACGAATGATCGCAGTCACAACACGACGATAGGATAATCAATCAGACAACTAGACATGAGGTAAAACAACAAAAATAGATCTGACATTAGTTAGTAAGAAACAAAGAAGCTACATTCATTTAGGACAATTTGCAGTGCATGCAATTATTCTCTCGAATCTTTTCGAGTTAATTTAGAATTCTTTGTATAAAGTGGAATGCCTGCTTTTGTTAATGCATCAATTAGTTTCAAACTATTCCAAGATCGCAAACAACGTTTGGGAGTGAGCTCAAGAAGACAAAGTATAACGAGGAATCAGCTAGAAGCTTTAAAAGTAACTAGCAACTGAGAAATTCTATTGAATGAAAACTCATCAAAAAAGCTCGTTGTGCTGCATTATTCTGCAATCACATCTTTTCTACCTTTTCACTTATCCGTTTTTCATCTTCTAGTCCAACCATAAAAACGCATTATTGACGCTCTTTGTTCAACGGCTGTCGGTAACCCCTGTCTTTTTTCTACCGGATTTCGCACGATAGCATATCCGAGTTTTGAATTCACAATAACCGTTCACTAATATGCTTCAAAAGGGAAAGTTCCCTCTTACCATGATGATGAACATTTGGAAAAGTTTTGAATAACGTGTTCTATATCATCTCTTGTGTCATTGCAAGCAAACAATAAGATTGTCTTGAACAGAAGACTTTTCTCGCATATGGGCTAATTTTGTTTTGGTATCCTTATTCTTTTCTGAGCATCTAGCAACACCGTTGCACATGGATGCTCTTTTTCACAGTTTGACATTTGCCGTCAGAACGTTTCGATTTTTCTGCGATTGTGTTATTATGTGAATAAAATTTCTCTCGAAAAGCAAATCACACTGAAATTGAATTGGACTTCTCTGACGACAAAGTGAAAGAAATCCGATGAATTCTATTCTTCATTCTTTTCACTGCTCTCCTGCTCGGAGCAGCGTTTTCAATGTGTGTATGTGTGTGCAAAATGTCGTTGCATCAGTGAGAAAACTTCATAGAAGCGTCTTCCCATTATTCAATATTCTTCTCCCTCTCCCATTTTGACCTGATCCTCGACTTTTTATGGTACTTGACGGAATTCTTCGTGCACGTGCTACGCGCCACCTCCTTTCGCTTCTTTCGTCTCCTCCTGTTCGGTCGTTTTTGTGTAAGCCCGTAATGCTATTTTCAAGAATCTGAGAATGGGGTTAGAAGAAAAAGAATAAGGAAAAAGAAAATACGTTTCCTTCTGTTATCGCCCAAAAACACATCAGAAACCTTTGAAATTTGCATCCGAAATCTGATAGAATTATGGTGTTTCAAAGCACAGCGGACAGTGGTAGCATCGTTAGAAATTGTGAGATGCGTGGTGGAAAAAGAAGAAAACTGAGAATGAGAGGATGAGCCGATTGTATCGCTTTAAGCTCAATTACTATGCTAATTTTTCGTTTCACTGAAGCTTTATGGATAAGAATACAGGCGATACTTTTTCGAAGTTTCGCAAGAAGTTCCCATGTACTTCTAGCAGAAGAAAGCCAGCTTGATGGGCACTTCTTTTGTTCCTTGAAGGCTGTCAAAACCCATCTTATCAACTATGTCAATCGACAAAATGAATGTCACCTGACTCTTGTCAGCTTTACGTAAACTTTGTCGTTCTTCTCGAGCCCTTATTCCATTTTTCCATGCGGTGTTTCGTTTTTGGAAATAAAAAGCTGCAACAATCATAACTAGACAACTTATTTGTTGATATCTTTTATGGAGTTGGTAGTCAAGGGTGGGTCTCACGAGCCTCGGCACCAAGATGTGTTTGCACCACACGCAAAAACCATAGAACGCCATCACTTATTCATAAACCAGTGCGATGGCACCCTTCTTATGCTTCTTCTTCTTCTTCTTCTCCTTCACACTTCTGCCCTCAACAACGAAGACGTCAGGAAGAAAAAGAGGAGCAGGGTATTTGAGAAGATGGCAGAAAAAAGACATCGTTGTCGAAGCACTTTCGAGCGAACGAAATGGGCCTGCTTCCATCACGAACATCCGTAGAAGCATATAACTGTATTAAAACTTAGTCAACTTCATAACTTATTTCTAAATTTCTAGCTATGACAACAGTCGAATTATGAATTAACTATTATTCGCGTAGGTATTTTCGGTAATGTTTTGATGAGCCAGGATCAGAAAACATATTGAGTAAGCAGTTAATTACTTTCAAAAAATTGGCTTTTTTTGAGCAAAAACTCAATGAACTCTGCATTTCCTATTTCCCTCCTATTATTTCATGTCTTCCTTCTTTGACCATGCTTTTTTTAAATTCCCAAACATTATTATGTACACAAGTAAAAGTTCTTTTTCTAAACTTGAACTTTTTTATCCGTCTTTTCTAACTCTATTCACCATCCGGTCATTCATGTTGACGTTCTCACGGTTGAGAGCCTTTGAAGAGGCCTCCGGGATATGCCTTTAAGCATATTTTGAACACACGAGTGGCACAGTACAATATTCTCAGAACATTACATTTGAAAGAGAACTAATTGAGAACATTTGATCAGAAATCCCATACATGTTTCTGATCCCTTCAATCTTCGCCGTCTTCTGCGACTTCCCTGATTACTAATTTCCCATTCCACCTCCTAATCGTCCAAATTACCCATCGATATATCCGCCGGCGCTCTAGTCATTCTCAAAATAGGTTCATGGTGTCAGACTTGATAAGCAACAATGAATATGAAAACTCAGATATAAGTTTTGCGGATCATCCATTGTCATTATTATGATCAAGTGCAGTGTTGTCGAAAACGATTTCGTTCAACCTCTTACACTTTTTAGATCCATCAGGTGCAAAACTCTGATCTATCCAAGTGAGTAAGAGACTTAGGCACTCTCTAGATATATCAAGAGTCCAATTCCTTCTTTTTCACCTACTCCTTCCATTTTCTCACAAGTCCTTCTTTTCCTTCTGCTGCTTCTGCTTCCTTCAACTTCATCGTCGTCCTTCTCGGGCGTGCCGTTGTGTGTGAGAACCTGCGCGCGCACTCAATATCACATGATGATGAGATGATGATGACCGCAACTCCTCGACTCCACAGACCTCTTCTGACATTTCTCTTCAAATTTTTGAAGTTCTAGTTTCAGAAAAATTTGAAAAATAATATGGTTCTGACTCCTCCGTCATGGTGTGGGCGGTGTAAGGTGTCCTGCTCTCGTATTGCGCTCCAGAATAGTTAGGAGAGTTTCCAAAACGGGATCCAAGTAGAGCACCTCTCGCCAGCACGCGATTTTGTCTTCTCCTCCTCCTCGCTCTTCGCGCCCTTTTTGCCTACTTCTTCTGATTATCTTCCCATTCATCCGCGCCAAAATTCTATTTGTCCTCTTCTTCCTCCCCGTGCTCCTCTGCTCCTACTTACCGCCTTTTTTGTGCACTCGTTTTGTGTGATCGTCGGTTTTTTCTTTGCTTCACTTCGCAACAAAAGTGTGTTTTTCTTTCTCAGAAATAGCAGAACCAGCAACGGAGCATTCGAAAGCTCATCACCACGTGTCACTCGTCATGTTTTTACTCTCCGATGGAGATGGTGGTGTCGTTGAAGAAGTTGATTATTCAAAAATAGCCAGACTTGCTGGAATCGACGTGGGAAATGAATCTGAAACGGTTTCGGAACTGTGCAAAGAACAGGTCTGTTTTTGAAAAGGTTTCCGAGATAAATTCATTACTTTCAGTTACGAATAATATTACGAGAAAAATTAAGAACTGGCGAGCAGTTACCACCTGCTGTCTTAGTTCTTTTATGTATTCCAGCCGTAATAATTATTCTTCTCACAGTCTTTGGCAACCTACTGGTACTATTTTTCAAAGCCCGAGTGGGTCGAACTAATACAACTCTACTTGTCTGGAATCTTGGATTAACAGATTTTTTAGTGGGAGTCATCGTACTCCCAATGGGAGCTGTTTATTTAATATATCGGAAATGGATATTTGGCCGATTTCTTTGTCGACTATGGGTAGCCGCTGATGTAACGTTTTGCACATGTTCAGTGGTAAGTATTCAACTTCTCTCATATCGGAATTGATTAAAAACAACTTAGGTTACAATATGCGTCATTTCTGTTGATAGATATCTGGCAGTGACAAGACCACTTCGATACAAAAGCATTGTGACAAAGACAAAGGTGATCACTGTGATGACGATCATCTGGGTATTCTCCTCGTCTATCCTGTTGACAACTGTCCGATGGGAACAGCCGGAATGTTATGACGACGTGAGTTGGAGAAAACATGATTGAAAAGATATCAAGACTTATTACAGTCTCTTTGCTTCGTTGGAAATGAAATTCGTCATTTGGCACACAGTGTCGTGTTTGCATTCTTCCTTCCAGCTTCTGTCACCTTGACACTTTATTGGCGTATTTACAAGTTGGCGAGAAATCGCCAAAAAGCATTGGATCGAGGATTTCTCATGATACTCGGATCAAACATGAATTTTCTCACGAACACACTAAGCCAGCAGGTATGGGCTTTTTGCAAGAAAATAACTTGTCACCACTGAATTACTGAATAATTCAAAAAGTTTCCGCTTTCAGACAACTCTTCGAGTGCACTTTGGAAAAACGAACGGGATGGTAGAGCATCAACGTCGTGTACTGCGAACGCATGAAAGAATTGCAAAAACCCTTGGAGTCGTATCTTGTTCCTTTCTGTTCTGTTGGCTACCATTTTTTGGATTATATTTAACCAGTGAGTTTGAGATTTCGAATACATATAAACGAATTCGATTTTTTGAGATTATAAATGTTCGGGTTGCATTCCTCCGATAGCTATTGATGTGGCTAGCTGGCTTGGATATTGTAATTCAATGCTAAATCCAATCATCTACTCGTTCACAGTGAAAGAGTTCAAGCGATCAGCTTTTCGTCTAGTCGTACCAATTTGGCAGTTCGTGAACAGATGCTTGCCATTTGTTCCTGCGCCTCCAGATAATATCTTGCAAAGAATAGCAAGACACGTTCATCGGCATAAAGAGAAGGTAGACATCATGTGTTGTTAGACATTCAAACTATATCGATTCAATTTAAGGAGATGCAAACGAGACATCGATCGTTTGAGATGTCTTCCAATAAGAATGGAATGTTGACAACTAAAGTACGATCAAAAAGGCGACAAACAGAACCAAATGTGGTTGGACTCATCACTCCTGATCACAAGGTAGGAATTAATAATTGATAGTTTCCTTTTTCTTCGATTGACATCTACGAACCGAAAAGAATCACTGAGAACTCTAAAAATCTTGCTACTTCTATCCATACGCGCTACCGCGTAATCTAAAATTAATCTATGCATTTCCAGTTGCAGACAGTGGCGTCGTAACCGATCGAAATCGTCTTTTTCATCTCATCTCCTCTTTTTTCTCTACTATAGACGTGTTCATCTTCCCATGCCATAATTAATTTATATTTCTCCCTCTCCACATTCCACGATTGTTCTATCAGTTGATCCCGTGATTGATTTTGAAAAAGCCTTTTTGTATATAAGAGCCTATCGATTTTCAACCATATACATACACGTTTTTCTCATTTTTAAATGATGAATTATTCGACAGAGCAAAGACGTACTTCGGAATTTGAACTAACGAGAGAATAGTGAGGGAAATGATTTTTGCAACACACACATACAACTAGAGAGGTGCCCCGTTGCTGCGGAGATGAATTATAGATATGTTGAGAACGAGGGATGTGGAAGAGCATTCTCCGAGCTTGAGAGTCGGAAGAAATACTGAAACTGAGTGAAGGAAGAAAATGAAGGCCAAAGAGCGCAATTAGTCAGATTGAATTGTGCACACTTCTGATGAGATGGGGGAGTTTAGCCGATGAACAAGGCTGGTCTTGTTCTAGAAGTCAAACAGATTATGATGTTTAGAACATGTCGTCGAAAAATTTAAACATAGACATTGAGAAAGAAAACGGAATTCTGTTCTAATAAAACGACGTCACTATCCTCAGTTATTTATAGGAATATGAATGTAGGAATACTTGTAGCAAACTAAAAATAACCATCTTGATGGACCAAAAATATCTTCTCATCGCTTTCTTCATCTTCGTTTTTTGTTCGAATTTTGTCGCAGAGTACTCGTTGACGTCACATCATCTCACATTCCCATTTCTATTCACAAAAAAGCAAGCGGACAGAAGCATGCGGAAGGACACATTTATACACAGACTAGGTTGGATCGAGTTGGGGCAGTCACTCCAAGGTTTCATAAAGAAAAACCTAACAGAAAAAGGAAAGGAACTTACTGAGAATTGACTTCCTCAATGGCTTCGCAGTGTGCTTTCTGTTCATTCGAACGGCAATTTCCAACCTGTTCATTTCAAAACTTATATGAATTTGGATTGTTGGAACTTACATTAGAATCATGCAGATGAGCATGACGATACTTTGTGCAAGCAAAGCGTTGTCGAATCGTTTTCCAAACCTGTAATTGATGTGTGAACATGATAGAAAATACTAAAATAATAGAATACTAAAAAAACATTGTTTTAAATATAATTCTAACTTTTTCGTCAATTCGTTGATTAAATTTTCTTTTTTGAATTACTATGAAATACAATGAAATGGCACCTATTACATATTTCTGATAAAAGATAAACAACTCGAAACTTTCAGATATTTCTTTTTAAATTAAGCATTTCCGAACCGGGCTGCAACTTTTTTGGTGTTTATGCTTTTCGTTTTACTACCAAATTTTGAAAGATGGTAAAAACTTGCCAGAACAATATACGAAGAATGTTGGCGACACATAGAGCAAGGCAAACGAATAAAGAAAACCCTGAAGCATTTCGTCGATGGTGAATTTCGGCATATTGGAACACATAAGGAATGGCTCCTCCGACTGAAACAAATTATATTTTTATAAATCGAGATTTGGCTCGGTTTTCCGTTTTTAAAAGAAATATGTAGCTATTCTCGAATTCAATCAAGAAGTATTTTTAATGGAATACTGCTCAACTGTACTTGCAGCTTCGAAATGAAGTTTCGCTACTTTTTCAGATCAAAGAAAACTATTTAGCAAGAAAATGCTCTCAACAAATGATCTCAACAAACAAAAATATTGCTGATCTTTTCCAAAGATTGCTTACCTATAATGAAGAACTTGAAGAAGTAGGTGAGTCCCAAGACGAGATAATTGGAAACCTGGTCCCAAGGAACGAGACCAAGTCCCTGAGACTCAACGAGTAACATCTTTTCGGTCTGAAAACGAGAGTAATAAAATTGAGATATATTGAAAAGAAGCAAGTTTTCGTAGTAGTGCCCGGTTGCTAGGCAAGGATTAAGAGTGTGCGTGGTGAAAGCAGAATAGCTTTTCAGTTTGTATAAGTGAGAGTATTTATTACGTATTAACATCAGTTTAGTAAGTAATGTTACTTGTGAGGAGTGTGTGAAAGACTGCACTCCTCCCGAGATGTCCTTGGGTCGATTCTTATGCTAATTATGAATAGAGAAAACGTTCAGGTGAAGAGAGAAAAGAAAGGCAACATTCAAAAATTATTACGAAGCGTAATAAATTCGTTCAATTTTTGAATGGAATACTTCTTGAAACGCTTGCCGATTAAAGTCCCTTAAACTAGATGTCAATTATTAAAAATGAGTAAAATATCAGTAAAAACCGGATTTGCGATATTCACTTTCACCTGTTTAAAAATGCTCGTAATCATATATGCGAAATTAACTAAACGATCGCTTCTCTTCTCTTCATTAATTTTTACAACGGAAAGAGAAAGAAGAAAGAAGCGTGTTAAACACTTTGCACAATTCAACAGAAACTAAGTTTTGAGAAGAAACATTTAGATTTCAGGAGTTTGGAGAATAATCTGTCAATATTTTCTTCTTTCCGAAAAAAAACCAGTTTTCTTTTTTATGCGCAAAGATGCAATCACATGATTCGTTCATTTAAAGCAATTTGCCTAACTTTCAATGAATTGGTAGCTCAATGTTTCAAAAGAAAAAATACTTGCATATAGTTATAGAAAAGAAATGAATAGATAAGAACTGCTTATCAATTTCGAAAGTATCGAGACAAAATTATCAAAAAAGAAACAAATTTGAAAGGAGAAAAAGAAGTTTCCGATTTGCTGATTTTAATTCCATTCAACCAGTTTCGACAGTTTTCTCAATGTTAAATCGTTCGAAGATTTTTTTCTATTTTTCTCAGATTCTCTTGTCGTAAAATCAATAGTACCGATATAACGAAAAACGATGTTCACATTGATTTTATTTCGAAATAATCGTACGTTTTGGATTTTTTTTCAGTTTGAAAACGCAAAAGTTTGTACTGTTTCTCGCACGATACATGAGTATGATGACTCATCGTCGTTACTTTTTTACAAAAAAAAAAAGAAACTAACCATGAACACGGAAGAGGGGAATATTGATATTCGAATTTTCCTTTTTTCGATAGAATCGGTATCAGAATATTCGTTGGGAGGTGTATATTGGAGAGGATACTGAGGAAAAGTGAGAAGCGTCCTGTCTAATGACTCCACCTACTTTTGGCGACCTTCCTCTGAATGCGCTAACCCTGCCCGTTGGCACAGGAGTGTGTATCATGGCGTGTTTCTCGTGACAAATTTTTTTTTATTTCTTTCTATTCAATTTTTCGGAGCTTTTTGTTTCATTCTCTGGCATTTCTTTCTATAATTTTCATGAAAATTCCGAGTAGTCAAGTTCTTCCAAAAAATGTTTGAAAATTTTGACTCGTGCCGAACGTAGCCGCTTATATTGCTCAAAACAAAAAGTTCCAGTTCTGCAGTTGCAATTCGAGTATTATCTGTTCGTTTCAGTATTTTTTTAAAGATTAAAATTTAAAACCGATTAGTAGATATTTCTTCTCAGATTATGAACGAGAAAGTTTTAAACGGAGAAAAGAGCAATCGAGCTGGGAAATCTGGGCACCCTGCGCGAAGAACTCCGATTCAAGAAAAGATATCTGTGCAGTTTTCAAAAAACTAGGGACGTATAAAAAAGACAAGACAAAACTATTATATATCACTAACTGAGAAAATCCATTTTCATCATACATAATTTAAATTCAATTTAAAAGTTGTTTATCACCTGAGACTAGCGAAAAAACCAAGAAGCAACATCTTTCTATAATAGCAAAAACAGAATGACGCCAAAACTAAGTGTACGAAAAGGTGAGGAGTTTCTAACTCCATGAAACAATAATTGCTAACGTTTTATTCCTGCTCCTATGATGAAATATGTTAATTCTTTCATCAAGTAGTTTAAGAATGGATATGTGAGCGGAAGGCGGAAACGAGGAAAAAACGGAAAGTTAGTTAAGCGAGCAGACTAATTTTCGCTGACCGAAATATTGATTTCACGATTTCGACCATCTTATCCAAATATTTGCATAAGACTCGACTCGTATACTCGGCGAACAAGGAAATTGGGAGTGAGGAGCGACCAAGTACAACATAGTTTTTGACGCGCACGCAAAAGAACGTAGGCAGAAGCCCGGAGAGCTGGGAGCCAATGAGAGGCGAAATGTGACATATTTCGGTCGAAAGCAAGAAAAAGGGAAAGAAGACGTCCGTCAGGAGGCGACGGAAAACAAAATATATAGACTAGCCAACGAAGCGAAGGCTTCTAGTGTCTAACGAAATAGGAGGGCCACAAGAAACATTTTAGTGGTTTGCTCACTGACTGCTTATCTTAGAAAACATGTATTTCTGGCCTTCTATTCTTTCTTTTTGAATGAGAGAAAATGAGCTAAGAGTATAGTAAGATTTTGAGTTGAAAAACTAGTGATGTTGAAAATGTTTCGTCTTTTCTAGAAAACAGAAAGTAGAAGAATGAAATAGATGCTTGGTAGTGGTGGTTTCCTCGTCTTTTTCTCTGCAGCTCGTTTCGTTTTGGTCGTATCTCATAAAAATCATGGTCTTCCCGATTTGTTTGCCTTTCATTTTGTTTCTTTCTCTATCCATTCCGTTGAATCGTTCTTTCCTACTCTTCTTCTCAGTTCCTCACAGCGCTGTTTTTATTCGACTTTATTTTTCAGGGTAACCCATCCAAAATGGTTAAAGCCAGAAAGGAAGGAAAAGTCAGCAAAAAGCTGAAGCAGAAACCGGACTATGGGCCGGTCAAAAACAGACATACGTTCCGTGGTTCAAATCACTCCATGAATCCAGGTAGTCCATGAACGAGTGATTGAGTAATCTGCTGCTTTCAGATCGTAAGGCCGATTCGAAAGATAAAAGTCAACGATCGAAGGCTACAATCAATCGTCTTCGCATGTACAAGAGTTTTAAACCAATCAGGTAAAAATAACTTATTTTTCGATGTCAAGCTCATATTTTCCCATTTTACTGTTTTAGAGACTCGAAGGGAAAAATTGTGAAAGCCGCTCCATTTCAAGATACACTGGCCTCTGGAACTCAAGCTAGAATTGAACCAAATCGAAAATGGTTCGGTAAGAACTTTTGTTTTGATTTACTACAATACAACTTGATTATATAGGTAATACAAGAATTATCGGACAAGAACAACTTCAAAAGTTTCAAGCCAATTTGGGTAAAGTTCTGAATGATCCTTTCCAAGTAGTCATGAAACAAACTAAATTACCGATCAGTCTTCTTCAAGAAAAAGCTAAGGTTCGTTAGAATCATAAATCTAGATTACACTTCGAGTATTTTCAGACGCAACGTGTGCATGTGACAGAAACGGAGAGCTTTGAATATACGTTTGGAAAGAAATCATTAAGAAAGAAGGCAAAGTTGACTGATGCTACTCTCGAGGTAGGTCAAGTTTTAATAGTTAGTAAGTAGAAAAAACGTGTTTAAGGAAATGACAAAGAGTGCAGAAGACCGTGAAGTCAAGTACGAGCCAGAGTTAGATTTAAGCAGAGAGAAAGAGCTTGGAGACCGCCCGGAAAATCAAAATCCACTCTTTCGTGCTGGACAAAGTAACAGAGTATGGGGAGAACTTTATAAAGTTATTGACTCATCTGATGTTGTCGTTCAAGTTGTTGATGCTAGAGATCCAATGGTGAGTCTTCATAAAAGTTTGTTAGTAAAACAAAAGTAGGATGTAAAAAACAAAAAGTTTTCGGTCGCTCGCTGCCAACAAAGGCGAATTCTCGAGAAAAAGCACATAACGTCCGTTCACTACTTTTCGCAGTTTTTCCGCTTGTTCTTCTACTCCACTCTTTATTTTTTCTGTCTGCTCGCTCAACAAGAACACGAAAGTGAGCGAAAAAACAAAATAGGAGAACAACCTTTTATTCTGATTAATTCAGAAGATTCATCGTTGTGATTTTTTGTTACCGACATATCGCTTCAAGAAAAATTATATTGAGAGAAATGTAAACATACGAAAATGCGTCTGTTAAAAATTTTATTACCTTCGCATTGTGAAATTTGGTTGCTACTATCGGAAAACGTTGCATTTACAGGCTATTAAAATTGTTTGAAATTAATTTCAGCTATCTTGTCCAAAGAAGTAGACACATATCAATCTTTTAGGGTACCCGTTGCCGTCACGTTGAAGAGTTTTTGAGAAAAGAAAAGCCTCATAAACACCTTGTTACCGTTATCAACAAGGTTGACCTGGTTCCAACATGGGTTACGGTAAGTTCAGCAAAGTTACATAATGAACTTTTTTCTTTTTTCAAAATTGCCTTTTTTAGAGAAAATGGATTGGAGAGCTTTCGAAAGAAATGCCAACAATCGCATTCCACGCTTCGATCAATAACTCTTTTGGAAAGGGAGCTGTTATCAATCTTCTCCGTCAATTTGCTAAGCTTCATCCCGATCGTCCTCAAATCAGTGTAGGATTTATTGGATATCCAAATGTTGGAAAGTCTTCACTCGTCAATACTCTTCGCAAGAAGAAAGTATGTAAAACTGCCCCAATTGCGGGAGAAACTAAAGTTTGGCAATACGTGATGCTTATGCGAAGAATCTATCTGATTGACTCTCCTGGAGTTGTTTATCCACAAGGTGACTCAGAAACACAGATTATTCTGAAAGGAGTCGTTCGTGTCGAAAATGTGAAGGATCCTGAAAACCACATTCAAGGGGTACTTGATCGTTGCAAGCCTGAACATCTCCGTCGTCAATACGGCATCCCAGAGTTTACGGGAGTAGACGATTTTCTTACCAAAATTGCTATCAAGCAAGGACGACTTCTGAAAGGAGGAGATCCAGACATTATTGCCATCGCAAAAGTTGTTTTGAATGAATTCCAAAGAGGAAAACTTCCATATTTCGTCCCTCCGCCTGGATGTGAAGAAAGAGCGAAGAAGGATTATGAACAGGCTCCAATCAATGAGATGTGTGCCGATGATGATGAACAACTTCCACCAGATGCACAGCTTGAACTTGACGATATTGCCAGAGTAATAACCTAAAAATGAAATAGTTAATTAATTCAGTTTTGTTTCAGCATGGAGGGCCAGATGAAGAAGGAGACAACGACGACGACGATGAAGCTATCGACGATGAAGAACAAGAGGAGCTGACAGAAATCGGATCAACATGCTCTGGTCTCACTGATCTCTCTGGAATCAGTGATTTGGCTGGAGATTTATCAGACAGTGAGGAGGTTGAAGAGCCAAATAAAAGCGATACTACTGATAAGAAGAAAAACACAGAAATCAGTAGTGTCAGAACCCGTGGAAAGAGAGGAGGAAAAAAAGCGAATAAAGCTAAACTGTCTGGAAAAACAATCGTTCAAGCGGCATCTGAGAAGAAAGATAAGGTGAGCTGTGTGTGTGTCTGAGAATAAGTGCAATGCCGTTTTCAGAGCGTTGTCGATTTCGCAAAGCCAGGAGCTCAGAAGTCCAACATGTGGAGAAAGAAGTTAGAAAAAAGACGAAAAGTCAAGCATCAAAAGTAAATCCGACAAGATTTTTTGTCACTTCTTATTGTTAATTCCATTTATTGTTAATTTTTTTCCAATTGTTGACTTTTTTCGTATTGAAGCTTCGAGTTTTTGTTAAAATACTGTTAAATCTGAACTTCTGTTACTCTTAATGAAGGATGAACTGTTACTTTTCAACTACCAGTCTGCTTTGGTTTCACTACCGAAATGTATTATTCAGTGATTATTAGATTTCATAAGTAATACTAACAATTACAGAGTAACTAGGAATCCTAAAGAAGAACCAAGTTAGAACCGCTTCGTTTTAATTCTTGTATACTTATTCGTTTCATTTTATTCACATCAGAGATGGCAGTTCCGTCCAGGAGAATGCCAGATGATCCAACTATGGCTTGTGAAGGTAAGACGACCGATAATTTTTCTTTTAATCTCATATGAATATGTAAAACTTTGAATATTGTTCGAAGAGTTCTGGTTTCAGATCTAAAATTCTTCGAAAAACGGCTGACCGAAGTGATCACATACATGGGACCGTCATCCACTCGATGGAGAGGTAAATAGTTTTCATTTTCATATTATTAACGCCTTTCCACAGTTTTAGTTACAATTGTCATTTTCGCTGTAATCATTGGAGTCACAGCGTCGAAGTACTTGGCTAGTGAGGTACTTTCCGGTTTCTATTTTTCTTTTTTAGAAACTATTTTTAGAAATGGGAGTATTTTCAAGTTCCAATCATCGATATGCTCATTTCCACTCATCTTGATTTCACGCTTTGCGTTGTCGTTGGTCTGTTACTGTTTGGAGTTCTCGGTGTTCATAGGCGAATTGTAGCGCCAACGATGTGAGTATTCTTGAAAATCGACTTTCAATAACTCTATTTTTCAGTATCGCTCGAAGATGTCGGGAGGCTCTGTCGCCCTTCAGTTTGAGTTGTGACCATAATGGAAAACTAATCGTTAGGCCAGCAGTCCGCTCTACAAACCCATAATTTTTATCAAACCCGAGTCCCTTTCAAATTTGATTCCTACTTCCTCCGTTCATCTCTTCTGATTTATGTGTAAAAATGGTGATTTATTGTATTTATTGTCAATCCGTTTCTCACCTCTCGAGATACACACATTATACTTTGTGTTCGCATAGTTTTAAACGAATTCATTTTATAAATCTAAACAGATTAATGAAAATATCTAGTCATCATCCCGAACTGTGAATGTGCTTCTTTCCATTTTCGATGCCATTATTACTGTCACCGCTGACTTCATCTGACTATTA
Source organism: Caenorhabditis tropicalis (assembly GCA_016735795.1). Lineage (NCBI taxonomy): Eukaryota > Metazoa > Nematoda > Chromadorea > Rhabditida > Rhabditidae > Caenorhabditis > Caenorhabditis tropicalis. Next base: position 5,046,129 of record CM028614.1, on the reverse strand, counting down.
CCAATAGATGGTTTTGGGAAACAACCACATAAAAATGTGTCGAAAAGTTCTCGTCGAGTGCTTTTGATTCCAAGAATTGAGGAAAGAGGCATTAGGAATGGTCCCAAGAAAGTGAGAGCATACCACGTGGAACCGAATGAACTGGGCATTGGGATACCTGAAAAGGGAAATTGAAGTTTCGTTTTCTCAAAGACTTTCTCACCAAAATAGAATTCGAATGAAAGTAATAAAAGAGGTAATGAAACAAGAACAGGAATAACTGATTGAATGAGAAGACTTTGAGTGAGTTGAACTCGTTTCGATTGAACATCTGAAACGAAAAAAGAATGAATGGAAAATGAAACTGAAATCACTTTTGCTCTCACTTTCAAAGTGTTTCACGAAACGAAGAATCACACAATTGACGATGATTGCAACAAAATTGAAAAGCAATGTGGAGAAAATCTGAAAACTCAGTTGATTCATCATTTCATTGAATACTGAAAATACGAAACTCACTCGAACAAGTTCCATTCCATTACTGAATCGTAATGTAAAACAAACATCATTCTTGTTATTTTGACCGAATGGATAATTGAGAAAAGCATAAATGATCTGAAAATGAATGGAATGAACAGCAGAAGAATAGGATCAACACTCACAAAAATGAGAGTAACTACAGAATGAATATTGATGACAAATGAAGGAGACGGATGTCCTTTTAGAACAACAGTTCTATATCGATACAGCGAAACTGCCTGAATAAGATATGGAAAGTTCGGAAAAAATGTATGGATTTACTTACAAATGGTAAAACTTGATAAGCAGATGTAGTGGAACTACAGAAGTTTTTGAGAAAAGAACAAATGAAAACAGAATAAACAGGCTGATGACCAGACTGTAAATTGATGACCATCCATGCTTGAAATAATAAAAGAGGAATGTTAAGAAGAAATGAACCGACTGTCACAAACACAATTGTACTCTGGAATGAATAGAATATTCTGAAGAACACGAAGAGTATTTTCACCTTCAACGACATCCAAATCGCTTTTTTCAACCTCACGAAAATCACAAGAAACGTGCTTAAAAGCCACGAGGTCGCATTCAATATGAATTCTACAGTAATCCGGTCCCGATATGACATTGGGGTTACGGTAAGATCAGAGAGACTGTAGTTGGCAGGTGGGAGGGAATTATAGAAATCTAAAGGAGGAGGAGAAGAAGAAGTGGAATCGATTGGAGACGTAGTCGAATTGTCCATTATTCTGAAGTATTCATATAATTTTTTTTCTTTTTTCTTTTTAAAGATGCGAATTCATTCAGAGAACAATATTTGGTTGGGGCTTAAATCGAATGAATTCAGTGGAGTCTCTGAATGAAAATTAGATTTTCATCGCAATGAAAACATGAATCACAAGGCTTCCTGGTGGATTCAATCAGTCGATCGACAACTCATAGTTCTTTGCTTTTTGATTCGAAAGATCTTGTTGCGAAGGAATTGGAAGGAAGTGCACGTAAGAAACACGGGAACCTGACCATTTAATTGAATTTTCGGAAGAAATTAGAATGTATGTTTGGTCGCGACTTCAAAAACACAAAAAAAGAATCAAAGGACTCATTTCTATTTCCAGAAAAAACAAAAAAAAGATGGATAAGTGATGTAGGGTGTTTGATGCGATAAACGCTTATTTCTGATGACGGAATCAGAGTAATTTAATACAAAAGAGAGAGAGAGAGAGAGAGAGAGAGAGAGAGAGAGAGATCCAAAAGATATTCTTCGAATGATTATATTCTCGTTTATAAATAATTCTTGCTTCCATACTTGAATGATTTCAGTCACCTGGTTGAAACTTTCAATCTTTCACCGTTTCAGAAAAAGAAAAACGAAGCTCAAACTACAAGTAACATCAGAAATACTTCCGTAAGTCACAGTTCGTTGAAGTTCATTTGAAATCATGCAAAAAGAAAAAATGTGATCGACAGAATGTATAAAAAGAAATAGAAGAGCAGATCTGTTAATTTGAAGTCAAGTTTACAATAACAGACGATTTGTGTGAAGAGGAATGAGAATGTTCTTATGACGTCACAGGTATATGATCAATTAGTGAATCGGATCGGACCTTTTTCTATGAAATAAGGGGAAATAATACTTATATTTCTAGATTTCACTATATAATATTGTCTGACATTTCTCTTCAGAGCTGTTAGACGAGAATCTCAGACCAGGTGCACCCGGAAAACAACAAATGTCTCTTTCAACTAATATTCAGTAGGCGGTTGTTAATACGAGAGAAATCTAATTTGACCGCTACTTACCTTTGCGATATACAACAGATTTCAATTTTGGAAGTAGATTATGACACATAAATTGATTGAATTCGTATTTTGAAAGAAAGAAATCTTTGAATAATGTTGCCAGTTGTTTTCATTTATCTTCTGAGATTTGATAGAATTTCTGATTGGTAGTTTCTCTGATTCTAATTTACTTTGTTCCAAAACAACACTACTTTTTGATATTCATTTACTAAATCAGTGATTCCACAGTTCTCTTCTTCATTTAATTCGACTATTCGAGCCACCAAGAAAACGAATCAGACGAAGTATCATCTGGATTGATTTCAAACATTGCAGAAAACTGAAATAAATTATTCATAAATCCAGTCGAACAAATCGAAATTTACCTTGTAGAACATGACTAATTGATTAAGAGAATAATGTTTTCTGACATTTGGATATCCACAATCGACAAAATATTTGTGATCAGCAGTGAGACGAATCGAATAGTGACGATTCTTTTTTGTTGTCGTACGGTAGACAAGCATCAATGGAAGACGATCAGTCAGAGAATCGAGAGAATTGGAAGTGAAAAGATGATAAAGAGCAAACTCTCCACGATTTGTCAATCGATTTTCAGCATCAGAAAGAGTTTGAATTCCGATGTAAGCAGAAGAAGATTCTCTATTTCTGAGAGGAAATGGAAAGTTAGAAATAGAAAAGAGAAAAAGAGAATTACTTGAAATCATTTTGAGTGATGATTGAAATTTCATTCGGTGGAGGAGGAATCGGAGAAAATTGGATCGGAATTGGTTCTTCAGTAAGTGGTTCTTTACTGAAAATTTCAATTCATTTTCAATCTGAATCATTCGAAGAAAATACCTTGTTGAACCGATTGAAACATAAGATTGGTTATCATCAACCAACACATTCGACTTCTTTTTCCTCTTTCCTTTCTCATTTTTCACTTTTTTCGACTTCTCATTCATCATCATTAAACCATTCAAACTCATTAATTCTGGTTTTCCACGTGGTTCCAATCTCTGCTCATCGACTATTTTTGTCAATTTCTCATTTAATTTCGAAGCATTTTCGTTTTTAGATGATTCCAAATAAACATATTGATTGTCATCTGTATTCAATAAATCATGTTTTCCATAAATACAGTTCCCTCCATGAACACAACATAAACCTTTGCAATTTGACTTCTTTTTATTCTGAATGATAACGATTTGAACTCTTTTTAAATATCAAGAGAAATACACTTACAAGTGGCTCATAAATCGTATTATATGGGGTTTTGGTTGTTTCATTATCCATTTCAGATGCGCCCACCTTTTCTTTCAAATTTGTGAAAATGAATTGAAATTTCATTTCATTTTTCCCATTTATCTAATTTGAATAAAAGTTCACGTTCACTTAAAAGTTTAAAATGCATGTTCTATTTCATTTTTAAATTATTCACTCTATTCTCTTTTTTACTTTTCGGAGGAAAAAAAAACAAAAAAGGTGGTTTTGCCCCGGGCGGGATTCGAACCCGCGATTGGTTTAACCCAATGAGATCATAAGTCCCACGCCTTCGACCACTCGGCCACCGGGGCACACATTCTGAAAAATGTGCAACTGTGGGAAGACATTACGGATTGAGCTGGGTCAGATGGGTAATCGAGTATGCAGATTACGTTGGAACATAGAAAACATCAAAACGAAAAAAAGTAACGATTTTTGAATTGAAATATCCTTTCATTCGATCGCACTCATATTGTCACTCGATTCAACGAACAAGTAAAAAGTGTTGCAAGTGTTCTCAATGAAATATCTCAAAAAAAAACATTTATCACGAGAGGAGTGACTAATTTTAAAATGAAACTTCTCTCTCACTTAAACAATTAAGATCTATCCAGTTGCAGTTTAATAAAAACATTTTACTTGGTGACGAATGGAAACGACTGTTTTGACTCGTTTACCTGAAACTTATGAATCGATGCATTGCGAAAAAATTCTTTTTTTTTCATTATTCTGAAAAATTAACATTTCCAACGTAATCTTCATACTCGATTACCCCTCTGACCCATTTTCTAGCTCAATCCGTAATGTCTTCCCACAGTTGCACATTTTTCAGAATGTGTGCCCCGGTGGCCGAGTGGTCGAAGGCGTGGGACTTATGATCTCATTGGGTTAAACCAATCGCGGGTTCGAATCCCGCCCGGGGCAAAACCACCTTTTTTTCTTTTTTTTCCTCCGAAAAGTAAAAAAGAGAATAGAAACCATTTTTTTGTTTAAGAAAAATTGTATTGGATTCAGAGAAAAATCATGCAAGATTCTGTTTCTAAAACCATTTTTGTAGAAGGAACCAGCATAACACGTGTTTTGAGTGATGAATAAAAAGCTGCTAACCATGTTTACCTTCTTCTTTTTTCTCTTTTTCCTATCCGCTATCCATTTCCTTTTTTCCTTGGAAGCCATTTCGTTTTCCCTAATTACCCCAATGGGGGCTCACTTCTCTTCTTTTTTCTCCCTACATACATACATTTTCTTTCTTTGTTTTTTCCATCGTGTTCTGCTATATTCATTTGTGTCAAGTGATTCTGTAGTTCAGAAGCAGATGTTTTAAGAAATTCCTCAAAAATTCAAAACGAGGAAAAGAGTTTGAAGTCTCCAAAAAATGGATTATTTGTAGACTTGCCCTAATTCGAATTAGTTGAAATGATGAAGGTATTCACTCTCCATTTCCTTGGTTTTGATTCTCGATCATTCAGAATTTCGTGTGGTTTTCAGTGAATATAAAATGAAAAAAGAAACGAATTTGAAATTCTGAAAAATCGAAAGAAAACTGGAGAAGATTCAGTCAATTCTTGGTCTCTACATCTTTTTTCAAACACAATTTTATCTTCTAAAAGTATTTTTGTTTCAATTGAACACGTGTGATCTTCCTTCTCTTGAATTCATTTCAATTTTATTTTCTTTAATGATTGACATACGTATCCATTGATACAAAAGAAAGAATTCAGAGTTCACATACTTCTTTTCCAATTGAAAACTCTCTGTGCTGATGGAATCCTTCGAATAAACTTTACTTCCGAATAGAAGAATTCTTTTTTTCAATAAGAGTTTCTATTTTCTCATTTCAAGAGATATGAAAATGAAGAAAAGTGTTCAGTTTCTTCGTCTCGTCTATCATTTTTTGTGCGAATTGCTCCCTTGGGAACGACAAAATTTGAAACTAACTATAGGCGTTTCTTTCGAAACTTCCTGATACCCGTTTCTCCGAAAAGAAGGAGACTCTACCCAGTATCTGGAATTCATTTTCTTCTGATTTATGACCAATTTTACGGTTATATCAATCAATCAATCAATCAGATTTTATGAATAATTCTGAATTCTCGGAATATCTCAAACTCCAATGCTTTCACATCAAATCAGTAAACATCGAAACTAAAAATCTTTATTTTCATTTTCTCATTTTACCTTTTGTTTTGCCCTTGCTTCTAGCTACAGTACCCTCCGAAAACCTCTATTTTTGTTTCACTGAACTCATGATGAACTCATTATTTCTCTTCAACAAAAATTGCGTTTTCTCATTATGTTCTCTCTTTTTTTCCCTTTTTCAAAACTCGTTCAGTTCATCATTTTGTGTTCTATGAGTTCTTCTTCTTCTTTTTGGGACACCCTACAACTTCTGTTTATGATTCTCTTTCTCTCCAAATTGAAATGCTTTCCCTACAAGAGTACACTTTTCGTTTGGAAAAAAAGTGACGGTGTGGGGGGAAAGAAGCCGTAGAATTGCATGGATAAAAAGAAGAAATTCAAAAGTTCCTATTTCATTTTCAGTTTCGAACACTCTCGTTTCGTCACTTTCATACTCTTCTTTTTTTCAGAAAATGAGCGCTTCCGAAGAGAATCAATTCATTGGAAATGCTGGAACTCTGAAGAATAACAAAGAAGGTAAACTATTATTTTCTCTTTCCAAAATCTTTTTTTATTTTTCAGAACTTCGTCTTCATCTGTCAAGTGAAAGTGACGATTCATTCAGCAATCGAAATGTCATTCGTCGTGCAAAGCTCATGAATAGTTCTCATTTCGTTTGTATTGTGATGACTGCCACTCTTCTCGTCACTGTCTGCGGAATCGTTTTGCTTGTTCAGATAATCGAACGTTCTCGTCAATAAATGATTTTTTTAAAAATAGTTTTCTCTAAAAATCGGAGTTTCAATGAGAAAAAGAAAAGGTCAGATTCAGAAGTTGTAAACAATTGAACTTCAAAAAAGGAGTGTCGCTAAAAATAAATGAAAACTTACGTGACCACTGAACTTCAAACGTTTTCATTTTCCACGGAACTCTATATAAAATCATTTCGAATAAATATAATTCAAAATGAAATTGATCGTTTTCCTTCTGCTTCCAGTCATTGGTTAGTCAAAAGAAATACTATTCTATTCGTATCAAAAACCTTTCAGTTATGGCGAAATCGAGCAACACATCAACAACCCATGATACAAAATGTTTCAAAGATCTTATTGTTTTGGTATTTCATTTATTCAAAAAATATTGATTGTCTCAGAATAATATTGGCACCGAAATGACATTATTTTATTTGACTGCTGGCTGTAATATTCTCCTTCTCATATTAAATATCACCATATTCTACGCAGTTCTTGGATACGTACGTGTCCATTTAATTGGTTTTTCTAGTCTGGAAATTATAAATTTCAGATGAAGCCAACAATTTCGGAAATTCGAAAGCAGACATTCATCATTATGGATAACATTCTTGTTTCCTACATTCCATCTGTAATTCCAAATTGATTTCTCGAAACTTCATAGAGTTTTTTTCAGAAAATTCGTAAGATGCTCAGTTGTAATCCAGAAGTTAAATTAGGCGAAGAGAAACATTCAAACGGGAAGAAAAGTAAACCTCCAAAAGGAACACCTGCTTCAAAGAATTCGAAAGAAAAGTCTGGATCCGGAAGCGAATAGAATGAAAAGAATTTATATTCTTCGAGCAGTATTATATAATCACAACAAATAATAACTCGTAACAGTTTCTGAATAATTAAATATGAACAAAAAAAAGAAGAAAAAAGACCTAAAGTGGTCAAAGCGTCACGTCGTTTCGGGAATTTATTTCACTGCTTGGCTCTTCCTGAAATCAGAATTTTTCTTCTTCAATAGAAAAATTATCTTGGAGAAACAAAATGAAACAAATGTTCGGAGAATTAAAAAAGAAAGTTCAACTCACCAATTCCCTCAAAATATACGAACTCGTCTCCGCAATCGTCGATAATCGTTTCAATGCGTGATCACTTCCAGACCGTGTTTCATCCGATGTTCCCTTCAAATTCTCTTTTCTTTATCTCTAAAGAAAAGATTTTCTCTCCTACCTGTTCCATTTTATCATACATCGAAGCTCTCGTATCCTCATCTTCTTCTTCAATTCCATCCGTCACCCATGCCATTCCTTTCCAAACCTGAAAAGATTGATTTGAAATCGAAACGATTGTTCATCAAATGTTACCTGATGCATAATATGAACAGCAGGAGCTAACATAGCTACAGTAGCCCTTGATTCTTGTCTCACTGTTAATCGTGTTCCATCTTCTGAAGTTGCCATACTCTGTGCCGCGTGCCTCTGCATTTGTGCCCTCAATCCTGTCATTTTTGGACTTGAAGTTCCATCTGGATGTACTGGATACATTTCTTGCATGTAGTCCTGAAAACAGATTGAATTCTTCGAACTTTTTATGGTTTCCGTCTTACTCACATGTAATAAAAGACAGAAATTTGTATACCACATGGGATTTGCACATGCTCCTGGATTGGCTATACATAGAGCACAGGCGAGCATAGTTCCTGGGAAATGAAAATGAAAAAGAGTTCAAGATGGTTGAAAGAACTCACCTACTATACATAATAACACGATATAAAGTCCAAAATTGTACATTTCAAGGTCAATTATAGCCATTGTGATACAAGAACACATAATTACAAATAGTATCATGATGGCTAGACACGCGTAGAACATCTGAAGAAATGGAATTGATAGGAAGAAGAGAGAGAAAGAGAGAGAGATTAGTGGATGAATTCAGGGAAAAGGAAATAGGATGTTTGATCACTTTTTATCTATTTATGAAGAGTATTAATATGAGATTTATTTGAGATTGTCTCAAATATTGATCTAATTCTGTTTTAAAAGAAGAATGGTGTTTGAAGTCTCAAGTCAGATTTCATTTCTATTTTTTCACTTCAAAAAGTAGAATTTGAACGGGAAACCATTTTTAAAACATAAAAACGATGTTTCTGATTGAAATACGAAAATTTGAAGTATACCTGTTCAGGGAACATTTCAACCTAATTGAAGTAACTGAATACAGCTGTTTCGTTTATCTCTTGACTGAGCGAATGTGATTTTTCAGTTTTTCTTTTTTAGGGAATCAGATTCTATCTTCTAGTACAAACAGACGGAAATTGGAGAGGAATTTGTAAATGAGCTCAGCTCCCTTATTCTCAATTTTCATTCTTTTTTTCTGTTCTTATTGCCACCCATATAATGTTCTTTTTGACGAATTAATTCAGAAGAAAACGAACGAATTGAAAACAATATTTTGTAATAATTAAAACGGAACGTCTCGTCTTCAGAGGAAATAAAAAGAGAGGATAGAAGAAAAAACGGTTCGGTTTTCAGTGTTTTGAATGCAATTCGATGCGATATTCTGGCAACTTTCACAGAAGATGTGACTAATTAGGCATAGATTCAGTTGAAAAGAAGAAGAAGAAGAAGAGAAGAAGATTCTATGAATAGAGTGACTGATTTGTGAATCGAAAGGAAGGAAACACGAGGAAAAAGATGGAGAAGTACTGCAAGAAGAGGGCATTTTGAGAGGTAATTGGCAGAGCAATCAACATGTGAGAGCCCTGCATCACAAACTTTTCTTCTTGATTCTAATGAACTGAATACGTATATGTACATATAAATGAATGAAAGGGATGGAATTCAATCGAAACTGGATCAGTTCGATTGTTTTTTCTGTAACAGAAACCCAAATGTCAACATTATGTCAAACTGTTCGAGAGATATTCAGCTGATTTGATTTCTCAAAAAGAAATTGAAAAAGATGTTTGAAAACAAGTCTACGAGAACTCTACGGATAGAATGAAACGAAATTAATTTCATTTTTAATGTAAACTTTGAACTTTTACATTTGAATGGAACAAAATGAGGAGTTTCTTGTGAAATGACACTTATTTTCATTGAAAATGATTTTTTTTTAAGTTAGAAAGTAAAAGTTAGAAAAAAGAATCCGGAGTGTCGGAAGATGCTCAGATGAACGACAAACGGATGGAACGGATAGTTGTTTATTAAACAACTATTGTTCTTTCTCTCTCTCTCTCTCTCTCTCTCTCTCTCTCTCTCTCTCTCTTTCTCTTTATTTTTTTCAAAAGAATTCACTTGTCTCAAACATCGAGTTCCTTGAAAAGAACAAAAAGAACAAGAATGAAATGAGAAAAGAATAACGGAACGTTTGAAATATTCATTTATTCAGTCAACAATTCCAAAATCTATTCACGTGCAATTTCAAATAAAACTCCAGAAATCTATTCTGCATCTTCTCTCAAAAAAACAAGAACACTACATTTGTATTTATATACTTTTTCCTTTCCAGTTCAATTCTGTTAAATATTTCAACAATTCATTAATAAAACACATTTTCATCCTTTTTTCCGCTTTTCAAACACATAAAATGTTCCTATTTTATTAGAAAAACGGCTAGTTTCGTAGGATGAAACAAGAGAAAAACGAACATTTGAAAGGGGATTTGGGAAGAGATTATGATAAAAAAGGAAGAGAATCTTACCACTTCATCATACAACATTTCTTCTTCTTCTTCTTTCAGAAATATATATTCGAATAGTTTCTTTTTAGATGTTGAGTCGAAATACCCGGATGACTGAAAGGCCAAAGGGAAACTATTTACGAGTGGAAACAATAGAAGAAAGAGGCTAATTTAAGGTGCAGCTTCTAGATGAATGGGCACCGATAAATGGGAAAAACTGGAAGAAAAAAGAAGAAGAAAAGGGGTGAAATGTAAGTGGGAAATGGGAAGAAATAGATGAAATGATCTCGAGGGTATACTTAAAAACAAAATGAACTGAATACCTTTTATGTCTATGCACTTGCTCTAATTGACCCATTTTTGGAGTTTTCGAGATTCAAAACCGACTGAATTGTGGTATTCAAAAATAGATTCACTGATCCTCGTAAGAGAATTCACTTGATTTTCAATGATATGTGACCTGTAGTAACCTTTTAGTTATGAAAAAATAAAATATTTTTATTTTAAGTTTAAGTTTTACTTTGAACATTAAAGGAAATGTGTTTTTGATTGTTTCCGAACAAATTTTCATCTAATCATAGAGCCTGAACTCGCCATTCACTGATTCAATTTTCCTTTTTTTAACACGGAATGACGTTTCAAAAGTCTAGAAGTTAGTCAGAAACTAATCCGAAAATAGGAAACAGTTGTATTACTTTCAATATCAAATTAGTCTAATCTTCTGAATGAAGCGCCATTTTCTGACTCATTTTCTTCAAAAAAGTTTGTTCCGGAACACAAAAATGGAGCAATTTGTTTCCTAGAATCGACACAAAAAACGAAACAAAAAGTCATTTTTTTCTGGTCATTTTCAGAGCCAAAGTATGTGCAGACTCAAATTAAACGAAGAAGAAACGAAGAAAAAGAAGTTAAGAGACTTCTTCCTCAATGAAGTCTGTGTGAAAAGAAACACGTAATTGCTTAGAAAAACTTGACAGAGGACATTCGTTTTGACCAGTCTTTCGGGGGCAAAAAAAGAGAAATGTCACAAATATAAATAGGAGAGAAAATAGAAAACGAGAAGGAGAAGGAGGTGAATATTTACGAGATTTGAGATTAGTGATCCAACTTGTTTTCGCATGAAATTAGTATTCCAAGAGAGGTCACTTGACATCAAATAATTAAGCTTTAGTCTAGTTTTTATAGGTGATGATGGAATCAAAAAAGATAAAAAAGAAGTGATTATTCAGATGTCATCTGTTGATATGACCAGAGTTTATTTGATTGAGTGAGTAGACTCTTTGGTATAAAATGAGAGATCTATACTGTGGCTCATGACTCTTGTTAAACAGATTTCCAACGAGATTACTGTTCTGAAAGCGCTGCAGATCATGGAAAACATTGCTGACTCGCTACGAATGAATCATAATAGTACTGCTCATCAAACAAAAACCATTCAAAATGAAACTATTCAACAACAAAATGATTCGAATTCTACATTTTCCAGAAAGAAACGAAAGTCATTTCAAATGAAATGGGAATCCTATAAATATCAGAAAAGAAGCGAATCGATAAAGAAACGAGGAGGATGAGCTTTGCAAGTGATGCTCTCTCTCTCTCCTCGATTTTGTCTCGTTGAGCCTCCAACTTTTGATTCATTCAAATCAAAAACGATTAAGCAGTCAAGGGCAATCTGGATTATAGATAAATGAGAGTTGAGAGAAAATGGGAAAAGAAACTAGTCGAAGAAGGAAGAGAAGGAGGAGGTGAGTCTCGGAATGATGAAGAAGAAGGAGGAGGAGCAAGAAGACTGAAAAAAGAATAAAAATAAGAGAGAATGTTTAATCGGGCTAATAAAAGAAAGGAAAGAGAGAGAGAGAGAGAGAGAGAGAGAGAAGTGTGAATACTCATAATCAGTTGCTCACACCTTCTTTCGGATTATATATCCATTCTTTTTTCTTCCATTCATAAATGAATATTTTCGGATTTTTCTATTCTCTCTCTCAGTTTTTAGTGCCTCCATTCAGAAAAATAGTATCTTCTGAGCTATTCTTTTTCAAAAAACCGAAGAAGCACTTACCATTTTGAATGAATCCGTTGAATGAAGAAGATGTTCTCACGATATTCTTATTCTATTGACGACGACTTTTTTTATTTTTCTTTCCCTGGTCTCTGAATTATTATTTTTATATTAACTTTCAGATAAAGACTTCCAAATAAAATATAAAAGTTGTGAGTTATATGTACAATACGTTATTCTAGGAAATCGAAAATCGAAAAAAGAAAAGCAAAGAACTGTTCGAGTTCAAACTGAAATCTGTTCATTTCTGAACCAAAGAATGAAGAAAAGGGGCGTGGTCATGAGTGGAAATCTACTGTTTTTTAGTCTATTTGAAAATTGATTAAAAACCAAAAAATGAAATATGAAAAAGCAATTTTTGAATTTTTATTTTCAGAATTCAATTAACGAGAAAACGAAAAAACAAATCTAGGATAACATTTAATGCGTTTTCACTGTACGAATATCGAAAAAATTGAATGTTTTCGGATTAATTGTTTTTCGAAAAAGTCGGAAACGATACTATAGAGAAGGAAAGAAGGGGAGAGGACGGAGAATGAATAGTCTAGAAAAGTCTTGAAAAATGAAATTTCAATTTCTTAACTTAAACATAGAAAATGTTCTCGTTAATGTCATATCAGAGCTGCACCATCCAACAGATAGGATTCATTCGGTCCAAAAAAAGTGAAAAAAAAAGAAAAATGAACATTGAAATGAGATTTGAAACATTAAAATGAAGTGTATAGATTCCCTCCGCCAGTGTCTTCTTCTCATAAATATTCATAATTTAGCCTACGTCTCGAAGTAATAATTGAACGCTCCGTGCAGAAAAATTCTGACTTTTCGGAAAAAAAGAGGACAATTGATGTTGGATGAGGGAAAAAAGAGAAAAACCATTATTAGAGACTCTTTTAGTTCTTTTAGTACATTGAGAGATATCCGGAACGGAAATTGTTGTCTTCTATTCTTTCTTCTTTGTTGATTCGAATTGTCAGAGAAAGAGATGAGTGACTGACGTTTGGATGAAGGAATTTTTTCAAACAATTGCGTTTTTGGTCTCACAAAAACAACAAAAATATACATGATGAAGAGAAGAAAATAGGAAGAGAAGAAGAAGAAGAGGAAGAGGTCCCTTCTGATGACACGCAATTGTTCCGACGCCTACTTCAAATGAGTTTCGAGAGGATCGATGAATGAAAAACATGCAAAAGATAGAAGAAGAATGAGATGGTTCCAGATGGGAGCTGGTTCAAAAAGAATTTAAATGATCAGTACTTCATGGAAAAGTTTTTAGTGCAGAACCAGAAACGACGCAGACTCCCATAGTCCAAATGACCTTTTCTTTTCTCTAAAATGAAGAAAAATCAAATGGAATTTCAATTAAACGTGTTGACCGTCGAAACACGAACAGAACAAATCCACGTGGCCGTTTCACAATACATCAAAACGAAAAATCTCCCGACGGACTTCATATTGTTTTTCCATTTTCTTCTGAACACTCGACGATTGGTTTGTGATCAATTCTCTAAACACATTATAAGTTTTATTTTGTTTCAGAGAAACACGACAGTTCAAATCAAGAACCATGTCGTCATCGTCGTCTACTGCCAAACCAGAATTCAAAAGCGGCGAGATCATTTCGGGATTCGAAGTAGTCAGAAAACTTGGATCTGGAGGTTTTGGAGCTGTATATCAAGTGAAGAAAAATGGAAAGGAAATGGCATTAAAAACTGAATTTATTGATGAAGAAGAGAATGATACACTCAAAAATGAAGTTCATATTCTCAGATTAATGCAATGGTCACCTTCTTTTTGTCGTCTTTATACTGCAAAAAGGGTTTGTTGAATATCACTTTTGACTTAAAACATTGTTCTTTTTCAGCTCGATTGGGGAAATCAGAAAGTGAATATAATGGTAATGACTCTCTGTAGTCGTCCATTGTCAAGACTCCGTCGATTAATGCCCGATAAACATTTCACCAAATCGACGGCAGTTCGTCTTTCTTTTCAACTTTTGGAAGCGATTCGTGATTTGCATATATCTGGAATCATTCATCGAGATATCAAAGGAAGTAACTGTGGATGGCATGTTGGATCAAGGAGAATTCTTCTTTTTGATTTGGGTTTCAGTCGGAAATATGTAAGAATACTAGGGAAAGAAATCATAAAAATGAGTCGATTTCAGCTTGAAATCAATCCAGAAACTACTAAAATGCGTCTTCGAAACGCCCGTAAAGCTCCAGGATTTTTGGGAACAAGCAAGTACTGTAGTGTTTTTGCACACGATCAATTAGAACAGGGAAGACGTGATGATTTGTGGGCGTGGCTTTATTCAACTGTCGAATTCTTTCTCGTTGGTTTTTTTTTGAGGAATCTGAATTACAGTTCAGTCAAATTCAGGGAACTCTCCCATGGTCGAATGAAGAAAAATCGATACTTGTGAGCAAAATGAAACGGAGAATCGGAAAGAAGCTTTTCTTCAAATGTCCACGAGAAATCGCTCTCATTTATGACCACATTCGGTAACTATTCAAAAGAATTCTCCGATTCAAATATCTCTTCTAGACAACTGAAATTCGATTCTTCTCCCGATTATAAAATGATGTTCGATCTCTATAAACAAATGTTTTCTCGTCTCGGTATCGAAGAAATTGATCCAATGGATTTCGAAGATGGATCACCATTCCATAAAGAATTCTTCAATGGGAAAACTGATTCGGAACTGGAATTGGAAATAAGAAGCGAAACGGATGAATCGATTGACGAAAAAGGGGAAATTGTGACTTTGGGATCAAAAAGTGACCCGACAGGAGAAGAAAATAAACTGGGAAGGTATTAATCAATCGAATCGAAAGACTATTTTAATTTCAAGACATAGAATTCCAGATTGGCCGCCGGCTTCAATCGAGCAATCAATCGTTTGATTTCATTCTAGGTTTTTTTTTATTGAAAACTGTTTCACGAATTTCTCACAGTTTGATTCCAGAATGCTCATCTACTCGTGAAAAAAGAAACAACAGACTCTGAAGTGTCCTTTCGATTGAACTCTTCTCTTAAATCCTGTCAAATCTACAAATAAACATACTCGTTTTTATTTGATTCAATCAATATTTTCAATGATTTTTGAAAGAATTATTGTAGAAAGTACATCAGGATTCGAAGAAATTTAATTGATTATGAGAGACCCGTCGCTTTTGAATTCGCTTTGAAAACACTTTCCATGCAGGCACGGAAAACAAGCTGAAATGAAAAGAAAAAGTTATTTTGAAAAGATTTATGCTCTCACCTTAATGTTCTCTGTACTTGTTGCTGTCGTAAGATGAGGAAACACTGATTTCTTTGAACGAGCAGCCCGAACGAACTTCTCCGTTATGTATTTACTCGTGTTTTCAAAGTTGTTTTCCTCTGAAAAAGCGACAATTACGTTGAATGAAAACATGAATGAATCGTTACCTTTGAATTTGGAAAAACACGCATTCAGTTGAACTTGCGGCAGAAGTTCTTCGAATAGATCTTTTTTATTGAAAAATAACAGAAAAACTGCATTGCTCAGGGCATTTGATCCAGCAATTTGGTTGAAAATTTTGAGAGCTACCTTCATATCGTAAGCATCTTTTCCAAGATCACGGAAGAATTTTGGAAAACGACTCAGCTTAAAGTGTGATATGATTAGTTTTTTATTCAGAATAATACTCACTTCATTTCGACTTTCTTCTGATTTCTTGGCGAATCCTGTTAAATCGATGACAAAAAGAACAACTTTTGCATCATCGAACAAATGCAACCATTTCTTTCTTTCTGATCGTTGACCACCAACATCCACCATTCTGAATTCAATATTAAATGGAATTCGTTTTCAGAATTCATAATTCTTACTGTAGTGAGACTCCAGTGTATTCAAAGATAATACTGTTTATACTGACAGTTGCTTTCCGAGAATGAACAATATCTTCCTCATTCGGAAGATAATTGGGATCAGAAATTCTATCAAGACTTTCCAAATAACTGAAAACAAAAGAAAAAACATAAAAACAAGTCTAGATTCTCTTACTATTTAGTTGAATCCATCAATTCAAAATCATATCTTCTCTTATATATTTCTTGAATTTGTTCCGATTTCCAGAATGCGGATAATGGTTCCACGAGATCTGGAGTCGTTCGAATTGCAAATTCATCTGCCATTGGCTTATAAATATCATCAATATCGAATATAAAATGATTTAATGGTTCAAGAGAAACGCCGAGTTTTCGAGCACCGGCGATTAATTGTAGATAAATATCCCGTATATTATTATCAATGAGACCTCGATACTGAATCAATTCTTGTTCTGTTTTAAACCCGTTTGCATGTATTATTCTGAAAACTATCATTCAGAAGTCATTTCATAGAAAATGTAGATGAAAAAGAACAGAAACTCACTGCATTTGTTTGAAAATTGTACTTTTGCCACTCGAAGGTCCTCCGAGAATTAGTATTTTGATATGTGTTCCATAGGTTTTTCTCTCTAGTGCTAATCCTTTTTCAATTTCCAAACTCTCTTTCCTGAAAATTATTTTCTTAGAAAATTGGAAACTATCCTCAGAAAAACGTGCTTTTTGTCTATTTTAGAACATGTACTTTTAAAATGACAGACACTTTTTGTGCTTACAACTCATTGCACTTCTCAATTGAAAACACAAATTCTTTGGATCAAAGAACTACGAAACATGGAAAACGATTGATTCTTACTTTGCAATTGTTCTTAGTTTCGCCTCAAGCTCATCAGAATGTGCATACAATTCACTTCCTTCTCCGTGTCGACTGGGGACCATACACCTCAAAACGAAGTGTATTGAGTCTCTTTGGTTCCAGATATGAATGAACTTACCCTTCAGGACCATGAAAAAGTTGATACCAATACTGGAAACTAAATACGGAACAACAACCAAATGCCATTTCTATTGTTATAATTATCCACTAATATTTGTGTTGATTCAAAGAAAAAAACCCCTGGAAACGATAAAAAAGTGTTCGTTGTTTTAAAAATGAAAGGGAATAAGAGAACAAAATAATTGGAAAGATGTGAGTATTTATAAGAAAACAAGAAGATACTGAAGCAGTCAACTGAGAAGAATGAAAAGAAAAAAGTAAGAATAAGAGAGAGGAGAGCTCAAATAAAATATAATTAATGCCCTCGGGAGTAGTTTCATCTCTTCTCTTATTGCTCAGTCATATTATCTATACTATCAGTCTCATGACTAAAGTCTTCGGTGATAAAAATAATAGAGGAATTGAGCAAGAAGAGAAGGAAATCCGAAAGAGGCTGACTTCCCTAATGAGCAGTTTTGAAAAGAAATCTGATGCGGTTGACAAACGAAAAATATATTTTTCTTTGTCAGTTTTCGAGATTTTATACTTGGAATGAAAGAAGGAAAATGAGGGAAAATAAACATGAAATTATGAATCAGAATTAACTGAGCATTTGTGATTAGATTACGGTAACTATGGAAAAATCATGAGGTTGATCATTACATTTTACAATTGGCAGACACAAATTTTCACTTTGTAGGGAAGATAGAGAGCCCGAACCTAACGTTTTCAATCGTTTTTTAAATTAAATATTATGATAAAAAGCAAAGGCGGAACTGTGTTGGACAATCTCCCGAATATTATATACTATTACAATTACAGTAAAATATCCACCCGTCGTTCGAAATAATGAATGTATTGAGATTTAAAATGTCGTCCATTATGTATAATTTCTGCCAAAACATTGTTTGATTTTTTCAATAAGCGACGAAAATATAAAGCAATGCTTCAGCATCAGAGACAATCTTCGAACATTTTAAGAAATTGTGATAATATAAAAGAGATATACATTACTCACAAATGAATTACTCAAACATTTCTTTAAAGGCGAACAAAATATTTAGAAGTGCTCAGTTTGGTGACTATTCAGTCTACATATTCATTCTCTCTTTTTCTAACCCCATTTTTCTCGAATTGACCACTTTCCAATTTCTTTGCGTCACTCAATTATGCGGCAAATCGGCTGTGTTTTTGGCCGATTAGAATAGAGAAACAAGAAGAAAAAGTGAGAAAAAGCGGAGAGATTTTAGGCATTTTGTGGAACAAAAAGTTAGAGAAATGAGCTGGAGAATAAGAGAAAATAGAAAAAGAACTGGGAGAGAAAAAGTTTCTTTTTTCGGAGAGAACTGAAGAGGAAAAAACAATAAATTAGGGTGTTTGAGATCGGATTGGTCCTCTCTTTCTCGACTTGAAACTCACAAAATTATATGGTTCAAATGATGAGAGACACGAAGAATCTTCAGTCAGTATCGATGAAATAAATTGAAGACAAAACGATAGAATATTAAAATTAACAAACGTTGGAATTCCCTCATCAATCGAGAAATAAAAATGTTGTTTGAGGAAGAAAAGAAAATGTCTGACACATTTCATGTTTTCTATTCTGAAAATTATTTATTACACACGTTTGGAGAACAGGTGAACTCAACAAATTCCCATAAAAACGGTCGTACATTGTGTTAATATCCGATCGTTTTTACGAAAGGTTTCGAAGAAAAGCTGTGACGAACGGTTTGATACAGAACAGAAAGACTTATGACGAATCGGTTGTAAAATGAAGTAGTCATCTATTAAATTGATAAATCTGCTACTTGATGATTTAAAAAGTGCAAAAAGAGTTCTTACTCATCTACTTTATTTCACTGAAAAAATCTTTAAATGTCTTCATGACAACTCATTTTTCGAAAAGTGCATTTGACATTTATCAAATGAATACGTGAGTCAGAGAGCTTCAGACAATTAGAAGAAAAAAGGAATTCATTTTTGCAAATGGATCACATTTTCGAGTGACTGCACCGCCTGAATGACGAAAAGAAAAATGAGAAAATGGGCGGAGTATGAAAGAGAAGACTGACTATGAAAGAGAAGTCTAAATCACGAATTATTTGATTTGTGATCTATGAATTTAATCATAAAAAGTTCAGATTTGTTTCTTATGAAAACGGAAGTTTTCTTTTCAGAAGGATAGATAGAATGGACGTGGAAGTAACATCGAAATGGGAGAACTGTGGAATTTTAAGTTCAAAAGATTATCATAATTCGACAAATCGTCAGGTGTTAGAAATGAATCAGGAGGTCTGTGATTCGTTTTCGGAAGAATTGATTCTTGATTAAATTTATGATGACGTGAGTTTTTATTCGATATTCAGTCGGAATCGAATATAAAACATTTCAAAAAACGGTATTCTTTCCCTTTTTGTTCTTACAAAATAATTCAATTCATGACTTTGAATAATCACAAATTTCCATTTCAGACGAGCCAGAAATTCAGGTTAACAGCTGCCGTTTTGATGTTTGACATTTGAAATTAAGGACATTTGAACTGTTCTCAGAAAGTTATTCTTCCAATTGATCTAAATGTCAATAATTATTTTTAAAGAAGAGGAAGATTCGGAATTTCTAAGAAAAGGAACAATTTGATTATAGTTTGATAAGACCTCAAATAATAATTATATTTGAACCGCCTCCGCTCTCTTGATTTTGAAAACTATTGAAATAATTGAAGCTTTTCGTGTGATATTTTGTTTTGAAAGGTACCAATTCTCTCGGCTTTTCTCTGTATTTCAAAATCTTTTCAAGTGAGTCCACTTACTGAAAAATATATAAGTTCCCGAAGAAACTCAAAGAGAAAAGTGTTTGAAAATTTACAAAACTTGAGAGAGATACTTGAAGAGTTTCAACGAGAACTCAAAGATCTAATTTTGAGAGAAACAAGAGAAATTCTTGGAAAAGATTCAATCGAATTTCATAGAAAGTGCAGTCGGTCGATTAATAGCATCTGTCAAATTGGGAAATGAGTTGAAAATCCGCCGAAGCAGGTGCACTGAACAGATTTGAGGCGTCCCGCCGGAGAGTCTAATCATACAACTGCACGTCATTGGGAAATGAAATCTCTGCTTTGAGAGGAGGTCTGGGATGGATAATTGAATTGTACATTGAGAGAAACACTGGCTAAACAAGAAAACAAATTTATCTTCTGAATGGAATTGATGCATAATACAAAAGAAGAACGAATAGAATCGAGAAAATATTCAAGAGAAAGTAGCTGCAATTTTATTGCGAAACGGAGATCTGACATGTGACGTATTAATAAGTAGGTTACGAGACAGGGTTTGAGAGAATTAAGAATATTAATGATTGCGAAGACTGGCTGCTCTCATGTTCTTTTCTTCCTCTTCAGCGCGAAGTCTTGCTTGGAGCATGCTCTCGACCCAGTAGTGTTTCTTGACCTGGAATTCATAAAGGTTAGGTGAACTCACACTGAAAGTTCATAACAAACCTCTTCAAGTGAAATTCTTTTCTTCGCATCGATGACTAAAAGTTTGCTAATCAAATCTCGAGCACCTTTCTTCACGTGGTCAGGATATGTAAATCTGGCAGCTTTAATAGCAGAGTAGGTTTCGGTTTGTTGTTCATGCTCGAATGGTGGTTTACCAACTAGGAATTCGTAGCAAAGTACTCCAATAGCCCACAAATCAACGGCATCACTATGAGCTTGTCCAACTACCATTTCTGGAGGTAGATAGTCCATTGTTCCACACATTGTTTGTCTTCTGAAAGTTTTTTTGGTTCAAAGAGCTATAATTTTGTAAAATACTAACTTATTCGAGGGAGCATGAACACTCCATCCAAAATCTCCGATCTTCAACTCTCCGCGTGATCCAATCAATAGGTTTTCGGGTTTAATATCTCGATGAATGACATTTTTCCGATGACAATATGATAATGCGTCAGCAATTTCGTACATGTACTTTCCGGCCGTCGGCTCTGAGAATCGTTTTTGAGTTGTTAATTGTTTGTACATCTCTCCTCCTGGAGCATATTCGAGTACGAGGTAAATTTTTTTCGTATCCCAAAAATAAGTATATAGTCTGATGATGTTGGGGTGATTTAGGTGCGACTGAATTTCGATTTCACGCTCTAACTGATGTTCAACTCCTCCCGATATCAGTTGTGATTTGAATAGTACCTAAAAAAATCAAATTTAGAGTTTGTAGAATGCAGATGATACAGAAGTGAAGAGAACTTACTTTGATGGCACAATGAAAATGACCCATTTTTGTACGTGCTAGGTATACACTTCCGAATTTTCCTTTCCCTAAAGGCCGTCCAATTTCGAAATCCTTTATAGAGAGCTTTCTGTAAAACGACATCATTTCTCGATCAATTTGTCTCGTTTCAACATACCCTCCCTTGTTAGGAGTGTTTCTTGTTTTTTCGGCAGCGCTGCCCAGAACGGGTGGTTTGTTTTCCATGTTTTCGATCTAAGAAAAGTATACGCCTCGAACAATAATTCTAAAAAATGGTCCAAATCGTGGGGTACTGGGGGAGAGAACGAATAGAGACGTGAGCGCGGCAAACAGAAAATTCAAACTCGCTCTTAGTCCGCAATCTGTCGTCGTTTCCAGTGTCATTGCGGACACTGCCATGTCTTGAATAATTTTCCGAATATTCAACGTATGTTCATATATTTATTAAAGAAATAGGCTGAGATAACTGCCAGACGGAATAAAGTGATTTGAAAAAAAAACTACGAATGTTAAATTATATACTCGTTATCTGCTGAAGTTTATAACTCAACACATAAGCGGTTTTATTACAGAAAAATGTATGGAGTTTTGGTAATCGGAGCGCCTGGAGCCGGCAAGTCGACATTTTGTGCTGGATTAACTGATATCTTCACTCAAACAGAAAGGCCGTTCTTGACTATTAATCTTGATCCAGCAAATGACACAATGGCTTATCAACCGGATGTGAACATCACAGTAAGTTGTAAGAACATCATTTGCTTGTTCGATTTAGCCACGAAGCAAATTGCAGGAATTGATCACAGTGAACGATGTCATGGATCGATTGGGTCTTGGTCCAAATGGTGCACTGAAGTATTGCATTGAAACGCTTGGAAAGAACAGCGAATGGCTACTTCAGGTGAATAAAACTTTTCTAAACAAAACTGAATGATGAAACTGCAGAAAATAGAGGCGAATGGGAAGAAGTATATAATCGTAGATTGCCCTGGACAATTAGAACTTTATAAAAGTGAAGGAGAACTCTGGCAAGTAATCCGACATTTAGAAAAAGCAGGAGTCCGGCTCTGTGCTCTTCATCTCGCGGATTCTCTCTACTGTAGTGATCCGTCAAAGTTCATCTCAGTTGCACTGTCTACACTAGGTACACGACGCATTCCATTTTTTCTAAAACTTTAAACATTCCAGCAACAATGGTAACAATGGAGATGCCACAAGTAAACTGTCTCTCGAAAGCCGATCTTTTCTCAGCTGACGGAACCTACGATCTGGATTTCTTTTCATATCTTCCTGACGTTAATAAGCTTTTGGATCTACTCAATGAAGTTCCCGGTTTAGAAAAATATCGGAAATTAAATGAATCAATTTGCGGAGTAATTTCGGACTTCGATCTCGTCTCGTTTGTACCATTAGCCGTTGAAAGCAAAGAATCTATGATGAAAGTGATTCAGATGGTAGATGCAGCGAACGGTTTTTCATTGACAGAACAGGGAGACATTCGAGAACTGATTCTGAATTCGAAATCTTGAAGATCTTACTGAATCTCATGAATTGTGTATCTTCACTTGTTTGTTATGTTATCATCTTGTTGTTAATAATAAACATTCATTTCAAAAAATATGTCATGAAGAAATCACTTCTCATCAGGAACATCTTCCTCACTCTTTCCACCAGTCCTCAAATTCCGATCTTTGTGGTATTTCTGCATCTTTCCTTCTGAAAGTATTTAAATAAAAATGAGTTACTAATGAAAAGAAACACAAACCATGAGACATCGAATCTCCAGACATTCCGTGATTTGAAAAAGATTTTGTCATTCGGCTTGAACCTTTTTTCTCGAACTTTGTTTCTCTCTGAAACAAAAAGTTAAAGAAAGAAATAGAAAAAGAGTGCTCACATGTTTCCTATCGACAGTTTCCGTTTCGGTGATTTTTCGTTTCGGACGCAACAATTTTCCGAGATCCAGATTCGATTTTTCTGAAAAATCAAATGATTTAACTCATCCACCTAAGGAGAATTATCTCACCGTCTCCAGACTGTTCATCAACTAATTTCCGTTTTCCGTTTCCATCCAAAACATAAGTTCTCTTGACACGTGGCTTCATTTCGTATTCATAACCGTCATTTTCCTCTCCGTTTTTCTGATTTCTCATCAAATTTTGCTCTTCATTCTTCGTGTTCTTTCCATCATTTTCTTCAGATTCATCAGGAACTGAGAGGCGTCCTCCTTTAAAGAATCCTCTTCGATTAATCATTACTTTCGTATTCTTACCAGGCGGTTTCACATCATTTTGAGAGGAAAAATCATCTTTGTTCACTTTTGAATTCTCCGAATTCGGTTCAATTTTGTTCTCATCTTCTGGATTGGCATCGCTTTCTTCTGTTCTGATCAATTCTCGTTTTCCATCTTTTCCTTTCTTATAAAATCTTCTCGTCTTCTTCATTTTCGTCATTTTCTCATCTCCAGTCTCATTGAAATCATCTCCTTCCGTTCGGATAAGTTCTCTTTTTCCATCTGGACCAATCTTATAAAATCTCTTCTTTTTATGAGTTATCATCTCCTGATCGTCTCCGTCTTGTTGTTCTCCATCAATTGTCTTTTCTCCATGACCATTGTCCCCTTCTGATTCCATTCCGTCCTTGTTCATTCTAACGTCTTCTTCTTCTTTCACATCATCCAGAGGTTGTTGACTATAAGTGCTCTTCGATTCTCCGAACATCTTTTTTCCATTCGTCATTCCTCCAGATGAATTCTCTTTTCCTCCTCCGAATTCTTCTTCACGAATCAATTCTCTTTTTCCATCTGAACCAATCTTGTAGAATCTTTTCTTCTTTTTCTTCATAATAATCTGTTCGTGATTCATATCATCCTTCTCCTCATCTGGTTCTTTTCCATTCATTTTCCTTCCGAAAAGTGACTTTCCATCTCCTCCAGATTCAACTTGACGAGATTTCAATTTGATCATTTCGTTTCCTCCGTTTCCAGAATTTTCATTCGGTTCGCCGCCTTCTTCTGTTCTGATCAACTGACGTTTTCCATCTGGACCTATTTTATAGAATCTTCTTTTTTTCTTCTTCATCACAATTTGTTCAGTTCCATCGTCTGGAATATCTTCAGATTCTATTCCAGAATTGAAGATTTTCCTTCCATTTCTTCCGCCAGATTCATCGTTATCGACCAATTCCCTTTCTCCATTTGGACCAATTCTATAAACTTTTTTCTTTGAAATCTTGACCATTTCTCCGTCATTTGATGGATTTCCATTCGTTCCAATTAGTTTTCTCTTTTGTTTGAAAACGTTCAGTTCTTCTTCTGAATCTTGTTGACCTCTCGAAGACTTTCTGATTCTTTTTGGAATATCATCTCCATCAATCAATTCTTTTTCTCCATTTGGACCAATTCGATAGAATTTCCTCTTTGTCACTTTCACAATTTCTCCATTTCGATCTGGTCCGTTTCCATCAGAAAACAATGGATTTCTTTCAGTTTCTGAATCGATTCGAAGAAGTTTCTTTCTGTTCAAAAGTCGAATTTCTTCGTTTTCATCATCGTCATCTGGAATTTCACGACGATCAGATCCATATTTGAACACTTTTTTCTTCGTTAAAACGACTCCTTCTCTCTGATTTTTCGGATTTCTTGATGGAACTCCTTTTCCGTTTTGATCGATTCTGTAGAGCTTTTTGATGATAACATTTTCATTTTCTGTTGGTTCTCTTCTCTTCTTTTCATTTTTTTCGCTCTCTTCATATCTTGTTTTTCTTCTTCTTCTCAATTCCTCTTCTTCATCTTCTTCATATTCATCTGGTCTTCTTCTCTTTCTGATTCCACCTTCTTCCTCTTCTTCCAATGCTTTTCGTCGTTCTTCTTCCTCTCTCCTTCTTCTTTTTCTTTCAACATCATCTTCTTCTGATCCACCAATTCTATAGAACTCTGAGTTTCTCTCCGTCACCAATGGCTGATGTGATTCTTTTCTTTCCGATCTTTGAATCCATCGGAATTTCTTCGGAGCTCTTCCTCTCACCGCCAGTCGTCCTTCCACGTGTTCCTCTTCTTCTTCATCTTCTCCTGGACGTTCTCTTCCACTTTCCAACACAACTCTTCTTCTATTCTTCACAATTATCCTTCCGTCATCTTCCACATTTTGATCGTCATCAAAGTTCTCAATTTCTTCATTTCCAAACTTCAACACTTTCAGTTTTTTGACGACAGTCACTTCGTGTTCCTCGTCTTCTGGAATTTCTTCCGTAACCTTCCGAATCATAATTAATTTCTTTCGATGACTTTTCAATTTGACTCCCTTGAAATCATCTTCTTCGCTTCCTTGAATTACTTTTCGTGTCACTTCTCGAATATCCGGTTCTTCTCCAGAATCAGTGAATGTTGGTCGTTTTCTCAGTTTTCGAGGGGATCCACGGACCTTCACGTATCCTTCGAATTCAATATAACTCTTCGGATGATCCTCTTTCACATCCACGTATTCATCATCTTCATCTTCTGGTTTCGATAGTTTTCTCAACGGACGAATCGATTTATCCACTTTCACAAGAGTTATTATCTCCGGAACTTCTTCCTCATCATAGTAATATTCGGGTTCAGCTGGTGTTGTTGTCGTCGTTGTCGTCGGTTTCATTTTTCGAATTTTATGTGGAATCATCACAGTTTTCCTAGTTATTTTGAAATCGTTCCCTCCAATTTCATGAATAACTGCTTCTTCTCCTGGTACTCCAGTTCCAAAATGTTTTCGAATTCTGACTTCTCTCAACGTGGCATTCGGATGTTTCGTATTCTTTACCAATTTGACGACCTCAATTGGTTCTTCTTCTTCTGGAATCGTCTTCCGATATGAATGTGGATGTTTATTCGTCACAGAGAGCAGAACAACTTCCTCTTTCGGATCCACTTTCTTCCTCGGTCTTCTCATTATTTCTTCAATATCTTCAGAATCATCCGTATCGGGTTCCGGTTGACTTATCTTCATCAAGAACTTTTTGACTTCAATCACACCGCCTTCATCTTCTTTATTATCAACATCGAATGGACGACGTCTTCCAGGAATCTTATGAATCACTTTCTTCACAAGAATAACACCTGTTTCTGATTCTGAATCATCATCTGGTCTTCCTTTGATCACTTTCTTTCTGATTCCAGTCAGAATTCTCACTCCAAAACCTTCATTTCCTTCCAGATATCCTTCATCATCATCTGGACGAAGATGCTCATGAATCTCGAATTTCTCAACGACAACTGTCTCTCCTCCACTCATAAGAGGTGTCGTTTCATTAATGATCAGTTTCTTTTCGAGTTGAATCGTTTTTGGACTTGTCAGACATTCCTTGGTCCATTTTGAGTATGCTTCATCATCCAATTCATCAGTTTTAACATCAGAACACTTCAGAGATTGACGACGTTGAGGAGGAGATGGAGTGGAAGCAGTCTCACGAGTACGACAACGTTTTATGTATTCTTCGAGCTGAAAATGAATTAAGATGCAAAGATTGAAGTCATTTAAATGAGTTTACCTCTGTGACAGATAGTTCCGATAAGTCTACATTATGACAATCGAAATGGGATTTTCTTTCGGTTTTCGGTGGAATGACTGTTGGTTCTCTTCCCAAACATTTGACTTCATATCTACCGTATTCCTCATCTGTCATTATATCCACATTTCGATTGTAACATCCATCTTTTATCACTTCATTCGTTCCATTCACAATCAGTTTCTTCACTAAAACAATCGATGGTTTTGTTTTGAGACACTCTCTTTGGTATTTGGAATACTGAAAAATGGAAATGAATTGAGATTCTCCCGAGAATTCATACCTCTTCTCTCGATAAATTAGAAGTATCAACTGTCTGACAATCGAATCGGAAGTGTGGATTACTCAAACATTTCTTCTCGAACTCGGCGTATTCTTCATCTGACATCGCATCGACGTCTTGATCATAACAACTGAATTTCTCTTTTCCGGTTCGAATTTTCACTTTCTTCGTCAAAATGATATTCTCTCCAGGACGATATCGATCAGTTGACACTTTGACGTTGCAGTGTTTCTTAAAATCTGCATATTCTTCTTCACTCATCATACTTTCATCCACAATTGAACAGTCGACTCTTCGACGAATTTGTTTTGGAGGAGTGTCTGTTTTCTCTGGATTTCTCTGTGATTCGCATCGAATCTTGTATTCATCGTACTGAAAAGGAATAGATATTACTCTATTTTACATAACATAAAGTTTAGATTTTGTTGAAATCTATATCTCGAAATACCTCTTTCCTACTCAATTCTTCCACTCTGACGTCATCACAATCCGGATTTGCTGATATTTTTGTCGTTGATTTCTTACATTTCTTCTTATAGTTTTCGTATTCTCTGTCACTCATTTGTTCTATTTTTGCATTTTTACAGTTTGTGACTTCTCCACATTCTCTCTTGAATCTCTTTAAATCTTTCTTTGACAGAGAATCCACGTCAGCCGTTTCACAATCAAATGGTTTCTTTCCACACGCCTTTCGGAATTTTCGAAACTGAATATTCATAGATTGAATTGAAGAATATTTGATTGAAATCTCACCTCCAAATCAGTCATATTAGTGACATCTGAATTACAATTAAACTGGAATGTCTGATGGAATCCTCTACATTTCTCTTGATATTCAGCAAACTGTTTATCTGTCATTTGATTTGTATCTGCATTCAGACAACTGAATTCTCGTTTCATTTCTCCTGGAGGAGTTCCGTCGATTATTTTCACAGTCTTCGTCAGTTGAATGAATGGTTTCTTCAAACATTTTCTCTTGTAATTCTCGTATTCTTCTCTCGTCATTTCATCCGTATTTCTATTCTGACATTCCTTGTTCACAACTACTGTCTTCTCAACTTTCACGTTTTCCGGTTGTGGACATCTTCTGATAAATGTTCGATATTCCTTGTCTGTCAACTCATTTACATCTACATTCAGACAGTTTCTATCTGGATTTCCAGGTCTTCTTGGAACATTATTCTTCAAGCAACGCTTCTTGTAATCCAGATACTGAAAAGAGAAAGAAGTCAAAATACAGATTCTGATGACTTACCTCTTCAGAAGTGAGATCTTCAACATTGACAGAATCACAATCGTCATTGGGAGAAATCGGAGATCCAGGTGGACGTTTGGTTGGAGAATTTGGAAAATCACATCGTTTTTTATATTCGATGAACTGAAAAAAATAATTGAAAGTTGGAATTGAAAAGAAATCTGACCTCTTCTCTATCCAAATCTTCCACATTGATATCAGAACAATCCATTTCACTTGGTCTACTCGGAGGAACTTCTTCTATGTATTCCGGTTGATTCGAACATTTTCTCTTGTATTCTTCCAATTCATCTTCAGACAAATTCTTCTCATCAATATCTTCACATTCTGGATTCGATCCTTTTCTGATTTTCTTACAAATTCTCCTATATTCATCGTATTTATCGTCCGATAACTTCGCAATATTCACATTGGAACAATCGTCGAAACTACGTGGAACTCCTGGAGATGATGTGCCACGTGGATATCCATTCTTCGGTGGTTCTTCGATTTCAACGGTCTTTGTAATGGTCACGGATGGTTCTCCAGGGATATTTGAAGTCTCATCGGATGGAGATTCACATTTTCTCTTGAAATCCCGATACTCATCATCTGATAACTTATTGACATCAATATCATCACAATCTGGTTTCGGAGTCTTTCTTCCTTTACATCTTCTCTTGTATTCTTGATATTCTGATTCTGATAGTTTCTCAATGTCAACAGAAAAACAATCAGAACCTTCAACAATTTTCTCAACTGTGACAGAAGGTTCGTATGGATTTCCAGGAGATTTCGGCGTTTCATCTGGATTTCTTCCACATTTCTTCTTATAAATTCTGTATTCTTCATCAGAAAGTTGACTCGCATCTTGTATATTACAGTCTGGAGTCTTCCTGGTCATTTTACAATTTCTTCGATATTTCTCATATTCTTCAGAAGATAAACTATCCACGTCCACATTGGAACATTCATCTTTTTCTGTGTTATATGGTGTTTCTGGAGTACGATCTCCTGGAGTTCTCGGAGACAAACATCTCTTTTTGTAGGCGAGATACTAAAATAATTCAGATTGAAACCTCACTTCCCTTCCCAAAAAAGAATACCTCATCTGAACTCAGCTCTTCTATTTTCACAGAATCACATCCTTCTCGATTCGGTCTTTCTGGATAATCAGGTCCTCCTCTCGGCGATTTGCACTTCTTCACGTATTGTCTGTATTCTTCATCCGACAACTCATCTACATTCACATCCTTACAGGTCGATTTCGAAGGTTTTCTTGAACACTCTTTTCGATACTTTTCATACTCCTCCTCATTCATTTTCTCAATATCCACAGACGAACAATTCTTCGGATTTCCTCCGGGCGGT
This sequence comes from Caenorhabditis tropicalis, assembly GCA_016735795.1. Taxonomy (NCBI): domain Eukaryota; kingdom Metazoa; phylum Nematoda; class Chromadorea; order Rhabditida; family Rhabditidae; genus Caenorhabditis; species Caenorhabditis tropicalis. The sequence continues at coordinate 5,016,478 of CM028614.1, read as the reverse complement.
CCAGTTCTTTCGGTCGATGGATTCTGTTGACACAGTTTTTTCAACTCCAACTCTGATTTCCAATTGACATTATCGCAGATTCTATCAACAGTATCCGGATTATGTTGACATCTTCTGGCATGAATCAGTAACTGAAACGAGAGAGATTGGGAATAAACTTCAAATAAGAAAATCTCACTTCTCGTTGGCTCATTTCATTTGTATCAATCGAATCACAGTCTTCATCAGAAGTTTCAGTAGGAGGACGTCTTCCACATTTCTTCAAATACTTCTTATACTCTTCTCTGCTCAATGAATCGACTTCAATATCCTTGCAATCTTCATGCTCTCTATCGATTTCACATCGTCGGAGATATTCAGAATACTGAAATGAATCCATTGAAAAACAAGTTTCCCTGAACTTTGTACATACCTCCTTATCACTGAGAACATCAATATTCATATTATCACAATCATATTTCTGGTTCTTTCCGCAGTTCTTTTTGTATTCTCTGTACTCTTCCAATGTCATTCTTTCGGTATCAACATTTTCACATTTAGAATTTCCAGAAGGAAGAAGAACTGGTTTACATCTTCGACGATATTCATTGAAGACTTTCCGAACGATTCGAACAGATTTGAGCATCGAGCAAGCGTTTATTGGTTCGAGACATTTCTCCGCGAAGTCTCCGTACTGAAAATATTCAAAATGTTGATTGAATGACTTTGAAAAAACGAACCATTTTCTCTCCGAGTTTCTCAAATACAATGTCCTTACAATCCTTTTCCAATTCATTCGAATCTCCTTCACATCTCTCTTCAAACAATCTTCTTTGTTTCTTTGATAGTATTTCTTTTCGATCGATTCCACAGAATAATCCACATTTATCCACGTATTCTCGAAGTTTCTCATCACTCAGTTTATCCACTCTTATCTCTTCACAATCATTTCCTTCGAATTCCAAATTACATTTTCTCTTGTAGGCGTTGTACTCAGAATCAGTCATACTGTCAATATCTGCATTCCCACAAGTATTCGATCTTCCTCCTTTTTCACATTCTTCTGAATTCAAACAATTCGGTGAAACTCCGTTGCCAGTGACATTGACAATCTTCGTAATATCAACATTTCCTCCAGGAGTCGTTGAGTATGAGCACGTCTTCTTGTACTTGGAAAACTAAAAAAAGAGGAATATGAAGTGTTGTTTTACTTCAATACAAACCTCATCGTCACTGAGTTCATTTACATTTACATTTTCACAATCAGGAGGCAAAGTGTTTGAAGAAAGACACCTTCTCTGATATTTCTTGAATTCTTCTCTGCTCAATTCATCTGGATTTATGTCTCTACAACCGGAGTTGGATGGAGTTTTTGGAGAGTCCAAACAGTCTCGTTTGTATTTTGAATACTGAAAAAGATCTTTAGATTTTTCTTTGAATCCAGTTGAAACTGACCTCTTCATCACTCAAAGAATCTGGATTGATGTTGTCACAATTCGGTTTTCTGTCCGTTTCTTTTGGAATACATGCTCTCTCATATCTCTCGAATTCTTCAACCGAAAGCTCATTTGGATTGATATTTCGACAGTCTTTCGACGGTTTTCTCTCCTCCAGACATTCTTCTTCGTACCGACGGAACTCGATCTCATTCATTTCGTTTATCTTTACATTCTCGCAGTCCATAGAAGATTCTGGAGATTTGAGACATTTCTTTTTGTATTTCAAGAACTCTTCTGATGTCAATTCTTTCGGACGAATTGAATCACAGTCATATCTGTTCTTCTTTTCGAAACATTTCTCTTTGTATTTCTGATATTCTTCATCTGACATTTCATCTGAATTCAAATCGATACATTCTTTCGATGGCTTCCTTTCAAGACATTTGTTCTCGTACTGTTCGAATTGTTTTCTTGAGAGTTTCTTCGGTTGAATTGCATCACAATCCAAGTTTCCTTCCTCATCAAAACATTCTTTTTTGTATTCAGAATACTGAAAATAGAATATCAAACTCATCTTTATCAGAAAACCAACCTCATCGTCATTCAAATCTTTTGTGTTCAGACAATCGAAATCAGAACTTCTGAGACAATTCAATTTGTATTTTTCGTATTCTTCGTCACTCAGTTTTCTTGTTTTAATGTTCCGACAGTTTTCCGTATTCTTGACGCATTTCCTCATGAACATCTTCTGTTTCCGTTTGCTCAATGATTTCGGTTCAATTGTATTACAGTCAAACTCTTCTTCATCTAGACATTCCCTTCTGTATTTTGCGAGCTGAAAGAATCAGTTTCGTCGGAAAAACTCATTTATCGAATACCTCTTCCCCTTGGAGATCGGCTGCATTCACACTCGAACAATCGAATTCAGGGGTTTCCTTCAGACACTTTTTCGAGAATTTTCGATATTCATCGTCATTTAATTCTTCAATCCGAACATCAGAGCAATCTGGATTTTCTTTCACACATTCTCTTCGGAATCTTGTCAATTTCTCTCCAATTAGTTCACTTTGCTTGACGTTACAATCGAAATAATCTCTTCTGTTCATACATTTTCTTTTGTATTCACCATACTGAAAAAACGTATTGATTATCTGAAAGTTCTGAATAATTCATTACCTCTTCATCTGTCAATTCTTCAATTTTCACATTTGAACAGTCAATTTTCGGTTGAATCTTGATACAATTCCTTCGGAATAACTCGTAATCCTCTTCATTCAGTTCCTTGATTTTCACATTTCGACAGTCCGATTTCTTCTTCAAACATGCTTTTTCGAATCGTTCATACTGTTTATCAGTCATTTCTCTTGAATCGGCAGTCGAACAATTCACTTCGACTCGAAGACATTCTCTTTCGTATCTACCGTATTCCACATCATTCAATTCATCCGGAATAATTGTTTTACAGTCAATCGGAGGCCGTGTCTCTCTGCATTTCTGATTGTATTCAATCAACTGAAATAACTCATTTTCTATTTCAGAAACTATTTTTCTTCAACTTACTTCCTCTTCACTCAGACTATCAGTATCAGTTCTACTGCAATCGAGTGGAGGAGACAGACGATTCGGAGATTCAAGACACTTCAATCTGTATCTTTCGTATTCTGAATCACTAAGAGATTTGACATCAATCGAATCGCAATCGTTTTCTGTTTTCAAAATACATTCTCTTTTGTACTTTTCGAATTGCTCATTGTCCAATTCTTCTACTCGCACTTCATCACACAGATTTTTCGTTTTTCTTATAACAGGAGAGCACATCTTTTTGAATCTGTCCTTCTCTTCTCCATTCAATTTGGATTCGTCGATATCGGCGCAAGTTTTGGATGTCAGACATTCTTTTCGATAGTTTGAGAACTGAAAGTTCAATAAATTATTTATTATTCTTGTTTTTTTTTGTTTGGATGAACACTCAACAAAAATTTAATTGTATTAGAAAAGATACTTCACTCACTTCATTCTTACTCAATCCATTTCTGTCGATTCCTTTGCATTCTGGTCTCTCATTTACAATCAAAATCTTCTCCAAATTGATATTTTTGGGGTTGACAAAGCATTCTTTGACGAATAATTCATATTCCTTTTCACTCATTTCATTCGTTTTCTTCTGTGAAATTCCACATCTTCCATTCTTTCGAATGAAATGTGACGGTTTTCCAGGTTCTTCTATTGGATCCAGACACTCTTCTTTGAATGTTTGGAATTCCTCTTCATTCATTTTACTCGTATCATCTTCACATGGACACTCTTTTCTATACTTTTCAAGAGTCGCGGCACTTAATTCCGATGGACTCGTTGAACAATTAGTGGTTCCTGTTGGAGGAAGAGATTCGATTCTATCAGGTGGACCAATTTCTGGAGGATTTCCCTCTATTTTTATCCATTTCTCAATCAATTGCATTCTCTCAGGAGTAACTATTCTCTCACAATTCTCTTTCAATTCAACTAATTCTTGAGTACTCATTTTCTCCAAATCAGCAGTTTCACAATCCTCTTCAGTTACTTCTGGACACCATGGAAGATCTTCTTGAACTGGTGGAACATCTTCTTCATCAAATTCAAAATCAGGCATCACATTCTCATCCAAATGTTCAGTTAGAGGCTTATCCAGTTCATCTGCTCCTTTTAATTGAGCTGGTCGGAATCTGAAATAGAGTTAATGTTAATACTTCACGGAAACTACAGTATTTTTCAATGAAATCCTTTCAACGGAGTCGAAAGTATAGTAGGAAGTAATCTACAATGGTACACCCCTCTAGTGGTCTACAGTAATCTACAGCATGTCAAATCTACAAAGACTCACAATTTAGGAACAGGTTGTTTACTTCTTCCATATGGATCATTACTCTCTTCAAATCCAGGTCCAATATTCAAATCCAATGATTGATGTGTCTCTTTTCGATGATATTTAACATGAGGAGAATCTGTTTCTCCATTGAATGAACTGCCAGAAACATCCGATTGTATCACTTCTTTTTTCTTTTCAATTATCATTTTCTCTGTTTCAGTTGTCTCTCCAATCGTTCCATTTCGAGGTCTCGGACGACATTTTGGAGTTGATCGAGGACTTCGTGGATTCTTTGGAGAAGTATTCGAAGGAACAGATGGGTCTGGATTTTCACCCTTCACGTATTCAACAAATGTCGTTTTGGTTGATGTCTCTTGACTTGTATCGAATAATTCACACTTCCAACGAAGTTTTGCTCCAGTCAATGCAACAAGAGAAATCAGACCCAAAAGGGTCAAATGACTCTTGAAACACATTGGAACAAATAGAGACTCGAAGTCTGAAATCAGTTATTCTTTGTTTTCGAATGAAGAAATTTCTCTTTCGGAATTCAAAATCAGAGAGAAAAGAAACAGATTCTTTCAGAAAATGAAGCGATCGAATCTGAAGAAAAATCGAATGAATGAATGATATTTCTCTTTCTTTTCGGAGTTTTTATATGCTATTCTGAAGAGCCGAAACGATTCTCATCGATGTTTCTGGGAACCGTCGGCTTCAGAGATGGGAAGCCGACATCATTTGAGAAAACGAGAAGAGAGATGATCAAAAATCTGAAACAAAGGGTGTTTGTTTCGAGAAGTCAACTAGTAGCAACCATTATTTTACCTGTTTATTACTTCTCAAAGGATAGATATAAAACGGAAAGAACATCAAAATGCCAAGCAATAAAATATCAAATTGCCACAAAATGCGAAAAAAAGATAGTTAAACAAAACCCAGTAGGAGGGAAGAAAGCTTTGGAAAGAATCAGAAGACGTTGAATGAAATCCCGCAAAAAAGAAGTCATTTGATTAATCGAGTTATACAATAAACTAATGATGACGAAAGACAAAGACTAGATTTAACAAGAAAAAGTGCTAACCGGAAAATTACAATTCGATGAAGTGAAACAGAAAACAAAAAACCCAGAGAGTGCAAATACACTAGCTATCACAGATGAGTGAATAAATATGGGAAAAACAATTGGTACCTATTTACAAATAGTATTCAGTGGAAGTCATGCAAATTCGCAATTGCTCGTGTAGCGGAAATCCGAACATTCACATCTTCAGAGTCTTTGAGAAGAGCAACTAGTCCAGTGAATACAAGTTCTCTGCTGATTGTAGCTCTCAATTGAGCACTGAGACCATCGAGAAGGCATCCAGTTAGAAGAGCAGCATTGCATCGGATACGAGCACTCGAACTTTTAAAGTAGTTCGAAGTGGCAAGAGCATATTGATTGATTCGATCTGGGAACGAGTTTGCCTGAAATAAAAGGTGAATTTCTTGAATGAGGAGTACTAACTAACCAAAATAGAAGCGAAATCTTTTATGAATGAGTTATAACTGGTCGGCTGTTTTCCATCTTTCATTTCCCGTTCAATACAAATCGACGCGTTTGGAGAAGTCAGCAGTTCGTGAAGGCGGAAAATTGATAGAGCGCACTTCTGACGAACATCTTCATAATCGTCGTTGAGGTGGAGCAGAAGTGAAACGATATTTGTATGCAAATGCCCCCGAAATTCTTCACTATTCTCTCCAACTCGTGCTCCAAGTTCTCCAAAAAGGCTGAATGAAGCGGCTCGGAGAGTGTAAGAATCTTTTTCAAAACATGGACGAATTTTTAGAAGAACCAGTGGAAGTATTGACTTTAATTGATCGTTATTCGTCAATTGAACAAGTTTGTTGAGTGCAAGAATCGATTCGATAGCTACAGTATCTTTGCGATCTCCGTGATCGTCAAGACCGGACATAGCTGCTTCCACAGCCATATGCACAAATCGAGAAATTACATCAGGCGAAGAACATTCGGACAGCTCTCCGAGACCTTTAACACACAGCTTCCGGATTCGAAGACTTGGATCCGTTAAAGAATCTTCCAAACGACGAATACACTTCACCAAAAGTTGCTCATTGAATTCTCCAGATTCATTTGTACTCCTTCTTATTAATGAAGATGCCACTATCACAGCTGCCAACCGCTTGGGTTCACTCTCACTATTCGCGTATTCTTCCATTGTTTTAGCCAGAGGAGGCACCCACGCAGGTCGTTGTTCAACAAGAGATCTAATGAAAACACAGATTCCGTGAATGAATGAATCCTTGTCAATGCAGTCACTCCATGCTCTCGCCTGATTCATGTCCTCAACAACCATGTTGGATCGTGTACGATTCAAAAGATTTTTTATAGCTGCTATAGCCATTCCTGCAGGTTTTTCAGCACTTCGTCTTAGGTCTGGAGTAATGATCAATGGATGTTTTGTTCCATCTTTGCTTTCTTTTTGCATGACGGGAAACTGTGTATCCGAGACAGAGCAAATGAAATGAATGAGAAGAGTCAAAATAAGAGGTAGACGCTCCATGAGAGCAGATTCTGGTTCACCATTCTTGACGACTTCTGCTAGGACTGCGACATACGTACATGGTTCAACGTTGACAACTTTCGCTGATACTCCCCCTCCTGAATCCATCAGTTCGAATGGCTGATCAAGACTTGCCCCAAGAAGTTCAGTGAGATGATCGAGAATTCCAGCGAATAGAAGTTTATCTCTCGATAAACATTCCCATGCGTCTGTTATGTTTCTGGAAAAAATTATTAGATAGGAAGTTCACGATCAATTGATTACTTACATGGAATAAGGGAGTGGCTGCTTGAAAAGTACATCACAAACGGCTTGTTGTTGATGTACAGCAAAAGCAACAAGAGCTGCGAGAACATCTGTATTCGTTTGTACACAATGATGAATATCTGCCAGTTTTTCAACCATTTTCGTAACGAGAATTTCAGCTTCCGCGTTTAAAGTAGACCCTCTAGCCATCATAGCATAAGTTAATAATTGAGCAGCAGCTGAACTAACATGACTTTGTCGATCAGTAAGCATTTCAAAAATCGCCGATAGGTAGATTTGCATTTGTGATTGAGGAAGACGATATTCTATAATCTGGGCAATAGCCTCAATAGCCAGCTTCTCTTTTTGCCCATCCAGTTTGACATCTCCACTTGTAAGATACTTTTCGACAAAATTGGTATACGAGAAGAGACTTTGATCTGCATCTCTACCATGTCCTTTATGCATATACGCGAGACGAAGTGCCCAATGAATTGCAGATAATGCTTGAAGACGAACATGAGCAAGAAGATCAACAAGACGAGGAGCCAAACGACCAAGTAATGAGCTGAGTGGTTCGAAATCGGAAGCATGTCCGAGTGAAATATCCTCCGCACATTCATAATAAACTCGAAGAATGAGGACTGTCATATCTACTGCTCGAATTCTTTCATGGTCGGCTTGTTTTCCATAATATGGTAGAAGAATCTGAACAAAAAAACCAAATGGGAAGAAGTAGAAAATTAGACCAACTTTGAGAAGAATCATGATGGTTTGAGTCGTCGGAGACATTCTCACTATTTGTTCCAAAGCCAAGCCATATTGGTGCATAGTTGCATCCATAATCGTGGCTGATTCGTCATCTTCCATCTACAATTGAAATATCAATAAACGTTAATAGAATTGAGACCCTGAAACACTCTCTTCCCACACAAAAAAGTTCGAACAAAAGCCATGTCAGTAGCAAAAATAGATGAAAAATTAGCTAATTGATAAAGAAAACTGAGACTTTTAGTCGGATAACTTGAGAATAACACTCTGTTAACCACTCGAAAACTGTAAAGCACCTTTCCTGCTCCTCGATGTCTTTGATGAATAGGTGTTCCATTTGGACCTTCTGCCACAGAATTTCCTGTTAGTGGTGGCCCTGTATAAACGTTATTGGTGTGTCCACTGCTGAATGTTGAAAGAACCGATGAAGAAGCGTAGTCGAAAATATCGAAAGCGAGCTGGAAAAATAAGGAACCGAGTCCCAGGACTGTTAGAAATATGGTGAGAAGTGGGAAGTGAAACATAATAGGATGTGAAGGAACAAAATGAGGTCACAACAAAATGGGAAAAAAAACTTACCGTCTTTAAACCACTTTTTTCTCTTTGCATTGGCAGAATTTGTTTACTCAGAACATTTCCTATGTCTTCGATATCATTGGCGGATAGTGGTGGTTCCAGTTGACTGAAATTGTTAATATTGAAATAGAATCTTTTTTTCGTTCATTTTCATCTTACACTAGAGCAGCTGTTGCTTTGCAAGTGAGTAGTCTCAACGAACTAGTCAACCATTCAGGCGTTTCGCCATTTAGATAGTCTTTTGCATAGGCTAGCAACTCATTTCTAGCATCGAATCTCCACTCTCCTCCTATTCTTGATGGATGAACTGCAGTAGCAATCAGACGCATCGTTTCCAACATTGCTTCGCGGACAACTGTTTCTTGTTTCGAATTAGCGAAGTAGTTACGAAGAAATACGATAATCGTATTCTGAAGCCTTTGCGTTACTGTGTCCAAACTGCATGCCATCACAACGTGCCCATAGCAAAGCATTAGAGTCGCTCGCAAGTTAATCATTTCAACATCAGGATATTGTCGAATGGGCATCGTGTCTTTGATAAATCCGAAAATGCCGCTGCTCTTCCGCGCATGTTCCCATTTACTAACATTTTCAAGTTCGATCAAAACCAAATCCATATGAGATGCAGAAATAGAACCAACTCCTCGAGCACATCCTTGTCTTTCAGTAAGAACAGAATGTGACGCTGATTTGAACATCAACATCATATGATCGATGACAAATTGCTTTGCGGTGATTTTTGCCAAAGTGACACCCAAACAGCGGAACAAGAAGGATTTTTCGTCACTCAGTTCTTTGTACATATCCAATTGTTTTCCCATGGCTGCTGCTAAATCTTGTCTCCAATCTCCTTCAGGGACGACTGAGATACAATTCGAAAGCCAATCAAGGCAAGCTTCATGCCATCTTGCAATCTTCCTACCACGAAGTTCAGCTGGAGCAGAATCATTTGATGAGATTGTAGTTGTAGAAAGCTCTGAAATACCGACTTGTCAATGGCATGTATTAAATCACAAATAGAATTTACCATCGAGAAGTGGTTCCAACTTTTCAGACCACTTAGCTGCAGGACCTTCCATAGAATTATGAAACCATGGAGCGATTGCCTGTATAAGCCCACCAGCTTCTCTTGCTCTCCTAGTCAGTAAACCATTCAAGGGTGCATTACAGAACGACGTGAACAATCGTGCGAGAACTGCATGTCGACCGGCAACTTTCGCTGTAAAGAAAATATTGAAAGGAAAACGCGATGTTCCAACTTACGATTGTCGAAACCAGTATTATAATCCATTTTTCTTCCTGCTTCAACTTCTCGGTTCACCAAAGTTCGAAGGCATTTGCAGAGATCACCAACTACAGGAGTGTATCGTTCACAACAAATGAATTCCAGAAGATATGGCCATAATAGTTTAGTGGCACAAACGCAAGTATTCGCAATAGTATAAAGTGCTTGAGCGCATTGCGTACGAAGTTGGTTTAGTCCTGCTACGTCTACTTCAATCTTCTTTGCAGTTGTTTCTTGTTCAGTTGGTCCAACGAGATTACGAACCAGAAACGCAATGACGTAATCTCCACCTTCGGCATCTACATATGAATGATCCGCAAGGGCAACGCAGAGCTGGACTATGGCCCTCTTCACCTGAGACTTGAGGGTGATGAAAAGTGAACAGTTCAATTGAAAACACTTACTCGTATACTGGTTGTGTTTTCTGCTGCTAAAAGTTTCTTCAGTCCCATTGTTAAAAGTGATCTCTTATCTTCCATATGCTGTCCAGTAGCATTCAATAGATGTCTTAAAACGTTTATAGCTCCCAGTTTCTGAGAATCAGCGACATTTTGCATTTTGTGCAGCAGATAATACACAATTCTATCAGCGAATCTAGATGCAGCCACATCGAAACATCTAAATGCTTCTGAATGGTTTTTAATCGCTTGTGTGCCGAGAGTGACAGTAGTGTCATCGGGATCCAGACAAGCGTTTGGAAACAGTGCATTGAGAATATCTTCTAAATATGGTTCCAGTGGACACGTTTCATCAACACACGCTGCTTCGAGAAATCGGCATATTCCTTGGGTAATCATGTGTGATTCATTATAAGACTTCCGATAGAGGGGGAGCATATTCGTAACAATCTTCTTGACGTCATCAACCAGACGACTTTGCTTTATCATCAGGCACAGCTCACCAACGCATTCGGCTGCTTCTCCTCGTGTCTAAAACATATGATGTAAATCAAGAAACAACCATTTTGTTATCAATCTTAAATACCTTCGGATCTTTACTATAAATCCAACTGAAAACAATATCGTAAACAGCTTCAGTCTGATCAGAATACGTTGCTCTATTCGATATTTCTTGGCAATGACCAGTAGCAGAATTAGGTCTTGACTGTTCTTCGTTGAACTCTTCTGAAGCTTCTTTTGGTCGTTCTGTTTCACATTCTCGTACAGCTTCACAGAATGAACAAATTGCACGAGCCCATGCACACCTGGAGGAATTTTTCTTTAAGGACTCATAGAACTATTATATATGCTACCTCAGAGGATCTGTTTTGACATGCTGAAGAAGCGGAACTGTTCTTGATAGAATATCTGTGAGGAATGGAACCAGACCAAAAGCTGAAGAAAAAATTATATACACTTCTTAAGATTTCAGCTTACGATTATGATTTGCAATCGTCGCCATTGTCAGAACTATATATCTATGAGGACTTGTCGTCTGTCCAGGAGGGAATTTTTGGAGGATGGCATCAACAACATGGCATACAAATCTATGATTTTTGGCTAATGTCACTAGAACTTCCATTGCTGATTCAGCCCATTCAACATCTGTATCTTTCGTCATATTCATTTCTTGAGTTGCCAAATTTATAATGAGCATAACAAGTTGTTCGTCTAATTTCGGTAAGACATCCGAATTGTCGACACAAATGGAAATCGTGTTTAGAACGAATGAACGCTTGAACGGTCCTAACTGAAAAGAAAAGTTCAGAGAATGAAACTTCGAAACTAAGAAAAAGAAGTTTTGAAAACAACTTCCAGTCTTTTTCATAAAAGAAAAACTATCTTACTTTTGGATTCTGCAGTAAATACTGGTGACAAGCTGTGAGAAGAACATTCGGCTGATGTGCGCCGATAGTCTTTAACGAATCTGCTACTTCATTTTTCACGCTCTCTTGATGTTGGTATGTTATTCCTGTATCAAGCAGGCTCATTATCAGGTCTGAAATGCAACTATAATCGAAGAAAGTGAAAAAGACAACAAACCCAGTAGACTGGATACCTGATGAGAAGCTGTCATCATTCACATAAAGAGTCGAGTTTCTGAAAAGAAAAAGAAACTGATTTGAAATTGGTAGCCTAGATAATTAAACGAGAAGCAAAGACATGAGGTAAAGAAAGAGAGAAAATCAGAGAAATTGAGAGAAAAAGTGAAGGTAAATTGAGTAACAATGTGTATTTTGGAAGGGCATGATGTGTATTACGCATGTGTCATAGCGCTCTCAGACCAGTTTTGCGCGGATAGTCGAACGAAGTCAATTGACTTTTGTTGTTTTTGATTAATTGTAATTGATAATGATGATATTCGAAAAGCATGTTCAGGTAGTGCAAAATGATTAAATTTCAAAGGAAAAGATAACGGGTAGGTGACCACGGCTCTTTTGCGGAAAATGAATCGATCGTTTCGTGTCATGTATTTTATGGCTCGCGGTCGGAGAAAGAAAAAACATCGGCAGGGAATAGCATTCGTTTTTTGCTGTTCGACGTTATATATCAACGAATTATTTGGAGAAAGAACATTAGGCGAGAATAGTTATATAAGCAAAATTTAAGAAAACCAGTAAAAAGGGGGTTCAAGCAAAGAAGCAACAGATTGATGTATATCCCGCTGAATGAATGGAGAACAATTTTTAAAAACTTGAAAAATGACAAAAAAAGGAAGTTAAAGAATATTTCCTATATTTCCATTGGAGGATGTGGCACCAAAAATTTCAAGCGGTCTTTGCACGAAAACTACAAGCTTGTCGGAAACAGTTTTTCCCACATTTAATTGAATATTCAACAATTCAACATTCAAAGACGCATTTTATGAATTGTTTACTCTTTTTTTTTAACTGAAAAAAGAATTTACCCGATTAGACTAAATAATTCTCTCATCCCAGATACACTCTCACATGTTATTTCACAAGCCAGCGCTCTCCCGAGTTGCTATGGAGGAAAAAGCAATTCAACGCGCTGTTATGCCATCGTGGCATAAGCGAACGTGAATTGCGAAATTTTGACTACTGAAAGTAAACAATTTAAAGCTTTAGTTTTAATAGAGATTGCCAATTGCCAATACAATTGTTAAATGGCAATCTTATTATATCATTTTTAAGATCCTCTGTGAAAATGTGGTTATACGCTTAAAAACGAAATTTAAATTCATTTCAGAAAAGGTTTCCACCCTTTTGATCAGTTACTGCCCCACCTGACGAAAAGTTTGCTGTGACAATGAAGGTTTGTTTTTCATAGGTGACCCGGTTTGGTTCTGAAAAAGTTTCTTGCTTTCTAAATTACATTGCAACGCTTGAATGATTCATACTCGAAATCTTTTGTGATTTTTATCAAAAAAGGAAAACTGAACTCAAAGCTGTGAGCACGAAAAAACATACGCGTCAGTTCTGATCTCACTGGCGTCTCTTCTGTCCTTTACACCCTCCTTTATGTTATGTTCACGACCCGACCGCTGTGTAGACAAAACCAGCTATCCTTTTATTGATTCTCTTGTGTCTTTCGTAATATTCGCTTTTTCAGAAAGTCAGAAAGACGTTTCCGATGTCTGCTTATGATGATTTGCTCGCCAAAGTCACAGCTCCAACATTGACAACGGAAAATTGGGAAGGAATTCTTGGTTTTTGTGATATGGTATGTGAAAACAAATGGAAGACTTCAGCAAAGTTTGTTCATTCAGATAAATAACGATTACGAAGGTCATAAAACAGGACTAAAGGCACTTCGAAAGCGGTTAAATAATCGTGACCCACATGTCGTTCTTCTCGCCATTTCAGTACTCGACTCCTGTTGGGCTAACTGCCAAGAAAGATTCCGAAAAGAAATTTCATCTGCTCAGTTCATCAACGAGCTCAAAGCATTATGCACTTCGGTAAATACTTTTTTTAATAATACAAATAAGATCATGACCATTCAGAGCCAACGTCTGGTGGCTGAAAAAATGCGAGTGACTGTTCAAAAATGGGTCGATACGGAATGTAAAAATGAACCATCTCTCTCCCTCGTCACCTCGCTTCACAAAAATCTTCTTGCTGATGGTTATTCATTCGTAGTTGATGACCCGAAAAGCAAGACCAAGATAATAGATGCGAAATACGCGAACGATCCAAACTATGTGAGTAGAAATACCCATGAAATTCTGACATCCAATAGATCTTGAAGGTTGGTTCCGCTCAAGAGGAAGAAGCTATTGCAAAAGCTATAGCTGCTTCCTTGGCTGATGCTGAAAAACAAGAAAAGGCGAAGAAATCAAATTCATCTTCAATGTATCCATCAACGAAAGCAACTAGTCCGGCAACGCAAGTTAACTCTAATTCAGTGGAGAGAAAAGTTCGAGCTTTGTACGATTTTGAAGCTGCAGAGAGTAATGAGCTTTCTTTCATTTCTGGAGACATTATTACCGTGATGGATGAAAGGTAACTTCTGAAGTGTATTATCATAAATGATTGTTTCTTTAGCAATCCACATTGGTGGACTGGTCGTATTGGCACCCAACAAGGACTGTTTCCATCAAGTTTTGTAACAAATAAACTTGACGATTTGAAATCAAAAGAAACCGAATCTTCTCAAAAAGCTCCTGAAATCGTTGCTTCAATCAATGAAGCAGTTCTCGTTCGTTGTCTTCAAGTTCTCCATGAATGTGATCCAACCGGAGAACGTCCAGATCCTGAAGATTTGTCTCAATTAGAAGCCGCCTCATATGCTCAAGGAAATTTAATTGATGCTCACTTAGCTAGTATCGATAGACAAAGCAATTCTCTTGCTCAAATCGATGTTGCCATCCGTGATGTGCTGGCACTTTATGATGATGCTATTCAAAAAGGTGGATTCCAACCGAATCAGCAAATGTACCAGCAACCAATGCAACAATATAACTATCAGCAACCGGTATTAATTTTAATATTCATATCCAGTATAATTGATATTTATTCCAGCAAGTACCATATTATCCTCCTGCGGCTCCCGTTCAGCAACAACATCAATATCCACAATATGGTGCACATCAAGCTGCTCAGCAACAATATTCGTATCCGCCAAACGTCTCCTCTGCTTCCGTTCCTCAGCCTCAGCAATCACAACAACAACAACAACAACAATGGGTGTCTGGACCTCAAACTCAGCAATACTAAATTCAATCTGTGAATATTCTGTACGTACCTTCTCTGCCATTCTCACTCGTTCTCTTCATTCTTTTGTGATAACTACTTCTATCAGCTTAGAAACTTTCCCCTGAATGCTTCATTTTCCCGACACCACGTTTCTGTATAGTCTTGCGTTCCCTTTCGATAATTTATTTCTTTTATAAAAAAGAGTGAGAAGTGAGAAAACATTTATTATTAATATCATTAAGACAGGTACAATGGCACAAAAGTACAAACGAAAACGTTCGATTTATAGAAGATCCGGGTCAAAAGCTGGCATGGCGATAGAAGCATTTGCTGCTCGGATGGATCGTTTACCCCATCCTCCTCCTCCCCATCCACCTCCTCCACCCCATCCACCTCCTCCCCATCTTGATCCTCCCCATGGATCACCTCCTCCCCATCTTGATCCTCCCCATGGATCACCTCCTCCCCATTGTCCTCCACCATTTCCATTCCATCCTCCTCCACCTCCTCCGAAATCATCTCTTCCCCATCCACCACGTGGCGGCTGACGTGATGGATTATTCTGTCGAACTTGAGCAACAGGGGCCACGGATCCAGCAGTAGTACCACACATTCTTCGAAGTTCTGATTGAGTATAACAACTATTACAACTTGATCTACAATTCTCAGCCATCCACGGATTCTTCTGACATTCGCCTACACGAGCCCATCCGGCACATGATCTATGATAGTCAACACATGCTGAACAAAAGGAAATTATGAATGAATAAATTAAGCGAACTTACATCCATAATTATAATCTTCTGGGAAGCAATGTCCACAAGAAACTCTACAGTTACACGCCATATATCCTGTATTCTTTCTGCATTCACCCATCAATCCCCAAACGGCACAACACACATTTTCATTATAACATCCATCAGAATTATCACATTGTTGAGCTGGAGAAGGAGTAGTTGTGGTTACTGTAGCCCCACCTCCACACTCTTGTGCACGAGATTTTCCACATTTATTACAACTCTTTCTACAGTTTTCAGTCATCCAAAGTTGGTTCTTCGTGCATTCTCCTGAACGAGACCAACTTGAACATTGAGTGTGACGATCAGTGCAATCTGAAATTAATCAAGAATATATTGCAACTTTATAATTGGAGCTTTTTACCATCAGCCAGTCGATATTTCGGTTTACAAATTCCGCAGCTCGCCTTGCACCATTCATTCATATAAGCTGCATTTCTAGAACATTCTCCGGATGATGCCCACGAAGCACAACACTGATTCTCATTGAAACAAGATTCTTGTGATTGAACTGGTGTTGGATTAGCTGGTGGAGGAGTTGGCGGTGGAGGAGTTGGTGGAGGAGGAGATGACGAAGAAATGACACATCTTCCATTTTGACATACTCCAGAGAAACATGGATTCACTCGGAATTGAGCACATGAAGATCCTGGACGAATACGAGAAACACAACGGGCGGTTCCATTGGATGTATCACAGAATAGGAATCTGAAATAGTTTTCGTCAATTTACTGAATTGATTATATTTGTTTTACTTTGATCCACAATCTCCACCTGCTTGACATGTTGGTCTCGGAGCATAACTGTATAAATTATCGGTGAATTTGTTAGATAATCCATCAATATTTCTTAAAAAAAAATGAGTGAAAATAGGGGAAACTGTTCATAAAAAACTACCTCATTGGACTAAACGGTTGCATTGGTGAGGCACCAAAATGTTGTGGAGAAGCACATAATTGATTATCTGGAGGATATGCAATCTCTCGATCGGCTCTCGATTGTCTTGCGAGTCTCCACTGTTCCCAAACAAGATCAATGAAGGCATGATGAAGGAAGAAGGAGGGATCATTTGAAGACGTTGCAGTATCGAACATATCTCCTCCAACAAATATATGTACATTACCATGAGTATATTCTAAACAATTGAAATCTGTTCTGTATGGACATCCTTGTTGTGGAGCCGTGAACGATAGAACTTGATCAATTTGATTCTGTCTCATCACAAAATCAATATCGGCTTGTGTGAGAGGTGCTCCCTGAGCTCCGACAGCTCTTTGAATCTGAGCTCTTCCGGCAAGTGTTCTCCAGTTTGTGAATGGCCCGTTGCTTACAAGACCTGTACCTCCGACTAGATATTCACTGAACATAATAGTATCAGCTGGTCTTGGTAATCCGCTGTCCAAAGTGGAATCCCAGTATGGAAGACTCACGGATGGGTCGACTTGACGAAGAGCGAATTCTACTCTTTTCACAAATTCTCGATGCCATGGAAGGAAGGCAGGACCGGAATGAGCACCTCCGGCAGCTGACATTTGAGAATGAATTCTTCCGATTCTATCGTATTCTCCATTCTGAAACCAAGTTGTTGGTCTATGTAATTCGAGTTATTTACAAACATTTTTAAGTGCTCTGAAAGCTGCATATAGACGATTTCTTTCGTCATCCGTCAACATTCTGTATTCTTTTCGGACTGATTTTTGTAGTGGTTGTCCATTTGGAAGTGTACATCCACCGTTTCCAGTTGCAGTTCCTATCAACTTTGTTCATTCATTCTTTTTTTCATAACTAATTGATTACCTCTAAGATAAGAGCATAGACATGGTAAGTCCATACATTGATAAATATTCGATGCGATTGGGGCAAATTCAGCTGCCATTCCCTTTGCAAGTCCTGGTGGTAGAGCGATCTTCTTCTTTTTCGATGCCTCCTGTAACCATTCATTTGAAGATCTTTGACCTTCTATTCTCTTTTTTTTTGTTTTCTGTTCGTAATGTCCTTGACCGTATCACACACTGAAAAACGTCTCCAACTAACCCGAGCGCCATCGTCCCATTTGTGAATTTGACGACATAATATTTTAGCAGTTTCAGTCGGTGCACTGGCACATGGATCCTCTTGTCCTAAAATGGATAAAGGAAAAACAAAAAGAAGTATAGAGATAAAATATCGCATTGTTTGAGGCCGTTTGACCTGAAAAATCAAACGATTAGAGAGCATTTGGAAGAAGATAAACGAAGCTGTTGTTTCAATAAGATTGACTTTTGTGAATACGCATTACAGCAAGACAGAAAAAGAGGAATGAAAACAGTTTTCTATAAGCTCAGAAGCTGTAGAATCTCATAAACGGTTTCGTGAACTTTTCTTACATTTATTCTTTATATTTAATTTATGAGCATCTAGATTTTGAAGAGGTTACTGATACAATTCTACTCGTTGGTTTTAAATTTCAAAGACAGAAACAAATGAAAGAACATTTGATGAAAAAACCAAAAAAACAAAATTAGACAGGTTCGATTCGATGGAAACTGATAAAAGAGTAAATGAAGAAGACACGTCGACCCATCTTTTCTTCTCCCTCTCGGTCATTTTTTGTAACAGTTTCGTCTTCTTCTTCTCCTTCTCTTAGTTATTTTCTGTGAAATTCGCTGATCTTCATGATAATGTCAATTGTGATGATGTCATTAAAAACGAATTGACAAAGAATTGGACGAGGAAGTTGACTTCTTTCGTTCAGTTAGTGTTCCAAGAAAGATTGAGATCGAAAGAAATGACTATAACTTTGTTAATTGGAAGTGAATCATCATCTTAGTCAAGCAAATAGTCAAGCAAAAACTGAAATTTCAGAAATCAGCTACAGTAATCTTTCAAAATCGTCTCGCACAGTCTTTGAAGTTTTCAGCTTCCCGATTGTTCCGTAATGAAAGCCCTCAGAAACGAACGACAAGTTCATATGCTAAGCAGCATCAGAAGACTTCTAATCTGAAGAAATAATCAAGCGGCATGTCTATCTGAAACTACGAATGCTGGAGAGTCGACATTTTCGTTAGCACTTCCTCCGGTGTAGAATCTGAATTGCTTTTAAATAACTGAAAGTATTCATTTGTAAATCAAACTTCCACAGTTATCCTTTTTCGATTCGATAGTTAGTGTTCCTTCTGTCGGTTTCCAGATCAACGCAAAGAAAACTCATTTCTCGGAATTCAATTTTTGTGGTTTATTGACCATTGGTGTCCACTTTTCTCATGTGATTCGAATGTTTTTGAAGAAACTCAATCTTGCGGAACACATTTTCGTTTTCTTGTTCACTGATTGTCCACACCTTTTCTCGAGAGAGAAAGAGAGAGAGTTTTCTCGTTTCTTGTGTAATCTTTGGCTTATTTCCTTATATTTTCTCTTCACTTTTTGATATCTGGGCGTGTTTGCGTGGAAAACGGAACGAGTTGAAAACAGTCTAATATTCCGTCGCCACGAAATGCCCGTCTCTCGTTCTGGCAAGTTTTTATCTATTTTTCTTTGAATTTATTAGTTCCTCGTTTGTAAAAAGAGAGAAGTGAATAAATGAATGTCAATTCAAAAGTACGATTTTTCATCGTTATAGTTATGTAAATTCTTGAAGTAACACAAAAACGTTTTACTGCCAATATTAATTTGTATCATAAAATAAGCGAAATTTTATAAGATTATTATTCAGATTCGACATTCATGAACCGTAATAAACAACGTCGAATCGAGCCACTCGTGATGCTTGATTCTCGTGATTACGGTAGTTGGCGTAATTCTTCAACACCTTCAGCTTCTCCGAGTACTCATAATAAGAGTCCACCGGTATTCCAGACTGAAAAGAAGAGAGTGCATTGGCGGAAATGACTTTTTGTAAATATTATTCTGTACATATTTCAATGCGTATTCCGATTTGTTTATTTGAATAAATATTCACAATTTGATCTGTTCACTGGGTCTTTTGGGAATTCTTTCGAATTTTTGAGGGAAAAGAGGGCGTGCATATGAATATGTTAATTGATTTGGGACGAATGCATTCATGCTTTTAAGAAATCCGACAATGAACGAATTAATATTCAAATCACAATCTGAAATACTTATTTTTCAATAGGGGTTAAACAGCCGCTTTAGGAACTTCTGTAAGAAAGTGACTTACAGAAAATGAAACAAAGAATCCAACTGACGTGAACTTGACTTCATTCAAAAATAATTTACGCCACGTGTAACCAATATGT
Organism: Caenorhabditis tropicalis; assembly: GCA_016735795.1. NCBI lineage: Eukaryota > Metazoa > Nematoda > Chromadorea > Rhabditida > Rhabditidae > Caenorhabditis > Caenorhabditis tropicalis. The sequence continues at coordinate 4,996,646 of CM028614.1, read as the reverse complement.
TCGTTGTCAGTTTTTTTCATATCAGTATCGCTTTTGCGAACAAACGAGAAGGAGTATTTACTCTTGGCATCCACGACCATGGTAAGCTATTCACAGTTTAGAAGAGAATTCATGAAAACGGAAGAGAAACGGAGAAATCATGAAGAATCAATTCGATTTCTGTATTTCAGAGCTTCGATGAAATTGACAAGACTTTTGGAACCAAAAACCGCGATCAAGGTTACGAGATGCTGAAAGCGGTTTGTGCAAGAGATTTGATCTCTTCTCATGGAAATAAGTGTTTCAGCGTCTCGATAAAGGAGATCGTTCGGTTGAGGTTCTTTGGAGAATGGCTCAAGTAATCCACGAGAGATCGGCCTGTATGCCGAAGGCTCAGAGAAAGGGAACAATCAACGATGGATTGAAATTTGCGGAAGAAGCTGTTCAAAAAGATCCGAATCATTTCAAAGCGTTGAAATGGAATGCTGTTTTGATTGGACAAGCCACTGAATACATGGCAACGAAGGAAAAGTTGGAGTGCAGCAAGAAATTCAAAGATCTTCTTGATAAATCTCTTGCTAAAGATTCGAAAGACACTGCACTTCTTCATTTGCGTGGTCGTTACAAGTATTCAGTTGCCTCATTGGGTTGGATGGAAAAGAAACTTGCTGCCACTTTCTACCAGCAACCACCATCTCATTCTTACGAAGAAGCAAATGAAGACTTTCTTGCCGCCTATAAAGTCAATCCGAAATGGATGGAGAACCTTCTTTTCATTTCGAAATGCTATGTTGCTCTCAAAGATAAGGTTTGCTCTTTGAAAGTCATTTTCATTGAATTGAAATTGCTCTTCTTTCAGCCAAACGCCAGAAAATATCTCACGGAGTTGTGTGACATCGAACCGTATTCTGATATCGAAGAAGAGTTTCTCGCTGACGCCAAGGCAATGCTTTCGAAGCTCTAAATAGCAATCAGTCGGAATTAAACGACAACCCAGTGCACAAGATTCGATTTTTATTGTATAAGAGATGAAATAAAAACATTCTATACGTTTCTGTTCTTTTTCAACTAGAATTTCATAAGCATTTCTCTAAGTAGCCATCAATCATTTGTCAAGAAACCGAAAACAGGGCGAAAATTACAAGATTTCAACAAGTGAGCTCCCGAGGGGGGAGCGGCGCTCATCCTAAATGAAAACCCTCTAGCGAGGCGCTTTATAATCCTTTCCGAAATATCAATCATGCATGCTCTTCTTGGCGCCTCATCCGCATACCGTAGTCGCTTATGAACAGAGCCGCGAGTTAGTCCCTTGAGAGTTCCTGGTACGATGGCTCCGCCCTAGATACGCAACATCCTTTCTCATTCTAACCATCATGTTCTCCTCAATCGACTCTCTTTTGAAATCAACTACCTCTGCATTACCTTTGAAAGAAAAGGATTCACCAACTGATCTCTCTTGTTCTATTCCCAATGATCCCAACATTTGTTCGGAAGAATTAATAAAAATGGCAGCGAAAGCAGCTCAATTCGCTCAAACAGCAAACTTTTTTGAGAATTCGTTCTCTAATTCACAGAGTAAGATTTCTTCCATTCTCCGACTTCAATTCTCTCAAAAACAAAAATATCTGAGATTTCAGACTCTCCAACATCTGCGACAATACACCCTCTCACATCTTACACATCATTAGTTCAACCAGTTCTTCCTTTGATTTATGACCATTTGGCATTGACATGTAGGTTTAGAGATATTTAAATGACTATTCAAACTTCTATTCTAGATTCAGTGAATGCGTGGCAAGCATGGGGAAAGATGAGAAGACCGAGAACAGCATTTAGCAGTGAGCAATTGGTTCAGTTGGAGAAGCAGTTCTCGGATAATCGATATTTGAGTCGACCAAGAAGATATCAATTGGCACAACAACTTTCTCTTTCTGAAACTCAGGTTTGTTTTAATTTTTAAAAATTGATCCGCATTCTGTAGTGAATTTGAACCTCCGGTTCCGAGTATTTTATAGAGGTCTAGTTTCTCCTGGAATGGTCATCAAGATTACTGTAGTTCATATGGAAACACTTGAAAATTCAATTCAACTGATAATGATGAGCATTCAAATACTTTCAAGTTCACTATTTCTCATGTCACAATAATTACTTTCAGATCAAAATTTGGTTTCAAAATCGTCGAATGAAGAACAAACGATGCCCATCATCTACTCCAAATTCTTCAAATACTTCCTCTTCATCTTGTCAATAATTATAAATATATATTCACTTTCAAATGAATACTTTCACTTGTAAATTATCTTCCGCGTACTGAAACCTGCGTCAAATGATTGCGTATTCGTGTGAATACGATATTAATCACTGTGAGAAAAAATACAAAACGCAATCGTCGAAAAAAATCGGATATCCCTTTTCTCTCACGCTTCTCTTCGTCTTTTTTAATCACTAATGACAAAAAAAAACACGTTACCTGTGGGTGAAGGAAGAGAATGAATGAAACTAGCTTTTCAAGGGTATTTATGTTCGATTTGAGTCGTGTCTCCGCCCTCTCTGCACTTCGCATCTCATTATACTGTCACTCAATCGAATCGACTGATTGATGTTTCTTTTCATTTCTCCCCGTTTCCATTATTATATTTACTGTAGATAGCTTTTCAGTAATTATGTCAACCACAAGTACAGTTCTCCTCTTCATCACTTCTATTTGCGGTATTGCTATCGTATCCAGTCTTCTTGTTGCTGGAAGTCTTTTCTTCGATGCTCAAGAATTTTTGGAGACTTCTCTTGATGAAATGGAATCTTTCAAGGTTTGAATAATTCAGTGAGAGACTGATAAACAAAGCTAGATTTCAGCATTACTCTGATGTTGCCTGGAAAGATATGATATCTTCGAATACATTTGACAGAAAGAAAAGAGAAGAAGAAGACAAGCCATGCGGCTGCCCATGTGCCAATGGACCAAACCATTGCCCACCAGGAGAAGCCGGACCTCCAGGACCACCAGGACTTCCAGGTTAGATAAATAATCTCTAAAAAACAGAAAAATTTCGACCACGGCAGGATTCGAACCTACAATCTTCTGCTCCGTAGGCAGACGCGTTCACAGGTCCTGCGCGATCGGTCTATCATAGGTGTAGGCCCATGATAGGGCCACAGTAGGTCTACTGCGTCTGAAAATTCCAGAAGCGCAGTTGGTGCATCATAGGCCTGTTATAGGCCTATTATAGGTCTATCGCGCACGAACTTTTTCGGTGATGCAATTTTTCGAAAACACTTTATTTCATTTCATTTTTATTAAGTTATTATCTGTTTTTTCTTGTTTTTCCTAACTTCTAACTATATTTTTCTTATCATTTTAATAAAGTTTTGTTGAATTTTCATACTTTCTCGGTGCTTTTTTAAAGTTTCACAACGTTTTGAACGTTTGTTAATACTTATGCTATTTTCCTTGCTCTTTTCAAAACACTGTGACGATTCTGGATGGAATTAATTACGTGGTGAGTGACTTTTATCATTAAAAAATATAAATCAGCTTTTTTCAGAAAATTCTGCTGTCCTCCTCGACTCTCGACGTTTCCGGGCCCAACAAGTGGATCGGCGGAGACAAGCAGTCACCGAGTAAGTTTTGTGTCATTTCTTTCATTTTTAAAATAGTTACTCTTTCAGAAAGTGGAACACATCGGTCAAAAAGAATCGGCTCGCCAAAAAGGACAACGTCGAAGCCAAGCCGCCTCGAAACAACGTCAACGAGTGAGCAGATGGACTTATATTAATTTTAATCTTCGTTTTTTGTATTTCTCATTATCTTTATTTCAATTGTAATGTTTAATTCTTTTTCATTAATAAATTTAATCATAAATCAAAATCCTCGACCGTTAATATACAAGCTGCCAAAAATTCTACGTGGTGCGCAAGGGAGCTGTGATAGGCCTATGATAGACCAATAATAGGTGCGGGATAGGTCTATGATAGATGGAGGCCGTGCGCAGTAGATCTATGATAGGTCCATCATACGTCTACATACGCAGTAGACCTATCATAGGCGTATGATAGTATGCTGGCGGTGCCCCTCTTTGACCGACGTGCGCCTCATTTCAGAGCTATGACCGATCGCGCAGGACCTGTGTTATCCATTGCGCCACGCGGCCAGCTGGCAATGCAGGTCTAATTGACCTCTATGCTTTCTCGGTAGTAATCCCTCGCGAAAGTTTAAACTAGGTGAATGCCATTGCGTAGTGAAATTGCTTCTGCGTTGCACTCTAGGATCATCTTATAAACAAAACAATTATTTAAAATAAGGAAAAAAATGCATTATAAGTTTCGTGAATTCAGGAGCGGATGGTGAAGACGGAAATCCAGGAAAGGATGGAAATGCCGGATCGTCTCTGATTTTCGATGATGATAAGCTTCCATGCATCAAGTGCCCAGCAGGAGAACCAGGACCACAAGGACCAGATGGACCACCAGGTGCTCCAGGATCAGATGGGCAACCAGGAGCACCAGGAGCTGAGGGTAACCCAGGAAGTGCCGGAGAGCCTGGACCTGAAGGAGAACCAGGAGATGCAGGAGCTTCAGGAGAAGCTGGAGCACCAGGAACACCAGGAAAGAATGGAAGTCGTGGTTCCGGTGCCCCTGGACCAATTGGCCCAGAAGGAGCAGCTGGAGAACCAGGAAAAGATGGAGAACCAGGAGCCAATGGAGAAGTTGGAGCAGATGGAAGTGAAGGAATTCAAGGAGCACCAGGAAAAGATGGAGAAAAAGGAACGGATGGAATCAAGGGAGAAGATGGAACACCAGGATCCCCAGGACCAGATGCTGCCTATTGTTCTTGTCCAGAAAGAACGAAGATTGTATTTTCCAGTGAATCTCCATAATTTTTATTTTAGTTCTAATTTATATGTTGTTATTGTTTTGAATGAATATTTGACATTTCTAATTGTACAATTGACACGATTTATTATGAAATGAGAAAGCATCGAGGAAAAGTTCAAATCATTAAAACGTGAATGAGATCGACAGTTTGAATGGAGAGGAACACCGGAGGATTCAGAAGATCATGACGGAGACTAATAACACGTGATTGGATTGAAAAAACATCGATTCCTCTCAATGATCTCAACACGTCTTTTCAGAAGATCAAGTCCTCGTTTGGCTCTGTAAATGTTTCATGTTTAGATTGTTCGAATTCCATAGGCTATGAAACTATGAGTAATTTGTTTTCTACTCAACTAGCTCTTTAATTTTATTGCAATTCTTTATCACATTGAAGTATAGTTTTGTCGATCAGTTACCTGCTATCATCTCTATTATTGTCATCGTTAACAGTTTCTTGTGGTGCAAAGTATCCTCTGGAAACACTCTCTTGATTGATGTCTCCGTATGAACGAAGAAACTGAAATAAAATTAATTAAAAATTAAGTGGGCTGAGCCGGGGATCGATCCCGGGACCTCTCGCACCCTAAGCGAGAATCATACCACTAGACCACTCAGCCACGGTTAGAAAAGTTCAAAAGTGCCGATAAGGAACCCGGGTGGAATTACGAGAAAATTGAGGAAAACAGGAATAGTAAACAATGAATTTTTATGATAACTCACCAGACTCCGAAGAGGAATTGCAGTTGAAAAGGTGCAGAGGAGGGCGAGAAGTACGAGCAATGAAATAGTTTTCGACATTTCCGAGTTTCTTCCTGCAAGAGAAATGAATTGAATTGAAGAAAAGTGAAAGGAAACGGTAATTGATTCAGGAAGTTAACAACAGATGTTAGATGGAATCGAATGAAATTTCTAGAATTTCTTATTTTAGAAACTATAAAATCAGTCTTATATAAACTAGAAGAAGACTAGTTGATAACCAAAATGAATACAAATTCATGGTCTGACTAAAATCAAGAAGAGTTCAGAAGACATAAAGAGAATTCCAGAATCGACTTCTGACTTTTCAATGAATTTCTTTGTAACTGAAATTTCAGAGTTTTCTATCACCAAGAAATGATAAAAAAAATCGAGAAAGAGTTTCATCATTTCTTGTAAACAGAGAATGAAAGAAATGATTTCAGATTGGAGAAAAGAGATCAAAATCAGATCTGATCTAGAAATGACTCGCATTTCGAAATGAGGGGAGTGTCTATTGTTTTTCATTTCAATCCGATTCTTTATAGTCCAAATTGTAGGCTCATTGCCTCTTGGCTCCGCCTTCTTTTCGAAGAGTATACACTTCGTAAAGTAAGATAGAATCTGAGAGTAGGCGTGCCTTCAAATATGAAATTTGGATAAGCGCCTACGTTAAAATCTTCTTTCCACCAAAATGTCTAATCCTGGAAATTCGAACCGATTCCTCATAAAAGGTCGTGCAAGGCAAAGCGCACAATTAGTTTTCTTTGGAGAGAATATGGGGAAGAAGGAGAAAAAGAAACGAAATGAAGGAGGAGGTTTCTCACGTTTTGGGATGAAATTACATTGGCAAAGATTTCTTTGGTCCATCCGAATGGAGTGAAGAGGCAAGCCATTAGTGAAAGAAGATGGAAATAAAACGACGATTCAGATGATGATGTAGAGAGTGGGGGTGTCATCGAGAGTGACGTCTTCTGAAGGAATAGAGAAGGAAAAACAGTGTGTTTCGTCATTTGACAATTGACATTATTCAACGAATTGGGGCATCCATCCAAAGGGAGCATGTGCATTGACTTTGACAGATTGGAGCTTCATTCGGATAAAGTAATGAACGGATATTCTGACACTTTCATTGAAGAACCAAAAAATGCCAGAAAAGAAGACAAAAACTACAATATTGCAGAGTGCAGAATGGCATGTTTACACAAAAGTTGGCAAAATAAATTGCAATGAACTGAAGTACAGTAATTATAAATTACTTTGTTCTTTCTTCCGTAATGATTACGAATAAAAACTTGTTATCAGTTGATGAATGTGATAGAGTATGCGGAACACGTGTACCTTGCAACCCCCCAAATAAACCGGATCATTAAGTATCATAAACCATTTTCTGGAACGAAAGGAATCAATTTTCATGGGTCTGAAACGGAATTCGTGAGCTTTTGGAGACCATAAAATCCGGAAGTTACAAAAGGAAAACATTAGGCTCATGTTACTGAACACTTAGTGAAAACGTCTAGACTTAATTATAAAAAATGGAATCGTTTAATGAACAAATAAATGCATGTCATCGGATAAATTCAGAATTTCTCGAATAAGAGCGAGCGACGTCACTTGACTTCTACCGTATCAATCGAAAAAGGATGACCTTTCCCTCTCCACCACCTACTCATCATTATCATTCTAAAACTGGAAGGTGTAAAGTGTTGAGTCAGCAGATGCATTCTCATATATTTCTTCAATTTCAAGAGGCATTTCATTACAAAAGAACTTTAAAAGTTTCATTTGAAGACGTCGGGGAAAGCAATTTTAATGAGTTAGTCTCAATAAATCAACTGTTTTCTGTCTAAATTTCTTAAGACTGATGGAAAAGTGAGACGCTGTTTTCTGATTTACGTTCCACTTTCATGGAAGATAGTTACACTCGAAAATATTTCTTTGTGATATGCTCTTGTATTAGGGTTATCAACTGAAAATTCTTCGACATGAAAAAAGATATGATTTCGACTACAAAAAGAAACGAAAACGTGTTCATACTGATACACAGAATACTTCTTTTCTCTCTCACTCTCTCCCCTATTTTCCCGTGATTCTATATTTTAAACTACTAAAAACTATATAGATTTCAGCATGATGTCAGTTATCTGTGGTTAACCTTATCGAAACACATAATTATTTTGAAATACATCAGATTAGGTTTTCTATAAGTACACATGGCTATAGCCGCACAATTGAAGAGCATCCTTTGATAAGTGTTTTCGAACAATTCATCCACATCATTGAAACCACTAATTCTGCTTTTGAAATCCACTCGTTTTCCTTCGTGGGTGTCAACAAATTGATGAAAATCGAGAATGGAACGAAAAAATTGAGAAACAGTTCAGGAACAAATCGATTGGTTACATTGGGATTTATTAAATTACAGTTACTTAATCACATGAGAAGAATAAATAACGCTTAAATTATATTCAATTTATTTAAAAAGAAAGCAAATGAATGCAACAAGTAATATACATTGTTTAGAACTGGACCAGTGTTTATGATTATACTCGTTAATCTTGTTTGACAGCTTTCGGTTTTCGTTTCGGTCTCGGCTCATCTTCGTTTTCATCCCCTTGATCAACTTCCAAATCGTAAGGAAGTGAACAAGCAAACAGCATAGTCCAGATTGGCCATGCAGCACAACAAAAGAGGAAGAAGTGCCATGATCCAAATACCACGTCATTTTTTATCATCGTATGAATGATTTCTGTCGGGACCTCTGAGAATGAATTGTACGATTTTGTTGGAATTAATCCGCCGAATATCCCAGGAATGTTCCAAGCGAACAGCAAGATTACTGCGAGAGGACTGAGAAGGCATAAGACTCCCGAACGATACAAACTACGAGCTCTGAAATAGAATACAATTTCTTTAGTATAAATAATCGAAAATTGTTTAGTGATCGAAAATAGAGTTATGTTTGTAGAAAGTTTGTTCCATTCTTGTACTAGTAGTGGTATAGTAAAAATGGAAAAGTTTTGGAATCAGGAAAGCTTGGAAAGCTAATTTTTATGATTTGTTTCTAACTATACACAATCAGTTACATGTCTTCTCGATCTTCTAATAGGGTTATATCTAAGAGGTTAAACATCAAACGTTTTCCTCTATAATCACTCCATTTCTCATTTTCGCCTCACGTCAACCCCGTAGAGTACAATCGTGTTATAAATTCAAATGTACCCATGTCATTCTAGATCATGTCACTACAACCCGAGTCATTGAACAACTCACCTTTGAGATGACTCGTACGTCATTAGAATCACGATCGGCACAGCGGAGCCCGCACTGAGAACACCCAAACCATAATTGATGAGTCCAGTGCAACTGAGAATCAGAGCAGCTTCTGTTAGACATAAGACCCGGATGTTTGGTACGTATTGGTCTGGCACCGGATTTCTGAAAATGGGAAACATGCAAAAACGAATAAATAAATAAAAACTTACTGTAAGAAATAGATCAAACCAATCGGGAAACAGGTTACAATAATGAATATAATGGCGGTATCATATGAAGGGGTAAGCTGTCCGGGGCATCCTTCAATTCCAACGAATGGAAAGTTATATTGCAAAACGATTTCTGTTCCAATGTTTTTGTAAATCCACGTTGAAATGAAGTAGATTGCGAAACCAATGAAATGACTGACAAAATAGCTGAAGACTGGGTTCCATGCCCAACGTTTTTTGCATTCATAATATGCGGAAATCAAGAGTGGGCAAATGAGAATTCCGAGAGTGATAGAATAGAAGCCAATCGAAGAGAAATGCATGTCGTCTGAGAGAACGTACCTGCACATTATATTTTTGGATTAAAATGGGTAACATTTCATTTTGTCAAGAAACTGGGAAAATGAAACTAAGAAGTTTAGGAATGAAAAAGTCGAAACTTTGATACGGGGATTTTATTAAGTTATACGAAAACTCACATGAAATAACTTTGATGAAGTCTCTCAAGAACGTTGTTTAGCATACGAGACACCTCCTCGATGAATTGACCCGTTTGTCGTTCACTATAATCGTAGCTCAAACCGATGGTGAGACCCTGAAAAACGAGAAAAGATTGAGGGATATGTTGAGAAGAAAAAGGCGAAAGTATATAAGCAAACACCACATAAAAATGAAATATCTGATCATATACACACCCTATAATTATGAGCTGCGGGTTTATTTCTATTGCAACATAGAACTTGGGTATCATGGGTGAATGACTAATGAAAGCTAAGAGTAGAGAAATATGGAGGAAAAGGAAAAGAGGGGACGACGCCCTTCAGTTTTACGACGGCACAATAAGCACTTTTCTCTATGAGATTCGTGACCACCTAATCCCATACGACGTTTTGTCCAAAAACGACAAAACCAGTCATCTTGTCTCGGCGGTTTTATAGCAATTTTGGGCGCTCAGAAAAATTTGGCGGTGCCTGGTGGCGGAGATCAAAAAAAGTAATCAGTGTGCGCGCGAAAAAATTTTCCAATTACCTGAACTCCATATTTTCCCATAACACTATGAATTCCTTCGATTGAAACGAAAGCTTGTGTGTAGACAGCAAGAATAGGAACAGTGAATGGGGAAAAGCTCATATAAGGATTCTGAAATGTATTTGTTTCGAAGACAAAACTGACGCTTCAACCAACAGTATGTCTGTGCATAGTACCAAATATCGAAACTTTAGAATGATGTTTCGAGTCTGCTATTTTTACAACTCCATTGAAAACATCAAGGTTGACTTGCTGGCCATTCAACCCATTTGTTTGTATGTTGACTATATGCTGTCCTTTAACAGAAATTCCTGATAAATCATAGACTACACCAGCAATAAGAGCACCAGTCTGGGATTGAATTTCATCAGCAATCACTATTTTATTTTTCGATTTTTTTGCATTTAAAGATTCAATTTTTTGATATTTCAGCAGGAATGCATCTAAAGCAAATGCAGCTTTCTCCTTTGTTGCATTGTTGTCTTCTCCATCGACAAATACAATAACAAAGTCTCTTGACCAGTACACTTGGTCTCTTGCATAATCAATGAATGCTAACATTCGAGAAATCATCCTTCTCGCGACTTCTGATTTTCCTAATTGTACTACGATCAGTTGAGCTTCGGCGCCGTCGTTTCTGTGTCCCCTTACGAAACCATATACATTTTCTCCTTTCATTGGATAACCAGCTACTGTTGACTTCCATTTCTGAGTGTAACACTGCAAACCATACTCCGAGAATACATCCATAATGAATTGCTGTTGAGATTTTGTTCTGAATTACGGTGAAACGGTATTCAGTAAATTAAAATCTTAATAATATTGCGATGCTCTTTATTTCTTACTTTGGTAGATTACTGAGTTTTCTGTATAACTGAATAGCAATTCCACTTTTATCGAACTTTGGTGTTACAAGACCTGGCATTAAAGAATGTTCGGATATTCTGAAAATCGAATTAATTTCACCACCTGCAAATCGCCATCAGTGAACCTTGTAACTTCCATATTTGCAGGATCAAACAGCCATTGTGAACAGAAAAAAGCTCCGACATAAGCTAAAATGAGCGCGACTTTTCGTAATCGAAGTATTCGATCAAGAATTTTTGGACGAGATATACCCCCATCTTTTGCAATCTCTATTGGCATTTTCTTCAAATAATAATGAAATTAGCTTGAGATCTTTAGTTCAAGAATAAATATTTGAAGCCAGCGTTGATATGAGCATATTACAGAAGCAAATCATCTTTTGAAATATATATTAATAAATAATTTATTTCATGCTATAAGCTTTAATTTAGGAGCTGGGAACGTTCATGAGATACAGATGAAAAATAGGGGAAGAGTATGTTAGAAAAAGATGAACTCGTTCAGAGGAGAAGATTTCAATGAATATAATAAGTAGATAAATAGATTTCAATTCTTGAATTTGATTAACTAAAAACCACAGATAACACAAATCAAAGATTTGTTTTCTAACCCGTTATGAAAACAATTTGATTGAACATTCTACATGCTGAAAATGATAAAATTTGAATTAAGAGTATTAGACAGAATATTCGAAGGTGGGTCTTGAAACAAATGGATTCGCTAGTGGATTGAACCATCGTATGCCGAATGGTCCTCCAAACACGAGCTGTAGGTTTTTCCATGAATTGTTCCGTGATCGTTCCTCTTCATCCATCATTGCGTTCCGACTGCAAAGGGTACTTTTGAAATTTGAGAAAGTCTAGTTCACAATTTTGTTGATCATTCAAGTCGTAGTGACTTATATTAGTTATCCGCTTGTCAGAATTACCTTCTCATAGATTCGATAGTCGTTTCATCATTACAAATCGACGAAATTTGTGTTCCAAACATAACTGCAGTGAATATAGCGAAAAGTATCGATTCAAACAGAAGGAAAATTAGAAGCAATGTTGTTCCAGGAGGTGTTAAAGAGGAACAGTTTTGCCATTCGGCACCAACGCACAAAACGAATTGCCACACTCCCCAATAAAGAGCATGCATTGAAAGAAGTGCTATGTACATCTGTAAAACGATGTTTTTTTGCAGAGATTTTTTCATAAAAACCTACAGTAAACAACACAAAAAATTTTTGATTGCCCTCTCCTACACAGTTATTAACCCATGGGCAATGATGATCCATCCTTCGTATACACCGTTCGCATACTGAGCAGTGGTGTGCTCGGTCTGGTTTTATACTTGAACATTTTTGACATTTATAAATAGGCGTGTGGCCGTTAAGAAGTTGCATTCGTTCAATTGTTTCATCTGTACAATCTCCTTTCGGAACAGCTCCAGGATCAGTCATCATTGTCTGCAAGTTTCTACGATTAAGAAAAAACAAATTTCAAAAAACCTTCAAGTGACTCGTTATTGCTAAAGCACTGAATGATTCGAAAACAACAAAATTGAATATGGTGTGTATGGGATACTGTTCCCATGAGTAGAGCATCACCAGAAACACACACACTTGCCCATAAGCTATGAGGAACCATGTCACAATAGCGCACATGATGCCACATGGATCTCGAACACACCATGATCGACCACAGCAATTTGTTTTTGTTCTTATGAACACAGTCATTTTGCTGGAAATGATTTGATAAGTTAACTTCGACATGATAAACTCTTACTTTTGAACAAACAGCTAGCTCATCGATCACTTGATGGGTGTGAATTTCGTTCCATCAGTTCGGTAGCGCTTCTTTCTCGATCGAATCCTGAAAAAAGTACAAACTGTCTCATTTCGCTCAAAATTTTTTTGTAATCATCAATAATAATAGGAATACTTTTTGATTCGAGAAAGTAGATATTTAATTAAGGCAACGAAAAAATGCAGAAGGCGTTGCCTAGATACTGGTGAAGGAGAGGGAAAACAATGGACTTCTATGCTCTGAGAGCTGTTTAAGAAAATGAAGAAAGAAAGAGAAAGAAAAGCTTAGAATCCTTGAATGAAAATGAAAAAGTGCAGTAGTGATATTACGAATGAGCTCAATGATCGATAAAAAGAAAGAAAATAGAAATGAGTAACGGAATGATTAATCCGATTTCAATTACACCTTGAATTCTATTCTAAATGTCTGCTTTTTCGACTTTCATTTAACGGGCTAGCCGAATATATTATTCTATGGATCATTGAAAGAAAGCAAGAAAGCGAGTAAAAACAAGAGCGTGTTCGATAGAACAGACTCATAAATATTCAAGACCCTGCTTTGAAATGGTCTCGTAAGAGAATTAAAGTGAACGAATTCTCCCAAATTTACATTGCTCAGTTATACTTTGAATACATTTCAAAACACAGGAAAATGGAAAAGGGCATATAATGATTGCTGGTCTAAATAACTATTTGCGGCCCGGAAATTAGAAGCCACGGACAAAACTATCAATCTTAAGCGAGGCATGTTTCTGTGCTTTTTGTCGACGGCTTCATTTGAGGAAATGCTGGTCAGCGATGAACGAGTGGACCGCAGCACGCGGTCACGGCTCTCTGGTATTCGCTCAACGTCTGCGTCTTGGTATTTCTTCACACACACTCCAACCCGTTTCTTCCATTCTCCCCAAAGAAAAGGGTTGTCTATGTTCAGTTATAACTTGATCGCAAAATAGAGCTTGTTTATATATGAAAACAAGAATAACGAATAAGTGAAGGTTATATCTATAACTAGGAAAGAAAATATCTTCTCAGTAAATCTAAATTTTTACACAACCTTAGCTATTTAATCTTTGCGAGAAATGAAACTTTTTTCCTGAGTGAACAAAAATAGAAGGATTCACCGAGTGTATCAAGTAAATCACTTACAGTCAGCAAGCCCACGAGAAGACGAATAGCCGTGCAACCCTCTTTTCTGAAATATCCGAATTGGTTCACGTTTTTCACGCTTCGGCTTTATCTTTTTTCAATCCGATACAAAATGACGTTTTTAACATTTTTGATAAGAACTCAAAATAAATAAATATTTAAAACGGTTTTATTGAAGTTAGTAGAAGAAAGAAGGTTAAAAAAAATTTTTTTTCTCATAACTGTGGTTGGATAAAGAGATCTTCTTGACTCGAACAATAACAGTTGTCTTATGGAGCTTCATAAAAGGTCTCTCTTATGAACATTAATAAGTTGTTTCAAAGGTAGATACAATTCAGAATTTTGTGTAACAGTTTGAGGTTATTTTCTTCAGATTATATCAGCAATGTTCATCGGCATTTCGTCAATTTGAGTGGAATAGTACTGCTCAATATCTCGCAAAATTCTGACGTCATCTTGTTTCACAAAGTTAATGGCCACTCCTTTTCGTCCGAAGCGTCCAGAGCGTCCGATCCGATGAATGTACAACTCACGATTGTTTGGCAAATCATAATTTATTACCTGAAACGCCAAGTGATTGTTTTAGATAACTGTGGGGACACTTACGAGAGAAACTTGTGGAACATCTAGTCCACGAGCCCAAACGTCAGTGGAAATGAGAACCCGGGTTGTTCCTGCACGGAACTCTTTCATCACTTCATCACGATCTTTTTGCTCCATATCACCATGCATAGAAGAAACCGTGAAATTAGCTTCTTTCATTTTGTCTGTTAGCCAGTCTACCTTTCTGCGAGTATTACAAAATAGAACAGCTTGAGTAATTGTGAGAGTATCGTAGAGATCAATCAATGTATCGAACTTCCACTCTTCACGGTCAACTGCCACGAAAAATTGCTTGATTCCTTCGAGAGTCAACTCGTCACGTTTCACAAGAATTCTTATAGAATCGGTCATAAATTTTGTGGTCATTTCAAGAATTTCGTGTGGAAGAGTCGCTGAGAGAAGCACAACTTGAGCGCCAGGTGGGAGATAACGATAAATGTCGTAGAGTTGTTCTTTGAATCCTTTATTGAGCATTTCGTCAGCTTCATCAAGAACGAGTAACTTTATAGCACGTGTACGCAGATTTCGTCGACGGATCATATCGAAAACACGTCCAGGAGTTCCAGATACAACATGCTGTCCATAGTCGAGTTTTCGAATATCCTCTCCGAGATTCGTTCCACCGATACATGCATGACATTGCACATTCATATAGTCTCCGAGAGCAAGGACTACCTGAAATACTTGATTAAGAAACTGCTTTTCGCTTAATGTTCAAACTTTTTGAATTTGTACTGCAAGTTCTCTAGTTGGTGAAAGAATCAGAGCTTGTGTTTCGCGAACTTGAGTATCCAGTGATTGCAGCACAGAAATCGAAAATGTTGCCGTTTTTCCTGTTCCCGATTGTGCTTGGGCAATAACATCACGGGCTTTGAGAATAGATGGAATAGCTCTTTGTTGAATTGCAGACGGTTTTTCAAAACCATATGCATAAATTCCTCGCAGGAGATCCTCTCTTAATCCCATTTTATCGAATGTGGGTACTACATTTACTTCTTCTGACGACTCAAATTCCACATTTGACATGTCATCTTTTTCTGCTTTTTTTCCAGACATTCTGAGAAAAAGGGAATATTTTTAAAATCTTACATTTTTTTGAAGTAAAAGCTCCGCAACCGTACGGAAAGAATCAACTGGCGCAAATTCATGTATAGTTTTTTAATGTTTTATTGTACCATAAACAAATCAATAGACTCAAAAACGTTGGTAAAATTGGGGTACGAATCTGTAAGATTCGGATCTGCACAAAGTACAGGAGGAAACGTTAACTCAAACGGTAATTTGGATCTAATGGCTTTACACATACAATAAATGGGAGAGAAGAAGAAGAAATAAATAATGATAATAGAAAAAGGGATAATTTATTGGTACCACAAACACTACGAAACATCATTGTAGATGTCTACCGGGTGATTGGACGGGAAAGGATCTCACTAGAAGCAATTAAGAAATCTAGAGAGTTGGAAAATCAGTAAGTCAAAAGTGAAGGGGATGGGAAGCATGTCGGATCGTGAAAGGAAGTGCGCGCTGCGACCAAATACAAAAGTTAGATGTCATTTTCAATTAAGAAAAAAAAACAGGACAAGGATAAGGAGCTTAATTTTTATAGAAATCTGGCGGAAAATAGGCGCAGAGTGGCAGCGGAAAGCGGAAGAATGCTTTTGGAACGAAATTAACGGATGAAGTGTCCCATAATGAGTCCGAAAAGCAAAGCAGCAAGAACCATGAGAAATAGTTGCACTGTTGGGTATCCATCTGCGAGTCCGCCATCCGATTGTGTTTGCTGAAGCTTGCGGTTCTTCTGAAAGTATTCTACTTGTCTTTTTTCACGGAATGCTTTTTACCTTGAGCATGACTTCAATCTCTTGCTCCAATCCAGAAACTTTTTTCTGCAATTCTTCTTTTTCGTCGATCGTGGATTTCAACGACTTGCGAAGCGAAGCGACGGTTCCATCCTGTTGAGAATGGGAAGCAGAGAATGAATTTCCAAGTTCTCTGTAATAACTGTATTCATTGAAAAACACGGAATTCCGAAATTAGTAAATCACTGAAAACGTCAACTCACTGGGACTGTCCGGCAGACGCAAAGGTATCCTCATGTCTCACATTTGTGAACGTCTTGTTATCGTCTCCAGAAGCGGGGTCTTTCTTATCGACGAATGTGACCATTAACTTGCTATAAGTAAGTTCAGACGGATCGACGATTTTCCAAATCGCCTCCAAATCTGGCACTTCTTCCGCGGGAGCGACGCATGATTGAACCATGAATTTGTGGCGACCAGCGTCCGATGGAATACCTTCGAGAGGTTGTAGCATCACTGTGATTTGTTTGGAATCTCCGGTTTTTAGTAGGCCTACAAAATGGTATTTTCAAAAGGAAATGCTTTTAACTGAATCGGACATACCGGAGTTCGGGCGTACACAATATTGTTTTGGAGCTGTGGTTTTCACTTTGAAGCAAACTGGATTGGATGTTGTGTTTTTCAGAGTCATATGGGCGGTGACGACATCAGTGAAAGGACCAGTGAATACAAGTTCCCTATTGGGAGTCACTTGCAGAAGGCTGTGTTTCTCGGACATTCTTGCTAAAATTGAAAATTGTAAAGAAAAAATGAAACGAAGAAGACTCGAGAAGTGTGTTCAAAATCTAGTGTTATCAGTTAGGTTTTGCCGTGTGGCGTGTGTTGAAGAGACATCTTTTTGCAGATTGTTTGCATTTGTCAATAGTAGAAACCCCAAAAAAAAGTTTTTAAAAAAGTTAACCAACTTGATTTCAACACTACCGTTTTTATAAATTCAACCTATGGGAAACAGAGGGTCAGAGGAGAAACGATCGAGATGAAAGTTTGTAGTAGGAGAAATGAAAGAGGGAATGCGTCCTGATATAAACTTAAATTGATCAGAAATCTATTAAATTAAGAACACAACATATAAATAATAGAACAGATTCAGAAAAATCAGATGATGTTCACTGGTACGTCTGCTTCGGCAAAGAGACGTGGAGAGCGCACGTTTTTGAAAACCATGTAGTCCGAAGACATCGGTTAGAGACGCAGAGGAGGAAAATGTCTGCGTTTCTATCATCGTTTGTCCCCGTTTAGCTCACTCTCGTCTCACTGACTTATAATTCGAGTGTGCGATGTGTGTGTGTGGAAGAAAGACAGAGGAAAGGAGAGTGAGGTCGGGTGAGTGTGAGCGAAAATGTCTGGGAGGGCATAGTCACATCAACACAGACGGAGACACATAAACATTAGACGCGAAATAAACATATTTTGATTATTTAATATGAAACTCATATGAAAGTGATTAATATTTCATGCATTTTTCTAACTATACCAACTTCGTATTGGATATGATTCCTGTGTTTTGAAGTCCACATAAAAAAAGATGCTTCCGTGGAAGACGTCAAAAGAGATTTAGAATAGGGAGACAGAAAAGACTAAAGCGCTTTTTATTAGGCCTCCTTGCATTAGTCACTTGCCGTCTGAAGCTCATAGAGACGGAGAGAAGTAGAGTTTACCATGGTGACAAGAAAAACGCACTTCTAAATTTAGGACTCACTTACAACTAAATAAAAAAGAAAGAACAGAGTGAAAATGAAACAAGATAACATAAAACGGATAAGCAACTGGCATCGACTATCAATCAAGCCGGGTTATTTACACAATGATATTTCTGCTAGTGTCAGTTTGGTTCTTGAAAATTCGCAGCGAAAAAGTGGCCGTTTCAATAGGCATCTGGTAGTAATTTTGAATCTTTGGCGTTTTGTATCATTTAATTCGACTATTTCTTTTGAAATATAGCTGCAAAGTTCAAAATCAAGAGGCTTTGTTAAAATTGAGAAGAGTAACATATCCGCTAATGATAGAAATGCAGTTTTGTAATTTTTGGAAGAAATCGGCACAAACTAATTAATAAACATGTGGGCAAAATGGAAAAACGCAAATTGGGTCGAAGCATCGAAATAGTCTTGGAAAATCAAAAACATCTCTCAACATTTAGACAACGCATTACGGCCACATGTGTTGCTTGCGCGTAAACTGAAACGTTTTGTACGCATTTCTGCAAAAAGAATCTCTTGGCGCAACTTTTGAAATTTAATTTTTTAAAGCTTTCTGTTTTTTTCAAGTTTAAACAGTTTTCAAGCTTAAAAATCTTTTTTTTTTCAGTTCAAAGTTTTATGTCTGTGAAATCAGAAAAACAAAAACAATGGGAAGAAAACTGTCCAGTTTTAAGGGATCCACATTTTCAGAAAAAATATCAACTTCAAGAAAACATTATAGGAGAAGGTTAGTTGTAAATGTTCAAAATTACAAGAATAGTGCTGATTTATGGGGGACGGGTAATTCTTTTTTACAAACAATTTTTGTTTAGGATCATTTGGGACAGTGATCAGTGCAAAATGTCGGGCTTCTCAAGAAAGTCGAGCAATTAAAGCGATTCGGCGAATAGAAAAAGTTAATATGCTCTCAATCGAACTAGAATTACTATCAGAACTTGGAGGACATTCCAACATTGTTAAACTTCACGATTTTTTTCATTTCAACGGCTCAGTTGCTCTTGTACTTGAATATTTTCCTCATTGTTCCGCTGCCGAGCTTATTTATCACTCGAAAAAGGATCTATCATTCGCACTGTTTTATTTTCGAAATCTGCTCTCAGCTGTCGCTTATCTTCATCAAAACGGATACGTTCATCGCGACATAAAACTTTCAAACTTCCTCTTTTCATCAAAAACTAAAAGGTTAGAAAAAAACTCAATGTTGATTGTTGAATACAATACAGCTTTCAGATTTCGACTTGTGGATTTCGGACTTGCTACGGTCGATCGATCACATAACGAATGCTCTAGAGTAGTTTAGATGGTTTTTTATTCCTTTTTAAGATCTAACATTACAGAATCATGCAGTATCAACAATGGAGAAGGATGCAGAGTGTGCGTCATGTAGAAACACCGCTTCACCATGTATGTTTTGTAGAGGAAAACCGAAAAGAGAGAATTATCATATTGTAAGTAAATTTTGAATGAAAGAAAAACTTTGAAGAGGGCTCAGAATATAATTTCAATTTACAGGTTGGTACACCTGGAGTTCGTGCTCCTGAGCTTCTTTTCGGAGTTGGCCTGTGCAATCCATCGATAGATATTTTTTCTTGTGGAATAGTTCTCTTGTCTCTAGTCTGTACTAAACATCCATTTTTCATGCCGAAAGATGAAAGTGAAAATATTATGAACCTAGCTTTTCTTCTCGGATCTGAATCAATAGAAAATGTATGTTATTTCAACTGTCTTTTTACAATATCAGCTAAAAATTTAAACAGATGGCGAGAAAAGAAGGTATGCGAGTGACGATTTCTGAAAAACTACCTCCAGCCGACTACTATCACTTACTGATGTCGATGCGATTTGGATTCGAGCATGTCCGTCGACACTGCTCCCCAAGACTAGCATGCCAATCATGTGAAAACCGTTCATTCAACAATTCCTATGGGGTCTGCTTTTGTGAGTTTTCGTCTGGATTCAAAGAGATAACTATTCAAATTTTCCAGGTCGATCGAACTATGACACAGGCATGTTCTCTACGGGTAATAATGAAAATGAACTATTGACAATCTATGTGGATTTGCTTTACCGAACACTTGAGGTGATTATATTTATATACGTTCAAGAAAAACATTTAATTTAAGCCAGATCGAATCAAGCGATATAATGCTGATCAACTACTCTGCATTGTTGAATCCTTCGAAAGTCGTATAAATTTCAAGCCAAAACCTTTGTCAAATCAAGATGACATCTAGCTTTTTATAGTTTCCTTTTTCACATTCTTACATGTATTTTTCTGTTTCACGGGTTTCTAGTTTTATGAAATTCAATTTATTATTGCAATTATTTAACTAAACAGAATAGGGTTTTAGACACTTTATTTAATGCCAAGAAAATTTCACTAAAATCAGAGAATGGAAAAAACATTATAGACAAAAATAGAAACAAATAGTAACTGAGAAACGAAGACTCTACAGTACCCGACAGACTGAACTGCTCTATTCTCAGGGAAATATTGTTTTCAGTGGATACTGTAGATGGAAGTAACAGATAAAGAAAGAGAGAGAGAAAGAGAAAGAGAGATAGAGGGATCAGTTGGAGACAGTTTTTGGTTTCAATTGGGTGGAAAAAAGGTGAAAACTTGAAGAGACACGTAAAAAATTGTGCAATTGAATGGAGGGAAGATAGAGAGAGGGATGTCATTTTAAAACAGAAAAACAAACAGAAAATCTTATTATTATTAAATGAGATTGCGTGGTGGGAAACATGATGGCATTTTGGAAAATCAGTGATATTTATGCTGTTTTCTCAGTCGAAAACCGGCGAACTGCGTAGTGAGAAATGACGATGGCTTGACCCAAAATGAGAACAGCCAAAGTTCCGAAAATGGCGAAGACTGTGATCGAGTTGAGGCAGATGGATCCCTGTTCGATCACTTGAACCTCATGAGCTTCTTCGCGAAGAAGATCAAGAGTTGAGGAACGTGACATGGCAACTGGTTCATTCACCTGTAACAATTAACAGTACATTTCCATCAATGGTACTGATGATTCCTACTTTAGTGCATACCTGTTGAAGTGGATCAATAATGACAATGGATGTGGTGGCATGTGATCTTCTTGGAATCAAGTATCGGTTTGTCTCGACTGAAACAATCATTATTCATTCATAATTTCATTGAATGAAAACTTACATTCTTCAATGTTATTGTTGACTTCTCTCTTCTTTCTTCCGAATGATTTCTTCACTCCTCCTGTCAAAGCACATTCAACAGATTCGCAGTCTCCCTTACAGATTTCAACTTCACAAGTCACTCGAATCGAGGCTGATGAATCGAAACGGAATGCTTGCATCTTTGTTGTTTTAACAGCCGATGACTTGATTTCAATGGCTCCTGGAATCAACTTCTGAGCAACAGCTGGTGTTGGACATCCTCCATCAATAAGTTGAAGTTTCTCTCCGGCTCCAGCCTTTCCTCCAGCAAGTCCTGGTTCAGCATGACAGTTCTTGACGAAGAAGTCAAGTTCATCATCCATAGCCATAATTTCCCAACGAAGTTCAAGAATATCTCCAAGTTTAGCTTGAACAAGTGGCTGTTCAGTTCCGTCTCCGTTCAAAAGTTGCATGAGAACTGGGTTTCCGAGTTCAATCTTTCCACGTGGCTGAATAAGATTGGCTTCTGGTCCAGTGACTGTCATATTGTATCCGGCTTGAACACGTCCTCCGAGCATGCTAGAGTAATCACAAGATACTTCATAGAGTTGGTCCATAGAGGTAACAAGTCCTGGAATTCCGAGGTTGTTGGTCTGGATGACGACAGTCGATTTGTATGTTCCATTGAGAAGATCAACGAGTCCACAGTCACGGAATTCGGCGGCTTGTCTCTTTTGACGGAACTCCTCAATTTCTTCTTTCAATGGAGTTTCCTCTCCCTTCTTCGTCTTATTCTTTCCAGTTTCATTATCATCAAGGTTGTCAAGAGAAATTGGACGCATTCCGAAGTCCTTTGGCAGACCCAAAACAAGAGTAGCAGCATTCGAATTGGCAACTTCAACACGGCAAGTATCGAACTTATTCTTGACGAAAATAACTCCGCTGAATGGTTCTCCGTTGTTGATTTGAACCTTGATTCCTTCGTAATTACAGATAGTTTGAATGGCCTCAGCCTTGACCTCAACTGGTGGGCCAAGTGGAACAGTAGATTCTGGAGCACGACGGTGTTCAGTGTTCTTGATGGTTGGCTTCTTAGCCTTCTTGGTGAGAAGAAGTTGAGATTTGGCGTCCTTATTATCAACAACAGTTCCGGAAACACGATGTTTGGTCTCTGGGACGTTAGCGGCAGCAGAAGCTCCGGTATCGACTTCCTTCGTCACACAGAGATTCTTGTAGAAGTCGGTGTGTTCATTGACTTCGGATTGCTCATCAACAGCATCGAAAAGAGAGCAATCTCCGAGACGACGGTTGTAATTGGCTCCAGCACATCTGAAATTAATAAAACGATAGAGATGAAGTTAGAATTTGGAAATTCCTCACGTTGGATTTCCAGCGCAGACTTCGAGACATGAGTTGAGTGAGACGACTTTGTAGCTCTTCGCTGGGATTCCACGTTGTTTGGTATGAAGATAACGAGAGAAGAGAGCATCATCCTTGTTGGCAGAGCAGTCGTTTTCCACTAGAGGCAGAGCTATGAGAAACAGACACTTTACACACAAACACATAAAGCATTTTGTTGGTTTTAAAATTTTAGGCTGGACTTCGGAACTAAGAAATTGATGAGTTTTTGAGAAAAGTACAAGATGGACAAGATGTTAGATAGAAGAAAAAGAGGAAAGGACAATCGGAAAAAGAATGAATACTTACCGGCAAGACAGTGAAGATCGTAGAGATCAACTCCTTGACGAACTTGTGGTTGAAGAGTATTGTGTCCATCGAGATAGAGGAGATCGCAGGACTTTGTGCTCTTGTCGTAATTGAAAGAACGACATTTTTCTGGAGCAAGTCCGAAACATTTAGCAACACATTCCTTGATTCCTTTAGCAGCAGATGATTTAAGAACATGAAGTTCAGATTCTCCTTCTGGAAGGGCAGCATTGATGGTACGAATAGCCTTAAGATGTTGTCCAGTTGGACATTTTTCTTGTTTGAGGTGGCAGGTGATGTCGAAGTAATCAACCAAGAATTCCTCTCCTTCTGGAATGAAGAGCTCTGGTTTGCTCTCTCTTGTCTCTGAGTTGAGAATACACTCTTGTTCGTTGTAGTAGTACATGACTGATTTACAGACGAATCCTTCTCCAGTCTCTGGTGGTGGGCTGTAATGTATTCAATAGGATATGTTCAAACTCTAAAAAAAACATACTTTGTGCATTGATCGAGACACATGGTAACAGATGGAACATTCTCCATAACGAATGCAGCGAATCCGACAAGAATCATCTGTGGAACACGTTTGAAACTTGGAACATTACGGCAAGTATTTGGAGAAGCGAAGCATTTCTTTTCGAAATAAGTAAATCCTTCAGTGGCGACAAGATCAGCACGTCCAAGTGGTTTTGATCTCTCATCAGCAAGAATACATGTACGGGTCTTGTTATTGTACATGAAAGATTTGCAGTTGAAGTCGTTTGATGAGATGGAAAGACGTTGAGTGCAAAGGGCTTGGCATGAATCAAGATCAACATTAATGATACGATCGAGCTCATTTTTCAATTGTTTTCCTTCGACGGCGATGTATTGAGTGATGTATGGTGGATAGCATTGAGCTGAAAATTATTGTAAGAATGAGAAATTCTGTAATCTTTGAACTTACATCCAGCACAGTTGTTATCCATGTAAATAACAGTATCATCAGCCTCATCAACGAAAAGAGATGGGCGGTCAAGACGATCCTCGGTATTCAAGATACATTCTTGATCAACTGGATAGAACATTGCAGATTCACATTCAAATCCGAAAGTGTCGAAAGCATTAAGACAAGCAGCCATACATACTTGAATGTTCTCGGCTGGAACGACTTCACGGGCGAATCCAACGAGAATCTTTTGCTCGAAAAGATCGAATTGGAATGGAGATTGGCAAACACGATCACTTTTAACACAGCTCTTTGTCAAAAGTTGACTTCCTTTCGTTGCTTTTTCAGATCCAGCACGGAAGACGGCGCAGCTTCCCTCTTTGAATTCTACTCCTTGACAATCAAGAGAAGCGGCACAATGATCAGAACATTCGGCCAGATTAGAAGTTGGAATTGTTCGGATTCGAGCTCCGACTGTTGAGTTGTGTTGAAGGACAAAAATTGTTTGTGTTTCTGGGGGACATATCGTCACAGATGCTGAAAGTTTTGACATTGAACAAGGGTTTCAGAGCTCAGTTACTGAGAATTTAGACTTAACAGAATGGGAATTCTAAACTCTTCCGACTGTTTCAGATAATTATAATATCAAAAACTTCTTTGTGCTATCAGAAAGAACTTACGTAGGGTGTCTGCTAAAGCGGAGACCGCAAGGAGGGCGAAAACCGCGAAGGCCTTCATTGGTCAAAGTGTCGAGTGTTGCAAAACGATGGTCTGTACGCCAAGCACTCTTCTGAAAAGAAAGAAAAGGATAAGAGGTGGGATCTTATATGGATGAGAAGAAGATAAAAAGAAACATTGAAAAGTCTGAATGTGAACAACGGGATTGCCGAGAAAAGGACGAGTTTATGAAAAGTGAATCATCCGAATCGAAAGTTTTTTTTGTCAAGCTGTTTAGAGAGTCGGCCCGTTTTCAATCGGAACAAAATAAGAAAAGACTTGGGACGTTCTCCGTCATGAGAATATTAGTTTTGGAAATCAACCCAGATGGGATATCAGGCGGAAACAACAAACCAAGAAAAGGAATATGGAATTGTTAGTTGACTAAAAGCATTTTCCAATATTTGCCACGTCATGATATATATCTACTTGACCAAATACGATTACCACGGAGATCCGTGAAAACAGAGTAAAAGAGAAAGAGAGAGAGGCGGTGACTTATGCCCTCCGACTGTTCAGGTGAAGGCCAACTGTACAAACGTTTCGGATCAGATAGGAGTTAGATGACCGATACTGATAACCTAGTGAGGGGAAGAAGAAGAAGACGAAGAAAACGTAGACCACCGAATGAGGCGATGATAGATTCTACGATTTGATTCCTGAAAGAATGGATACCCGCGGCAAAGTACCCCAGAGGTCATCCCATTCTCATCAAGTTTTTTCCGCCTTCCTGTCGGGTTGCTTGTCCTCTCACTTCTTTTTTTCTCGAGAAACCAGTTTAGGATGAGAAGCCGTCGGGAAACCGCAAATCCGCCGCTCCCGGATACTTCTTCCGTGGATTCTTGAAGCATGAATCAGAATTCCATGGAACACATGCCGTCGCCTCCCAGTGCCTCCGTAGATGAATTAGCGGGTTCTCGACGTTTCAAACTTGAAACGGAAAATGCGTTCTCAATAGCTGAGAATATAATAGAAAGAGAGGAGTGAAAAAGTGAATGACGTCGTGTTTAATGTGAATGAATAACGGGTCATTTTATCATTCATTTTGGATGAAAATCGAATTTTGAAACGGATGAATCATAGATTACAAATAGGATATTTGGGATTCTTATGCAACAGAACATACAAAAGATAATCGAGTTTAGAATGAAATCATTGTTCTATAACTAATACTAGATAATTTAAAAAGTGGTCGTTTTATTCTAGATAAAGAATTTCGACCTTCTATCTGTTTCTGTATACAAAAATGAATATCGAGTTGAAATTCTTATGAAATTTTCTGAAAACCCGACACATTTGGTAAGAGACAAACACGATTATGGAATCAAATAATCAAAAAAAAGTCCAACTTTTTGAATATTTTTCAGATTAAGACCACACGATTCAATAATTTTGCTTCCGATTTTTAATTTCACTCAAGGCTTTTTCACTTTCCGTCAACTTTCTCTACCTTTTTCCTCTAGAGATTCTAAATAATAATTACGTAATGGAAACGAATTAAAAGTGAGAGAAACCGAAAAAAGAGAAACAACAAAAACACGATCAAAAGTCGATCAAGTCGACCAAAAACGATAGAGATAATGTTCCAAAACCGTGACCCAATTTGAGAGTATTGGGCGCCTGGAGACATTTGTGTTGACCGTTTTTGTGACACATTTGGAGGAGGCGTCGAAAGAGAAATCGGATTGACATTGGACAAAAAGAGTTAGGAAAATAAGATGAAGAAGAAGAAAGAATAGAGAGGGAAACGACGATTGGATCGACGGACACGGAAGGGCGATTAGAATATGTAAAAGAACGGGGGGATAACACATTCCGAGAATGACAAGATCATAGAGAAGAAAGGGAAGAATAGGATAGGAAAAGGAGGAGGAGAAGGAGGATAGTCGAAGAGGAGTGTTGCGTAATTCTATGTTATGAAGGTGGGGGTTACGGTATTATTTGTGCATTGTCATGAAGAGTTATATAGAAGTTCACTTCCCTCGGAAGCAGAATGGGAGAAGAAGTGAAGGTTCAAGTGAAATCCTTTCAAAGTGAAAATGATAGGGGGGTCGAAGTGAAGGCACGGGGCGCGGCGTCGTCGGAAAGATATCGAGGAGAAAGCAACACGGATAGCAGTTATGTTTGAACGCACCGACCGATAAATGGGACACCACATTTGGTAATTGGGTCATTAGGGGTGGCACAGACAAGGGGACGGACAAGAAACAAGACACTTGATTCCGAATGATGAGAACTTGGAGCGACAAGGAGTAAAAGAGACGACAAAAAGTGAGAGATAACTGAGAAGAAGATACCGATTGACACTGATTTAGATGAGGAAAAAACTGAAGGGTTTTTAGAGTTCTTCGCCGGAGGAAATTGGAACTTTGGATTTACAGATACCAGAACTAAGGTCTAGAAGTGCTCTGAGCAAGATTCCACTGGGACAGTTTCGATTCTTCATTATGCGAAACGATTCTCTCTGATCTCTCTGATATAAGTTCCATTTTTGAAAGAACTTCCAAGATATTTCCTATTTCCCACGTGTCGATAATTCGACGAAAATCTTATAACCAGAGAACTTTACAGACAATCAAAAACATATTTTTATATTT
The DNA here is from genome assembly GCA_016735795.1 of Caenorhabditis tropicalis. Taxonomy (NCBI): domain Eukaryota; kingdom Metazoa; phylum Nematoda; class Chromadorea; order Rhabditida; family Rhabditidae; genus Caenorhabditis; species Caenorhabditis tropicalis. The sequence continues at coordinate 4,969,495 of CM028614.1, read as the reverse complement.
TAAAACCAATGAATGAAACACGATACATAAATTGTTTCACTTTCAAAAGACGATGTCTTCATTTCCACAAAAAAGACGAATTGTGCTAGGAAACATTTTCCGGAAAGTTGATAAGGTTGTATGTGTTTTCGATTCGTTTGCAATCATTTCGTGATTATTCAATGTTTTCTCTCCTCTTCGTTTTTCTTTTTCTCTATCTCCCACCAACGCATTCTTCATTCATCATCATCTTCGTCTCCATCTTTTTGACCTGATTTATCCTAAAGAATGAAAGAGATTGAGAAGAGGGAAAGACGGTTACTGTCACTTTTCTATCTGTTATTGTATGTGTATATGCGGTTGCATGCCTCCTTTTCCTAGTCACCTCCTTCTCTTTTCGGATGTCTTCTGTACTTTTTCGGATCGGTGATAAAGAGAGAGTATAGAGGATGAAGAGACGCAGAGCTTGGATGGCGAGAAAGGAATGTGCGCACGGTTTATGAGCGAGAACGAGGTCATTCTATCCCGAATACGGACTACTACAGTGTTTGGATTACACTTTTTTGTGGGATGATCATTTACTGAAAGAGGGTTGAAATAACAATTGATGCTCTTTTATTCATTTCAGAGAGATGTGCAAAGAACAAGAGATTTCAGAATTATTCGATGGAATACAGAAAACTCATATAAAATCATTTCATACAATAAAAGTTCAAGTATGAAGCTCTTCTAGAATTTCGTTCAGTTTGGTGCTAATTCGATCCTGAAACTTCGGTTTCTTTATGAAGTCTCGATATCACGCACTCCTTTAAGATATAATTTCTAGCTTTCGACCAGAAAATTATTTGTTCTTATTCAAAAGATTCTCCATACATTCAGATTCCCTTTTTAGGCGGCCAGGAAGTTTTCTCAGACTTCAACGTTAAATTTTCAGGTGGCTTTCCGGTTGAGAGAGATTTGTTCACGGTAATTGGATTCAAAAGTTTCATCGCATTCATCAGAGCTCTGAATCTTTCAAATCATGAAGCAACAAAATCAGGAACCATCATCGTGGATGAAACAAATCAAAAATGACGAATAACACGCAAAGTAAACAAGGAATGATGTGGAAGAGACTGTATCAGTTACAGTATTCACTCCTATTTCGTACTCTCTTCAACGATTCAAAAGGATCACTTTGTATATCTAAATAATTTTTTTCTCTCGTCTTTCCATTTATTTTTTCCTTTTTCAATTTCGATCTGTGAAAAAATAGGGAACGATTGTATAAAATTAACATAAATGATGTGGATGTAATTGATAATCAATGAGTGCTCTTTCATTCCCTTCGACAGATATATTCTCTCCCTATTTTTTTCTGAAACTCGTTCGTAATGATAACTCGTTTGAGTGAATGGGTCGATGCTTTCAAGGATGCATTCGGGTGAGTTCTCACTTTAGACAAGATAAAGAGAGAGAGAGAGAGAGAGAGAGAGAGAGAGAGAGAGAGAGAAACAATGAACAATGGTACAAGTCACAAATGTTTGTTGTGACAAAGATACGATAAAAAGTGATCGACTGGTAACAAAGGTCCAGTGACTAAAATGATTCATTATAAAATAAATTCTTCTCAAATCACTCCTCTATCGTCATTTCTCCGTCCAGGAACTAAAATTTCCAGTTGAATTACCCCTGTCTATCAGTGATTATTTTTGTTTTTTTCCCATCAATGAAACTGTTTAATATGTGTCTGTAAACTTCGAAATGGCACTATTCTTCTTCAGAATTTACTGATAACTGTTTTTCTCCGATTTTTTGAGTTGTCAGAACGGCGAACTTCAGTGGTCTTTCATTCTCTGAAATACTACGCCAATGAAAAAATTATTATGAAGAGAAATGTTCGAAATTTCATATTTTTCATTTCTAATTTTGTTTCAATACATCTATTTTGATTATTTTGATTCGTCATGAACGTTGTGAGTTGTGACTGAGTAAATATAAAAATATGAATCTAATTGGTTGTTTCTTCGCCTCCAAATATGACAGAAAATGCACTCCAATTCTTATTTTAAAAGTGCTTCTAATTGAACCAACTGACTACAAACTACATGTGACTATAATCAGTTATTGTGTCCCGTTATCGTGACAACTAGACTCCGCCCCTCTCAATACAGTTTGTACACAAAAACAGTGTCTCGTTGTGTTATCATTCAACCCAATTCCTCTCGTTTGTGTCCATTCCCATGTCCATTTAATTGCTCCTTCCACTCATTTTGCTCTTTTGTTCAGTTTTTCTCTTTATGTCAGCGTATATTAAACTCACTCTCCTCTTAACCTCCTTCTAACCAAATTAACATTTTCATCTTGAATTCCAAGACTCTTCATTCGATGGGAAAAGATACGGAGAAAACACCTCTTCTGTTGGGAAGTTCCGATTTTCGAAGGAGTCAGATTAGTCTAAGGTAAGTTGGTTCATTCATTTTAATACCTCTTCTTCTTCTTCTAACCCCAAATGTTCATATCTATAATTTGGTTATCAGTTCTTTTATGTATGTATATAGAGACAAACAATCAATACAAAATAATGGTTTCCATCACTGATGGCGGCGCCAAACTGTTGAGTTGAATATTCATATTTGAATATGATAAGTGAATGTTTTGAGAGTTCTTTCGGGTCAGAGATTCAGATATCAGGGGACTAAAAAATAAGAAGAGTTGAGACAAAGCAGGGAAAAAATTCAAAGGAGAACACTTTTTCTCTGTAAAATATCTAGAAGATTGAACTATGAGTAGGCACCACTGCATATTTTTTAAACTCAATCAAGTCTATGAATTGAAAAAAGAACAACGGGTTTTTACCTGATAAACCACTTCTGAAACTCTCTAATTCTTGTGTTGTCGGAAACAGGAATCATCGAAAGCTTGAAATCTCGGATTATTCTGAACGAATTTTCATGAAAATTCTCAGAATTACTGAATCTTTTCGGGAATGAACTCCGTTCCACACACCCTTTCATCATGAAAGCAGAAAGCCGTTTGGAAGGCATTTCCTATTCTTTCTTATGAGTTCTCTCTCCGTTGAATCTTTTTTCCATCCTATCCCTTATTCCAATGCCCATTGATTTTTCCAAAACCATACTGTGCTTTTTTCTGTTTTCTATTGTGAGAAGAACATCCAAAATGATTTCTGTCTTTCAAATGGGATCATAGTTTCAAAGTTCATTGAAACACATTCTTAGCCCGTCTCGCGTGATCTTAAAACTCCAAAATCCATTAATTTTGATTGAATTTATCAGCCCACTCAAATTTTTTCTTTCGGATACAGAAACCGAAAAGAATCTAAACGAAGAAAAGAGAGAGAGAGAGAGACAGAGAGAGAGATTGCACAATCGGCTCCTAATGATCTCTTGTTAAACGAATGAAAAAACTTCAAAGTAAATATTTGAAATTTCAAACAAAGAAACAGAGATGTCTGGCAATGAGTGAGATGGAGAGAGAGAGAAAAAAAAGAAACTATTCTGTTATTTTTAGAAATAATAAGTTTCCTGAATCTGGATCAAAACTCTTGAGAAAACTTTAGGAATCGTTTTGGAATAAGCGAACTAAAACTCTGCAACAATATGATTCTAGGCGATTAACTCTTCCGCCGTTTTTTTCTTGTCGTGATTCTCTTTTCGGTAGATTCCTGCTTCTGAAACCTATAACTAACCCAGTATTCGAACTCTAGATTCTTAAAAAGTTCTCAGAGTGCAAAACCCGATTATTGAGTTTCGTTTGAACTGCGAAAACCAATTGTCGACCTTTGGAATGAGCAAATCGTCGAACTCATTGAAATAAGAGAAAAAAAGAGAGAAAGGTGTTTCTTTCATCTTATTTCTCAGTTTCATCCCGCCTTCCTTCTTCTTTTTTTTCTGCTTCTTCTATTTGTTTTTTCGTCTGCGTCTCCTTTTCTTCTTCATTCTCTTACTCTTTTCTCTCAACTGGTCATCTAAGACGCCTTCTTTTTCTTCTCCTTCTCCTTCTTATTCTTCATGTTCAAACAAAAAGTGCGAGAAAACAATGAATTGATTGTATCACAATCGTCTTATTCTTACTATCATTCTTCTATCAATTTGTATCTTCATCTATCTCTCATCAATAGTCTGCGTCTCATTCTCTCTCATTTATCCGTTGGCTTGGAAACCTTTTTGACAAGTCCTTGGCTTAAACTTTATCCAATTCTCTTCGGAACAAGAGAAAAAACAGAAAGAACGACGGAAGAAAAGAAGAAAAAGAAGAGGAGGAAGAAGAAGAAAGCAGGGGCGGAGCCAAAACATTTCTCTATCATATATATATATTTTTAATTAAACGTAAGACCTCTCACAGGTGTCCCAGTCAGTCAGCCGAAACCTTTCTTATATTCTTTCTTTTTTCTTCTTCTTCTTCTTTGTTTTTTTTTTGCATTCGTCTTATCATATTCTTACTAATGAAAAGCCGAAAAAACGAGCCCACTTGGGTGACGAAACCTCTTCTTAAACGGTAGGAACTGTTGAAATTATATGGCTCATTTAAAGAATAATAGACTTTCATTCATTCTGATTCTTCAATTTTCAGTTCACATTCAACTGATTCTTCTATCGATGAATCGACTGTCAAACTCACAAATTATGGATTATTATCGTTTACTCGAGGAAAAGATCTTGTTCTTTTGGTAGTTGGAATCATTGCAGCCGTCATTCATGGAGCCGGATTCCCTCTTCTCGCCATCGGTTAGTTTCATTTTCAAATAAAAAGAAATAAAAGAAATGATAAGTATAGTTAAGATGCTAGCAGATTTTGAGATTAATAAGTCCTTTATCTTCTTCTGTTTTCTATAAGTTTGTTTTATGAGGCTTCAGTGACTTATGTTTTGGTGTAGTTGTAGCCAAGAAAATGTGATTATTTGAGCTGAATGATCTTGTTTCAAAAATACTTCCAGCTCTGAACCTCACGTAAAAAGTAGCGAAGCTCCGTGATTTCTAGAATAGAAACAAGTTCAGAGATACCGTACCAATGATATCATTTTCCGTAAGAAAATCATTCAAAAAATGACCTTCCGAATCAACTAAAAATCACTCGAAACGATTGTGTTTCTCTGCACCCAATACCATTAATTTAATTTGATTTTCTCCAAAAAATGACATCATTTTCTCAAAGAAACAAAAATGATTTGTGTTGTGATCTTCCTTTTTCTGATCGAATCGGTTCTTTTTTTCAGTTCTCGGAGGGATGACATCCGTCTTCTTACGTGCTCAGAATTCAGATTTCGTCGTTGGAGTTGGAAATGTGAATCCAGAAGGACTGAATCCTATTTCAATGTTAGTTTTTTATGGATATAAGAGAGAGTTTGGGTTCAGATAAACAAGGAATACAATGGGGAATTATGAAGGAAAATGACAAAAACATTTGATTCCATTGATTCCAAAGAAATTATATTTTATCATTCATGCCAAAACAAGTAATTGTTTCTGTGAACTCTCGATTCGTTAATCTCATTCCACTTTGAGCTGTTTCGGTGTTTTTTTGGTGTTTTAGCCGTCTTTTCTCATCTCCTCTGACTCTTTTCCTTTTCCTTTTCCAAAGAGGATTTCCGTGGAATTTATAACTAGATTCTTTTTTTAGACAATTTCTTTAAAAGATCTTTTCTTCTCACAAGAGAACTTTGATCTTCGTTTGCAATATTTCGTTTCTTTCTCTAGTCTTTGGAGTGAAAAGATAACAACGTCTTCTGACAAATCGAAACAGCTGTTGACTAAATGAAAGGGGATTTTGTCTGTCTTTTGACACCTTTCCTTTTCTATTTCCTTGTTCAATTCAACACTTAATCATTTACATCTCACACCTTTTTCTATCCATTTTTCAGCGACGAATTCAATGCGGAAGTTTTCAAATTCTGTATGTATTACCTGGTTCTTGGTGTTTTAATGTTCGTCACTTCCTACATTCAAATTGCATGTTTCGAATCATATGCTGAGAATTTGGTTCATAAACTGAGACAAAACTATCTGAAAGCAATTCTGAGACAACAAATCCAATGGTTTGATAAACAACAAACGGGAAATTTGACGGCGAGATTGACTGAGTAAGAAAAGTGAAAAAAAAGAAATAGGAAAAGGTAATTTACAGTGATTTGGAACGTGTTCGAGAAGGATTAGGAGACAAATTGGCTCTTCTTGTTCAGATGTTCGCTGCATTTGTAGCTGGATATGGAGTTGGATTCTTTTATAGTTGGTCAATGACTCTCGTTATGATGGGTTTCGCTCCTTTGATTGTTCTCTCTGGGGCTAAAATGAGCAAGAGTATGGCAACAAGAACTATGGTTGAACAGGAGACATATGCTGTCGCTGGAGCAATTGCTGAAGAAACATTCTCTTCAATTCGAACTGTTCACTCTCTAAATGGTCATAAAAGAGAACTGGATCGATTCTGGAATGCATTGGAAGTCGGACGTCAGACTGGAGTTGTCAAGTACTTTTATATGGGAGTTGGAGTTGGATTCAGTAGTTTATGTATGTATTCTTCATATGCTCTTGCTTTTTGGTACGGTAGTACATTGATTGTCAATGATCCATCTTTCGATCGAGGACTCATTTTCACTGTTAGTTTGTTTTTCGTCTATTTCTAAGTAACTTTTTTTCATTTTTCAGGTATTCTTTTCTGTTCTTTCTGGATCATCAGCTCTCGGAGGAGCTCTTCCACATCTGACCAGTTTCGGAAGTGCTCGTGGAGCTGCGGCAACTGTTCTACGTGTCATCAACTCTCATCCAAAGATCGATCCATATTCTCTTGAAGGAGTTTTAGTCGACAATATGAAAGGGAATATTTCATTCCAAAATGTTCATTTCCGATATCCATCTCGAAAAGATATTCCAGTTCTGAAAGGAATTTCTCTTGAAGTGAAATCGGGTGATAAGATTGCATTGGTCGGTTCAAGTGGATGTGGAAAATCGACAATTGTCAATTTACTTCAAAGATTCTATGATCCGACGAAAGGAAAAGTGATTTTGGATGGAGTTGATTTGAAGGAAGTCAATGTGCACAGTCTTCGAGAACAAATCGGGATCGTCAGTCAAGAACCAGTTTTATTCGATGGAACGATCTATGAGAATATCAAAATGGGAAATGAACATGCGACTCATGATCAAGTTGTGGAAGCATGTAAAATGGCAAATGCAAATGATTTTATCAAAAGATTACCAGATGGATATGGGACAAGAGTCGGTGAAAAAGGAGTTCAATTGAGTGGAGGACAGAAACAAAGAATTGGTTTGTTGATCATCTGTATACTTTAAAAGATCATTTGTTTTTCAGCAATCGCCCGTGCCCTTATCAAAAATCCGAAGATTCTACTTCTCGATGAGGCGACATCTGCATTGGATACTGAGGCTGAAAGAGAAGTTCAAGCGGCACTCGATCAGGCTCAAGCCGGAAGAACTACTATTATTGTTGCTCATCGTCTGAGCACAATCAGAAACGTCGATCGAATTTTTGTTTTCAAAGCAGGACTTATTGTTGAAACGGGAACACACGAGGAATTGATGAATAAACAAGGAATATTTTATGATATGACACAGGCTCAAGTCGTCAGACAACAACAAAAAGAAGCAGAAAGAGGTAAAGAGATATGGTTTCAGTTCAAAATTAATTCTTTCGTTTTTCAGATTTGGAGGACACAGTTTCTGAATCAGCTCATTCTCATCTGAGCAGGAAATCATCGACACGAAGCGCCGTTTCAATTGCAACTTCAATCCATCAATTGACTGAAGAAGTTGAGGTAAGAATTCGCGTTTTGAACGAAAGAGAACCAAGGAATTCATCTTCTCTAAACACTTTCACGCAGTCTATTTTTTATTTTTACTCTTTCTAAGTCTTCTGAATTCCTTTGTTTAAAATGTCGATTACAGCTTGTTGACCCATTCAACGGTCAATCGAATCAAGATTTGATAAGAGCCCAAGTACGGGCGGCTTATGGGGGTGTAAGTGTAATTGAACGGTGTTCTCTTCGAACTTCTTCTAATTCTTCTGTTTCTGATCCTTCTAACTCTCTCTCTTTCTTCTTTTCTTTCCTTTTCTATCCCTTCTTTTCGTTTCTTACACTTTCAAAAACTCACTTTTTCTGATTTTTGAGTTCAGTTAATTCATTTTTTTATTCTAGGAATGCAAAGCTCCGCCCACTCCGCTTTCGAAAATCTTCAGTTTCAATCGAAGTAAAATTGGATGGTTCATTGGAGGAATGTTTGGAGCATTCATTTTTGGATCTGTTACTCCTGTTTTTGCTCTTGTTTATGCTGAAGTTTTCAATGTAAGTCTCTGATTTTTGCCCATTGAAATTGAAGATGAATGATCATAATTACAGGTGTATTCGGAACCACTCGAACAAATGCAAACGGATGTCTACTTTTGGTGTGGAATGTTCGTTTTGATGGGTGTCACTTACTTCATTGGATTCTTTATTTCTGCAAATTGTCTCGGAAGATGTGGAGAATCGTTGACAATGAAATTGAGATTCGAAGCATTTAAGAATTTAATGAGACAAGATATCGCTTTTTATGATGATTTGAGACATGGAACTGGTAAATTATGTACTCGATTTGCAACCGATGCTCCCAATGTTCGATATGTTTTCACTCGACTTCCAGTTGTTCTCGCTTCGTTTGTTTCAATTTGTGGAGCTCTCGGAATCGGATTCTGGTATGGATGGCAGTTGACACTGATTTTGGTTGTAATGGTTCCACTTCTCGTTATGGGTGGATATTTTGAAATGCAAATGAGATTCGGAAAACAAATAAGAGACACTCAGTTATTGGAAGAAGCTGGAAAAGTGGCGTCTCAAGCGGTTGAACACATTCGAACAGTTCATTCTCTGAATCGACAAGAACAATTCCATTTCACTTATTGTGAATATTTGAGAGAACCATACAATACAAATCTGAGACATGCACATACTTACGGAGCTGTCTTTGCATTCTCTCAGTCTCTGATCTTCTTCATGTATGCCGTCGCTTTCTATATCGGAAGTATTTTTGTGAATCAACAAGCAATGCAACCGATTGATGTCTATCGTGTATTCTTTGCAATCTCATTCTGTGGACAAATGATCGGAAATGCGACTTCTTTCATTCCCGATGTCGTCAAAGCACGTCTTGCTGGATCTCTTCTCTTCTATCTCATTGAACATCCAACTCCAATCGATTCACTTTCTGAGACTGGAATCGTCAAACCAATCACTGGAAATATATCGATTCGTAATGTATTTTTCAATTATCCAACAAGAAAAGACACAAAAGTTTTACAAGGATTCACTCTTGATGTAAGTGAAACTATAGAAAGAATTAGAAACTCATCTAAATGATTTCAGATTAAATCAGGTCAAACTGTGGCTCTTGTCGGTCATTCTGGATGTGGAAAAAGTACAATTATGGGTCTTTTGGAACGATTTTATAATCAAGATAAAGGAATGATTGTGAGTTTGATCAGTCTTTCTTCAATTTAAGATAATAATTTCTCAGATGATCGACGGAGATAACATTCGGAATCTGAATATCAGTTCTCTTCGTCAACAAGTATGTATTGTCAGTCAAGAACCAACACTCTTCGATTGTACAATTTCTGATAATATTTGCTACGGAACGAATCGAAATGTGACTTATCAAGAGATTGTCGAAGCAGCCAAAATGGCGAATATTCATAATTTTATTCTCGGATTACCGGATGTAAGTTCATCGAAAACCTTTTCTGATAGATAGATAATTAAAAATTCGCTTTGAAGGGATATGATACTCATGTCGGAGAGAAAGGAACTCAACTTTCGGGTGGCCAGAAACAAAGAATTGCCATTGCGAGAGCACTTGTTCGATCTCCTTCTGTTCTTCTTCTTGATGAAGCAACTAGTGCTTTGGATACTGAAAGTGAAAAGGTTTTCAAGAAAAACAGAAAGTTCTTCTACTAATTTTTTTCCGTTTTCAGATTGTTCAAGAGGCTCTTGATGCTGCGAAACAAGGGCGTACCTGTCTGGTGATTGCTCATCGTTTAAGTACAATTCAGAACAGTGACGTCATTGCAATTGTAAGCGAAGGAAAAGTAGTTGACAAGGGAACTCACGATGAATTGATTCGGAAAAGTGAGATATATCAGAAACTTTGCGAGACACAAAGAATCGTCGAAAGCCAATGAAAACGTGTCTTTTTGAGCTGGTTAGAGCCCATTTATCTGGACGTTTAGTGATATTTTATCGCTTTTACCCTGACGCCTTTCTTCATTTCTTCTACCCATTTTTGTGTATTTTGTCCCCAAATGTGATAATTATTTTCAAATGCGTGTGATTTTTCATTAATTTGTTTTGGTGTTTCTATTGTTTCACTGCATAAATAAACCAATTCGTAACTTCTTTAGGAATGAAGTACTTCTTTGAGTCTTTCAACGCGTTTGGAAGAGGAATCGACCTGATGTTTCTCAAAGAAAACTCTCTCCGAAAGACACAAAAAACCTCTTCATTATGTGAGAAACGTCTCTTGTTTTCGTATTTCCCGTGACTTTCTCTCTCCGTCACTTCGTCCAAATCTTCAACCAAAATTTCATTTTCGTAAATAATTTTTGAAATATCAGCCACAAGTAAATAAAGAAAAGAATCGTCTAACGGAAAAGGTAAGATTGTTTTGGAAAGAAAAAGATGAATATTCGAGAACATTCAGTAAAATGAGTCACCTGGAAATGTAAATTTCAAGAAAAATACATTTTTGAATAGACAAAACAAATTTTTCTTTTGTTGACTTATATGTATTTCATTGTCAAGTTTTCTGATTTCTGAAATTCTAGAATTCAACATATTCAAATTGAATTGATTTTCATTTCCATTTCAAATAAATCAAAATGAGTTTCAGATCATGGATCGTGCAGCTGGAACGAAACAGAATGCACGTAGACGAAAAAGCGCCGATGGAACGAGAAGTACAATGCAGTCATTGGACGAAGTTCCAACACAACAGAGAAAAGGTTCTGTTCCACAACCATCGAGAGCCATACCAGCTACTACACCAACTCAAACCCCACTGAAGAACGCTAACAATACAAAAAATGCAACGGCGATGTTGGCACCAGCTCCACCTCCTCCAAAACCTTCTCCAACCACTGCTCTGAAACCGAATGTACCACCAGTACCTCCTAAAACGCCAATAGCTCCTAAAACCCCTCAACCAGCTCCTTCAAGTATGAATCCATTTCCACAGAAACAGAATCCAACACTTATGGCACTGTTACCTCCAGTTCCACCTCGAGCCAATTCACCGAAGAAACAACCTGTTCCTCCTCCAGCGCCTCCACCTCCACGTCCTCCGGTTCCTCATCCTCCGGCTCCTCATCCTCCAGCTCCTCCGCCACAACAACCAACAATGAAACCACCAATCAAAAATGCAGCAACTGCAACTCATATGCCAGTTGCTCAGCTTCCAGCAATCACTGCTCCAGCACCTCCATGCCCTACTCCACCACCTCAACCATTCATTGCATCTGCAGAAGTATTGAAGAAAGGGGAGAAATCAAAAGGAACTGTAGATGAAGGAGAGAGTTCTGAGAAAAAGTGAGTACGATGAATATTTGAAAAACATGATAAAATATTGAAATTTCAGTCGAAGAAGAGAAAAAATAAATGATTGGATTCATCAAGTATTGATAAATGGAATCGATGGATTGAAGAAAGAATATCGAGATGCTCCAAATGGGGTTCTTTGTTCTTTGTGATTCCTTGTCAGAATATTTCCTTTTCAGGGAACAAATGAAGAAGCAAAAGAGTTTTCTAACAATCCGACTCGTAACCGATATACAAATATTCCATGTTGTGATGCAACTCGTATCAAAATTCCTAATGATCCAGACTTTTATATTCATGCGAATACGGTCACGTGAGTGTCTCTAACTGAAAAAAACTGTTGAAATCCTCATGAACACACATCTCAGATCAACAAAAGATCGTCGTTTTATCTGTGCACAAGCTCCTTTAAACGGAACAATTGAAGAGTTTTGGAAGATGATTATATCATCTGGAGTCGAATACATTGTGATGTTATGTGAATTCGAAGAACAAGGAAAATCAAAAAGTGCAGTTTATTTCCCAGTAAAGACCGGAGCTACGTTGAAAGTGGGAAAACAGTATACAGTGACCAAATTATCGAGTGAAAATGTAAGTGAAGGGTAACCTGAATTGACAATTGATTTTTGCTTTCACAGCTTGACAAAACACTGACAATGTCTACACTTAGTATTGTGAAAAAAGATAAAAGTGATGCGGCGGCGATAACTGTGAAACACATTCATTGGCATCATTGGCCTGATCACGGGGTTCCGGATACTTTAATTGCTCCGTTGCATGTTTTGAGAGAATTGAAAGGATGCAAGTGAGATATCCAAAAGAATTTTCATAATGGTTCTCTTTTGTTCCAGAACTCCTATAGTCGTTCATTGCTCAGCAGGAGTCGGTCGAACTGGAACTCTTGTTCTCATTTTCATTATTCTGGAATCGTTGCGTCTTCCAGAATTCTCAGGAGTTCCACCTCTTTTGGCAAAACTACGTGAACAAAGATTCAAATCGATTCAAACGGAAATACAATATCTTTATGTTCATCGATGTGTTCTCGACTATTTGTATCATAAGAATTATCTATTTTCTCATGAACATTATGAGACATTCGTCAAGGAATACAAGGTTGTCGAGAAGACTCCGTCCATATTCCCTGTCCAAATTCCTTTTTTCAACAAATTAGATTTAGTCTAGATTACATGATTCTTTTCTCTTTTTCAGTTTTTTGAATAAAGTATTTAATACTTTTTTTGTTCTTTTATTTTTGGAGACTATCTTTTCGCCAGACAGTATGAATATTTCCGAAAGAAGCAGTACTCATTCTTTTTCTCTTTAATATAAAATCTGAAAAGATCCCTTTTCTTTTCCTAGTTTCTTGGACACCCGGAAAACGATGTTCCGTCGTTTTTTGTCGGGTCGAAAAACTTTGACATTCTTCTTCTTTCATCAGTAAAAAAAAGAGCAGCTGTCCTGGTAGTTCCAATCTCTTTCTCCACTAATATAACCACTATCACCAACTTATCATTTTTATTGCCTTTCGTCGCGGCTTCGTCTTTTTTAACCTGATTTATTACGTAAACGAAGAGAGTCACAACTGTCGTTTTCATCGTTTTTCTTCGGTCGTCGAAACGTTGAAAATGAGTTTAAAATGAGAAAGAAAAGAACACATTTATTGTCGTCTCCGTTACAGAATATATTTCAAAAATGCGTTTTTTCTATTTGTGAAAAATTCGTGAATTGAAAGAGGAAAATAAGTGAGCAGGGATAAAAAGAAGAGGAAATGCATAATGTATTGGGGTGGACAAGTATCGGTTTTGAGGAGAAAAAATACGGCACGGCCGGCATTATTCGGGAAAAAATATGGGAAGGACTACGTCGAAACTCTATAGAATACGAGAACCGTTATGATACAAACAATGGATTCTTCGAAAGAATTTCATTTCTTCGTTGTCATTCAGAGCATGAAGTCGGAGATGAAATTCCATGTGATGATGCAGTGAGGGAAGCGTGTTGAGGAGAATAATGAGGGAAAACAGATGCTCCAAGAGGTCCCATGTTATCAGAAGATGTTAAAACAGTTGGAGCAACTGGAGCATGAATTGGGGTTACTCCGAATGGAGGCATTTCAACTGGAGAATTGAACATCTGAAAGAATATATTATTTTCTTCTCCGATTTCTTTTAGTTCTCACCATTGGATTCTGAAACTGAGATGGCGGTGGAGTGGTTGCCCATTGTGCATAATGTTGAATATCAATTGGAGTTGCAAGTGAAGAATCAATATGAGGTGTCGCTGGTTGTACCATTAGAGGTCCAATTCCATTGATTCTGACTCTATTGAGCACTTCTTCCTGTAACCGATATACATTCTCTTTCTTTCTTTTTTGCCTATTTCCAGTTGACTGATTTCGTTGTGCGCGACAAAAACAAACATGCAGAATGGATGAAAAAGAAAAAAGAGGAAGGCGGCTGGTAGTAATTAACGAATTACCGCACCGCGCATCTCTGTGTCACTACCGCACTAATTAGATCAAAAGAAGAAGACACTGTAATAATAATGGAAAGAGAGGATGAAGGGAGAAAAGAAAAGAGGCGGTGGAATTGACACGACCAACCAAAACGACGACGAATTTGTTCAGTGACCATGCAAAAAGTGTATGAACGGGTTTTCCAGAGGATTACGGTGGTGAGGTTACGGTAGTTATGGAATCGAAAAATGAACTGGTTTGACCAGGTAATGGACATGCGAAGTCACGTAATAATCTGGATAATGATTCGGATGATTACCAAGACAAACATCTCAATTTACAAGGATGGTCCCTTCCGTTTCTCTCTCTCTCTCTTTTTCCACAGCAGGGTGTCTCTTCTTTTCTTCTTTTCGTTTGTATTTTTCAAACAAACGAGTAAACATTTGGAGAGCCAAAGTGGGTTATTGTGATAGTTGTAACCCGGAGAAACGAAAATCAAAACAGTTGGTGAAATAGTGGGCAATTTTCGAGTGGAGGCACCACCACCAACCATATGGAACGTCTACCACCTCTTCAGAATTTGAGAAGAGAAAGGAAGAAGAAGGAAGAGCCAAAAGAGAGAGAGAGAGAAAGCACTTGAGATATTGAAGAAGATAGTATTGTTTTCAGAAAAGTATTGGTTTTCAGATTTCTTCAGATTTCTTTGGTGACTGGCACGTTTTCATAAAAACAACAGAATGAGTTTACTTTTTCATTCGAAATTCATTTGGAACGTCTCTTTCAGAAATAAGAATAATTGTTTCAAAGACTTAAAATGGATTCCCTTCTTTTTCTCATTTTCTTTCAATTTCTCACAAGAATTTATATCGTTGAAAAGACGAGTCGTCAGAAGCCAATTAGCTCAAAACGAGTAGTAAATCTGTTCTTCCGAAATGGTTTATGACTGGTCAACGTTTTTGATGACCGATCCCCCCTTCTCCTCCTTCTTTCTCTTTTTCTTTAAATTGGATTGACACAAACAAGGAAGGAGCTCCCCTTGTCGAATTAGACAGATGTTCCCTTTTCCAGGCGCTCAGGAGAAGAAGATGGAAGAGAAAGAGAGAAAGAGTGAGAGGGAGCAAACAAATATTCTTTTGGATCTTCTTGTTCTCCTTTTCGGCTCTCACCTCAAAATGATGAAGAGAAAGAAAGAAAAGCGGTGGCTTCCGAATTAACACTGATGGATTGCTCGAGACATGACGATGAATCGAGTTAGAAGAAATAGTGTGGGGAAATGAGAGAGACGAGAGAGATATAGCGGCACGCAATCAAAACTAATTACGACACACAAGAGGAGCATACACTGCATTCCACTAATTGGGTTACTGTAGGTGTCATCATGGAAGCTGGAATGATAGGAGACGTGTGAGTAGAAGATGAAGACGTTTATTGAAGATAGAATTCATGCCACGTCACAATATAGATCAAAATACAATTATCACAAAGAGAAATAGACTTCGAAATAGGATAGAGAAAGACAAAAATAGGTGGCAGTGAGCATTGGAAATGAAATAGAAATGTTAATAAAGAGTGAGAGAGGATGGTTGCTGATCACAATACAACATTGGAATAGGTGGACTACTATTGAATGAAGACGATGAAAAACATACTCTTTCAGAGTTCAGACGATTCTCCGTCATTTGAATCTGCCGTTTCTTGTCTTTGCATCTCTTGTTTTGAAACCATACTCGAATGACACGTGCATTCAATCCAGTCATTTCAACAAGTTTCTCCTTCAATGAGGCATCTGGTCTCGAATTACACGAGTAACAATCCTTCAGAATCTTCAGTTGTTGTTCATTCAAAACAGTTCGAACTCTTGTCGCTTGCTTATCTTTTGTCTTCTTTCCACAACTACTCGATGATCCTCCTGATCCACTATGATGACCGAAAAGAGGAGTTCGTGCACCATCTGATTTAGGAGACCTGTAAGAACACGTGTTCATTTAGAAGTAATCGGAAGAGATGAAAAGAAAAGAAGCCTCCTGCCAACCAGGTGCATTTGCTCACTAGATTAAGCATCAAGAGACTGTTGGTAAACATATCCAAAAGTAGGTTGAATAAGTGTCAAGTGGGAAAGAGCATCATTCAAAAAAACACCTGGCTTCAGGGGAAAGAAAGTACTTGTCTTTTCAAAAAACACTTACCCTAAAGGACTCGATGTGTTATTGTCAAGAGAAGTCAACGTTGATCTTTCTTCATCCCATTCGTCTTCATCGAAATTCGAACTCGAATTATTATTATCATTGTTATTATTGTTATTATTCTGAAGTTTCGAATAATCTGGAACTGAATTCGATGTATCTGGATTCTCCATAATTCCTTGACAATCTGCACGACAATACAAACTGTTGTTCTTGATCTGAAATCAATGTTTGTGGAAAGGATAAAGAGGAAATGATTTGCATAATTATAGGTCAAACATTACATAATTAAGAGAACTATCCCTTGTTAATACTAAGAACATCTTTCGGAATCAACTGACAACTCACCTGGAATTCTTCTCCAGTTTGCAATCGTTTTTCACAAGAAACACATGCGAAACAGTTCAAATGAAATACGTGATGTGGACCTGCTCTCATCACAAGATCACTCTTTTCGAATTCTCCATGACATCGTGAACATCGAGTTGTGAATAAACTGAAAAAAGAATTTGTTTGTATACATTGAACAATTTCCGGTTGCTCATCCTCATTTTCACACCTTTTGCCGCCAGATGGCGGTTTCTCTTTTCAAGTGAGAATGAAGCGGAAAAAGCGTCAGATGGAGGCGGTAAGACTTTCACTCTTTTCGTGATTACGTGAGCATTTCCTTCCCCTATTCGCATGATTTACTTAAAAGAAGACGGCAAGATGTACCCTCTTATTATCATGAATATCTTCTTTTGCTTTCAATGAAAAGATACTGTATTCAGGGGATCAATCTTATTTCGAAAAGAACAACTATCTATACACACACTTTGTTAACTATATATTGCGCGAGAGCCACTTAACACCTTCTTGAAACTCTCTACATGATGACATAATCTAATCCCTAAATTCTCAGTAACTGTATCAACTATTCACTCTCTGTTCTCCCTCCCTACAGTATCCATTTTCACGCTTCTCTTCATGTCGAAAGTAGATGCGAATAATTGTAATTTATCCGGTCTCTTTTATGCAAATGCATCCATAATAGACTGTTTTCACGCAGTCTCTCCCCCCAGAATCACCGCTCTCTTTATTATGTGTTGTTGTAAGTGAGTCAACATTCCTCCCCTCCCTCCCTAACCTTAAAGTCTTTTATATTGTCATTTGACAGTAAGCGGTTACCCCCGCAGGTGGAAATGCTCACTATTCGCGGAAAGAGGTAATTGTCTCGTTTTGAAAGAAACACTACTAGAAGATGCACCTGTCTTCATCATCATCTTCTTCTTTTGACCTACCTTCTGTAATCATCCCGGCAAAACGTTTGCCCGTTTTTCACGAACGCCGTCTGATTTTCGTCAAGGGGTCGAGCACATTGAACACACTGCAAATGAACGGAAAACTTAGATATTCATAGTGGCATGACCTGGATGAATGTGTGTGACAGATGGTTCGAAGGAGATACTTTTCCCCCCTTCCTGTTGGTCACGCCATCTTCCACACACTCAAAAAATCAACAAAATGCGCGAATTTGCGGAGTAATTCGATCCGTCTCTTCCTCTTTTTTCTCTTCCTGGTCAACACTTTTGATTCCTTTTTTGCTCATTTTCACCGTCTTTGACCCCTTTCCTTTTTGCCCTTTTTTCGATAGTTGTTTCATCAGAAAAAGTTAGAAAAAAGAGCAAAAAGAGATGGAAAAAAGTACAATGGTCCGGAATAAAGGTATCAAAACGGTGAATAATTTAAAAGATGAAGAAGCAGAAATGTGGAAGAGAGAAAGAGACTTCTGAATAATATTCAAAATGGAAATCCGACATACATACACACACACACATCAAAATGTTGAATATAAAAGAACAATACGTCAAGTCATGCGCGAAAATGTTTCGCTTTTCAAGGAAAACGGAGCTACCGAAGAGAAAATGGAAGAGCTTTCATGAATCGAAATGATTCGGAAATTTCTACTTCAGGAGTAAGAAGATTAAGATATTCTACAGTTTCAGACGAAGAAAAAATAGAAAAAAAAACCTTGAGACATTGTGCATGAAACTCCAAATTCGGATTAACCCTCAAGAAGTAACGATCCGCAATTTCTGAAAAAACCTCATTTCCTTTTTTCCATTTTTCTTTCAACTCACCTAATCGACAGCCGGCACAAATTGCCATCGGTTGCTGCTGACGTTCTGAAAAAATGGGAGCCGATTAAGTTTTCGTATTCAAATTACCCTTCAAGTTTGATTTGAAGATTACAGGGTTCCTCTGGACCCGAATAGAGTTTATTACTTGAGAGAAGGAAGGGAACGGGGTGGCAAGTAGGGGGATAATGATACCCGAAAGGAGGGGCGAGGTGTCGACTAGACTGACGGAAAAAATGAAGAAGAGGGGAGCTCATTCTTTCTCAAAAAGTACTCCAAAAAGCCTAACAAAACTCATAAAATAGGTCATTTGTTGGGTGTTGGTGGCTCTTCTCAACTCCTTTTTTTCTTTCAACTTCACACTTTAAACCCCAATTTCACCACATCGTAAAATAATTTGAAACTGGAAAACCAAGAAAGATACATTACTCGATTTAGATCAAGTCAACAAATAAGAAATTACTTCCCGTCCAAAAAAAACGAAAAGTTTACTCAACAAGGAGGCAATTATAGACACATTTTCCACTGTGTCTACCTACAGTAATCCACCTAATCGCCATATGAATTGTGACCCAAAAAGAATGAAAAGTTGCGAAAAGTAGAGAAAGAGAGAGAGAGAGAGAGAGAGAGAAGAAGTTGAAGAAGAGAAACGAAAAATTGCATTGAGAATCTAGGTTTTCATTTATCAGTCTATCCTTTTTTCTACCGGATATGTACATGTGATGTGCACATCGGATAAGGCGATTACAGCTTTTTCTTTTCTCATCTCCAAGGAAAAGAAGAACATAATTTCAACCAGAAAGAGAGAGAGAGAGAGAGAGAGAGAGAGAGAGAGAGAATCTTATCTTCTTAGAAATAAAGAATGAATGAATTTGGAATCGGAAAGAATGAAAAATATTGAGGGTTTTTGAAGAAAATCGTTTTGTTTTATATAAAAAATGATTGAATTCGACAGTTTTTGAGATTGAAAAATGTTTCTGATTTGAGTTGAAAGGATTCCATTCTTCTTCCGCCCACCAAATTCTTCTTTTTTTCCGAAATCATAACTTTACAATAAATTCATTTTCTTTCTTTTCCCATCTCTTTTCTAATTGTTTTATTTGCACAAAAAGTGAATAAGAGGGGACCAGGGAAAACTGAAAATGATTCATTTAATTCGGGTACAAAAGAGTCAATGACTCCGATTATTCACAAAAGAATACCCTTTGAACCCTCTCATACAGTTATATTCATTCAGACTCCCTCTGTAACATCCGCAGTTTTAAACTGAGAAACCTAGACGTTTCTAAAGAACTTTGCTCAATTATTCACAGCTTATCCCCCCCTCTTCTCTTTAATTTTAAGTGTGAGATCCGCTCAAGTTTTAAGAACCAAAAGAGCATTTGGATCTCCAAATGGAACACATAAAACCGTTGCAAATTCTCGTTTATCACATCTTTTTCAGAATTTGAATTCTCCGGATATTTATGGATTAGAAGGGCAATATCCCTTCTTTAATCGGTTTTTATCTCTCTCTATCTTCCTTCAAATTCTCTTATTTTTCCACGAATGAAAACTTTGATTTTTGAAATTTAAAGAAAAGAAAAAAGAGAAAATGAAACTCACGTTCAATCGGTGAATCGAGACACAGATATTTGGATTCTGGTTCGTCCTTCCAAAACGATCCACCAAGATCGATTTCTGATGTTCCTGGAGAAGTGAGGGTGAATAGTTCAAATGAACTTCGCATACAAATATTAGCTGCCATCACAGGAATATGGTCACTTTTTGAGAGTTAGATGAGGATGACGAAAAACGAAAAAGAGCCAGGACCTAAGAAAAGTGGGAGGAGATAGGAGGAGGTTGAGGAAGAGGAAAAGGAGAGAAAGAGGACGAATGCATTGGTAGGCTCCGCCCACTCAGACAGGAGGAGAAGGAGAAGGAGAAGGAGAGAGAGAGATGGAAACCAGCCGGATGGGAACACTAAAGTGATAGAAATAGGTGAGAAATGACATATAATTCAGTTGAAATCGAGAAATCAATTGTTTCTGAAATAGAAAGAAGATCACTAGGGAGAAGGAAAGTTAAGAGTGAAAGAGGGAGAGTTGAATGAAATTAAAGAAATAGTCGGAGGAAAAACTCTCTTTTCGTCTCTGAGAAAGTATTTCTGAAGTATCTTTCGAGTCAACGCATCTTTGTTGTTTTTATTTAATTCCTCTCTCTCAATTCAAGTTCTAAAAAACGGTTCAAACCAAAAAATCATGCTGAATCATTGAATTCTCAGTCTGTTAAATCTAAAGTCATAAGCATAATTCCCAAGAAGATTTGTGTTGAAAATCATAAAGTATTGACTTGGATTTTATTAAATGATCATCAAGATTATCTGAGAAATCTGCTCAAAACGCTTCAATTCGGATAGAAAAATATCATTCGAATCTGCTATTTTGTGACCTTAAAGATATGGAATTCTTCTAGAAGTTATTCAATCTTTAGATACTTCTGTTCCGTTTCTCCAAGACTTCAAAATATACCGAAAAAGAAACAATTCTTGAATACTGTGGATGTTGAAAGTGAATGGATAACAAGAGAACGGAAAAACTTTTTCTAACCCAAAACTCGAAAAAGTCAAAACTGTTTCCGTGTCTGATGAAATAAGTTATTTCATAACTGACAGATGTCATACCCAGTTGAAGATATCTTTCCTTAAGAACGATAAGTTTAAGGAAAGAAGTCAGAAGAATAAGAGAGAGCTGATGTAACAGAAAAGCATTTCCAGTCTTGTTTCCTCTTCGAAAAACCATCGTTCCTCCCCTTTTCGTTTCTGGTCAACATCCATTTAATCTCTTTATCTCTTTTTGTTATCAATCAATGGAATCTACAGTACGGTGTGTCTATTCTTCCATATGACGCCTACGCACACTTCCTTCCGTTTCACACTGTTTTCTTTCTACACGTACACCTATTCGCGTGCTCTTCATCTTCTCATTTCAATCTGTTATTAACATTTTACGAACACACTTCAAAGAAAATTACGGAAGAGAAGAACACGTGTTTTTCAGGTGATAATTATGAGAGAGAGAGAGAGAGAGAGAGAGAGAGAGAGAGAAGATAGTAAAATCTTAAAGGATCATCCGATAGTATTTAGCTGTAGTAGGGAGTTTCGAAATTCCATAAACACGCAATCGTCTTAAGAAACAGAATCTTCTAGATGTTCTTATGTACTTCTTATAGAACTTTGACCCTAAACTAAGCGAGAGACAAAGTGATAGAAAATTTAGAAACTGTTAGAAAAGACATCATCTGCTAAAGAATTCGTTTTTTCGTCCGATTCCCACCATTGTTTCGACAATATGGGATCTGACACTGAACTCAGAGAGAAACCTTCTGGTGACACTCTCAAAACTTGAACAGTGACCTCTTCAATGAACTGTTCACAACGACCTAATAGTAAGGTGTCTCCGTTACTTTTCTCTACCTATACATATTCAATACATCTGTCACCGATATAGTGCATGAATGAAATGAGCAAGAAAAGGGTTCTATCGAAGAGGAAAAAGAAGGAATCATCCTAAAACCATTTGCAGAACTGTGTCGGCAACTTGAAAGTCAATCGAATGATCTACTTTTGAAAACATTACAGTTTGAGGAAGACAATCAAAATAATTTGATCTGAAAGGTTTTTTTTTGAAAAAAGAAGCCGCACGTCTGAATTCCTTTCTTTCGATAAAAAAAATGAAGCTAAAAGGTGGATTCAATTGGATAAATTAAAAGTTGGAATCGAGTGGTCAAAAGAGTGAATAAAAGAGAAAGTACAAATGATTTGTTAATCCGTGAGGGGGTCTTCTCATCAATTTGTTTCGTATTTTTTGATCGCCTAATCTTTTTTCCGGGTAATCTTTACGTTTTGAAAAGGGCAAAAGAGTTGTTGAAGATTCACGTGAATGAATTAATTCAATGGAAAAAAGATGAAGATTTGGATGGAAATGAAGTTGGAAACAGCTAGAAATTGAGTTGGATTCAAGAGGAAAACCGGTGAGATATATTCAGATTCAGATGAGAATTCATTCTAAAAAGAAATGAAAAGGGGAATAAGTTTTGAATGAAAAAAGACAAACAAGAGAAACGGACCATGCAAACGAAAAGAAAGAAAATGAATCGAAGCGGAAGAAGTGTTACCTGGTATGGAGAAGAATTGAGTCGAGTTGCTCATCAGAAGCATTTTGTGTTTATTGTAGGCGGCGTTGCGATTGGAAGACGTTCACATGGAAGATTCTGGAATCAAGTTCAGAAAAAAAGAGTAAAGGTGTCAACAATCACCACGTGATGCTTGTAATTTTTGGATGAACTGAATAAAGAGAAAGAGAGAGAGAGAGAGAGAGAGAGAGAGAAAAAGAATTCAATTGTGAAAACCGAGACCCAAGCCCAAAACATCTCCCATTTCATTTGGCGCTGCTGTAGAAGGAGGAGGAGCATCAAGGCGATGTTGGTTGAACGTATCCGCATTACACATGTGCATGTGCATGCACGGCGGCATCATCCTCTTCTTCTTCCAACTGATTCACCCTCATCCACCCTCTATCTCTCTTCCTGCCAAAAAAGCGCAAGGTTCAGCCTCTCTCTCTCTGTTAATTTTTTCTGAGCAAACACTAGTTTCTCTTCGTCATTCATTTCTTCATTTTGATCACGGCGGAATCTATTTGGGAATGATCAGAGAAGGAGTGGATAATCAGTGTTTAAGAAGATATTTTGAAGGGGATTCAATGGATACTACATCGAAGGGTATAACAAGATTTGACGTGTGTTGATAGAACATTCTCGTAGTTTTTGGATTACTCGAAGAAAACAAAACAGTAATCACATGATCAGCAGAAAGAATATTCCAGAAAAATCAAAAAGTGAATCTTCATTTAGAAATAGTTTCAATCGATAAGATAGCAGATCGAAATGGAAAAATATTTAGAAACACCAAGGATTTTCACTTTCGAAACAACTCGAATTCAAGTTGATCCGAGAGTCTTTTCTAACTTCTTCGCTTGTTTTAGAGGCTAACCTTTGACGTAAAAGTTTTCAATCCTGTCGGAATATCTGTAGAACACAACCTGTTTTCCTGGATTTAGTCAGGTATTTTGTTGGCGGTCTAAGTATTTTTTGCAATTTTGTAATGATGTCAAAATAAATTTTTCCAGTTGAACACGTATCTAAACCGTAAAAGTTCATTTATTTATCATTTCAAAATGAAGAAGAAAACTATACTTTCTCAGAAAATGTTTTATTTTCTTACCCAATTTCCCCCCATTTCTCTATTTCTTCATTTCCAGAAGAAAGCACTCAGAAAGATTGTTTTCATTCGATTTGTTCCAACAAGTCGAAACGGAGAATTTTATTATGTTGAACCACGCCTTCAACCACATCCTACCACCGCCGTGGATTTTATTTCTTTTAATTGTACCCATTTCTTTCTTTTTGTCAATTCAGAAAAAGAATGAAAAAGAGAAGAAGAAGAAGAAGAAAAACTTGGAAAAACTGAAAATTCAGATTGAAAATGCATGGCAGAAGAAGTTTTGAGAGTGGTTAGGTAAGAGGTAATCCGAAAGTAACCGGATCGATTGGCGTCTTTATGGATTACTGAATAGCTTCTTTTCAGTCAACAACTTCATCGTCATATTCTATAAATAATTTCTTCGCGGAGCTTCGAAAGGACAATCAATAAGTGGGGGAGGGCGGAAAAGCGGATGTTTTTAAATTATAAAAGAGATGATCTATCAGAAATCCGATTTCAATACTTCTAAGTTTTAAAGTTTTCAATCGGAAACTTTGAAGAATTAGAGATCTTTTAAGATACATTGAAACTAACGAAACAGCTTTGGAAACTAGAAAAAATTTCTGAAAAAATGAATGTTTTGAATGATTTAATTGATAGGCTGAACAGAGAAATCAACAAGAAATATGTCATTAAAACATATTGTTATGATCATGAAATGAACAAATGAAAGAAAGAATCAAACCCTTTTACTAGGTCTTCAGATCCATTGAACCTTCCTTCTTTCCGTTTTTATATCTCTGAGTGCTTCTCTTTCCCCTTGTTTCTCTTATTATTATTATTGCCACCTGTGTGTACAGTAATCCTGCCGTGTTCATCCGGCTAATGAAGATCTGTTGGACTAACATGGCCACGTGTGACCTCCGAGAGAGTAATCCTCTCTCGAAGACAAATATAACACTCTCATTTTCTTGTTTTTAAGAAGAATGTTCCCATGAAGACGATCAAAAGGAATTCGACAAGACGCCGGCTGAAATTATGAAATGAATCACAGAAGAATGAGGAGAGAGGAGCCGAAGAAACAAGTGATATTGTAATGATGACAAGTTCAAGATTTGATGTTTATTCATGTCTTCTCACATACAACAGTTCCTCCTCTCTCTCTCTCTCTCTCTCTCTCTCTTTAAACATTTACTCAACAGATGCCGTCGTGTCGACTCCAAAACCAATGATTAGCACGTCAAGTAAGAGGGAAACGAGAAACGGAAGAAGACGTCGACGATGAGCTCGAGCATAAACAGTTTCCTTTTCATAAACATTTCGCGCATTTATTACTAATTAGAAGTTATGAGAAAATTTTAGAAAGAAGGGATTGAATGATATTGAAAGAGAAGAGATAGAGAAACAAAACTAAAAACTTCATCCGTACAGGATTACTTATTCCATAAGAAGAACACAGAAAAGAACATTGAATGTATTTGAAAACCTTCATCATCTTTCTAGATTGTCATTAGATTGTCATTACAAAAGAAACAATTTGATCAAGGCAAAAGTTCAAAATATAATCATTTTTGAACTTTCAATTTTCAGATAATTTGTTGACTTTTCTCAAGGTGCAATTATATGAATTTGAAGCAAAAAATCGAAAATGATAAGCAAGATCTCGAAAGTTTTCTCTTTGCTTTCTAAACGATTTACAGTAAGATATCGTTCTTCTTATTAATTTATCTGTATCAATAAAAAACTGACCTTATGTAATCCTTATCTTTTTAATTAGATTATGATCCTTCTCGACACCTTCCAATCCTAATCCGCGTCGTCGCACACGTGTGTAACTACCGTAATATCGAAAGTAAGTTGTCCTTGGATCCATCGTGAGAAACTTCTTCTTCTTCCCGTTGTTTTATTGTGTTTGGCCAATCAATTAGTGTGAATAAGAAGATTGACGAGATGTTATCTGTCACCACAATGAAGAAAAAGAACACGGGTTTTGACCGGAACAATATAAATGGGATACTATTTGTGACTCGAAAAGAGAAATGGGAAGAGCATTCGACGGATGTAAACGGTGGCTGTAAATCAGTCGCGCGCAAAAACACGTCAGCATTCCGATCACTTTACAACAAACAGGTGAGAAATCACTTTACTGCTCCTCCATTTTTCTGATTGAATTGAATAAAGGTGGAGCATTTTATCGACTATTTTAGCGGTTGGATTCTTTGCCGAAGCTCGATTTGCGTTACTTTTAAAATCAAATATATCCTTGGCGAATCGAACTCGCGTTATCCTTTTAATAATTGCGATATCTGAAGAATTATTTGTTATACACAATGATGAAAAGTTTGAGCAAAAGAAAAAAAGGGGCTCAGACCTATCATTTACATCCTCACGATTATTCAGAAAAGGATTGGCTCAATGATAATTCAATCATTGCCGACGAGTGGAACCGAACTCGCACCGGTGAAACGAAAACCGCAAACACAACCACTCGCCCAACAGGACGTCACTTGACATAGTCGAGTGGGGTATAGAGATGAGAGAGGGTTGCCGAAGTGAGAGATGAATTGTGGCAAGCAATAGTGGAATCATTTTCGGAAATTCTCTTGGTTAAAATTGATATTATACAGCTACTATTCTAATTTTTGATATTTTTGATTGTATTGTTAGAAGCACAATGTATTGAATGCAGTATTATTTATTGAAAGGATAAACTGATAGAATCAAGCCTCGTGGGAGAATTGCATCGATGGTTTTTTGTTCTTTTTCAGAACGATTTCCTCTTCTTCCTCTTCAATTATCTCTCCGGATTCGTTTTGTTTCGAACCGTTTGTCTCATTTTGAACTTTCGACTTTTCATCAGTGGAAACTGAAACCATTTCCTTTGATTCTTCATCCAAATTCTTTCTCTTGTCTCCTTTTTTCTCCACTGATTCCATTCTCTTCACTTCTGTGTTCAATATCTTCTCGTTATCTTCGTCAATTGAATTTTCAATCATTCTCTTATCTCCAGAGGTTCCAGAATTCAAGTTTTTCGATTCCAATGGAATGGATTCATCCACTCCTCCAATAATTCTTCCCTTCAACTCGTTTCTCTTTTCACCATTCGTCTTATTTTTCAAATTTTCAGTTGTTGTTTCATTGGAAACACGAACGTTTTCTTCCCCTCCGTCGAGTTTTCCTTCGATTAATTCCATTCCAGTTTCTTCCATTTCTTCTGTCGAAGACTCAATCGGAGAAGAGTATTCGATCGAAGGAGTTGAGAGTGGTTTGAGGGTGAAGTGATTCTAAAGAAACTTCATATCGGATGATCAGAGTGGGTCTTGATGAATCTTTGAAATTTAAAATTAGGAATGAGTACCGGCAAGGCTATTGTTTCTTTATTTGCAAATACTATTCTAATGACTATTCTGAATAACAGCAAAGAATCGCATGAAATTGAATAAACTTCTCTAAACTTTAGCTCACCTGCTGGTCAATATTTTTCGGATGGTTGGCGAATGAGGGTTTGTTGAATGCGAAGAACATGATGAGTGGAACTCCGATTACAATTAAAAAACAGAAAAAGAAGCAACAAAAGAGACATTTCATGTTGCAACACGACATGACGAATATCACTTTCTCGAGATTCGTTCTCTCTTTTCCTCCCTTTCCCATCCGCCCACTTTCCCTACCGTAATCAAATTATGCAAATCGAGCCTTCATATTCATTGTTTTTCGTTATCGTGGGCGCTCGTAAACAAAAAAATCGTAAAATTTCGTTCTTTTTCAGAAAATATTTATGTGATATATGAATTCTCGAAAAGTGGGGAGATGAATTATTGTAGTTTATACAATATTGTATACAATTGAATTTTTTAAAAAACGAAAATTGGAGGAGACAAACAGTGATTTTCCACATGATTCACAGCGTGAATATCGGGAAAAAGTGACAGAAAGGCTAGAAAATTCTATTCCGAATCTGACGATTTTTTCTATTTTTTGTTCGATTGTTATAGTGGCGAGTTGATCCGTTGGGGGTTCGATTTTGATTTGTGTAGACACTAGAGCATTGAAATTGATACTCTTCGCCCATTACTTTGTAATATAATAAATGGGTCAATGCATTCGAAAGTTCAGAATTATGTGATCCATCCATTCCTGATTGCCACATGTAACGTGGAAGCTGAAAGAAAACTGTGAAAATATTGATTCGTACTGAGAGAGAACCTTGACAGATGTCAAATCTAAGAGCTCGTTGATCGATTCAACTGATCCACGACATGAAATGAGCATGGGACCTGAAAGAATAATACACAATTGATACAAATTAAACATTCATGTTCACCTTCTTTTCCGAATTGATGAATCCTTCTTGCTTGAATTTCGACACATTTTGAAGTTCTTCTTAGTCGTTCCAAAATTAAATTGTAGTCAGCTGATTTGGGAATTTCAATGAAAAATGGTTCTGCTTCACGGATAAAAGACCTTTTTTCGGACAGAGGTTCCGTCGAAACGGGAAGTTCATCGAATCGTAGATTGAGTAGAAGATTATAATATGTTTGAACTGCTGCAGTGTGATAAACGAGCCATTCTCCACGCATGAATACACTTTTCAATCCAATTGAGGCAAAGTTCAGGTAACGAAGACGTCGGAATTCTTGAGTAGATAGGAATCGATAAAAGGAAAGTGTCAAACGATCCATGTCTTTATCGGAGAGTTTCCTCCCGTTTAATTGCATATTACTCGATGACGTTATCTGAAAAAATATTAGATTAACTATGATAAGTCAGTTGTTTTATGGACGCTTACGGAGTCAAAAACTTTGGATCCACAGCTTTTTTGATCTTCGTCTATAAGACAACCGAGTTGATTAGTTGCCACCATGATGACCATAAGCGAAAGATGATACCATTTCAAACTGTTTTCTGATGCAATACAAATTGTTTTCTCTTTTTCGATATCTGCAATAAACTTCAGAATTTATCAGAAAAAGGCCAGATCAATACCATCTCCGCAGTTGTTCACATCCGATTCATCACGTAACAATCCTTTAACTCTTGCCCATGAATCGATAATGTACAGTACCATTACAAGTTTCAAATTGTTCAAAGTGTATTTGAGAATTATCTCTCTCGCTTGTGATTCTTGTTCGGAAATTCTATTTCCTTCATCCCTTCTGTAAAGTCTTGCGGTGAACAATCCGAAGGATCCCCGGTTTTTGCCCTCGGAAACAAATGCATTTCTGTGATCACAGACAGCCTAAATCGAAATAGAAGAATTTCAGATTATTCGTTAACAAACCTGATACTGGGGTAATCGTGGAAATGTTACTTCCGAGGTTCTCAGTAGGTTTTTCCCTCTGACACAGTTTAAAATGTCATAGGCAATCCACGCAAATGACAGTTTTCTGTCTTGTTTTCCAATGTTGCTCTCTGAAATATGGGGATTTGGAGAACCATTCTTCAAAAAGATAAACTTACTGTAGCATGTTTTATAGTAGGCAACAGCTTTCGCCATCATTAAATCATTTGGTTCTCTACAAACTCTTCTCAAAATGTCGTTCTCTTCCCAAACCTTCTCGTTTTGTGGAACTGTTAGTTGCATGTAGGCTGGTGAATCGGGACGAGATTCAACAAATTCTTCAAAGAATTCCTCTCGGAATTTCTTATAAAGTCTAGTGACTTGTGTCTCGATAACAGCTTCCGTACAGTACATACTCATGGAATCATTCTCTTTATCGCTTTGCCTATTTCGAATCTCTCGATAGTATCCCGAGAAAACTTCTGCTTCTGTGTTGACACCGAATGCATCCATTATAGATCTCAGTTGTCCGTTGTATTTCAACATCTGCATTTCCGCTTTTTCCTTATACCTCTCCCATCCTTTCCAAACAAGTAGCTCATCGATTACCACCGGAGTTTGTTTTTCTGCTGAAGATTCAACCACGTCATTAACTGTTCTGAGTTCTCTGTGAAGAGTTCCCAGGAGTCTTGACGATGTGTACATTGTAACTGAACCAAAGCGATTCGCATAGTCTGGCTTCCTTTCAGCTTTCTCAGGTGGTTCCCATGTCCCGGTTTCGGGATTGTGAGTCCACTTGTTCGTCATTGGGAGCGGGGCGACTCCAGACTTTGAATAGTCCAGAGCCATTGAATGTTTTTTTGCCAAAATGTTGCAAACGTCAGAAGTAACTCCGAATTGATCAGATTGATGAAGGTGATTGGTTGCTGTGACTCCAACGTCTTCTTGTTCCATGAACTGGGCGAAGAATTCAATCATTTTCGGATCCATTTCCTCAGCTCTAAATTCCTCTTCTGGTTTTTCTGAACAGTAGGCAAATGCTTTTTCGTTTTTCTCAAAAAAGAGCAAAGGATCCCATATGACAGCGTATTCATCGCCGTCTAAATCTGATCCAGCCATTTCGTCAGGCATAGATCGTGGTCCCGTTTGAGGGAAAACGATAACATTTTGAAGATGACGAAGTTCGGGAACATCTACTGCATCATACATTCGAACGTCTCCTTCACACATTGATGGAAACTTTGTGACCATTACTTTTCCTGAAAACCAATATTTTAAGATATTTCAAGTGAATGAACGAACCTTTGAGAATTTTTGAAGAAGACGTTTTCGTAGGATACTTGTTGTTTACGTTTTCAGTGCATTGAACAAAGATTTGTCCGTACTGCAGTTGTCCTGATTCATCAGTGATTCCAAACATCGAGCGTGCAACATTCGATGGAATTGGAATATTTACTTTTTTGAGGAGTCTTACTGTAATTCAATTATTTTTTAAATTTCCCAATGGCATGATCTTACTCATTGAATAATCGATTGATGCTTTTATCAAGGAACGGAAGAAAGGTTCCGTAGATAAACTGAATCCAAACCTATGTTCCAATGATGCAAAATGAACTCTGCGGGGCATTTCTTCCAATTTTGATCGACATTTTTCTTCGTTAACGATGCATTTCGAGAAAGAATCCATTTCAATATTCAACAATTCTTCAATTCTTTTACAGACTCGTTTGTGACATTCAAGTGATTGAAGGGCTGATACTTGATCAAGAATGTTGATAAGTGGTCTGTTTAGTGTGACTGGAGTTGGTGAAGACCATTTCACTAGTTCAATCGCCCACTTCTCTTTTCCTTGCGTACTACTGGAGAATCTGAAAATATTGGAAAATGAGAGAAGATTGAAACTTCGTTTTCATTTTTTTTGTAGGAATAGATTCCAATTCAATAAGAACTCACTTGAATTGGCTGCCTCTGAAAAGACATTTATACGTATACTGGGCCAAATCAATTTCCTCGTGAACTTCTTTCCACATAAATCCACGGCGGTAGATACTTTTGAAATAAGATGTAGTTTCATCTAAAATCGGGCCAACTGCAAGCATTCCTTTCAATCCACGGAATCTGATTTGGAAGGCTGATGGAACGAATCCACGTGGCAGTTGCATGCTTTTCGATATTTGCCGAGCTAATTCTGCAGAGATTAAACCAACTCCATCCGTGTACATGTAAGGAGATCCATTCAAACTTTTCCCTCCAATTGCATCGGGAATCATTTTGTAATCTTGTAATCCAATTTCAACTCCAGTACACGCTCTTGCTTGAGTGAAACACTGTCCCAATCTTGCCATCGCCTTCGGAATACTTCCCGTATACTCAAATTTTCCGAGCTTTTTTCGATATGAGATGATCTTCGGTTTGAAAATAAATGGAGCCTCTTCCCCAACTTTGCCCAACTCCTCTAATTGTCGTTTATTGAATCTTTCCATGAAGTACGCCCCACCGTCTCTCATCTGAGAATTCGATGAGGCAAGATATCCAAAGAATCTTCCCATAATACAGAATCCCTTATGTAGACGTAGCAGTACATAGTTCTTTAAAAGATCCCTCAGCAAATTATATCTCATTTTTCCCAAATTATCATCTCGAAAAGTGGTTCGAATGATTCTTGTACCATCGTGATCAGCTCCAGTAATCGCACGATTCGCCACAATTTTCTCTGGAGCCAAATAGATTTTTCGCGTCGGAGTAAAAATGACTTTTCGAACTCTTCGATATCCTTCATCCCATTCTTCAGTTGTTATTTGATTACTTTCTTTTGATTCCTTTCTTCTTTCACATAACCGTTTGAAAACAGAAAGTAGATCTCCAATTCTCGGTTGATTATCCACATGATTTAGTAGATCTTCAAGAGCAGATTCGCATAACTGAAAACTGGTTGAGAATGAAAATGGAATGGTCTTGAAATAAACTCACATTATGACTCTCGTAGACACTCGATAAATCATCGTTGACATGCTCTCTGATAATTTGAAGAAAGCCGTACCATCTTTGGGGAAAAAGAAGAAGTTGATCCTTCACGACAGCTCCTCTGAAAGAAAAAAATTATATTCTGTGTTACACTGAATAATATATTTTCGGAATACCTTGAAAAAAGCGCTTCAATCAAATATGTATAGGCAAACTTTCGTTCATTTATCCGATCAGCCACACGATAAGTGCTCTGAGAACGTATTGGAAAGATTTCTTTCAGAAAACGTTGATAGTCCTGTTCCGTATAATAACATGGATTACGGCAGAAATAAGAAGTATTTCTATAAGGGGAACAAGAATTCGGATGAGGTCTTTCCATCACATATCCGTGACCGTTGAATTCTGTGATACTGGCAATTTCGACAGGAATATTCCATCTGCTTCGTAGTCGAGAGATAATTGTATAAAGAGATGTAGAATCAACAGTGTGTTGATTGAATTCCATGCAGAATACTTTGTTTTCCGTCAACGCTTTCCGATGCGATAAATCTTCCGAATTAATTCCACTCGGCAACTGAAGAACTCGACTAGTAGATTTCTCTGAGCCATTTCCTGGTTGTCCTCCTTTATGAACAGTCTTTTTCACTGTGACCGGATCTTTCAGAATAAAATATATTCTTCGTGGCGCCAAGTTAATTATCGGGTCAATGATAAGATGTCGGATCGAAGAACCTTCAATCGATAATTGATATTTTGCAGTTTTCGAAGGATTAGTATCGTCTTGTTCGTAGATAGAAAAAGTCACTGTCACAGGCCAATTCTTATCGAAATCGAAATGAGTTTTGATTATATGCACCTCATCTCTTGATGGTGAACGTCGAAAATTAGTGGGAGGAAAACGAACATTCCAATGAATATAAAATTCATTATTCCAAATATTACCAAAACAAATGGACTCTGTTTGTAAATTTGGTTTCGAACAGCTGGAAAAAGGAAATAAGTTACGGAAAAATGTGAGGAAATTCACAAAACTCACATAATGTTCGGATTGAAAAGAGCAGGATGTTGAAGGATTATAGACCCTTTCAATGGAATTTCGTTAACCTAAAATCAAAGAATAAAACTATTTATTCAAATAATTCATACCTGTTGGGATATTCTTCTCATTACATCAGAAATGTCTTCCAATAATGAATACGAGAATCCATTCTCAGATTGAATCTATAAAAACATTTTTTCCATCCGAATCGTTTGGAGTATGACGTATTTTTCAAACGTTCAAAGGAGTTATATATTTTAGTAGAATGATTTCAAACTGACCTTATAGGTAGCTTCATAGAATGGATCTTCCCAATCATTGCTCACTTTTATACGCTCTCCATCTACATTCACACCGTAAGATAAGTTTAGTTTCTGAAAAAACGTTGCACAATCGTTGAGCAAACGTCAATTCCAGCGTTAAAACTTACAAGAAGCAATAAGTTTTCTTGTCGATTGATGTGAGAGTCATTTCCATTCTTGTTTCCAGGAACGGCTAACTTCACATACGACGTTGTTAATGTTGTTGTCATAGAGGTGATTGAATCTCTTTTTCACCAGTATTACATTACCTGAAATGAAGAAATTCTTCAAAAAATGGAGACAAAACTTAAGATGAGGAAGAAAAAATAGTACGAGAATATTTGAGACGAAAAGCAAAAAAAGAAAGCTCTAGATGAAAAGATAAAAATGCAGACGACGAGACGACGTTGTTTCGCAATAGTCGACGTTTCCTTATCGGATCGATCCAACATTTTCTTGTTTACACAAAGTAAATCAAACAACGAAAATTGATTATGATTGTGTGGAAAAGGGGAAACTAATTGAAAGAAACTTGAAAATTGTCTCATTCGAAATGATTCCAACTGAAAAAATGTTCTTAACAACTCGAAAAAACATGTTTCTGAAGATGAAAAACTCCGTATTGAATCTCAAAAGAATCGGACTCTTTCTTCAATTTTTTCTCTGTATACGGGAATTGTCTTATTGTTTTGTAAATATTTGAATAAGAATTATTTATCACAGGTTCGATATATTATAAGATATCTATTTCAAATTTAAGAACTGAAAGATTAATATGAAAAAAACCTCCTCAAACTCGGCAGCAGTTAAAAAATCACGTGATGTGAAAGAACATAAATAACTGTACAACAGGAAAACATATTGATTTTCATTCCAACCTGCCAGAGCTTCTGAGACTAAAAAAACACCGGAAAGTTCACGTAAAAGAAAGATACAAACAAAAAGCAAATGAAGAATGGATGGAAATGATATAATTAAACCAATATGATTTATCTCATTTCTCTCAAAATTATTACAGAGTCGTCAATCAACCCCTACGACCATATTTTTTCAATTCGACAGACATAAACCCTGAGACCGGATTAGTATACTTGTAGATGACAAAGACAATAAAATGAGCAAGCACAATTCAATTAAACGGATAAGTCAATAGAATTTCAGAGAAAATTAATTAATATGATTTGATTTTAGACGACCAACGTCGTTTTTACAGGACTCATTGCTGATTCAAGGGTGTCGACGTCGGATTCCACTTTGACGTCATCGTTTTCAACGAAAACTTCTTGGAGAGTTGAATTTGATTCAATGAGAGTATCTTCCTGAAAATGAATTTAAAATGAGATGAATAGAGAAAGTTCTGAATAAATATTTTGAACGAAAAACTGACGAACCTTATTAAATTCGTATTCTTTTTCATCTACTTCTTCACAACAAACATCGTTATCCAAATTTTGAAATGCTTTCATTCTTTCGGATAAGGAAGTAGATGTTCCCAAGGAAGAACACATTTCACCGGAACTTTCTCTAATATCTGATAAATTTGACCGGGATCGACGGGTATAAACAGGTGTAACGGGGTATCTAGCTGGCGATTCCTCCAATTTCTGTCAAATGAAAAACGTTTTTCATGAAAAAAGGAATATACTTACTATAGGTATTGCTTTCTGTAAAAGCCAATTCTTGGATTTCCTGACATCGTCCTCGTCATCGCTATCAACAAACTTTTTGATAACTGGGGAACCAGAAATTCCAGTCTTTTGAGCGGCTTGCCAGTTCATTATTGTTCTGTGACGAAATTGATGAACGGCATCAGGATCATAAAAAATTCTCCCTTTCGGGTTTGTACAGGTTTCAGCGAAACAGGCACATGGATGAGTTGGATACTCGCCACCGTCCACTTGGCAATTTATTTCTTCAATTGCACACTCGCATGTTTCTGGTAGACAAACACCGTTTTCACAAGAGCACCCACAAACTGTTCGCATAGTTCTCAATGAATCAACAGAAACTTCATTTTTTTCTACTTTCACTCCACTTTTCTTGAGTAATTTGATCCGATGTCGTTGATTTATCCTTAAAATAGTTTTAGCCGATGCATATTCATCATACTCCCGGTCTTCATCGGAATCCGGATCAATCACTTCTTCATCTGACAGCTCAGGGTCTTGGTACAACGAAAGATCGAGCAATGGCCGTTTGCCAGAGGACAGGGAGAAGTATCGGTGACTGTGATGTGTATTATGCATATCGAGAGAAACCTCCCCTTCTGTGGGCACTGTAGATTCTCCTTGCCTACGATCGAAATAATGAACATTCAGCCCGCTGAACCTTATCTTCCGACGACGGAAAACTGAAAATGAAAAAAAAAAGACTTGATGCTCCTCTACTTTCCTCTAACGAACCGTGAATCGAATCTTCCCGAACTTTGAAAACGTCTTGTGTTGTTTTTAAAGATGACTTTCTTGCAGGCCTCTCCGTTTTCGATTCATCTACAACTTTCGAAGTCGACGGCTCAACAATATCATTTTGAACTATCTCAACGACTGATGATGGTAGAGATTCAACTGGTGGTGTGCTGATTGGTTTTAAGAAAGTTGACGGTGACACTTTGAATCTCAATGATAAAGTTGAAGATTGTCTGACGAGAGGAGCCGTTGGTAAAGAAGGTGTGGAGCACGATTTCTGAATTTAAGTTGCAATGAGATTGCTTTACAAAGTATTGTTATATTATTCATGCTCTCATGAGTCTTAGCACACTTACAGAGTTCATAGGAGGGGAAAAGTTAAATCTTTCTCATTTTTTTCGAACTGTTTGCTACGTGTATTTTCATTTCTTTTCACTTGTTTCACGCGCGTAGGAAATAAAATTAAAGTTTCGGTTTAAATGCCAAAAAGTGAAATCACAGCAAGTATATTCATTATTTCATAGGTTACTTGTTCGAATTCAAATGTTCTTCCTATTTCAAAAGTAGATGGTTCAATTTTAGTTCAGAATATACGTACCTCCGTGATTGTTTCAATAGATTTCTGATGTTCACTTCGTGGCGATGATAGTTTCAAGGAAACGCTTCTCGCTAGATGAGCCCCTTGTCCCCGTCTTATCGTTTTCATTGAATCACCAAATCCTTCATCTTCTTCGTCTTCTAATATTTTTTCGTCGATCGACATCTGCTTCTTAACCAATGGTACCATTTCTTCACCTAGAATTGAGATCAAGTTGTTATGATGTTGGGCCGACTTTAAGATGACGATAATGACGCAAAATGTAAATTGAGAGGTTGCTTTTACTCATAGGAAATGTTTCTAGGACGCAGTAGAGGACGCAGTAGGGACCACAGGACATAGAAGTGTAATGAACACAAAGTGAACGACGCACAGAAAAGCATTGCGACCTCCCTCGAGTTTTCAGGTGAGGAGCCTACCAGACAAAATGGTGCCACCCAGTTTGTATACAAACTTTTCGGCCATGCTCCTCCTGCTCTCGGACGGAGTGGCCGCCCCCGGTCGAACTTTTTCCATAGAACGTTTATTGGTCGCTTCTTTTTCCTCCCTTCCTGTCTTGTCATATTTGCACGCCCCGGTGAAACACCCGTAACTGAGAGCTTTGCGCAAATGAGAGCGCATTTGTCTCATAATTTTGGAAAATTGAAAACAAAGCTGTTTTTTGTGCTTTTGATGTCATCAATTAATCACTTATCAAATAACAAACAAAATTTCATGAACAGAAAGACGATACTATTCAACGTATTAGGCTCCAAAACGTCGCAATTCTACCCTTAATCATAAAAAAAAATTAGTGCGATCAAATACAAAACTGAAATAATATAACAACAACGTACTACAAATGGTGATGCATATTACAATAACAAATACTCAGGAAAGCAAAGCTTGTTCTAAACGATCAGAGAAATGTAATGATTGGAAGAAAGCAAAGAGAAGAAGAGCAAAAAATAAACAACTCAAAAGATCACTCTTTCTATATCTCTCATTCACTCAGCTTTGATTTCTCGCAACTAAAGGAACAACTACTTCTACATTAGAACATTTACGATGTTATACTTTTTTCTTCCACATTAAAAAAGCTAACTATTATAAGATTGGGACTGCATTCTATTTCAAGCCCTTATGAAAATGAGAGAAGAGCGAAACGACTCCCAAGTATATTGCCAACACTAGCAAACAGTACACGCAAGGATTGCATCAGATATCTCTGCAGAGAGAAATATTATAAGTGAAGAAAAAAATCTAAAAGGCAACTAATCTACAGTTTCTTAAAAACGAGAGACTTGTGATGCGAATGATTGAGCTGCCAATTAGTCTTGATTAATCACTAGCGAAAGAAGGTTAAAGATAAATGATAAAGTGAACTACTAGCAGCTATGAAATGTCTTCGTTGAAACGAATACGGGTGGTCTTAATAAAAGGGACGAGATTCTAAAAAGGACGTAAAAGGCAGGAGCAAGAGTCTTCTCGTATTTCAAGTCGGAACACACAGTAGAGCATTGCTCCCCTGCTCTCAATCTCCGATATATAGAGGAGCTAGCAGTCGCGGCGCCGTTGTGTTGTTTGTTTTTACGTGGACAAACCGAATAGAAATCGTTCGAACAATTTCTCACTCCGAAATTACATTGTATTCTCAAAAATTGAAAGATCATTTTTATTTTCCCACTATAAATTATATATTTTTTGACTTCATTCTAATATGGTTATCGAGTAAAAAAGAAAAAGAGCCTCGCCTTCTTTTAAATTATTTTAGAAAAATATCAGGAATATTTGTTTCCTGTTCAAAACTAATTCTTTCTGCAGACTTGTTGTCATCTGATTCGTTAAACTTTGATCTCACGACGATATACGTTTTTATAGCTATCAACCAAGATAAAATAGGTTAGTATGGATAATTAAATTATGAATGAGAAATAGAAGAATGATTGCGAACGGCGTGCGCTCAGAATCTTCTCTATGAAGATAGAAACTGAAACCTAATCAAAGTTCTATGAAAAATGTAAACTATACTGGGTAAAACGAAAAATCGTCTATATTTAGTATTGAGAAGCTTGTTTCAGATGCTTTTAGGAAATGAGAGGAATAGAGAAGAATGTTCTTCGATCCGCGAAAATGACAGTCGGTACAGCTGATAAGAAAGAAGTAATCTAGTAATCTGTTTTCAATGAAGGAAATAATTTTATTTGGACAGGAAAGTTGGAGAATATATTATAGGTGTTGGTTGAGAACAGTTTTTCAACTAAACTTCATAGAGAACGTTTCGAGAATAGAAAAGAGCACCTACGTGAAAAAAGAAAACGCTAATCGGAATAACAAATAGAACGAATTATTTTGAAAAGACCGAAACGCCTTGATCATCGACCACAATCACTCAATTTTTGTCAAATCTAGCATCAATGTATATGGAGTGTATCTCAGTTTTTCCTCGAAAACTTTATCTGGCACGAAAAAGTTTTGGAGAAACTTTATGGATACTAATACTACACTGGAATAACTTTTTTGGAGGTACAGTGGAAAACCATTATTATCATCGGTCTTCAAAATTGAGAGAATGAACTGAGAACACATCATGTAAGTTTTTCGAAAGATAAGTAGCAGAGAAATTGATACAACTGTCACCGACGTTTTTGTCTACTCAACGTCGTCTTCAAAAATATAAAAAGAACGAGTGGCGGTCTTAGTCCAGTTGTGTTCGTCGAGAGGAAAGATTCTATTCGAAGAGAGAAAGACATGAAGAGATCACATAGAAGTATAAGAGTAGGGGGCGAAACATAGGCAGTGGCCGTGCGTGGTGGATGCGCGCATAATTCGAATCGACACTTTCGTTCAATTAATTACAATCGTAATCATAATTTTTGTAACGGCAGAAAAATAAAAAGAGAAAAACTTACTATTACTATGAGTATTCTCTGGCGCTGGCGGAACTTCACATTCGTCCAGTGACTCGCTCAATGGCATAGATATATCTGAAAACAATAAGTATTAATGACCGGTCGATTTTTCTCTAAACAGCTCAACCTCCTTCTGTAGCAGTATAATAAGTCTCTCCCGAAGTTGATCGCGCTACAAGTTGAGGGAGAATATGGTTGACCATGGTTATTGAAGACTTCTCCTGCAACAAGAATTATACACGTGAAGCGTTTTTTGGAATGTTGACCATGTGTTCCGTCAAGTTTGAAATTTTCAGAACGTCTAATTAGCGAAAATAAGAATATATTTTCAAAAAAAACTTACCGATATGGTTGGTCGAGTGACTCCTGCTCCATACGTTTGAGTTATACGTTCCGTCATGGCTTTAGGGTTTAATATGGTCGATTTGATTTTCCGGAGTGGGGTTACTGGCATTGGATTAGTTTCAACTGAAATATATTCACTAGGATAAATCCTCTAACAATTCTCACCTTCTCGTACTGCTCTAGCTAAATAAGAAGAAACATTTCGTTTTTTCAGTGGACTTGAAGGTCCGCTCTCTGATTCAGGGCGACTTCGTTTCTTCACAGTTGGAACTATCAATCTTCTTACGTGATTTGGTTTTTCTTCGATTTCTCTAGTTTCCGAAACTCCACGTGGCCGCAAACGTTGAGGAGTGAGAACCGGCATGTCGGAAGTAGAAAGAGACTGAAACCATTTCGTTTGAGATCGGCACTCGAGTAAAAATTTCTCACCGTGAGCGAAGAGGTCCGTTTTCTTCTTAAAACAGGCGTTACATTATCAGGATTTATTGAAGTTAAGTGTGCCTGGTCATCACGACAAGTTGGATAGATCATCGAACCAGATTTTTTTAACTTCTTGATTGGAGATGTTTCTTCTCCTTCCTGCCTACGAACTCGTTCAGGTGTTTGTCTTAAGAGCATAGATCCGCTGCTTGTTCTTCGAAGTGGATGTGGAGGGGTTACTAGAGGTTCGTCAACAGGCTTGTTCATTTCAGCTGTTGGTATTTTTGGAACCACGGTTGCCTTGCTGATAGTTCCACCAGGAGTTCTTTCGACTTTGAATCTAATTGGAGTGATTCGTGGATTTTCTTGATGTATTTTCACAGGATTTCCTTTTTTCTCGTTTGGCAAATTATTAAATTTAAGAGTTGAAGTTTCCACTCTTGTCAAACCAATATTCGTATAAGGTTTGTCAAGAAATAGGTTTTTCTGATCATTGTTGCTGCCGAAAATCGTCGCTTGCCCCGTACTTGAAGATAGGTTTGAACTGAATTTCAAGTTTGTCACCGATGCAGATCGATTTGAAAATATCGAAGGAGTAAGTTGCTTCTGTAAGTTGATAGAAGAGTTTTAGTTGTTAGTAACATATACTACCTTAACAGGCGAACGGTTCACAATGGGATGTAACGTGCTCGTCCCTTCCATCCTTTTGAGCCCTCGTGATAGGATTGGGGGATTCATAGGTGCCTTTAATAGTATACTTTCAGAATTTTTCAATGATTGCCTTCTACCTGATTCGATCCATTTGTGGGAGGTTCGCTCGCCTCGTTGAAGGTAATCGGTAGCATCTGAAAGTTGAGATTATTTTATTTTGGAAAAGTATTTCAGTATAATAACACGAGATATATTCTATTGTTGATTTCATATCGGCATTTGAACACCAAGATGATGAAAAGGGGCAGTATCCACACTATTTCAAATTTGAACCAGCAAAGGTCCATTCCGGTTAGTACGGTTTGCGGATGTGTGTGCACCAGACACGACGCGCATTTGCAGACACCAAAAATTCATTTTTTCTACATCGACTCTCCTAATTTTGCTGTTCTCGCTATATTCTGTTCGTCATCGATTTATTTTTCTATTAATTCTCTTTTATAGTTCCATTCTGTCCATAATTGTTGATATTTCAAA
The DNA here is from genome assembly GCA_016735795.1 of Caenorhabditis tropicalis. Taxonomy (NCBI): domain Eukaryota; kingdom Metazoa; phylum Nematoda; class Chromadorea; order Rhabditida; family Rhabditidae; genus Caenorhabditis; species Caenorhabditis tropicalis. The sequence goes on along the minus strand of CM028614.1, from coordinate 4,928,505 downwards.
AACCTTTTCAGGGTATTTTACAATGTCGACTGCAGTAACCATCACCGCTCCTAGCGTCAAGCATATCCTTTTGGATTCACTTGTAGTGATGAAAATTGTGAAACACGTGGATAGTGAACTCCACGCCGGTATCAGCGAGGTAACCGCCTTTTCAAAACGTGTATTGCACCAAAATGATTTCAGGTATCAGGGGATGCGTGTGCCGGAGTTTTGACGGGACTCGTGTTCCTTGATAATTCTCGTTTAGAAATTACCAACTGCTTTCCAACAGTCCGAAACGAACCAGTTATAGATGATGATGCCAATGTATTAACATTATATCGTTATCTAAATCAATTCTATGGAGTTTCAGGCAGCACAGCAATATGAAGAACAAAAACAGCAAGAAATGCTCGATATGCTCCGCAAGTTCCGTACCATGAACATCGACTACGAAATCGTAGGATTCTATCAATCTCATCAGTTTGGAGCAGGTTTCTCTCATGTGAGTTGATGATCAAATGCCATCACTCACACCAATAATACTTGTAGGATCTCGTTGAATCGATGTTTGATTATCAGGCTATGGGCCCGGAAAATGTCGTTCTTATTTACGGTAAATCCCTATTCGAGTTGGTGGTTTAGTTTTTTCTTGTAGATCCAATCAAAACTCGTCAAGGACAGCTTTCGTTGCGAGCATGGCGTCTTTCTACCGCAGCTCTCGACCTTGCTTCGAAAAACGACTGGAGGCCAGAACTGTAATGGCGCTGACTAATGCTTCTTTAATTAAACAAAAATAATTTCAGTGTTAAAGCGGCAGGTCTGACTTACCAGAACATGTTTGAAGAACTCCCAATCATCATAAAATCTTCGTACCTTAATAATGTACTCATGTCTGAACTCGCTCTATCGAAATCCTACTCTTCGGACAAATACTCCACGAGACATTTCGATTTAGGTTCTAAAAAGTCGCTCGAAAAATCTGTACGCGCCATGATGGCGAATGTTGATGAGTTGAACAAGTCTATTCAATCTCTAACCAAGTACACAATCGACAAACAAAGACATGACAATATGGTATTCAGTCTTACACAAAAAAGAGTAAGTTATAGGATATCAACTACTCGGCTTAAACTACTTCCATTTTCAGCAACAAGAAAACGAGTCCCGTCAGGCTCGTGGCGATCCAATTCTCCCAATGGACGACATCAAGAGAATCAAAGCACCACAACTTCAAACCAGAAACGGCCTTCTCGATGAACTTTTGGCTAGTTTCGACACAAACGCGCTTGCTGATTTCTCGAAGACCGTGACTAGCGAAAACATAACGAAGCTGTTCATCGCAGAAGCTGTAGCCGAAGAAAAAGTTGCGGGAACCAAGGATAGAACGATGAGTTCTGTATCTTCAACTCGTTAAATTTACATCTTTCCCCTATTGTTTTTTTTCTTGTTTCAGTCGGAAAGGGTATTTCACGCAACTCGTGGCTAAACATTTTTTGAAGATATCTCTGTATGAAACAGTGATAAACTTCTTTTATTTTTAAAGTACACTCGCTGGAATCCTTTTTCGCATGGTATTTTTCTGTATCGGATGAATTTTTGTTTTTATTTAAAATATAAAATTATGTTGTTTTTTAATTTTTCCAAGTACTCAAAAAAATTTATGAAACCTATAAAATTAAAAAATTGACATCAAATTATTAGTATCACCAGAGAAGACCTCCTTTTTTCACTCCGTTGATTTTGGTTATGCATTTAGGATCAAGTCGAGCGAACAGCTCGAGACCAGCACTTCTTTCAACAGCATCGAGAGGAACATGAAACTTTGAGATTTCAACAGTATCGTCAATAACAGCATTCGGCAGAATATACGATTCAAGTTCGAATTTGCCTGGTGATACTTCGAAAAGTGCAACTTTGAAGAAATGGGTTGGAACCGCAACGTTGTTATCCCCAATGACTTGGTATTTGATGTATTTCTTGCCGTCATTTTCCAACTTTGGAAGGTATAGTGGCCCAGTAATAATATGGGTGTTCAGCATCTTCTTAGCCACTCTTCTGAAAGAAAAAACCGTCCGGTGTGACAATTATTTTAATCGTTAACCTGCAATGCATTTCAAGATCATTCCATTTGTCTCTATTGAACCCCCGTCCCACTTGTGGACTCATATTGCTCAGATAAAATGTCTGGTCAACAGCCAATTGACTCTTTCGATGGTTACCAGCAGCGGCCAAGTGTCCGCGATCGAATCCACTCGCCTGTTATATTTAAGAACTTTCGATGCCAATTTTCCATTTCTACTTACCCTGTAGTCAGTGTTTTGAGAGAGAAATTTGTGTGGGAAAGTAACGTCAGGCTTGAATTCGCAAAGTTTTCGATCCACTCCCTCTGCATGTTTCAGCCTTTCGGGAGTCAAATGCTCGCATACCTACAAAACTCAATATTAGGAACTTTCTTTTTCATTGAATTACCCAATGAGCTGTTTTTGTTTTGTAGTCGTAAGATAACACAAAATCTTCATAAGTGCGGACGTTAGTGAATCCTGGATACCCATGTTTCATTATTTCTGCTGATCTCGACGGTCCCAGAGCGTCCGCATTCAGATTCGCAAGTTTCAACTCTGATTCAGTTGTTGCAGGCATTTGAATCTGGTTCTATAATAGATAATTATAAAAACGATATCAATTTAAATCTACCAAAGCAACATTTGTTGCTGAGCGGATGCTTCGGAAAACGTTGAAATCATCATTGGAATACTTTCCAGCAAGAAAGGAGAGACCGGCGATTGCTACTGTTCCAGTTACCTTACTGACCATCTTCGTGTCTGGAGATTTGAAATTTATAGCAAAAAATAACATAAATTATTTCCAATTTTTGAGAAATTAAACTGCAATTGAACAGTTCTTTAGTGAGTAAGTATCTCACAGTAAAAATAGAAATTTCAATTATTTCACGAACGTATTTACAGTTCAGTTACAAAATTAATCAAAAACAAGAGATCAGATGATAGGTGAATACCCTTCGAAAGTGGTTATCAATACAAAATTTAATTATATATACATGGATCCATCGAATGGTTTTATGTATCCGACTGCAATAAGTACAACGTCCACAATTGTCCAGACGCCGAGGCCTCCAAAGCTGAAAAGCTTTCCAATAGCTGATTTCCAAAGCCCCAAATAGAATCGATCTGCTCCAAACCCTCCAAGAACCACAGAAAGAACCATTGTTTTTGTCCAACTGTAACCGGAAGACCAATTGCAGGCTACACGTTTATAGAATCTACGTTGACCCATACAAATAACAGAGTTATGTGCCTGAAATAAGTTCTTGCTATGAGTATATACTGAAAAGCTTACGGAGCACTTCGTCAGCTGAAGCTTAGTGCTGCTGGTTGAGCAGTTTGTCGCAGGTTCACAATCGTAATCAGTGTCAGGAAGTTGCCAACAGAATCGACACACCGCTTCCACATTATTTCTACTGATTGGATTCGGGCATCCTTTCCGTGAAGTGCAACTTACCATTACTGTTTCACCTATTCGACAGTCTTGAGGAAAAGTGCATGTAAGATCAGTAAGTCCATCACAGTTCTTTGTTTTTACTTCTTTTCTGAGAAATGAAAAGATAACAAAAACTAGTAGACAGAGACAACATACGTCCCAACGCCAGAACCAATTATAGGAACAACTGAAAGTAGAACGACAGCTGACCAGAGCTGTGCTACCATTGTGATGACCAACCCTTACAGTCTTACTCTGAACTTTGATTTCACTTCATACATTATACACATATATTCATATCATGTACTTTTTTGTGAGGGTAAGAACCTCTAGCAATCTTCTTTTTTACTAATTCTGATGAGAAAACATTTATTGAGAACGGAGAGGAGGTCACAAGATAATAAAATGAAGCAAAATAGATGCAGAGATCACATATAGAGAACATGATAAGATGCTTAATTTTCTGAAATGTTCGATTTAACGTAAAATGTTATAGAATAAATGAAAATAAAGAAATATCGATCATAAATATTCGTTTACATACTTCATAGCCAAAAATTTAATGTTTAGAGTGTACAATAAATGGAACTATTCGAAGCCATTTTCCGTTTTCACGTAGAACAGGTGCTCCTTCACAGTTGCAATTGTCATGAATGAATGAATACTGATAACATGGCGATGATCCAAACGGAGGTTCTCTGAAGGCTGCCATACAGATCCATGACTCAAAACAGAAACTCACTCTTCCTCGACACATTCGTTCACCATGTTTTCCGATCCTTTGACGAAAACGAAGAGACGATGATTTTTGTTGGACTTTTTCTTGTATTGCGAATCCTTCGCACCGTGCATAAATAAATCTCTATTAATTTTTCGACGTTCAGTATCATTCAGTTCGGCGCATGTTTCACCGCAATTGTTATGGCTAGAATCTTCGGATTCACACACATATATAGGGACACCTAGAAGATATGAACAATAGTGAAAATGACTAAAAGTCTCGATATCGGAAAATAAACACTCACGATAGGAGAATGTAGAACGTACAGGGCAAGTTCCAATAAAAATCGCAACTTCCGAAACGGTATTTCGATGATGTGAGCGAAAGATTTCCCGAAATTCTTTTCGAATCTGAAGAACATCAACTTTCTTTTTTTTCAACTCATGGCTGAAACTGACCTTGTAGAAAGAATCGATTGTTTTGGAAGGGATTTCAGAGTCGTCTTCTGTGTTCGGAATGACAGGAACCGATGAGAAACCATGCCTAAACCGATCAACGCAATTAAATTGAACTGGTGAATTACAGAATTGATTCAGGTAAAAATACTATTCGATAACTTACGAGAACATGATATTTTGCATCAAAAGATCTATAAATTGAAGAGAAGAGTGAATGCAGACTGCCCGTTTAAACATTACAGGAAACTTTTCGATTTTTGAATTCATCGTATCTGCGAGCTCTTCCACATTGCTTTTGTTTGATGATCGCAGCACTCCGGTCATAATATTCATTATTCTGAAATCAGAACCAGTTTGGTTTTTTTTTCGTTATTTAAGAACGAAATCATTCCGTACATATTTCACTGGTTAGAGTCTCAAGTAGAGACCCCTCATTAAGCATGAGAATCAACGTTCATTTAAAGTAACACTTGGAAACAAATGAAAAACTGTGCGGGGAAATTGTAGCCACCCGTTTTCCTCGAAGTTTTTTCCCGAGAAAACCACTGTCTTAAAGCCGTGGCTAGTGTATTTTTTCGAAGGAGAACACAAGGTATTTCTTTTCTAATATAATATTTCTGCGTTTCTGTCATTAAGGTACACCAGATTATTAATAATAATATCATTTGTGCCGGTTTTTTTCAAATCACCCGTTTGCGTTCCGATTTACCAGATGCCGCCGGTGATTTAGTGGTTCCGGAGATATTAGAATAAACACAGTTATAGGTATTCCAGATGTTTTCAATACATTCAATACACTGGTCCGTTTGAGCATAAACGAGAATTTTCTTAGAAAAGAGTGAGTTTATTTTCAATTTTCGGATGGGAAAAAACAATTCAGAATCACAATATACCACGAAAATGAACAAGAAACAATGGAGAAAGAACAAAGGATGGTCATGGTACACGAATACTATTTAATTAAACACAATTATTGGAATGTGCGAGATGGAGAAATCATTGACTTCTCCTTCGCTTCATACATCCGTTTTTTCTTCTCATTTTGTTTACCTCTGAAGACAGGATCTTTTGATCGTTCGACAAAGTCTTTACACCAATTCTTCATATCCTTATCTTCTGAATAGTCGATGAATGCTGATAAATCTTGTCCGAAGTTGTTCTTTATAGTTTTTAACGCTCTGTCATGCAATCCAGAGTTGATATGATATGCATGATCTGGATGGAATCGATGATTCGAATTTATTACTATTCTGAAGAAAACAATCATTTCATATACTCGTTTTTGAATAATATTAGAACTTACTCTAAGAGTTTCCGGATTTCCTTAGAGTAACTGTTAACCATCATAAATCCATTTCCGATGAAGAAGAAATGGCGTTTTGCTCGGGTGATAACAACATTAAGACGGCGAAGATCCGAAACGAACCCCATATTTTCTAAAAATTGTCGGAATTTGATTAGTTTTTTGCATTTGACTATAAAAAACTAACTTTGGGGATTGCTTCGGACCATTGAAAAAATGACAACGTCATATTCTTGTCCCTGTACACTATCTATTGTTCCAATTGTGGTCAAGCCACAGCATGGATATATGTGTTCGATCTTTTTCATTTCAACTTTCAGAGCATCGACCTGCCCTCTATACGGAGTGATTATTGCAATTGATCCGGGATCAATTTTCTGCTTTCTGAGATTCTGATAGTGTTGGATTGCAATAGCCACTTCGCCTAAAATAAGGATTCCAATTTTTCAATGCGAATGTAACAGACCGATGTTCTTGTAGGTATATGGCCTCTTATTTCCATTATCCGATGGTGTTTCGTATTCAATTTGCTCGAAAGTTACAGATCTCTCGTTCACGTCGGTTTGTAGTGAAGTGTCGATGAAGACTAACGGGTCGTATAAATTTTTGAAAAATGGAGGGACAGGATATTTCAATATGCAGCTGAAAATTCTGTTATCGATAGAAAACTCCTGAGCCAGAATGGAAACAAATTTTTTTGAAAATGAACACACTTCTTGCTAAAACTTAGATGGTCACAGAAATTACAATTTTAACAATATCCATACGTACCCTAACATTTTCTTACACTCAAATCCATCTCTTGATACCCCAAGATTCAGTAAATCACTTTTAAAGATTCTACAATGACTGTGGAAAACTCATGAAACGTACTGAATTGTGTTTGCAGCTGATGTTCTATTCACCAGCTTGGCTCCGTAAAAGCAAATATTAGACCATCGAGAGATGTCAGGGTGACAACGATACTGCTCTTCGAGCATGATCCAGCTGAAGTGATCCTTTTTTTTGATGATTCGATCCATTACAGAATCATTCAAACTTCCACTTTTTGCTCTGAAATTAAACGAGAACATTTGATTGATTCAAAACGAAAGTTCTGTGAGGTCTTGGATAACGTACACGTCACTTTTGACAAGAGCCGGCAACTGCTTAGGATCCCCAGCCAGAACTATTTTATTCATTTTCTGAACTGCTGGCCACATCTGTGTTTCCATCACTTGAGCTGCTTCATCTGAATTACTGAATGATTAAATCTTGAACGCATCGATGTCTTACCAATAATACACATACACGGATTGAAAGTAGGAAGTTTCAGAACTTCCGGAACAAAACTAGAAGAAATTGTGGCGAAAACGATCCTGACGTCTTTCATTATTGACTATAAATGTAAATGACATAGAATAGAGTAATTTATGTTTTATACTTCTCGATTGAAATTTAAAACTTACTCGTCCAACTTCAGCTTTAGTCTTGTTGATGATATCTTCAAAGTTTCTAATAGCTTCTTCTGGATCAAGTTTTTTGTGATCCACCAATTGTCGCCATTCGTTCTCAAAAATTTGAAATTAATTTCATACTTGAAAAAACTTACCTGTCGCCTGATTGCTTCGATCCCAGCTTCTGATGAGTTTATTGCATTAGTAAGTTTTTCGATATCCATCAGAGCTTAATTATTCAACTTTTAAAACTTTTAAAATTTCATTCTATTCGTTTAGGAAACTATTATAATTGAAGAACAGAATAAACTAAAAAATGTTTAAGTCGCATAACTCACCATGTTTATGTAATTTTGTTTTTCTAGACGAATTTTCAGACGAATTTTCAGACGAATTTTCAGACGAATTTTCAGATGAAATTTCAGACGACTTTTCAGACAACTTTAGTTCAAGTACGTTCTCGGTCATATCCCGAATATTTCTCAAGGCTTCTCTGGTTGGAGTCAAAACAATCACTTGTTGGTTTTTCTCGACTAGTTGGCACAACAGCAGTGATAGAACGTATGTTTTTCCGGTTCCAGGTGGTCCCTGGATACAAACCAACTTTCTTTCTTCATTCATAGCCATTTTGATCGCTCGATATTGGATGTCGTTCAATTTATATTTCTGAACGTTATCATCATTGAGCTTTTCCAAAATGTCTGGCTTGAGCATATGACTGTCGATTACATCTTGTAATCGTTGGAAATCGGCATTATCATCAAGAGTTTCTTGAAAAACAGCGTTTTTGACATGTTTTTGGCCTCTGAAGTAAAAGATTAATTATCAAACTAAACGTTTTACTCACTCCCAGAACTGAATAGTTCTGTCAACTAAAGCAGACTCGAAACGGAATCTATCTTGCATGTCAAACAATCTTTCGAACTTATGTCGATATTTGTGTTTGAGTCTCGCCACAGTAGTCTGGAAAAAAACATTGTTTAAAAGGTGATACTGACAGCTAGAACTCACACGTTCTAGTCCAGACGGGAACAACGTTGCATACTGTGGATCGGAAGCAGAATCATCCACCCAGGTGCCATCAACGTTGCATTGTTTCACCATGACAACTTCACTGCCTGAAAGATTAAAAATTTTGAATTTATTAACAAAAATAAATTACTCACCACTCGCAATTTTTTCAAATAACTCCTTTTTGGTCTTATCAACGATACGGAAAATAGGACGTATGCCAGTTATGTCAGTACTGTCGAATCCGACTAGTTTTAGAAGACCAATCGCAGCCCATGACTCATTTTCAACCTGAAAAATGTTTTTAGCATGTCGTTCAATTTTTAAAGAACGCACTGTTTTATTATACTCGTGTTCGACTTTGATGATTTCATGAATATTTTCGAACTTCTCTGTGACCGAGGAGACATCATAGTTTTGTCCGTTTTGGAGTCTTTGGCCACCCTCGATCTTCAAAGAGAAAGTGTCATCTTCTGTCAGAACTAATTGAACAGTAATAAAGTGATATCGTCCCGGCCGCATTAACGATCTTGGATCGATCATCAGGCCCAAATCAGGATGTCTGTAAATGTGCAAATCAGGAAGATCGCCGAATCCGACCACGAAATTTTTGATGGTGTACTGTAATTATAAATTATTGTTTATATTAGCTAGTTAGACTCACAACAATTTGAGGGTCTAATGAATCATCGTGGACCCAATTTTCCTTCGGAAATTCTTCGAGTTTGACATGAGATTTATCCCTCAGCGTATCGTCTCTAAAAATTATTCATTTTTTGTCTATAGTTCATAAGGCATCAAATAAAAATTCTTGTATTCTAACTTACTCTGTTGAAAAATGAATTATGGACCCGTACTTCTTATTTTTAAGCTTAATATCAGTAGTCAATTCCAGTACACGCCTGAATTCAGAATTCATCTGGAAACAGGCCACTTTCATTAAATTGACGTCATGTGTGCTTGGAAGAGGTCCGAGGAAAAATCCAGAATATAGTGTGCTTTTGACTTGGGCTGACATTATTCCTGAAAAAAACGAATTCACGCGGATGTACAGCGAAAGTGTGCAATCGCGCTCTGTTGAACTAGTGTTAAACTTCCGGCCTAAAACTGAACTTTTCAGAGCCCAACTAAAATTTTTTCAGGAAATTTTTTCGCAAATATTTAGTTCAGGTCACTGGGAACCCTGCAAATTTTATTTTGTGCGCCGGAAAAATTTCTGAACAATTTAAAATTTAGGACCTCGAATTTTTTATCAACAGAGCGCGATTGCACACTTTCACTCTATATCCCCGTGCGAATTCGGGTTTTAAAAAAGCGCTGAAAACATAACTTCACTATTATTAAAGTAAGAAGTGCAAAAAAAGTTAGAACAGGAGAATACTCCAATAGAATTAACTTGATTTCACGGAGGATTCTGATGGAAATTTAAAAAATTAAATTGACCATGTGAATTTAAAAATAAAATTTCGGGACTTGCCGCTAAGGAAAGGGGGCGGCGGAGTAACGCAGTTGGGGACACAGCGACTCGCCTTAGAACTGCGCCGATTTTTTCATTTGAACGGTTCGATGGAGCACACTTGCAGAATGCCGATTTCACTATAGTGAGTACTAGTGAACTATATAGTGCGCCCTCTTAGGGCCTACAGACGGTGATTTTTCAGACAGAAAACGTAAAAAGAACTAATCGGGAGAAGGAACAACAAAGATGCAAACAAGTGTATTAAACAAATGATAAACAATGGTCCACAGTTTCTGCGTCTTTTGTTCACTGGTTTACTCTATTGAAACCTCTGACTTTTCAATTCCAGATTTTAATAATTTCTAATGAAAATTTTCAGATATTTCATAATACATTTTCATGTAAATGTGCTAAATAGAAATATTAGTTCATTTCGAAAAAACTCATCATCGCTGCTTTTTAGATGGGAAATGCCTGAAGAGTGAAAATAACTTGCAACGTTTGACTTCTGAGTTAAGGATGTAGTCTTGCAGATTAGAAATCGTCAACGTTTTATACTCCGAATAAAACGGTGATCCTCAGATGCACAACAACTTGCTATTGTCCAGCAGAAGCACCACAAAGCGATCCCAAAGAAGAAAAAGCTGTATAAAATCCACTATGACTTGGCTTCTTCTTCTTCTTCTTCTTCTTCTCGTTCAAGCCCATTCCAATTTCATTCTCTTGAAAATAGGCAGTCATCATGTCCTTCGCTCATTAGTCTATTCTAAACGCGACGGCTCGTGTCTATTAGTGTACAAAATCATTCTACTTTTTCTTCGATTCTTCTGTCTCTTACTTCTACTTCTACTTCTTTTTCTTCTACTCTCTTCTTAAGATTGACTTCACAAACCCGCCTCCTGACACACTAGTGCGGACGTTGCCCCTGGTTACTCTGGATACAGAAACATCTGCCCCACCCTTTTTCTCCCTCTACTTTATCCTGAAAACGCGTCTTACTTCTTCGTCAGTTGCTATAGAGAATGACTTTCTTCGCCGTGCTTCTTCTCTTCACTTTTCTCTGGAACACACAAGCTACAAATCGAGAGGTAAAGAACAGATTAATATTACAGTTGATTAATTCTAATGACGATATTGTGAAGTGAAATGAAAAATGACGTAAAGTGATGAATTTCCAATGACGTAGGATTTTCAAACAGAGATCTCGAAATATTATAATGGAAAATATAGATCACTCTCAAATATTTAGAAAAAGCAATCAGGTGAATGATAACAAATCTCTCTCTCTCTCTCTCTCTCTCTCTCTCTCTCTTCTTTTAAATGGAAATGACTGATTCACTATTGAAGTTGCCTACTTCCAGACTTCCTTCGAAGCTCGCACCCTTCGTCCATTCCCCCAAATGAGCGATTCGGAAGATGACAGCACTAAGATGCAAGTGGTCGTCGTTCTTCTTGTTGCATTCTGTGTCAGTCTCGCCATCACAGTCATCATTCGTTTTCTACGAAAATACTCGGAGAGACAACGACTTTACTCCAGCTTCAACTAACGATTTCTCTGATATCCCCCTTTCCCCCTTGAAATGACACTGGCCCCTATCAACATGATTGTTCATTGTAATCATTCAGAACTTTAAAGGAACTCATTTCCCCATCTCTCTCTCTCTCTCTCTCTCTCTCTCTCTCTCTCTCTCTCTCTCTCTTTCTCTCCCACACACACACACACGCACTCCCTCTTTCTTTACCCAATAAGAGCTCATGTTTTAAGCAATAAAGTCTTGGAAGCAAAAAGTATGCCTGGAGAGGAAATGATTACAGAAAGGAATGTAATACGAAAAGGAAATAAGAAGTAGAATAAGCATTTAATGATGTATTCTTGTGTGGCGAAAGAATGAATTTTCAGAAATGAATATCAGATTGAGAATATAAAATTGATGACGAAAACTCCAAATAGGTAAACGAAAAATGAAGAATGAAGGGGAGATATTACGTATAATGATGAGATGAGTAGAGAGAAGTCTGGAAAATTATCGAAAAGACCCATCAGATTTAGGCATTTTTGTAGAAAAATAAAATGCTTACAGAACCGGAAAAGCTTTCCCCACAGAATAGAACAGTAGGATTCAAACTGCAATAAATGTCAATTCGGCAAATAAAAGAATTTATGGACGTTTGTGTAATAGCCACCGCTCACGGAGATGAAAAAAAGAATGAAAGAGTTACAAGAACAGTGCTCAATGAACTGAGATCAGTTATCTGATCAATGACAAAAGGAAGTGGTATAATAATACTGTTCAATCGAAAACTGAATGAAGCTTTTAACTTAAATTGAAAATATGGTCAACATTAGGAAAGCAAATACAGAAAACATTCGTTTTCAAAAGAGAGATGAGTATATAATAAAAGTTCAAAATATTAAGACTCACCACTTGCAGCTTATCTGATGAACCTCGACTTGTGCTGAAAAAATTTCAATTTGTAGAGAAGCATAGAAAAAGAAGAAAGGTTAAGATACGAATGTAATGTTTAGACATGCGTGGTTAGAAGGAATAATATTGGCCACTGTTCTCTCATGACTCACATTAAACAAAGAAACTAATGCAGAAATGAAACTGTGAGAAAGAAAACAACCTTGAATTATTTTTTCCGTCACTTTCCTGACCTTTTACAACAAGCTCATAATTCTTTTGGAAATCTATCATTTCATTTTCACTGTTAATCAGTAAATCTAACGAAAAACAGAGACATGATGTCGATGGAAATCGTTCTCTTCTTCTTTGAATTCACAATTCTCTCAGTGGCACTTGTCTTTTGTGGCGGAAAGGTGAGGAGGATTCGAAAAAAAGAATAACAGAAATATGAAAATCATTCGTGTGATGCGAGATTCTCTTTAAAAAGCCACGCATTCAAACATAGACCTCGGAAAAATGAATAAAATTTCAGAAAAATAAGAATGCTCCAGTTAGTGTTCAACAGCCTCGTAAGTTCGTTTCAAAACCTAATCAATAGGAATTTCAAAACATTCAGCGGTGAAACCAGTGAAATCGGTTGTCGCTACTCCAACGGTCGATCCGAATGCACCGATTGCACCTCCAATTGCAAATGAAACAGTTAAAAAGGAAGAAGAAAAGAAGGAAGAAGCAAAGGTCGAAGAGAAAAAATCGGAAAAGAAGTCAGAGAAAAAGGAGGAAAAGAAATCGGAGAAGAAAAAATCGGAAGACAAAAAATCAGACAAAAAATCAGAAGATAAGGGGGAGAAAAAAGAGGAGGATAAGGAAAAATCGAAGGAGGAACAGAAGAAGTCGGAGAAGAAAAAGTCGGAGAAGAAATCGGAAAAGAAGAAATCCGAAGAGAAAAAGGATGACAGTAAGGATGAAAAGAAATCAGAAAAGAAAAAGGAGGAGAAAAAATCGGAAGAGAAGAAATCAGAAGAAAAGAAGGAAGAGGAAAAAAAGAAATCAGAAGAGAAAAAATCAGATGAGAAGAAATCAGATGAGAAGAAATCAGATGAGAAAAAGGAAGAGAAAAAGGAAGAGGAAAATAAAAAAGAAGGTAAAAAAGATGGATCGAAAAAGGATGGATCGAAGAAGGATGGATCGAAGAAAGAAGCGAAGAGAGATGCTTTGGTTGAGAATCCAATCGTAACAGAGGTTTCTGATAGGGTAAATGAGACTCTCATTCATTTGAAACGAATTCATTTTTTTCAGGACGACAAGGATAAAAAATGATGACTTTTTTTGATATTTGAACTTGCCAATAACTATTTTCAATAAAATGTGTTCAATATAGAAGCTGAAGTGTTGAAATATGCAATTCTTGCAAAGTGAATCCTTTCGTTTTTGAAATCTTGAATTCTGCAATCACTTCTCTCACTTTTTTTTCTAGATTCGAATCATCGACTTCTTCACAAGATTTCCGTTCTCTTCCTTCAGAAAAAGAACAAACGTTTGTCTTTTAATCATCACTTGTCACTTCAATTCCTTTCAGAATGCTTTGTGATACAGTTTTCATTCTTTTCAGCACGTATTTATCTCAGAAAATTAAAATAGAGAAAGGAAAATGAGAAAACGATGCATAAATTATTCGATTCGAACAATTTTGAACAGAAATAAGAGAAAGAAAAACGTTTTGGCATCCGGACGGCAATTTTCTATTTCAAACGGCACTAGTAAAAGGGGGAAAAGGTTGAACTCGTTTGATGATATCATCTATTATTCCTCTTTCTTAACGAATTCGATCTATCAGAAAACAGATCGAATTTGAAATAAAAGATTCTCACAACACTAAAAAGAAGTAGTTCCTATAGAGAAAAAAGCGAATTTCGAGAGCAGAAATCTATATTAAAATCATTTAATTCATGGCCAATTGAACTGTATTTTTATCATCTGGACAGTTGGTCGGAACTGGCAAAATCCATTCTTCTTTGAATATATGCACAATACCGTAAAGTATATTTACAACAACAGTTGCAATTTGAATAATATTTACTATAATGTATGAGAGAAAACACAGAATCTCTTAACAGTTTGCCTTGTATTCACTCATTGTTTTAATGAAAAAATAGAAAACGGTTGTATTGAAAGAACTCAAAATGAATGACTCAATGTTTATTTCTTGAATGCTTCGGTTTCATTTTCGGAAGGCTAATCTTCGATCCTGCAGAAGATTGTCCTTCCTTTCTTCCTGTTCCAGAATTCGGTTGTTTCTGTTTGAATCCCAACATTTTATTCTTGTTTTGTTTCTGTAAAAAAAGGTTCACCTCTGGTAATCAGATTGTCTTGAACTTACGTGTGCATGGTTAGGGTTTTGTTTATTATTGTCATCGAGTTTCTCTTCTTGTGCTTTTGATTGCTTGTCTAATTTAAAGAAATCAATCGCTTCATTCAAAATCAGATTGTCTCCACCAGGAATTCCATTAGTTCTATTGAATTCTGATTCCAAATTTTTCTGAAACAAAAAAAAACGATTATTTTCTCATATGTCTGGTGTGTGTTTCACTTGAACCGTCGATTCATCCTCCATTGGGCCCATTCTCGATTGCAGTTTCACTGGAAAAAAAAGAGAAAAATTTGATATCTGATGGTAAATTAACACACGATTCTCTCTGGATTCAGGTGGCAATGCATTGATTCGAGCAGCATCGTATTCCATTGGTCCACTCAGTTTTCCATTTATTTCTCGAAGTTTTGTACAAAGAATGCCGAATATTTTAGTATAATCTGGTCGATCAGCATAATCAGTCGCATTCAGAATAGCAACAATTGATACGAATGAGCGTAGAAATCTGTTTGAAATCAGATGAAATGCTCAGAGGAGAAGAAAGAAACTAACGGATCTTTCTCGAGAAATGAAACGAGATGTTCTTCTTTGAGCGCTTCCGCCTTCTCTGGCACTGCAGTGGCACTCCATGGAAGTGGTGAACGCATTTCCATCATCATGAAGAACCAAGACCAAATATCGTCAACTCTTCCGAGTTCCTTTCTCTTGTGCATATTCAGTGAGCAATATCTGACTGTTCCACGAAATTGTACTTGTTCTCTGGGACGTCTCATCCAATATTGACCGCCTACATCCTTTTCGCAAATCTTCTGGCCATTCCATAATCAAATAAATACACATTATGTAAGTTTGGATTGAAATCAACCGCAAAATTACACGGTTTCAAGTCTCGATGAATATATTCGTGTTCGTGAAGTATCTTGATTGCAAAAGAGTTCGAATACACAAACGAATGATTGTTTCTTGACTGAACGTATTATTCATCTGAAAACTCAATGAATTCATATCAATAATCAAGATATTCTCTCGCCATTTCAGCTATTTTCTGCAAGTCGGGACCACATAATGTCATCACAATGAATCTGAAATCATTGAAGATTCCATCATCGTAAACATGAATCGCCTTTTCTTCCCCTTGCATTACCAGCATGATTTCTTTTTCAATTTTCAATAAATTGTCTCCGCCAGTGATTCGTTCAACCTAAATTCCCTCTGAATTCAATTGAATTCTAATTTTAAAAGTGTGAACCTTGAGTGCAGCTTCTTGTCTCGTTTTTTTATTCACAACATGATACACTGTTCCGAATGCTCCTTTCCCGATTTCTCTCAGTGTTATCCATAGCTTTTCGCCATCATTTGTCACTTCCTATCAATAAATAATATCTCAAATCGAACCAAAAAACAATGTATTACCGTCCCAATATCCAAACGAATACTTTCCACTTGTCTGTCCGGTTTGTCTTCTTCTTCACACATGATGACAACTGCTTCTTTTCAATTTCACTTTTTGGAATATTCAGTTCTTACTGGTTTAAAGAAATAACTATTCCTTCTTATAATCAAGTTTTCTAATCGTTCCCACGAACATTTCATCTAGAGTTCACGTTATAAAAATTAAAGTTCATTTGAAATAAAAAAATAGTATTTACAGTTTCGAATACAATTTGGTTGAAATAAATGAACTATTGACAATGAAAAAGACTCAAATTAGGGAATGATGCTATAAATAGTATGTTATGAAATTTTAAAAAAAATTGAAATAAAAAAAAGTAGTATTTACAGTTTCGAATACAATTTGGTTGAAATAAATGAGCTATTGACAATGAAAAAGACTCAAATTAGGGAATGATGCTATAAATAGTATGTTATGAAATTTAAAAAAAAATTGAAATAAAAAAATTTGAAATAAAAAAAGTAGTATTTACAGTTTCGAATACAATTTGGTTGAAATAAATGAGCTATTGACAATGAAAAAGACTCAAATTAGGGAATGATGCTATAAATAGTATGTTATCTACACATTTAATAGGGTTACTTCATCGGGAAAATACGAAAACTCTTTCAGAGTTCGAATAGCATCTTGATATCAGCAGTTGTCAATTTGTTCATTTTTCGACCGGCGGTTCCATCAAGAATTGAAGAAGCAAGTGTTAGTTTCTCGTTCTGTAGAAGAACAACACGTTGCTCGATGGTTCCTTTTGTAACCAATCTGTAAAATGTGGCGTGTGTTCTAGAGGAAATGTAGCGTGGAACATACCGATGAATGAACACTGGTTTCTTCTGACCCATACGATAGATTCTGTCGCACGCTTGTTTTTCTAATGCTGGATTCCAATGCAAATCAACCATAATCAAATGATTTCCTCCAGTCAAATTGAGTCCTACTCCTCCAGCAGTCGAAGTGACTATGCTATGTGCCCATTTCGATCGACTTGCAGATAAATTGTCGTTTCCGAGGTTCTTTGTTCTCAAGGGCGAGTGATGAGGCTGCATTGTTTCCTCCACAATTGAATCATTCACATCAGTATTTGAATTTTCGTTCGGCTGAATATTTCGGATAATTACAATTAAATTCAGATTGAATATTTACCTCTAGGCATTTGTCTGACTCGTCCGATGATGTTTCGAGCATAACTCGTGATTGGTATTTCGACATTTTGCAGTCAAAACGTAAGTTTTAAAAATAACAAAAACGGGTAGAATCACGGGCTTTCGCTTTTCCCGCCTCGCTTTTCCCGCCTCGTTTTCCCGCCTCGTGAATGAAAATCAAGTGCGCTCCACTGAACACTGTCTGAGGAAACGCAGGAGAAAACGCCAAAGCTTGACTTTTTACGTTAGGCTTGATGAATTCGTTTTCTAAAATTTCAAACAAATTGAAGAATTGAGAACGAATATCACAAAATTGGAAGACACATTATCAATTGTTTCAACTTCTTTATTTATATTGTTTAGGGATTTTTTACGTGGATGCGCTCGCTTTGCCCTTCTTCCTGATATTTCTCTGCCAATGTTGAAAGTTTTGCTGAACTTATCGATGTATGGTGTTTTGCGAACACCAAAACCAAAGATCTTCTCAGTTGTGTAGTATCGTGAGTCTTATATTCTCAACTTTCTGATATTTTTTCATCCCAGGTTGCATCTTCTCTAGAGAATTCTCTGAATGTGAATCCAGATCGTGTCCACACGTATCTTTCTGTACGTAAAATACGATGAATCGGTTGTTTCAATTGGAGGAGCTTGTTTGCCTAGGAAATTCTCGATGATAAAGACTGGATGGCACGAATTAGGTCACACGAGAGATGTGGTTCAATTGATGGAACGATTGGAGAAAGAAGTTCATGTACTTTGATTGCAGATATTAACCAATCACAATTGGAAGACTTATGGAGCCATTCACTAAGTTCTACATTGAAGTCTTCACGGAAAACTTCGACGTTAAAAACAATCAAAAGTTCATCGACAATTTGGAAACGTGTTTTTCATCTGGTCGATTCTAAGATTATCTCAGTGTTGTGGAATCTCTGAAAACCGCGATCCATTGAAAAGCGTTTTTTAAAAATGTTTTTTTTTTAACTTGAAGTTGAAGTTAGTACTCCTAAAATCTGTAAGTAAATAGCTCCATGTTTTTGGTAAGACGAAGGGTGAGTCCTCTGCTGATGAGACCGTGCTCTCCTTCTTTTATAAAATCAAATGGAAATCCAGTCCAGAGGAAAACGGTCGAAACTGGTGTAGTATATTTTACTCCAAAAATAGGAAACAATATTGTTTTGCTCTAATTTGGTTTTCTCTTTTCAGAAATAAATTGTTCAAAATGCAATTCAGTTGTATTGATTTTTGTTTGAAAAATAAATACTTTAAAGGAAGCCTAACGAAAACTTGATGTCTCATGTGCAAATGTGCTGTGCTGATCAAAAACGAGAAGTCAACGCGCTTAATGAGTCTTCTCGAAGATTTTATAAGATTGAATCCAGCCAATAACACCGTCTGGCGATACCGACTAGTGTGTCTCACTGAGCTCGGCTTGGATCTCAAAAAGGAAATGCGTTACCTCGACGACATCATTCTGGAGTCTTCTTAAATTTTAACTTTCTACTAATCTAAATGAATAAAATTAATCGAATAATTTTGAAAACATATTTGCTTTTTTGAGGGGCAGCACGGTCCGATATCCGAGTTTTTGGGGATTATAAATTTTTTTTTCCAATTCTCACATTTGGTGTAACCTTATTGCCGCTTATTACATTGTTCCACATCTATAGGAGTCAACTTTAGCTTTGTAATAGCCCCAACTAAGGACTCCGATTGGAGAGTAACGTCTTTGTTGAAAACAAGAGTATCTCTAGAATACATTGGAATATTCTCTGTGATAGTTAACTCTTCTGTGAAGATCCGCAGTCTTCAGTTTTTTCCACTTTTCTGCTTGCTTCTCTGTCATTTTTTCGGGAACGAGATGGATTCCGACGATGATTCCGACGAATCTGCTAACTCAGAGTTTTTTGAAGATGATGATAGTGAAAATGATGAACAAGAAGCCCAATCTTCATTTTCCTCATTAAAAACATTCTTGCCCAATTTTCACGAAAAACGGAGACATCAAGTTTTCGGTAGTCCTCCTTTAAAGTATTTATTTTTCAAAAAAAAATCAATACAACTGATTGCATTTTGAAAGATTTATTTCTGAAAAGAGAAAACCAAATTAAAGCAAAAAAGTATTGTTTCCTATTTTTGAAGTAGAATATACTACACCAGTTTCGACCGTTTTCCTCTGGACTGGATTTCCATTTGATTTTAGAGAAGCATAGTTTAAATAATTTTCATCATCCTACTGTAACCTCCCTGCTCTTTTTTTTTGTCTCGCATGTGCGAGGGAGTGCGAAGATTTATAGAATATTTCAATTTGTGGAGTCGCTACTGGATCGAAAAAAGAAGCGAAGAGAGATGCTTTGGTTGAGAATCCAATAGTAACAGAGGTTTCTGATGAGAAAAAGGATGACAGTAAGGAAGAAAAGAAATCGGAAAAGAAAAAGGAGGAGAAAAAATCGGAAGAGAAGAAATCAGAAGAAAAGAAGAAAGAGGAAAAAAAGAAATCAGAAGAAAAGAAGAAAGAGGAAAAAAAGAAATCAGAAGAAAAGAGGGAAGAGGAAAAAAAGAAATCAGAAGAGAAAAAGGAAGAGAAAAAGGAAGAGGAAAATAAAAAAGAAGAAGGCAAAAAAGATGGATCGAAAAAGGATGGATCGAAAAAAGAAGCGAAGAGAGATGCTTTGGTTGAGAATCCAATCGTAACAGAGGTTTCTGATAGGGTAAATGAGACTCTCATTCATTTGAAACGAATTCATTTTTTTCAGGACGACAAGGATAAAAAATGATGACTTTTTTTGATATTTGAACTTGCCAATAACTATTTTCAATAAAATGTGTTCAATATAGAAGCTGAAGTGTTGAAATATGCAATTCTTGCAAAGTGAATCCTTTCGTTTTTTAAATCTTGAATTCTGCAATCATATTTTTTTCTAGATTCGAATCATCGACTTCTTCACAAGATTTCCGTTCTCTTCCTTCAGAAAAAGAACAAACGTTTGTCTTTTAATCATCACTTGTCACTTCAATTCCTTTCAGAATGCTTTGTGATACAGTTTTCATTCTTTTCAGCACGTATTTATCTCAGAAAATTAAAATAGAGAAAGGAAAATGAGAAAACGATGCATAAATTATTCGATTCGAACAATTTTGAACAGAAATAAGAGAAAGAAAAACGTTTTGGCATCCGGACGGCAATTTTCTATTTCAAACGGCACTAGTAAAAGGGGGAAAAGGTTGAACTCGTTTGATGATATCATCTATTATTCCTCTTTCTTAACGAATTCGATCTATCAGAAAACAGATCGAATTTGAAATAAAAGATTCTCACAACACTAAAAAGAAGTAGTTCCTATAGAGAAAAAAGCGAATTTCGAGAGCAGAAATCTATATTAAAATCATTTAATTCATGGCCAATTGAACTGTATTTTTATCATCTGGACAGTTGGTCGGAACTGGCAAAAATCCATTCTTCTTTGAATATATGCACAATACCGTAAAGTATATTTACAACAACAGTTGCAATTTGAATAATATTTACTATAATGTATGAGAGAAAACACAGAATCTCTTAACAGTTTGCCTTGTATTCACTCATTGTTTTAATGAAAAAAATAGAAAACGGTTGTATTGAAAGAACTCAAAAATGAATGACTCAATGTTTATTTCTTGAATGCTTCGGTTTCATTTTCGGAAGGCTAATCTTCGATCCTGCAGAAGATTGTCCTTCCTTTCTTCCTGTTCCAGAATTCGGTTGTTTCTGTTTAACTCTCAACATTTTATTCTTGCTTTGTTTCTGTAAAAAACGGTTCACCTCTAGTAATCAGATTGTCTTGAACTTACGTGTGCATGGTTAGGGTTTTGTTTATTATTGTCATCGAGTTTCTCTTCTTGTGCTTTTGATTGCTTTTCTAATTTAAAGAAATCAATCGTTTCATTCAAAATCAGATTGTCTCCACCAGGAATTCCATTAGTTCTATTGAATTCTGATTCCAAATTTTTCTGAAACAAAAAAGAAACGATTATTTTCTCATATTTCTGGTGTGTGTTTCACTTGAACCGTCGATTCATCCTCCATTGGGCCCATTCTCGATTGCAGTTTCACTGGAAAAAAAGAGAAATTTGATATCTGATGGTAAATTAACACACGATTCTCTCTGGATTCAGGTGGCAATGCATTGATTCGAGCAGCATCGTATTCCATTGGTCCACTCAGTTTTCCATTTATTTCTCGAAGTTTTGTACAAAGAATGCCGAATATTTTAGTATAATCTGGTCGATCAGCATAATCAGTCGCATTCAGAATAGCAACAATTGATACGAATGAGCGTAGAAATCTGTTTGAAATCAGATGAAATGCTCAGAGGAGAAGAAAGAAACTAACGGATCTTTCTCGAGAAATGAAACGAGATGTTCTTCTTTGAGCGCTTCCGCCTTCTCTGGCACTGCAGTGGCACTCCATGGAAGTGGTGAACGCATTTCCATCATCATGAAGAACCAAGACCAAATATCGTCAACTCTTCCGAGTTCCTTTCTCTTGTGCATATTCAGTGAGCAATATCTGACTGTTCCACGAAATTGTACTTGTTCTCTGGGACGTCTCATCCAATATTGACCGCCTACATCCTTTTTCGCAAATCTTCTGGCCATTCCATAATCAAATAAATACACATTATGTAAGTTTGGATTGAAATCAACCGCAAAATTACACGGTTTCAAGTCTCGATGAATATATTCGTGTTCGTGAAGTATCTTGATTGCAAAAAGAGTTCGAATACACAAACGAATGATTGTTTCTTGACTGAACGTATTATTCATCTGAAAACTCAATGAATTCATATCAATAATCAAGATATTCTCTCGCCATTTCAGCTATTTTCTGCAAGTCGGGACCACATAATGTCATCACAATGAATCTGAAATCATTGAAGATTCCATCATCGTAAACATGAATCGCCTTTTCTTCCCCTTGCATTACCAGCATGATTTCTTTTCAATTTTCAATAAATTGTCTCCGCCAGTGATTCGTTCAACCTAAATTCCCTCTGAATTCAATTGAATTCTAATTTTAAAAGTGTGAACCTTGAGTGCAGCTTCTTGTCTCGTTTTTTATTCACAACATGATACACTGTTCCGAATGCTCCTTTCCCGATTTCTCTCAGTGTTATCCATAGCTTTTCGCCATCATTTGTCACTTCCTATCAATAAATAATATCTCAAATCGAACCAAAAACAATGTATTACCGTCCCAATATCCAAACGAATACTTTCCACTTGTCTGTCCGGTTTGTCTTCTTCTTCACACATGATGACAACTGCTTCTTTTCAATTTCACTTTTGGAATATTCAGTTCTTACTGGTTTAAAGAAATAACTATTCCTTCTTATAATCAAGTTTTCTAATCGTTCCCACGAACATTTCATCTAGAGTTCACGTTATAAAAATTAAAGTTCATTTGAAATAAAAAAATAGTATTTACAGTTTCGAATACAATTTGGTTGAAATAAATGAACTATTGACAATGAAAAAGACTCAAATTAGGGAATGATGCTATAAATAGTATGTTATGAAATTTAAAAAAAAATTGAAATAAAAAAATTTGAAATAAAAAAAGTAGTATTTACAGTTTCGAATACAATTTGGTTGAAATAAATGAGCTATTGACAATGAAAAAGACTCAAATTAGGGAATGATGCTATAAATAGTATGTTATGAAATTTAAAAAAAAATTGAAATAAAAAAATTTGAAATAAAAAAAGTAGTATTTACAGTTTCGAATACAATTTGGTTGAAATAAATGAGCTATTGACAATGAAAAAGACTCAAATTAGGGAATGATGCTATAAATAGTATGTTAGCTACACATTTAATAGGGTTACTTCATCGGGAAAATACGAAAACTCTTTCAGAGTTCGAATAGCATCTTGATATCAGCAGTTGTCAATTTGTTCATTTTTCGACCGGCGGTTCCATCAAGAATTGAAGAAGCAAGTGTTAGTTTCTCGTTCTGTAGAAGAACAACACGTTGCTCGATGGTTCCTTTTGTAACCAATCTGTAAAATGTGGCGTGTGTTCTAGAGGAAATGTAGCGTGGAACATACCGATGAATGAACACTGGTTTCTTCTGACCCATACGATAGATTCTGTCGCACGCTTGTTTTTCTAATGCTGGATTCCAATGCAAATCAACCATAATCAAATGATTTCCTCCAGTCAAATTGAGTCCTACTCCTCCAGCAGTGAGAGATAGAAGCATCACTTGAGCACCACCCTGTTCTTGATTAAAACTATCGACTCTTCCTTGGCGATTTTTAACTTCAACTTTTCCAGTAATCGAGGTATAATTGATTCCGTTTGTTTTAATATGATGTTCAATCAGATTTAGAACGGAAGTCCATTGAGACACGATAACTCTGAAAAGATGCAGATCTCACATTTGAAACGATAGAATAATCACATACACTTTCTCTTTCTTTTCTATTATATTTCCCAGAATTTCCATAGTTTTCTGAATCTTGCAACTGAAATAATCTGGCTCGAAAATTAGCGATGATTGCTGTCTTCTCCGATCACGAAGAGATTGATTCTCATCACTGTCGTCGTCGTCTATTATATTCATTGATTTTTCCATTAAACTTTCGAGTTCGTCCAAATCGACATCTTCGCCATCTCCTCCAATCAACTGAAAAGCATCAAGATCCATTCCGCTTTTGGTGATGTGGAAATGAACACATGCTTGTCGAAGGCGGAGAAGAAGCATTAGGACGCATGTCATTTTCTCGAAATTCGTTCCATTTTCGAGATTACGTGGTCCAACTGAAATGAATGATTTTATGTTGAAGTGAAACAAAGAAATACGAACAGTTGAATGGATTCTGGAATTCCCTTTCATCAGCTCCCTTTCTGCGTTGACGACGAACAAAACCGAGATTCCTCATGTCATCTGACTGCTCCAAAAGTTTTTTGACAAATTTTCTGAAAAGTTATTCGTAGAAACGTTATCAGAAAATAAGTATTACTTGGCTGCTTCCATCATAATTTCGTACGCCTGTGCTTCCTCTCCAGTCAAATACAAGTCATGGATTTCAATATTCTTCGGAGGCAGCTCTACTAATTTCTTATTGGTAACAGCACACACTTGATCTTTTGTTCGACGGAGAAGTAGATTCTTCATAAGCAATTTAACTCGATCCGCCATAATTGGCTTCATTGGCATGATCGATTCCTTCCAATATTTACTTTCGCTGAAGGGCGGAACACGTAAAAATCGGATGAGACTGTATAGATCCCATAAGTTGTTATGAATAGGTGTTCCAGAGACACACCAACGGGAGAAAGCAGAAAGACGACAAGCAGCTTTGGAGCACTGAGACAAACGATTCTTGATGGCATGTGCTTCGTCTAGAATGACTCTTGCCCAACAGATTTGAGCAAGAACGGAATCATCTTTGCCTACTGCTCTACGAATTCCTCGATTGCTATCATCTGAGTCTTCATCCGATGATACATCTGCTTTCGATTTGGTTTCGATTTTTTCCGTCAGTTCGTTTGCAAGAATAGTATATGTTGTAATGACAACATCATATCGTGCTAATCGTCTCGGATCAATACTTCGTTGTTTCTTTGTTCCGTGAAACATATAAATCGAAAGAGCGTCATCTTCTAAGCGTCGTTTTATTTCGGCTTCCCACTGGTGAATGAGACTGGCTGGTGCAACAATTAGAGTACAGTTCGTCGGAACTAATCCTCTCTTTTTAGCAAGTTCTCTTTTTTCTTTGTCCTTTGCATTATCACCATTTTCTTTACGAGAGATACGCTCTGCTTTTTGATGTGCAATCAATGAAATCATCGATAATGTTTTTCCGAGTCCCATGTCATCGGCTAAAATTCCTCCAGGTTGTGGTTGCGTCTCTCTCCATGTCATCCATGTAAGGCCTGCTTTCTGATGGGCCATCAATTGAATGTTCAAACCTTTCGGTGTGGCAGTTAGCTCAGTTTCTGCAGGTATTGTATGCGTGGCACTGAAGGAAAAATTAGTTATTTAATGAAATTCATTCAAAACTCACTCGGCGAGCTGTTGGACGACCCGATCAGACATGAGGTTCACATTTGTATACTTTTGATTCGTCATTTTCCCTGCCATCAACTTTTTGCAATTTTTATCCAGCAGCGCATTGAAATCAGGCTGAGGAATTTGAAGAGGATCGACGATACGTCTGGCAGGAAGAAGCCCGTTCCGTGTCATTAGAGATCCCACTGGAAGCTTTGGCATCACACGATGAGGTTCGTCTTCGTCGTCGTCAATTACAATGATATCATCATCAGCTTCTTCTTTATCATCTGATCTATCCAAACCGAGGTCTTTTCTTCGTTCTACCTCATCATCGAGCTCTTGAAACTGTCGCATCACACGCTTTCCTTCATCGGTTAAATGTTGAGAATAAGAAATAAGTCCCATCACTTGATTCTTCTTCTTCACCAATTCCTTATATGAAAGTTTTGAATAATCTTCAGCGATTGGAGAGACTGATCTCGGTTGATTGTATTCTTGAGCGAATATTGAGACATACGGCTGCTGTTGTGAAGGTGGATTACGAGGCGGTAACTTTTGTGGTGTCACATCGATAATATCACTGTCATCCAAATTAATTGTAGTAATCAATTTTTTCGTGGCATTGCTAGATGATGATTCCATTTTTTTTCCGCCGGGATTTGTTTTGACAATGGGTGAGAGCGCGGCATTGAACAATTCACTTGATTCGGGGATCTTTTCCGTGGACATCGATCCCCATCCTCCGTTTCCTTTCAGACCAGACTCCACTTTCGGATGCTCATTTACATTGGGTTTTTGAGTTTTCCTCAAAACACGCTCCCGGAGCTTTGCCTTGGATTTCGTATCAGTGGCTTTCGAAAGTTTTTTGCTTATCGGAGTCATCGGAATGTTTTCTTCCTCGTCAATGAAGCTCCGACTGCGGTCTTGATTTTGCGAAGAACTTGTTGAACGACCATATGAAGATCCTCTGTTTGAAACGACGCATTTCGATTTTGGCGTCGAAGTGACTATGTTATGTGCCCATTTCGATCGACTTGCAGATGAATTGTCGTTTCCGAGGTTCTTTGTTCTCAAGGGCGAGTGATGAGGCTGCATTGTTCCCTCCACAATCGAATCATTCACATCAGTATTTGAATTTTCGTTCGGCTGAATATTTCGGGATAATTACAATTAAATTCAGATTGAATATTCACCTCTAGACATCTGTCCGACTCGTCCGATGATGCTTCGAGCATAACTCGTGATTGGTATTTCGACATTTTGCAGTCAAAACGTAAGTTTTAAAAATAACAAAAACGGGCAGAATCACGGGCTTTCGCTTTTCCCGACTCGCTTTTCCCGCCTCGTGAATGAAAATCAAGTGCGCTCCACTGAACACTGTCTGAGGAAACGCAGGAGAAAACGCCATAGCTTGACTTTTTACGTTGATTCCTTTTTCCTGAATACTAGCAAAAGAAGTCGGAAAATTCCAAAAGCAATTCAATAAAAATCAACTTTATGATCTTTAGAGTATGCTATATTTTCGAGATTACTGATTTTAGAGCAATTCCGTAGGGGGAAAGGCCGTGGTCGAATGGACTAGAAATTCTTGTTGGATTTGTGTACAATTGCGTGCATGAGACGGCATACAGAAAGAAAAAGACACAAGAAAGGGTCATTTTTAGAATGTATTGGAGATGGAGAATCGAAAGTTGCTAAACTAGTTGCAACAAGAAAGTAATAATTGTATTCATGAAGAACCCGTTTTAGCTAACACCAAACAGCAGTAAAACCTGCCTAAAAATTGTGTTTATACTTTTTCACTAGTTTAAATGGTACGTTTCTCATTAGAAACCTCAAAATAACAAGCGATAAGAATCCGAATGTAAGATAACTGAAAGCAATAGTAGCATAAATATCAATGAAGTTTCGAGCGAAGAAGTTGAGACTGCGGCCGAAAGGATCCATTTTCGGAAAAGGACCAAATCTGAAATCAATGTTTTTATTGCTTCATATAAATATTGTTTGTTGCATACTGTGCTAGAAATTCTGTGTGTTTGACAACAAGATCCTTTGGTTGATGTGGCTGATTTGAAAGAATCTCGGCTAAATGTTTGGCATTCTTCTTGTATTCTTTATCATAGAGTATTGAATGAACTGCCTTCTTCAGAATTTCGAAAGATCCCAAATCATTTTTGAGAACGAAAATAGAGCCTTTATGCCTTGCGAGCATATTCGCATTTCTCACTTGATCTCCAAAGATTGGAACCATGACAGCTGGTTTTCCACAATGAGCCAATTCATTTGTACTTCCGAGACCTCCGTGTGTCAGGAATGCAGTCAACCGTTCGTCGTTGAGAAGAGCCGTTTGAGGAACCCAATTCGAGAAAACAACATTGTCGAGTCCTGCGGCAAACTGGGTTTCATTTGTTTCGTATTTCCAAATGAAAGTGACATTGGGTTCAGATTTGATGACTCTGACAATATTCTCTTTCCACTCGAAGGGCATTTGAGATGATTTGACCATCGAACCGAAAGAAATCAACATATTATGCTCTCTTTCATCCAGAATTCTATCCCAATTCGAATTCAATTTCTCTGATTTTATCTTCTTCATATTCACTGAAATTCCTCCAATTGGAACTGTTTTCTGAATGACTGGACGTGGAAAATCAAGATATGGATTTGAATTAGTGAAGAATAATGAGGCAGAAGGAAGTAATTCTCTCCAGTCAGGAAGATCTTCTCCTAGATGTTTTCGATAGATTCGGGTTTCCTGGTCGAACATTTTATCCATTGTTTGTTTTGTTTCTTTCGAGAATCTGTAGTTTTTATATCTCTCAAAAAGGCTCATTTGGTCTCCTGTTTGAGAAGATAATGCTGTAAATTAGTATTCTTTTCTTCTTCTCTCCGACATAAATTTACTTACATGGAACATAACTGTGCTCTTCTGGTTCTCCAATATTCGGAAGAATAAAATCATAAAGTGAGCAAGAAGATGCCAAAATAGTTTTCTCAATTCCCAGTTTCTTGAAGAATCCAAGTCCACAAACGGAGAGTGGTTCCAGAATTGCCACGTCGAAGCTTTTTGATCTCATCAAGTCAAAAACTTCCGTATTTCTCAAGAAGTTGTCACAAGACAGTTCCATGATTCGATGAAACCAAGAGAACATCTGAAACCGGAATTGATATGAAAAGGAATGAGAAAAGAACAAAAACAACCTCTTCGAAGTTTGGTTCATGCGTGTCAATAGTCCACATTGCATCCATGTGATCATCCACAACCAATGTCTGACTGGACATTATTTCATCTTGCTTAATAAATTACTCATCAGAATTGAGATTAATGAACGTATTTACCTCTACAATCACCACATCTTTCGTTAATTTCACTCCCAATTGGTTCTTTCGTGCTTCATCGGCCACTGGAATCAGGAAAGTCTGAAAGAAGTCTGGATAGAAAATTGTATTTAAATGAGAAGAAATCTGAGAGAAACAAATGAAAACTAACCACATTGTGTCCAGCTTCCGTCAAAGTATCAGCTAAATGAGCCATAAAATTCATGTGACTTCCTCCGAATGCCGGCGAGAGAACGAGTACATTTACAGCCAAACATCCAACAGTCAGAGATAATAAAAAAGAGATTCGTATCATTATTTCTCCTTCTGATCATATCTAGTTCATCCTTATTATTTATATCAGTTCTGTTTAGTCTCCGCCCATCGTGTACCCAAAAGAGACTTGACTTGATTTTAAAAAACAAATCTAAAGATCAAACGGAGTAAGGCGTTCTGAAAATGCGTAGTTTGTGTAGTTTCCTGACATTGTCACAACATTTTATGACTTGAAAAGTGAAAGTCATCTGAATGTGATCATTGATTACAGTAAAATAGCTATTCGGATTCCATTTTCACTCTATTGGTTCTTTGACCAATTCTAATCGACTACAGATAAATGTGTTTTCGAATACAATCATTTTCTTCATTCTTCGTTATTTTCCCATATTCTTCTGTTGCCAATTCATTACTTTTTCACATGAATCTCCTCATAAATGTAGTCTTCGTGATGTGTTCTTATGAAACAACAGTCTCTTCGATGGTCAGATTCCTTCTCAACAGACAGATTTTTTGATTGATTACTGTCTGTTCGTCATTTTTGCTTTTCTGAATTAAATGACTTTTGATTTCCGTGAAAGTACTTTTTTGCAGGAAAAAAACAAATTTCGATTTCTTAATTTTATAAATCTAAGCATTCATAGTCCTTTTAAGTGACATAACAGCTGTCGGTGAGACAACATTTGTATTGCTTCCACCAATTGCCAACTTGTGTTCTTTCACTTCTTTTGACTCTTTTGAGTCCTTTGATTCTTTGTTTTCTTTCGAATCTTTCGATGCTGCAATTGGAGTCACGTTCGCATTCCGATTCGAATCTTTCAATGAAAATTTCACTTCGTTCCGCAGAATCATCGTTGCATACTTTCTTCCAGAAACGCAATCATTCTTCCTGATTTTAAATTGTTTCGAATACTCAAAATAATACTTACAGAGCTATTTTATAGTCTTCTGCAGTAATAACTTGAGAAACAAGAAGTCCATTCGAGAGAGTACATTTTGTTCTGAAAAAGAGTCATCTGATTATGATAATGGATGAGGTTGAAGATCTCACGTGAAAATGTTATCGAAGAAGGAATGAGCAAGAAGTTTTGGTCCATGAAGACGTTCTCTTGGACGATATCGAAGAATTTCTCCAATGAAATCAGCCCATTCATCTTTCACATTTCCGAGAATCTATACTTTTAAATAATTGAAATTTCATCAAATAAAACAAAAAACCTCTTTGAATCCTTTCACTTTTACATCTGATTCCGGATCAATCATTTTCGATACTTTCATATAATCATGATCTCTTTGTGATGGAAGTCCAATTGCTTGTACTATTAATTTAAGCATCATTTTACCAGAAGCTCCCGGAAATAATACTTTCCCTGCCATCATTTCTCCAACACAACATCCAGCACTCCAGACATCAACCATCCAATAATACTCTTTTGCCTCGAGAAGTAATTCTGGAGGTCGATAGAACCTTGTTACTTGATATGACGTCGAGTAACTTCCACGTTGAACTATTTTTGCACTTCCAAAATCAGCAATTTTCAGAATTCCTTTGTCAATATCAATGAGAAGATTCACTGGTTTAATATCACGATGAACGATCATATGCTGAATAGAAAACAGATATTTCAATACATTTTTCAATGGAACGAACTGATTGTAAATACCGTATTCCTTCGAACAATTGCCACGTGTAAACCTTCATTTCAACTTCTGCCAATCTCGTTTTCTTCAGAATATTTTGAAGAGTATACGGCATAAAAGCGAATACATAAGACTCACAAAACTGAAAAAAAGATCGTTTAATGAAAGGAAAATTTTGTCGAAACTGAACAGATTTTGTCATTTCAATACCCTGTCCACTTGTAGTCGTTCGTGAAAAAGCGAAAAGCATTTGAACAATATTCTTATGAGGTTTTCTCTTGATTCCCGAGAGAAACAATAATTCAAAATTCCGTTCAGGAGTCTCTGAAAACGACGAATCACTCATTGACAATACTAAAATCACTGACTTGGCCATGTCTTTTTTATTGCAATTTCCTGTTCAGTTCCAGGTGAAACTAGAGTTCCTCTGAAAAATATCAGAAACAATTCCAAGATCTTCAATAAAAAAGAAATAAACCTGTAAACATTACTAAAAACTCCCCACGCGTGGAGTCTCAGATTCGCAATTTGCATGCTGACTTTCTGTTGAGACGGTAGTTCATATCCAATCTAAAACTATGTCGATTTGAAGAATAAATTCATCAGAAGATAGGAAACTCACTTGAAATATGATTCCTTTATTCTCATCTTCGTTCATTTTTTACTTTTTAATAAACTGTTATCGTCTTTCGAATACTTCTATAAATGGTATAAAATTATTCCGAAATCCCAAAAAGTGAGAACAAGTTCACGAAGAGAGAAATAAAGAAAATAAAGAGAAACACAGATGTTTTCACAGATGTTTTTTATGAATTTAAACGTGACATATTCTCTTTTCATTCCTTATCTCGTCTAATCAAAATCTTTTGAAATAACTGAATTCATTTACATTTAAAAATGAGTTTGCCTCCCGAGAATCTACAAGAAGTCATGAATTACTGTAAGTTTGATTCAAACATCTATAAATTCTTCTTTTCATTCAGTATGTCTCGCGGCAAGCGCTTCCATAACCGCCGGAATAATTACAATTGGATGCACTGCTGGCCATCGAGAAGCATTCAGGAAACGAGGATCCAAATCGAAAAAATCAAAGAGATCTAAAAGATCAAAAAGATCGAGAAAGTCGAGTAAATCGAAACGATCGAAACGTCGAAGTGATAAAGGAAAGAAACAGAAATCGGCGAAAAAGAAGAAATTGAGAAAAGTGAACAGTGAAAGAAGCAAAAAGAGTAAAAAGAGCAAGAAGAGTAAAAAAAGAAACAGTTTGAGAAAGAAGAAAAGTCAGAAGAGTATTCGAGAAAGCGAACAAAGACGTGATGAATCTGAAAAAAGAAGAGATAATTCAAAGAGAAGTAGTTCGAGAGCAGTGAAATCAACGGAAAGAGATGATAGAAAAGATGGAAGTTCACGAAGTAAAAGAGGCAGTGTCAGAGGATCTTCAGTTAAAAAAGGAAGAAGTAAAAGGGATTTGAGTAAGAGAAAAAGTGATCGAGATAGAAAGAGTGAAAGAAATGGAAAAAGTGATAGTAAAAAGAAGAAGAGTAACAGAAGTAAAAAGGAGAAGTCTTCAAGTAAAAAAGGAAGTTCTAAAGGTAGTAGAAGAGATGAGGAAAGAGATAGGTACGAGTGATTATTAGTGTGATTAAAATTCAGAAGACATTTATTCAGAGATGACAGGCAAGAAGGATCACGAAAGAAATCTGAGAGATCTGAAAAAGGAGGCGCTGCGTTGGGAAAGAAGAGAAGTAAAAGATCGAGTTCGAAAGAGAAAAGAGAGGAAGATGGAGGATCGAGTAAGAAGAAAAACAAAGAAGATCGTTCCAAAAGTAGAAGATCAGAAGAAAGAGATCCAGTAAGTAAAAAGAAAAGTTCAAAAAGAAATGAAGAAGAACGTTCGAAAAGTAAAAAATCTGAGAAGAGAACTGACGGAACTGATAGGGGTTTGAATAGGAAAAAGAGTTCTCGTAGCAATAAAATCAATGAAGAAGAAAGAAAAGAGGGAAGTGAAAAATATCGAGAAAGTAGAAAAGAAGATCGAAAAGTGGAAAATCGTCGAAATTGGAGAAGAAATCGAGTAGAAAAAACGTTGATCGAAGTAATCGTGGAATGAGTAAAATGAGAGCAGATGCTCTGAAGAGAATGGAACCAAAACCGTTGGTGGTTAGAAATTTAGAATTTAAAACTCTTATTTTTTGTTTAATTTTTAGTCTCCGAATGCAAACTCTGACCGTTTTTCATGTAATGAGGAGGGATGTCGTAAAGGGCAATGCTCTCAAGATGCTCGTCATTTTCAGAAAGTCAGAAGATCAGAATCACAGAAATCGGTGAAAGCAGCAAAAGAGAAACGATTGGCAGAAGATGATGCGATGGTAACAACTCCATCATCAACGACTCCTTCAGAACCACGTTCAATTTATATTCAAACTGGACAATCGACATATGGAGATGGAGCGAAATCTTCGACGCCAAGTGATGCTAAATCAGTCTACTATCCTGTATCTTCTTCAAATCCAAATGACGGAGGAAATGATGTTAAAATGTCCAAAAAGGCGTCGAAAAGTTCGATAAAAACTGCAAAATCGTCTTCCAAAACCAGTCAACTGTCGAAAGTTTCATCAAAGAAATCAGTTCATTCTTCCAAAATCTCACAAAGAAAGTCGCAAAATTCGAAAAAATCGAAAAAATGAGTAAAAGGTGATAGTTTTTGGATTAAGAACTAAAATGAATCATTTTCTTTCAGACTGTTTTATTCCCGTTCCAATTCCCATTCAAAACGTTTCGGACAAAGATCTCTCTGTCTTCTTTTCTCGATTCTCAATAAAATTATGATATGAAATTATGATATGAAAATTATGAAATTGGACTCTTTGTGAGGTTGCAAACCGTAATATATTTTTAGAACTTTTCCCATGATTGTATCAAGAGAGTTTCTGAAAGTGAGATCATACAATTTAAAAGACGAGTTCAGTCGAAACGGCGAAAAAACGGTTAATTGTCATCAGCGAACGAATTGAAATTTCTGAGTTTGATGAAATCTTTTATTGTTGACAGTTACGAGTTTAATTCTCACAAATCATTGATAACTTATTATCAGAATATGTTAGGAAGAAAAGAATGCGAGTTGGAAGTTCTTTTACACAAATATTATCAAGCGTAATACGAAGGCGCAGTGGCATTTTCAATATCGTAGACGAGTTGTTCTCCAAGAATTTGTTTAGTTTTTGTCCAATCATCTCGATGTTGACGACGGAATTCTCTGACAGTTTCAGTCATGGTTTGCTGGAAGTTTATAGTTTGGATCAGAGACATCTTCTGAAAAGACTTGATTGAACGTGTTTCTTACCTGTACGACTGCTTTGTTGGATGTTGTAGAACTCAGAATACGAAGAGGTTTCAGAATATTTTGTGGAAGAGAGAATGGATAAGCAAGAGTAAGAGCTCCAAGAGCTAACGCAGCCCCATGAGAATCTGCTTCCGATTCAGTTTTTGAATGAAGAATACGGGAGAATTCATCGACTTTTTGATCGGAAATAGTGAGATATTCGCAGTTAATGAGAAGAAGAAGACATTTTGCAGCTTCTTTTCGAACAGAAATCTGAATAAAGAGGGATCAGAACGAAGAGAAAACTCAACAAAAACGAACCTCTCGATCGAGAATCGCTTTAAAAATGAGAGATTCAACTTTCTCTTTTCTTGAATTGATTGACATCGGAAACATATTCGAATAGACTGATGCTTGAACGAATTTGATGACAGCCAACCGGACACGAGAAGAATCACAATTAGAAATGAATGTC
Source organism: Caenorhabditis tropicalis (assembly GCA_016735795.1). Taxonomy (NCBI): domain Eukaryota; kingdom Metazoa; phylum Nematoda; class Chromadorea; order Rhabditida; family Rhabditidae; genus Caenorhabditis; species Caenorhabditis tropicalis. Next base: position 4,894,199 of record CM028614.1, on the reverse strand, counting down.
TGTAATTGAGAAGATGAAACAATGATATCTCAATATTTGACTTCACCTTGAGCCACGAATTGGCGATACTATCCACAAATTCACTACGAAGCCAAGATGCCGACATGTAATCGTGAATGATGAGTGCCGAGTTCTGAGTGATATCTACGTCACGATAAGTCTCTTCAGACACGTCATAGTCATCTTCGTTTGCATATTCCATCAGTTTCGGAAGGATTTTCACAAGAGAAGGAGACCAACTTTGCATTGAAATATCATAATATTGAATGATCGTTTCAAGAAGAGTTCGGAAATAAATGAGAGACTGAAAACTGTTGAATTGAAAGAATAAAAGTCGGTGGAGATACCATTCGATCTCTCAAATCCTCTGAAATACTCCTTCTTCTTGGCCTTTGTTTCTTACTTTGAGGACTCAAAAGTGAGGTATCTGATTGACAATTTCTCGAAGTTTCTTCGCTCAATTTCATATTTGGAATCTGGAAACAAACATTGCCTCGAGAAAAGAAAAACAAACGAAGACCTTTTCAATAATCTTTTGAATTGTGACATCAAGAGAGTCAGGAATAAATCTCTTCGGAATATTTATGAGTGTTGCACTTGAATTCTTCTCACAAATCTGGGCAGTTGCACAAAATACACTGAAAATATAAAAGTCGGATCGAAAATCTCTAAGAAATTTACCTTCCAACAGCAATTCGTACTGAGTCGGTAACTGCTGTTTCGAGTTTATTCCAAGCGATTGTTGATACTCTTTTCATTATTTCTCCGTGACGCCATCGTTTGAAAATAAGAGAAACGAGACGGCTGAAAACATTATTGAAGAACAAAGAGAACTGTTCTCAAACACACAAAGATTGTTGAAATTCGGACTGTCCTGATGATTTCCGTGCTCCGTCAATCAGAGATTCCAGAAGCCACCAATTCCTTCGGAGGTCTCCACTTAGAACAAAAGAAATTGCAAGACTCCAGGCTGGTTCCGCATCCAAAACCATGATATGGAAGAAATCATTGAGACAAACAGTGATATCTCTCCAGAAAGCATCCAATTCTCCGAACGGTCGGTGCTTCAGGCCTACTGCTATTCCAATGAAAAGTTCAGCAGCAAGAAGTTGTTCATTTCTCTAAATATTTTTAAATACAAAGAAAAAACTAGAGAGAGAGAGAGAGAACATACATTTTTACTCTTCATAAGTTGCTTGAGACTATTAGTAAACACTTCCAATGGTTTCTTCTCATCTGGATAATTTCGGATGACATATTTGAAGATATTCCAGAAGTTTCTATTCGGTAGAACGTGATCTTCTTTTTCAATGACACGAGAACTGAGAACACTCAAAACAAATCCAGGTTGAGAGAAATAATTGATAAGAAGGCGATCCGAATATGTCATTCTTTCCAACAATAACGGAGCACCCTCATTTCGTTTTCGAACCACATTCAGAGTTCTGAATATCGGAATAGAAATAAGAAAAAAAAATGAAAAAAAAAACTCACTTTGGCCATCGGCACGATCCTTTCTCTTTGTCAATGAAAACAGTATCATTCCATTTGTCTTCGGCATTTGGTAGGTTCTCAGAATCATATGCCAACCAGAGATTATCTTCTCGGATTCCACTCTCCAATGCTATTCCATGATCGACTCTTTTCGGTGATTTCATATCGACTCTCACAGTTTTCGGTTTGTTTTCGTACAACCAATGAGACAACCACTCTCTCGCTTCATTTCTACAGTTATATTGCTCATCGTTCAGTTGAGATAACATCAAAGCAATCGTTCTATCATCACAAACTTCTTTTTGAGCATGGAATGTCATTGTTTTAGCCAAATTCTGTTTTAGCCAAATTCAAGTTTTTTGTTTCCAACGTGATTTTTGTAGAGCATTTCGACGAGGTTTCCTCGGAGAGAATGACGAGAATTTGCTCGATTAAACCAAATATCCGTTTGTTTTTTCAACGATTCATCAGAGAGAAAAGGTTTCCAGAAGTCGTTTTGTTTTGTCAATTGCTTCGAAATTTCTGATATTCTTCTGTTTCTTTCTGCAATTTCGATTCATATGAATGAAAGAGAAAAGAAAGAAATATATACCATCATGAGTTTCCCTTTTCCATGGACGGTGAGTGACTTCTTTCTTCATCGAAGAAATCTCTTTGCATATCTCTTCGAATAGAATACAAATCTTCAGATCATCGAATACTTTCAAACGAAGAACTGCATCCCAGACGACGATACGAATCTTTGGATTCACGTCTTTCAGCCATCCTAATTCCAAAATAATATTCATCGCTCCAGCCAATCGATCCATATTCTTGTGTTCCTCTATCAAAACTTTCATCACTTTCGGAATAAAAATATGTCGGAAACGGAATAATTGATTCTTGTTTTCTTTCAGAAATGCAATTGCCGTTGACCGTACTTTCTCATAATCATTGAGTGCAAGATCGAAAAGTAATTGAAGAATTCTCTCATCGAAATCATTTGGATGACGAATCTCATGGTTGTGATATGCTTGTATTTGAGCATGTTTTATAAAAGCCATTTGATCCACTGTATGTTGAGAAGTCTTTGTTGCCGTTCCGTGTGTTGAATCAACAAGAACTCCATAAGCACCAATCAGAAGTGATTCGATTTCTGTGTCAAACTGATTCAGTTTCCTTTTTCCCAGACATCGGAATGCAATTGAAGACACGTGGACGAGTGAAATCGGATCATGAATCGTTTTCGATACTTTCTCGATCATTTTGAGTATCATTTCTTTTGCGTTTTCTCCATTTGGTCCTTTGAGTTGATGCTCAATCATACATGATTTTCCGAGAGAAGACGACGGAATCGGAAGACAAAATGGAGTATAAACATCAGAAATCAATCGAATCGAATCAGGATGTTCGAATAATTCAATATCTTGTAAAATCGTTGAAATGTGATTGAGGAAACGTCGGATTGTTTCACTGTAAGTAGAAGAATAAGAGAAAAGATTAATGACTAGAGGATCAACCAACCGATTATGTTCTTTCTCAGCAAGATCTTTCACAAACGGAAAGAAGAATCGATTGACAATTATCTGTGCACATTCGATTTCTGGTATTGCAGGAATGAACCATTTGATGACCGTTTCCTTGAAATTATAACATTTTGCCCAGAACTCAATTGGATTCCATTCTGTCAGTGGTTTTGCCAATATCTCGTTCTCTGGAGATGCAGCCAATTCAGTATCGATACTCAGAAGAATGGATAATAAAGTAGAAACTCCGAATGTACCACACTGAAAGCATAGATATTCTGATAAGAAAAGGGAAAAGGGGAACCTTGTGAATATTTGTATTTTCGCATTGAAGAAGTAAATCGATGATTTCCATTAAAATGTTCTCATTTTCTAAAATCATTTGATGAGTTGCAGCGAAAAGTGGCCGAGTTAATTCAACATAAAATAGAATCGAAGACGTTGGATTTCTGGCTTTTTGAACATCTCCTGAAAACGAGAAAGTTCGAATTTAAAAGTTTGAGATTTGAATTACTTGTGATTAAACTTTTCAATTTATCTGAAATGAATTCAGCATAATGACGAAACGCATCCGGACTGACCCAAATGGCAGAGACAACGAGAGAAGAAAGGGTTTCTGAAGCCAAATTACTTGCGAATTCTGCAGTTGTCAAATATGAAAAAAGACGATCGAAAAGAATCTGAAAATGGGAATCGTGTTTCAATCGCAATTATTTCAATTAACTTTTCTCATTTTCTCATCGACTCGTTCAAATATCACTTTCACCAATTGACTTATTCCCAATTTCAACACTGTTTCTTCATCTCCAACTTGTTTTTGTGACTCATTCGATATCGATGCTCCGGCTTCTCCTCCTGATGTTTTTGGAGCAACAACTGATAAACAAGTGATGACTTCCAGTATCTTTTCAATCATAAATTCAACAATATGTGGAATTCTTTTTGAAAGTAAACAAAGAATTCTGTCATCTTCACTCATTTTCGTTCCATGAAATTGAACAGAAGAAGAGAAATCCATGAGAGGAAATGAAGAGAAAAGAGATATCAAAGTCCGAAAGATAAATGCAGTTCTATCGACGTCACTCACATTTATCTGATTGACGAATATCTCCATTATATAGAATGCATGAGCACGAAGGCTTGTGAATCGATGAGTTTTCACTTCCAAAACTTCGCTTCCAATCTTATAAGATTGCCAATTTTTTCGTTCTTCTTCAAGGAATATGAGCCAGGTTGAATCATATGAAATGTCACGAGGCATTCGATATTCTGAATCTGGTTGTCGGATAACTTCGAAGATAATCACAGAAAATGCTTCGATGATGACAGTGAGACGTTGTGGTTCACTGACTGCAGTCAAGGAAGAATATAAACTGAACGAGGGAAATGTTTCAGAATTTAAACCATTTAAGACTCACTGATCAAGAAGTTTCGGAGCTACATACTCTCTGTTAACTGTTGTGAGACCGTGAATTAATTTATAGTCCTGAAAGAAAAACAATCATTCGTGAAATGAAACAGATTCGTTACATTCTGAAAATTCATGGAAAACATCAACATAACAGCGAGATTTGTAACTGATTCTGTCACCGCATCGATATCTTTATCAGTTAGATAGAACTGAGAAGGACATTGACGTTTTCGATATTTCAATCTTTCTTCTTTCAATCGAAATTTGAATTGACTCATGAATTCTTTGAGGAATGAACCAATCTGTTCCGTGTGATCTCCAGCATTTAATGGATGAACATTCACTTGAATATACTGCATTAAACGTTGGAAATGAGCTAATGATCTGAAAGAAAACCCCTTTAGACAGTGAATTATATCTTCAAAGCAGACGAAGTTGGTCCTCCGATTGTATAAACACAAATCGATGCAAGATGAGAATTCGAAGAGACTTCTTGTCCATCTCCAACTGAAACTTTTCCTCCGCGAACAGTCAATTCAAAACTTCTCATCATTTTAGTAAAAAGAACATCGTAATGAGGACTCAAATCGAGTGCTCCGGGGTGAAAGTAGCATAATCTGAGAGTGAAATAGTCAAAAGAAACTGAGAAATGTCTCACTCAGCAATGTGTTCCATGCATACAGATGTCCATAATGTATTCATATCCGCTTTAGAATAAAGATCCCAAAGAGGATTGATCCACGTGTCATTCGCATACTTTTTCACATCCTGAAACTTTTCTTTCCCTCGATTCAAATCTTTGAAAAACCTCTTCTGTCATTCCTTCGACGCTTAGAAAAAGTCTACAAATAGTCATGAACTGTTCCATGAACAAATGACTTCCTATAACAATTTCTTGAAGAAGAGTCTCCCAAATATTCAAATGTTCTTCTGGATGATAGAAAATGGCAAAAGACTGAATGACATCATTCAAATTCGATGAAATATCCGGTTTGATTTTATTGTTCAGTGCTTTGAGAAATAAATCATAAATTGGTTTCCAATCGAGAGTCAAATCTCGCCATCCGAATCTTCCATTTTTATTCAATCTGATGGAAATCTGATTAGAGAGAGAATTAATAACAAACTAACTTCATCATTTTCCCAAATCCGTAACATGCTGTTTTCATCAAACTTCTATTTTGATCCTTCTTAATCAGTATTTCGTAAAAGAAACGAACGAGATTCAGAAATGTTTCTTTCGACATTCGAAGTCCGAAGAGACGAAGATGTCTGAAATTAGAAAGAGAAAATGTAAATTTCTGTTTCGAATCCTGTCACTTTATGAACATATCTGTGTATTCGCCAGCTTCAATTGCATTTTCCGTCAGAAAAGCAGCCACCATTCCATTGACAATGAACTGGAAATTCTTGTCAGCTTCTTCTTCCAATCTGAAACTTCTGTCGTCTAAAAACGTCTCTCAACTGTGTACCAACTCATCAAAATATGGTAGAAATATAGAATGTTTAGTCGGATGAACGAAGTTTTTCGATATCAGTTTCTTCAAATTTTCTCCGGCATTAATCGTGATAAGTTCGCTTTTCTCTTTGACCTGAAACAAGGAAATTCCAAAACTTTTGTGGACAGTGGAACTCACTTTCACCATTTCTGATAGTCGAAGCAAACAGAAATAAACACGTTTTATATAAGGTATCTTTGATACGTGTTCCACGTTTCAATATCAAAGTCTAGAACTTTCGGTCGGAAACGTGGATAATCACGCCAAAAAAGACAACCATGGACCCTCAATGACAGAACGGACTGATCAAAGTCGAAATGCGAGAAATCAATTTTCATGATGGAACGAGTATCGACTGCTATCAATTAAATACTTATTAAATTAAAATACAATTTATTCATTCATTATAGACTTTTAAAAATCATCGAACAATATCGTTATTTCTTATTCATATCTGCAGGTGAGAATAGTTCCTTGAGACAGTTTGTATGATCCGTCCTCTTGTTTCTTAAAATCCAAAATGAGTTCATCGTCTTTGTCGAAAACGAATCCATTGGCTTTGACGTGCATCGACAGGTTCTCATCGCGGGTGTATGCGGCTTGTGGTTCCAAAGTGAGAGCATCTGGATATTTCTCTTCTTCGATGAGAGCATGAGTACTGAAGGCAACGAAATGTCCTGAAACTATCAATTATCAATTGTTATTTTCTTCGAAACGAACCTTTGTACAAGCGATTTTCACACATATTGAATACGAGAGTATCCATAAGATTGTTTGTGAGATCATGGATATCTTCACTCTTTCTCACATTCATCAAATCAGCAGCGAACTTCGTCGCCACGGTTTTGGCGAGTGCAAGATCAGCGGCTTCTCTTTCTGGATCACGTGGTTCGGGAGTCATGATCTCATCGTCACATTTGACGAATACCTGAAACTCAAACATTACCGTAACCGAATAGAAGAGCAGAAAGATACCGAACACGCGATGAGTATGAAGAGGCAGAAGAGCTTCATTTTGAGCTGTGAGGAGAGTTCGGGCAGTTTATTCGATCCCAATTGGAAGAATGACAAGACAAACTGATGAGGAGACTTATTTTATCAAAGTGGGAGGAGCTCTGATGAGGTGGATGTTCCCGTGACACGGGTCACCAAAGTGCTCACGTGAAAACAAGAGCAACGTCAAAAAGTTTCGAAAAAAACAGAAGAAGATTGATAAAGAAGATGACACTTTGTTTCAAAAGAGTGTAAAATAACAAGTTGTGATCTCAGAAAATCTTAAAAATAGAATTTATGATGCATCGTGTTTCTCCTCTTTCTTGAACTGAATTATGTTTAAATTGCGTTCGAACAGTTCCAAAAGAGTACGGTATCTACAGTGAACTGTTTTCTCTTCAAAGATTTCTCATTTTTGATCAAAACCGCCATGAGAATTCTCATGAAATACGATGAATCGAATGAGTTTCTCATGGAGAAAACGGGAAACTCTACGAGTTTTCTTCATTCGATTCTTTCTTCTTTCAGTCCTCATTCCAGAGAAAAACTGTTTTCTTAAAAAACTGTTGCTCTCTGAAAAATGAGTTTTCCAACTCTTTTTCTTTTAATTTGTTTTCCATTTCCCATATTTTCTCTCAAGTCCATGACTGAGTTCATTGGTGACCCTGACGACGTTGATCGATTGGCAGTGGAGACAACGGCAGGTCTTCTAAATAAGTTCGATGCAAATAACTACACTGGATTCGATAATTTCGACGTTCGATTCATCTATAATGACTGTGAGAAAGAATACGACGCAGCACCGTTTATGAGATTAGTCAGAGAATACAGAAAGACATTTGAAAGTGGAACTGTGATAAAAGTGAGTTTTTAATCTCTGAAACTTCGATAACATCAAGATTTCAGTATGGATTGTTGAAAGCTCGGGTGACTCCCCGTATTGAAGGAATCTTGTTCTCGATGCATTTCGAGTTTTTGGAACAACATTGGGATATAGAAGGATGCCTTGAATGGTTGACAACGGAGGCTGGATCTCGATGGAATTGGCTTTTCATTGAACTATTGAATTGCCGCAAAGGATATTCTCATCCGAATAATATTCAATCATGGACTCGGGGACAGAAAATTATCTCTTGATTCTCCATTGATTTCGGAATAAATTTCATCATTTTCTCCAAAATGGAATAATAATTCAATTATTTTTATTTAGAAAACACAAAGAAAAGCTAGCATGAAAGTGTTTTTCCAGATTGAAGTTTCCAATCATTCGAAACAAAAAATTGAGAAACAAGAGCTCCATTCGAGACGGATGCCAAGTATTGATGATGTCCAGTCGATAATATTTCAGAATTTCTCTCAATTATGCTCGCCATTTCAAAACCAACAGCTGTGATCATTTTTAATGATTCTTCTGGAAAAAGCGTTTGAAATCTCCAAAAATTCGTTTTTCTCACCTTTATTATATACTTTTTTGCATGCTTCATAGACGAAATCATCTTCAAAAAGCTCTCCGATCTTCCTGTTTTCTTTCAATTCCATGAATTTCAGCATCGACTGAATCAGTTTTTCTCCTTTTCCAACGTCTTCTGGTTTCTCTATTTTCTCTTTTATTTCCTCTCCAAATGCGAGAATAATTGTAGAAAGAAGGAAGAAAATTTGATATTTCATTTCGAAATGGCAGAACTTTTAACAGAAAAACCACAAAATAATGCCAATGCGACGTGGAAGAAAAAGAAAAAGCAAACTTCCATAGTTAATGAAATAGACTTCCCGTAAAAAATGAAAGTTTCAAAAAGCATTTAAGGATAAATTTCCTAAACTCAATAAATTACTGTAAGACAAACAGAAGGAAAGGAACCCTATGATTCTTCTGTCTCTCAATGGAATTCGTGCCCTTCTAAAGAAGTTTCTAATGTTTATAATGGAAGTCACGACTTTAATTAATCAAAAATCGAATTCAAAGTTCAAAAAGATGAAACTCAATTCCATTCAAATCGAATCAAAACTCAACTAGACTGTCTTTTTTCCTTTCTCTGCTATCTCTTATTTCTTCATTCTCTCTCGTTTCTTTTTTGTTCTTTGATACTGAAATGCAATGTTGTGCAATCGTTTCGATGGATAAACTTCTTCATAAAATGCCGATGGTTTCTCGAATAACTTATCTCAAACTATGGATTCAATTCGGATATTTCTGACAACTTCAATCTTTATTTTTGTATTTGGCCATGCTGAAAAGCCTCTGAATATCTTGGTTTATTCTCCAGTTTTTGGAGGAAGTCACAGTAAATTTATGGGTAATATTGCTGATACATTGACAGAAGCTGGACATAATGTGGTAAGTATAGATGGAAAAAAAGAGAAAGATAAATGAAGTGGTTCTCAGACATTTTTGGTTCCAGTGGCAGATGTAACGAGAAGAAATGAAATTGGAGTGAAATTGACGAAGAATGTTATAATTGTAGATGTGAGTATTCCTCAAATAAGATTTTGAAAAGAGGTAAAATTCAGAAATCGAATCAGATTGATAATTCGAATATTGATATGGATGAAGTATTGAAGCCCTTGTGGCTTATTCAGAACCGTCCGATTGATTTTGCAACTGTAAGTAGTCTATTGCCCGAATTTCCTTAAACATTTCCATTTAGTGCTTTGAATTCTTTATCGAAATGATGAAATCTTCTTGTGATGATTTCACTTCAAACAGAAAAGTTTTCGAAGAAATTTCAAAGACGAAGTTCGACGTGGCAATCGCTGAACCAGTTTCGGTTTGTGGATTAGGTCAGTTTTGAACTTTCAGAATAAAAGAACTGAAATGATATTTAGGATATTTTGATGCTCTTGGAATCAAAAAAACAATAATTGCATCTTCGACAACTCATTATGAAGGAGTTGTCAGAAATACAGGAGAACCAATTGATATGAGTTATGTTCCTGTTCATGGAGCATATTTCAATGAGAAAATGGATATATTCCAAAGATACACTAACTGGGCAGCAGAACACGTGATGGCTGGAAACCTGGAATTGATGTTTGATGAAGAAATGAAAAGATATCAAAAGAATTTGGGAGAACATGTGATGAATTGGAGAGAATTAATACCTTCTGCTTCTCTTATGTTCACAAATGCCAACCAATATCTTGATTTTCCACGTCCAATTCTTCAGAAAACAATTGGAATCGGAGGAATTTCCGTTGATATGAACAAAATAAAATCAGAAAAGTTGCCGGAGAAAATTGGAAGAATTTTGGATAGAAGGGAGTATAATGTTCTCATTTCATTCGGTTCAATGGTAAAATCATCGACAATGCCAGAGAAATGGAGGTTGTTTGAATTTGGAGAACTAATCCGTTTTGAATAGCATTTGTTTCCAGAAATTCGATTCTCTCATGCATCAAAAGGTTTTCGAATGTGACATTCATTTGGAAATATGAATCAGATGATATCAAATGGTCGGAACAAACGGAGAATTTGCATTTCTTGAAATGGATTCCTCAAACTGCTCTTCTGAATGATAAACGAGTCACTGCTTTTCTGACTCATGGAGGCCTCGGAAGTACAAATGAATTGGCTTATCTCGGAAAACCAGCAATTATGGTTCCAATATTTGGAGATCAAGGAAGAAATGCACCGATGTTGGCACGTCACGGAGGAGCTCTTGTACTTGATAAATTCAATTTAGAGAAAGAAGATGTTCTTGGAGATCTCATTCAGAAAATAGTTTTCGACAAATCGTAAGAATTCAATTCAGAATGAAAGAATTCAATAACATTTCAGATATGCTGAAAAAGCAAAGAAACTTTCGAAATTATTGAATTCGAGTCCATTCACTCCGAAAGAATTAGTCATCAGAAACACTGAATTCGTTGCTCATTTCGGTCCGTTGACTCAAATGGATCCATATATTCGTCAGTTGAATTGGTTTCAGAAAACATTTACAGATATTTATATTCTTATGTTTTCGTTTTATTCAATTGTTATTTTAGTTCCACTTTTTGTATTTTATAGAATTTACAGTCGATTGGTTCGTTAACCGATGTTCTAATATCTAGTTTTTAAACTCATTTTCTTTTGAAAACATTTAAAATTTCATGAATTTATTGAAAAACTAAAGAAAAAAGAAGAATGAAAACCCCCTTTACAATTACAAAATAACACACGTGGCACTAGTATTTTCTCTCTCCGGAAACAGTTTATTGTAGGTTACATTCCTCCGATCATATGCTGGCGGAGGTTCAGATTTCCGAAGAAATGCTTGTTTCGCTTGAAGTTCTTTCAATTTCGATTCCAGATCAGACATTTGATTTCGATGTCCTTCGAACGTCGTATCTTGCTCTTTGATTTTCGATTTTAATTCATCGATTTCACGCATTAATGAGTTCCGTTTGGCTGTCGAATCCCTGAAAAATATTAATTGAGTATTTCAACTAAAAATGAGATCCAAAAACTGTTTCGGAGCTTTCATCGCCGAAAGAAACAACTCACATCTTCAATTTATCACAAGAATCGTCAAATCGAACTCTCCGTTTTGACGAATCGATTGGAATGATCTCTGCCTGTTCGAATTCTTCTCTCAGCCACGTATGAGTCTCGTCGTTTATTGTTGGCATTGAGCCACTTCGACATCTTTCAGCCAAAGCGGAAGGAAGTCTGTCAAAATGCATTTTTATTCTTTTTTAAAAGTCTCTCTCTCTCTCTCTCTCTCTCTCTCTCTCCCTTTCATACCTTTTTCCTTCAAGCATATCAACTGCCACATGCACTTTTCGACCGGAAACTGCCAAACCGGAAAGCCGAATCCCTTTGTCTCCTCTCTCATCTTGAAGCCTAAAATGATCGAAAATCATAAAAAGATCAGAAATTTCGAATGATTACCTCAGAATCAAAGAAGGCAAAGTGACTACATTCTTATCAAATGTCTCGCAACCAGCTCTTTTCATTTTCTTATCCGATACAGTTTCTTCTAGATCTTCCACGTGAACATTCTCATTTGTCGAATCTTTTCTTCCCCAAAAATATAATTCTTGTTCTGTCGTACTGACAAGAGTGAATCCATCACCACAAAGAACGTGCTGAAACAAAATAGAATTCGAATGAAAAACAAATGAAAAGTTACCGTGCACGCATGATGAAGAAGCGATTTTACCGGTTTCACAGACCTCACGGCCATTTTTTGATTGTGTCCGAGACCTAATTCAGTATTATCATTTCTTCCGAAAAGCATCACTTGACCTGATTCCAAAATAACTGAAAATCGGAATTACGAGAATTGAAATCTAGTAAAACGTACCTCCCGAATGATAAGTTCCAACTGAAAAATCAACAACTCGTTCGGGAAATCCTTGTAGAATCGTCGGTTTATTCACATAATCAGTTGGTGTCTTCAATCTTTTTTTTCCTAATTTTTGTTCATTTGAACTCACTTTTTTCTCTTTCGCAAAGAATCCAACTCGTTGAGTGAGATTCAATTTATTGTGTTTATTCGATCCCATTGCAATCAGACTTCCGTCTTCTGACAGCAACATTGTTGCATCTTTTCCCGCTTTTCCATACACTATTTTCTTGTTATTTGGCATTAAAATCTGAAGAATTCTCAATTTTTTACAAATAACTTAAATCTTATTTCACTTTTGTTGGATTGAAGAAATGTTCAAGAGTTGGTAATCCAAGTTGTCCATATTGATTACTTCCCCATCCAAGACATTCTCCGTTCTCCAGAATTGCAATCACATGATCATGTCCACAGTAGATTTCTTTTATATTTTCTCTGAATTTTCAATCATTCTTATATATAAAATCCGTGAGGACGATGTCTGTCTGTTTGTTCGCACTCCCTGACAAGGGAGTTCATTTTGCTCGGGCGTTCAGAATTTTCTAAAAATTTGATCATACAGTGCTCCACATAATCTTACGGCCACCCCCCATATTTCTCATATCTCAAAAGTGGGCTAAAATAGGAAAATGTTGTCTGTTGGGAAAATGTGTAGAATTAAGGTCTAATTAATATTGTAATCAAAAATTTGAATCAAGTTCGCTAAGAAAAAAGAAAATTGAAAATTACCGAAAAATGGCAAAAATTCTTTCCACATAATGATACGGCCACCCTGCCAAAATCAGGGAAACTTTCAAAAATCGAGATGAAATGGTGATTAATGTTATTTGGGGAGCTCAATTAAACAATTCAAGTGAAGAAAATGGGTTTTTGCCAAAAAAGGATGTTAGTCCCACGTCATCTGGACGAGATTCCACCATTTGACAGTTTTTGTCATTCTGAGGATTGGAGAGCTTCCGAAACTCTTATTTTTGTTTGTAATCTCACTTTTCATGAAGCCTCAGTCCTTTTTTATCAAGTTTCAAAATTCTGTGCGGTTATCCCCACTCCAGATGAGGGTCCTCCGTACTCCTTACTCACTCGATTCTGCGGTTTGCACCATTACAGGGTCACCCAGTTCGTTGAATTTGTGAAAATCTTGTTCAGATTTGATTGAATAATGTTATCCAGTCACGTATCAACACAAATTTGAATTCCTATCTCATCGGTTTCTCACATTGAAAGCTCAAAACGGTCGCAAGTTAACTCATTGCGCTGTTCAACAGAGTTCAATCACAATTTCGAACTTCTAAGCAAAAAAACTCGTATTTCCTTCATGGAAAATCATGGAAAATTTTCACGGCGGTATAAAAAAAGACAGAAACACATGCTGATCCTTTTTTATTTGATTCTGTGATACAAAAATTGTGGTATTTCGTTATCCTGTAATGCATCTGCCGTATCACGTTTGCTACCTGATTTTGAGCTTTCAATGTGAGAAACCGATGAGATAGGAATTCAAATTTGTGTTGATACGTGACTGGATAACATTGTTCAACCAAATCTGAACAAGATTTCCACAAATTCAACGAACTGGGTGACCTTGTAATGGTGCAAACCGCAGAATCGAGTGAGTAAGGAGTACGGAGGACCCTCATCTGGAGTGGGGATAACCGCACAGAATTTTGAAACTTGATAAAAAAGACTGAGGCTTCATGAAAAGTGAGATTACAAACAAAAATAAGAGTTTCGGAAGCTCTCCAATCCTCAGAATGACAAAAACTGTCAAATGGTGGAATCTCGTCCAGATGACGTGGGACTAACATCCTTTTTTGGCAAAAACCCATTTTCTTCACTTGAATTGTTTAATTGAGCTCCCCAAATAACATTAATCACCATTTCATCTCGATTTTTGAAAGTTTCCCTGATTTTGGCAGGGTGGCCGTATCATTATGTGGAAAGAATTTTTGCCATTTTTCGGTAATTTTCAATTTTCTTTTTTCTTAGCGAACTTGATTCAAATTTTTGATTACAATATTAATTAGACCTTAATTCTACACATTTTCCCAACAGACAACATTTTCCTATTTTAGCCCACTTTTGAGATATGAGAAATATGGGGGGTGGCCGTAAGATTATGTGGAGCACTGTAGATACTAATGACCCAGGTATAGAGATTAGTCATAGTGAGAAACATCAAAACTGAGGAGAAGCTCGAAAAAAACGGGCTCAAAGTAGGTGCTCATTCAGCTAATTTGGAGGTCCACTCTCCTCATTGCCTCCAAACACTATATTTCAGCAACAGCGGGGTGGCCAAGTGGTAGAGTGGGCGTCTAGTAATCGAGGGTGTATGGTTCGAACCCGCCCTCGGTCAACTTTTTTTGTTTTTTATTCTGACTCCGGAAAATCCATTACCAGACATCCAGGAGCCATTTAAACCCAGTTTTTGATTTCTCTGGGTTCAGAAATGTGCAATAGCTGATTATGACTTTTTTCAGAAATTAATTTTTTCATGATTTTGACTGATGGAGAGGTGATCGACTATTTTTTTTTCGAAAAATTAATTTCTATGAAGAAAAAGCAGTCTTCTTCAACATATCAAAAAGTTTCGCAAAAAAAAATTTCCTGAAAAAATAGTCGACTACCTCATCATCAGTCGAAATCATGAAAAAAATTTATTTCTGGAAAAAGTCATTATTTGTTTTTTCTAACCTTTCTGAACCCAGAGAAATCAAAAACTGGGTTTAAATGGCTCCTGGATGCCTGGGAAAGAATTTTCCGGAGTCAGAATAAAAAACAAAAAAAGTTGACCGAGGGCGGGTTCGAACCATACACCCTCGATTACTAGACGCCCACTCTACCACTTGGCCACCCCGCTGTTGCTGAAATATAGTGTTTGGAGGCAATGAGGAGAGTGGACCTCCAAATTAGCTGAATGAGCACCTACTTTGAGCCCGTTTTTTTCGAGCTTCTCCTCAGTTTTGATGTTTCTCACTATGACTAATCTCTATACCTGGGTCATTAGTATCTATGATCAAATTTTTAGAAAATTCTGAACGCCCGAGCAAAATGAACTCCCTTGTGAGAAATTTTAAAGAGAAATGACACAGGGCAAAACCGAACCCGCGACCCCCCGGGCGGAATACCAACACGCAACCAACTGCGCCACGCTGCCCACGGAGTAACGGTGTGCGTTCGCCATACACATGTTGGCGTGAACCTTTATAAACGAAGATATTCGATCTTTTGGTAATTTTTATTTCAACCGAATTTCCACTTCTGCATTTACTAATGAAAACTTTTTTCTAGAAACATTTCTAAAAGCTACACGGTTCGGTGAAGAGAAAGATGTTGAAAAACATGCTATTTTGCACTGAAATCGACCAAAGTCAAGTTCAAGAATTTGAGAATAGATGTAGTTTTGAATTCTGAACACTTTTTCTGTTGATAACATTCTCTAAAATGCCTCAAAACCGGCATGAAATGAGAAGATTTGATAATTATGGAAGAGTTTTTGCAACTTCGGCCACTGGGTTTTGGACCGCTCGGCTATTTTCCTTTTTTTCTTTTTTTCTTTGAAGTTATGCTTCAATCAAATGTATTCTTTTATATCAGACTGAAAACTTTAAAAAAAAAAGGAAAATAGCCACTGGGGCGTTCCAAAACCCCGTGGCCGAAGTTGCAAAAACTCTTCCATAATAATCAAATCTTTGCATTTCATGCCGGTTTTTAAGGCGTTTAGAGGCATTTTCAGAGAAAGTTGTCAACAGAAAAAGTGTTCAGAATTAAAAACTACATCTAATGACAAATTATTGAACTCCACTGCAGTATTTCTTTAATACCTTTGTGGCCAGCTCGACAAAACTTATACAGATCGATAGAGAATTTGTCCGAGATAATGCCCGTCTTCTCAGCTTTCCAAAATTATTACTTTAAAGAGATCTAGAGCTGTTTTTCGTCAATCAATGTTAACGGGCACCACGTGAACAAATTCAGGGATCTTTCTGGGCACTGTTGGCTCCCACAGTGTAAATTTATCATCTCTTCTTCTAGGAAAATTTCGAAATTTAGTTTCTGTTTTCCTATATACTGTTTTTTGGATGAAAATTACCAAAGATCAAATATCTTCGTTTATAGAGGTTCTTAGCCTTTTTTAATTCTTTTTCAACACAGTTTAGCGTGACTCGTAAGTTCTGCTTCATGCATAGCCCACTGCCGAAGGCCAAGACTGAAATGCGGCGAAGCCGCTGTTTCAGGCTTGTTGAAAATCAAATGAAATTTCTGAGTATTATTACCTGAGAAGTTGTTCCAAAAGAACTGGTTTCGATGAATCCTTTGCCTCTTTCCCCAATCCAAGATTCTTTGCAGTTCCAATTGTCATCAGAGTTCCTCGATCACAACATACAACACTGAAATAGTTTCCAACTCCAATTGATTGAATATCTCTTCCTTTCAAACTCTCGACAAGTTTCCCACTTTCTCTGAAAATATTTCAATGAAAAAAACTTCATTTTATAGTTGATCTAACACTTTGGAGAATGTTCCGAATCCAAGTTGTCCACATGAATTATCTCCGAAACCGAACAATTCGTTGTCATTTGTTAGCACCATTGTATGAGTTTTACTCAACGAAATCTAAGAATTTTCAAAATTTACGAATGAATGATCGATGATTGAAACCTGTTTCACAGATATTCGAGAAGGTAAATCTGGAATTGAAGACAAAGTGATTGTTGGAACATGTAGATCATATAGAGTTGTAAATGAAACTGAAGATCTCATTGAACCAGAAGTGTGACGATGACGATTTTCAGATGGACGAAGCATCTGAGAGAATTAGAAAATCAGAACTTCATTCGGTCTAGAATCACTTTCAGAGCCTGTGGAGCAGAAGGTCTATTCTGTGGATCCAATTGAAGTAATTCTCGAATAACCATCTTTGTTTCAGAAGAATATGGTCCTTTGACTGGTGTATATGCACACTGAAATCATCTTCAGATTTATGTTTCCTATCCGACAACTTACAGTCATAATACTATTCACCAATGCCGGAAGATTGTCTCCTTCGAATGCTTTCTTCAAACAACACATTTCATAAAGAATACATCCGAGTGCCCACATATCACTTTTCTCATTATAAGAAACACCGGAACACATTTCCGGAGATATATAATAAGGTGTTCCTACAACTGTTTTTGCTCCTTGTGCCAGTGTTTCCGTTCCCATTATTTTCGAAATTCCGAAATCTCCGATTTTAACGAATGAGTCACGTGTCAAGAAAACGTTGGCTGTTTTCAAATCTCTGAAAGTACAAAAATGTCATTCATCTGAAATATTATGAAATGCTTGGTGATTTCCACGAATTTCACACGAATCAGACATTTCATTTCGTAAAATCACCTGTGAAGAACACTGTTTTCATGAAGATAGGCAACAGCTGAACACATTTGAATCATCATATCCACAATTTGTTCTTCTTCTAAAAGATTTTGACTTCTCGCCAGTAACTGAGCAAGTGTTCCTCCATCGGCATATTCCATTTCAATCATCAAAACGCCTTCTTCTTCAAATGAATCATAATATGCAATGATATTTGGGTGTTCGATACGAGACAGCAGTGAAACCTTTCAATTATTTTATTTATGAGGGGAAAAAAATATAATTTTTCAATGTTTCCGATCTCAATTCAAATATCAATGAAAAACCTTTTTCTAAGAGATAGGTTCTAAGA
The DNA here is from genome assembly GCA_016735795.1 of Caenorhabditis tropicalis. Lineage (NCBI taxonomy): Eukaryota > Metazoa > Nematoda > Chromadorea > Rhabditida > Rhabditidae > Caenorhabditis > Caenorhabditis tropicalis. The sequence goes on along the minus strand of CM028614.1, from coordinate 4,876,260 downwards.
GACCTCCTTGTCTCAGGAAACAAGACAAAACGAACCTCATTGAGTGCCAATCGTCTCTGTGAACTGTCCAAATCATACATATTAATTTCTTTGATTATGACCAACGAAGAATCCTCTCTTCGCCGATATAGAACTGCTGATCCGAATGCACCTGCCACGCCATCGTCTATATGCTTTCATTTTTCTTTCTGAACTCACCTTTACCGACCGTCCGTATCCTTTCATATCGATTCTGAGCCGACGTGGCTCTTCGATTTGGATTTGTTATCATTATGTCATTGTTGATATAAATGTCAACTATTCTTCTGAAATGAATTATGGTTTGGAGGAAAAAAGAAAAGAAAAAAAGAATTTCGTTGATTTCATATGCCTCCACGAGAAAGGAAATCACTGATTTCATTGAGAAGCAGGTGGACAAATTGAGAGTATAAATGAATAAAAACGGCATATTGACTGCTCATTAGATAGAAGAGACTAGTCAAAAAGAAGAAGAAAAAGAAGCGAGATTTGGTTGCTAAGAAGCACGAAAAGAATGACAAAAAAGAAGAGAGATGTATATTAGAAACCAAAAATAGAACACAAAACACAATCAACTGACCTGTTATGAGGAGCTAATTCTGATGATAAAAATCTGCTGACGAGACGAACGGAGATCTAAATTTCCTTTCAAATTCAACGTTTCAAAATTTTCGAAACGTCGACGTTCGGTTTTGTATTAATTAAAAAATCACCTTTTTCTTGCTGACACATTGAACTGCCAAACATAATTGGGACGAATTTTCAATGGGCGTGGTCAAAAGAAAATCAATAAAAGCCCCTTCAATCAGAACTTCAGTTATCAAAAATCGGAAGAACTGAGAGACAAATGATCCGATATCTTCCAACGATTCTTTCGTAATTTCCTGAATTAGAGAGAAATCAGATTCTACAGAGAAATGCAAAAAAAAAGAAACCATGTCATCTAGAATTCGAAGTTTCGTATCACGATTTTGAATATGAAGTCCCAAATTGCGAATTCTGCCAGCGGAATATGGTTTTAACATATCTTGAACAAAAAATTACGATTTATTTCAAATAAAATAAAAACAAACCTTTCAATTCGTTCATTTTGATAGAGACACTATATCTAATAATATTAGCATCTGATGCTCGGATTGCATCGAGATTCGGAGATTCAACATGACATAATATGACAGTGCTCATAGTATTTTCAATTGAATTTCAAGTTTCTCTCAACTCGGAAAACAAGTTACCTTCTGTCGCCTTGACAACGTATCTCTCTTTCACTCTCTTTTTTTTCTGTCCGCCTGATTTAATTTATTTCTCGACTCATATACTTTTCTTACTCTCTCTTTTCTCTCATTTCTCAAAAAAGTAAAAACAAAAAAGAAGTGTCTTTGTAATTCACGTACACTAATCGAAGGAGCGGTCGATTAATCTTAGTTAAATCGACACGCATCCGACGATTGGAGGCGTGAGAACTTAGGACAATTGTGGAACTTACATTCATTCATCAAACATTTTGGAATAAGGAATCGTCAGAATAGAGCAGTATTCTCCATGAAGAAGATCTAGTCAATCAGAAGATGGAATATTCGTTCAGAATTCTGAATATAGACGAAGAAGAAGATTGAGAAGCCTCGGTTGATAGGAGTTGATTGGTTTTCAGAATATTCACAAATTTATGATTTCTTTTGTTTCCAGAATACTCATTTGTGTCTTTTTTTCTTGGATTTGAAGCTACGGTTTCATGGAAATCCAAAATAGAAGTTGCGTGAACATGAGAAATTCGTTTTTGAGAACAATGAAAATATGACAGAAAGAAATAGAAAAGAAAAAAACAAGCGGAGAGAATTAATAGAGAAGCACAACGACAAAATTTCAATTAAAGTAGGAATGTAATGAATCAAAATGCCTTTTTGTTCTTGAAGCCCTACTTTTTTTGTCAAAAACATACTGGAAATGAATCAATTGAATGGAAAATAGTGAACATATCAAAACAGAAATACAAGAAATGGAAGAAAATAAGAATAACATCAGCCTACCTGTCTCCAAATTATCCGAGTGTCCCTCTAGAAAATTCTGCATTTTTCAAGTTTAAAAAACATGAACATCTTTATATTACATATTAAAAATAAAAATAAAAAATCAATAATCAATTGCATAAAATAGTTCAAGAATTCAGAAAAGAGTTTGAAGCTGACTTGAGAAAATGAATCGTGGGATAAAAGCGAGAGCAAAAAGCCAAGGAATCGGAAGAAAAGATGCAGCAAAGAGTGGAAAAAAATATGAATGAAAGTTCAAGATTATTATATTTCATCAATATTTTTAGATGAGCAATTGGATGTAAAATGAGGCGACAGAAAGACTAAATTTAGAGAAAAACCGGTTAAATATTCAAGATGACAAGTGTGACTAGTAAAAAGAAATTTTAGGCAACTAGATTTTATGAGATGGAACTGAGCGGAAGAAATGAAGAAGACTAAAGAAGAACGATATACAAGATTTTTCATATTTTTCAGAAGTTGTTAGAGTATGAATTCTGATAATGTGATTTTCTGTTATTATTGTGACCATGATGGCGATAACCTGATTGACCGAATGAATGATCAATATTTGATTGATGAATAGGAGGAGGTTGAGGAACAAAATTCAACGAACCACATGGCGGAGACGGACCTGCGACCGGAGGAGGAGGTGGTGGTGGAAGAGAAGATAACGAAGAGAAAGGAATAGAATTCGAATTACCAGAAACTGGAGGAGGCGGAGGAGGCGGAGGAGGAGGAAATTTATGAAGACCAAGAGCTGAGAAAAGTGTACTTTGTACATTGACCACAGTTGGATCAGTGCTGACTGGTACCGTCACAGCAGGGGATGCCGCAGGATGAGAAGGCTGTTGTTGCCAAGCATCAGCAGGATGCGTTCCAGGATGAGCAGGTTGCTGCCAAGCATCGTTAGAATTAATAGAAGGATGAGCGACTGGAGGACCAGAACGCCAACAATCCCCATTGAAAGAAGTGGGAGGCATTGAAGGTGGCGGCGCAGTTTGAATTTGCTGCGGTATCGGAGGAGGAGGTATTTTTGTCTGAATAGGTGGAGGTGGCATCCCAGTGGGTGGTAGTGTTTGTATAACTGAAATGGTTTCAAAGTTCTCAAAGAGTTTAATTAGTTGAAGCTTGCCAGGAGGGATTGTCTGCGGCATTGGTGTATCTATTCGAACACCGATCGGAGGAGGTGGAACATTTACAGGTGGAAGAACAATAGTAGAGGCGGGAGTCATTTGCTGATAATGTTGATTATGTGGCATTTGATAATGTATAGGTGGAGGTGGAGCGTTTGGAACTAGTGGCTGTGAAGGTGGAGGCTGAATTGAGTCGATTGCAGCTATGCAGTTCAAATAATACTCACATAGGAAACATTTTGTTGATAAGTCTGCTGCGGGGGTGGGGGCGGTGGAGGCGGAGCATATTGGTAGACAGCCGGTGCATTTTGATGATAATATCTAATGAATGAAATAAACACTGAAAGCAATTGAAACAACTTACTGATAAGGTGGCATTATGGGAGGTATAGGAGGAGGAGGAATAACCATATGATACATATTATCTTTTGATTCTTCTTTCTTTGGTATTTTCATATCTATTGATAACGAATCTTCAGATACAAGCTCCATTTGATCCGACAAATCATCCGATCTGGAAGAACTGAAATCAATAAAATGGCATATCATTGATACATACATATTCTGCTTTCTCTCAATCTTGTTTTGCAACTGATCTTTGAATGTCTCCATCAACTCGTTCTTTATTTTCTTCGAACAGTCTTCCAACGCTTTGTCTAATCCGTTGCCAAGAGTCTCCTCCACTTTACATGCGCTCATTCCAAAATTCTTCGCTAGTTGTTCAATTAATTCTCTTCTGTTAACTGTTGTCTGGTCGGCAGAATTCGTTTGTCCTGGAGATCCTGGTGGTGTTTTGGGACCTTGACGCGGTCTATTCGGGAAACTTGCTTCTGAGCCGCTGTTCTTTCCTTCTTCGTTTTCCACTTTCTTTGGAGAAAGAGTTTTACGACCAACTTGTTTTTCAATTCTACCGTTTTGAGTATAAACTTGTCGCCATTCTTCAGAAAGTTCTTGAACTTCTACATCTGACATTTTCTCATAACCAAGAGTTCCACAATTTTCCATCCTTCCGAATAGCATTTTGTACCCCAACAGTTTATCAACCATTCCTTCGCGATTGATAAAATCCGAAACAGTACTGTCGTCGTTCTTGAAATTTTTCAAATTGTTCAGAGTTAACGGAAGATAGTCTTGTGGACTTGGTGCTGGTCTTTCTCGACGCTTCGCTTCTTCTTTCCTCCGAGCCATTTTTTCACGTTGTTCTACGTCGATATCATGCCAAATTCGATCTACTGCGTCTAATTCTTTGCATGGAGCCTTAACATTTTTATCCGGATGAGGACGCTTTCGTTGTAATTGTTGGTTTTGTGCTGAAGATGGAAGTGAGTCAGGTTTTGTTGAAGGGCCTGGTCGTCCCGTATTTCCTGTTGATGGTCTGAGAAAGATTGGGTTTATTTTCTCAAAGAGTTCATGAGTCATACCGACGAGATTCATAATGGGCGGCATCTTTTTGTCCATTTTTGAAGTTATTCCGGTTAGTGGAATTGTCTTCCATGAATCTATGAAACCCAACATAAAATGAAAACTGACATGAAAGAAAGGTATCACGAATTGGTTGATAACCAATTACTAAAATAACTGCAGACATGTGAAAAGAACAGTTGATGTTTCATTCAATTTCTTTAGAGAATAATTTTACAAATGAGAAACTTCAGGACAAGTGAGAAACATTCAAAATAGTTGGAACTATAATTCAGTTGGTTTTTATATTTGAGTTTCATGAAATTTGTTCGGTAAAATAATTGACAAGATCATATAACTGAGGGAAAAATAAGGGGAAATATTTAAAGGCACACTGAGTTGGAAAATGCAATGGAATCTTGAGAGGAACATAAAATATGGGAGAATAAGTGAATTTATTTAGCTGTGGTCGGGTCACGGTTTGTAGTGGAAACTACAGGTCGAGCCGGGCGATGTAGCCTTTCCTAAAAACATATGAAAAATGATTTTGTCGCAGAAATAGGAAAAATAGGAAGCAGAGGCAAAAGCGAAAGAATATTACAGAAAATAAGAGCAGCTGGTGAAAAATTTACATCTCACTCTTTCAGGGTATCCGCTCAGCCACTGCTAGGAAATTACCACGAGCCTTTCTCTCTTTTTCTTTGACAGCATTGTCTACTTTCAGAGCGTGTTGCACGAATTGTTGTATTTCCATTTCAACGTCTTCTGTTGGACCATCGGACTTCCGACCGGCAGAATTTCCACGTTTATTGCCTGATGTTGTTGTTCTTGGCTTCTGTTGCCGTGGACGACGAGATGTTGGAGAAACTTTTAAATCAGGAATCGGCGAATCTTCTGGGAAAGCTTGTGGAACGTAGTTTGGATCACGATTATTGATAACAATATCAGACAACCTCGCAATGTCCACGGATGGGTGCATTATTGCCTCTGAAAACTCGAATTTAAAGTTTTGTAGATTTCTTATATTTTACCTTCAAAGCACCGAAGAGCTCCTGGACCGCCTAAACGCATCAACTTTTGCTCCTCAAGAGCCACACTGTTTTCCATATGAGCAACGTTAGTAGTCAGGCCTTTGTGTTGCGTAACAATTTGCTTAGATCCAGCGAGTAACTCTGATACATCGGTGACACTATGCATTCCCAATTTGTTCAGTCTATCTTTGAGAGTTTGAACTCCCGAAGCCAAAAGTTCCTCAATTTGATTGTTCGTTGATTGCGTTGACTCCGTCAACTCATTTCTTCGGAACTTTTCGTGTTCTATGTCCATTCTCAACTTACTCATGATCTCTTTGTCTCCATTCTTTGCCATATTATAGAACTGTTTGATTCCGAAGTAGTAAGACACAATTATATTGTATAATGGATCCGTTGGCGGAATCATAAAGGTATGCCGTTGCTCAGCTACCAATTCGGAGTTCGGTGGCATCACGTTCGGCTGTGGAGGTGGTGGAGGAGCGACTGGTGCAGGTGGATAGACCGCAACTGGTGCAGGAAGACTTTGAGTAGGTGGATAAGGTATTGATGGTAAAACAGTATTCGGTTGAGAAGGTGAGGGGGCAGATTGACTGAGAACTGAGTTAATCTAAATTCAGATGTTTTTTGTTATAAAATTAAGAATTGACTCACTGCATCTTGAATAGCTGCAGCCTGGGCGGATGTTGTGGCAGCTTCACGAATTGTGTGTAAAGCACCGAGTGTCTTGGCTGAAAGCAGAAAATTGTTCATATAAAAAAAAAATAATTTTTAGTTAGTCTGTTGGCGTTCAATAACCATTTTTACATATTTCTTCTACGAGAAACTTAAAACATTAGTCTTCAATAAACACACATACCGTCAAGTTGTGCTCCACTAATCAAATCTGGTTCAATCGGGTCTTCAGCTTTGTTCGGTTTTTGTACTGTTTGCTGCTGAGATGAGGCCAAAGGTGGAGGAGCTGTTGCTTTTGGTTGAGATGGTAGAGAATGAGAAGCTGACGAAGAGGCACTGGATCGATGCGATGTTGTAGCTTCAGGAGCGTGTTTTGAACTTTTTGGAGTCTAAATATGAGAAGATGAAAATTAAATGTAGACAGTAGACAATCTTCAATAGACAATCTTTGAAAGATGAAAACTCACCTTGACTGGTTTTGAAGCAGGGAGGCTTTTCTTCTTCTTGGCTGAATCTTTGACTGAACTGATATTGGGAAGCTCTCCGGCATCTCGATTCTTCTCTTTTTTCACCTTTTTCATCGGGGGTGCATAGTCTGTGTCAGGCTCGTTCCATTTTGGTGAATGGTGAGATGCAGCAGCTTGTTCGGTCTGAGAAGAATAAATTTTACGAGCATTAGCTTCAAATGTTTTCAGACCCAGGTTTTTATCCGCTATGAACTTTTTCATCTGTATACAACCAACCTGCGCTTTCCACATAAGTCTAGTGGTACGTCCAAAATATATATCATCGTCGCTAGAATGCGTTGGCTCTGACTGTTGTATTTGAGTAAGAGCACCACTAGTTGACGCCATATTATTACTATCACTGGTAGAGGTAGAATCAACAGAATGAATATTATCTGACGAAGAAGCCGAAATAGAGACTTCTTTCGTCTTCTTAGAATGAGGTTCCATTTAGAATCTTCTCGCGATCAATACTTCATACGGTTGTCTTTCGCGCTCACTGATGTACATACTCGCTCGCTGCCTACTCGTCGTCAGATGTCTCTTAGATTCGCGTTCTATTTGCTAACGTTCTTGCTGTCTTTTTTGCCTTCGTCTTTCATTCCCCCGCTAGAGAGGAGAAACACACTACAGCTACGAGTGAGGAGAAAAAGAAAGTGGTCAGTAGGGAGGAGAGAAGGGGATAGATGCGGCAAACACCAAACTAAGAGAACTCAATTCACAAACAACACCATGACAATAAGAAACTGAGAATGGGTGTGATTGGTTGATAAAGTGCGCGACTTACAGAGTTTTTTTCTATGTGAGGCAATGGATAAAGTTTTAAACTTCGATGCCTAAGTTTATTATTATGCTTAGAGTATAATCATTTGTAATGTATATTTTGAAAATGCAATAAAATAATAAGTTTTGAAAATTATTATGGAACAGTCTTTTTACAGTGCAGAACTTAGTTTCAACCTGTTGAAGCATGCAAGATGTAAGATTATATCGCAAACTCACATCTAAATCAAGCGGATTGAACCTAGTTGTTATGAAACAGAAAGGGAAGAACGGAAGTTTCAAAAACTATCGTGATAGAGTTAGGTACATGCACATTTAATAGTAACTGGCTGGCAGCAAAACCCCGGATGTTGGAGTAAATATGGCTCGGGGAGTTTTGATTTCGTTGCTCTCTTTACTACGTTTCTCTCGTTTTCTCTTTTTTGATTTGTTTTCTGTTTTATTAACCTCTGATTCTTCTCGCACAGGATTGTAGTTCGGATCCTTTTTACGCTGCTCTTCCTCGTAGTATCGTATAAGCTGAAATGATAACTTTGCAACTGGTAGGCTAATGGAAGAAACTAATTTACCTTGGCGTGATCCATGGTGGTACAGTAAAACTTGACCTCTTTTGCCGTCCAAGAGACACCAGATTCCATTGATTTAAGTTCTATTGTCTGACTTATTGCATTGATATCTGAATAATCAAATTTTTATCACAAGAAATCGATCACTTTCTATATACCACTTGTGGAACGATATGTTATGCCTTTTTTGTGTGCGCCGAATCTGTAAACTAAAATATTTAGAATTTCAAAGTTCAGAGGAATTTTACGGTTTCGTGGTTATGATTCGAGTTCCGTTTTTGAGTTCCTGTAGCAGTTCATTTGTAATTCTAAACATCAAATCCGGAGAAAAGGCGAAGTTATTTATGAAAATGATGGTTGCTTCCTCACAAATCAGTTTTTTAAACTTTGGATTCAAAAAGTCTCCTTGTATGTGCTCATATTTTCCGCAGTTTTTACCAAAAAAACTCATCAACCTGAACAAAGAGATCTACAAACATCAAGTAGAGCCAAACATACTTTTTGAAGTAATCTCCAAGATTACTGGCATAATTTGCCGGTGTTGGAGAGAGTTCGATTCCTACACACTTTTTGCATTTTGCCAATGCTGCAGTGAAACAAACTAGCTGACCAATTCCACTACCTAGGTCCACAAAGACGTCATGACTACCAATTTTTAATTCGTCAATTATACTAGCCATTTGCTCCAGATTAGTTTCGCCGTAAGTCTGAAACAAACAATTAAACAGAAGATTTTCGTGGAAACGGTATACCTCCGATGTAAAACTTTTGTAATAATGATTCAGATCGGCCGGCCTGGGGACTGCACACTCATAGGCATATCCTGTGATTTCTGTTGCAACTAATTTATTGCAGTTCGGTTCTCCCCACTCGTGTAATACATCCGTATTGTAGGAACCGCTCCACTGAAAAGCAAAGAAAATTCACATATAAGATGTAAAAATTTCTCTCACATTGGTAGCAAACGGCTTCGCTACTCGATTGTATTGTTTCGTCAGGCTGACAACTGCGTTATTGTCAGGTTTTTCAATTTTATCCCAATTCAAAGGAAGACCAACTGCCAACGCTGGAATAGCGTTACACACTCTGAAACTCAGTCAGATAAAAATGTTGAGCTCGAATATTATCTTACTTTCTCAAAATTCGAAAGACAATATAATAAATGTGTGGAGAGGTAACCTGTAGTCGAAGAGCTTTACCATTGTAATAAACGGAATGTAATGCTAAAAGTTCGTCATTTGTATCCATTGACATACTTCTCCTGTCGTCTAACTGCTTGGCAGGCACCGGCTTTTCTTCTTCTTTTGATGGTTCTTCTATAAAAGAAAACGCAATTCAAAAATATTTCAGATACCCCTACCCTCTTTCGCACCGGCGTCTGCCTCCGACATACCTGAAAATGATATTAACTTAATCAATCTTTTCGCTGAACTGTCCCAAGACTAGTAATGAACGATTCTGAAGAAATAAGGTAAAAACTGTTCAAAAATGTTGACAATTTTCAAAACGAATTTAATTTAATTCGTTTAAAAAAATCAGGAATGAAAAGCCTTATTTTCGAATGCTCACAGGAGATGAGGCGCTTGGTGAAATATTGGAGGTTGAATCAGTCAATAATTATACCGACTGGTGAGGTTGCGACCCCCCTCGCCGGCGGCAAATCGTTATTACGTCCAGTGCATATGTGCGTAACGATGTTTGCGGAGTCAGGATTCAAAAATGCGCGAGATTTAATTGAGGCGGCCAAAAGTGTTACTTATTTTTCGACTTTAATAAAGCCTTTCCGCGTAAAGTTCTTGAAACAAATCAGATTCTTTGAAATGAGTCGAGCATGGGGATAGCAAGTTACGCAGAGTTCATAAAATGAAAACTCTATAGCACCCTTTATTTAGTAATATTATTGCTGATTAGTTTCTTTTTTCAGGGATGTCTCTGAAAATTGAAGACTTGCAAACGTATAATTTAGCTGTCAATAAAGCGAAAGAAGGAGAAGAGAAACCAGCTCCTGTCCTATTGGTAGAGATTACCCTCAGTTAACTAGTATATATCGTTTTTCAGCTCAACAAGTATCGCATTCGGCTGATCCCAATCTCATCACTACCATTTGTGTCAAACTACTCGAATATTTCTCAGCTCGGGTTCAACTCAGATGATGTTATCGTCATTGACTCACCAAACGAATTAGCTGAAAAACAGAAGACATCTAACCTTTTCTGCAATACCTCGAAGAAAAAATCTACTTCTGTGGAGCAAGAAACTGAGCAGATGGAAACCGATGAACCTGAAGAAGACAAAGAGAATATTGATGCCCATGACGGGCCATTGGCAACATCTTTTCTTACTTTAGACAAATTACAAAAGAATGCTGACACATTAAATGACATGGAGATTGCTGGGTTGGACTGTGAGGTCCATTTTTTCGATGTGAATCCACTCCTATTTACAGACGGTGTTTCTCTCCAGAGATTGTAATGTCCTTCCTCTGATAGCATAACTAATCTTCTCACTTTCAGCCTTCGAATTGAAAGCTCTAACTATTTTTCACCACCGGTCGACAAACTTCCTGTTTGGATTTCCACTATCAGTCCGAACTTTCCATTAGTTTGCTGGTTAGCTTGTGGAAAAACCAGCAAAAATGCACAAGTTTCGGGGACAACTCGAATTCTCGGATTTTTCGATGAAAGTAGTCAGAAAACTGTGAAACAAATACAGGAAGCATGTGGTGCTGCTCAAGTAAACCGGTACCGTTCTGTTTACGATGTTATTCGAAAAATTCCCACAACAACTCGCCCTGCACCCGGAGAAGTTATAGTAGACATGCGTTGGAACACAAAAGTATTAAAATAATTCAATTAATTTTAGTAACAATTAATTTATTTTCCAGAGTAGTCTCGTTCTTTTGGAACAACCAGATAATGCTGCCGATTGTACCATCAGAATTGACCTTGGTTGGAAGGACAACCGTTTTTTCATTGATGATGCTATCTTTGAACAGCTTTTTTTTGTGCTTAATCTGGCCGAAGTTCTGGCTATTCCCGATAATGAAGTTACCTTCCCTTCGGAGTGGACAAAGTTCGAAGATCTTGTTCAAGAAATGAATGAACTCGTTGACGCTTGCTCCAAGGAAGACAACGTGTTTGCCTCAAATGAAAAGTTAGCTATCACTGTTAGATCACAACTAACAAAACCTTTTTCAGAAGTGAACAAGTCACCGACAAGGTATGGAATATCGTTCGCAAGTGCGCGGATGTTAAACACGCGACAATGATTCTCAAAAACTTCTTACAAGCGTTGACTTATGGAAAGATCAAATCGCATGTACAGGAAGGAAACAAAAGCCACCTGGCCTCATTGATTCGTGCTTCGAAAACTGGTGATTTTAGAATGCCTATCCTCGAACGATTGAGTACTATAGAAATGATGATGGAAATCGGTGTAGAAAGTCTGAGAGAGTTAGTTTGTTTCCTACCAAAGACATCTGATTGCATATTCTATGTTTACAGACGTATCGTCAACAAATTTACGAGCACTCTCCAGTTTCCACGTGATGAACTTATTTACATCCTGGAAACTTGTCAAAACGATTTGTCGTCTACTGGTGAAGAAGCTTTGAATACAAGCGCTGTATCTCTTCTTCCAATTACCATGGCATTGGCAACTGTCACTCAAATTTTCCGACTTCTCAACGAAAAGGATCAAGTTATTCTACCAGATTTGGCAAGACGCGTTCTTACTAAATTCACAAGCGCCATGGTCGAAAAAGCAAAGAAAGGTGAAACTGAAACCGACTACATATTCGAGACAACTCTTCCTCTTCTTCGTATGAGTAAAGATACATTTATGTACAAAAGACCACGAATTTGGACTTGTGAAAATACAAATACTGTTGGAGCCAACGTACAAACTCGTATGATGACAACACTCGAGTTGGAGACGTCGGTTGAACATATCAGTCGTATGGTTAATGCGAATCGACCACTTCGTGAGCTGAAAGAAGAGAATGTGAAGCCAACTGAAGAAGAACTCAGAGCGGACTACACAGTATCGCATACAGTTTTCTCCTATTTACCAAAGCCGTGAATATCTTGATCATAATACAATTAACTCCGCTTGAATTCAATTTCATCCCATCCCGATTATTCAATTGTATTCCTGTGAAATTACCTATTTTATAGTTTTATCGGATGTTTTTTATGAACTGGTTTCATAAAGATATTCTCTATTTTTTCTGCATCGGGCGAAGTTGTTTTTCGAAGCACCAATTTTTTGGGCGCACTGTCCTCTTCCTACCATTTGTTGACCTTGTGATGCCCTCAGCAACCTGCGCGCGTAGCGCATGCGGTTAACTGTTTGCGATATAAATATTGAGGGTTGGTTCGGTTCAAACACAAAAGCAATGACGATTGATATCTGCTCTAATGAGTCTGAAATTCCATGTTGAGATCTTGTCTGAGCTTCTTTTGACATCTTTTGGTTACTGCTTCTTTTCCTTCTTCTTACCTCATCCATAATTCATCACTGTTCTGCCAAAATCATTGTGGTGCTTTTGGTACGAATGGAGTCAAGTGTATGTGTCATTCATCACACGCATTTTGTTTTTGAGAACCAATTTTCGAGTTTCGGCGAAAGCGGTTCGAATGCATGGAAACAAGGATAAGTAAGTCAGTGGTCGTAGTATTATTTCCGTGAGGCGGGTCACTTGTTATGGCATGAAAAAAGAGAAAAAGTCATAATAACTTTCGCACGGCTATCTGATTTTGTTGCTCCGAAGAGGCTCTTTTCTCTAACGTGTCCCTTCTCCTTCGTCCGTACTCGATTTGCATATAAAAACACTTTTCTGCTTTTTTTTACGATGTGACTCGTTTTGACCTGCTCACTTTTTTCCGCTCAAGACGTTTCTTATGGATAAATATTAGGAGAAAAGAGCGACCATTTGGTGTTGAATTACGCGTTTCTCTCTATTATAATTCGAGTTAGTTTAGTTAGAATCATCATTGTATGTCATGCACTTCCCCTCTTTTCTTAGAATCTGTTCGTAGACCTCTAGAAATTAGTTTCTTTTGATTCAACTATTTAAATAGAAGAAAAAGAAAATGAACGTTTTAGTACTACTGTACCGCGCACCAAGTTTCCGATTATTTAGTGATAATATTTTTCTTTTCTGAAATTTCTATTATTCATGATATGATAAACAAGAAAGTGCAAAACAAGTGCAAAGACTGAAATAGGTTTATCAAAGTTTTGATCATTTCAAACTTTCACTGACGAATTTCATACTTTCTATATTAGAAATTCTCTCCGCAATATAACGGAAGTAGTTTTTATTAAACTTTTTATTCTCAGCAAATATCCATATCAGGAATACAAACACTGAGAAGAGTTTAAAATTGAGAGAGAGAGAGAGAGAAATGCTCATTTCAATGCTTGAAGACAAGTAACTGCCATCTTTTCCTATTTTTTCACATGAAATTTGACTTCTATTCCCTTGGCCTCTTTGTTTCTCTCTAATTTCTTCATCAAAAATCAAAAAATTTCTTCCATTTCTCTCAAATAACAAAAGCCATTTCTCGAATGTATCACTCTCATGGGAAAACAGAACAACCACGTCTTCGACACGCTCCGCCCATTTTTATTGGAGTTGTTTTCGAGCCGTCGCACCATCTCTTCTAGAAGCAGCACTTCATTTTTCTCACGTTTTGTATCTGTGAAAGAAGAGCTGAAAGAGACTAAAAAAGGAAAAAAAAGAGCCAATTAGACTAGAGAAATGTGCTGCTCTCATTTGGGTTTGAAAAAAACGGTGTTGAGCTTCATCTTCTTTTTTTTAGTGAGCTCTCTAGGGGGGTGGAGTCCAACTTGTGTCTCAAATACGCATGCATTCTAATCGTCGTCTTCCTTCTTTCCGCCTATTTGTCTCTTTTTTGTGACGATGTTTCCGCTGCCACTCATTTCTTATTTCACTCTGACACATAAATTTCTAGATCCAGAATACAGCTTCATTCAATTGTTTTCTGAGTTTTTCGTTTTCAGTTCATGTATTTTCTTTGTAAGATTACCGAGATACAGTATACAAAAAAGAAAACACCTGAAAACTTTTGGGATTCTACCATCCTTCTAAATAGTGATAATTTTCGACTTATATTCTGACGCGTTTTTCACTATTTTTACTCAACTATTAATAAATCACTCTCTGGAGAGAGCTCTCTCAGAGAACTTGCATTAACTTTAAAAATGGCTGAATACTGTCAATGAGAGAACTGTGAATGTTCAATTTCAGAATTCATGTTGAATACACATCAGTTGAATCGATTCCCAAGGTCTGCATCTGCTTATGAAAACGTCGCTTCTTCCTTCGATGACGAATCAGATGACAATTTCCCGACGTCTACACATTTTTCTGATGAAAAATCAGATGAAAATGTAATTGAGAGAGAAACGTTAGAGGTGAGCTCAAACGAGGAAAACCGAAAAGAAAACGTTTCGTTTTTTATTAGCATTCCACATCAACATTTCTCTTTTTTCGTATCCATTCTGCCGCCTCGCGCGCTGGCATGGAAATGACGGACGCCTTCATTTTATGTCATTTTCTTCTGTTCTTCAATTAGTCAGCGACGCTGGAAAAAGCGTTGTAGTCTAACGGAAGAATTGAAATGTCAAATATGTAAAGCGGGAGAAAAAGAAGAAAATAAATACGAGTTTTTTTCAGTTTTCCCTATTGAGTCTTGAAAATAGGAGAAGCATTTGAAATGGAATTAAAGAATACAACAGGATTAATCTTTCAGTATAATAATGTTTTAAAAACTTTCCCGAATGGTTCAAATTTGAATTCAAATTTAATTGTAATTTCTAGAGAATTATAATTTCAGATCAGTATACCGCGAGATTTCGATCAACCAAACGGAATGGCATTTCGAATGGTCGGAAGTAGAAGTCGTGGAATTTTCATCGACTATGTTCATTTCGATTCCCCTCAAGTACGGTTTTAGTTTAGTTAATTTTTCCTCCGAGTTCTCGCTTCTACATGTCATTCCTAATTCTAGTGTTTTGGAGGTCTCTCTTGGTCCAAAAAACTAGTCAAGAGTAGTAATTGAGTGAGCACTTGCATGAGTAATGGGAATGTCTTTTTACGAGAGTACAGCCGTAGAGAATAAGTAAAAACTTCACATTTCGGGCTCATTGAGATCTTTTTTCGATTCTTTGCATATTTAGTCAACTTCGATGTTCAGAAATCCGTTTGCAGAATGGTTTACTTCGAGAAGGTGATCGATTATTACGGTGTAATAGGATTTCATTGAGAGCTATATCAATAGATCAAGCAGCCAGCATTTTTCGATTTTGGATGAATCGTACTGATTCTCTCACATTGCTGATAGAGAGAAGAGCAGACGGAGAAAATGTGATGATGGAAAGAAGAAGACAAGCAAGACTATCAATGTGCAATGAACAAAGAGAACAGACGAGAAACATCATGCCCGGAAGAGCAACTCTTAAATTGACTTCTTCTAAATCAGCCGAAGTATTCCGATGTAATGAAGAACCATCCGGAATTTCCTCGTTCAACATGAAATCACCAAAATATGAGACGTTCGATACTTCCCTTTCGAAATCCATATGTCCTCATTGCAACTCTCATACTAGATTGGTTTGTAGAACGATACAGTCGACATACTGACTTAATTTTGAAAATTCCAGCTCTACTTACATCAATTTTCACATGGTTTTGTCAACAATGCATATCGTTTTCTAACTGTTTCTCGCTCAAGTTATTCACTTCTTTAGTTTGAAAATGTGGAATAAAAATTTTAATTTTACCTGCATCACATAAAACACTTAAAAATAAGTTACATACAAAACACTGAATCGACTACATAAAACAGAAAGAGACGTTAGTCTAAGCTTTGACGAATCCTTTCTCCTTCAATTTGGCAACAAGTGCAGAAACATCCTCCACGAATCCTCCGGCTTGACGAACTGGTGGCTCAGTAACTTCGATAGTCTGAGTCTGTGGGCTGATATCGATACCCAACTCTGTGATTGGAATGTTCTTCAATGGCTTCTTTTTGGCCTTCATGATGTTTGGAAGTGTGGCATAACGTGGCTCATTAAGACGAAGATCAGCCGAAAGGACGAATGGAACTTTGACCTAAGTTTCAGAGGTTTTAAAAACATCGAGTTACAGCTAGTTACCTTGACAGTATCAAGACCGCCATCAATTTCTCTGGTGACTTTCATGTGTCCGGAGCCTCCATCTTCGACCTTAGAAGCGTAGAGAGCTTGTGGCCAATCAAGGAGACCAGCAAGAATTGGAGCGGTTTGCGAAGAATCATCATCGATGGCTTGCTTTCCAAGGAATACGGCATCAAATTTCTCTTGCTCGACAATCTTCTGCAAAGTTTTGGCCACGTGGAACGACTCGAGTTTTCCAGCTTCCGCATCTGAGACTTGCACGTGAATTGCTTTGTCAGCTCCCTTGGCAAGAGCAGTTCTCAAAACTTCCGCTGACTTTGGCCCACCCAAGGAAAAAGCAACAACTTCGGTAGCAAGCTTCTTTTCTTTGAGCTTGACGGCCTCTTCGAGAGCAATCTCGTCGAATGGATTCATGCTGTGCTGCACACCTTCGGTGAATACTCCAGAACGATCCGGCATGATACGAATCTGAAAGTCAGAAAATATAGCATAGTAAGTAACAAGAGCAGGAGTACCTTGACGGCATAATCGACGACTCTCTTGACTCCGACGAGGATTTTCATATTCGGCTGAAAACAGAATGTTCGTTGAAAAGAAACCCAAGTAAAAAATAAGGGTCAAAGTGAACACATCATAGTTCGAATTGAAAGATCGTCAAGCGAAAACGAACTTTTTTCTTCCAACTCAGAAAGAGCGTCTACGTGGAACGAGACGACCACGCGTGATCAATAATTAAAAATTATTTTGGAGGAAACAATTGAAACGGAATATCTTTAGGTTACTTTTTAGTGTTTATTCGATTGGATGAAATAAAAAGCAAGAGTAGGAAAAGATAAGACTAGAGAGAAAATTAGAACGGAGAGACCCAGAGTCAACAAGACATCAGATCGAGAAAACGCGGGCGGCAAGAGACCAATTTGATTGTGGCCTACACACAACAATAGTGATCTATTGATATGTTTCAGTTATCTCAACACAACCGATGCAATTTTCCGGTCGAAACAAATATATTTCCTGAAGCAGATCAAACTTTGTTGATGGTACAAGTAAGAGAATAAAGCAATCAACATGGCTTCATTGATATTTTATATACAAAAAGACAGTATAAATGTTCTGTTTAGTAAGTGGTAAAAACCGTCATATCAAATGAGTATTCACAAAGAAATACGCGAGTATCACATGTTACGGAGAGCAGCAAGACGTTCTGTAAGGTCCTTGTCTTCTGACACAGCTTGGGTTCCAGTTGGAAGAGCGGTTGGCACGTTGGAAGGTAACTCTTGATTCAACTCGATTCTGTAATTTTTCATTGTTTGAGAAGAACCGGACAAGTGATACTAACCCAGCCTTGTCTGCAGCTTCTGCGATCAATGCATCTACTTGAGATTTTGGAGCATTCAGAACTGTAGTTCCATCCATAGTCTTCTCCATAGTTTTTGTGGTGACATCAAGGTCCTCAAAATCTCTCTCAAATCTATCCATTAACTGTTGCACTTTTTCAAGATTCATGCTCTTCATAGCACTCTCCATGGCCTTAACGACTCCACTCATACTAGCTGTAACCCGTTTCTGGGTGGCTGCTGTCTGTACTCTAGCTGCAACAGCATCAATTCTAGCAGCCATTTTTATATAATTGACAGCTTCATTCTTCTTTCGGATTGCATTTTCAGCATGGACTTGCGCGACTTCCTTGTTTCCTTTCTGAAATGAACAAATGAATAACACTTTAATTTTTATTTTCTGACTCTATAGAACGAACGTTATGTTATTAAAATTTTTAGGAACAAAAATTTTTCAGCGCGTTTATTAGCCTTTCAAGGCTAAGCTTAATTAGAATCTACAATTAAAGTAATGCTTTCTAATGTATAGTTCACCTTGATAGCAGCAGTTAGTTTATCCTTCTCTACTTTCTCCTCCTTTTCGCATCTCTGAGCATTTTTCTCCAACTGCTTGGCGGCGAACTTCAAGTCGAACAAGTGCTCTGAAATTGAAATTATAAAATGTTCAAATAATAAGCAAGAGCGATAAACTGTCGAGACTTACTTTCAAGCGCCATGCTGCTTTCTCCAGCTCCCATGATTATCTTTTGAAAGAAGACGAGTTTCTGAAATAGTAAGAATGAAAGATGATTAAATATGAGGAAATTTCGCAAGAAAGCGATATAAACAGACCAATGAAGGATGAGTCATACGAGCGTGTGACGATAGTGGATCGTGTTTGCGGACTCGGTCTCATAAATGACGACAAAAATCAGAAGGCAAAAGCTTTGGTGTAAAATGAATAAGAATAGATTATGGTTTATTTGACGCAAAAGTATACATGTAGGCATTTCTGGATTACTAGTTTCTCAATATTAATATTAAGAGTGCATTTCGAATAAATATCTAAAATAGTGTACAAGTTTTGTCGGTATTTGATCCCTTCTAAACTTCTAACATTTCAAAGTTAGTAGAATCTGAGTCTATAGATGAAACCTGAAATTTCGAATCTTATATAGAGCGAAGTTTTACCTGGGAATACTTTTTCATAGAAATAAGCATGGTTTGCAAACATCCAAAGAGGATTTCCACCCATCCACTCAGAGTTGACACACTCATCATACCCAGCTCGACTAGTCTCATCATCATCGAGAAGTGAAGTTATTAGCTTTCGGCACGCACGAGACGGAATATCTGGTGGAAATATGTTCACTGTCGATGTTGCCATATTCTGGAATAATCACGAGCGATACGAATTGTCAAGAAACGATTAATTACCGGCCATTTACCAACAACCATAGTGTACAGTATCACTCCACAGGCATAGTAATCGGCAGCAAAAGGTTCATAAGGTCGAAATTTTGAAATTTGAGGAGATGTATACGGCTGAGTTCCACAAAAAGATCGTGATCTGTAATCAAGAATTAATACAGAGAAGCAATAGAACATTACGATACCTTTCTCTTCTCTCAATGTGTCTTGCAAATCCGAAATCAATTAGTTTGATATCTCCATTTCCATCAATTAATATGTTCTCTAACTTTACATCTCGATGAGCAATTCCACGTGTATGTAAATAGTTAATAGCTTCGATTAATTGACGGAAAAGAGTTACTGAAAGAGGAAACTCTGAAAACATATGATCAGTTGAACCAGATCTGGAAGAATGAAATCACCTTTTAGACGTTTATGTGTCAAAATCAAATCAAGAAGTGTTCCTCTTTCATAATAATCCGAAACAATCACGATTTTTGATGGAGCTGGTTTGGTTATTGCTAGACATCTAGCAATGTGCGGATGCCGAACTTTCATTGTGATTTCAAGTTCTCTCGGAAGAAATTTTTCAGCAACACTGGGAGGAATCGCATTTCGGTTTACAATTTTAACCACCACATCACGCCGATAAAGTTTTGATGAAACTTTGAAAACAACTGAATGGGCAGTGACGGCTATCGGGGTTTTTGGGAAAATTCCAGAGATACTTAAGCTGACCCTAAAATCATCAAAGCATGTCACGTGGGAAATATTTGCAACTCTACACTGGAATCAACTTCTCCGTTGATTGTGATACTGTTGGTTTTGCCATGTCATAACACGAGTGATATTAAATTTTGAAATGGTTTATAAAAATTAGTGAAAAGTCGAAATCAAACTGGCGCAATGTCCAAAAATAATAATACACGTGAAATTACAATGTCGTTCACCAATCGTTGTTAAGATCGAAATCCTCCATCAACTCGTCTTCATTTGCGGCATCCTTCGCTTCACGTTCTTCCCGTAGTCGTTCTTCCTCCATCATTCGATATTCTTCTTCATCATCAAAATTAATCTGTGCATCAGTTTTGGCTGGGGAGTCCAATTTTTTAGTTTCAGCTTTCGGAGAATATTCTGAAAATTTATAATTAAATACGTGAACTTTAATTCTAAAAACAAAAACACGTGGAAAACGTGGATTTCTAGCAACGTTCATCTTTCTAGAAAATTGTTTCGATATTTGAAAGTATTTCTCAAGCCAAACCTTTTTCTGGTAGGTCGTTGAACAATTCATCTTGTGGTTCTTCGTCATCTGCTCCGTCATCAATAATTCCGTTCTTCTTCGTTTTTTTATTTTCTTGTTCAAGTTCATCTGTTGATTCTCCAAGTCTTTGCTTCATCAAGTATACTTTGACCTGTCGTCGAGTTCCCAGCGTTTCTACTCTATTCAACACATCTTCGGTTTTCAGTTTGGGAAACATCAAATGTCCCCAATAGGCATATTTTTTCATCATTTTGTCGAGATTAGAATACTAAAACACGATATATGAGTGAGAAAACTTGCAGGTTGCTGACCGGATTATCTTTCGGGTTCGGCTTGAAAGTTTTGAAAACTTCGCGCAATGCTGGGAGCCCTTTTGAACTCGTCAGCGTGGATTCGTTCAATGCCAGACGAGGATTCTGAAGAAGAGATTCACAGTAAATTCCTCATTTCCATAACTAACTGTTAGCTTTTTTGTTCTCAGTAACTTTGGCTCGATAACTTTCCGGCTTCCTTCCTCACCTCTGTTATCTGAAAAAGATTCAGATGTTCATTTCAAAATAATTATCGAACTGTAAAATTTTTGATTACCTTCGATAGCTTCTTCTCCTATTGGACTTGGCTCTCTATCAAACTCATCATTTCCGAAAAAGTCGTCCATTTCATCCATTTTATCAAATTAACTGTTTCTATCGTAATGAACTCACAGGAAAACAGCAAACTTAAACAGGAAATATTTTTAATGAAAACCTAATTCAAACGACGCGCCTTTACGACGATATATTCGCTGCGAGACCTTAGTAGAAAAGTCCATGAGCCTTGAATATTTTCAAGTTATCTATAGAAAGATGATTATTCTTTTTCTAGAAAAAAGGAGTTCATTTGGTAAATAAAATATCGAGATAATAAAAAAACACCATTCACGAACAAAGCTGCGTAATTATCGCGAAAAATCGAAGTGCAAAACTTCCTATAATTTATTCATGTTGAAAATCTGTATGAACAAATTCTTGTTAGACTACATTGACTCCAATGAAAAAAAACTTTGAAACCATTCTAAAAGGTTTCAACTTCAGTATAAAATGTACTGTAATTCGTCTGTGTCTTCTCAAAAGTTTTTCGTTCTGACTCGTCCGTGGTCTGTGTATTACAGGAACTCAAGTATGCATCATTATTGGAGTCCTTTCTGTTTCTGCATTTGATCTGAACGTCATCTTTGTTTTTCTAGATCTCGATTTTGGGTCTTGACACGATTTGGGTCTCGATCCGATATCTGAGCACTCATTCACCAGACAATTAACTCATCCACCAAATGTCCCATTTAGTCATTCAGTCCCGATCCAAACACACCACTCAGTGTGCCCTCTTCCCTTCTCATTCTTTTTTTCATTGATTTTTTGCCCTCTTTGGTACTCATTTCCTTTTAATCTTAACAACCAGCATATGTATTTCCTCAGTTTCCTTACAGTTTCTCATTTCTTGAAACAGTTTTATTATCGATGAGCAAACTACTCGTAAAACCGTATTCCAAATATTTTTAAAAGTATTACCTTCTTTCCATTTTGTTTAGTTCTGAATATTAATCCTAGAAACCATATTTTCTTTCAGAATATATTCAAATATGTCCGTCGCTCAACAATTGATTGATATGGGTTTCCCAGCCGAGAAAGCGGAAGCAGCCTCCGGGAACAACCGTAACCTGGATCAGGCATTGGATTGGATTGTTAAGGATGGTATGGAGACTGATGCTCCTGCCCCAGCCGCAGGTTCTGTCGATGGAACTGCATCGGCAACTGAAACTGCCGCGCCAGTCGCTCCAGTGGTAGCTGCGAGCTTCAAATGCGACGAGTAAGTGTTTGATTACGAATTATATATGATTTATGAAATAATTAATACCTTTCCGATCTGTTAGTAGTCATCATTCCTTTAGAATTTTCGTTTAAACATAGTTATTTTCAGTTGTGGAAAGCTACTGGCTGACGAAGATGCCATAATGTTCCATGCATCAAAAACGAAGCATGAGAACTTCAGTGAAAGTTCAGAACAAATCAAGCCACTGACGGCCGAAGAGAAGGCGGCCAAAGTTCTCGAAATCAGAGAGAAAATCAAAGTTCATCAAGAAAAGAAAGCAAAATTGGAGGCAGAAGAGGCACGTGAGAAGGAGAGAAAGCGTAGAGAAGATGGTAAAGCTATGATCGCTCACAAAGAAGCGGCAAGAGACCGCGAGATTCGAGAAGCTGCAGAGCAACGACGCAGAGAGAAATCAGAGGACGAGATTGCTAGAAAACGAGTTCTGGAGCAGATCAGGTTGGATAAGGAGGCAAGAAAAGCTAGATCGGCTGGTCAGCCGATTCCAGAAGAAAAACCAGCTGCTCCTTCCGCTCCAGTTGTAGTAGCACCACCTAAAGACTACAACACAACTACGCTTCAATTCAGACTTGTTGATGGTCAGACTGTTAGGCAACAGTTTCAGGCAAACGAACCGGTATGTTACTTCCGATTAGATTTCTTGTACTCAATTTTTTTTTCAGCTGGCAATGGTTCGGGCGTGGATTGAAACCAACCACGCGAATGGTGTTCCTTTCTCTTTGATGACTCCATTCCCAAGAAAAGTTTTCACCGAAGATGACATGGGAACCCCTCTTAAAGCTTTGAGTATGTTCAGACAGATTTGATCAAAATGTTCTCATTATTTCATTTCAGATCTAGTCCCATCGGCCAACATCGTTATCAATCGACTCTCCTAAATCGAAAGAATGCAGCTCTCCAAGAATTCACAATCCCTGCTAATTTATGAACATTCATGCCCTTTTCACAGACGATTACTGGTTTGTATCATAAGTCATTATGAAAATATAAAGTTTCATTATTCTATCTTTTTACCTATCTTATGGAAATAGAAATATAAACCCGAAAAAAGGGGGAAAAATGATCGAAAGACAATTAGAGGAAAGTTTTAGTTTGTACAGGATTAGCAATAACAATTCTTTCCCGTGTCCCTTGTATTCTCCTTATTTCAACATCTTTCATCTCTTCGTGCTCTTCGAATTCTCTCCAATTCCTTTCTCGGAACTCTTGCCACAGGTTTCTGACAAGTTGAACAACTATCATGTCCCCAGCATGATTCGATATCATTCGTAGCATCAAAACCTATAAAAGAAGAAAGCTCAGGTTTCATTCAGATTCTATGACTTACTCCATCTGACTTGAGAAAATCCGAAACAAAAGAATCCAAAAGATGTGGAGCAAATGCGATTACAGTATACAGCCTCTCAACGGTCGCATCTTTTTCAAACTTTTGTAGTTTTTTGTATTCACTGGATTCGGCGATTTGAATGAACTTCATAACGTAATCGACTTTTTCCGAATGAATGAAGGAGTTTGCAACCCAATAAAAGAAGGAACACGTGGTTATAATTGCCAGAATCATATACCAACACCACAAAAAAGCAAAGACTTTTTCGTTGATTATATTGATGAGAAGGGCACATTGAACTGTATATCTATTCAAATTCGCAAGATAACGAACTTCAAAATCACATAGAGTTACACGAGGGAAATGACCAGTTTCAGTCCATGGTCGACCGGCCCATATGTCACTGAGCACCTGAAATGAAAGTACTTGGGAGAAAAGAAATAAGAGATTCTAACCTGGAATCCGAAGAAAAGAAATTCACTACTTTTGAGACAAGCGTTCAGAATTATGAATTGGGCAACTACATTGATTGAATAGAGAAGTTTCGTAAAACTATGAACAATCGAAATGCATTGACCAGAGAGTATTCTGGAAAATTTGATTCTTGCTATCCATCCACGGGCCTTTATTCTTCCATTTGGAGATTGAAGATCAAGATTATCGACAAAATTACATGTTATTGCCTCAACTGCCTGAAAAATAGGAGTTTATTTCTTTATCAATCAACATGAAATAGGGCTTTGAATCAATAATTTAAATACCTTTTGACGATCGGTATAATCTAAAAGAGCTTGAGCATCACAAGCTGCATTGATCAATGTTTGAATATTCAATCCTAAAATATCAAAATCATCTTGATTGTTTTTACTCAAAATGAACATTACCTGATTGAAAACTGCACAGTCTCCAGAAAATGCACGGAAGAGAGAACATCAATGCTTCAGCAATCAGAATAAAAGGAACCCATTGATAATATCCTATTTGTTTTTCTTCTCTCGCTGTATGATCATCAGGAACATTTTCATACATTGGTATCCAGTATGTATTCTGTATCCAACAATATGATTCAATGTATTCCTCCATTGATTCTCTACTATGTGGATTGACCCAACATTCGATTGGCGTTCCTCCATACTGTTTTGCTGATATAACAAGACAACAAACTGCCAGAATCAACGGAGTATAGTAATAATTGAGCCTATCAACGGCATCATCGTCTCCTCGAACACTGAGAGCATTGATGAAACTTCTTGCGAGTGTTGCGTGGAAGAACATTTGACGGTCTTGACGAAGACTAAAATTACAAGTTAGAACAGCAAATTTAGGCTTTTGACAGACAAGAAATGGGGGAGGAAACAAATAAAGAGCAAAAGGGAACCAAAAAAGGACTTAGTTTTTGTTTAATGGGTTGGAATCAAAACTAGGAAAGACATGTGGAAGGGGTCATTGGGGCGGACGGAAACAAACTTCATCTTAATGGGTCTGTTTTGTGTTTTTAGAACCTAATTTCGTTTTTCGAGGCATTAATCTATATTTTTCTATAACCCAGATAGGGATAAATATTGTTTCGTTTAGGTTATATCACCCAAAACAATACAGATTACCTCTATTCAAAACGTACTATCAGCTCTACACTCTATATATAGTAAGGATGTTTGGTGGAACAGATCTATTTTTTTTCATAACCAAAAATGTACAATTTTATTCTTCCAGACATCAAATATTACAACAGAAAGAGATGTCAGATAATGTTTGAAATGGGTGTTGCGTGTTAGAAAAAGAGCATTCGTTATTCCAATTAATTTTTATGCAATACGAATATTAAATTCAGAGAATGGACGAAACCTTTCTGTGAAACCTCTTGAAACAATTGATTTGAAGAGAAGAGTTTCAAAGTGTACTAGCTACTCAATCCAAAAAGAACAAATAAGACTTCTCTTTCTTCCTGTGAGTTCAATGTCCTTAATCCTATTACTTTTTGTATCCAATTCAATTTCCAAAAGATTTCGACATATTCTCAATTGTCTTCTATTCTAAATGAAGAAAAAAGAGAATGAGTTCGAAATGAAATTCTCATATGTTTTCTTTGCATTTACATTTACACATTACGCTATGTTTCAATTTTGAAGAGAAGATTAATTTGAAACAGATGATTCTGGAGAACGTTCTCTAATTATAAAACGACTACTACTATAGGTGGATATCTCTAGAAGTGATAATATATCTGAACGAAATACCTGAGGGATTTTGATTCTCATATCACAATCTGAAAAACAGAAGACACATTTGGAAGAGAGAGAGAGAGAGAGAGAGAGAAGTGGAAAACATTCAGTGTAAAAGGGAATGAGGATGCAACAATTCACACTTCTCCTTTCAATACTTCTACTCAATTTCATTTTGAATGAACGATAACGAAATTACAGAAGAAGAGAGAGAGAGGGGTCACAAAGACATACTCTTGGAAGAAAACATGCAATACAAAACATACGGGTTGGTCGCTGCTGTCCGCCACATCCACTTTCTCAACACTTCTTTCCGCAAAACTAAACGAACATTCAAGTGCGATCTCTGAAAATATCTGAAAACGAAGTGATAATTTTATTAGATCAAAACATCTTTTCAATTCAATGAAAGCGATCTGAATATGAAGAAATTAGAAGGAAAATACGAAAAAGTTGAAGAAATAATGATTTATAGAAGAGAAAAAGGTCGAAAAGTTTATTAAATTTAGATGATTAGTTATGAATCAAAGATTGACGTTTTTGCACTTTTCTGAATGATTCGCTCAAAAACGTAGAAACAATAAAAAATAATAGCGAGAAGAAGAAGGAGAAATCTAACTAAGCAGAAATAAAACTATTACAAAAACAAGTCTGATTGTAGTTTTATGAGGTCCTTTCATGAGACATGTACTCATAAAAAGTCTAATTTTTTTTAATTTCAGAGATTTTTTCGATAGAGAGTTGATCGGAAATGAACAACTACTTTTTTCAAACTAAAAATGTTCACACCTAATAGATATTGTAAGTTCTAAAATGAGTATTCGATTTATTCTGAATCACCATTTTTGAACAAAAAAATCAAAATCGCAGAATAATTAACCGACATCTTCGTCTTGAAAACTGGCATGCGAAGAGAGACAAAGTCTTCATTTTTTCAATCAAACACTCATTCAATTTCACGTGCTACTCGTGCTCATTTCGTTCAGGTGCCAACATATAAAAATTGAATTCATTCAGTCCCATCTGTCATCTGAATTGCTATTTCTTTTGCCGGGGAGATCATTGGCAATAATAGAATTCTAATACAAAAAGAATAATAAGAGCGTGGAAGTGTAGTAGAGAAATGATTCCGCTCCTCCTTCATATGAGCTTCAATGGACGTACTAATAAGCAAAACTTTCGCTGCGTCTCTTCGTCTCGCACACTCTTTTTGGAATCGGTGCAATTAGGAAAAGAAGAAGAAGAGGTGTGGCTTATGAATGAAGAAGGAAGAGTACGGATGACAAGAAGAAGAAGGAAAAGTACTCAAGGAGTTTGAAAACGGATGGATTAGAAGGCGGAAAGAGGACGCGGAAAGTGGAAAGATGAGAATGACGACAACCGAAGACGTGGCAGAAGAGGTAAACATCCGGGAATGTATTCAGAAGAAAGACCAAAGGTGCTGAGTAATCTCTTCTGATTTTGATTGAATACAAATTCAATTTGTACTTTTTCATGAATTTAGACAGAAGTTTGATCACAAATCGTCTCATTCTAAATATAATTTTGAATTCCAATATTGAAGTAATTATTATTCTTTATGTTAGGAAAAGAAAAGAAGTATCGAAGAAGCTGAAAACGAAAGGAGAATGATGAAAAGGTATCATCATTTCCAAGATACAACCTAATCCGTAAATCGAATAATATCTTCTTCTTGTTCTTCTTCTTCTCCGTGCGGAAGGATGTCGTAAATCGGAAAGTGTTGAATAACATTCCCGCTCCGGCTTACGCCGGCTCGGTTTACCTTCACATGTCATATTCGCGCACTTTTCTTAATTAAATGTCTCTCTGACGGCGACCACCGCCATGCACACCAATCCGTGGGATATATGTGCTGTCCTGACGACATGCGTAAGCTTATACACATCATAAAAAGTTTATTGAGGGAGTAAGAAGACGACGAAGCGAAGGAATCGAATGAAAGTAATCCAACGATGATCAAATCTTTTTTTGAAAAGAACTCAACACAACCTTTTCAGAAGAAATTCAGCAGAGTAGGGAAAACGAATGACTGGGTTTGTTATTTACAGGGAAATTCAAAATTAAGTTACAGATGGACAGAAATGAGAAAAGTTTCAATAAGTAAATGACGAATGGCTTCTTTTTGCGAAGAGACACTTCAAGCCCACATTTCTTCGGTACGACCGAACTTGTAGACACATGAAGAGGCGAAGATGATGAAGTTGGTGAGGAAGAGAGCAACTCCTGGCCAGACCGTATGCTCTCCTTGACGAAGAACGTAATCGGAGAAGAGGATCCACGTGGCAGCAACAAGCGAAGCGAAGGAAACGACGAAAGCGGCCATGAGCCAGAGGCGTGCTCCTGGGATTGAATTATCATTGGAGGGGTACAGATATAGTGTGGAAATACCTTTGGTTCCGAGAAGTCCTTCGTGAAGACTTTCACCACGGACTTGACTATTCGAAATGGCATTCACCATGAACATGGCGAGAGTACTCGAGATAGTTATGATGAAGTAGACGTTGGTCCAATCCTTCTTCTCGTAGACGGCCGCAGTGTCGATCATCAGCCACCAAGCAATGAAGAAAAGAGCAGCAGAAGCGACCGAGGCAACCGCATTTCTAAAAAATAAAATTATTCGCATTACTGCACGTGAAAGTTTCAAATTCAAAAGTGAAAATCAAAACAGAAATTACCTACGACCCTCCAAGTCAAACGCACAGTCGCATCGAATTTGGTCAAGACAGCCAGACATCCCTGAATAGTTATGGTATGATAGTAACTAAGGAATAGTGATAAAAACAGATATGGTGTCGCCGATTTGAACGATAAATTGCAAGAGATCAACGAAATAATTTAAACTAGAAGGTAATTTTTGACACTCAATTCAAAAAACAAGTAAATATCGACAAGACATGAGCAACAGTTTAGGTAAGAGAAATGATGAAACCGGGAAGAAATAAAAAAAAAAACAAGAAGCAAATCTAGAAAGAGCTATTTACAGATGTGAAACAACAGGAAGGAAAAACACAGATTTTCACACCCGGAACTAGAAAAATTTAAGAAAAAAACAAACATGAAATATCGAACCTAATAACGATGAAAAAAAACAATGTTAGATAATTGATAAATTTCTGAGAAATATTGGCTGCCGCATTCAACCTATCGATTACAACTTGAACTTCCACAGCATTTGTCAAGGTCCAGTTCCAGAAGAAGATCGTCATCTTCCTGCTTTGACTTCTTAGGCTGAAATTAATTTTATGTGGTCTCTCTTACGCTTTCCGATTTGAAAAAACTAACCGCAACTCCGTGGATGTTCTGCGACCTCCACAGTTGGGCATACAGACCATCTTGAGCTAAAAGATCAAAGTGAGATCCCTTTTCGGCGACTTTTCCATTCTCCAAAACATAAATAATATCAGCGTCAACAATGGTTGCCAATCGATGAGCAATAAACAAAGATGTCCTTCGCTCAACAGCTCCTTTCAATGCTTTCATGATGTTCGATTCGGTGATGGCATCTAAGGAAGAAGTTGCTTCATCATAAATAACAAATGGTGCATTCTGAAAAATCAACTTTGGAGAAATAAATTATCAAAGAAAATAGGGAACCTTGAGTATAGCTCTCGCAATAGCAACTCGTTGTTTCTCTCCACCGGAAAGCTTCAATCCTCTCTCGCCAACAAGAGTTTCGTATCCCTAAAAAGAGAAATTCATTGAATTGATTTTTATATCAATTGTTTTGAACCGCCAAACTTACATTCGGCATCCGTAGCACAGACTCATGTAAATCAGCCATCTTTGCAGCTTCGATAACTTCTTCTTTAGATGCTGATGGCCTTCCATAAGCCAGATTATAGTAGATTGTGTCATGGAAAAGAACGGAATCTTGTGGTACAATACTGATATTTTGACGAAGTGAGTCGAGAGTCAATTGACGTGTTTCTTCACCATTTATCCGAACATCTCCTGATTCTGTATCGTAGAGCCGGTATAAAAGACGAACGATCGTAGACTTTCCCGATCCACTTCCTCCAACTATCGCGACTTTTTTTCCAGCTGGGATTTCAAGATCCAGCCCCTTTAGAATTTGTTTTTCAGGTAAATATCCAAAATGAACGTTCTCGAACTTCAGTGTGATATCATTTCCTGTGATTTGGAGTTTCTTGGCATTTTCAGCTTCCACAATTTTCGGTTTCAAAGTTAGCAATGAGAACATTTGGTTCATATCGACGAGTCCTTGCCGAACCTCTCTATAAACTGATCCAAGGAAGTTCAATGGAATAGAAAGTTGGAAAAGAAGTGTGTTGGCGAGAATGAGATCTCCAATTGTGAAATCTCCAGCTGCGATTCGATTTCCAGCCATACACATAACACCAATTAAAGCACCCGAGAAGATTGCATTTTGAGTAAAGTTCAGAAGTGCTAATGAAGACGTTGTTTTGAGTGATGCTCCTTCATACTTTTTCAAAAAGTGATCGTATCTGTCGGCTTCGAATTTCTCATTATTGAAATATTTAACAGTTTCGTAGTTGATAAGTGAGTCGATCGCTTTGTTTCCAGCGTCATTGTCTGCTTGGTTCATTTGATGTCGGAACTTAGTTCTCCATCTTGTTATTCCTAGAGTAGCAACTCCATACATTCCGATACTTCCCATCGTCATATATGCAAATTCTGCACCTAGAGTTCCTGTGAAAAGCGCAGAGACCATTCCAATTTCAACTGCAGTCGGAATGAGGTTAAAGATCAGTGACGAAAGGACGAAGCTCATCCCTCTTGTTCCTCGATCGATGGCTTTGGAAAGGGCCCCGGTTTGCCGGTTAAGATGGAATGATAAGTCGAGAGAATGTAAGTGAAGGAAAATTGATCTGGAGATACTTCGCACTGAATTTTGAGCTACTTTTGCGAACACTGCATTTCGGAGCTCATTGAAAGCAGCAGAAGTAGCACGCGCCAATCCATCTGAGTTGAGAAAAGCAATTTAGGAACTTTCTCCTTTGTGATGATCACTTACAGGCAATACAAGTTGCAATTCCTGCTGTGAAAATCGTCTGTGATGGTGAACCATCAAACGTCAACTTTAAAAATTCAGGTGCTTTTCCATTGTAATAATTGACTACATCACGAAGGAGAAATGGAACAGACACGTTTGCCAATTTAGCTGCAACGAGGAGCGACAGAGCAACTAGCACCCTCCTTTTGATTTCTGGTTTGTCTTTCGGCCACACGTACTTCAGAAGCCGTTGTACTAATTGATATCCTGTCAATTTCCCACTGGCCTGCAAGAATACTTGATCAAAAATCATTTTCCATCCGTTCACTTCGTCCCCATTGGTTCCCAAAGCCCCCACAGGTTCCCAAAGTGTTGTTTCCAGTCGGCAATCCCCAAAAGAAAAAAGTATGGGAATTCCCAGACTTTCCGTCCTACAAGGCATATAAAAATGGAGCTCATCGAGAGATTCAATCATTCAATTCAAATTCTCCCTTTCATCGTTTTCTTCTTCACTCACCTGTAAAGGCACTTGACTGCTGGCGCCAGGGTGAAAACACGTCCTTTTGAACACTTGCACCACTGCCCGTTTCTGAAAATTTTTCATTAATTTCAGATCAATCATGTCGCCAGTTTTCGCGCTCTTCATCGTTGGACTTGTCGCTTCGACTGTGACTTCTGTTAAAATCGGGGACGATTGCGATTTGGGAAACCGTCGTCGCATTGGAAAGGGAAGCTACTATGAGGAATGTGTGAGCAAGTACGAAACCGCCGGATGTTTTGCTAGCTGGGAACAAGATGAGAAAGCTCAATTTGTCAAGCACGGAGAAACCATCGACCGTATGTACAAGAACAATGCTGTCGGGTTCCGTTACCAGTGCGAAATGAGCAACGGATACATCTCGTTTGCCCCAATTGGATGTGTGCTCAACAAGAAGGATGGGCTCGAGCTTCTCGAACTGAACGCCAGTGGACAACTCGACAACGGACAAAACGTCAAGTGCAAGCAAAACAACGAAGGAGAATTCAGTTTCGAATTCGGATCTGAGGCATCGCCAAAGAACTAATTTGTTTCTTTTTCTTGATGATAATAAAGTTGTTTGAGCATTCAAGACTTGTATGGTTTTTTAAATAGCTCAAGTGTCCAAACTCACGTTTTTATTTAGAAGAAGGGAAACATTTCTAAATCGAGCTGGAGATTTGGTCAGAGAGGAGAAGTTGCGGTAGAATGACTGGAAAACGAGATTGTTTGAAGAGAATGAATGAAAAACAAACTTGTGATTTTAATATATTAGACGAATTCCGTAGACTAGATATAAATCTCAGTTGTAACATTATCGATCTCTGAAAACTTGATTCTTGGTAGTGAAGCAGAAAGCATAAAATCGATTAGAGGCTTTTCAGAAGTCAGCGTTGAAAATAGCAGACATGAAACAAATTTTTGTAAAACCAAACATAACAGAAGATTTAAAGTTTATTAGATAAAAAACCACGATTTTAAAATTAGAGTCTAATTTATAATGGGTATTTTGTCAGCTGATTCTGAAAAAAAGAAAGAGAACACGGTCTGCAGTAACTAGTCTGCAAACACCATCACGTAAGTATGCACACAGAAAAAATCCTAATTTGTTGTCCTTTTTCTGTAAATTCATTTCCGGGGAGTTCGTTTCTGTAGTGCTACATACGTTATCTCAAATAATTGATTTTTTTGTGAAAAATTTGAATCTTCTCCTCGAAGTTCCCTCAATCATTATAAGAACGTTACTAGTTAAAAATAGGATCATCTGTTTTCTCATGAAACTTCTGATTCTTTATTTGCAATACATTTTCTCTTTTCCAGAAATGCGTCCACTTTCGTTGAAAGGCCACGAACGTGCTCTAACTAGGGTCCGCTTCAATCGAGAAGGAGACTTAACCTTCTCCTGTGCAAAGGATAAGAAGCCCTGCGTTTGGTATACCGAAAATGGAGAGAGAATCGGTATTGGAATAATGAAGGTCACAATTACTTTTTAATTTCCAGGAAGCTATGACGGACACAATGGAGCTGTTTGGGATATTGATGTTGCGTGGGACACATCGAAATGCGTTACCGCTTCAGGAGATCTCACTGTTAAGGTAGTATCAAACATCGAAAAAAAACACCATAAACGTTTTAAACTTTAGATTTGGGATGCAGAACTTGGTTCATGCCTTTACACTGTGAATCATCAGACCCCGATGAAATCCTGTGGTTTCTCTTATTCAGGTAAATTTGAAAAAAAGTATCCAAGCCGTACAAATCAATTTTTCAGGAAACCTTGTGTGTTACACTACCCAAAAAATGACCAAAAATCTCTCTACAGTACAAGTTCGAGATATTCGTGACGGAAATCAGATGGCAGAAGGAGGAGAATCATTCTTCGCCACACAGTTTGATGTTAACGCGACAACAGCTCTTTTCACACAAATGGACGATCTAATCACTATTGGTTTCGAGTCTGGTCTTCTTCAACAGTATGATTTGAGAAACCCGGATTCTCCAATTCATACGAATGAGTCTGTTCACCGCGTATGTTTAAAATCAAATCAAATTTGAGTTTGAGCTCATTTCGAAATTTCAGTACAGCATTCAAGATCTCCAACTCTCACCAAGTGGCGAGTTTCTTATTTCTGCTTCACGTGACAAGACTGCGGCTCTTTTGGATGTGAACGATTTGAAAAAACTTAAACAGTACAAATCAGAACGTCCTGTCAATTCTGCTTGTGTTGCCCCAAATCGAGATCACATCTGCCTTGGAGGAGGAGAAGACGCTATGCAAGTAACACAAACCTCCGTTTCTGCAGGTCACTTTGAAGCCAAAATTTACCACATGGTATTCGAGGAAGAGTTTGCAAGATTCAAGGGGCATTTCGGACCAATCAACACAATGGCATGGCATCCATCCGGAACCATCATCGCTACTGGAGGAGAAGACGGTATTTTTCAATTCAATTCCTAGAGTGAAAACATGCGTTTTTTCCAGGTTACGTGAGAATTCAGGAATTCGACGAGGATTACCTCGGATTCACCTACGACTTCTAAAACTTTTCATTTTTTCGTTTTGGGCAGAGACAAGGATAATTCATTAAGAAGTCCAGTTTCTGTTCGCCCTCCAATTTTCCCATTTCTGTTGATTCGCTTACTTTCAGAACACTAAGATAGTTATGAATCCATACTTATTACGATTGATTCAGAGATCATCAGTTTCTAAAAGTGTGCGAGGTTTTTTCCGTATTCAATTTTTCGTTACTCGTATCGTTTTTAAGTTATCTGCATCTGGGGTCTTCTTTTTTCGGTGACTTCTCAGATGCACTCGTTGCTCTATGAGAATCTCATTGTTCTATCCAACTATTTTTCCGGATTCTATAATAAAATGTTAATGCGTTTGGCAATGCTTCTGACCATTTTCAATTGGTTCTCTGAATCCTCTATTTTGTATTTTCGTATCCAACGATGATGCTTCAAAGTCACAGTTTCTTTCGTAGGTCATGCCTCATACAAATGGGAAAAATAGCCAGCAGTGGAAAGGAAACAAAAGTCGAAGAAAAAGAAAATATGATGGAGAGCAAGATACGAGTGTGTTGAAGGTTTTGAAAGAAAAACGACTGAAAAAGAAGAGAAAGCAAGAGTTGAAAGGGCAAGAAGAAAGTATGCTCGAAGATGTCGAACAGAAATATAAGGAAATGCTGAAAGTGAATATTTATACATGCTTTAATTTTTGAAAAAAATATATTTTGCAGAAAAGTTCTCGCACTTTTCTCCGTTTTGAAGACTTTCCTCTCTCCTGGAGAACGTTGGAAGGACTTAAAGAGAACGAGTATGTTAAGCCAACAGAAATTCAAAGGGATACCATTGCTTATTCTCTAACTGGATCTGACGTTGTTGGAGCTGCTAAAACGGGAAGTGGAAAAACATTGGCTCTGGTGATTCCGGTACTCGAAGCTCTTTGGAGAGCGAAATGGTCTCCTGAATATGGTCTTGGAGCTCTCGTGATCTCTCCGACAAGAGAATTGGCACTACAAACGTTTAGTACAATCAATGCTGTTGGAAAACACCATGGTTTCTCATGTGGACTTGTAATCGGTGGAAGTGAAGTAGCTTTCGAGAGAAATCGTATTAGTGGGATCAACATTATTGTATGTACTCCAGGAAGACTTCTCCAACATATGGACGAAAACGAGCAAATGAATTGTGATTCACTGCAAGTTCTCGTTCTTGATGAAGCTGATCGAATGCTGGATATGGGATTTTCCAAACAATTGAACTCTATTATCAATAATCTCCCAACTGATAGACAAACTCTTCTCTTTTCGGCTACACAAACCAGAAATGTGAAAGATCTCTGTAGAGTTTGTACAAATGTAAGGGCACTTTGCTCTTCAATATAGATTCATTTGTGTTTTCAGGATCCTGTATTCGTCTCTGTTCATGAGAATTCTACCGCTGCAACTCCGGACAATTTGAAACAATCTTATGTGGTTGTTGAAGAAGAAAACAAAATCAATACGTTGTGGTCTTTCATTGAGGCACATAAGAAAAAGAAATCGCTTGTTTTTGTGAGCAGTTGCAAACAAGCTCGCTTCCTGACCGAAGTTTTCTCTCAACTACGACCAGGCCTTCCTGTTATGGGATTATGGGGAACAATGAATCAGAAAAAACGAATTGAAACGTTCACGAAGTTTGACGAAAGTAAAGCTGCTGTCCTCATTGCCACTGACGTTGCATCCAGAGGACTCGATTTTGAACATATCGACTGGGTGATTCAAGTTGACTGTCCGGCTATGATCGATGACTATATTCATCGAGTCGGTCGTAGTGCAAGAATGGATGATTCCGGAAACTCCCTTCTCATGGTTTCGTCTTCTCAACAAGATGCGATGATTACAAAGCTAGAGAAGCATTCGATTCCGATTGAAGAACTGAAGATTCATCCAGATGCTGTGACAGATATTAGGCTGAAACTTCGTGCGATATTAGCAGAATCACAAGAACTAAAAGAATACGCTCAGAAAAGCATCGTAGCTTATCTTCGATCTATTTACACTATGAAAGACAAAAAGATTTTCGATGTGAACTGCGTTGATGCTGCTGCTCTTGCTGATTCTTTTGGATTAGTTTCTGTTCCAAGAATCAGATTCCTTGACAAAAAGAAAATTGAGAAAAATGCATCGATAAAAACAGAAAGCTCGTCCACTGCAGAAGACGAGAAGAATAGTGACGACGATGAGGAAGAAGTGAAATTACGAAAAGATCCTTCACTTGTCGGACAGTTTGCTATTGATGAAGAAGACAATGATTTGTTCACACTCAAAAAATCTTCTGTTGATATGGAAGAGAGATTAGAGAAAGTTAAAGAGAAAATTAACACAGAAGAGACTGAAGGAGAAGAGAAAATCACACTGAAGAAAAACAAACCATTGAAGAAAGCATTGACAAAGGTTGGAGCAGCTAAGAAGATTCTGAACAAAAAGTTGCGAGTGAACACGAAAAAGACTTTCGACGACGAAGACGACGATACCAAGGTTGAAGGACCATCCACAATTACCTCTTATGGTTTGGACATTGAGAAGGCCAAATTGGAATTGAAAACGGTTGACAAGGAAGACCGACGTAGATTCAAACAGCTTCGTGAGCAGAGACGGCAAGAAAAGTTGGCTAAGAGAAAGAAGAAGACAGAAGAATACGATATGGGAGAAGCAGAAGATACAGATGATGAACCCGATATTTCCTGGCTCCCAGATCCAGACGCTGTCAAACGTAAATACGCTGAAGAAAGTGACGAAGAAGACGAACAAGTGGATACTGTTGATTTGGAGAAGCAAGCTTTGGCGATGTTCGGTAGAAAATGATAATTGTTCTTGTTTTAATATTTCGTTTTGTTATGTTTTTGTTATTCATTATCAAGTTGTTGTCAAAAATCTTAAAGCTGAGTTTTCCTTTTTTCCATAACTACCAGTGTTTTTGAGCACTTCTTATATCTCTGATTGGTTTCCTAGCACTTTTGGATAAGTGAAACATCAGATTTCAGGATGGCACAACCATATCTTCCAGCTGAGAAATTCCTCTCTAGAAAGCAAGAAACTATCTTGCTCGATGAGGATGTCATCTATTGGAAACGAATGCAACAACTCACAGTTTTTCAAGAACCGTCTATTGTTAGTTCAGTTCGCATCGCCCCGAAAAAACCATTCCATGTAGCTACTACTAGCAGTGTTCGTCTCACACTTTATGATACAGTAGTGTGTGAGCCATTAAACTTATTCAGTCGATTCAAGAAAGGAGTGTGTTCAATTGACTTCCGGCATGATGGAAAACTTTTGGGTAAGACGAAGAATTTATGGGTGGTCACCAGAGTTAATTTTTAGCTATCGGCGGAGACGAGGGAAAAGTAAGAGTTTTTGATGTGGAAAAAACAACCGGATCAAGCAAAGTAGCTCTCCGTGTCATGCAAGCGTCTCAATCGACTGTGAAGAGCGTGCACTTTTCTCCACGTGGTGATACAATCTTCTCACTCGCCGATGACGGAAAGATCAAGCAGTATCGTGTTGCTGACACTGCTTATGGAGTCAATGCTGTGCCAATTATCGACATTCAAGCTCACGATGATGCCATCAGATGCGGAGCTGTCTCGTCTCTCAACGACCATATTGTATTGACAGGTGGTTACGATCACAAAGTTCGGCTTTGGGATATTCGGAGCAAAGAGAAGACTATGGAGTTAGACTGTGAATATCCAGTCGAATCAGTTTTATTCCTTCCGGGTGAACAGCTCATTGCCACCGCTGCTGGACCAATTGTCAAGTTAGTTTTTAAAAACATAGAAAAATAAATTTCTCGTTGTTTCAGAATTTGGGACACAACAACCGGACGGCCACTTACCGCTCTCCAAGCTCATTACAAAACGGTGACATCTCTTCGTCTTGCCACAAACTCTACATGCCTTCTGACTGCTGGAATCGACAGAAAAGTGAACGCATTCAGAACTACTAACTACTCTCTTATTCATTCGTGGTCAATGCCATCTCCAATTCTTGATATTGACGTTTCTCGAGATGATCAGACGATGGCTATTGGAATGGGAAATCTTCTCGCTTTGTACAGACGAGCAGAAATCAAGAAGGAAACAACCGCCACCGCTATGATCGAAGATAAAAGATCTTTAGTTCGAACATCTGCACCTCCAGTCAAATTAGCTGAAAAAGATCGTGACACTCGAAAGGTTGAAGTGGTTGCGAAAAACGCAGATAAACTGAAAATTCCGAAAGTTGACAAAATGCTTTCTAATTTCAAACACGCAGCAGTCATCCGTCTTTTATTTAACGGTAGCTTTCTATCCAAATTATATCTCAAATGATCAGTCTTTTCTCAGGAAAATTCCGCTCGAGTGTTGATGCCGCTATCGTTAGTTATCTCCGAGTAATTGTCATGAGAGGAGCTATTCATAGAGCCCTTTCTGGTCAAGAATCCAGTGTTCAGAAGTATCTTTTAATGTAACGAAAACCCGAAAGACTCAGTTGATCCATCTTTTTTCAGTTTCCTCAATCATCACCTTTTCAAAACGCAATACTTTTCAACATTGAGAGAAGTCACTGTAGCCTTTTTTGGTAGATTCCAATGTATGTTTCAATGTGTAAACCCCGATATTTTCAGATGTCTACGCATT
Source organism: Caenorhabditis tropicalis (assembly GCA_016735795.1). NCBI lineage: Eukaryota > Metazoa > Nematoda > Chromadorea > Rhabditida > Rhabditidae > Caenorhabditis > Caenorhabditis tropicalis. Next base: position 4,837,850 of record CM028614.1, on the reverse strand, counting down.
CGAAAAGTTAGATAAAGATGTCGTGAAACAAGTTCAAAGGCTCAAAGTGACACTTAGTCGGGAACTTGAAGTACAAAAGATGATCTCTTCGTTAATTGGTTCCATCGATTTGATAGTTGCAACTACAAAGATAAACGTCAAAACATCAACAGATTTGGTGGAAGATGATGATGTGTTTGGAGAACCAACCATTAGAGCTAAAGACTTGGATGAATTAAAACCATCAGACGTTGGACCGAAGGATATTGAAGATCAGGAACCGATGCAAACGGTTTGAACTATTTTGATCTTTTATATAATCATATTTTTGTTTTCTCATTCTGTTCTATTTCGGGTATTTCTTTCTATCATTTTATCTTTCCCACTAAAATTCAAATGTTCTTGTTGAAACTCTACCTTGTTATCTACTTTTTGTTGATTTTACTGTTCTTCATGTTTTGTTTTTAGAAAAAATTATTTTCAATTAATATAATTCTCAAAACTATTACATCACAGCATTAAAATACAACGTCAGCTAGAATTGAAAATTTAAAGTGAATATTTTCTTCCAAATTGTTCCACTGATAACAAAAATTGGCTTATTGTTCTGTTAGCGTCCTGATTGCTGCAACGTCATAAGATTATATGGCACAGCGAAAAAAAATGAGACACCTGGCGGAGACACATCACTCGAAAGGCAATGATGTGAACTATGAATGGTGACTTTGGGTTGTATGCCTTCTCATTTCTGGGAATTCAGTATAAAGAAGCTGTTTCCACACAGAGAAATGAGAGGCGAGACCGAACCAGCGAGCGGCTAAACAGGCGACGAGAGCGTAACCGGTGAGGCCAGCAAGCGCATAAGTGTTGACCAGCAAAGCGTCTATACAAGTTTCAAAGGAAATAACGCACTAGTTGGCTAGAGAAGAAATGGTGTACTTTAGATGCTGAAAAGGAAGTTCAAGAAGTGAATACATCGTGGTGGACCGTGAGAACATCGATCGAGCTATCTCGTTTTTGAATGTTTCTCTAAAAGAAAACGAATCGGATTAGGACAAATGCCCTCGGGCAATGTAAGCGTCTTTTAACTTACTTTTGCTCCACTCATTTTAATTCATTTATATTGTAATTGGCATATCTTTGAATCAATTTTCTCTTTTTATGTATTTAAAACGACAAACCATTTTTCATTATCTGAAACTTATCAATTTATTGTTTTCTATTAATTTCAAAGTTTGAATTGTCACGTGGAAATGGATTGAACGCACTAGAACATGAAATCATCAATTTCCGGTTGATTATGCATCTACTTCTCCATTTGCTTCTTTTTCTTTGCACGGAGAGAATGAGAACTCATCCGGATTAAATACGAATTACTACATTCTTCTAACACATCGATTCAAATGTTCTCTTAATTACCCATAGAAGACGTTCGATCCCAGTTCGTATTCATATATTTAACTTTTGAAAGCTTCGGAATAGTTGATATTGTTCAATTTGTTTCAAAATTATAAATCATTCCGAAAATCCCTAAAAGCCGATAAATCTTCGTTTTTTCGCCGAAATGTTTGAAAAAGTAACTTAAGAGTGTTACATAATAATTCCACCTCATCATTCATTCCGCAATCCGGGTGTCCTTTTTCTACATTTCTTTCCTCTTTTTTCTTCTCCCTTATCTCTTTTTTCTAGTTTTTTGTGTCCCTTTCTCCCGGCAGCCGTCCATCAAATAACTCTCCTCTTCGGGTAGCTCTACCTCCCAAATAATACATTAACGAAACATTTCTCTTTTGACGAAACGGGGAGTTCGAACCTTCATTCTCTTCTCTTTTGTTTTTTTTCTGTTCTGGAAACAGTTGTGTTAGAGGAGACACTTGGCACTTGTCGCAATATTATATGTTGAAGATTTTGTTTCTCTTTTCGAGTGTAATAACAACATCGACACTTTTCTTCTACTTTGTTATCATTTCTTTTGCGAGTCCTGAATTCTCGGATTACGGTAGAGTGGATCATTTCGACAAATTTCGAAGTTTTTAAACTTTCGTTTTTTTTTCATTTTTCTGATTTTTATCTTAAAAGTTTCATAAATTTGAAATGAATAAGTACTTTTTGATCCTCCCTTTCGGTTTGAACCACAAGAAGATTCATCAGAAAATGTTTCTCATCCCTCTTCGGTTCATTTTCAATTTCATTCCCAAACCGAGTTCTTTCTCTAATTTGGACACGTTCACTGCCAATTCTTTCCGAATTGCTCATACCACACACGTACTTTTTTTCTTGCAACGACCACCATCTCGACTCATGAATGCGACGAAAAGGACACAAATGTTTTTAGTGGTCCATAAAGCGTTTTGGCCTCTCTAGGCATCTATTGACTGAATGTTTCTCTCTCTCTCTCTCTCTCTCTCTCTCTCTTTCTATCGTTTAGTAAGAGTCTGGAATCCAATCAAATAGTGCTTTCTGGCAGAGCATTGATGCGAGAAAAAGAGGAGAAAGATAGATGGAAACTCATGAGTTTTTGTGTACTCTCAACGGTTTTTTTTGTTTCCTAATCAAAAGTTGAAATTTCATTCAGAAGAGAGAAATGAGTGGGCGGACGGGGTTTTTTCTTTCCTGAGAACAATCATACGGACTACTGTACCTTCGAAGAAAGAGAGTTTTATGAGAATGAAAGGAAAAAGGATTTGATTGAATACGAGTTGAAGTTTGGAACGTCTGATGATATTATCAATACATGAGAATTCTAGATTTTTCAAATCTGCCCACCAGAAACCGCCATTTTCACTGAAAAAACGTCGCCCTTTCTGGAGTACATTCTAATAAATTGAGAATCTCTTTTTGTTTATTTTCTGATCTCTTCATTTCTTTTTCTCTTTCCTTGTCTTCTTCTTCTTCAAGATGATGTAAGCACATAGCCTCTCTCTTTCTACAAAATATTTCATTCGTTCTTTTTTCTTTCGAAATGGAAACTACTATTGTTCAAGAACTTCCCTTTTCTCACCTTTGTTCAACTCGGACTAAAGAATATATGAGACACAAACGAAAAACTTTTGAAAACTCTCCGCCCCTCTTTTCCACTTAAAAATGGTGTTCCTTCGGTCAATGAGTTTTGTACCAATCATCCATTCGAAACTTTCAAATTATTCCCATTTTTCTCAAAATATTTACATTTGCACATTTGAAATGCATTATTGAAGTTTCAAAGATTTCTCCATTTTCCTAATACTTTTGATTCAATTCATCCGATGATGAATTGTTTTCTTCTTTCAAACTATTATTTTATCTATGGTTTCAAAAAGAAAAAAAAAGATTCAAAGTGAGTAAGTACCTAAATAAATAATTTAAACATGACGGTGCCCTCACTCCGAAACTAGAGATGCGTGTCACTTTTCCAACACATTTCCTATTGAAAACATCTTACTGATTCTCCTGAAATATGATATAAGTATCACAGAGCTTGAGAAGTGTCTTCTTTCGAATGTCAAAAGAGAGTTGCAAAATGAGTAGAAAAGAAACCCCGCACTCATTTTCAGAAAAAGAAGAAGCAGAATAGGTGAATGACTTCTTGATTTTTGAGCATCTTTTTCGCGTGGGGTGGGGGAAGAAGTGAAAAAGACATCCGAAGATCCTGTTTCATAACCTAAAAACGGAATTTCCGGTAGATGTCTGGTTCAAAAGCGAACAAATGGGTTTCAATAACCATTTTCAAGTTTTGAGGTATAATATCATTGACCGAATTATTATTCAAAGTTCAAACTGGTTGAAAACCAATTTTTGCAACATGGCTATCCATACCGAGTTCCGATTGTTCCCTTCAATGCTCATATGATTTTGACAATCATCTAATTCTGATTCAGTTCTCTTCCGATATTTCCTGATTTCTGAGTATTGTCTGATTAGAAATAATCGAAAAATTCGAAGAATCCGAAAAACACCTGAAATGTTCATTTATCTGTAACTATGTATTTACATCTTTCAACCCATAGAATCAAATATTTACGATGCAATGCGTTGAATAATTGAGTAGAACCTTAAGCTGTTCTCTTCTTTTTTCTTCTTCTTTTTCTCTATTTTAAACGAAAGGAAAACTTCCCTTTGTGCCACGTGGAAACTCCTTTTGAACCTCTCTTTTGATTCCTTCCACACACCTTTCGCTCGATGAAATATTCACAAGGGTTTACGTAGAAAAACATGAAAAAATGCTGTAAAAAGGAAAAAAAAAAGAATAATAGGAATGTACAAAACAACTCAATTATGGCTTCCGGTTGACACCTTTTCCTCTTTTATTAGAAATTTTAAAATCAAAGACTCCTGGATAATACCCGTGTTCCCGAATGAAAAAAGTTTTAATTTCGTGGCACCGGAACAAAAATTAATTATTACCGCAGAAAAAAGGCGAGGTGAGAAGAAGAAAAAGCAACATTTTCCCACATTTTGAATGAGTTTTTAGTATTTGTTCTTGACGAGAAACGGGATGTCTGACAGCTGAATCCACGTGTGATCTACGGGTATTTCTATGTATTCTGGATTCTCTTCGAACTCCGAATCACCTGTCCGTTCGCTTCTTTTTATTCTTTCCACTCTATTCTCGGTCACATTCCCTTTTGAACCATTTTTCAAAAATCCTTATCCAACCATTTCAACATATCTCGTTATTCGTTTTTCCACTTAGTTCTATTGCTCTCTCTCTTTTATTTTTTATCCTTCTATCATATACCATTTCCTTTATGACCTTCCTTTGTCTTTTTCTTCCCCTTTTTCGTCCTTTTATTACATTTTTCAATCAGTGAAAATGGAACGAAATGTCGAAAAAAGAGTTGTACCAGTCGAGACAATGATTCCAAAAAAAAATCAGATGTTTGGCTGAACCTTTTAAGAAAATTAAACTGAAGTTTGATGTTATTCAACTGAAACGAACTCGTAATCAGAATATGAAATTGAAAATGCAAAACTTTTATATTACGAGAATGTTCCAGAAGAGGTCGAAAAATATGAAAATAAATAAGAAAATGATGAATTCGTTCGTTGAATTTGCAAGAGCTTCTGGATAAAATATTAGGAAATTATTTGATAAAAGTCTGGAATTTCTCTTTTTTTATTCTTGCACAACATGACCCGAACCTCAATCATGATCTTAAAATGCTTTTTTCGCTTCGAGAGAGTTAAAACCCTGTAGAAATATTACTGTCATTGTCGTGATAATTATTCAGTGTATTCGATCAGAATTGCGTTTGAATGCATCGCTCATGATGACTTCCAGAACATTTTCGAAATATTATTCTTTCTAATTAGGAACTCTCTTCAAATGATTTCCGAAAACTTATTTTTGATGCTTCATTCGTATCCATTTATGACTCAATATTCCCTTCAATTAATACCGTTTTCCTTTGTTTTTTTTCTTCACTCAACACAAAAAACTTCTCACGACTTCCATCCACTTTTCATTCCGTCGACACTGAATTATTCATTATCGTATTTTGGACCTCCACAGATTTTTCCATTATGCAGATCAAGAATAACTTTTTTTTCTTTTCTTCGAGAAGTCGCCTTTGTCACGGATATTCGTATAGAAGAAATGAGAAATGATGACATGGAATAATACGTTTTCCAACTAGAGAATCGTAAGAATTCGAATGATTTCTGAAATCATTCAAATAGGTTTTCCTGAGGAAAAATAGAAAATATTCAGCAGTTTACGTAATTGAATATCGATGAAATGTTATCAAACATTCAGGTATTTCATCAAAATTTTCTTGAAAAATGAAGATTTATTGAGATGGTTCGATGGAATGTTCAATGATTTCTCATCACGTTATCCCGTCTATATAAGAAAAATCAAATTTCAAAATTTTCATTTCTAAAAATGAATTCGTAGTTTTTAGTGAAAACATGTGAAAAAATCACAGAGAACAAATAGCTACAAAGAAAAACATTTAAATCCGTGAAAACAACTCAGTTTTCACAGTTTTTAAAATATTTGTTATCAGCAAACGTGATATCAAAAATCACAGATTTGCCCACGTGGGCAAATCTGTGAATTATTGAAAAAAGAAGAAAAAGAACTAAAAAAAAGAACAATAACCGTGAACTGTTTCAACAAATGCAAATTCACAGATTCGCCCAGGTGGGCAAATCTGTGAATTAGTAATGTAAGATACATAAATATGGCGTCAAAATCGCATTAAATTTTGACCCGTGCTAAAAATGCCTCATTCTGTGAAATCATATCACCATTTCCCATATATAAAATGAAATGAAGACTCGTGAAAATCTTTGGGAAATCTCATTTTTTCACGAAAACCTACGAATTCATTTTTAGAATTGAAAATTTTGAAATTTGATTTTTCTTATATGGACCAATAAATGAGATGAACTTTCTCGAATTCCAATGGGTTTTCACTAAAATGACCTTTGTAAATAACATTGATTTATGATGAACGAAGAGAACAACGTTTCATTTTTGATTCGTAGAAACAGAAATGGATTAGAAACGTCCATTGTGGATATTCTCTCACTAATAGAAACATTTCCATTTCCAACTCTTGATTCAGATTCCTCAATTTATCTTCTATCTTACTACAATATTTCAATACTTCTTATTCCTTGAAGTTGTTGTTTCTTCTTCTTTTTCTTATCACACGTCTTCTATTTTTCAATTTCTGATTTTGCTTTTTGTTTATCTTTGATTTCTAGGAAACCTTCTTTCGTCCGTTTTATTTTTATATTCATTTTAGATTTTTTATAGAATTGAAGAATAACAGATTAAACGAATTGGTGAACTACATTCCCAAGATTTTCAAACTTTTTTTCAACTTTCGAATTGACAAACTACACAGGAAAGTCGGATTTAAATTCAGCCTCTGGGCAATTGGAGAATCCATTTTTGTGAATGACGTTGTCTTCTGAATGTTGCATAAACTTCATTTGACCTCCCCTTTTAGAAATCAAAACGAATCTGTTTTTATTAGAAATAATAGAAGTTACATTGACTGCCCTTCTAATAAAGTTCTTGCTCCCTGTGACTTCAGAAATCTCTCAGTTTGAATTCTATTTCTCAAAACTGCTTCTCTCTCTCTCTCTCTCTTTCTCTCTCTCTCCCTCCCTCATCTTTAAACTTTTCCGTGTTTAATCAAAGAAAGAACCACTGTTTTTTTGCAAAAAAGTTGAACTACGGTACTTTTATTATTGAATTTCGCAAGTTCCGCCACCCAGTTTTCATCTTTCCCAATCAACGAAAAAGGCTTCGAAAACTCTCACTTTGACTACAAAAAACAGAAAAAAACATAAGAAAGTACGGGCAATAAAAGTGTGAATGAAGCTCTCAAGAGATTGATTTGATAGAAAAACAATAAAAGTACAGTATCAAATGATTTAAGTTAATCTAAACTTTCAATTGGATAACAACCGATTGTCGAGGGAAATCTTCTATTTACTGTAGTTCATTCTTCTGATAAAAACATTGAATGTACTCTTTCTTTTTCTCTGAAATCCACTGAACTTCATAGCTCCAATCGCTCGGTTCCTCTAATACGAATATCCACCGTGACCACTTCTTATCTGAATTCTATTTCTTGCAGACATCGAAAAGTGAGACCGACAACTCAAACAATCATAATAATCATGATTTGTTAGGGAGGAATTTCATTGAAAAAGGAGAGACTATTCATATGAAAAAGAAGTTATTGTCGTTTTGAGAATGACAAATTTTGTGTTGAACACTCACTTATTTCTATTCATTTCTTGATACGTAATCCCTTATTTTCGATTCTTACATCCTCAAAAACTAGGAAGAATCATTCTAGATCTCTTCTTTTTCTATTCTTTGTTTGATGTTTCAGTCTATCGATATTCAACTATTTTCTATTCAGATTCTGGAATTTGTCACTCCCCTTGAATTCTATTCTCTCTTGTTCTTAATCATGACATCTAATTAGTACGAAAGTATCTTATACTCTACTTCTTCTCATTCGTCCATATGATACTCTTCTCTGATTCTCGAATAACTTTTCCTTCTTCTTCTTCTTTTTCTACACATCATGCTTCTTTTTTTTCTTCAACTCATTAGACACATAGTTTACATAATGTGACCATCATCTGCCTCCTTTTCCTCATTTCATTCCATTCCTCAATACAATCCATTGTATGTTTTAATGAAATCTTCCAACTTTTCTTTTTCTTTTTTGTTCTTTTTGACCTGGCACAATCCGTTCACTCCACATGTTTTGATATTCCCTCTCTCTCTCTCTCTCTCTCTCTCTCTCTCTCTCTCTTTCTCTCTCTCTCTCTCTCTCTCTCTCTCTCTCTCTCTCTCTCTCTCTCTCTCTCTCTCTCTCTCTCTCTCTCTCTCTCTCTCTCTCTCTCTCTCTCTCTCTCTCTCTCTCTCTCTCTCTCTCTCTCTCTCTCTCTCTCTCTCTCTCTCTCTCTCTCTCTCTCTCTCTCTCTCTCTCTCTCTCTCTCTCTCTCTCTCTCTCTCTCTCTCTCTCTCTCTCTCTCTCTCTCTCTCTCTCTCTCTCTCTCTCTCTCTCTCTCTCTCTCTCTCTCTCTCTCTCTCTCTCTCTCTCTCTCTCTCTCTCTCTCTCTCTCTCTCTCTCTCTCTCTCTCTCTCTCTCTCTCTCTCTCTCTCTCTCTCTCTCTCTCTCTCTCTCTCTCTCTCTCTCTCTCTCTCTCTCTCTCTCTCTCTCCTTCTAGTCTGATATTTCATAATTTCAATCACTTTTAGATTCGAGAGTAAATAGATTCGCTTTGGCATTTCTGTCAAGTCAAAACTGAAATTTTAAGATTAATAAATGTCAAAAAGGAGTCAGATGATGGTAACTAGGAGAAACAATAATTTCTAGTGACATTTTATATTAGAAAAGATGTCTTGTCTAATGAAACAGGAATGAAAAAACCTTGAAAAGCTTGTCCAAACTCCCCCCAAAAACATAATGAAATGTATGACTATCTGATTCTTTCTCACTGAGTCACCGGGTGTGAAAATGAAAGAAGTCGATTGGATTCAGATTAGAATTCTCGAAAGAAAACTGATTGAAAAGTTGAATTACTAGACATCAACACTTGTTTTACAATCTAGTTCCTTGCTTTTTTCCAAATATAATTCCCTTTTTTTCTCTATTTGAATCAGTCTGACAATTTGAAAAATGGGTATGACCGTTTCAAAGAAATCCCACAGGAGAACAACTTTTCGCAACTCTTTTAAATCTTTTACAACTCACTTCTCAAGTTTTCCGTTTTCTTCTTTTAAGTATTTTCGTTTTTGAATTGGAATCGGTGATGTTTCAATGAATGAATACCTTTTATTTTTAAAAAAACATGTAAAAACGGTGAAACACTTCGACACGGCAAACGACCACCATGATCTGATGGCATATCAAATCTTGAAGCTTAATCCGCAATGCGTTTGGTTTCTTTTTGCTCTACGTACTATTGGATTTCACTCGGCACTTCCTTTCCCATTCTTTCTCCTTCTTCTTCTTCTTCTACTTTTCGCCACGTCATCTATCCTGTGTCCATTGGCTTCTTATTCTTTTTTTTTGCTTCGATTTCCACCCTCTGACACTCATTTTCTCAATAATTTGTCTCTCTTCACACTGTCTTTTCTACTGCAATTGACACCATTCCATAATACATCCTCATCGGGTTCTTCTCAAATAACGCCCTCTTCTTCTTCTTTTTTCTTCTTCTCCTCTTCTCTACATTCAAAAGGGGCGTGGCCTTCTAGCAGTATTTTTTCGGTGTCAAGCCATGAGACTCCGCCCATTTTACGCACAGAGGAGCATGAGAAAAAGAAGAAAGCGAGAGGCACTTTGAGTTGATAATAAACGAACAGAAGACTCTTTTTCTTCTTATTTTCGAGAATTTCCTCTAATAGAAATGCACTCACTTAATTCATTTCTTCATAAGATCTCCCATATCTTTTAAATATCATATTTCGTATTGAGAATGATTCTTCGTTATTCTCAGTTCACTCTGTCCTTTTTCCAAAAAAATAACCCGAAGAAAAAAGAGACGAAGAAGAAAGTAGAGTTTCGGAATTTGCATAAACTTGGGACGCGTTCTTTTTTCTTCAAGAGTTTGTTTTTTCTGTCGTTGGCTCTTCCTCCTCAGTCAGTAATTTAATTCAAGTTTGGTCTGTGTGAATAAGAGAAAAATTTCTTTTTGAAGATGAAAAGATTTCGGAAGAAAAAGAGAAGAAGAAGAAGAAGAAGAAGGTCAATAGAAGAAAGATGAAGTTCGGCGGTAAATCTTGTTTCTTCCATTCTCTACAAAAGTTCATACAACTCCATTTTTGATTCATGTAGGATTCTGAATAGTAGTATGGAGTCTCGTGATTTCTCCGATGCCTTCTGGAAATTGTCTCATATTTGTCTCCTCATTCACCTTTCTTCCTCCCAAATCCATTTCTCTTCTAAACCTTTTCCGGTCATTTTTCAATTTCCTTTCATATCCGTTTCAATCCCAAATCCTTTCACTTCCAGACCCAATATCCTTCATCTCCTATCGTATTCAAAATGAGTTGTATGGGTCTTAACTCAACGGAGCTTCAAGAAGCAAGAGATTATTTTAAACAGGTACGCTAACTTTTATTTTATTTCCAAGTGAATTTATTCGTATTTCCCTACACCTAATTACGAGGTTTTGTCACATTTGTTCTCTTTTCCCCCAGTCTTGAGAGCAGCCTCTCAAGATCTTGGTATCGCCGCCCTTCGTTTTCTTGGTTTTTCTCACCGCGACGGAAGAAAAACATGTGTGAATACACAAAATATACATTAATTATCGGTCTGAATCATATTTTTTTTCTTCTTCGCTTCGGTTTTTGTCTTCTTCTCACGACATCATCAGCTTCTTGTTCTCTTGGCCGATGGAGTCGAGTTCGTTTATTATGGAAATGGAACAGAAAATGAGAAGAAAGAATAGAGATCATTGAGCTGATGTGTAGATAACTTCCGGTTGAGTTGGAATAAACATCATTGAATAAGGTCTACTGAATCAAGACTGTGACCTTTATTTCTCATCGATATCTTACTGATTCGATGATGAAAATAAGTTCTTGGCGATTGTTTTCTCTGCTACATATAGGGTTCCAGATCAAAGTTTTTTGTCTGGGAACTAAGATCAATACTTCCTTAGAGTACTATATCAATGATTCTTCAGTGATCCTCTAGACGATCACAGTTTCTTTCTCTTGATCCACTTTCTCTTCCGGACAAGAACCATGAACCCGAACAAGGCACTTTTGGAGCTTTATCATCTTTATTCACAAGTTCTGCGCAACAAACTAAAATTGAATCATCGACGCTACGTAGAAAAAGAGTAGAAGAAAAAAGAACACATGGTGCTCCCAATTGAGTTTTTGAGAAGATAGATAGAGATAGAGAAATAGAAAAAAGAAGAGCAACACATCGTCCTTTTGGGACAAAAAGTTGTATGTGAGTGAAAGGAGTCGAAAGAGGTTACACTCTCTAGAAATTGAAAATAGAAGAGAGAGAGAGAGAGAATTAGATAGTTTCGGTGTGCAAATTTAGAAAAAAACCTCGATCCATTTCTCAATTAACGACATCAGATGACATTGGATGACGTGAAAAAGATGAAGAAGATGTTCCTTTTTCTGTAGGATTAACATCACCATTTATGCAGAGAAGGAGGTAGATATACGTCAGGAAAAACAGTTGAAGGGGGTCTTTAGTCATGTTTATTTGTGCGATTTCTTTTGAAAACAAAGAATGAAGGATAAGATAATAGAAATTCTTAACGACGGAAGAGGATTTAAATTCTCTTTCCAGAAGGACAACAGGGATTCGTCTCTTACACTTTTATTTTTGTCTGCGTGTTCTTTTTTTTGCAAAAATGGATAACCTTTTATAGAAATTAACTGGAATTCGTTTTCTGTCTGATTGATAGAAAAAGATTTTGTGATTCTGAGGAATCACGTCTAAGTTCGATCCAAACCAGTTCTTGATCTTAGAAATTATAAATTTCGTTTTTTGAATTGAAAAATAATTTTTTCATTGTTCTGAAAAGAGTTTCCGAAAGCAAATTTCATTATAATGAGCAATCATTTAGAGATATGTGTCCAAATAACAAATGTACCTATTAGAACACCAAATGATTTCTGTTTGAAAATAAAAAGTTCATTCAAAGTTTTGAGACATTATGTTGTTTTTGACTTCGCCGTCTTCGCCGTCGTCGTCGTAACAGAGAGTTCGAATCCCCTTTTCTCTTCATGTACCGATCTGTAATTCTTTGTCGAACAAAAACGAAAATGAGAGCAAAATGGAATGAAAACAACGAATCCATCATTCTTCTTTTGAAAATAGAATTCCCGAAATGTTTGCTTCTTTTTCTTCGTTTTGGATGGTTTCTTTTTCTTCGTTTCGCTCTCCGGAGACTTCAATTTCTTCTTTATTTCTTTTTTTCAATCGTCAAAAAGTACTTCAACTCATTATTTCAAAAAAAGCATTTGCTCTATCATTTTGATCAAAATTCGCACCCCCGTGTTTTGAGCCTACACATGGATTCGAATCTAAATGTGTGAGGTTTTGTGATCGAGAAGAAGAAAATATGGAAAGGAAAGAGATGTGGAAGAGGGTGGAAGAATGTGAACAAATGTAGCAGGTGTAAACATTCGGAACATTCTGTATACATTTCCAATTTTCTGGAACAAAATGAGAAAGAAGGGAATAAGATTCTACACATTAGGATAAACAATTGGAAAGTATAAAACAAGGACGACTGTTTGAGGAAAAGAAAACGTCATCAGAAATAGAGAGAAGTCTTCTCAGAATCTAATAATTTGAGAAAGTAGAACTAATTGCCAAGAAAGTACTCAGGAGGAGAAATAGAAGACGATCGGTCATTTGAGATTCCTTCGTTTTTTGCAGGAACTCTGAGTCAGGGACAGTCAAATGTGTTGAAAGAGAGAATAGATTCCTAAATTCAAAAACAATTTTCAGCTTCTTCTTCCGTTCACTTCTTCATTCACAATGTTCCACAACTACATCTACGTTTTCTTATGTGTCGTCGGAGTCTTTGCCAATATTTCGATCGTCGTCGTTCTCCTGCGACCAGCAATGAGAAAGTCTCCATTCAATTTATTTTTGGTTGTAATTGCAGTCTGTGATGCCTCTTTGATGGCCACATACTTGGCATATAAACATGTCGAATTGTGCCATCCGTGGTATTTTTCATTTCCATGGGCAATTTATACCAAGTTCTATGCCATATTTTCTGTTTTCGTTCACTCGTGCAGTCTATGGCTCACCGTCAATATGGCCATTCTCAGGTACATAAATATCCAGAATTCTGTTAATTCTTTAGTCATAACTCTTCAGATTCTTGGTTTTATATCGAGGAAGCCGATCGGAAACCAGAATTCCGCAATGCAATGGATTCGGTGCTGCATTCATTGCAATTGGATTGGCATTTGCAATTGCTTGTATCGGATGCCTTCCCATTTTCATTCGATACAGAATAATTGAAGGAGAAGTCGGAGCAGTTCCAGATTTATGTTTAGAAGGGAAATATCAAAGTGATTGGGAACCGTCTGATATGATTCAATTCTATGGTTTAAGTCAACCACTGTGGTGGAATTGCGATTGGGAGAGAATCAATTATTGGATGGCCGGTAAGGAATATTTTTAGTTCTGACTCATCATTTAAGTATAGTTCAAAGAAGAAAAAACAATTACTTTCTGAACTGAATTGAACAGACAATTTTTATTCATTTCGTCAAAAAATTTGAAATAATACTGGTGGTCTCTCTTGTTTTAATGGGAAATTTTAATCAAGAAATGCTTCATAAAAGACATCTTTCAGCACTAATTCTCAAATTGATCCCTTGTCTTCTTCTTACAATCTTCATGACTTTGTTGGTTCGAATGCTCATTGAAGCACGTGAAAGAAGATCTCGTCTCTGTGGGGGAATGGGAAATGGTAATTCACAAGCGGAAAGAACGACTGCAATGCTGACAGGAATTGTGGCAATTTTCTTGATTACTGAACTTCCGCAGGGAATTCTCACATTCGCTGCCGGTGCAAGTCCACGTTTAACTTTCCTAACTCTCCAAATGAACAACGTGTTCGATCTGCTTTCCCTCATCAACAGTGCCGTCAACTTCGTTTTATGTGCTCTCATGTCACACGTTTTTCGAAGGTTTGTGATTTGATCAGAAAAGATTCCCGATGACGTTTCGTGTTTTCTTTCAGAGAATTTCTTCAAACATTTGGAGTCTGCTGTCCACAATCTTCTGAAAATCACAGTGGAGCTCCAATAAACAAGACATCTAATCGATCTGTAAGTACATACTCTCTCTCTCTTTCTCTCTCTCTCTCTCTCTCTCTCTCTCTCTCTCTCTCTCTCTCTTTCTCTCTCTCTCTCTCTCTCTCTCTCTCTTTCTCTCTCTCTCTCTCTCTCTCTCTCTCTCTCTCTCTCTCTCTCTCTCTCTCTCTCTCTCAAATAATATAAAATTTCCTTTCAGATTCTATCCACATTCAGCAACATTGCAAAACCGAAAACTTCAAAGAAGAATGGATTTTTGCCAGTTCCGACCAACTGTCCAGATGATAAAAATACAGTTCAATTGGCCATGAATTAAATGATTTTAATATAGATTTCTGCTCTCGAAATTTGCTTTTTTCTGTATAGGAACTACTTCTTTTTAGTGTTGTGAGAATCTTTTTTTTCAAATTCCATCTGTTTTCTGATAAATCGAATTCGTTAAGAAAGAGGAATAATAGATGATATCATCAAACGAGTTCGACCTTTTCCCCCTTTTACTAGTGCCGTTTGAAATAGAAAATTGCTGTCCGGATGCCAAAACGTTTTTCTTTCTCTTATTTCTGTTCAAAATTGTTCGAATCGAATAATTTATGCATCGTTTTCGCATTTTCCATCCCCTTTTTTAATTTTGTGAAATAAATAAGCGCTAAAAAGAATGAAAACCATATAAGAAAAATCAAATTTCAAAATTTTTAATTCTGAAAATGAATACGTGGTTTTTAGTGAAAATACGTGGAAAAGTTCACAATAACCGGAACATGGAAGAATGGAATAATCTTAAAAGACACATACATATCGATTCCGAGTTGAAGAAGCAAAAGACAGTGGAGGAGATCGAGGATGGGTCGATTGGTGGTCCACTTGGGTTATTGTCGAGTGTCCCGTCGATTTGACACCGTTTGTTTCTAAACTATTCCAAATCGAAAATGAAATTTCAGGAAAACTGATCCGGAAATTTTGAAAAAAGAAGTTTATAAATCAAGTTTGCGGATCGATTGCTTCAAGGACCGTCCGTTTCCTCTCGTTCCACTTTCGTCAGTCCGTATATGAAGAACGACAATCAAGGATTCCATGCTCAAATCTGTGAAAATCAATACAAACCAATTTATGATTGTGAGAGAATCTTCTGTTGATTCGGGCATCCCTTATTCATTTTCAGTCTCGGAATTCGATAAATGGTTGGAAATGTGGAGTGGAGAATACACTGAAGCGAAACTTTCGGAGAGTATAGTGGAATCTTATGAAAACTTTGCATTTGTTTGTGTTATTGATGTGATGAAGGAATATGGATATCACGATCACGAATGGAAGAAGAGGGAGTTCAAAATGAAAGCGTACTTCGAAACAGACACATGGTTGATTAAAGAAACCAAAATTGGATGTGATCATTTCTGATTTTTAAAAGAATAAAGTTTGACTTCCTTCATTAAAATTTAACATTAATGTTGAACCGAAAGTCGCTTTTTTCGCTCTGTCTCCAATTCTATTTTCAACTGACTGAATTTTCAAAAGTTCAAATCTGCTGTTTCAGATTGTTTACTGATACGAGCTGGCGAAAGTGATGATATTGGATATGATCAATTGAAATTTGGATAAAAAAAAACAAGAAACTGAAAAAAATCGTTCATTTTCTGAGATCTTCCGAATGCATTTCCCTACGATTCCTTCTTGACAGCTATTCCAGCCCATGTTCCGTCCTGCAAAATGACAAAAATATACCAATGTGTCTTCGAAGTCCCAATTACCCTAATCTTCTGTCTCAGACTGTCATCCGTTGCGTTTTCATCCATGAATCCAGATGTTCATCGCCGTCTGCACAATCAAGTTCGAATCTGTTTTGATGACCATTTTTTGAAGCTTCTTTTCGATTGTCTGGAAAGAAATAAATCATACTTTCAATATATAAATTCCTTTTTTTCTAGTTTCCGTGATGTGACGTGTAAATTTCTTATCTTTGCCCTCGATCAAACAGTAAAAAAGGGATAACTTTTCTTTCAATTTATCATTATTCTGAGCAAATTTCTTTGAAAAACCTCGAACAGAAGCCAACAATGGTGGACAAGTTGGCTTACATGAGCGCTGGAGGATACAGCTCCGGATATATGGGATCAAATGCTTCATCATCGGGATATTCCCGTGAAGATTATGCATCTAGAGGAAGCGGCAGTGGAGCCAGCAACAACACCAATCAAGGATCGGGAGAAAATTCGAACCCAGGACAACAAGTGTTCAAAGCCCGTACCGATCAGCCTTGCTACCTTGGACCATAAAGGAACAGGTGAAAATGATCACGAACAGTCTATTTTATAGACAAGTATCTATGACCTGTGTTTTTTCTGACATCTTTTTGTAGCCTATATTCACTTTTTCCTACTGTTCCTCTAGAATTTATCAGAAAAGGTTTTAGAGACAGCGACCAGGAGATTCCCCAATGGAGAGAAGAGAAGGAAAATGAAATACCTAGTCGCTGTCCCTGTCGTTGAATCCGCTCCTGGTCGCTGTCCCTGTCGAACCTGGTCGCTGCCTCTGAAGGAAAAAATTTTTAGGGGAAACTGAAAATCGATAAAAGAGGCTGCAGATAAGAGTAGGCTGGGAGGGGAGAAGAGAGAAGAAAGGAAAACGAATAGAATGAATGAATGACCCTATTCCCCGGCCGGTGAACCCCATTACAGGTGGGTGGAGTCAGACAATTGACTAAACCCTTATCGACATCTGCAAATTGGAACATCTGTCTCCACTGAAGAAAGGTGGAGATTGTCACTCAAACGGTTTGTGTCGGCTTCTTTTCATCCAAACTGTGACAGGTGTTTATCTGATTTTCCCGTGGACAAACGGGACTATTCTGAAACTCTAGGATGACTACGAAACCATAAAAAGCTGAATTTTTCAAACTTGTCAATATTTTTCAAAAGCCCTTTTTTGCAAAAATACAGAGTGGCTACTAAATAGTGTTACGCGTTTGAAGTGCTATAACTTTTTTGGAAATCATTAAAATTCCAAAATCGCACAAATATCATATGAATTTGATTCAGCTCGTGGAGCCAGATCGAAGTGTAGTCATTCATTTTTTCAAGTAATGCCTGCGAGCTGAGATATAAGCGCTCAAAGTGCCAAAAAACAGTAGAAAAGGTAATTCCGTTGTGCAAATTTCAACAAGAAAATGCCCTCGTTGTGCACACGGCTATTCAATGAACCCGAGATTACACATTTCGGACGGAACAATGGACGGATGTTCAACAATTGATAGAAGTTGGATTCAACGACAGGGACAGCGACCAGGACTGCCACCC
Source organism: Caenorhabditis tropicalis (assembly GCA_016735795.1). Classification (NCBI taxonomy): domain Eukaryota; kingdom Metazoa; phylum Nematoda; class Chromadorea; order Rhabditida; family Rhabditidae; genus Caenorhabditis; species Caenorhabditis tropicalis. Next base: position 4,820,306 of record CM028614.1, on the reverse strand, counting down.
AGGCCCGGCCACCGGGGGCCCAGACTCGAGAAAGAGCGGGTGGCGGTCCTGGCCAGACAATGAGTGAGAACCAGGAAGAAGAGAAAGAAAGAAAGAGAGATAAGCTCACAGTTCAGATAAAGTGTGAGAAAGCATTGGGAGTGGATGGAAGGAGGAAATGGAAGATGTTGTCTTCTCTTACAGAATCTTTTCATCCGAATCAATGACTCAATGGAATGAAAAGTTGGGAACGGTATTCTCAACTCATTAGTGAATCAACTCAATATCATTCGGCAGAATTCCTTCATGAGAACTCTTCACCGTTTCTCTCTGAAGTGTTTATCTTTCAAGAGTATATAGATGGATTTGGGAGTGATTTTTCGTATTTTCTGGTAGAGAAATGAAGAGAAATTTAACTATTTATAGAGGGGGAACAATAGAAATAAAATGGAAATTCTGAGCAGATCAGGTGATTGTTTTGTCAATTTTGGGTCGAGGAGAACTAAAAGTCAACGATAAAAAAGAAGAAGAGTGTAGATGGAAAAACAGTTTATTGGCGGATGATAAAACAAAAGAAACAATAAAAAGGAATGATTTTCAGAAAAGGAGGAAGTAGAAAAAAGAGCTCGACGTATCCATTTTAGTCCGAGGGGTGTGAATATCAGCAGATTCAAAAAACTCAATATGGGGGAATCGGGGAACAGAAGATCTCAGAAGACAATATCTCAAGTTCATTTCGACGTGACTTCCCCGGTTTTCGTTTTATTTTTCGTCCTGATTTCAAACAAAAAATAGTACGATAGCGTTCTTTTGAAATGTATTCCTGTCAGTTGGAAACAGAATTAAAGACAAAGCGAAAAAAGCGACTTTCGGTTCAACATTCGAGCTTCTTCGCATTTCGATCCGCTTTCCTTTTTCGCTTCTTCTTTGATTTCTTTCTTCTCCTCTTTTTTCTCTTCTTTCTTCTTCAAAGTTGAACTTTTTGATGCTCCTGTTCCAATAGAAGAAGGTTCTTCTAATGTTTTCAAAGGACCAGTTCCATCTTCACGTGTTCCGGTTGATCGACGTGTCTGAAGTGAAAGAAAATGAATAAAAAGAGAAAAAAAATTAATACAGGAACACCAGAATTCGAGTTTGCTAAAAAACGAAAACCGGGGAAGTCACGTCGAAATGAACTTGAGATATTGTCTTCTGAGATCTTCTGTTCCCCGATTCCCCCATATTGAGTTTTTTGAATCTGCTGATATTCACACCCCTCGGACTGTAAAATGGATACGTCGAGCTCTTTTTTCTACTTCCTCCTTTTCTGAAAATCATTCCTTTTTATTGTTTCTTTTGTTTTATCATCCGCCAATAAACTGTTTTTCCATCTACACTCTTCTTCTTTTTTATCGTTGACTTTTAGTTCTCCTCGACCCAAAATTGACAAAACAATCACCTGATCTGCTCAGAATTTCCATTTTATTTCTATTGTTCCCCCTCTATAAATAGTTAAATTTCTCTTCATTTCTCTACCAGAAAATACGAAAAATCACTCCCAAATCCATCTATATACTCTTGAAAGATAAACACTTCAGAGAGAAACGGTGAAGAGTTCTCATGAAGGAATTCTACCGAATGATATTGAGTTGATTCACTAATGAGTTGAGAATACCGTTCCCAACTTTTCATTCCGTTGAGTCATTGATTCGGATGAAAAGATTCTGTAAGAGAAGACAACATCTTCCATTTCCTCCTTCCATCCACTCCCAATGCTTTCTCACACTTTATCTGAACTGTGAGCTTATCTCTCTTTCTTTCTTTCTCTTCTTCCTGGTTCTCACTCATTGACTGAAACAAACTGATTGTATTCTGCCTTTCAACCTACATTATATTTCAGAACTTCCGACACCATGGAAGCTTTCAACTCTGCCCACTTGGAAACTTTGATGAAGAAACTGCAGAACGGATAGAAAATGATCGAAAATTTGAAGAAGATCAACGAGATGAATATTCCTTTATCGATCGCCGAGAAACTCGAAATGGAAAAAATATTGACCAGATGGATTCTGTATTGAAAAATGGGCAAAATATGCCAAAAAATCATCAAGAAAATACAGAAGACAAGAGAAGAAAATCAGAAAAATGAGATCAGAAAGAGGGATTCCGATGAGAGAATTGATTCGCAAACAAAGAAGATCAGAATGTTTTCGGAAGAAGAAACGAAAAAAAAGAAGAATTCAGAACAGATATCGACATTTCAAACGGGAAAAAAGGTGATTGTCGAGAAAAAGAAAGCTTCAAAGAAGAAAGTTTATGCTCCATTGTTCAAGAAATCAATGAAAGAGGGACTATTTCATCGCTCTTAATTCTTTTTTCTTCAACGAATTCATTTGTTATTTTCCATTTCATTTCTCTTGTGTTTTTTCTGCCTAATAATTTCTAATATTCCAAATATTTTCTGTTTTTTTAATCGATGAAATTGGGTGACATGAAGTTCTTTGAAATGGGATAAATTGTTAAAACCTCCAACAATAAACCAAAATGCAGGATAATATACAAATAGGAACCCCCCCCCCCCTCTTCCTCTTCAATATTCTAACTATCTAGTGATGAAATATCATAGCAAAAATGAATCCTATTGTTTTCCTGATAGAGCATGAAAAAGAGCGGATTTCAAGGAAATGAGTTGAGGTAGCAAAGTGAGTAAAACAGAAAGAAGATCCACCATTAAGAGCTTTCTAACAAATAAAGAGCTACCTTTCTAATCAATCATAATTTTTTCGAACAGATGCATTTAAAGTTGAAATTTAAAAACTACTGCTCTTCCATTTAATGAAGTTTAACAAAGAATTTATCTGATATCAAACAATGAAAACCAAACCAATGTTTGGTTTCATCAGAGAACTTTTGCTCAGTGATCGAGCATTTTCTCGAAAAGTTTGATGCGTGCCACCATCGTTGTCTTCCCTTAAAGTCTCCGAGGCGTCACGATCGTCATAGGAGATTGAGTGAAACAACAAAATGTGATAATTCATTCTTAGATATTCGATAATTAACTTGCGAAGTCTCATCGAATTCAGATTTTTACTTTCCCAGATAGATAGGTTAACCGCTGTCCGACGGTGTCAACCGACTTTGACTTTTAATCGAAGACGCAAATAGACACACGGCCACAAAAATGAAGAGTGGCAACGGAATAGAATGACGAAAGTCGGCAAATGCCAGAAAAAAAGAAACCTTATGGAAGGAGAAAATAAATGAAAGAAGAAGAAGAATGGGATGAGATTAAAATGAAACACAGACGGGAAAGGGCTACTGTGTGTGTGTAAAACAATTATAATATACATGATATTATCAAAATTTAGATGAATAACTGTTTTCATTGATTGGAAAGGTGTAATTTCTAAATAGCTTAGAGAGTTTATTTGAGAGAAGAGGGTATCCTCAACATCTCCGATAGCTTCTTCGTCAAAACCGATCTCAAAAACTCTGAATATATAATAGAAATTTTCAGTATTCGAATCCAATTCTAGTAGGTGTTTTCTGATTTCTTGACAAAAAACCATACGAATCAGTAAAAAGCTTCAATAGTCATCCGACATTGAAGACTTAAAAGTGACATTTATCAACATGTTTTCATCTGAAATAGTACGTCAGATTGTTTATTTTGAATAACCAGTTATAGCTTTCGATGAAACAAGAATCTGAACTAGTCGGAGATGTCTTTTTCCTGTAGTTTTAATGCACTTTAACAAGCCTTCCAAAAATGTTTCCGGGGCAATTTCTCCAAACTCAAGGTACGTGGAAGAGCAGAGTATAGAGTGGATGATAAGGAAATTGAAAACAGAAACAGAAGTAATTAAAGTAATTTTCGAAAGCTCCCAGAAAGAGCTATATACTACATAGGAGATAGGTTACGGAAAGAAGGGTGATGTGTGGAGAATGGAAAGCAGTGAGCATCGCTTACGACGATAGCACGTTGGCTGCACGCCATGCCGTCCGATCTGGCAAGTTAAGCAACGTTGAGTGCAGTTAGTTTTTGGATCGGAGACTGCCTGGAAAAATAAGCTTTTGCATTTTTTTTTCTTGTTTTCTAATTAATTAAATTTATTTATAAACAAAGAGGAAGATTGACACGTCTTAATATTTACCACTGAGGTTGGCTTGGATCTCAAAAAGGAATTAGAGCAGAAATATACTGGATTTCCCTTTGATCTTTTCTGTCAACTTTTCTTGTCAACTTTTCTTCGTTTTGTTTTTTTCGTCATTTTTCGGCCATTTTTTCGTCAATTTTTTCGTCAATTTTTTCGTCAATTTTTTCATTTTTTCGTTTCATTTTTGAATTTCATGGCCATAAAATCCGAAATGAAACAAAAAAATCAAAAAAAGACGAAAAAACGATGAAAAGTGCCGGAAAAATCAAAAAAAAAAAAAAAAGACAAAAAATCGATGAAAAGTGCCGAAAAATTAAAAAAATTGAAAATTTTTCGAAAACCGGCCGATTTCTTAGTAAATTTCGCTAACCTTCCCCGTTTTTTATCTCTGAAAAGCCCGGGGAACAGCCCCTAGGTCGAACCTCCGGGGTTTCCTCCACAATCGCTCATAAGACCACTCTCGATCCCCAACTGTCCCTCCAACCCACCAGCCCAGCGAACCTTTCAACCTGCCCGACCCTTAGGATCCTACCTGGGCGATAGGATCCTATGGGGCAGGCAGGTTGAAAGGTTCGCTGGCTGACAGCGGCTCTCTCGAGTGTTCTTATGATTGACTGTGACGCCCACCGACATCACCCTAACTAACTTCTCATTATATACCCACCCTATATGGATGTACCGACACACCTCCCGGGTAAGCAGATCACTATACCTCATCATGTAGTAATAGAAACACAGTGCTGCACACATTCTAGACCTTACGAGGCACCCATTCACCCCCGGTTCAATTACCCAGGGGTTTGAGGTAAACTTTTTTCTACTGAAAAGTTTTCGGTAGCAAAACGCATTTTTTGAAATACTCTCTACGGGGAGAAACATTCTAGAAAAGCAGAGAAGTTTTCAAAAAGCCAAATTTCAGCAATTTGCTTTCGAAGTTTCACGCCATCCCGTCCGTTCTGGCAAGTTAAGCAACGTTGAGTCCAGTTAGTTTTTTAGATCAGAGACGGCGTGGGAATTTTAAATTTTGTAACCTTTTGAATTTTTAAGTTTTTATTTTGTTGCATTAAATTGGCATTTTTTTGCATTGAAATGCAAGAATTGTTTTTCATGATCAACTCCATTAATATTAACAAGTATTGCCCCGAGAGGACTACACGGGGGGTTTTGAGATTCTTCTAGAAGGAAAATAGCGGAAAGAAGGGTGATGTGTGGAGAATGGAAAGCAGTGAGCATCGCTTACGACGATAGCACGTTGGCTGCACGCCATGCCGTCCGATCTGGCAAGTTAAGCAACGTTGAGTGCAGTTAGTTTTTGGATCGGAGACTGCCTGGAAAAATAAGCTTTTGCATTTTTTTTTCTTGTTTTCTAATTAATTAAATTTATTTATAAACAAAGAGGAAGATTGACACGTCTTAATATTTACCACTGAGGTTGGCTTGGATCTCAAAAAGGAATTAGAGCAGAAATATACTGGATTTCCCTTTGATTTTTTCTTCAATTTTTTGTCAACTTTTCTTGTCAATTTTTTCATTTTTTCGTTTTGTTTTTTCGTCATTTTTCGGCCATTTTTTCGTCAATTTTTTTCGTCAATTTTTTTCGTCAATTTTTTTCATTTTTTCGTTTCATTTTTGAATTTCATGGCCATGAAAATCCGAAATGAAACAAAAAAATCAAAAAAAGACGAAAAAACGATGAAAAGTGCCGGAAAAATCAAAAAAAAAAAAAAAAAAAAAGACAAAAAATCGATGAAAAGTGCCGAAAAATTAAAAAAAATTGAAAATTTTTCGAAAACCGGCCGATTTCTTAGTAAATTTCGCTAACCTTCCCCGTTTTTTATCTCTGAAAAGCCCGGGGAACAGCCCCTAGGTCGAACCTCCGGGGTTTCCTCCACAATCGCTCATAAGACCACTCTCGATCCCCAACTGTCCCTCCAACCCACCAGCCCAGCGAACCTTTCAACCTGCCCGACCCTTAGGATCCTACCTGGGCGATAGGATCCTATGGGGCAGGCAGGTTGAAAGGTTCGCTGGCTGACAGCGGCTCTCTCGAGTGTTCTTATGATTGACTGTGACGCCCACCGACATCACCCTAACTAACTTCTCATTATATACCCACCCTATATGGATGTACCGACACCTCCCGGGTAAGCAGATCACTATACCTCATCATGTAGTAATAGAAACACAGTGCTGCACACATTCTAGACCTTACGAGGCACCCATTCACCCCCGGTTCAATTACCCAGGGGTTTGAGGTAAACTTTTTCTACTGAAAAGTTTTCGGTAGCAAAACGCATTTTTGAAATACTCTCTACGGGGAGAAACATTCTAGAAAAGCAGAGAAGTTTTCAAAAGCCAAATTTCAGCAATTTGCTTTCGAAGTTTCACGCCATCCCGTCCGTTCTGGCAAGTTAAGCAACGTTGAGTCCAGTTAGTTTTTAGATCAGAGACGGCGTGGGAATTTTAAATTTTGTAACCTTTTGAATTTTTAAGTTTTATTTTGTTGCATTAAATTGGCATTTTTTGCATTGAAATGCAAGAATTGTTTTCATGATCAACTCCATTAATATTAACAAGTATTGCCCCGAGAGGACTACACGGGGGTTTTGAGATTCTTCTAGAAGGAAAATAGCGGAAAGAAGGGTGATGTGTGGAGAATGGAAAGCAGTGAGCATCGCTTACGACGATAGCACGTTGGCTGCACGCCATGCCGTCCGATCTGGCAAGTTAAGCAACGTTGAGTGCAGTTAGTTTTGGATCGGAGACTGCCTGGAAAAATAAGCTTTTGCATTTTTTTTTTTGTTTTCTAATTAATTAAATTTATTTATAAACAAAGAGGAAGATTGACACGTCTTAATATTTACCACTGAGGTTGGCTTGGATCTCAAAAAGGAATTAGAGCAGAAATATACTGGATTTCCCTTTGATTTTTTCTTCAATTTTTGTCAACTTTTCTTGTCAATTTTTTCATTTTTCGTTTTGTTTTTCGTCATTTTTCGGCCATTTTTCGTCAATTTTTTCGTCAATTTTTTCGTCAATTTTTTCATTTTTTCGTTTCATTTTTGAATTTCATGGCCATGAAAATCCGAAATGAAACAAAAAATCAAAAAAAGACGAAAAACGATGAAAAGTGCCGGAAAAATCAAAAAAAAAAAAAAAGACAAAAAATCGATGAAAAGTGCCGAAAAATTAAAAAAATTGAAAATTTTTCGAAAACCGGCCGATTTCTTAGTAAATTTCGCTAACCTTCCCCGTTTTTTATCTCTGAAAAGCCCGGGGAACAGCCCTAGGTCGAACCTCCGGGGTTTCCTCCACAATCGCTCATAAGACCACTCTCGATCCCCAACTGTCCCTCCAACCCACCAGCCCAGCGAACCTTTCAACCTGCCCGACCCTTAGGATCCTACCTGGGCGATAGGATCCTATGGGGCAGGCAGGTTGAAAGGTTCGCTGGCTGACAGCGGCTCTCTCGAGTGTTCTTATGATTGACTGTGACGCCCACCGACATCACCCTAACTAACTTCTCATTATATACCCACCCTATATGGATGTACCGACACCTCCCGGGTAAGCAGATCACTATACCTCATCATGTAGTAATAGAAACACAGTGCTGCACACATTCTAGACCTTACGAGGCACCCATTCACCCCGGTTCAATTACCCAGGGGTTTGAGGTAAACTTTTTCTACTGAAAAGTTTTCGGTAGCAAAACGCATTTTTGAAATACTCTCTACGGGGAGAAACATTCTAGAAAAGCAGAGAAGTTTTCAAAAGCCAAATTTCAGCAATTTGCTTTCGAAGTTTCACGCCATCCCGTCCGTTCTGGCAAGTTAAGCAACGTTGAGTCCAGTTAGTTTTTAGATCAGAGACGGCGTGGGAATTTTAAATTTTGTAACCTTTTGAATTTTTAAGTTTTTATTTTGTTGCATTAAATTGGCATTTTTTGCATTGAAATGCAAGAATTGTTTTTCATGATCAACTCCATTAATATTAACAAGTATTGCCCCGAGAGGACTACACGGGGGTTTTGAGATTCTTCTAGAAGGAAAATAGCGGAAAGAAGGGTGATGTGTGGAGAATGGAAAGCAGTGAGCATCGCTTACGACGATAGCACGTTGGCTGCACGCCATGCCGTCCGATCTGGCAAGTTAAGCAACGTTGAGTGCAGTTAGTTTTGGATCGGAGACTGCCTGGAAAAATAAGCTTTTGCATTTTTTTTCTTGTTTTCAATTAATTAAATTTATTTATAAACAAAGAGGAAGATTGACACGTCTTAATATTTACCACTGAGGTTGGCTTGGATCTCAAAAAGGAATTAGAGCAGAAATATACTGGATTTCCTTTGATTTTTCTTCAATTTTTGTCAACTTTTCTTGTCAATTTTTCATTTTTTCGTTTTGTTTTTCGTCATTTTTCGGCCATTTTTCGTCAATTTTTCGTCAATTTTTTCAATTTTTTCATTTTTCGTTTCATTTTTGAATTTCATGGCCATGAAAATCCGAAATGAAACAAAAAATCAAAAAGACGAAAAACGATGAAAAGTGCCGGAAAAATCAAAAAAAAAAAAAAAATCGATGAAAAGTGCCGAAAAAAAAAAAAAAAAAGACGAAAACGATGAAAAGTGCCGGAAAATCAAAAAAAAAAAAAGACAAAATCGATGAAAAGTGCCGAAAAATTAAAAAAATTGAAAATTTTTCGAAAACCGGCCGATTTCTTAGTAAATTTCGCTAACCTTCCCCGTTTTTATCTCTGAAAAGCCCGGGAACAGCCCCTAGGTCGAACCTCCGGGGTTTCCTCCACAATCGCTCATAAGACCACTCTCGATCCCCAACTGTCCCTCCAACCCACCAGCCCAGCGAACCTTTCAACCTGCCCGACCCTTAGGATCCTACCTGGGCGATAGGATCCTATGGGGCAGGCAGGTTGAAAGGTTCGCTGGCTGACAGCGGCTCTCTCGAGTGTTCTTATGATTGACTGTGACGCCCACCGACATCACCCTAACTAACTTCTCATTATATACCCACCCTATATGGATGTACCGACACCTCCCGGGTAAGCAGATCACTATACCTCATCATGTAGTAATAGAAACACAGTGCTGCACACATTCTAGACCTTACGAGGCACCCATTCACCCCGGTTCAATTACCCAGGGGTTTGAGGTAAACTTTTTCTACTGAAAAGTTTTCGGTAGCAAAACGCATTTTTGAAATACTCTCTACGGGGAGAAACATTCTAGAAAAGCAGAGAAGTTTTCAAAAGCCAAATTTCAGCAATTTGCTTTCGAAGTTTCACGCCATCCCGTCCGTTCTGGCAAGTTAAGCAACGTTGAGTCCAGTTAGTTTTTAGATCAGAGACGGCGTGGGAATTTTAAATTTTGTAACCTTTTGAATTTTTAAGTTTTTATTTTGTTGCATTAAATTGGCATTTTTTGCATTGAAATGCAAGAATTGTTTTTCATGATCAACTCCATTAATATTAACAAGTATTGCCCCGAGAGGACTACACGGGGGTTTTGAGATTCTTCTAGAAGGAAAATAGCGGAAAGAAGGGTGATGTGTGGAGAATGGAAAGCAGTGAGCATCGCTTACGACGATAGCACGTTGGCTGCACGCCATGCCGTCCGATCTGGCAAGTTAAGCAACGTTGAGTGCAGTTAGTTTTGGATCGGAGACTGCCTGGAAAAATAAGCTTTTGCATTTTTTTTCTTGTTTTCTAATTAATTAAATTTATTTATAAACAAAGAGGAAGATTGACACGTCTTAATATTTACCACTGAGGTTGGCTTGGATCTCAAAAAGGAATTAGAGCAGAAATATACTGGATTTCCCTTTGATTTTTCTTCAATTTTTGTCAACTTTTCTTGTCAATTTTTCATTTTTTCGTTTTGTTTTTCGTCATTTTTCGGCCATTTTTCGTCAATTTTTTCGTCAATTTTTTCGTCAATTTTTTCATTTTTTCGTTTCATTTTTGAATTTCATGGCCATGAAAATCGAAATGAAACAAAAATCAAAAAGACGAAAACGATGAAACCGGAAAAATCAAAAAAAAAAGAAAAATCGATGAAAAGTGCCGAAAATTAAAAAAAAAGACGAAAAACGATGAAAAGTGCCGGAAAAATCAAAAAAAAAAAAAAAACAAAAATCGATGAAAAGTGCCGAAAAATTAAAAAAATTGAAAATTTTTCGAAAACCGGCCGATTTCTTAGTAAATTTCGCTAACCTTCCCCGTTTTTATCTCTGAAAAGCCCGGGGAACAGCCCCTAGGTCGAACCTCCGGGGTTTCCTCCACAATCGCTCATAAGACCACTCTCGATCCCCAACTGTCCCTCCAACCCACCAGCCCAGCGAACCTTTCAACCTGCCCGACCCTTAGGATCCTACCTGGGCGATAGGATCCTATGGGGCAGGCAGGTTGAAAGGTTCGCTGGCTGACAGCGGCTCTCTCGAGTGTTCTTATGATTGACTGTGACGCCCACCGACATCACCCTAACTAACTTCTCATTATATACCCACCCTATATGGATGTACCGACACCTCCCGGGTAAGCAGATCACTATACCTCATCATGTAGTAATAGAAACACAGTGCTGCACACATTCTAGACCTTACGAGGCACCCATTCACCCCCGGTTCAATTACCCAGGGGTTTGAGGTAAACTTTTTCTACTGAAAAGTTTTCGGTAGCAAAACGCATTTTTGAAATACTCTCTACGGGGAGAAACATTCTAGAAAAGCAGAGAAGTTTTCAAAAGCCAAATTTCAGCAATTTGCTTTCGAAGTTTCACGCCATCCCGTCCGTTCTGGCAAGTTAAGCAACGTTGAGTCCAGTTAGTTTTTTAGATCAGAGACGGCGTGGGAATTTTAAATTTTGTAACCTTTTGAATTTTTAAGTTTTATTTTGTTGCATTAAATTGGCATTTTTTGCATTGAAATGCAAGAATTGTTTTTCATGATCAACTCCATTAATATTAACAAGTATTGCCCCGAGAGGACTACACGGGGGTTTTGAGATTCTTCTAGAAGGAAAATAGCGGAAAGAAGGGTGATGTGTGGAGAATGGAAAGCAGTGAGCATCGCTTACGACGATAGCACGTTGGCTGCACGCCATGCCGTCCGATCTGGCAAGTTAAGCAACGTTGAGTGCAGTTAGTTTTGGATCGGAGACTGCCTGGAAAAATAAGCTTTTGCATTTTTTTTTCTTTTTCTAATTAATTAAATTTATTTATAAACAAAGAGGAAGATTGACACGTCTTAATATTTACCACTGAGGTTGGCTTGGATCTCAAAAAGGAATTAGAGCAGAAATATACTGGATTTCCCTTTGATTTTTCTTCAATTTTTGTCAACTTTTCTTGTCAATTTTTCATTTTTTTCGTTTTGTTTTTCGTCATTTTTCGGCCATTTTTCGTCAATTTTTTCGTCAATTTTTTCGTCAATTTTTTCATTTTTTCGTTTCATTTTTGAATTTCATGGCCATGAAAATCGAAATAAAACAAAAAAATAAAAAAAAGACGAAAAAACGATGAAAAGTGCCGAAAAAATCAAAAAAAAAAAAAAAAAAAAGACAAAAAATCGATGAAAAGTGCCGAAAAATTAAAAAAATTGAAAATTTTTCGAAAACCGGCCGATTTCTTAGTAAATTTCGCTAACCTTCCCCGTTTTTATCTCTGAAAAGCCCGGGGAACAGCCCCTAGGTCGAACCTCCGGGGTTTCCTCCACAATCGCTCATAAGACCACTCTCGATCCCCAACTGTCCCTCCAACCCACCAGCCCAGCGAACCTTTCAACCTGCCCGACCCTTAGGATCCTACCTGGGCGATAGGATCCTATGGGGCAGGCAGGTTGAAAGGTTCGCTGGCTGACAGCGGCTCTCTCGAGTGTTCTTATGATTGACTGTGACGCCCACCGACATCACCCTAACTAACTTCTCATTATATACCCACCCTATATGGATGTACCGACACCTCCCGGGTAAGCAGATCACTATACCTCATCATGTAGTAATAGAAACACAGTGCTGCACACATTCTAGACCTTACGAGGCACCCATTCACCCCCGGTTCAATTACCCAGGGTTTGAGGTAAACTTTTTCTACTGAAAAGTTTTCGGTAGCAAAACGCATTTTTGAAATACTCTCTACGGGGAGAAACATTCTAGAAAAGCAGAGAAGTTTTCAAAAGCCAAATTTCAGCAATTTGCTTTCGAAGTTTCACGCCATCCCGTCCGTTCTGGCAAGTTAAGCAACGTTGAGTCCAGTTAGTTTTTAGATCAGAGACGGCGTGGGAATTTTAAATTTTGTAACCTTTTGAATTTTTAAGTTTTTATTTTGTTGCATTAAATTGGCATTTTTTGCATTGAAATGCAAGAATTGTTTTTCATGATCAACTCCATTAATATTAACAAGTATTGCCCCGAGAGGACTACACGGGGGTTTTGAGATTCTTCTAGAAGGAAAATAGCGGAAAGAAGGGTGATGTGTGGAGAATGGAAAGCAGTGAGCATCGCTTACGACGATAGCACGTTGGCTGCACGCCATGCCGTCCGATCTGGCAAGTTAAGCAACGTTGAGTGCAGTTAGTTTTGGATCGGAGACTGCCTGGAAAAATAAGCTTTTGCATTTTTTTTCTTGTTTTCTAATTAATTAAATTTATTTATAAACAAAGAGGAAGATTGACACGTCTTAATATTTACCACTGAGGTTGGCTTGGATCTCAAAAAGGAATTAGAGCAGAAATATACTGGATTTCCCTTTGATTTTTTCTTCAATTTTTGTCAACTTTTCTTGTCAATTTTTTCATTTTTCGTTTTGTTTTTCGTCATTTTTCGGCCATTTTTCGTCAATTTTTTCGTCAATTTTTTCGTCAATTTTTTCATTTTTCGTTTCATTTTTGAATTTCATGGCCATGAAAATCCGAAATGAAACAAAAAATCAAAAAGACGAAAAACGATGAAAAGTGCCGGAAAAATCAAAAAAAAAAAAGAAAAAATCGATGAAAAGTGCCGAAAAATTAAAAAAAATTGAAAATTTTTCGAAAACCGGCCGATTTCTTAGTAAATTTCGCTAACCTTCCCCGTTTTTTATCTCTGAAAAGCCCGGGGAACAGCCCCTAGGTCGAACCTCCGGGGTTTCCTCCACAATCGCTCATAAGACCACTCTCGATCCCCAACTGTCCCTCCAACCCACCAGCCCAGCGAACCTTTCAACCTGCCCGACCCTTAGGATCCTACCTGGGCGATAGGATCCTATGGGGCAGGCAGGTTGAAAGGTTCGCTGGCTGACAGCGGCTCTCTCGAGTGTTCTTATGATTGACTGTGACGCCCACCGACATCACCCTAACTAACTTCTCATTATATACCCACCCTATATGGATGTACCGACACCTCCCGGGTAAGCAGATCACTATACCTCATCATGTAGTAATAGAAACACAGTGCTGCACACATTCTAGACCTTACGAGGCACCCATTCACCCCCGGTTCAATTACCCAGGGGTTTGAGGTAAACTTTTTCTACTGAAAAGTTTTCGGTAGCAAAACGCATTTTTGAAATACTCTCTACGGGGAGAAACATTCTAGAAAAGCAGAGAAGTTTTCAAAAGCCAAATTTCAGCAATTTGCTTTCGAAGTTTCACGCCATCCCGTCCGTTCTGGCAAGTTAAGCAACGTTGAGTCCAGTTAGTTTTTAGATCAGAGACGGCGTGGGAATTTTAAATTTTGTAACCTTTTGAATTTTTAAGTTTTATTTTGTTGCATTAAATTGGCATTTTTTGCATTGAAATGCAAGAATTGTTTTTCATGATCAACTCCATTAATATTAACAAGTATTGCCCCGAGAGGACTACACGGGGGTTTTGAGATTCTTCTAGAAGGAAAATAGCGGAAAGAAGGGTGATGTGTGGAGAATGGAAAGCAGTGAGCATCGCTTACGACGATAGCACGTTGGCTGCACGCCATGCCGTCCGATCTGGCAAGTTAAGCAACGTTGAGTGCAGTTAGTTTTGGATCGGAGACTGCCTGGAAAAATAAGCTTTTGCATTTTTTTTCTTGTTTTCTAATTAATTAAATTTATTTATAAACAAAGAGGAAGATTGACACGTCTTAATATTTACCACTGAGGTTGGCTTGGATCTCAAAAAGGAATTAGAGCAGAAATATACTGGATTTCCCTTTTTTTTTTTTTTTCTTCAATTTTTTGTCAACTTTTCTTGTCAATTTTTTCATTTTTTCGTTTTGTTTTTTCGTCATTTTTCGGCCATTTTTTCGTCAATTTTTTTCGTCAATTTTTTTCGTCAATTTTTTTCATTTTTTCGTTTCATTTTTGAATTTCATGGCCATGAAAATCCGAAAGGAAACAAAAAAAAAATCAAAAAGACGAAAAAACGATGAATGAAAAGTGCCGGAAAAATCAAAAAAAAAAAAAAAGACAAAAATCGATGAAAAGTGCCGAAAAATTAAAAAAATTGAAAATTTTTCGAAAACCGGCCGATTTCTTAGTAAATTTCGCTAACCTTCCCCGTTTTTTATCTCTGAAAAGCCCGGGGAACAGCCCCTAGGTCGAACCTCCGGGGTTTCCTCCACAATCGCTCATAAGACCACTCTCGATCCCCAACTGTCCCTCCAACCCACCAGCCCAGCGAACCTTTCAACCTGCCCGACCCTTAGGATCCTACCTGGGCGATAGGATCCTATGGGGCAGGCAGGTTGAAAGGTTCGCTGGCTGACAGCGGCTCTCTCGAGTGTTCTTATGATTGACTGTGACGCCCACCGACATCACCCTAACTAACTTCTCATTATATACCCACCCTATATGGATGTACCGACACCTCCCGGGTAAGCAGATCACTATACCTCATCATGTAGTAATAGAAACACAGTGCTGCACACATTCTAGACCTTACGAGGCACCCATTCACCCCCGGTTCAATTACCCAGGGGTTTGAGGTAAACTTTTTCTACTGAAAAGTTTTCGGTAGCAAAACGCATTTTTGAAATACTCTCTACGGGGAGAAACATTCTAGAAAAGCAGAGAAGTTTTCAAAAGCCAAATTTCAGCAATTTGCTTTCGAAGTTTCACGCCATCCCGTCCGTTCTGGCAAGTTAAGCAACGTTGAGTCCAGTTAGTTTTTTAGATCAGAGACGGCGTGGGAATTTTAAATTTTGTAACCTTTTGAATTTTTAAGTTTTTATTTTGTTGCATTAAATTGGCATTTTTTGCATTGAAATGCAAGAATTGTTTTTCATGATCAACTCCATTAATATTAACAAGTATTGCCCCGAGAGGACTACACGGGGGTTTTGAGATTCTTCTAGAAGGAAAATAGCGGAAAGAAGGGTGATGTGTGGAGAATGGAAAGCAGTGAGCATCGCTTACGACGATAGCACGTTGGCTGCACGCCATGCCGTCCGATCTGGCAAGTTAAGCAACGTTGAGTGCAGTTAGTTTTGGATCGGAGACTGCCTGGAAAAATAAGCTTTTGCATTTTTTTTCTTGTTTTCTAATTAATTAAATTTATTTATAAACAAAGAGGAAGATTGACACGTCTTAATATTTACCACTGAGGTTGGCTTGGATCTCAAAAAGGAATTAGAGCAGAAATATACTGGATTTCCCTTTGATTTTTTCTTCAATTTTTTGTCAACTTTTCTTGTCAATTTTTTCATTTTTTCGTTTTGTTTTTTCGTCATTTTTCGGCCATTTTTCGTCAATTTTTTCGTCAATTTTTTCGTCAATTTTTTCATTTTTCGTTTCATTTTTGAATTTCATGGCCATGAAAATCCGAAATGAAACAAAAAAATCAAAAAAGACGAAAAAACGATGAAAAGTGCCGGAAAAATCAAAAAAAAAAAAAAAGACAAAAAATCGATGAAAAGTGCCGAAAAATTAAAAAAATTGAAAATTTTTCGAAAACCGGCCGATTTCTTAGTAAATTTCGCTAACCTTCCCCGTTTTTTATCTCTGAAAAGCCCGGGAACAGCCCCTAGGTCGAACCTCCGGGGTTTCCTCCACAATCGCTCATAAGACCACTCTCGATCCCCAACTGTCCCTCCAACCCACCAGCCCAGC
This sequence comes from Caenorhabditis tropicalis, assembly GCA_016735795.1. NCBI lineage: Eukaryota > Metazoa > Nematoda > Chromadorea > Rhabditida > Rhabditidae > Caenorhabditis > Caenorhabditis tropicalis. The sequence goes on along the minus strand of CM028614.1, from coordinate 4,804,121 downwards.
GAACCTTTCAACCTGCCCGACCCTTAGGATCCTACCTGGGCGATAGGATCCTATGGGGCAGGCAGGTTGAAAGGTTCGCTGGCTGACAGCGGCTCTCTCGAGTGTTCTTATGATTGACTGTGACGCCCACCGACATCACCCTAACTAACTTCTCATTATATACCCACCCTATATGGATGTACCGACACCTCCCGGGTAAGCAGATCACTATACCTCATCATGTAGTAATAGAAACACAGTGCTGCACACATTCTAGACCTTACGAGGCACCCATTCACCCCCGGTTCAATTACCCAGGGGTTTGAGGTAAACTTTTTCTACTGAAAAGTTTTCGGTAGCAAAACGCATTTTGAAATACTCTCTACGGGGAGAAACATTCTAGAAAAGCAGAGAAGTTTTCAAAAGCCAAATTTCAGCAATTTGCTTTCGAAGTTTCACGCCATCCCGTCCGTTCTGGCAAGTTAAGCAACGTTGAGTCCAGTTAGTTTTTTAGATCAGAGACGGCGTGGGAATTTTAAATTTTGTAACCTTTTGAATTTTTAAGTTTTTATTTTGTTGCATTAAATTGGCATTTTTTGCATTGAAATGCAAGAATTGTTTTTCATGATCAACTCCATTAATATTAACAAGTATTGCCCCGAGAGGACTACACGGGGGTTTTGAGATTCTTCTAGAAGGAAAATAGCGGAAAGAAGGGTGATGTGTGGAGAATGGAAAGCAGTGAGCATCGCTTACGACGATAGCACGTTGGCTGCACGCCATGCCGTCCGATCTGGCAAGTTAAGCAACGTTGAGTGCAGTTAGTTTTGGATCGGAGACTGCCTGGAAAAATAAGCTTTTGCATTTTTTTTCTTGTTTTCTAATTAATTAAATTTATTTATAAACAAAGAGGAAGATTGACACGTCTTAATATTTACCACTGAGGTTGGCTTGGATCTCAAAAAGGAATTAGAGCAGAAATATACTGGATTTCCTTTGATTTTTTCTTCAATTTTTTGTCAACTTTTCTTGTCAATTTTTTCATTTTTTCGTTTTGTTTTTCGTCATTTTTCGGCCATTTTTTCGTCAATTTTTTCGTCAATTTTTTCGTCAATTTTTTTCATTTTTTCGTTTCATTTTTGAATTTCATGGCCATGAAAATCCGAAATGAAACAAAAAAATCAAAAAAAGACGAAAAAACGATGAAAAGTGCCGGAAAAATCAAAAAAAAAAAAAAAAAAGACAAAAAATCGATGAAAAGTGCCGAAAAATTAAAAAAAATTGAAAATTTTTCGAAAACCGGCCGATTTCTTAGTAAATTTCGCTAACCTTCCCCGTTTTTTATCTCTGAAAAGCCCGGGGAACAGCCCCTAGGTCGAACCTCCGGGGTTTCCTCCACAATCGCTCATAAGACCACTCTCGATCCCCAACTGTCCCTCCAACCCACCAGCCCAGCGAACCTTTCAACCTGCCCGACCCTTAGGATCCTACCTGGGCGATAGGATCCTATGGGGCAGGCAGGTTGAAAGGTTCGCTGGCTGACAGCGGCTCTCTCGAGTGTTCTTATGATTGACTGTGACGCCCACCGACATCACCCTAACTAACTTCTCATTATATACCCACCCTATATGGATGTACCGACACCTCCCGGGTAAGCAGATCACTATACCTCATCATGTAGTAATAGAAACACAGTGCTGCACACATTCTAGACCTTACGAGGCACCCATTCACCCCCGGTTCAATTACCCAGGGGTTTGAGGTAAACTTTTTCTACTGAAAAGTTTTCGGTAGCAAAACGCATTTTTGAAATACTCTCTACGGGGAGAAACATTCTAGAAAAGCAGAGAAGTTTTCAAAAGCCAAATTTCAGCAATTTGCTTTCGAAGTTTCACGCCATCCCGTCCGTTCTGGCAAGTTAAGCAACGTTGAGTCCAGTTAGTTTTTTAGATCAGAGACGGCGTGGGAATTTTAAATTTTGTAACCTTTTGAATTTTTAAGTTTTTATTTTGTTGCATTAAATTGGCATTTTTTTGCATTGAAATGCAAGAATTGTTTTTCATGATCAACTCCATTAATATTAACAAGTATTGCCCCGAGAGGACTACACGGGGGTTTTGAGATTCTTCTAGAAGGAAAATAGCGGAAAGAAGGGTGATGTGTGGAGAATGGAAAGCAGTGAGCATCGCTTACGACGATAGCACGTTGGCTGCACGCCATGCCGTCCGATCTGGCAAGTTAAGCAACGTTGAGTGCAGTTAGTTTTTGGATCGGAGACTGCCTGGAAAAATAAGCTTTTGCATTTTTTTTTCTTGTTTTCTAATTAATTAAATTTATTTATAAACAAAGAGGAAGATTGACACTCTTAATATTTACCACTGAGGTTGGCTTGGATCTCAAAAAGGAATTAGAGCAGAAATATACTGGATTTCCCTTTGATTTTTTCTTCAATTTTTGTCAACTTTTCTTGTCAATTTTTTCATTTTTTCGTTTTGTTTTTTCGTCATTTTTCGGCCATTTTTCGTCAATTTTTTTCGTCAATTTTTTTCGTCAATTTTTTTCATTTTTTCGTTTCATTTTTGAATTTCATGGCCATGAAAATCCGAAATGAAACAAAAAAATCAAAAAAAGACGAAAAAACGATGAAAAGTGCCGGAAAAATAAAAAAAAAAAAAAAAAAACAAAAAATCGATGAAAAGTGCCGAAAAATTAAAAAAATTGAAAATTTTTCGAAAACCGGCCGATTTCTTAGTAAATTTCGCTAACCTTCCCCGTTTTTTATCTCTGAAAAGCCCGGGGAACAGCCCCTAGGTCGAACCTCCGGGGTTTCCTCCACAATCGCTCATAAGACCACTCTCGATCCCCAACTGTCCCTCCAACCCACCAGCCCAGCGAACCTTTCAACCTGCCTGCCCCTTAGGATCCTACCTGGGCGATAGGATCCTATGGGGCAGGCAGGTTGAAAGGTTCGCTGGCTGACAGCGGCTCTCTCGAGTGTTCTTATGATTGACTGTGACGCCCACCGACATCACCCTAACTAACTTCTCATTATATACCCACCCTATATGGATGTACCGACACCTCCCGGGTAAGCAGATCACTATACCTCATCATGTAGTAATAGAAACACAGTGCTGCACACATTCTAGACCTTACGAGGCACCCATTCACCCCCGGTTCAATTACCCAGGGGTTTGAGGTAAACTTTTTCTACTGAAAAGTTTTCGGTAGCAAAACGCATTTTTGAAATACTCTCTACGGGGAGAAACATTCTAGAAAAGCAGAGAAGTTTTCAAAAGCCAAATTTCAGCAATTTGCTTTCGAAGTTTCACGCCATCCCGTCCGTTCTGGCAAGTTAAGCAACGTTGAGTCCAGTTAGTTTTTTAGATCAGAGACGGCGTGGGAATTTTAAATTTTGTAACCTTTTGAATTTTTAAGTTTTTATTTTGTTGCATTAAATTGGCATTTTTTTGCATTGAAATGCAAGAATTGTTTTTCATGATCAACTCCATTAATATTAACAAGTATTGCCCCGAGAGGACTACACGGGGGGTTTTGAGATTCTTCTAGAAGGAAAATAGCGGAAAGAAGGGTGATGTGTGGAGAATGGAAAGCAGTGAGCATCGCTTACGACGATAGCACGTTGGCTGCACGCCATGCCGTCCGATCTGGCAAGTTAAGCAACGTTGAGTGCAGTTAGTTTTGGATCGGAGACTGCCTGGAAAAATAAGCTTTTGCATTTTTTTTCTTGTTTTCTAATTAATTAAATTTATTTATAAACAAAGAGGAAGATTGACACGTCTTAATATTTACCACTGAGGTTGGCTTGGATCTCAAAAAGGAATTAGAGCAGAAATATACTGGATTTCCCTTTGATTTTTCTTCAATTTTTGTCAACTTTTCTTGTCAATTTTTTCATTTTTCGTTTTGTTTTTTCGTCATTTTTCGGCCATTTTTTCGTCAATTTTTTCGTCAATTTTTTCGTCAATTTTTTCATTTTTTCGTTTCATTTTTGAATTTCATGGCCATGAAAAATCCGAGATGAAACAAAAAAATCAAAAAAAAGACGAAAAACGATGAAAAGTGCCGGAAAAATCAAAAAAAAAAAAAAAAGACAAAAAATCGATGAAAAGTGCCGAAAAATTAAAAAAATTGAAAATTTTTCGAAAACCGGCCGATTTCTTAGTAAATTTCGCTAACCTTCCCGTTTTTATCTCTGAAAAGCCCGGGGAACAGCCCCTAGGTCGAACCTCCGGGGTTTCCTCCACAATCGCTCATAAGACCACTCTCGATCCCCAACTGTCCCTCCAACCCACCAGCCCAGCGAACCTTTCAACCTGCCCGACCCTTAGGATCCTACCTGGGCGATAGGATCCTATGGGGCAGGCAGGTTGAAAGGTTCGCTGGCTGACAGCGGCTCTCTCGAGTGTTCTTATGATTGACTGTGACGCCCACCGACATCACCCTAACTAACTTCTCATTATATACCCACCCTATATGGATGTACCGACACCTCCCGGGTAAGCAGATCACTATACCTCATCATGTAGTAATAGAAACACAGTGCTGCACACATTCTAGACCTTACGAGGCACCCATTCCCCCCGGTTCAATTACCCAGGGGTTTGAGGTAAACTTTTTCTACTGAAAAGTTTTCGGTAGCAAAACGCATTTTTGAAATACTCTCTACGGGGAGAAACATTCTAGAAAAGCAGAGAAGTTTTCAAAAGCCAAATTTCAGCAATTTGCTTTCGAAGTTTCACGCCATCCCGTCCGTTCTGGCAAGTTAAGCAACGTTGAGTCCAGTTAGTTTTTAGATCAGAGACGGCGTGGGAATTTTAAATTTTGTAACCTTTTGAATTTTTAAGTTTTTATTTTGTTGCATTAAATTGGCATTTTTTGCATTGAAATGCAAGAATTGTTTTTCATGATCAACTCCATTAATATTAACAAGTATTGCCCCGAGAGGACTACACGGGGGTTTTGAGATTCTTCTAGAAGGAAAATAGCGGAAAGAAGGGTGATGTGTGGAGAATGGAAAGCAGTGAGCATCGCTTACGACGATAGCACGTTGGCTGCACGCCATGCCGTCCGATCTGGCAAGTTAAGCAACGTTGAGTGCAGTTAGTTTTGGATCGGAGACTGCCTGGAAAAATAAGCTTTTGCATTTTTTTCTTGTTTTCTAATTAATTAAATTTATTTATAAACAAAGAGGAAGATTGACACGTCTTAATATTTACCACTGAGGTTGGCTTGGATCTCAAAAAGGAATTAGAGCAGAAATATACTGGATTTCCCTTTGATTTTTTCTTCAATTTTTGTCAACTTTTCTTGTCAATTTTTTCATTTTTTCGTTTTGTTTTTCGTCATTTTTCGGCCATTTTTCGTCAATTTTTTTCGTCAATTTTTTCGTCAATTTTTTCATTTTTCGTTTCATTTTTGAATTTCATGGCCATGAAAATCCGAAATGAAACAAAAAATCAAAAAAGACGAAAAACGATGAAAAGTGCCGGAAAAATCAAAAAAAAAAAAAAAAGACAAAAATCGATGAAAAGTGCCGAAAAATTAAAAAAATTGAAAATTTTTCGAAAACCGGCCGATTTCTTAGTAAATTTCGCTAACCTTCCCCGTTTTTTATCTCTGAAAAGCCCGGGGAACAGCCCCTAGGTCGAACCTCCGGGGTTTCCTCCACAATCGCTCATAAGACCACTCTCGATCCCCAACTGTCCCTCCAACCCACCAGCCCAGCGAACCTTTCAACCTGCCCGACCCTTAGGATCCTACCTGGGCGATAGGATCCTATGGGGCAGGCAGGTTGAAAGGTTCGCTGGCTGACAGCGGCTCTCGAGTGTTCTTATGATTGACTGTGACGCCCACCGACATCACCCTAACTAACTTCTCATTATATACCCACCCTATATGGATGTACCGACACCTCCCGGGTAAGCAGATCACTATACCTCATCATGTAGTAATAGAAACACAGTGCTGCACACATTCTAGACCTTACGAGGCACCCATTCACCCCCGGTTCAATTACCCAGGGTTTGAGGTAAACTTTTTCTACTGAAAAGTTTTCGGTAGCAAAACGCATTTTTGAAATACTCTCTACGGGGAGAAACATTCTAGAAAAGCAGAGAAGTTTTCAAAAGCCAAATTTCAGCAATTTGCTTTCGAAGTTTCACGCCATCCCGTCCGTTCTGGCAAGTTAAGCAACGTTGAGTCCAGTTAGTTTTTAGATCAGAGACGGCGTGGGAATTTTAAATTTTGTAACCTTTTGAATTTTTAAGTTTTTATTTTGTTGCATTAAATTGGCATTTTTTTGCATTGAAATGCAAGAATTGTTTTTCATGATCAACTCCATTAATATTAACAAGTATTGCCCCGAGAGGACTACACGGGGGTTTTGAGATTCTTCTAGAAGGAAAATAGCGGAAAGAAGGGTGATGTGTGGAGAATGGAAAGCAGTGAGCATCGCTTACGACGATAGCACGTTGGCTGCACGCCATGCCGTCCGATCTGGCAAGTTAAGCAACGTTGAGTGCAGTTAGTTTTGGATCGGAGACTGCCTGGAAAAATAAGCTTTTGCATTTTTTTTCTTGTTTTCTAATTAATTAAATTTATTTATAAACAAAGAGGAAGATTGACACGTCTTAATATTTACCACTGAGGTTGGCTTGGATCTCAAAAGGAATTAGAGCAGAAATATACTGGATTTCCTTTGATTTTTCTTCAATTTTTGTCAACTTTTCTTGTCAATTTTTTCATTTTTCGTTTTGTTTTTCGTCATTTTTCGGCCATTTTTCGTCAATTTTTTCGTCAATTTTTTCGTCAATTTTTTTCATTTTTCGTTTCATTTTGAATTTCATGGCCATGAAAATCCGAAATGAAACAAAAAATCAAAAAACGAAAAAACGATGAAAAGTGCCGGAAAAATCAAAAAAAAAAAACAAAAAATCGATGAAAAGTGCCGAAAAATTAAAAAAATTGAAAATTTTTCGAAAACCGGCCGATTTCTTAGTAAATTTCGCTAACCTTCCCCGTTTTTATCTCTGAAAAGCCCGGGGAACAGCCCCTAGGTCGAACCTCCGGGGTTTCCTCCACAATCGCTCATAAGACCACTCTCGATCCCCAACTGTCCCTCCAACCCACCAGCCCAGCGAACCTTTCAACCTGCCCGACCCTTAGGATCCTACCTGGGCGATAGGATCCTATGGGGCAGGCAGGTTGAAAGGTTCGCTGGCTGACAGCGGCTCTCTCGAGTGTTCTTATGATTGACTGTGACGCCCACCGACATCACCCTAACTAACTTCTCATTATATACCCACCCTATATGGATGTACCGACCCTCCCGGGTAAGCAGATCACTATACCTCATCATGTAGTAATAGAAACACAGTGCTGCACACATTCTAGACCTTACGAGGCACCCATTCACCCCCGGTTCAATTACCCAGGGGTTTGAGGTAAACTTTTTCTACTGAAAAGTTTTCGGTAGCAAAACGCATTTTGAAATACTCTCTACGGGGAGAAACATTCTAGAAAAGCAGAGAAGTTTTCAAAAGCCAAATTTCAGCAATTTGCTTTCGAAGTTTCACGCCATCCCGTCCGTTCTGGCAAGTTAAGCAACGTTGAGTCCAGTTAGTTTTTGATCAGAGACGGCGTGGGAATTTTAAATTTTGTAACCTTTTGAATTTTTAAGTTTTTATTTTGTTGCATTAAATTGGCATTTTTTTGCATTGAAATGCAAGAATTGTTTTTCATGATCAACTCCATTAATATTAACAAGTATTGCCCCGAGAGGACTACACGGGGGTTTTGAGATTCTTCTAGAAGGAAAATAGCGGAAAGAAGGGTGATGTGTGGAGAATGGAAAGCAGTGAGCATCGCTTACGACGATAGCACGTTGGCTGCACGCCATGCCGTCCGATCTGGCAAGTTAAGCAACGTTGAGTGCAGTTAGTTTTGGATCGGAGACTGCCTGGAAAAATAAGCTTTTGCATTTTTTTTCTTGTTTTCTAATTAATTAAATTTATTTATAAACAAAGAGGAAGATTGACACGTCTTAATATTTACCACTGAGGTTGGCTTGGATCTCAAAAAGGAATTAGAGCAGAAATATACTGGATTTCCCTTTGATTTTTTCTTCAATTTTTGTCAACTTTTCTTGTCAATTTTTCATTTTTCGTTTTGTTTTTCGTCATTTTTCGGCCATTTTTCGTCAATTTTTTCGTCAATTTTTTCGTCAATTTTTTCATTTTTTCGTTTCATTTTTGAATTTCATGGCCATGAAAATCCGAAATGAAACAAAAAATCAAAAAAGACGAAAAAACGATGAAAAGTGCCGGAAAAATCAAAAAAAAAAAAAAGACAAAAAAATCGATGAAAAGTGCCGAAAAATTAAAAAAATTGAAAATTTTTCGAAAACCGGCCGATTTCTTAGTAAATTTCGCTAACCTTCCCCGTTTTTTATCTCTGAAAAGCCCGGGGAACAGCCCCTAGGTCGAACCTCCGGGGTTTCCTCCACAATCGCTCATAAGACCACTCTCGATCCCCAACTGTCCCTCCAACCCACCAGCCCAGCGAACCTTTCAACCTGCCCGACCCTTAGGATCCTACCTGGGCGATAGGATCCTATGGGGCAGGCAGGTTGAAAGGTTCGCTGGCTGACAGCGGCTCTCTCGAGTGTTCTTATGATTGACTGTGACGCCCACCGACATCACCCTAACTAACTTCTCATTATATACCCACCCTATATGGATGTACCGACACCTCCCGGGTAAGCAGATCACTATACCTCATCATGTAGTAATAGAAACACAGTGCTGCACACATTCTAGACCTTACGAGGCACCCATTCACCCCCGGTTCAATTACCCAGGGGTTTGAGGTAAACTTTTTTCTACTGAAAAGTTTTCGGTAGCAAAACGCATTTTTTGAAATACTCTCTACGGGGAGAAACATTCTAGAAAAGCAGAGAAGTTTTCAAAAAGCCAAATTTCAGCAATTTGCTTTCGAAGTTTCACGCCATCCCGTCCGTTCTGGCAAGTTAAGCAACGTTGAGTCCAGTTAGTTTTTAGATCAGAGACGGCGTGGGAATTTTAAATTTTGTAACCTTTTGAATTTTTAAGTTTTTATTTTGTTGCATTAAATTGGCATTTTTTTGCATTGAAATGCAAGAATTGTTTTTCATGATCAACTCCATTAATATTAACAAGTATTGCCCCGAGAGGACTACACGGGGGGTTTTGAGATTCTTCTAGAAGGAAAATAGCGGAAAGAAGGGTGATGTGTGGAGAATGGAAAGCAGTGAGCATCGCTTACGACGATAGCACGTTGGCTGCACGCCATGCCGTCCGATCTGGCAAGTTAAGCAACGTTGAGTGCAGTTAGTTTTGGATCGGAGACTGCCTGGAAAAATAAGCTTTTGCATTTTTTTTCTTGTTTTCTAATTAATTAAATTTATTTATAAACAAAGAGGAAGATTGACACGTCTTAATATTTACCACTGAGGTTGGCTTGGATCTCAAAAAGGAATTAGAGCAGAAATATACTGGATTTCCTTTGATTTTTCTTCAATTTTTGTCAACTTTTCTTGTCAATTTTTCATTTTTTCGTTTTGTTTTTCGTCATTTTTCGGCCATTTTTCGTCAATTTTTTCGTCAATTTTTTCGTCAATTTTTTCATTTTTTCGTTTCATTTTTGAATTTCATGGCCATGAAAATCCGAAATGAAACAAAAAATCAAAAAAAACGAAAAAACGATGAAAAGTGCCGGAAAAATCAAAAAAAAAAAAAAAAAAAAAAAAATCGATGAAAAGTGCCGAAAAATTAAAAAAATTGAAAATTTTTCGAAAACCGGCCGATTTCTTAGTAAATTTCGCTAACCTTCCCCGTTTTTATCTCTGAAAAGCCCGGGGAACAGCCCCTAGGTCGAACCTCCGGGGTTTCCTCCACAATCGCTCATAAGACCACTCTCGATCCCCAACTGTCCCTCCAACCCACCAGCCCAGCGAACCTTTCAACCTGCCCGACCCTTAGGATCCTACCTGGGCGATAGGATCCTATGGGGCAGGCAGGTTGAAAGGTTCGCTGGCTGACAGCGGCTCTCTCGAGTGTTCTTATGATTGACTGTGACGCCCACCGACATCACCCTAACTAACTTCTCATTATATACCCACCCTATATGGATGTACCGACACCTCCCGGGTAAGCAGATCACTATACCTCATCATGTAGTAATAGAAACACAGTGCTGCACACATTCTAGACCTTACGAGGCACCCATTCACCCCGGTTCAATTACCCAGGGGTTTGAGGTAAACTTTTTCTACTGAAAAGTTTTCGGTAGCAAAACGCATTTTTGAAATACTCTCTACGGGGAGAAACATTCTAGAAAAGCAGAGAAGTTTTCAAAAGCCAAATTTCAGCAATTTGCTTTCGAAGTTTCACGCCATCCCGTCCGTTCTGGCAAGTTAAGCAACGTTGAGTCCAGTTAGTTTTTTAGATCAGAGACGGCGTGGGAATTTTAAATTTTGTAACCTTTTGAATTTTTAAGTTTTTATTTTGTTGCATTAAATTGGCATTTTTTTGCATTGAAATGCAAGAATTGTTTTTCATGATCAACTCCATTAATATTAACAAGTATTGCCCCGAGAGGACTACACGGGGGTTTTGAGATTCTTCTAGAAGGAAAATAGCGGAAAGAAGGGTGATGTGTGGAGAATGGAAAGCAGTGAGCATCGCTTACGACGATAGCACGTTGGCTGCACGCCATGCCGTCCGATCTGGCAAGTTAAGCAACGTTGAGTGCAGTTAGTTTTGGATCGGAGACTGCCTGGAAAAATAAGCTTTTGCATTTTTTTTCTTGTTTTCTAATTAATTAAATTTATTTATAAACAAAGAGGAAGATTGACACGTCTTAATATTTACCACTGAGGTTGGCTTGGATCTCAAAAGGAATTAGAGCAGAAATATACTGGATTTCCCTTTGATTTTTTCTTCAATTTTTTGTCAACTTTTCTTGTCAATTTTTCATTTTTTCGTTTTGTTTTTCGTCATTTTTCGGCCATTTTTCGTCAATTTTTTTCGTCAATTTTTTCGTCAATTTTTTTCATTTTTCGTTTCATTTTTGAATTTCATGGCCATGAAAATCCGAAATGAAACAAAAAAATCAAAAAAGACGAAAAAACGATGAAAAGTGCCGGAAAAATCAAAAAAAAAAAAAAAAACAAAAAAATCGATGAAAAGTGCCGAAAAATTAAAAAAATTGAAAATTTTTCGAAAACCGGCCGATTTCTTAGTAAATTTCGCTAACCTTCCCCGTTTTTTATCTCTGAAAAGCCCGGGGAACAGCCCCTAGGTCGAACCTCCGGGGTTTCCTCCACAATCGCTCATAAGACCACTCTCGATCCCCAACTGTCCCTCCAACCCACCAGCCCAGCGAACCTTTCAACCTGCCCGACCCTTAGGATCCTACCTGGGCGATAGGATCCTATGGGGCAGGCAGGTTGAAAGGTTCGCTGGCTGACAGCGGCTCTCTCGAGTGTTCTTATGATTGACTGTGACGCCCACCGACATCACCCTAACTAACTTCTCATTATATACCCACCCTATATGGATGTACCGACACCTCCCGGGTAAGCAGATCACTATACCTCATCATGTAGTAATAGAAACACAGTGCTGCACACATTCTAGACCTTACGAGGCACCCATTCACCCCCGGTTCAATTACCCAGGGTTTGAGGTAAACTTTTTCTACTGAAAAGTTTTCGGTAGCAAAACGCATTTTTAAATACTCTCTACGGGGAGAAACATTCTAGAAAAGCAGAGAAGTTTTCAAAAGCCAAATTTCAGCAATTTGCTTTCGAAGTTTCACGCCATCCCGTCCGTTCTGGCAAGTTAAGCAACGTTGAGTCCAGTTAGTTTTTTAGATCAGAGACGGCGTGGGAATTTTAAATTTTGTAACCTTTTGAATTTTTAAGTTTTTATTTTGTTGCATTAAATTGGCATTTTTTTGCATTGAAATGCAAGAATTGTTTTTCATGATCAACTCCATTAATATTAACAAGTATTGCCCCGAGAGGACTACACGGGGGGTTTTGAGATTCTTCTAGAAGGAAAATAGCGGAAAGAAGGGTGATGTGTGGAGAATGGAAAGCAGTGAGCATCGCTTACGACGATAGCACGTTGGCTGCACGCCATGCCGTCCGATCTGGCAAGTTAAGCAACGTTGAGTGCAGTTAGTTTTTGGATCGGAGACTGCCTGGAAAAATAAGCTTTTGCATTTTTTTTTCTTGTTTTCTAATTAATTAAATTTATTTATAAACAAAGAGGAAGATTGACACGTCTTAATATTTACCACTGAGGTTGGCTTGGATCTCAAAAAGGAATTAGAGCAGAAATATACTGGATTTCCCTTTGATTTTTTCTTCAATTTTTTGTCAACTTTTCTTGTCAATTTTTTCATTTTTTCGTTTTGTTTTTTCGTCATTTTTCGGCCATTTTTCGTCAATTTTTTCGTCAATTTTTTTCGTCAATTTTTTTCGTCAATTTTTTTCATTTTTTCGTTTCATTTTTGAATTTCATGGCCATGAAAATCCGAAATGAAACAAAAAATCAAAAAAATCAAAAAGACGAAAAACGATGAAAAGTGCCGGAAAAATCAAAAAAAAAAAAAACAAAAAATCGATGAAAAGTGCCGAAAAATTAAAAAAATTGAAAATTTTTCGAAAACCGGCCGATTTCTTAGTAAATTTCGCTAACCTTCCCCGTTTTTTATCTCTGAAAAGCCCGGGGAACAGCCCCTAGGTCGAACCTCCGGGGTTTCCTCCACAATCGCTCATAAGACCACTCTCGATCCCCAACTGTCCCTCCAACCCACCAGCCCAGCGAACCTTTCAACCTGCCCGACCCTTAGGATCCTACCTGGGCGATAGGATCCTATGGGGCAGGCAGGTTGAAAGGTTCGCTGGCTGACAGCGGCTCTCTCGAGTGTTCTTATGATTGACTGTGACGCCCACCGACATCACCCTAACTAACTTCTCATTATATACCCACCCTATATGGATGTACCGACACCTCCCGGGTAAGCAGATCACTATACCTCATCATGTAGTAATAGAAACACAGTGCTGCACACATTCTAGACCTTACGAGGCACCCATTCACCCCCGGTTCAATTACCCAGGGGTTTGAGGTAAACTTTTTTCTACTGAAAAGTTTTCGGTAGCAAAACGCATTTTTTGAAATACTCTCTACGGGGAGAAACATTCTAGAAAAGCAGAGAAGTTTTCAAAAAGCCAAATTTCAGCAATTTGCTTTCGAAGTTTCAAATCATCCCGTCCGTTCTGGCAAGTTAAGCAACGTTGAGTCCAGTTAGTTTTTTAGATCAGAGACGGCGTGGGAATTTTAAATTTTGTAACCTTTTGAATTTTTAAGTTTTATTTTGTTGCATTAAATTGGCATTTTTTTGCATTGAAATGCAAGAATTGTTTTTCATGATCAACTCCATTAATATTAACAAGTATTGTCAAAATTACCCCTCAAAATATTATCGTTTCATACAAAACGCTCGGAAATTTTGACGTTTTTATTTAATTTAGACTTGAATTCCAATTAAACGTCAAAATTCCCGGGCGATTTGTATGAAACGATAATATGTATTTCAGCCTGAAAATTTTTCGCGCCCCTCTCCCCCACTCCTCGTTTGCGCACTCTCTCGCCAAAAATGACTCCACTGTACACTCTAGTGTCGATTTACGCGTGGGATTTTCCGCTGCGAGCGCAATTTGGACGTTTCGAGGCTGGAAACGACGATTTCGACGGATTTGGAGGCAGCAAAGTGGATATATCGATGGACAAAACGAAGGATTCGATAGGAGGGAAGGATTACAGGTATTTTTCGTTTAAAAATTAAAAAACAGCCGAGAAACGCCAAAATTGATGTCCGTTGGAGTGAGCAGCGGTAGAGCAGCGGTAGAGCAGCGGTGGTTTTGTGGCGGGTTTCTAGGCACGAAAAAACTAAAAATTCCCGTAATATCGGATGAGAATATCAATGAAAAAGAGTAAAAGTAGTTTTAAAAGTGAATTCTAATGGGAAATCGCTGAAAAACCGGGTGTCGAATCTAAAAGAGACTTTTTTCAGAAAATCGACGCTGATGAGGATGGGAGGCGGCGGCGGACGACGTGTCGACTAGAAGAAGCCCTGAGAAGAAAGACGATAGAAGAAGGAAGAGCATCAGCAGCAGGTAAGAAGAATTATCCTGATGGAGAGTGCCCTGCTGGACGATCCGTGGTGGGCATTCACTTTGCTGTGTTGCTCACCCGTTTCGCTTGGAAGGAGAAATCCTCGGAGATTTTTCTGTTTTAAAAATCTAAAACTAACGGAATCGTCGTCGTCTCGAAAACAAAACTCGAATCCTTTGCGCTGGAGTCTGGATGGGGAGAGAGAACTACTGTGTCATTGAACTTCTGATGACAGAATTCTTTTCCCTCGGAGAGAGACGATCGAATTAGATTTACGAAATGAAAATATCTCTAGAAGCGGAAAAGGCACTGAAATAATATGAATTATTCTTCTTCTTAACTGGCTATTTGCAGTTCTAGGTTACTGTAATTGCTATTTAGGAGGAGAGATACGGTAACGAGTCGCCATTTGAATTTTTGCGATAGAATAAGCTCCGCTTTTTTCGTTTCATTTTTTCTTCATTTTTTGTTGGCCACCAAAAAAAATGAAACGAAAGAATTTATTTTCATGAATAAAAAGTTGTCCCCGAGAGGACTACACGGGGGTTTTGAGATTCTTCTAGAAGGAAAATAGCGGAAAGAAGGGTGATGTGTAGAGAATGGAAAGCAGTGAGCATCGCTTACGACGATAGCACGTTGGCTGCACGCCATGCCGTCCGATCTGGCAAGTTAAGCAACGTTGAGTGCAGTTAGTTTTTGGATCGGAGACTGCCTGGAAAAATAAGCTTTTGCATTTTGTTTTCTTGTTTTCTAATTAATTAAATTTATTTATAAACAAAGAGGAAGATTGACACGTCTTAATATTTACCACTGAGGTTGGCTTGGATCTCAAAAAGGAATAACTTACATAATATGTATTTATTTGATTATGGGATGGCCAGAAGATTTGCGAAAAAGGATGTAGGCGGTCAATATTGGATGAGACGTCCCAGAGAACAAGTACAATTTCGTGGAACAGTCAGATATTGCTCACTGAATATGCACAAGAGAAAGGAACTCGGAAGAGTTGATGATATTTGGTCTTGGTTCTTCATGATGATGGAAATGCGTTCACCACTTCCATGGAGTGCCACTGCAGTGCCAGAGAAGGCGGAAGCGCTCAAAGAAGAACATCTCGTTTCATTTCTCGAGAAAGATCCGTTAGTTTCTTTCTTCTCCTCTGAGCATTTCATCTGATTTCGAACAGATTTCTACGCTCATTCGTATCAATTGTTGCTATTCTGAATGCAACTGATTATGCTGATCGACCAGATTATACTAAAATATTCGGCATTCTTTGTATAAAACTTCGAGAAATAAATGGAAAACTGAGTGGACCAATGGAATACGATGCTGCTCGAATCAATGCATTGCCACCTGAATCCAGAGAGAATCGTGTGTTAATTTACCATCAGATATCAAATTTTTCTCTTTTTTTTCCAGTGAAACTGCAATCGAGAATGGGCCCAATGGAGGATGAATCGACGGTTCAAGTGAAACACACACCAGACATATGAGAAAATAATCGTTTTTTTTTGTTTCAGAAAAATTTGGAATCAGAATTCAATAGAACTAATGGAATTCCTGGTGGAGACAATCTGATTTTGAATGAAGCGATTGATTTCTTTAAATTAGACAAGCAATCAAAAGCACAAGAAGAGAAACTCGATGACAATAATAAACAAAACCCTAACCATGCACACGTAAGTTCAAGACAATCTGATTACCAGAGGTGAACCTTTTTTTACAGAAACAAAACAAGAATAAAATGTTGGGATTCAAACAGAAACAACCGAATTCTGGAACAGGAAGAAAGGAAGGACAATCTTCTGCAGGATCGAAGATTAGCCTTCCGAAAATGAAACCGAAGCATTCAAGAAATCAACATTGAGTCATTCATTTTTGAGTGTGTTCAATACAACCGTATTCTATTTTTTTTTCATTGAAACAATGAGTAAATACAAGGCAGACTGTTAAGAGATTCTGTGTTTTCTCTCATACATTAGTAAATATCATTCAAATTGCAACTGTTGTTGTAAATATACTTTACGGTACTTATTAATAATAATATTAATATTATTAAATGAAAGTCTAGCAAGCGCGCTCTATTGACAAGCTGAGGCATCGGAGGAACGAAAAACATTCTGAGGAAAGTGATTCTTGAATAAAATTGAATAAAATGGCAAGAAAAAGAAAAGACCGAGCATATTATGGTGAGTTAATTAATTTTCAATGAGGTCATTTACAGACAGGAAAAAAACTCCAGAAAAAAAACAGTTCTTTCCATTTCTTTTCTGCCTGTGAATAACCTTTGAATGAAAAACAAGCGTATGTGTTTCCAGATGCAATTGCCCATTCAATTGGATCCCAAATACCCATTGAAAGCCCTAGCTCTAGTAACTCTACTTTACGTAACCAAGTTTTGTTCAATAACGAAAGAATTGGAAGCAATCAACAGAGAAACGAAGTATTCGTGGAAACAGAGGAATATGTCGATGAATGGCCTGAAAGAGGTAATACACTAAATTTCATTTTCGTAGCAAAAAACAAATTAACATGGATTATGCTTAATTCAATGTCTTAAATGTTGAACGAAAAGTTATCTATATAGTTTCCAGCTCGTGTGCCTGCTCCTCCCCAGCGAACTATTCGATATTCTACTGCCAACCCCGGGGTTAATCCTACAATACGGACCGCGTTGTACAAAGGAATTCCATTGTTGAGTGGTAAATAAGAATATACAAAACAGCATCTTAGAAACATTTTCATTCAGAACGACAAGCGATGTTTCGCCATGAAATCGACTATTTCACTGATATTGATGAGACTGTTCCTCTTCTAGGTAAGATACTTCTGAAAATATCAAATCTTATTTCATTTTGCTTCAGAAAATCTTTCCAAGGCTGTCAAAGAAGATAAAATTGATATTGGAGAGTGTGGACTAATCATCCTGAAATACAAAACATGTGGAAAGTTCAATGAAGAAGTGTACAATGTAAAATTGTGCTCGTACATAATTTTGCTTAGCTATCTTTTTCAGTCTTGTGCAAAATTTCTATCTAGTTTCAACCTGACAACATTTTCCGATGGATCGTCACTTGGTAAAATGTCTCGAGACGTCTTTCAGTTGGGTCAAATTTTTTACGTCTGTGATTTCTGATTCTATTATATTCTAATACTTCACAAAGTTACAGATGAAAATTCAACAACACAAAATGCCTTTCAAAAAGGAAATCAAACCAGTTGATTTATTCTTGAAACCAAAGTTCACTCATGTCATTCGAGCCTTCAATGGAGAATGGCCGTTCAAAGTAGGAAAAATACTTTTAATTCGGCTACTTGTTTCTGTACCTGAAACTATCTTCAGACACATCAGTTTGTTACCACTGCAGAAATTCAATCAGTTCCCGATGACATTAGACGAGGAATATCCTTAGTGATTCGACAAGTTTTGGCTCAAGTACGATCATACTGTGAACACCATTAAAACCCGTCAGTTTATAGATTTTGGAAGATCCAAGAGGACATCAATCCTTCGCATTGCGATTCAGTCATGGCAAGAACGGCAAGAAAGAAGCACTTCAAGATTTACCCAGAAATGTAACTGAGTTTCTGAAAGGTTAGTTTCAACTATGTCAGAATCCAAAGTTTCATATTTTAAAGATTTCTGCTTGTTATCTTTCGGATATCCGCCAGCTTCCCGATTTGCCAGTTTTACATATGATGATCTTTTGAACGAAAACTCAAGGTGGGATGACGCTTAATGAACTAGTTGAATCAAATGTATGAATGTTTCAGCTTGGGACGAAAACTCGGTGAAACTCGACAACAGGGATTGATTAATTTTCCCCAACTTCAAGAAGACGTTCAGCAGTTTATGGTCATTGTAATGGAAAAAATTCAAAGAATTCTGTAAGTTTTAGAAAGCCCAACATTCATCGGAATGAATATAAATTCTTAACAGAAACGATTTGCGCTCTTCTTTGCTCCAAGATGTCGTTTACGATGTTGGTGGAGAACCGACGACTGTAAAGGAGTTTGTGCAAGAAAACGTTAGTTCCAAGCACATGAAAATTACTATGCTTTGAACACCTTCAGAATGCTGGAAAACTCAAAAAACCGTCTCCCAAAAAACTCAAAACAATGCTCTAGACACAGTCAGGAAAGGATCACGAGCTATATCACGAGTAAACACATTCCCATCAAAGAAATAAATGAGTTCATGCCTCTTTCTGTAACTCTTTTTTTGAATATCATTTTTTTTCATTTTTCCTGTTTCTGCTTTTGTCGGCATTCTCATCGAATCGTAGCGAAGTTTGATACAAAACAGTTTTATAATTTGTTTTGTCCAATCGATCTCCTTAGCTTCTTCCTTTTATTCTTCATATTCGAACATGAACTCATAAATTTTTAAGGCTCCTCACAGCTGGATTCGAGTTATTTCAAAACAATTTATAATGAGAAATAATTTATGATCAGATCAGTGCAAAGCATGAATAAGTTATGGTCCAGAAAAGTGATTGAGAGCATTTTGAATTGTTGGCACAACCAGAAACGTCGATACAAAAGAAAAGTTAGTATGTAGATAATTAAATATCAGTTGGCTGACTATGTCGTTTGAATACTTCAGTTGTCAAAATCGGATCCGTTTTTGTGAAACAAGGGAATAGTGTTCTGAAATGAGAGAGTGAGAGATAGAAATGGGGTGAACGAGAGAAAATCCAAGAAACCTTTTCAAAATATTTCTGAATTCTCGCATTCTCATAAAACAAAGCGGTTGAAGAAGAGAATGAAACGAAATGAAGAGATAACATGTATATTTCGTATAAATATATCCACTTCTTGCATGAACTGGAACACCTTTGCTTCTACTGAAACATAATGATTATTGAGTATCGAAGAACGGAGTGTTACCTTGTAATATTAACAAGATGCATTCCTTGAATGACTGCATAAGTTGTTAGATAAACTGTATAAACCAAAATGACACTTCCAATCATTAAAACGTATTTTTTTCGGCGAGCAATAGATTTTCCATGCGAATGATCTTCTTTCAAAAGATCCGTTTCTGCTTGATATTTAACATCAGCTTTCACTAATTTTGTGATTATTCTGAAAGAGAATTAGAATTCGAATGAAATGAATAATCAGAAAAAATACCTGAAGAGAATGAAATAACAGCTGGCAGTGATTGCGAGGCAAATAAGACAAAAAGCAATGAGAATCATGTGGAAAACAAAATAATGGAAGAGTGACGTCTCCTGATGTTTTATGCAGAACGGAGCGCTGATCAAACTTTCTGAAAGTCAAAATTCTAATTTCATTTCTATTCGGAGAATCGAACCATTCTCGAGAATACCATTCTCGCAGTCAGTATCAATCATAACACTTCTCTGTCGAGTACTTGTCAACATATTGAGTACAGTCAATAAGAAGGCGAGAAGCCAACTGAGAACAATTGCCCAAAGGACACGACATCTGAAATTCAATGATCAAAAGAGAATGAGAGAGTCACTTAGGGTTACTCGTGAAAACAAACCTTGTGACAATCGAAGAGTATCTCAACGGATGACAAATGAAAATGAATTCGTTCATAGTGATTAATAAAACATTCAAAATAGTTGTCAGATTTGTAAATCTCAACAGTACTCCACTATACTGATCGACCCGAACCGTCCACATTGATCCATCTGTTGCCATATTAAAAGTGAGCAATTTCAATGCAAAAAGAACAGAACAAACACCTAAATTCTTTGGTTTTTCTCTCTTTACACCGATCAGAAACCAACCTTTGATAGTGTCAATTATGGTAAAATTTAGAATAATAATATAGAAGACGTGTGATGATGTGGTCCGTCGACGGACGATTATGCATACGAAAATAACAATGTTTACTAGAATTGCAAGTATTCCGAATGCTATATAAGCCATTCCGAATCGACCTCCGACTGTTGCCCATTCCATATCTGGAAAGGAAGAAACGTTTGATGAGTTCAGATGGATTTTAGATTTTCAGTCTCATTTTCAAAAAAGAGAGAGAACAAACCTTCTGAAGGATCGACAGTCTTCTTCAGTCCACCAGTTCCTCCTCCTCCTAATTGACTCTGTATCCATTCTCTCATCATTTCCTCTGACATTGTCGTCGCTTCTGTACTCGTCATCCCCGTTTCATTACTTTGATCACTCGATATCATCTCTAAAACCGTAATGAGTAAGAGAATTTATGAATCAAAGAATGACAGGAAACTATGATTTCCGTTGAAGTTTTGGAAGAGAATAGTAGTTGAAAAGAATCGAAAGACACATGGAAGAATTTGAGAGAAAAGATTGAAAAGTTGGAAGATGACACCCTTCAATTAAGATGAGGAAAGAGGAGAAAAGACACCAAAAGCTCGGTAATTTTGGGTGTGGAAATTGAAATGAAATAGAAGAGACAACGTTGAATGAAAGAGAGAGAGAGAGAGAGAGAGAGAGATAGCGTAGAAATATGATTCATGAGATGATAAATGACGTGGCAAATGATGGAAAATGCTAATGGATTATCAGGGATAAAAAGAGGAAATGACAAACAAAAGAGCACTTGAGACAACACTTTTCATTCTTTTTTCATAACAAATTCCTCTTTTTTCTACAAATGTTTTGATAAACGGGTTTCGACTACGATTTCCTTGATTTTCAAATTTGTGGTGATAGAATTAATTTCATTTTACATTATGTTTAAACCTTTTTCGGTAAATATAAATAGTTATAGTCTATAACTTATAGAGTTTTCTATTTGAAAAAAACTAGAATCTGAAGAAAAATAAAATTGAACTCTGAATCCAAAAATACAAGTTTTTGAGAGACCATTCGTCTTGTCACATTTCAAAAGTTCATGATGAAGTGCCACTTAAATCTATTACCACGTCAACTGAATACTCATTCTGTTTAAGAAAATGAAAAGGATTGGAATCAAAACGGAAATTACAATCTATCCTCGCGATTTTTCATTTTCCAGACGACTGACAGAACAGCAGAAAAAGAAGACGAAACCAGGAAGTTAGCGAAAGAAAAAAGAAGTTTCTCCAGTGGAGTTCGGTGTGTCAAAGTACTAGAAAAATATGTTTAGTAAACGGAAATATTGGAATGAAAGAAAAGGGATTCCAGACACAGAGATCATTCATTTTATTAATCTTATATGAGATCGAAGAATATGATAAAATGTTAGTCAGATGTTCTGAATTCATTCATCTCATCTCGGAGAACAAAGAATAAAGAGATTTAGAGATTCATTTGAGAGAAACATTTTCAGAACTTTAGATTAACTCACTACTTCTTCAACTAATTCAAACAACAAAAAAGAAGATGAAACTAACTCAATTAGAAAGGAAAAAAGGACTCTTGCAGAGTTCGAAACGACTCAGAACGGAAAAGAAAACAAAGTTTCCATATTTCTGACACATGTCAGATCAAAAAACCGAATGAAAAGGGAAGAAAAAGTGGAATGGAGATGCAAAAAATGGAGATGTCGGAATGAAAAATGAGGTTAACAAGAAGAAAATGAAAATGAAAATGGAATGTACTACGTGACGAGCATCATAATTCTGATGTCGATAAAGTTGCGAATATGGGTGTAAGTGGACAATTATTTGTGGAAATTGAGTGTTTCGATGTGTGGAAAGAGTGAGAAAATGAATGAATGTGACTAGAGAGAGAGAGAGAAAGAACAATAATTAATTGAAGAATTTCAAGAAAATAAAGGAGAAAATAGAAAACGAAGGCGTTACTCAAAGAGAAAAGAATGACGGAAATTGAAATCGTTTCGAGTAGATGAACTAAACTGATAAACTTTTTTCTGTCTATTGTTTATTCTTGATGACGTTTTTCACTTATTCAGAAAAGTCAGGAAATGAGATATACTCTAGTTTATTTTTCATTGAATCAGGAAATTTCATGAGATGAATCGTCTCATAAAACATATTATTTCTCTCATTTTTAATTTTTATCATCTGGAAATTGGTCGCTGTCTGATTGTTTGAAATTAATTTCAAAAAAGAGAATACTGATTCTTTTTAATATTTATTCCATGTAATTCTTTTGAATTTTGACGAATAGATCATTGAATTTCGATACTTAAGCGTCTAAACTTCGGGTAAAACCTTTTTTTTCTTTTTTGATTTTTCTTTTTGGAACTTCCGGCATTTGTTCGTTCTTTATCCTGAAAGTTTTTCCTTATCGAATGGTTTCATCTGTGAACATATACTCCCAAAAACTTGTTTTCAACTTTTCTCAATTCTGCAAAAATTCGAAGAAATAAACAAAAATGCGAGAAGATGTCAGATTTAAAGAGACGTCGACCTCCGAATTCTCAAGATTAAAGTCCGAATGACGTAGAGAATGGGGGTCCTCAGTGGTTGGAAAATGTTGCCAATTCTTCGGTTTTTTTTGGAATTGCACATGCATCGGTCAACAGCAGTTCGCAGTTTCTACTCTTTTTTCTATCTTGAATCCAATTAGTGAAACAACCTCATGATGCTCTTCATCAGTAATGGTTGGAAGAATAAAGAGAAGAAGAAGAAGAGAAAAAAAGGATTATATATTGGAATGAATGTTTGAAAATGGAATAAATAGAAGAACAATATGACATTGGTTGGAAGACGATGGATGCGGAATCAGATGGAACAAGAAGAGAAACAGTGTGCCACGTCAGAAAAATGGGTAAGAGTCGGGTGAAGAAGAGAGGCGAAACTAAACATCATTGAGCAAAAAAAAGAACCGGAAAACAAAAATAGAAGGTTTGAGAAAAGAAAAGACATATTAGGTGAAGTAGAATTGACATTTCTCGTTGAAAAGGGTAAGAGGTCAGTGTGATAAAAAACGAATGAAACATCAAAGAAATCTCACAAAAATGGTTTTCTTAACAAAAGGAATGAGAAGAGGTCATAGTAAGTAGAAGAAAAAAGATAATCCGAAAGATTAGTCAAACAAATCGAAAAAAAAACATTTGAAATGAGACGACGGAAGAGTATTCAGTGAAAGAATATGACTGTTCTCGTAATTGTTATGATCGTAAAAATCGTTCTGAGACAAAACCCGTTTTATTCTTTTCACTCACTGTCAGATGGTACTTTTCATTGAATTTCTCGTGTTTTCAGACTTTTCAGAGAATTGACAGCTGAATAAAAACTGGAAAAGCATAACTCAATTGTTAAGGTAATCAGTAAATAAAAAGAAATCCAAACTAATTATTGCGTTTTTGGAACATTCGTTTTCAAAAGATCAGTTGAAAAACCTGTATCCGCGCATAACAAATAACTCAAAACGTAATACTATTTGAAACAGATTCTGTTCGATTTCTAATCTAATTTTCAAAAAAAACATGGAAAACGGATACATTGACACGTATTAATATGAAGAAGCACAAGTTTCGGAAACCTGACACCTTCCGACGATTCTTTCCTCCCACGGAATGGTGCGTGCTCCTCCGGAAAAGGAGAGAAAGAGGAGGACGGCAACTTATTAATTTTTGATATGCAATCAATCAGATTAAGCAAACACGGAAAGAAAAAGAAATGATACTTTTGGAATTCTATCATTTGGATTGTTGACCCATTATGAAGGAAGGATCACATGTTTAGAAGAATGAAGGAATGAAAATAGAAACAATGAAGAGAGACTTTCATTTAGATTATGCACATCCAAAACATTTTCCTCTCCAATGTTTTGAATTTCTTCATTTGCAATCGAAGATCGGAGTTATCTGAAAGAGATTTCCGAATGAAAATATTAGGTTCATGAGAAGAGAAGGTGCATTTTTTGAATACGAACGGGACAACAATTAGGGCTACTCGAATGGAAAAAATGTTCTCCGGGTGGAAATGGGAGTGAGTAAACAACCTTTCCGGGAACATTTTTCAGTTTCCGACTGATCATAAACGTGAAGATTTTCTCTTCAAAAAGTTCTATTTTTGAGATGAAAAGTGACAATTTGAGTGACACGTCATCAAGAACAACTAATAATATGTTTCCGAATTATCAAGAAGAAGAAGAAAAAAGAGAACTTGTGACTTTTAATGAAATGTGTTTTTTTCTTGCTCAATGATGTTCCACGTATAATTGAAAATGAGTATTATATAGTTGTACAAAAGGAACATCAGAGATCATGAAGAAATGAATTAATTCTGAAAATATTTGAAACAGTTTCATTTGATTACTCAGAATATGAAACAAGAACTCTATTGAGAAGAAAAGAAAGTATGGGTCATTGGATGACTTTTCCCGCACTTTTCAATTATTTGTCATAAGAAGACACTCGAAAACATCTGAACAACAACTTGAATAACAAAGAAGAATATGAAAGAATTGGTCGAATTTCTTCAGATGAGCAATCAGAATTCCGACAGGAAAAGGATTTTTAGTGAGCCAGGAGTCGAAATGGGAGAAAGTGACATGATATTCTGTGATGGGAGGACCCTAGAACGGAGTACTGTAGATTAGGGAAAACAGATGAAATGAATTGAAGAACGTAGGATGACTATAGAATAGAGAAAAGATGATGTGAGTGAGAGCAATGGGGGGACAAAGCGAGAAAGGACTTAAGTATCAAAATACGATTAGCATTCGAAATAGACATTTTCAGTCAACTGAGAAGACAGCGAATTGTTTTTGTTTAGCATCAAAACAATACAGAAAAAGAGAGGAAAGACTAAGAATTTAACAAGATTCCATTCAATGTGTCACGGGATTCTTCAAACAGATAATCTGAGCTTATGACCTCGAAACGGTTGCATTTTGCAAAAACTGAAAAAAACGGTCCCTGGAGAGGTTGAACCATAAAAAAGTGAGAAGATTTTGTTCTAAAGAGAGAGAGAGAGAGAGAAGAAAAAGCATTTCCCCGCCAACTGGGCCATTTACATCCGATTTATGATGGGAACATGGAGATGAGAAAAAGAATGGAAGATGAAGAGAAACAGACACGGAAGCGAGACAACACTTTTGATTTTTTGATGTACATTTTATTCGAAATGAGCAGAACGAGATGAAGAAAAGAATGTGAGAAACATAATTTGTTGCCGAAGAAAACGGGATTTAAAAACAGAGAAGTCGCGTGGATTCTGTTCGGAGAAAAGGGCGAATAGTTTAAGAAAAAGAATGTGAACAGGAACAGAATACTGAAATTTGCAGATTTCTGGTTTTATCGTTCCTCAAGAAGAAGTTCAAGTTTCAGGTTAATTACTATCACAGAAGTTTCAATTTGTTCGTCTTCTATCACTTATGAAGACTATACGCTGTTTTTCATCGAAATCTTTGAATGATCATTCTCAACATTGGCAACAATTATCAAAAGAATTCAACAGAAAAACCACTCCAAAACATGAAATTAACCCACGTAATGAATATTCTATTTTCGGCTGAATTCGTTAACCGGTACCTGGTGGTACAAAGACTTTTTAGTTTTCAAACATCATCAAAATATCTATTTACCGCAGTTTCTCTTTTTGCAGAAGAATTCGACCTAAAAATAACGTGAAACATTTGAACCAAAAGTGTATTTGAAAAGGTGTCTTTTGGGAATTGAAGAGTTCTTCGAAGACGTTTCTTCTCACTTCGAAAACCAATATTTTCGTATGTTGCTCCTTCTTTGGCAGAAATTCAATGAAAAGTGCAACATAGGTGAGAGTAAACATACTTCCCACCGACCAATTCCAAAAGTAGCCAGAGCTCGCCGAGCATTGAAAATAGGCATTGCTCAATGCTATTTACGTGCCAAAACAATTAGACCACCGCTTTTGCCGAAATGTGGCAGGAGGAGATGAAGTTGTTTCGGAAGGAAAAGCGAACGGTCTCCATTGGCATCCGCCCACAATCACCATGGATTGTCCTAGCGACGATGACGTTCTATGTGTTCTCATTTGAATTTATTTTTATTCTTCTAAAACGGAGAGAAAAATGGAAAATGGAAGAGACCTGTAAACGTTGCGCAGCTTTGTGTGCCTAAACAAAAGTACATGAAAGGAGATGTAACTGTGATTAGGCATTACAAGAAGAATGAGAAAATAAGCATACATACAACAATTAGTACACTTTGAGTGTTATTCTGTTAATCTTATTACTATTTGCTTCGATTCTGAAGATACGAGACGTCGAAAGCGTAAATTTTAAAGTGGCGGCATAGTTGTCGAACCTGGAATAAATTATTTAGTTTTTGAAACACTCGAATATTCATTATGCCAAAAGTTGGTTCGTGTAGAAACATGCGATATCCTTCTTTCTATCTATCTCTCTTTTTCTCTCTTTTTCTATCCCAAGAAACTGACCACGCAGATTCCATAATGGAGATGAAGTCCAGTGATGAGTAGAGTAGAGACACGTAAAACAAGTAGTTCGTTTGCTGGAGTGTAGAATGCAAGAGCTGAAAAAATGATACAACGTGATAAAAAACTTTTTAAATCAATTTTTGTAGTTTTTTTTAGAACCTCATTGTTTAACAATACAAGTTTAACTCATAGTTTAGAAAATGCATACCAATTGTAGTCAGGTAAATTCCAAGCGTGAGGTTGTATATATCACATACTGTACTCGCCATTTGAGCAATTATTAATCGACACTGAAAATAGGAAATCAATTTGGAGATCTCAAAGAATACTAACCGTGATATTACTGAAAACTGTCCCCATACAAAAGAAGAAAAATCTTGGATCAGCATCGATCACATTTGTTGGCGATTTTACAGCCCAATAGATGGAAGATCCGAAAAGAATAACAACGGGCCAAGCTGGACGAACACCGGCGAGCAGTGATGGCTGCTTCAATTTTTCCGCTTTGTGCACATTGTATGCAGAAGCAACTAGTGACATCAGGCAACACACTGAAGATATTGTTATTTTGATGGAGTATGAAGACCTAGATTACTTACAGTAAAAACCAATTTCAAAAGTTAATGCGAAGTTGACTCCGAATAAATCGAAATGGAACCATTGATATCCGACAAAGTATGTCCACATGTAGACAATGACAAGTCCCTGCAAATATGAGCACTTTCACCATTGCATAACGAATAAAACACTTACGAATTGGCTAACATCGTATGCCCATGAAAGAAACATGATTCCAGTGTTGTATTTCTCCCAATGGGTAGTGAAAAATACAATTTGTGTACTGATGAGCACACATAACAGTTCGACTGACGATATACTATACCTTCCTCTTCCAAAAATCGAGAAGATTGTGATAGTGAATGGAACTGTTGACCACGAGTCAAGACCATGATCAACTGAATTATTATATTTAGTTAAACTATTTTATAAATAAAACTTACAAAGCTCTCCAGTTGGTCCACTTGCTCCAATTCGTCTTGATTGTTTTCCGTCGGTTCCATCTAGAGTATGTCCTAAGAAAGTACAAAGTGCAGCAGCAAACCAGAACCAATCTGGAATCGGGTTGAGTGATCCATCAGAATTTCGGTCAATCCTATAGTCAAGAGCTGCTTCAATGAAGAATCCAGCCATAACGAATCCCCATCCAACTAGTGTGAGTACATTGGGAACCCATGTCCGTGGATAAAACTACAAGAGAATGTTCTTTTTACTCTGACTGAACCTGCCTACCTCCACTAACCAATTCCAAAACGGGTGTGATACGTAGACTGATAAGGGTGAATTGTCGACACAATTATACTGAAATTTTTAAAGATTTTATATGTTTGTTTTCCTTCTGTCACAAACCTTATAAGAATCAAATCCTTTAAGATGCTCTGGCTGTAAGTATTCGTATTCTAATGGGTGTTTTTCTTGTTTTACGTATCCCATTTTACGTCTTGACCTTAAATAAAAACTATTAAAGAATAAGTTATTGTGAAACGAAATGTGTAATGGAAAGTATGGAAAAATTCAACAAAACAGATATTTTTTCACTTGTCTACGGGGACTACACGAGAAAAACAACCAGTGTGGCAAGCGCGCGCCGATGAGAATTCTGCTCAACTTCCTTTTTGCCTTTGGCTTTAATTCAAGGAGTGGAATGTTAAAAGAATTATTCTGCATGATTTTTAGAATGTATAAGAAAGTAACTCTTCAATATCTCAAACATCGATTAAATCAACCTATTTTCAAATCAGGTTATAGGAAACAAAAGGGCGTTTTGATACATCATGAATGATTCACATGATACGAAATATTTAGAAACAAAAAACAATTTCACACCACAATGCTGCCTTCTCGCTGCACTTGTTGGCCGTTGCGGCGATAAACGAAACAGTCCGTCGAGAATGATTCGATATCAGACCATTGATGTCAAGAAAAAAAGCGAAAAAGAGACGTCTGTCAGCGAAAGAGCGGAAACTCCGGATGCCCGGATTCTTCTCTAGACCAGCTGAACGGGATGGACACGTTTTTGACGGAAACGTATTAGAAAAAGTCAAAACGGAACCATGTGACTTCCAAATGATAACATGATGAACTCCAGGCAAAACATCACTTTTTGTTTCGTACTTCCTATTTGATTCTGAAACTACGGCGTACTTCACAAGTTTCGATTTTGTTATCAAAAGAAGGAGGTGACAGAAAATGCTGTGATCTGTGATATGAACTTGGAGAAGGGTGCAAAGTGATGGAAAAGAGGAAAAGGTCGAAGGGCAGAGTACACGTGGAATGAGAGAACTTAGAATGACAGCTGTCAGATGAATTACTACAGACAATTGAACTAGAAACACCAAATCGACGACAATTAAATCTTCATGGGAATGAAGTTGAAGATATTAGAATCAAATGTGCAACAAAAAAGAATTTCTAGGATACAAGGCATTAAGTGTTTAGAAAACATAACGAAAAATGGGTTGATCACAAAGAAAATTACTCTTACTTCAAAAAACTAAAAAGATCAACATTTCGATGATTCGATGAACTTTCTCTTCTCTTCTTCGAATAAATCAACAAATAAATAGAAACGTGTTGTCCACATGTGTTATCATTGTTCTGTTTTTCTCATCGTTTCCTTTCAT
This sequence comes from Caenorhabditis tropicalis, assembly GCA_016735795.1. Classification (NCBI taxonomy): domain Eukaryota; kingdom Metazoa; phylum Nematoda; class Chromadorea; order Rhabditida; family Rhabditidae; genus Caenorhabditis; species Caenorhabditis tropicalis. Next base: position 4,774,937 of record CM028614.1, on the reverse strand, counting down.
TTATGTCTCAAACTATTTATTCTTTCTTTCAGAACTTCTTCGATGGCGAAACCAATATTGTATTCCTATTGGCGTTCATCTTGTTCTTGGCGTGTTCGAATCGGTAGTTTTTTAGTTTAGAATTCAGACTAAATTCATTTTGATTTTCAGCACTTTCTCTCAAAAATATAGATTATGAGTATAGACCGATCGACTTGTTTTCTGAGGAATCAAAGGTATCAATCTTTCAATTCACACTACGAATTCCTCGTTTCTGTCAGAACGATCCAGAATTCGTGAAACATAATCCTGCGAAAAAAGTTCCGACTTTGGTGATAAATGGATTATCATTGACTGAAAGTTTGGCAATAATTGAATATTTGGATGAAGCATTTCCAGATCCACCATTTCTTCCCAAAGAATTAGATCAAAGAGCTTATTCGAGAGCTATTGCTCTTCACGTAAGTTCTCTTCCTTATTTCTTTCTTCCTAATGTTACAAAGTATTCAGATTGTATCGAGTATTCAACCACTTCAAGCAATCAGTATTCACAAAATGCTCAATGAAAAAGAAAAAGGATATGGTGATTTTGTCAGTTTTTTCTCTAAATTCATATCAATTTATCTCATTTTTACAGTGGTGCAATCACTTTGTCAATCGAGGATTCAAAGCACTTGAAGAACTTTTAATAAAATATTCAGGAAAATATTGTGTTGGAAACCAATTGACAATTGCCGATATCAATCTTCCATCGATCATTTACAATGCAAAAATGTAAGATTTTCCCCCAATAATGACCATAATTCTCAATCTTGTAATACTTTCAGATACAACGTGGACATGACACAATACCCAACAATCGTTCGAATTGGAGAAACATTGAATGAACATCCGAAGTTCAAGCCAGCTCATCCAGATCTTCAACCAGACGCTCCGAAAACTACTAAAGCTGATATGTGAAACTTCCCAATTGCTTTCTCTTTTTTTTCTATAAAAATGTATTTACCTTGTCGAAATAAATAAATAATATTACAACTTATAAATTATTCTTCTTTTATTTGAGATGATCTATTATAATAGACTTCTAACAGATTCCATAACCAGCACGATTATATTTTCAATTTGACTCACCTCATAGTCAGTTTAGTTTTTCCACCGTGAGCGTGGACACACGGTAATCTGTTTCAGAAAAAAGTAGGAATTCCGTCGAATATTTTACGACGAAATCCTACTTTTAATCGAATTTATCATTGTCAATTTATTGTTAATATCATCAATAATTACAATTCTTCGTAAGCGAAGAAATTTTCTTTCAATTCGGTTTCATCGGAATAAACTATAATGAATCAAAATAAACAACAATGTAAGTTTCATGGAAAAATTCAAAAATTCAATATTTAAATAGGGAAAAGTGTTGGAAACAGGAAATCAACCAACGGAAATTCGAATGAAAACCTTAAAGTTTCACAAATGTTGCCAGTTAGTCTTCCAGAAAAACCGAAATCATCGGCTCCCGGTTCACTAGAGAAACCAAAGGTATTATACAAGAAAAGAAAACAAAAACTAACATTTTTCTCAGCCAAATCGTGGAAGTAAGGACAAATTAGAAACAAAACAACCATCGAGAAGTGGAGAAAAAGGTGCTGGAACTCCAAAAAATGGACAAGGGAATTTACGAAATTACAAAACAGGAGGGAAACAGAAATTGAAAAAGAAGAGTTCAACGGAAAAAGGAAGCGGAAATACCCGAACTAGAGATGTTGTTTTGTCTTTGAGATAAAGTTAATCAAAGATTGATTTACAGGATGATGATGATAGACCGAATCCATTGGAACGGAAGAGATCAATTGAACAACAAGCTGAAATGGAAGATACGAATAAATTAGACAATAAACCGTCAACTGATGCAGTTTCGAAACCGAAAGCACCGGTGGCGAAAGAAATAAAAAATGAGAAAAATGAAAAGAATAAAGTAGAAGAAGGAAAAATGAAGAAAAAAGAAGAAGAAAAGGAAAAAGAAGAGGATTTCGAAAGTGATAAAAGAGAGGAAAATGTAAGATTTCTCATGATATTCTTCCATTTTCATCTGAATTTTCAGCTGAAAGAAAAAGAACAAAGAGGAGAAATGATTATAAAATTTGCTTCGAAGTTGATGATGAGCACTCCGCAACAGTTGACAAAGGAATATAAATCAGTCAATTCCAATGTAAGTTCTCCATATTTTGATATTGAAGTAAATGAATTCGAATCCAGGTACCAGATTCGGAATGTGTTGTTTTTACGAAACAAGCCGATGCGAATCGATATCCGAATATTCCTTGTTTGGATCGAACTCGTTTCGTTCTTCCTGGAGATGAATCATTTTATATTCATGCAAATACAGTCAAAATATGCTCAAAACCAGATCGTTTCGTATGTACTCAAGCACCTCTCGATCATACGATTCTCGATTTCTGGAAGATGACACTTTCATTGAAATCCACTTCAATTATCATGTTATGTGCATTCATAGAAGAAGGCGTCGAGAAGTGTTCGAAATACTTTTCGTAGGTGAAATTCCATTTATTAATGAGGCAAACCGTTTTCAGTGAAACTGTTGGAACGATCGATTTGGGTGATATTGTAGTCCTTACTGAGTCATGTGTTGAGGTAACGACAAAAAGAATTCAGAATGAGACCTTTCTACTTTTTAGATTGATCATTGGAAAGAATCAAAAGATAAGGTGTTCCAAAGAGAGTTGAAAGTCATTGTTAAATCTACGGAAAAAGAGTCAAAATTGACTCATTATCAATGGACGACGTGGCCGGATCACGGAATGCCTGATTCCTGTGAAGCAGCTCTTTGGATTCTTTCAGTTGTCAGACACGATAAGTCAGTTTTCTCCTAGATTCTGATTATTGTCAAACTTCTTTCAGAAAACCAATTGTCATTCATTGCTCAGCCGGAGTCGGTCGAACCGGAACTCTTGTTTTCGCTGAATCAATGATCTCTGCACTTCGTTTTCCAAAGAAACAAAACGTTTATGAGTCGTTTTCCCTTTTGAGAAAAGATCGTGCAAGAAGTGTTCAGGTATAGAAGAAACATTAATGAATACTTTTTGAGAATTCAGACTTTCCCTCAATACGTCTATGCATTTCGATGTGTTCTTGAATATCTTTTTTCCAAAGGACTCAAGAGAAACGAACAAGAATGGGCAAAATTCAAGGAAACGTATGCGAGAATAAAGAATAAGAAAAACAAAGCGAAGAAAGAAGATAAAGGAAAAGGAAAGAAACTGTCACTATCACAGGAAATATCAGAAACCAATTTACTCGGCGACGTCAAAAAGACTGGTACTAGTCTCATTTCTCCGTCACAACAACAGACTTCCGATACTCCTAATCAATCTCTGAATCCAACTTCTGGAATTCCTTCTCCGAGTACTCTTGGAACTCCATCTCAACCTACACAATCGCCTCTTCCTTCTCCATTGACTCCTCCGCCATCCAATGATCAATCTGTGATCACTGCTCCAACACAAGTTACTGAAATAACAGAAAGGCCAGTGACTACTCAAGAACCAGTTCCGGATTCTTCAACCATCCAACAGCCATCGAAACGTGAATAATTATTGATTTTTGAAATCGTTTTCGTGATTCAAAGAATGAAATAAAACTTTAGATTAGTCTGAATTCTTTGGACAGTACATCTCTTATCAACCATTAATACCCTTACGGATTTATTTCAGAAAATAATGAATATTTGCGCATATCTATCCGTAATCAATTGTTTTCAGATCATAAGTCGATTATCTAAAGGAGCGTTTCGATCTCCTTTGTATCTTAAACTGTGTCCACGGGGTGGCCTTGGCGATAATGAGTTTGTTGCTTTTCCGTCAAAATTACAGGCCGAGGCGCTCCGTTTCCGAATTCTCTCACTGACTTGATTTCTGAAGAATGCACATTTCTGAATAATAGGAAATGATAGTATTGATAGGACAGACGATTTAAACACTTTTACCTGCTTATATTGGCAGAACAAGAGAGATGACGATCGGCTGCAGTTGCACGAGAACAAGCGAATAAAAGTTGAAGTTCTTTCCAAATATCGAATGAATAATAACCATAAAGATATGGAGAAATTGCTGAATTAAGAACAGCGAATGCATAAATGAACTTTCGAATGTCTTTTGGAATCCAATCAGTATGACGAAGAAAATGAAGAAACATGAGAATGGAGTAGGGTGTCCAGCAGAATATAAAAGCCAAAACTATGACAAATGTCATTTTGAGTGTTCGACTTCTCGCTTTTTCTAGATTATTCTGTCCATTTCGACGAAGAAGAAGTTCAGACGACTTCTCAGCTGGAAACAGAATTGATGGAATTCAGAAAATAACTGTCGAATAAATTTCCAATTTAGTCTTTGAGGTCTAATAAACAAAATATCGACTTTTCTTCTGTTTTAGTTTTATTTCTTCAAAATTATCTCTTTTTTATAGTTTTCACACCGAAAAAAAACGAAAAACTTACATTCTTTCTCTCCGACTAATTTCGTTTTCCTTGAGATTTTCCATAGAATCAATGCGTAACAGACAACTGTAACCACCAGAGGAGCAATGTAAACTTGAATTATATTGATGATTGAAAAGTAGAAAACAACCTGAAAATGTATATTAAAACGTTTTCTGTCAAATGAAAACTTCTCACATCATTCGATAGTTCTCCAATGAAATTCTTTGAAACACATTGAGTATACCAGTCATAACATGGATGAGTAGCAGTTTTGAAGAGATAAAGTTGCGGTGCGGATGTGATGAGAGAGACCAACCAGGCAAATGAAACCATTCTTTGGACACTTTTCCGTGCTCTCATTGCATATAAAGGGAAGAAAATTGAATAGAATCTGTCCAATGTTATACAAATAAGAACATTCATTGATAGACTTATTCCGAAGACGTCGAAGAATTTACATATTCGGCACATCTGAAATTAAGTATTTGAAACTTTTGACTCATTAGATCACGAAGAGTTTTCAGGATTAAAAATGTTTGTTTAGTCTTGAATTTTTGTGTTTTTGTACTCAGAATCGACTAATGTCAAATACAAATTTTGAAGATTTGACAAGAATACAATGACAGTTGAAAACACAGTCAATGACAATTTTTAAATGTTATGACTACGATAAATGAAAGAAAAAAGATAACAAAACGAGGCTCCGCGACACTTCGAAACCGCGACACTTCGAAACCGCGACACTCCAAAAGTAGTTCACGTTTTTTAACCAATCTCCGATATTTTGGCTTGAAAATCTTTATCGGAAAATAAAAACGTGAACTGGTTTCGAAGTGACTGGTTTCGAAGTGTCGCAGTTTCGAAGTGTCGGAGTTTCGAAGTCACCGGTTTCGGAATGACGGGTTTCGAAATGTCACATAGTTTCGAAATGACCGGTTTCGAAATGGTGCGGTTTCGAAGTGTCGCGGAGCCCAAAACGAATGAGATTCCATTGTGAATCAGAAACAAAACAGTAGAGGAATGTCTCGAGGATAAATTAAGAATCTCATAATTTTCAATGGAACCCTTCTTCGATATTTCAAAGTTTTCAACAAATGTTTTCGTTTCGAAACATACAGCGTCTCCAGCAAACCAAGCGACCATATAATTATGGAGAATTTCTTTTGGCATAACAACAAGTGTGACGAGTAGATGTGCAATATTCATATGAAGAAGTAATGAATGAACCCGTCTCACTTTAACCATTTGGTTTCTGAAAAAGAATGATAGTTTGTGTTAAAAAGAAGTCCCCTAGATTCTATTTTCGTTTCATGTCATCATTTCCATTTCGAAGTCACACGAACATTTGTGTCAATTTTCGACGTTTATTTCTACTTCATCTTCTTTTTTTAGCGACGTTAATATTAAATTTCAGGACGTTTTTTGGTACAAAATATGATTAAGATGACATTTAGACCGAGTTTTCCGAGAATTCCTAACAAGATCATTTCGATGGAAAAAAACTAACTTCCTAGAACTTATTAAATTTGGGCAAACACTAAATTAATATATAATATAGGAAGGTTAAGCTGAAGTGAAAGTATTCAAAACACATTCACTTTTGAAAGGGATTGATAGTCGTATTCAGGAATATCTACTAGGGGAAACACATTGAATTCTCAGAGAACAAAGAGATTGTAGTTACAGATAATTTCCATTTTCTCTTTTTTAATAGATAATTTTGAAGAAAGCATTGAAAAACTCACCGACACAAAATAAGGAACATGGTAACATTTCCAATAAATGCTAGAAGGAAAAGAGCGACATAAGTGAAAACGATTGAAAGTACTGAACCATTGACAGTAATATCCGGTGGCTGAGAACGGGAACAGTTGATCATGTTGAAAAGAAAGAAGAAAATGTGACGAACTATTCCCAGACGAGCACTTTTCTTCAGTTTCTCTTCAAGACTTCTTCTTATTCTTCTCCTTCTTCTTCCTCTTGTCGGCTTGGGCGCTTGAATAATGACCAATATAATGGAGAAGCAAAAAAGGAACAAGAATATGAGAAGACAAAAAAAAAGGAAAGTATAGAAGGAAATCGAAAAGGTGCACAGATTGATGGATATTCTGATGAAAGAATGTATAGAAGACTTGTGAATAAAATAGAGGGAAACGAGTGGGAGGAGTCTGAATATGAATCAATGAATGAGAGTTCTCTGAAAAGAAACTCCAGGAGAGTTTTCAGGTTTCGAAAAGACTAAAATCATTCAGATCTTAGAAATCCATTTAGAAGAAAGTTCAATTGAATCTTGCCGACTGTTAAATGTCGAAGGAACTGTCGATAGGGTTCGAGAAAAAGTTGAAGGAAACTAGTGATTATCAATAGAATTGGATTGAAAGAAGTATGCAAAAAGAGAATAAAAACAAATGAGTGGGCATTTTTTAGAGTTGGAAAGGACAGAAAAGAATAATAAAAGAGAAATGTGTAATAGACACTGTGCAACAAATGAAATATGCAGATTCTGGAGAGATTCGTGAGTATTTACATTATTCTTTTTGTCCGAAAAAGCAGAAGAAATAGTAGTCGTTTTGTATGCTTTCCATTTCAGATTCCCACGGTTTCCACGAGAAACTCGATGTACTTTTACATGAAAGATCTATGAGCAACAACTCGAACCGATCTGTTTTCACTATTCTGTTCACTCTGATTGGTGTCATTCGTCCGAAGGTTCGGAGTTTTCAGAGCACTTAAATCGTTCCTTTGGGAGCAATAATCGACAAGACAAAAAGGGGAAATGCGACAAAAAACAGAGAGAAGTGAAGTGAGATGAGTTGCGAATGAAGCCTGGGAAAAGGGTGGAAGTCTATTTGTTGAAGGCTCTTCTTCACTCATTATAAGCACTGCAATTGACAGAAAGGGCACAAGAAGAAGAAGAAGGAAAAAGAGAAGAAGAAGAAGAACTTTGGGAACCATGGAAAAATGTAGTTGTCACGGGAGACAATAAATGTTTTTTTCTGGAGAAAATAAATCGAAAAGAAAATTGAGGAGAATTGGCGATGACGAACGTCTGAATTGTCGAAAAGAAAGTGGAAAAATAGGGGAAAATTGCAGAACTTCTCGGAGTTTATTTTTAGAAACTTTGCAATGAAAAGTGGTCAAAAGTCCTTCTTTTCTAATAGGTTCGGAACACGGATTCAATGTTTTTCAGACCATCTTCGTCTCAGAAAATATTCTGAAAGAGTATGTCGACTCGAATTGTTTCTTTCGTTTTCTCTGTAACAAAAGAAGAAGCGAACAACAGAGAAAAGTAATCATATTTAGAGAAAAAGTCTTGAAACCGGCCCTTTTCGTATAACATTTCAAGAGACTCAATAACATCAAAAAGTATTCGGAGATAGAGAGAGAGAGAGAGAGAGAGAGAGAGAGAGAGAGAAACTGAAGAAGAAGTTCATAAATTTGTTTGGGAGGAGAAGGTTGTTGGACAGGAAGCAGCATGAAATGTGTGCACTAACTTACTTCTTCTTCCACTTCTGTCAATTCAACAACATTTTTCTTATTTCTTACCCCAACGTTTTCAATTCTTTTCATGTTCAACGTGGTATTTTGGTGTCCAGTAGTAACCGAAAAAAGCATGGAAACTACTAGGTCAAACGTTCTATTTTTGATTTCTTTAGAAAAGAGAAAAAGAAAAATTTAGTAGGAGAGCAGTTATAGTACGGAATCTTCTAGAACGATTATGAATTATACGGTTTCCCTTTCTTGATTAAATCAAGAACTGGGTTGTTGAGTTGAATCAAAGTCATCGTTAAATTTGAAAACTCTCGGTTATTTGAAAGGTTGCAGATCTTGAAACAATAACTAAGAGCCAAAAGAAAGTTAATGAAGTAGATAAGTTATGAGAAACTGTATCTGTAATATTTCAAAAACAAAATAAATTTCTAAAAAAAATGAATTAATTTTCATTCATCAACTCCCCCGCTTTCCAATGTTTTTTTTTGAAGAAACGTCACAAAGAATTGAAACTCTGGCGATGTTTAAAAGCCAATAATAACGGAAAGAATAATTATAAAAGTGTGTATTATGGTCAATGAAAATAAGAAAAAATGACGAAGATGATTGAAATGAATTCTAGAAAACGAAAGGACCACCCGTGGAAACAATTCGAAATGTCAAAGGAATCTTTGAATGAGTTGAATTGGGAAATCAGACAGAAGGAGTTCTTGTTTCTGTTTAAAATCAAATGACAGTCATATTCAAATCGACTGAAAACAATTCGAATAGAAATAGAAAAAGAATTGAAGGAATATGAATCAGAAGAGTCTTTTAGTTTGCTCTGGGCTCTCATAATTCAATTAGAATGAGATCCTCTTTGTCGAGCAACAAATTCAATTTATATTTCTTTTTCTTTTAACCACAATCTGAAATTGTTGGAATCGAGACAAAAATGGAAAATTGAGGAGAAAGAGAGAGAGAGAGAAAGAGAGAGAGAGAGAGAGAGAGAAAGAGAGAGAGAGAGAAAAGTATTTGGAACTCAAGGAAGAAAAGAAAATAAAACAAGAGGATAGTGTCAAATGATTGCACAAAAACACATCAATTAGATGAATATGAAATGAGAAAACGCATCATTGTCTCCATTGAAAAAAGAGAAAAAAGAAACTTGAAAAAGGGAATGTTCGTTTATTCGAAACAGCTCTTTCATCAGAAGTTTATCTCCAGAAGAACCATTCAAACCAGTCATTAAACCAAAAGGACGAAAAGACTTTGGTCATCAATCAGTTGGTCAGTCATCAACTTTGAACACCATAATCAACGGGTTGACCTTCTTGGTCACGAGAAATGCGATGAATAGTTGAATGTTTAACTCCGCCCACTTTTTGAAATGAAACCTCTTTATCAGTGGAAAAAATCAGAGGTTGGAGTAGGAAAATGTAAAATAGGGGATTAACGGAAAAGGATTCGAAACAAAAAAATGCCAAAAAAAAGAGAAAAAGCAACATTTACTACAGAAGTTTCCATTTTTCAGTTCAAATATGAAAACAATCTTTTTGAACATCTCAAGTCTGAACTTCAATACAAATTCCTGAATATCTGAAAACTGAATAATTATCTAGAGAAAAATCTTGGTTGACAAAGAATAATTTAGTTTCTGAGAGAGAGAGAGAGAGAGAGAGAGAGAGAGAGAGAGAGAGAGAGAGAGAAAATCCATCTACATACGATCAATGATTCGAAGTGATCATGAGAAATGATCTGAAGGGGGAAGAATTTTAAAATATTAAGAGAAGATGATCTGGTTGTGAACGAAGAGTTGTCCAAATGATTGATGAAGTTTCGAAAGTAGAAGATGAAACAGTCGACCACCTTATGAATCCTTTGGGAAAAAAGGACGAAATGTCTAGAAAAGGGAGATGGAAGGAACAAAAAAATGGGAGGAGAATGACGAATTGACTGGGATAAAAAGTGTCGTCTCTAACTTTTATCAAGTGTTTTTTTAGAAAACACAATGAAAATCCGCATTTAATGGAATTTTTGAATTGAAAAGGGAATATGGAAAATGGAAAATGGGGAAGAAGGGAAGAGAAAAGGAGAAGTACATGAGTAATCTCCGATTTCTTTCTACCGTAATCTCTATGAAGGCGACACTCATCTTAATTAGAAAATTTGAGACCAATTAGTACAAAATGTGTGGGTTTTTATGGCTGAATCGAGTCATGTTTCATCAATGAACGAATCTGAAAAGCAGTAGAAATGATCGACTGAAATCTAAGAGATTCTCACAATATTGGATTGCGTTTCTCTTTGAAAAATAATTCTTTTTTTCCCCAAAGAGAGAGAGGGTAAAAGAGAGGGTTTAAGAGATGGAATTAGTCGGGTTTTTGTGAAAATATTTTCCGAGTGACATGTGGAGTGGTTCTCTACCAATATCCAATTTGTCAAATTTGTTTCCACTATAGGTCACTACTGATTAATTTGAATTTCGTTTTTGAATGAAGCAAGAGATCCAAAATTAATGAAATCTAGAGATTCCAAATGGCGGAGAGTTCTGATTCTCTTCAGAATATTGTATTATGTTCCTCGAGTATTACGTATTTTTCCAGACAAGAACTCCATTTTTCTTTTCTTTTTGTACTCCGACGGTCTTCATCTCTGCATATATAACTTTTGATTTTTGTTATCTAAAGAAAGTTTGAATTTTTCTGTAAAATTATTTTCAAATCTCCGAATATCTTCATATTTTCATATACTAATTGGAGTATTATCACAAGTTTCCATGAGAGATTCTTTCTTCAAAACAACATGAACTTTCGTTCTATTTGTAGCATTTTCCGTCACGTGATTCCTCTAAAAATCCAGTCAATCCATCATCCAACACCTACTAATGACGTCACAGATCACAAGATTACCTTTAAAAAAAAGGTCAGCTCATCGGATATTTTGTCCTCTGCTCTAAATTTCTACCTCGTTGAGTCCGATGTTACACAACTGTTCGAGATCTGATCGAAATAGTTTTGAGTGAAGTGAGGCCCAGAGAATAGAGCAAAAGAGAAGATTTGTTTCTTCGACTGAATCAATCTCTTTCGTCAGAAATTAAAAGATATGATATTGTCAATTCTCGTTATTGGAGGTGAGTTAAATCTCTCATTTCTGCATATTTCATTATTTTCCAATTCATTGTTTCAGTTATTCTTCCATTGATTTCTCTTGCCGATATCACAGTAATCGGAAATTTGGCAGTCGTGGCAAAACCAGAATCTCATATTGGAACACCTGAGAAAACTCTTTATGCAGATGTTCAGAACTTGTGGTAATAAGAATTCTGTTTAAATAGATGCTTGAAAGGAACCTCATTTCAGGTGTGGAGCTCAAAAGTTGGGAGAACATGTTGATGTAGAATATGGAGAATTTACAAGACTTTCTGATGGAAAGGTTGATTTTTTGTCCTCCTGTTTGCTTTTATTTATTATTTTAAGGTTTTCCCTGGTACCCTGAATCAGGGGAAAGTTTATCTGGAAATCGGAAAAGTTTCTGCTCGTGTAGCTGGAAGGTATCGCTGTGAAATTCGAACGATGGACAAGCAGATTCACAGCGGTAACATGATAATATATCGTAAGCGTCGAAAGTCTATTCACATCGTGCATTATTATCTTTCAGTACCACCAGTTCTGAATTTCTCGAAGTCAGTCAAGGTGTCCGAAGTATTGGATGCAAGGCCACCACATGTCATTGGTTGGCTATATATATATATATATATATATAGAGAAAAATCAGAACATAATTTTACAGGTTCTGAACGAAGAGGATTACACAGTGAAAGAATGGTCCTCGAATGCCCAATTTTTGGTAACCCCGAGCCGATGGTAAGATGGGAAAAGAACGGAGAACCACTAGGTGTGTCTACCAGCTGATAACTGTCGAAATTGCAATTTAACTTATAGGAAACACTGAAAACTACGAGTACGACGGGAACAATCTCATCCTGAATCAAATGACTGAGGAACACGCTGGCAAGTATCGATGCATCGGTGACAATTCATTTCCCCTGTTTGTCGATGGGCCTGCTATCCCACATCAGCTATACTTCGATCAGGACGTAAAAGTTGTTTAATAAACCATTCATTTAATTCTTGAAAACAAAAATTTGAACGATAGTTCATTGCAACAGGGAGATGGTAACAACAGACGAGCAATCCAGTTGAAAATCGTAGAGAAGACGGTGAAGTCGAGCTCCTCGGTTGACAGCAAAATTGAACGACTTGAAGGTGGAGGCAGCTTGTCTACTTCTTTGCGGCTCTCCTCTTGCGCTTCAGACGACGCATACGCTTCTTACGCCACTGAAATTAACACCAATTACATCAACATTACTAACAGCAAAGAGAAATTCTCATCTCACTGAGTAAGAATTCTATGAAGAAAACAAAAAAATTTACCTTCTCTCTCATTGTTGAGCTGCTTCGAGACGGTGATCCGTGAACGAAGCCTGTAATGGACACTTTTGTAAAAAGAAAAATTGGGAGACAACAAAGCAAAAAGAAACAACTAGGCGTGAAAATAGAAAAATCGAGACAAGAAACTTGCAGAACACAGAAAATATTTTAGGAGGAATCGCCGAGTGGTATAGGAACTTTCGCTCACGTACAACGAGTGCGACCGTAGTACGGCCGCAGGTCTCGCCACGAAAACGCGACTGGCGCGCAGTTCAAACTAATATTTTCTTTCGGTATCCACCATTTATCGTTTTCCAACCTCTCTGAAGGATGATTAGAGCGTTTTAGTTGAGTATGTCAAGAAGCAGCTGCCAACATAAAATTATATTATCTTATGAATGAAAACTAAAAAATTATTAGTTTTAATCTCTTCAACCGCCAACAGTGAAGTAACGAGATTGATTAGCCGAAACTTGTTTTCAGCGCAATCACGCAATTTCAGAACTAGTGAGCACAGAACTTAGAATACATTCTTCGAGAAATTAGATCGTATACTTTTTCTGCTTGAACTTGGTCAACAATATGAAATACAATATGATTTAACTATTTTATTCATGAAAAGTTCAAAAATCAAAAGAAATAACAAGAAGCGACGATCAATCTTGCTGGAAATCGTGGGGCGATGATGAAGTTAGTCTCCTTGATTTGCAGAAAAGTTGAACATTTGGACTGTGTAGACAGCTTCTTTACTTCTTTGCGGCTCTCCTCTTGCGCTTCAGACGACGCATACGCTTCTTACGCCACTGAAATTATTGTTTATTTACGGTAAAATCTAAAAGATATACCTTCTCTCTCATTGTTTGGCTGCTCCGCGACGACGATTCGTGAACGAAGCCTGAAACGAAATATTTTCACTTCAATTTGAACGAACGCAAAAAATAAATTTGTTCGACATGAGGTAAAATCAGTTTGTCTAAAAGTTTTTTGCGGAACGAAAAAACTGATACTCAGAAGCTGTTGACGGAATAAAACTAAATTCGAAGCAAGTCAAGATGAGAAGAGCGGGTGAGAGACGAGTGGAAATGCTCGGCGGGTCTCGCAGCGATGACCGAAGCCGCGGAATTCAAAAAGAGTTTTCTAACTACCAAGATTTTGTTAAACAGCTTTTCAATATATATATAGTCAGCCGTAAATTGAACATGAAAAGTACAAATGTTAAAGAAATAATATTTGTAACTTTTGTTCCAAGCTCATCTCTTTCTTCTAACTCATGCTGCACATATATAATTCACAAATCTTGCAGTAAATATTGTTCCAAGCCGGCACCATACCCGAGACCAGAAAAGAATTCTCAGGAGACACCTCATCTCACTTGTCCAGTGCGATTATCTAAGAAATCTATTCTAAAGGTAAGCTTTTCAGTTTCTCAAAAAACACTCGATGTGGAAATTCAGATACGGAGATAAACAATCATCTTACCGAATGAGTGAGAAGTGATACATCTGCTCTAGGCGACTGATTCAATTAGAAACAGTGAGTGGAAAATTTTGAACTTTTTTGGGAATGTGTTCTTCTTTTGTGTTTCGAAAAAACGAGATCAGATGAAACGTTTTATTTTGAGTTAACTCATGAGTTCAATGAACTATGTGTATTTGCCTTTCATTTTAAACGAGCTGGTGACTTAACATGAAAAGGCCTTTAAAGGTAGAATCTCCATCTGCTCTAGCAATTTGTTACGTGAGCCAATTTATTTGGCACACTCAAGGCGTTTCACCTCCTGGGGAGCTTGTTTATGCGTATTAGATGACATCCCACCCGATTTCTGTCAATATGAGTATATCTCATCTAATTACCCTCTATTCATGCATCCGTCAGTTCATTCGAATTCGCCTCATTCATCAGATGACCTCGACGGGCACTGTTCATCCTGTTAGCTATTTCTCACTGGGTAATCTGGTCATTAGCAGCTAGAAATCAGCAGGATTCTTTCTTCCATTGGATTTATAAATCACATTTTACTTCAAATAGAGGGACAGTACAAAATATTTCTCTCCCGCTGTGTTCCCTGTTCTTCCGCCAATTTCCAATTAATCTTATGTAATATGTCTTCTCAGCGACATTTTGATTTGTTTTCTGACCTTTTTGTACGTTGCTTTCGAATTTCCAATTCCTCCAACAAACTTAACCATTAGTTATTTAATTGAGATCATACATTTCCATTCACTGTAAATCTCGAAAACAAAACCGCTATCGTCTTCTTCTTTTCAGTGGAATCACTACTCTTTAGCGCCTGGTGTGTAGACCTTGTCGTACATGTTGATATATAGTTGTTCTTCTCTCTCTCTTCCATCATTGTCGACGTATATCTCTCACATTGCTTCTCCTACTCTTCCTGCAATTCCAACGGATCTATCGGTGTGTTCGATCATCGAAAAAGAATTGAATTCATAGTACATATTAAACTACTTTTTGTTGCATCCAGCGTGTGATGGCGCCCATCTTTCTGCGTCACAATCGTCGGCGCCCACTTTCTGTACACTTTTTAATTGAAATTTTCGCATTATGAATTGGGCTGTACTAGTCATCATTACTGTTAATGTAATCGTACATGAGTTTGTTATGAGTCTCTTTAATATTTAATCTCAAATATGTTTTTCCTCTTTCCACCATCTTTCCAATTGTCTCCGATGTCCTTTTGTGACAGAGCAGATGTTCGAATTCCGCAAAAATGTATAATGTGTGTCCTGCACATGAAATGCTTTCGTTTTTTTTCTCCGTCCCTGTTTTCGACATGAATGTAAAGACTCGAAAGGCGGAGCATAACGTTGGTTCGGTCCGTCTTCTCTTCCCTAAATTACAGCCTTACACCTTCACAGGTGACCCTCCTTTATTCTCGATGGACTTCTTGCGACCTTCCACGACAGCTGTTATTTAACTCGCGCATACGGACAGCTGTGGGTGGGGGATACTGGAGAATTAAGGTGACTTGTCTTTTATCCAAGAAAAAAGGAGATTGAGAAGAAGACATTGCTTCTTTTCTGAAGAAAAGTTTCGAGTGGTCGTTGTTTATATTAGCTGCAGAGAAACCCATTAGTAGCCAACTATCCATTCCTCCTTTTCTTTTCCTTTTGCTCGTTTTCTTCACTCCGCAACACGAGAATTTATTTCATTTTGGTTTGATTCATCACACATCAAAACGGACCTCTTCTCATTCAGTTCTCAGTCTCGCCATACCTGAAATTTAGTGAACAAGACAAATGTGTGTTGACAGGTGAATAGAAGAAAAGGCCGAACGGCGACCTATATCGACTCGCTTTTTTTCATATTTCGATTCAATTCAAACCATTCCATTTTCAGACAAAACAAGAATATCATAGGGATTCAATCTGTTTTCTTTTTTCCCCCTATTCTTTATTGTCTTCTCTTTCTTCATCTTTTCACTTGGTCATAAAGTTTGAGAAGAGAGCGTGGATTCCCATAAACGACTGTGTGCACAGCTGACTCAGGCAATGAAGTTCACCATGTTCAATTGTTTCCGAATATGGCACGTTTAACACGATTAAAGTTCAACTTCCGAATTATGATGAATGCTTACGGCTTCAAACACAATGAGTATGTGAGTGTGTCAAATATTTTTGCACTAAACATCTCTTGTTGGAGAAAAAAGTAGCATGCTCTCTTAAGATAATAGATCTCGAATTTCGTTTTTTTTGTAAGCCAAGTACTCGAGACAAAAAAGCAGCTTACGTTCTCGAATGAATCCATTTTTGGGAGAAAATTTGTTTTTTTTAAGTAACAATTTATGAAAGACCAAATCTCTGAAAATGTTTACACGATTGTCTCGAGAAGTGAATAGGAGTCTTCTTTCTTCTCTCTTCTTTCTCTTCTTCTCTCTATGACATCTGCATTATATTCTCGGTGCAATAACCTTGAATTGTTGGCTGTGGTTACGCTGTCGTTTCGGTGTCTATCTCCTTTTTCTTCCGAATTTATTCGAACCGGAAGCATACCTTTTCGGCTTTGAACTATACACTGCCTTCTCGCACTGATGCGATTTTTCCTATTTCAGCGTTTTTTGGTTTCCTTTTTCTATATTTCTTCTATTCAATTTCATAAACTCCCACGATACGCTTTTCAATGCATAAATGGCAGATTGAAAGAGACTTATATACTTTTGAAACATTTCATCTTTGCTAAATATTCTTTTATGAGCGTCATCACTTCAACCAAAACACTTGAGAATGCTCAAAATGAAAAGACAAAACTTATTTTTCCTCTTTCTCTTTCGTTTAGAAGTTCGAAGCCTAGAAGGCATCTTGGATCCGGTTGTCAGTGAAAGGAGTTATTACAATTTCTAATCACTTTAGTTCGGGTTCTCTTATGAATGTTATTCTAAAACAGATACTAATTTCCTTAGAATTTCCGTTCTTGGTAACAAATAACAATCAAGAAACCCAATTTTTGTCTGTTTTCATGTTTTCTCGCGAACAGATGTATTGTGTTGCCTTCGAGAAAAAAGTTTATTTCTGTCTGATGTATTCGACTCTATAAGATTTGCATTTTCGTGTTGGAAGCAACATTTGTTGTGCTCGTTGTGAATATTTCTTACTTTTCTCGTATAAGTTCTACTCAGTTGTCCGACTAGGCTCTCATCATACAGAATGGGACAAGTTAGGCGAAAAAAAGAAGTTTCTGGAGAGAGATGCTGCTTTCGGGGCGCCGGCGACTCTCAGTTTTATCTTCATTCTCCTTTTTTTTCTTCTTCTCAACTGACCACCCCATTCCGCTTTCTTCGTAGTTCCCTTGTCAAATTTGTCGCTTCTGTTGACGTTCATGTGTTCTCGAACAACACTACAATAAGGCTTCTTGTTCCCTTCTTAGTCGTTTTTGCCGTTTTGTCATCGTCCCTTTCTTGGACCTCCGTTTTTTTTCTCCTTCTAGTAATAGAAAATGAGTTCAGCGATGTGTGTGTAATAGTAGGACAACGAGAGAAGAAAACGGCGAGATGTCGCCGACGGTGGCTACTCGAAATTTTTAATCCATTCTTTGACTTTTTTGCCCTTTTCTTGCAACATTAAACCTCTTTTTGTTTTCACTAATCTCTTTTTGATCAGGGAAATCATCAAACTAAAAATGTATGGGATTTCATTTTAGAATGTAATTCGGTCCAGACTCAACAAAAAGAAGTTTTTCGTGACTCAACAAAAAGAAGTTTTTCAATTTCTTACTTCACATAAAAGTCTTTTAATTAGAGCAACTTAATGTTTGCACAAAGACCTCAGTTATGAAACGAGATACTGTAATGTGCACCTATAGGTTTGTCTACAAAAGATGCGTACATTTTATTGATGACCCGTGACCACATAGTTCGTATTCCACTTTTTGTGCGCATTTCTTCCCGGCTCATATCGGGTTCCTGCCGTACCTTTTTGTGTGCTCACCCCCCATTCGAACACTCTCCACATTGTGCCCCTCTTTCATTTTCATAGCACCTCACAGTGCGTGAAAGATAGCTGATGGCTTTCTCGTTGGCACTCTTCATGGATTTCCGCATTTTGCCCGTATGTCACAATGTACATCTTTCCGCGTACTATCCTTTATTTATATTACATTTTGCTTATATCTCTTGGGGCGAGGCCTCTAGCAGCGTATGCAAATAAAGATGGTTGTGGATAATCAACCTAACAACGCATTTTATTTTTTGTTGTTGAGAAAGGGTATTTTATTATAGTTGAAGACAAATGAAACTGTTATTTACTCGTAGAATTAGTAGAGTCCCTCCCTTCACGACCAGCTTACCAAAGTATTAGCAGTTCTTTTTGGTCGCCTTCACCCTCATTTCTTCTCCACGGAGGTTTTTGTTTATCATTCGTTCTTTCCTTCTCCTGTGCTGTACAACTCGACTGACGCGTCGCATTCATTGGCCGATTTGCCTTTTACTGTAAAAGTTCATGTTGCTGCACCAGCCGGCGACTTCTTTTTGATTATAGTTTTTAGCAAACACTAGAGGCCAAACAAGAATAGCAAAATATTATTTCTTTCAGTATATACTAATTTTCCTTCATGAGCTGCCATGAAAAATTCGTACCGGAAAAATAGAGACTTAGTGTCATAATTAATCAATTTGCCTCTTCTCAATTCGAATACACTTAGCTTAAAAGAACAAAAAACTCTCTGAATCACCAGAAACTATCTCTAATTAGTCATGTCCTGTCACTTCTCCCATTTTCCCATGGGGTTGTAGAACTCATTGGCACCATCTCTTCCTGTTTTTTGCCTTTCCTCTGGCTCCATCTCTATTCGTCACATTTACATAATCCGCCTCAATGTTTCTCTAGCTCTCTTCACATCATACACTATTTCGTTCTCTTTCTCTCCCGACACCCCCTTTGTGGTGAATTTCTCTGTTTTATCTCTTTGTCTCATCACTTAAGAATACTTTGCAAAAAGTTTCGAATCTCATGTGCACATCAAAAAATTTCCGCTACACGATTAGAATGGGTATCTTTCAGGATGGACCCGGATGCCGAGTTCAACTTACTGACGACACTCTATCAGAGTGTTGTACACGATATGAAGAACACGTATCCTGGGTGGGAGTCCCTGAGCCAAAAAGCTCAGAAACTGGGAGCCCAGCTGAGAACAACTGCCCAGTGCCTGTCTTCATTTACAGAAGCTATGCAGGCTGTCTGTGATAATGCGAACAACCTCAGAGGTACCGTAATCATATATATGAGCGAAGAAACTGAATGTTTTTCAGGAGCATCTAGAGACGTCGGAGCTTGTGTCACTCGTGTTTGTATCAAGCAAAGAGCGATAGAAAACAGAATGAGATCATGGGCAGATGCACTTTGTGAAGAACTAGCTATAAGTTTACAACAAAGAGGGAATTATTGGAAGGGAAGATGTCACGATATGGATAAATTGGCAGCGAAACATGTGAAAAAAGTACGTTCTCGGAAGCAAAGACCAGATGTGATTGCAATGAGCGAACAAAGAGAAATATGTACAAAAGTGCTGACAGAACAAAGAACACAATTCTCATTTTTTATTGGTACCCTTATGCCGGTTCTGAATGCACAAATGAATATGCTCGACGAATCAGCTCATTTGAGACAAGTTGTCGAAAACTTAGATAGTACTGTGAAGCATGTGGACACCGACCAACTCGTATCTTCAATAGTGTCAGATATTGCTCAAGGGCCAGACTCAGCATGGAAACAATGTCTCGCAGAAGCGGGTAATAAGTGGAGATCGAGTGAAGATGGGTATTCGTGTATGGGATCGGTTAGAGACTTATCAACGCGTGCGACAACTCCAGCCAGTAATTTCTCCTCTGAAGATGGAATTCATACACTTACTACGAATGGTGGATTGGGAACTACACGATCAATTTCTACTTCTTGCACTAGAAATCTTCCACTTATAACGAATAATGCTATAGAATCTTCGGCAAGTTCGATTGTTTCATCTTCAACAAGGTATTCGAAACCTCCATTGCAACGAAGAAATAGCGAAAAAAGCATTGGACATTATTCGATGTCATCTCCAAATACCGACGGATCCTCAACATATTTGAATTTAATGGGAAATGGAGCTGGCAACTCTTCGTCAAATACCATAACCGAAATGTCACAGTATCAGCAAAACGGTTACCATCAACCAGGTGTTCGAACGAATTCAACAGTCAGCAACGGAGTCCATTCGAATCCGCCCCCTGCTTATCAGCAATACATCAATCAAAGAAATCAGCAAAATGGTGGAATTATTCCAAGACCACAAAATTTATCTTTTGAAAAATTCGTAAGTTTTTCCTGTTTCAAATGTTAAATTAAACTCTATATCACCTTCAGAATTCTACAAACTTTATTGGCGCAACTCCTACCACTCATCATCCAGCAACTCCTGCAACATCTTCAGGAGGTCAACCCGAAATGTCATCTGGGAGCTCGGGCACATCTGCGAGTGCTTTTCTGATCTCCGAAGCTTGTCGAGATATAGATCAATTAGGGAATGATCTCGAGAACTATGGTACTATTCAAGATCCAACTCGTTATTTCTTGCATGATGGACATGACAATCAAAAAAACGAGGCTGGTCAAGTGACAACTACTGCTCAACTGTCAGCTATGATTCAACGAAGAGCTTCTCATGCTGGTGATTATGGCCCGCTATCGGTTGTTGATCAAGGGAAGAGAGCATCCGTTTCCACTCTGGCAAGTTCTACTGTTAGCAATTATGGAATCATCTCTCATCCCCCACCTCCGAGTCAATCACAACATCAACCAGTACGAATGAGAACAAGTGAGTCCCTTTTCCTATTTACGTCACAGAACATAATCGCGATGTTTTCAGCTTCCGCGTCCCGGCCTCCCCCACCAGCCCGTCGTACTTCACAGATAACGGCGGCCACTCCTACTGCGCCTTCGGTTGCCGAGCAACGAATGAATGGGTCAATGGGTAGTCGACAATCACTTGATTCGGCTGGGCTCTACGAAACTGGAATACCACATTCTCAACAATTCTATCAGATGTCTTCATTTAATAGACCCACACCAGCGAACGTTCAAGCTTCAGCAGCGGCTGCCGCAAAGTTTAGAATTTAAATTTATATTTGTTTTTATACTATGTTTGATATCAATACGGGCTTCAATTTTCTCTTTTTCTTTTTGTTTTTCTTCTCGTTTCCTTATTCCATTTCATGTAGAATAACATTCGTACTGTATAAAACAACCTTGGGTGCCATCGGCTTCTCTCCGATTTGCTCACTGTTTATACGTTCACACTATAAAACGGCGTTAAATAGTTTATCATAAAACTATTCTTATCTTTCAACTGTTATTCTGTTTTGGTAAATAGTTCACGGCCCGATGCGTATTGCAATACTGGACAGTCAACAAACATATTTAGTTGATCAAAATCGTGGATAAAATTATGAAATTGTTCTTCTAAAAGAGCTCCAAATCTTTATTTGTTCGTCAGCTGATAAGTTATTCATTCATTTCACAATCCTATCCTTTTCTGAAGTGGAAGATGAGTCATCCGATAGAGTGACGTCACACAACTGTTTTCCGCTCCTCCTCCAATAGCGCATTTCTCTTCGACCGTCTGCGTCTCTCATTTAACACATTACTCACATTCCTCATTCAAAAGTTGTATTTCTTTCAATAGTTTTATTCATTTCCAGTTACAACTCAAATGGCTTTCCAACAACCAAACTTGCAGCAAATTTTCAGTTCTGTTGACAAAGACAGGTTTGTGGAATAAATTTTTAAAAAGATATGAAGAACTTCTGATTTTCAGATCAGGTCAAATCAGTGCAGATGAACTGCAACGAGCTCTTTCCAACGGAACATGGAACCCTTTCAATCCAGAAACGTGTCGATTGATGATTGGAATGTTTGATTCAAACGGAGATGGCGCTATCAATTTCAGTGAATTTCAAGTTAGTTTTTAAACAAAAATTTCTCTTTCGGTATTCGGAGAAATGTTTAAAATTGTCCTGTGAACTAAATATCAACTAGAAATTCATATAAAATTGCAGGCTTTATGGAGATACATCAACGACTGGACCAACTGCTTCCGTGGCTTTGATACTGATGGTTCAGGCAACATTGACAAAACAGAATTGACCAATGCTCTCACACAATTCGGTAATTCAGCCTTTTTCATAAGTTTTCATCTACTTTTTCAACCAGGTTACCGTCTCTCCCCACAATTTTACAACATTCTTATGCATAAATTTGATCGATCGCACAGCAACCGAATCAATTTCGACGACTTTATTCAGCTTTGCGTCGTTCTCCAAACTCTGACAGCTGCCTTCAGGTCAGTTTCAACTCTGTTCTGATTCGATACTAATAATTCCATTTTTAGAGACGTCGATACGGACCGCGATGGAGTCATCACAGTCGGCTACGAGCAGTTCCTGACAATGGTCTTTTCCTTGAAAATGTGATTTTAAGTTGCATTAGAAAATTCAAACCAGATTTTGTCCTAACACCTAGTCCTAATTCACTTATTCAGACATCGGAAGTTAACTTTATTAATTTTTTTCAGGTAGCTCGAAGTGTATTCAATCGTCTGGGTTGACTTGTGATTTGCCGTTCCTCATGCTCTCTTTCCGCATCATTATAATTGATTGATTTTCATAAAAAAAATAAATGCTTTGAGAATATCTGGGTCAGTTTTTATAGCATTGAGTATTCGAGTATCAATAAGAGATGAGAGAAAAATTGATAAAACACTTAAACAGAAGAGAAATGATCATCGTCAACAGTGGTGTAGACCATGCCACACTCCACCATTCCGGCAATGCAGTTACGCAACTCGTTGGTGTTCGTCTCTTGGACCTGTTCGGCTATCCAATAGATGTTGGATCCTTGTTCTCGAGATTCCTCCGGGATTGCCTTGAGAACTGCATGGACACGCTCACGTAGATTCTGTTCCTTCTTGACTGGTGCAGCCTGCGCTGGGTAAATCCTATCTCTGTTTTCAGATTTTGCTCCATTTTGCGGAGCTTGCTGTCCTCCTCTGCTCTTCGGAAGAGCGAGCATTCCATGAAGTCCTCTCGAGAAGGTCTCCGACTTGAGCTTGTCGTTCATATTCTTCTGAAAGAAAAGACGAGCTGCTTCCGCTTCTAGCTGGAAAATTGTGTAGTCCTTGTCGTCAGTAAGTGGGTTGATGTTGAAGAGCATGATCGCTATAAATTGAATAAATGAAAAAAAAGTACATGATTGGAGCGAACTCACTGTTGCAATCGTCGAAAGATTTAAGCTTGCCGATTGCGCGTACACGAGAGCCTTCAATAATCAGAGAGCTGTCAAAATTCGATAACTCGCTATCATATTTGACAGTGCGATATTCGCTATCCTCGTTTTCCGGATCATGAAGAATGTAAGTGAAAGTAGTACCATCTTCATGAATTTCTTTAACCTGTCCAACAGTCAAAACCTGGAAATGAGCTCATGGAGAAAGACTTCAACTAGACATTACTTACTGTTGCGAATCGGAAATTTCCAATAACGTACTTGTCATCTTGTTGCGAAAGATTTTTTATGAGATTGGTAATAGTGACCGGAACGGGCAGTCTTTCTCCGAGTGTTGTCGCTTTCGAGTCCTGTAAGAAGACTAAGAAATGAACTACATCAGAAGTTATATCTAACAGGCTTTCTATCGGTCATGAACGAGGACTCTTCCCCATTCCATCCTGCAGCGTTCTCGTTAACGGTAGTCTCTCCCCACATGATTAGTTGAGCCTGGAATGTAATGAAATCTTATTGCTGGAAGGATAAAAAAGAATTCGAATTGAACATAACGTTAAGCAATACCTTTTAACTTATATCTTACAAATTTAGAACTGGGAGGGTAATATATAAACAGCAAGAAACATTAAAAATTATAAAACAGATATTTCAATACTCTATTTCGCGCGTTTTACTGGAGCGCGAATGCAACGTTGAACTAATACTAGTATATACTATTTAGATTAAAAAGGCATGCTCAAGAAAGAAACGGAAGAAAAAAGTTGAGAATAGAAAAAGATAAATATTGAAAAAATTGAACAAGATCTTTCTCTAGGGGCTTTTTGAGTTTTAGCGAAAACCGAGATGGATCAATGCTGCAACTACAGTAACGATTAAATTAAAAACGCATAACTGAATAAAGTGAAGTCTCGAAGCGAAATCTGTTTGATCTGCCTGTCACCTTCTACCGGGAATTTCTGAATTTAACTATTGTTTTGTTGCTTTTCAAAAACAAAAAAAGTTGAATGCTGGTCAGTCAGTTTCATTCATTCCTAGTTTCTTATTTACAGTTCATAATTTTTTTTGCCTTTCCAGGATGCTTCCAAAGCTAGTCCTTCTCGTGGCTATAGGCTTCGTGGCTGTGAATGCTCAGTATGGTGTAGCTGGTATGTACGAAAATCTTCCACTCGAAAGCACAACATTAGAAGCATCCGGAGAAGGATCTGGTTACGATAGTTCGACCGACGATGGGTTTGCATCAGGTGCCGATGCTGTTGCCATTGATACTGATTGTTCAACGAAAGAAGACGGACTTTATGCTATCGGTGGATGCTCTCCACAATTCTTGACTTGTTCAGGAGGTGAGTACTTGTCTTTTTCGTATATACTTATATAAAATATATTTACAGGTATTGCTAGAATAATGGACTGTCCAGCCAATCTGATTTACGATCCTCGTATTGTTGCTTGCGAATATTCATACAATGTCCCAGAGTGCAGTGGAGTTCCACAAGATGTGTCTTCTACGCAATCGTATTATCCAGCGGAGGATACCACTGTTACAGCTGAAACTACTGTCGATCCATACGCTCCAGTGGACGTTGAAACGACGACAGAGCCAGAACAAGACGTCACTGTTCCAGCGGAAACTACCGTTGATACATACGCTCCAGTTGACGTTGAAACGACTACAGAGCCAGAACAATACGTTACCGCCCCAGTTGAAACTACAGTCGATCCATATGCTCCAGTAGACGTTGAAACGACGACAGAGCCAGCACAAGACGTCACTGTTCCAGCTGAAACTACCCTCGGTCCATATGCTCCAATTGCAGTTGAAACAACAACAGCTCCAGTCAACGACGAGCCAGTTACCCGTGCCGCTGTCGAAAGATCATGCACTGGTAAAGCTGATGGATTCTACTCCTTTGGAGACTGCAGTGACCATTACATTGCCTGTTCTAATGGATACACTATTCCAATGCAATGTCCGGCCAGGCTTGCTTTCGACGAAGTTCGCGTCATCTGTGACTACACGATGAATGTCCCAGAGTGTCAAAACGGTTCTGGAAACGAGCAAGAGTCAGAGGAGACTACAACAGAAGCATCTGGAGAACTTCCTTACAGCAACGGCTATGGGTACGAAGAGACTACAACAGTCGGAGATGTTCCAGCTACGGAAGGATACGAAGTTCAAACTACCGCTGAAGCTTATGTAGCTCCATACGGATTCGAATCAACTACTACTACCGATGTTCCAACTACTACCGTCGGGTACACTGTAGAAACTACCACAGTTCCATATGTTGAGGAGACAACCACCGCTGCTGTAAGTTCTATTTTCGTCGAAGACGTTTGTAATAATAATCTATTTCAGGATGTTCCAACGACAACTGTCCCATATGTTGAGGATTCCACGACTACCGTTGGATATGTTCCAGAGGTCATCGAGACGACCACGGTCGAGGAGACTACCACCGCTGCTGATGTCCCAACAACTACCGTTGGATATGCTCCAGAGGCCATCGAAACAACCACCGTTGAGGAGACTACCACTGCTGCTGATGTCCCAACAACCACCGTTGGATATGCTCCAGAAGTCATCGAGACGACCACCGTCGAGGAGACGACAACTGCTGCTGATGTCCCAACAACCACCGTTGGATATGCTCCAGAAGTCATCGAGACGACCACCGTCGAGGAGACGACAACTGCTGCTGATGTCCCAACAACCACCGTTGGATATGCTCCAGAAGTCATCGAGACGACCACCGTCGAGGAGACGACAATTGCTGCTGATGTCCCAACAACTACCGTTGGATATGTTCCAGAAGTCATCGAGACGACCACCGTCGAGGAGACGACAACTGCTGCTGATGTCCCAACAACTACCGTTGGATATGTTCCAGAAGTCATCGAGACGACCACCGTCGAGGAGACTACCACTGCTGCCGATGTCCCAACAACAACAGTTGATTACATTCCAGAAGCCGTTGAGACTAGCACTTCTTCATACCAGGAGACCACAGTGGCTGTAAGTGTCTTTGAAAGAAAAACTGATAAATATACAATTTTTGTAGGATGTCCCAGTGACCACGATCCCAGTTGATGTCACTCCATCTTGTGTCGAAGGAGCCACTGCCATCGAGCCATGCTCTCAAAACTACAGAAACTGTGTCAACGGTCATGAAGCTGTCTTCATTTGCGAGTCAGGATTGTTCTTCTCTCCAGAGCAAGGAAGTTGCACAACTGCCGATCAGATCGCGGAATGTAACCAAACCGTTCAGTACTAGTGAGGAAACCACTCAAACACTCACCCTTCAATAAGCTTATCCCTCACCTCCTCCACTAACCCTAAATTTTTGTTCACTGTATAATGTGTATTTTGTGCATGCTACTAAAATAAAATTGCATGAATCTCCTAATTCTTCTCCCGGTGTCTGCCAGTTAGAATTTTTTATAACCAATGAGACTTTGTCGTTACGAGGAATCAAAACACACTTTCTCGAAACCGTTCCCAGCTTAATTCTTATTTTCATCAGAAATCTAAATCGCTGTATGCACCACTTGACCAGCTAGCTTATTTGCAAGAAAAGTTCTAGAATCTAGAATCTAGATCGAACAATTACTCGACGATATCGCTATAAAAAATTAAAAGAGTTGAATTTCGTGCTAGAATGACAAAATCAAGCTTTCAATTGTTTTTATTTTCAGGCATCTATACAGAAATTACAGTGGCAAGGTTATATGAAGACATAAATGATTTGAATTCAAAAGAGTACAGATAATGATTCAAAATAATCCTATTCTCTTTCGTGCTTCGTTCTGTTTCCAAGCTTTTTGTGAGTAAAATTCTTTTCTTTCAATCCCGAAAGCTTTTTTGAAATCATCGTCAGTCAAATAGTTTTCCAAACGACGCATATCCATTCCAGCTGGTAAATTAGTCCGTTCTTTCAACTCTTTAAGTGAAAATGTTCGACATCGTTCCTTTAAAAGTTCGTTTGCATCACGAGACTCGAGAACAGTTTCTACTTCGAAGTTTTTCCATTTTAAGAAAAGTGCCTTGAATTCTTCCGGTTCTGCTCCTTTATAGACCACTCTCGCTGGTCCATTCCGGTCTCTCCAATACTTTTCAATAACTTTCAATGCGAATGTGGTAACAACTTCTTCCGACCACAACCAGATTGCTTCTCCAACATCAATAAGAATTGTTTCGGTTAGAATCTGCAATCAAAATGGAAGTATTATAATAAAAAATAGGCTTCATGTTACCTGTTGAGAAAATGTGAATGCACAATCCTTGTGGCCACTCAAATGATTCGCTTGTTCAGACTCGTTCTCGAATATTCTCCACACCCGCATAGATCGTTTTCTCCCAACAGAATTAACCCAGCTGCGAGTTTTCTTCTCACCTTCCACTTCAACATCCGGTTTTCCGGAGGAACCAGCTACGTGTCTCAAATTTTCTGCATGGGCCAGCACGAAATGAACCTGTTCGGGAGTACAGTTTGCTCCGCAAACGACACTTGATCCGTTTATAGATGTTTCAATGTAAGAAGCGTGAGATCTTAATTGACAATCCAAATCGACAATTTCTCTAAGACTCGTCTCTTGAGCATTTGCACCAACAACAACATAACGCCGGAAAGGCTTCTCTTGCTGGAGATCGGAACTAACCATGAATTTTCCTCTAAACAATGCCAGGAAAAGAGCTGGTTCATTTCCATCAGCTACTCGAATTCTCGGACTATTGTCTCGATCAATTTCTTTGATCCGAAGAGCACAAAGTCCGTGTTGTTTAGGAGTTGTATCTTCGCCTAACCAATAGAAAAATGCAATGCGAGATCTTCCAGTTTCTCGCTCCTCCTCTTTTCCGGTTTTTATTCGACGAACACCTGATTTTTGAATTCGATACTGCCATCGGAGAACGTAGCATCGCTTTGAATCAAAATGATGCGTGAAATCAATGCTTTGTAGAAATTCTCCTTTCAAAATCCAAAGTGATGTATCTTCACTGATTACATCCTGCATTTTTCTGTTGATTTCTTGATCTTCAAGCATCAGAACTGGATCAACTTCTTGCTCTTCAAGCATTCTATTCACAAGCTCTTCCACATCAATATCCTGATCAGCCACTTTCACGTCTTCGTATGTTCTCAACTCTGGATTTTTATTTGAGAAAAGAGGTTTCGGTTTGCATGTCGTCATTACTTCTCTTGTTTCGGGCCAATCGGCAAATTTCGCTTTGAATAGAACATCCTGGAAAAACTATTTTAATATTCTGATAGTGAAGCTAAAACCTTACAAGTACGCCTTGATGAATCTTTCGGAAAAGAGTCCATTCTGGTCTTCCGTCACCACAAAATGATTCTGAATCTCCTAATAAACTTTTGGCGCTCTTCACTGGTTTCCTCATCAGTTGTTTCGCATATTCTAAAGCGTAAGCTGTGCTAACTTTACTTGAATATCTACCAGTCCAGACGTAGATTTCACTTCCGAAATCGAAAATTAAAACATCGTTTGGTTGCAGTATATTGTAAGAAAGTCTTTCTCTTCTGCTCAATGTTTCTGCGCTTTTATCGTCGGCAATTCGAAAAACGAGATTCAGTTTGGAAATTGTTGTTTCAAACGGTTCCGATGTAGGTTGATAGTTATAGTCATCAGAAACATTATTTTCCGAGCAATGTAATAATTTCGATAAAGTGCTTTTGTTATTCTCTGTCACAGTTGAAGTAGATTCAGCAGCACAGTTTAAATCACCCTTTCCAAGAATCTCAATGCATAATTGAGAGGCTTTTGTTCTTTCCAAAATGTTACTCATCGATCCTTCGTATTTGAATAAACTCTTATGATGAACAACAACAAAACACGCATACTCGTGGATCGAAGAAATTGCAGGCGCTATCAGTCGGACATCAATATTTTTTGAACCTCGTATTTGAATGAGCATCACTTCTGGATAAGGTGACACTTTTGTTGGACTTTTCAAGAGTTGTTTTGCTCCTTTGATTGCAGCTATTGCCTGCGCCTGTGTTTCTAATTTTTCTGGTTCCTCTTCAGTCTCAACAAATGCTTCTTCATTGATTTCGACTGATTCAAGACGAATTCGATCATCAAAATTTTCCGATTTTGCTGCTCTTTTTCGGTTAGGAGCTCGTGGTCGACTGACAGATTTCAATCTAGAAAAAAACGAATATTTTGAAGGAAAATAAAAATACGAACATCGGTGTCGCTTTCGATGAAATGAAATCTAAATCGATTTCGTTTGAATCGGTTGCCTGAGATGAAGATTCTGCTCCCGACGGTTTCTGAGAGTTTCCAAAGAACTTTGATAAACCACTTGTTATATCACAGGCTGGAAAATGAACGATTTTTGGCTATGATACTTAGTATATTTACGTTTTCGAGGAGCTGGTTGAGACTCCGGCTGCCGTTTCATCTGTTGTGCACGACCGAAAATAGGAAGATCATCTTGAATATTGGCATTTGTTCTATTTTGCAATGGTGGAGGTGTATGTCGGATCGGCCGTTTTTTCCATTGTTCCGCACTCTGGAACAGTTTTTTTCCAATTTTCAAAACAAAAACTTTCAAAAGAGTGGAACTCACATTGTTCAACGATGCTAGCCGGTCTTTGAGACTAACTTGGGCTAAAGCTACCTCGACATTCTTTTTTTCGTAAGTCGAACTTTGTTGAAGTGACTTTTGTAACTGGGCGATCATCAAATGATCTGAAAATGGAATGATGAATGAAACAGAAACGCTGAAGGAAATGGGGCCATAAACTAAACAAGTGTATCAGATTGGGTCTGTTTGAGAATGAAAAGCGTCGCGCGCGTGTGAGAAAAGCAGAGTGGGTGGAGTGAAGAAATGAGGTAGTGTAATGGAAGGAAACGGCATGCCCTTGTGAATTGGCAAATGATAATGCATCGGAGAGGAAAAGTGATTAATAGATGAAGATAACAGTTATCACGAGGATACTGTTCAAATGAAGGATCGGTAGGTTTAGCATACTTTTCGAAACAGTTGACTCACTCAAATAAGTTCACTCAAATAAGGGAAGTACATGAGGTGAGACGGAAAATCGAGAAAAAAAGAACAAAGAAACAATTAAATAATTAAATTGTTTCTTCGTATTCAATTTCTTCCTTGCTGTGTTCGAAAATTGAATTACAGTAGGAATAGCAAAATAGATTCTATTTGGGGAAAGAATGTTTTAGAGGAACACAGAAATCCTAATGTTATCGTATAGATAATTTAAGTTAGAAAATCCAAAGGGGTTTAAAGAAAAGAGATCAAACTGTTCACTATATTCCACAGGAAGGTTTTATTAGACGAAATACGATCCTAAACTGACTAAACGTGTCTAGAGCTCTTGACGTTCTATAGCTCATCGATTCAATGGATGACGAAAGAAAAAAGAATAGGGAAAAACGGCATTCGGTTTTTTTTCTATTCTTGAATCATCCAATTCCGCTCTATTCTCTTTTTCTCGGTTCAATTTTTCTCCTCAGTGTGGATGACGTGTCATTTCTCATGAAAGCATTATTCACGAAAAGAAAAAAAAAGAGGAAAAACAGAAAAAAAACAGAGCAGAAGGGCGGCAAGCGAGCTGCTACGATTCTGAAATGTTTTTTTTGGACGAGAAAGAAAGAAAAAAGAGACAACGAGAAAAGAGAATGAGCAACATTGGTAGCAGTAAAACTCGTTGAAATGATGGAAGAAGAGCAGAATTGAAATGAATGGGAAAAGGATAGAAGTACGAGTAGCTGGTTTGAAAAGCGATATGGGTGTATGTTCGTTTGGTAACAATAGGCACCTGCTGCTCAAATACTGCAGGAGAATCATTATTGAAGGAAAATTTCTCAGTCGAATGGATGGGCACGTCAGTGATCACATTCTCAAAAGAAACACACATACATTCTTTTTCAAGGACATTTTCATTATTGCGTGTTGAAATTTTGATGTAGTAGTGGGTGACCTCTATAGAGAAAGAAAGGAACTAATCCAGGAGAAGCCTTCAGATGAATACCAGATTGAAATAAAATTGTTGCAATACGGAATTCTCACACTCTCTCTTTTCTCCTGTCTTTTCCGTTTTATTCGGTTGTTGATTTTGAAATTGAAATTTTGGAAACAAAATGAGGTTATTGTCATTTCGGAAAGCGTTCATATTTTTGAGAGACGCAGATAACCCGGTAGATTATCCAAGGAAATGGTGAAAGGTGAAAGGGAAATTTGGTGAAAACATGTGATTGAGATAAGAGAAATGAAAAGGTTTTAATAAGAGCTGAATATATTTCACTTTTAATTTGTTTTTGGATGTAATGAAAGGTTTTCTACATTTCTTCACTATAAATATATAGATGAACAGCTCGAAAAAAATCCGATTGAAATGATCTCTCAATCGTTTAAGAAACGCGATATTTTGAAGAATATTTTTGAAACATATTGAGAATAGACATGATTTTCTGCGCAGCGTCAAAGAGAGGCGAAGACGGCAACAATAATATTGTTAGGGCAGGAAATAGAATGTTTGCCCGCCGGTGAATTGAGAAGAAATGGGAAAGGGAAATGATAGGTCGTAAAGTGACCAAGGGCTCGTGGGAGCTTTGTCACACGATGAAAATGAACAGTTTCTAAAGTTTCCTTTTTTGTTCATAGAATTAACAAAAACTGAAGGAGCAAAGAGAATTGGAGTGAGAACCAAAGAAAACAATGACTAGATCAGTCGAGACGGGAAGAGCCGGGTAGACGGAAGCAAACTGTTTGGCGACTAACACATGCGGAACTCAGGAACAACAGAAATCAAGAGAAGAGTGAGACATCGGAGTTGTTGAATGCCGATTGTAAAAACGAATTATTGTGAGGAAAATCTGATGATAATTTATTCATCTTTTCATAGACACATTCTTTCGAAGTGTATCGTCTAAAACAACGTTCAAACGGAAAACTATAGAATACCAATTGTATCCTGAATACTACTATAGTGTTCCAATTACTCCTCGAGAATCTTGAGACCGTCTGTGAATTAAATTGAAAACACTTCAGCTAGTTTACTACTTGAGACGTCTTCATCCATATTCTTTTGACTTTTTAGTCTATTATTGACACAAAGAAGTCGTGAAATGTGTTTCCATACTATGGAATTAAAAGAACAGCAAAAAAATTGTGACTAGATGATCTCATCTTTAGTACTTCGATTTTTTGGGTTAACTTTTTTTAAATCTTTTGACTTTCCGATTGTTTTATTTGGGATAAAAACTCACCAGGATTGAAATGATAGCAAGTTTTGAAAATAATGATGAATGATTTTGAAGACGAATATTCGAGTCTAAAAATTTATACTGTTATTAAAAATTTGATTTGACATGATTTTAATTAAATTCACTTACACAATGAGTAGGGGTTAGTAGTTTCGATAACTAACGTTCGAGCAGTTGCTTAAAACTTTTCGTGCTTGGCGCCAGAAGTGTGACGTCATAGGCCACAAAACGCGCTCTACTGCTCCCCTGTTTCCACCTTAATTTTACCTTTTCAATGTCAGATTTTTGTATTCTCTTTAGTCTCCTTTCTCCTTTTCAGTTTCTTTCCAATAAATTTGTTTAAAGCATAAGAGCCTTTCGGTAGAAACTTAGCTTCACTAATTTCAATATTCGAAAAAAAGGTAATTTTCAAAGTTATTAAGCTTATTAGACTATGGGGATTGTTTCATACTCTCTTTTTTCGCCTTGAAATCCACCATAGTCTTTTCGGTCCAAGTATCAGATTAACCTAGGGTATTGCTCGATGCTTCAGAACATTATTGTGTTTAGAAATCTTCATTGAGAGGAAATGTAAACAAAGGTGAAAAAGTCACCAGTGTAAGAAAAGGAGCATTGTTGTTGTTTGTTACTCGGCTACTCACTACAGCAGACTGCGCGAAGATCGTCCCGGGCGACAAGTCGATCGTGTGTGCGAACACCTTGTCGCTCACCACTTGACGCCTTGGGTTGCACACTTCTTCGCCGCCTTCTCAGCGACTGACCGCTTCCTCTCAAGTGAGTGACCGGCCAGCGCCTTACCTGCATTTTTTACACCTGACTATGCGCTCATAGTGGTGTTTGGCTCTGAACCTGCGATCTTCTGGTTTTTCGTGTTCATTAGTCGTTTTATGTATGAATAATGCGTTCACCCCCTCTCAATTCACTCACATTTTGAAAACTGAGAAGAAATTCAAATGTGTATTATTCGAAATGTTGAACGACCTCCTCTCGCGAAGATTCATGTCCGACGTCTACGTCTCACCCCACCAGCATTCTATTTCATCGAACATCTCCGCCACATTAGGCACTATTTCGCCAAGTTTCATATCTTGCGCTGTCCTCCCTCTTCTTCTGGATGTACGTACGTCTGTTCGTTTTGCCCGGTACACTTTCCTCTGCTGAATACTCCGAAACAACTACGGCTGTTCGCATTCCTGACAATGACGATGTTGTTGTTGTTCACGATTTGCGTAATCGCGTCGCATCTCCAACATTTCGTTTCCTTTTCGATCCGTTTACCTTTTGTTCCGCCTGTATCTCCATTTATTTTCTCTGTGAATTTCTAACTAATTGAGAGTGCCAATTGAAATACATGTTCTAATTCTCAAAACTTAATGAACGCCGACTGGAGCAACTCGGCGGGTCTAAAAAAGTGTCTTTTAAACCAGTGTCTTTTAAAAGTGTCTTTTAAACATTCTTCTTGTTTTCTTTCAATCCAATAGCATCACATGAGAGTTCTTTAGAAGTAATTTTTGTTTCAATCAGTTTCTCAGTTCGCAAAACCATTGATAAATGACCAACTTGTCATCAGAAACTTTCAAATATATCTTTCAATGCTAAGTATGAGTCAGCCGTCAATTCATTCCATTCAAAAACTCCGATCGAAACCTAACTACACTGTACAATTTTTCTATGTATTGTTCAAGTCTAAAAAATTTCGCTATTTCTATTTACAGTGAACGCGCATTCCTAAAACATTTTGAACATTCAAAAAGCTTAAATAAAAAGTAGAGAAGCATATTACAATATTTTGGGAAGCCAGTACTTTCACAAGAAATAGTAGTTGTAGATAGAAAAACAGTATTAATCATCAGCACACAAGAGCTCCATTTTTGCAAACTCCTAGAATTCTTCAGTATGCTTTTCCTGCAACCATATGGTACATTCTGCCTGCTCGTCTGCGTATCTCTGCTTGTTTTTGTTCGATGTGTGCGAATATTTGAATTTAGCACTATCGGACACAGGCGTTTCTGCTACGCAACATGCCGTTTATCGTCCGGTCTGTTCGCTTTCATGAGTGAAGCGCCAGCATCCAACAAATTGCACCCTCATCTAGTGTCTATTACTAAATCTTTCGTTCCTTTCGGGTACTTCGGTTAACGATCGTCTTTTGCGCCTTCCCATCGACGGTTTCGCTCTCAACCTCAAATAGTACATTTTTTGATTGTTCTCCCAAGGCTTTTATGGCTGTGTCTCTCTCTCACCCACTGCGTTTGGTGTTGACGGGTAGCAAATGAAAACAAACATTCAAAAACATTGTGGAATCTCGGATTCCTTCTTTTCCGTTTTCTCCAATTTCGATTTTAACACTCGAAATCGTTTCCTGCCCATATTCAAAACGTTTATTGACTTTTTTCTTATTTCTGTTGACTTTTTGTCAAGTCTTCCTCATGAAAATGAATCACGCACTCGTTTCCGGAAAAGGTCACGTGGCCGAACTTATTCCATTTCGCCTCTAGTCCATCAAGCTTCTCAACCTTCTTCTAATTATCCGGTCGTCTGAACATATATTTAAACCTTTTTTGCCAGTTGCGAAACGAAAACCGATAAGAAAAACTGATACGCTGGTGTTATGCTCAACATTTTTGCCCTCCGACCGTTAGAAAACATGTGATCGGAAATTCCATTAACTGTGGTGGGAAACTGGATGATTTCGATTATCCGTCTCTTATCAACCAGGCACATAGCGGGCCAAGATAAAAGCCGCCCCCAGAGCATTGTCTAAATTCCAAAACAATGACCGAATTCTTAAATATTGTTCTCGATTGTTTTGCCATTCTCATTCTCCTGAAAACATTCCTCATTGTTCTCATTTTCTATTTTAACGCTTTCTCGTTTTTCCCGCAGACGAAAAACAATTGTTGCGCTTCAGTCTGAATCGATTATCTTGCTCTTTGCATATTTAGTTTTCAGAAAACCAGTTCAGCTCCTTTTCCTTTTGCCAAATACGATCTTGCGGACGGGAAGCGGGCTGAAAGAATGGAGCAAGATGAACTTCTCCAGCAGTTGGTTGACCCAAAGTCGCCAATCAATATCGAGAGTCTTTTGGTATGCTTATCTTAATAAATTCGAAAACAATTAATCTTTCAGGAC
This sequence comes from Caenorhabditis tropicalis, assembly GCA_016735795.1. NCBI lineage: Eukaryota > Metazoa > Nematoda > Chromadorea > Rhabditida > Rhabditidae > Caenorhabditis > Caenorhabditis tropicalis. The sequence goes on along the minus strand of CM028614.1, from coordinate 4,739,421 downwards.
ACCATAACAGCTTTAGTAAATGATTGTAAAATACCTGTTTTGATGCGAATGAAAAGTGTTGACAATTTCATCAGCAGATGTAAGTATTTGTATTTTCGTTGATTCTGAGAAAATCGTTTTTCATTAGAAAGAGTGCAGTTAGTTTATCAAACTAATTTTTTCATGCATGCTTGTTGTGAATATTGTAGCCGTGTTGTGATTTTCAGATGAACGAGTGGTCGAGAGTGTGGCTGCTCTGAGAATGAAAGCTGCCGATTTCAGACAATTAAAAGTTATTGGGAGAGGTGCTTTCGGAGAAGTTCATCTTGTGCGACACACCAGAACTAATGCAGTTTATGCAATGAAAATGCTTAACAAAGATGATATGGTTTGTATTGTATATTTAAGAAATTTTCGTTTTTTGTATGTTCATGTATTGCATCTGACATCTTGTTTTTTCCTAGTACATTCTCTGTAATTTCAGATAAAACGCGCTGATTCTGCATTTTTCTGGGAGGAACGTGATATCATGGCACATGCGAACAGTGAATGGATTGTTCGGCTTCAATACGCATTCCAAGATCCACGACATTTGTACATGGTTATGGAGTATATGCCTGGTGGTGATCTGGTCAACTTGATGACTGGCTACGATGTTTCCGAGAAGTGGGCTCGATTTTATACTGCTGAAATTGTTGAGGCGCTCGCTGCACTTCATACAATGGGATACATTCACAGAGATGTAAAACCAGATAACATGCTCATTTCAATCAGTGGTCATATCAAATTAGCTGATTTCGGAACTTGTGTGAAGATGAATGCGCAGGGAGTTGTTCGGTGCTCAACTGCAGTTGGAACTCCTGATTACATTTCCCCGGAAGTATTACGTAATCAAGGACAGGATGCTGAATTCGGAAAAGAAGTTGATTGGTGGTCAGTCGGAGTTTTCATTTATGAAATGCTCGTGGGTGAAACACCCTTCTACGCAGAAGCTCTTGTATCAACGTACACAAACATTATGAATCACAAGACTAGTCTCAAATTTCCTGATGAGCCACTGATTTCTATTCAAGCGAAAGATATTATCAAAAAGTTCTTATCTGCTGCCCCGGAACGTCTTGGAAAAAACAGTGTTGATGAGATCCGAAATCATAAGTTTTTCAAAAACGATGAATGGACATTCGAAACTCTCAGAGATGGTTAGTTTCTTGGTTGATCAGTCACTATGGGTTTTTTCAGCTACTCCACCCATAATTCCAAATCTGACATCAGATGACGACACAACAAATTTTGAACCTCTTGAAACACGAGATCGGGATAATGTCGGTGAATTCCAACTGCCGAAAACGTTCAATGGAAATCAACTACCTTTCATCGGATTCACTTATACTAATGAATACAGTCCAGTTAATAAAATCCTCAAAGGTTCTGCTTCTACTGGTATTCATAATGGAGTTGAAACGGAATCAGTTTCCATCCAACACCATTTAGCCAACGGACACTCTTCTGGTATACCAGAAGAAAAATACGACGCAGTTATGGCGGAGCTGGGCATGAAGAAGCAAGAGCTTGAGTTACTGCAGGACAGTATTGCTAGAAATGAAATTCGGGCAAAGTTGATTGAAAGCGAGAAAAACTCGTGAGTATTCAAACGATATAGTCCTTAAAATAAGCGAGTTTTTTTCCAGATTATCATCGAAAATTAGCGAGTTGGAACGAGAGCTGAAAGACAACAAAGACAAGATACGACACGGTGTTGACTCTGATGCAAAGCTGAATGAAATGGCCGTTGAGTTACGAATGTCCAAAGAGTACAATAGCGAAATGGAGAGCGAGTTGAGCAAGTTCCGTGATAAATGTGAACAACTGAAAGAGGATCTTCGCAAAAAATCAGGAGAATTGGCACAAGAAAAAAACGAAACACAACGAGTTTTCCAACAGAAAAAAGATGCAGATGAAGCTTTCTCTGAAATTAAACGTGACTATGAACTTCTACAAGCAAGAGAGACCGAAAAATCAATTCAATTGAAGAAGGCGTTGGACGAGCGAAAAGAAAACGGTGCTTATCAACAAAGTGTTGCGAAAGCCACCGATGCTGAATGGGAACGAAAGATGCAGTACTATGAGAAACAATTAGAACAAGCCAATGATGACAGGAAAAGAGAAGAACAAAAAAGAACTGCTGCTGAGTTTGATCAGAGCCGGGTGGCAAGAAAATTAGCTGGGATTGAAACACACTACGAGCTGTTGCAAAATGACTACAAAAACATGCAAGAAGCTAAAAAAGATCTAGAAAGAGACTTACAAGATGTGATTGCTGAAAAACGTCGACTAGAAATACGAGTGGAGCAGTTGATGGATAGCCGAAATACAGATGAACGAGTTCTTTCATTATGTCAAGATGAATTGATGGAAAGCCAAGAAGAGGCGAAATATAAGGAAGACGGTTTTAGAGGGAGAATTGATAGTATTCGAAGTGAACTTGAAAACGAGAGATTCAAATGTCAAACGCTAGAAGAGAACCTTCTGGTTGCTGACAAAGAACGAGGAATGCTAAAAATGGAAGTGCAAGAGTTGATGCAACGTCACAAATGGGAGATTGCTAATAAAGATCAAAATCTGAAACACGTCGAGAATCAACTAGAAGAACTCAAGGAACAATCAAGAATCGAGTCATCTGAACAAGAATCGAACGACAAGCAGATTATTGCCGATTTGAATAAGAAACTGGACTTGGAGAAAGCTCACAAGAAAGCGGTTATAAATAAGTTAGAAGAAGAAATGGCAAAGCGACAACCCTTGAAGAAAGGTGACAAAGGTGTTACGAAGTCTGCTCTCATTAAGAAGGAACGAGAAATCGTAAGTTGAAAATTTTTGCCTTGTACGAGACTGATTCTTTTTTCTTTCAGATGAGTCTTCAACAAGAAAAGGATGCAATGACGAAAAGAATCGCAAGTTTGTATTACGAGATCGAAAAGGTTTGTTATACTTCACTCCGTTTCCAGAATGTATTTTTTACAGCAAGCTGAGCACTTCAACTTGCAAATGCAAGATATGCAAGGAGCCTGTGATGCTTTGAATGACGAGCTGAAAGAATACAGAGAAGAGTACCCCAATCGGCATGCTGTGAATCGATACGAAGACAAGAGGTCATTAGACTCACGAGAGGGGATTCCAACTTCGATGAGCCAACAAAATTTTGTACTCGAGGGCTGGCTCAATCTTCGAGAGACAACTAAAAAATCTAGAAAATCGAAGGTAACGAGGTTTCCGAAATATCATAGAAATTAATCGTTATCTTCAGTGGTCAAACTGCTTTGCTGTTCTCAACGAATTCGCATTTACCATCTATGTCGATGAGAAAGCTCTCTCTATCGTTCTTTCCATCGAAGCTGGAGCAATGGCCCATGTTCGTCACGTGACTGCGGCTGATTTGAGAAATGCCGATGACAATCAATTGCCAAGAATTTTCCACGTAAGCTGAAGCCACCTAATTGAATATATTGATGTTCTTACAGATTATGTATGACGATACCTCATCAAACTCATCGCGACATGCTTCCAATTCTGATCTGTCCATGATTGAATCACAACGCGAAGAAAGTTGGAAGAGACACGATTTCCAGGAGTTATCTTATCACACTCGTACATTCTGTGATGATTGTGGCAAAAAACTCTCTGACTTACTCCGGCCAACACCTGCGTATGAATGCAAGAATTGCCATTTTAAAACGCATAAAGAACATGTTGCTCAAGGAACAATTCCAATGTGCAGATGTGAGTTTCACTCTTCTCAACAATATCCTTTGTTGTTGTTTCTCTTATTCAAAATTGTTATTTCCAGATACGGGTCTTTCTCGTGAACTGGTACTAATGGCTTCTCAACAAGAAATGTGCGTCAAATGGGTTTCACAGCTCCGCCGTTTTATCGAATCTTCTCGACCAGCTGCTGTTTCTGTATCGCGGGTTTCATCACGTAGACATGCTGGTGGACCGGGTTCATCTACTTCTTCTTCAATCCATCAGTAGACATCATACGTGCTTATCTCTGTGATACTTTTTTCGCTTTACTGTGTATTCTTTCTTGTCTATATTTCGTTATTTATCCTGCATATTGTTTCACAAACCCGTTAACTTGATTTCTTTTTCCCAAAGTTCAACGCAAAAGCTTTTGCCACTGTTTTTAATTTTCTTCCCTCATTTTACTCTCAGCTCGACATTGTCGATTTCTCAGGGCACATTCCTGCTTTTCTGTCTTGTTTCTATTAGTCTCTTACCCACTCAATCACGGCGTCTTCCTTTTCTCGTTTTCTTCTCTCGTTCGAGGTTTCATTTCCATTTCGCTTAAAGTTCCAATGTCGTTTACGGATTTCTCTGTAATGATTCCAAATCGATCGTTTCAATAAGTCTCTCTTGTCTGTATAGTCCGAATAATACGAGAGTGATAGTTGCTACATCCCCTGATGCATGTTCTTTTTGTTTATATCGAAGTAATAATGTTAATTCTGTTCGGTTAGTGATACCGCATAAAGTCCGCACAAACAAGATCTAATCTGATTTCTCTATCTAGTTTCATTATAATCAGAATCTGGAACATGTTTTACTCTTCTAACAAAGTACCTGATTTGTCTACTCTCAATAATTTTAGCCCCATGTAAACTTGCAGACTACGACAACAGAAACGATAAATGGCATGGAGAAACAAAATGGTTTTTATGACTTCTGTCACCTGATTTCTCTAAATTTGAGTTTTTAGAATACAGTAGAAGGTCCACCGCCTTATGATAGTTCACCGAATGCTCTTCTTGTCACCGCATCGTATGATCTGAACATTCGACTATGGGAACTCGCAACTGGTAAAAGTATTGGAGCGATTCCTCATAGTGAAGGCCAGGTATAAAACAGTAAGAGAGAAGTGAAAGTATGATATAATTGATTGAAGGTGAATGCATTAAGTTTGACTTCGACAGGCCGAGATTTGGCCGTCGGCGCGTATCAAAGAGTACGAATTTACGATGTTTCATCTGGCAAAGATCCAAAAGCGACAATCGAATTACCGAAAAATGTAACTGTCGTCGGATTTGAGGTTTGATTCATTTGGAAATTAAATAATTCATCAATTTTTAGGCGACCGGAAGATGGATGTATACTGGTGGAGAAGATGGAGTTTGTCGTATTTGGGAAATGAGAAATAATCAATTAGTAGCAAATCGATTACTTTCATTCTCAGGTTCAGGAATCACAAGTATTGCACCAAACATCAACCAAACTGATATATTTATTTCCACAAACTCTGGTCATGTTTTCATTTGGGACGTTGTCAATCACATGTTTATGAGATTACCAATGCCAGAAGACTTGAAAATGCAAGAACACATACAGAAACTCGCAGTACATCCATCTGGAAAAAAGTTGTCAGGTGTAACGAATCAAGGACGACTTCTATGTTGGGATTTGATGACGAGACAAGTTGAAGCTGCAAACTCTTTCGATATGTTCAAATCTCCAATCGTTCCAATCGAACAGGACACCGGAACATATGGATGCCTTCGAGATGAAGATAAACATCATAAAATGCAACAAGGGCACGGACTGTCGTGTCGTTATAGTCCGGATGGAAAATGGATCGTCGCTTCCGGATCAGAAGAAGATGTGTATGTATTTAATTCTGAAACAATGGAGCAGGTTGCATCGTTGCAAACCGGATGTGGATGGAATTGGGATGCAATCTTCTCTTCAGAAGGAAGGTATGAAATACGAAAGTAGTCAAATGGAAAATCACTAATTTGTTTTCAGATATATCTTTACTGGCGGAAATGATAATCAAGTCAAAATTTGGGACGTTGTAAATAGCAAAAAAGTAGCACAATGGGATGGACACGTGAAGCCAATCACAGCAATGTGTATGAATGGATCGACGTCGTGAACATATTTTGCTCTCTGTACAGTTTCTCAAATTGCTCAGTTGCCATTCCGTTGAAGATATTGCTTCCGTCTCTAATAGCATGACCAATATAATATTAGGAATCGTTTTGAAATTTTCAAATTGAAATTGTAATTTTTGTTACTCACTGTAATATAATAAACAATTTTTTATATTGTTTATTACTAATTTAAAGAATGCATGTATCAAATTAGAACAAGTATTTAACGAGTAAAAAAAAACAAAAAAGGTGGTTTTGCCCCGGGCGGGATTCGAACCCGCGATTGGTTTAACCCAATGAGATCATAAGTCCCACGCCTTCGACCACTCGGCCACCGGGGCACACATTCTGAAAAATGTGCAACTGTGGGAAGACATTACGGATTGAGCTAGAAAATGGGTCAGAAAGGTAGTCGAGTATGTAGATTACGATGGAAATGAGAAAACATCAAAACTATGAAAAAAAAGAATGTTTGACAATACATCGACGTTTCAGAAATATATTATTTAGAACAGCCATTTCCAATCGTCACCAAACAAACTGTTTTTATTGAACTGCAACTGGATAGATCTTGACTGTTGAAGTGAGAGAGAAGTTTTCATTTTAATTTAATACACTCCTCTCGAAATAATTTTCGTTCTTTTTCAGATATTTCATTAACTCAAGAACACTTGCAATATGTTTTGTAAATGTTCGCTGAATCGAGTGAAAATGAATTTGAAAGAAAAATTTCACTTTAAACATCTTCGTTTCTTTTCGTTTTCATATTCACTTATTTCCATCGTAATCTACATACTCGATTACCCATCTGACCCATTTTCTAGCTCAATCCGTAATGTCTTCCCACAGTTGCACATTTTTCAGAATGTGTGCCCCGGTGGCCGAGTGGTCGAAGGCGTGGGACTTATGATCTCATTGGGTTAAACCAATCGCGGGTTCGAATCCCGCCCGGGGCAAAACCAAATTTTTTTCTTTTTTTTACTCGTTAATTCTTCTAATTTAATACATTTATTAATAAACAATAGGATGAGAACACTTTATTCAACCCGTTTAGAATAATTAATTTCCGTTTAGAAACCTACTCTTTTTTGATTAATTTCAAAGGGATTCGGTTCAAGATGAAACGAATTCCAAAGTAAATCAAAGAAAATGTGAATAAATAAGAGAATCCAATAACAGAATAAACATCTAAAAGATTTCTTTCAATGAATCCGAGTCGTCTTCCATATGAATCCATTTGTGGAAACGGTCCAAATCGGGCGACGAATTCAGTATATTTGATAACTTGTTCTTTTGGTTTCATCGGTTGATTCGTCAATAACTCTGCTAATTTCTCTGCATTTTTCTTGTATTTCTCATCGTGTAGAATTGATCGAATTGCATTTTTGATCTTTTTGGTGTTGGCTAATTCACTTTTATGGATGACTTTGACTCCTCCATGTCTCGCTAACATATTTGCATTTCTATCTTGATCTGCGAACACAGGAAGCATCAATGCTGGTTTTCCAAGATGAGCCAATTCATTTGTACTTCCGAGACCTCCATGTGTCATAAATGCAGTCAAACGATCATCATTCAGAAGAGCTGTTTGGGGAACCCATTTCGAGAAATGGATGTTTCTGACTCCGTTGGCCCATGAGATATCATCATTTTCATATTTCCAAATGAATGTTACATTGGGTTCAGATTTAATTGTTTCCAAAAGACCACGTCTCCATTCAGATGGCATATCCATACTTCTGACCATTGAACCAAATGAAATTAACATATTAAATGGCCTTTCATCAAGTACCGTACTCCATTCAATCGGTATTTTCTGTGATCTTATCGATTGAATATCGACTGAAATTCCTCCGATCGGAACAGTTTTCTGAGTTACAGTCCTCGGAAAATCGATATATGGAATGGAATTAGTGAAGAAAACGGAAGAAGTTGGCATCAAATCTCTCCAATGTGGAATATTTTCTCCCAATTGTTTTCTATAAATTTCAGTTTCTTTATCCCACATTCCATATTGCATTCTGTATGACGTCATCGACATTCGATAGTTCTCAAGTCTTTCAGTTAGTGACATCTTCTCTCCTGACTTGCTCATCATTCCAGGTACATAACTGAAATCAAGTGGTTCTCCAACTGCAGCCACTGCTCCATCATATAAAGCACAAGAAGATGCCATTATAATCTTCTCAATTCCAATTGCATTCATGAATCCTAGTCCACAAACAGAAACTGGTTCAAATATTCCAACATCGAATTCTCTTGATTTCATTTCTTCGAAAACTTCTTTGTTTCTCATGAAATTCTCACAGGATAATTGCATTGCGTCGGTGAAAACTTGGAAGATCTGCGAAATGAAAATTCATTTGAAATCAAAGAAATCAGAAATTTCTTACAGTATCCGAATTCGATGAATCCATTTCTGTTGTCCAATATTGTGCCATATCGTCATCAATTGGTTTTATTTGACTTCGCATTTCATCATCTTGCTAAAATAACGTTTTTTCATAAAAAGAAAAAAGAAAAGAAATAGTTACCTCAACAATAACTACATCTTTTGTTTTCTTCACTCCTAATTGTCCTTTTCTGGCTTCATCAGCTACTGGAATCAAGAATGTCTGGAATTGAAAAACAATCTTAAAATGAAAGAATCAAATATGAAAATCCTACCACATTGTGTCCAACTTCAGTGAGAGTATCTGCTAATCGTGCCATAAAATTAGTATGACTTCCTCCAAAAGATGGAGAATAAACAAGAATATTGAATGCATTTAGACTGAGAACACTAAATAAAAGAAGAAATGATTGGATAATCATATTTGTAATGAGAAGGGGAATTTCTTACTCTCACTTTCCTCTTTCTCCTCTTCTTTTATAAGTTTTCTAATGGACATTGCCAGAAAAAAAGGAAGTTCCCGCCTTCCATTATATTGTAGTTTTTGTAGTTTACGTGTTTCAAAGATATGATATGGACATTGATATAGATGATGAAGATGGTGATAAAATAAATGGAACCATTTGATACTTTGTAGTTTTAAACAGAAAGAACAGTTTAGTCACATGAAGAAAACGGAACAATTGAAGAAGAAGAAAAGAAATGTTCATTTCAGTTTTCAAGTTTTTCAAAAAATGTTCTTCCAGTTCATTAACTAATGTGAATCTGAAAAAAAGGGAATGAAAAAATCAGTTTATCATAAGGAAATCAAAATTTTGATACATCAGAAGGAAAACAAAAAAACAGGATTTAATTTTATAACTTCAGTTTAGTCAATCAGATTGTTATCGTTTTGCACTTATGTTGACCTTCTTCGTCTTTTTATCAGATGGATAAGGAATAATTAATTGACAATAACATGATGAAATTCTTTCCGCATTGTCTTCAGACAAAGAACATTGAACAGCTCTCCATCAGTTCACAAAAGATAAAAAAGTCTAACGTTGTGCAACAATACACAAGTTTGTGATGTGATCATGTCACAAAACATGATCTTCATTCCGATTGACATATTGTTCTTTGACTACGAAGACTATGTCTGAAGGGGTTAGAGAAGTGAAAATGATAGAGAGAACTGTGAAATCATGTTCCATTTGCATTTTCTACTCTCCATTTGTGTCTATTTCGAGTTTTGGATACAAACTGTTTTATTTCTAAAAAACCCGTAGAAGAAAAAAAAATGAAAATACTCAATCTGACTTTTCAGATTTTTTCAGAGAAATAGTTTTGAATTTGAGATAAAATGATTTCAAAGTAATGAAGACAATAGAAAATATTGACAAATAAAGAAAAAGAAAAAGTGAATAAATATCTAAAAATGTCTTTTGGAAGTAATTGAGATGACGTCCATATGGATTCATTTCTGGAAATGGACCATATCTGAAATCATTTCATTTCATTTTTTATTCATATTTCACTTACTCTCCAACGAATTCTGTATATTTTATCACATTTTCTGTCGGATTATATGGTTGATTCGTGAGAATTTCAGAAAGTTTCAACGCGTTTTCTCTATAATCTTTGTTGTAAAGTATGTCTTCAAATGCTTTTTGAACGATTTCCACCGATTCCATCGATTTCTTTTCAAGATATATTACTCCTTTGTGCTTTGAAAGCATGTTTGCATTCCGAATCTGATCAGCAAAAACAGGAATTACAACTGCTGGTTTTCCACTAAAAGCTAATTCCATAGTGCTTCCGAGTCCTCCATGGCTAACAAAAGCTGTCAAACGATCATCATTCAAAAGAGCTGTTTGAGGAACCCATTTCAAAAAGTGCACATTTGGGATTTCATCGGCAAATGAGATATCATCTGATTCATATTTCCAGATAAATGTGACATTTGACATCGATTTAATAACTTCAAGAAGTCCGTTTCTGAAGGGGAAAGTATTCTTTCAATGGATCTTCGTCATACCGTACCTCCATTTATGTGGCATATACATTGCTTTCACCATCGATCCGAATGAAATTAATACATTATGAGGTCTTTTATCAAGAATTTGATTCCATTCAATCGGAAGGTTTTGTTCTTTTATCCATTTCATATTCACTGAAATTCCTCCGATCGGAATTGTTTTCTGAATCATCGGACGTGGAAAATCGAGAAATGGGTTTGAATTGACAAAGAAAATGGACGCAGCTGATACAAGTTCTCTCCAATCGGAAAGATTTTCTCCCAAAAACTCTCGATAAATTCTCATTTCTTCATCATACATTTCTTCCAAAGCAATATTTATTTCCTGAATAATATATTTCGTTTCGATATAAATAAGAGATCATTCACCTTCGAAATCATATAATTTTCATATCTCTCTGTAATTGTCATCTTATCTCCAAAAGAACTGAATAGAGATGGAACTGAACTAAAATCCAATGGTTCTCCGATATACGGAAGAATCGAATCGAAAAATGTACACGAGGAAGCCAAAATTATTTTTTCGATTCCGAGAGCTTTGACAAATCCAAGACCACAGACATGAATTGGTTCAAGAATGGCCAAATCAAACTGTTTTTCTTTCATTTCTTCGAATATATCCTTTCGAGAAAGAAAGTTTTTACATGCAGTTTTCATTGAGTTACTGTACCATTTGAACATCTGAAATGATTTCTGTAAGAGAAAGAAACAAAGAATATTCAACCTCTCGAGAATTAGAAGAATCCATTTCTGATTTCCAATAAATTTCCATAATTTCCTCTTCCAGAGTATCACTTTTTCCTTGATCAACCATCGTTTCGTCAGCCTAAAAAACGGAATTCAAATCTTATTTCACTCAGAAACTCACCTCGACAATAACCAAATCTTCCGTTTTCTTCACTCCAATGCATTCATTTCGTTTGTTAATCTCTACGATTGGCATCAAATACGTCTTAAAAATGTTATTTTAATTGTATTGGAAAGTGGATTTATTACCACATTATGCCCTTTTTCTGTTAATGTATCTGCTAACTTTCCAAGAAAATTACTGTGACTGGCAGCAAATGCAGGAGAATAAACAAGAATATTTAGTGGATTTACATTTGGAGAAAAGAATATGAATGAAAGTAAAATAAATAACATATTATAATAGATTTTCTGTTAAGATTTTCTATAGAAATTACATTGTTCTTTTCTCTTTTACGCAATCGAACGGTCTACGCCTTTTTGTGATCACAAACCACAAAACTTTGAAATTGTGATGATTGAATTCTGTCTTCTTGAAAGACGACTGTATTACTGTTGAATAAAATTTATGTTTTCTTGAATATGAAACGTTTGAATTGTAATGGAATAAAACAGAAAAAGAAATAAATAAACAGTGAATATCCCATTATTTCGACGAAATACACATCCATCGACGTTCGTTGGAAGAAGTTCAGTTTTCGACCATATGAATCCATTTTAGGAAATGGTCCATATCTGGAAATAAATGATTTGTTCAGCTTTCTTCAACAACTTTTTCTTTACCATTTTTTTGAATGAAAAATGAACTCACTTCGCTACGAACTCCACATATTTTCCAACCAATTCTTTCGGTTTCAACGGCTGATTTTGTAATAATTCAGCCAAATTAATTGCGTTTTTCATATATTTCTCATCGTAAAGGATAGAGTTCACAGCCGTTTTCAAGATTTTCCAGTCGTGAATTTCAGTTTTTCGAACAATAATCGCACATCCATGCCTTTCCAACATACGAGAATTTCTGAATTGATCTCCAAATATTGGAACAACAATTGCTGGTTTTCCGAAATGAGCAAGTTCATTTGTACTTCCGAGTCCTCCATGAGTCAGAAATGCATTCATTCTTGAATCTCCGAGAAGAATTGGTTGAGGAATCCATTTTGAAAAATAAATATTCTCGATTCCTTCGGCAAATGATGTATCATTTGATTCGTATTTCCAAATAAAAGTAACATTTGGTTCCGATTTTATCATTTTCAAAATACTGTTTTTGACGTTTTGTGGCATCTGAGATGAATGAATCATTGAACCAAAAGAAATCATGAGATTATATTTCTTTCGATTCAGAACTTTATTCCATTCTTCATCCAATTTTTGAGATTTAATTTTATCAATGTCGACTGAAATTCCACCAATCAACACAGTTTTTTGGAGAACAGGACGTGGAAAATCAAGATATGGATTTGAATTTGTGAAGAAAATGGAAGCAGAAGGAAAAAGTTCTTGCCAATTTGGAACATCTTCTCCAAGATATTTTCGATAATTTCTCTGTTCCGAATCGAATAATTTACTCATTCCATTACGTAATCCCTGTAACCTTTTCATAGAAATTTCAGTTTCATTCTCGTTTCGAAACGAACCTCTGACACTCTATAATTCTCGAATCGTTCGAAAAAGTTCATTTGTTCTCCATTATTTGAAACGAGTGAAGGAACATAACTGTAGACATCTGGTTCACCCAAATAACGAAACAAATAATCATAATAAGCGCATGAAGATGCCAAAATTGTCTTTTCGATTCCCAACTTTTTCGCGAATCCGAGGCCACAAACAGAGACTGGTTCCACTATTGCCACGTCGAAATTACGGTATTTCATTTCATTGAATATATTTTTATGACGAAGAAAGTTCTCACAACCCAATTCCATTCCATCGAAAAACCATTTGAGTGACTGGAAAAAAGAGGATCCGAATAGAAATTTTAAAAAATTAGAAAAAGAGAATGTGAAAAGGAAGTTTTTTAGACGACAATTGTATCAGTGACTGTTGTTTAATATACTACATTTCTGAACGAATGTGATTCCAAATAACAGTACTTTTCATTGTAATCTGCATATTTAGGTATTACTTATTCATTCTTTTGACCTATTTTGACATATTATGGAACTTCTTCTTGATAAAACTTTTCTTGCAGAACGAACCTGTTCAATATTCAATGAATCAGTTTGTTCATTCCAATATGCTTCCATACTTTCATCAAATGGAATACTCTCTCTACTTGTGATTTCGTCTTGCTAAATTCAAGTTTTCGAAATATAGGAATAGCACTAAGAAAAACCTCAACAATGACAATATCTGTTGTTATTTGAACTCCCAATTGATCTCTTCGTGCCACGTCAACAATTGGAACTAAAAATGTCTGAAAATGAAATGTTTCTGAAGAATCTAGATGAATTCCAACCACATTATGCCCTCCTTCTGTTACTGTATCAGCCAATCTTGCCATAAAATTAGTATGACTTGCAGCAAATGCAGGTGAATAAACGAGAACATTTATCGAGTTCGATTGAATGAAAAGTAAGGAAAAAATGAAGAAAATCATGAGTAGACAGAAGGAAGTCATCCTAATGAATTGTTTTTGTAAAGTGATTCCTTTCGACTTTCGTATTATTTGATGGATGAGAAGAGAGAACATCACTTGATTTAATACTTTCAGATTTTTATTATTATCAAACCATGGTCATTGTCAGACACCAGTTGAATGAAAATACTGCAATCATTCACATTCGAAAACTTTGATGTCCAACTACCCGATTTTCGAGTTGACGTTGATAAGAAAATAAAAGGGACTGTTTCATTCATTCAATTCTTAATTTCAGAAGTACTCTGCTCATTAGTAGACAAGTCTTTGATTTTCGTTCATCACTGAGGCTACTCTAGCTTCTATATTTTTGCGTATGGCCAAATATTTCAAAAATCCAACTTCCGGCAGCCCGAAGCCCTAATATGCATATTCAAAACACCTTCGCTCACTGCTCTTCGCAATGAATTGCTGACAATCTGTTATTGATAGACCAAATAATTCACCAGTGCACAGTTTATTAGGGCAATAGGAAAGTACACATTGGGGGAGGGGGAAAAACAAATCGGGAGGAACCGGCTGAGCATCATGTCCAGTCATCGCTCACAATTCGAGTTCTTCCCCCACCTCAAATCATGTACAGCAATACTTCTCTTTACAAACTGGGACAAAGTGTCATAGAAACATAGATGGGGCCTACAGGATCATGCATAAAATAAAGGAATATATTTCGTACTATGTACATATGTACGAAGGTACAAGCTACCAACATAAAAGTTGGTTGTGTTCAGATTTGGGCATCGACTGGCTGAGCTCCGAGTCCAGCCTCTCCCATGGCAGAGTCGCAACGGTCGATTTTGGAAAGGGCAGCCTCTTCGTCGATGATTTTGGAGCACGACTTTGAATCCGGAGAACCAGACTCAGCGGAATCAGTGACAACAGAAGAATCAGCCGCGTCACTCTTGACTTCCCGCTCAGCTTTTGGTTTGCGAGTTCTATTCTTTCGTTGTTGCTTCGGTTTCTTTTTGTCTTCAGTCGATTCCGACTCCTTTGGTTGGTTGTCGGACTTCTCCTCGGACACATCACCGTCGGTGGAACGTCTCGGCTTGCGGTTTCCACGGAAACGTGACAGAAGCTTATGACGATACCTGAACAATAGATCATATATAATTAATTGTTCATTCAACTGACCTCGATCCAATCACGTTTTTTCCGTCCGGGCCGGTAACATTCGAAGCTTCTGGGCCATTTTTGCCCTTGACGAGATCGAAAAGAACCTCTTCCTCGTCTCCGAGGGTACGAAGGTAGAACTTCTCGGTAATCGACTTGGAAATGGCGGTTTGGTGAACAAAAACATCTTTCTCGCCGTCATTCCGAGAGATAAATCCATAGCGACGAAGAACCGAATACCACTTCACCTTTCCCTGAAGTCCGGTGGTTAGAACTGGTTTCGCCTTTTGTTCCTCTTCCCAGAGTCGGATACGCTCAGCAGTCGGTACACGCTAAAATCATGTTTAAACTTTAAACGACTTTCAGATCACATACATGCTTCCGCATCTTTTCTTCGCCATCACTTGATGGAGACTTGTCGTTGGTTGAAAGCTCGCCAAGCTTTTTCTCTAAGACATCTTCAGCGATTGAGACGTTCGCGTCGTCTGACATGGTCACACTAAATGCAGAATCTGCTGTAAATAAATTGATAATGAACTTGGTTGTAAAAAGTGAAACTATAAAAATGAGCGGAAATGGATCTTTTCAGAGAACTTCCTCAGAAATGCGTTTTAAGAAGACAAGAGATTTGCATGGAAAACATGTTTAGGGAGCGAGATTTGTTGACTGTTGCCAAATTTGGTCCTGTGATACAGTAAGGCTTTTCCTGCACATCAAACTTAACGCGGTAATTCAAACGTTTATATCTTTAATTTTAGTACGATAAATATTTGGTTTCAATTAATATGGTTAAAGGTAGAAATATGGTTTTCATTTTATAAATCTTGTTATTCAACTTTTTCAAAAATATTGTATTTTTAATTATTTTTTCAAGACGCTTTTGCAGCATTAAAAGAAATAATCCTTTTCATGAATTCTTGTCTTCAGAGCTGTACCTAGAAACTAACTATCACTCAAAATCACTGGCTGTAATCTTGTTTGAATCATTCACCTAAAACAGTTCTTCTTTTCAAAGCGTCTTCGATAGTTCGAGTTTTCAAAATTACTGCACATTGGAAACTTCGATTCGAGGCGGAAGAAAGCCTGTTAGTTTCAGAAGTCCCCGCATCTAGATAGTCTGGTTTCAAAAGTTACCTGTTTCCGACAAGCCTGTAATCGTTTTTAGAGGAAAAATGACATTTTTTATGTTGACGGATTTCTCACATTATTTATCAGGCTGTTCATTTCCCAAGCTGCTCGTTTCACATCAGTGTTCTTTGATACATTCCTCTCTTTCTCTTCTCATTATTCTCTTAAAGAAATCGAATTTTGAATTTTGCTAATATGTTCTTCTTCAAGTTTCAAACAAGGCTCCGAACTAACTAAAAGAGTGCTGAATAACGTAAATCGATGCGAAACAAGAATCAACTCTCTGGCCAGATCTGGAAATTTTTCTAATTCGTTATTTCTGCTAAAGGAAAATGTATATTCTAAGTTGTAGTATGACAAGAATTCTGTATAACTTTCTTACCGTCAAACCCTAATCTTTTCTATTTTCTCTATCTTCTGTGTGTCCGTGGACTAGGCTGTGTATTACTTGTTCGGTCATCTACGCGATATATGTTAACAGAACAGATCTGTTTAGTTTTTAGTTATTAGCCAATGTTATTTTGAAATATCATTCCAAAACTGAACTTCTTTTTTGACAAGAATTAGTTAATTTAACAAAAAACGTCTATTGGGAGGCAGAATATATTCTTATCTTATCGCAAAATAATCATCACCGTTTCCAAATGTTTTGTAACACTTTCATCGATTAAATTTCAACTCTTTTGCCAATGTAGTTCATTCATTTTACTAAAGATTTGAGAAAAATGATTTCACCTTCTGATTCACGGGTACTCTACGAAAGTGATTTCTCAATATTCAATGGACGTTTGTGTTCTATTCGCATCTCATCCATTCGTCATTCTGAATCTGGTTTTAAAGTAAGTTGTATTCTTTGAAATGAATGCTAAATATATCAAATTCAAGGTAAAAATTATTACAGGTCAGAGTAACATGCCCGTCCGATGCTTCTATCTTGCTTGACACCATAATAGAGATGAGTATATGTACAAAGCTGAAGGAAACTTTGAAAAGTATATTGGATGCCCGATCTAAAGATCCATCAATACTCGGACCACGAGTTGAACCAGTATTCGGTGAAAATGAGTTTCCATTTCGATTAGTTGTTGAGCCAACAAACACCGAGAGACAATCAGCTGCAGATATAATAATTATTCCACTTTCTCATTCCTTGCCACAAGAACGTATCGACTACGTGTTACAGTTATACGCAAAAGAAAAGGTGAGTGATGTGTTTCTATTCAAATTAGTAACTCTAATTGAAGTCCTCAGGCTCAACATCAAAGTCAAATAGCGAAGTCAGAGGAACTAGCAAAGCAACTGGAAAATAAAATCATCGAATATAATACGGTATAATTTTTTTGTCATAACTTTGTTAGTCGTTGAAGTAAAACTGTTCCAGCTGAAACAACGATGTGATTTCCAAGCAAAAGAAATTGAACTGCTTCGACAATTGACGGACTCGTCTAAATTAAAAAGAAGTCGAGATGATTCTGAAAACACGCCGTCGAAGAAGAGAAGATGTGGGTGTGGTGAAGACGGAGAACTATGTAATTCAGACTGTGATGGAGAAATTGACGATGACGAAGACGATGAAATCGATTCCGATGTTCAATTATTCCGAGCAGCCGCTGCACAGTTACAAATGGCCGGAAGAGATTCGCACGTTTCAGTGGAAGTGTCTGAAAGCGGTTCAAGTTCTAAAAATGACGAAGAAATGAGTCTGATGAAACAACTAGAAAAAATATCAAGTGTCATTGTCAAAGGTTGGATATTAATTAGTTGAGGAATCTTTTAAATTATAGTTTTCAGCTCCAAATATGCCTTCAACATCTTCAATGGGTAGAATGCATATCAAAATGGAAGAAGGACAAGAACAATCCGGGCCTTTAGTTCTTCAAACAGCAAGCTCTTCTGAAGAACAAAACCGAAAACAGAAGGTTGTGGGCGTCGTTCAATATGTAATATGCCAGCTTTGTCCTGAAGAAGAACAAAAGTCAATGGATTTGACGAATCAGCAACAAATGGAAGAACATTTTCTAGATAAACATGTAGATAAGGAGAAAAAAAAGTGTGAAGCATGTCCATCGGATCAATTCCAACCACATAATATAGGTCAACACTATAGACTGCACACAAATAGGTATGCTCCCAAGGGAGATGTAATATACCGATTAATATACTTTTAGTGTATACGCATGTCAACATTGTGGGAAACGAGGACGACGTAACTATCTTCTATCTCATGTTCGAGTTCATACTGGAGAACGCCCATTTAGAGTATTTTCTGAATCTCCTTTCAAAATATATTAAGTATCATATTTCAGTGTGACACATGTTCAAAGACTTTTGCCGATACATCAACTCTCCGTCGCCATCGACTTGTACACACTGGTGAAAAGAAATATCAGTGTCCTGTGTGTGGAAGAGCTATAGCTCGGAAAGATAACGTGAAAGTACACATCCGTAGCCACGGAATCCACATTTAAACACTTTGAAGGTATAGGAGTGAATGCACGTTTTACTGTTCAACTGTTTGTCTTGTATAATAAACTTATCGTCACTTTTGAACTAGATTTTCTATTGTTTCTGGTCACTGCACCCTTTCTAATACTGTGATTATGTTGCTATAATAGTCTAAAATATTCTCTATTTTATAGATGACAGGAAACAGTGAGGATTCTAAAAACATGACGGAGACGCTTGACGAGATTTTGTATGTTCATTAATACCATATAGATTTATATAACGCCTTTCTATAAGAAGTGTTCAATAAATTATTATTGAAATTTCAGACGGCTACAGGAGGAACTTCAGACACGTATTGGCAGTTCAAACCAGAAATTGGAGACAAATTTCGAAAATATCAAGGATTTTGTGAGTTTCAAACGTCCAGTTTCTTGCTCATACAATGTCGTTTCCTGGTCTTGTGCTCTTCCAACAATTTATGCATCACTCTGCTCTTCGTCCTTCTCATAATAGATATGCAAATCGTATTGCCTCACGCACCCGATTCAGTCCATGCACTCATCAGTATTCTCTCTATCAGAGGTCCGCCCATTTTCCCGGGTTTCCTTATTTCTTCTTTTCTTTTTTTTTCTTCATTTTTTTCTCTTTCTTCTTTGGTGTTCACACACAAAAAAGTCACGATAGACCCCGACAACGACTTTGTGATTGAATTGCGACGGCGAGTTTCCGTCTGAATCCTTACACTCTCCTTCTCTTTCATTCCATTTTCAGCATTTTTCTGAAGGAAAACAGAATTTCTTTCTTACATCTTTTCTTCAGTCCATCATATCAAATTTCGTATTAATCTCCGTTCCTTTCTCTCTCCGATTGTTTGTTTATCGCCTTCTTAATCCATAATTTTCCGTTCACGCGGTTCTCTCGTCAGCTGAGGACAACGACGCCTGGTCCGAATAAGTCAAAAGATTTGGGAAAGAGTTTGGTGTCATGTTACGTTTAAACCATTACTTCTGAAGTCTATCTTTTCATTCTAGAAACGTCATTTCTTCTGAACATTGCTTCAAATTCATTCCGATGTTTTTGGAGAAAATAATAATGACCTATTTCTCCTTTCATTTGATTACTTATGCAAATTGGAATAGATTGGTGACTTAGTTTCGCAGATTTCTGAACACGCCTTGAAAGAGTTGGTTCAAGATTCGGGTCTCAACAGTAATCTTTCAAACCTTCTTCTCAATCACTTAAATTAAACACCAGGAAGTATATTATTAATTCATTACATTCTCGGCGTCGTCATGAATCCAGTATTCAAATTACAAGCGTCCTCCTACTCTTTCTTCTCTATGTCGACATCTGCTGTTCGAAAAGAAGTAGAGACAATTCTATAAATATTCTATCGGAAAAACCTTCGAAATCTTCACTGACTCACAGCTGAAATTGTTCGAGAGTTGTGTTTGTTCAATACTGATCTTTAGAAGTCTCAAAGTCTGTTTTTCCCGAATATTTTATCAATAATGATATCATTCCAACTTTCTCTATTAAAACAGTTGGGAGCTGTCATTAAAAAAGTCTCCCCCACTCCCCAAATCTCTTTGCGTTTTCTCCTTTCTCCTTGTCTCCATTCTCAATACGTTCTGTTTATCCATTCGTTTACTCACTCTTTTCATCTAATACCATTCAATTTTCGAGAATGAACTGATAAATCGACGGCCTAAACACACTCTCACCTGTCAAAAATGATGATAATGGATTAAGTTTTATGAATAAAGTATCAATTTTACAGGTGTCGCGTGCCCATGCCTACATACCTCTTCTGAATCAGCTCCCGAAGGATATGGTTGAGATTTGCGAAAGAATTCAAACACTGAAGAAAAACGCGAGTCGATTGGAGAATAGTTTAAGGTGAGCTGTTCCTCTATTCGAAAAAGATGCTGAGTTCGTGCTCATTTTACTTCGTATTGAAAGTCGAACATTTCCGATTTTTCCTTTATTTAAAAAAACGTAATACAACATGAGAAATCTAGATGGCGTGTATCTTCTTGACTTGTTCCCACCTAACAACCATGAAGGGGTTTCACGAGAATGACGTATTTTCCATTCCACGAATAACTTTTGGAAACACTCGAAAAGCCTAAAGAATTGAAATGAATTGATAGAGGTCTAACGGATTTGTGAAATGCATTTCTATTTCTCTTTTCGCAAAAAGCCATTCGACAAGTTCATTTCTTTAAACTGGTCTCATAAATCTTTTGAGTCGACCTGCATCAGTTGGAGAAGTTAAATGAAAAGAAAAAGAACACGATGATATGGGGAGGCAATAAATCAGATATCGATGTGCCGAATGACTAGTGTTTCTCCTCTTTTTCGTTTTTTGTGTGCATCTCTTCAGTTGACAGCTGCTTTCTCGTAGAAAAATCACGCCCGTTATCTTGGTTTCATCCTAGTTTCAGCTTGATGGCTAATTTCCCTAATATTTGAACTTTGATTCTCTTCTTCTTTTTCTACGGATTTGTTCCGGTTAGTTACTCTTTGCTTGTTCTCCTCTGTTTTCAAAAAATCGGTTCTTTTCGAACTTTGAAATGTCAAGACAATTTTTAAAAAATAAGGAAACCTATAATCGAGGATACATTGATTTATTAGTTTTTTTGAAGCGGGACCTGACAATTATTTTCCAGTTGTTTACCGGTCAATTTTTTCTGCGGCGTCAGTCTTCTCTTTTTTCGTTTCCTCCCGGCTTGTTTTTTCAATCACGTTGAAACGGAAATTGAGGGTCCTCCTCAATTCTCTTTTCCAATTTTTCAATGAGTTTGAACCTAACAACGTTTTTTTTTTCTGATTCTGAACTGAGATTTTGAGCAGAAAGTGAAACAAGAGTCTGAATAGAGATTAGTATTTGCAAAAAAGCGATGTTTTCTTTTCTTTGTTTGCCCTTTTCTATCTAATTCGAATGTGTCTTTTTACTTCCCTTTATGTTTTTACTTAGGTTTTCATTCCATTTTTGTTCAAAGAAGTTCCAGTTGCTCATAGAACTTTTGCGTTGTCCCATCTAAACAAAAACAAAAAGTTAGTCATCTTCTTCTAAATGTCCCTCTCTTTCTCCGCCCTTTTCTTTTAATTTTCTTCCTTTCCTCGTGTTTCTCTTCATCCGTTCACCTTTCGGCGGACCCTCTCCAAATTTTAACGGCGTGTTTTATGAAGTGAGCGTCACTCTTCACACTACCAAGTAACTGAGACTGGTAGTCGTTAGGAGTATTACATAATGTGTCGTGGCAGAAGATGTCATCCTACTTCTTCGTCTTTCCTTTTTCTCTCTCATCCGCTTTTCCTATTGTTTCGTTCCACCACCAGTCACTCCTAATGCTATTACCCTTCAGGAGATGTTTTTGCTCTGTTGAAACAAACACTGACATAGTTCTCAGAGAGTTTTTGATTCTCACTCACGAGATTTTCACAATTTGTTCGGTTTCATGATCAGAATTGTGTTGTCCTGGCGACTAATAATCAACGACTTTTCTCGTGAGAAAATCAGAAAAAGAATATTTGAGTGAATTGTGAGAAGAATAAAAATACTTTCTTCGTCTAGTTTTCCATTAAAACTTCTCTCGATAGGCAAATACGGCCGCAAAAAAACCTAGTATCGAAAACTAATAATGAAGGGCATCGGGCGATTTTTGTGCTCCTTCTGGCTCTGTTGAAGACCCAATATATAAACCGTTGAAGACATCAAAATTAAGCTGTTGCTCTTTTCTTCTACCCTCTTCTTCTTCTTCTTCTTCCGCTCCTGCACCGATCGTTGTCCTTCCTCCTCTCCTATGTGCCCCTCTATTGTTTATTTTATCCGAAATTGAACCCGATTGACGGAAATCGCTCAAATACATTCGCGGACGCGCTAGTCAGAGATTTGTCGCCCTTGGTTGCTTCTGTTACTGACCTTTTTCTGCACTCTACTAACACCTCTTCATTTTCATTTATTAACAATTAACGAGATTATCGAAGCGATTATGTTACATTCTTTCTTCAAATCTCTTCAAATCTTTTCACACTGAACCATAAAATGTATGGGTGAGATTCAAAAAAGACTATTTATAAAACTCTTCGATTACAAAAAGGCAGTCATAAATCTAAGAGAGAGCACGCCGGAATCTTTCACCCGGAACAACGTTTCCCATTTATCTCCCAGATATTTCAGCACGACGACCACCACCACAACCAATACAACGACGCACGAGGAGCAGTAGGCAGATTTACGATTCGACTTCTTACCAATCTCGTTCTTCGTCTGCTTCTTTTATTCGCACCGCCTTTCTCTGGTACCTGCCATCCCCTACATTCACCCCATTATTTCTAAAATCGACGTCTTCCCGTTTCTCGACCACCTACAATTATAGTGTGCATAATGGACGATTCTATTCGGCGACCCGTCATCTCGATGCGTTGGCTCATCATTATAGTCGTCGTTATGGAGCTCTCTGCATCGAAGGTTGCGGCTTCCGCGACCCGTAAACCTGTTATGTGTCTGCAGTGTGGAGGGGATAAATATGAAGGGAGTGTGAGGTTAGAAAAAGTTATAAAGAAGGCTAGAAACTTTGAATACTTACAGGTTATCCCGAGATGTATGCTGCAAAGCGACTCCAATAATGTGCCTTCAAGGACAGGTAACATTTGATTTTTAATAGAACTACTTTGAATTCTTTGTGAATTCGTGCTTGCAGGTTTGCCTTCGAGCACTCGTCTATTCTCCTTACGGTAATTTCTTCCTTTCTGGATGTCACCCCGAAGAAGATCATTTGAGTGGATGCGATTTTCATTCACTTCCCCACAACTCATCCGTACATCGATGCGTATGTAAGGATTCTGAATGTCAAAATGAATTTCCGGGAGATTGTCCTATCAAAGGGATCACTGATACAACTGTATGATATGAGCGAATTGTTTTCTTCAAAAACCCGTATCATTTTCAGAAGCCAATCATTATCACTACGATCGCCCCCTCTTCAACGCCTCCATCTCTGATTGCTCGGAATCGAACGAGGAGCAACTCAGCAAGAAATCGTCATCATCATAACCACAGTTTATCAAGCAGCTCAATCTCCTTCTCATGGTTATCTTTTCTTCTTTCATGGGTCTTTGTGGCTACAGTTCTTTGATCTCTCACATATTTTCACTTCTTTTCTTGTTTCACTGATGCCACTCTCTCATCTTTCGTCAGCAAAACAAAAATGATGATAAATAATACCGTTCTCTTCTATTTTCCATTCCGCTTCTTTTTACCAATTGATTGTATTGTTAGTATACCTTCTGTTTCTTTCATAGTTCCTGCCCCTCCTTTTTATCACATCATTTCCTATCAGTATAAACCAACGAGACTCAGACTATTTCAGAAATGATTACTTGTGTTTTTGTACAATTGTCATTGCACTTTTCCTTTTTGTAACGAGTTGTCTTATCAGCCCCTTCATCCTTCTCTTTCCAACTTTCCATCTTCGATTTCCCAGTTTCCAAGAAGTTTTTCTTACGTGTACAAAATGCTTTAATAATTTTTGAAAACTGATTATATGAAACCATTTTAGTTTAGTGTTTTCAAACTAACTAGTTAAAACTAGTTCTCATTCAAATGTATGTACTTCTGAAGTGTGATGTGTGTGTTTGATTGCAACGCTTTACATAATAATAGTAATCTGGGCGAGACGGGGAAAACAGGAAGAGCTCGTCACTTGGATTAAAAAGTAAAGGACCTTGAACGAGGAGCACTCACTCTTTTTTCTCTCTTCCACACACTCTTTTTTCCCCATTCGTCCCGAGAATTCTTCGTTTTCATCTACTTTTCTTGGCAAATATCGATGCAAACCACATCAAATGCTTCTTTTTCTTACAAAACCGTTTTTTAACGAAAACCAAAAAATTAATAATTTAATTTCAATTTTCACGTTTTCTTCACAATCAAAAAGTTCAGAATAATTGATGACTTTCAACGTATGCGTGTAACTTTCTAAAAACTCATTTTTATAAACTAAAAATTTAGTTTTTCAAATCTTTAAGATGTCTATAAAATTAGCATTTCGCTCCTTCAGAAATATAATCCAGCGGGATATTCTGAAGGTATTTATTAAAAAGTTGGAAAATTTTCCAATACTCCTCATTTTCTAACCGTTTTCTTTTTTCTCTTATTTCATAATATTTGTTTATCAGATGACTAGCAGCGAGTTAATTGCTGAATTGGAAAGAGAACGTGAGCGTCGAGTTCTTTCGATTCAAAGCCACGTCGTCCATGGTTACGCTGGCAATAAGTGCTCTGTTTTCCCGCTTCAGGTAAAAATAGAAACACATCAGAATATAAGTTCTAATTTTCAGTTGCACGGTTTTGAAGTCGACTTCATCAATAGTGTTCAATTTTCTAACCACGCGGGTAACATCGAATATTTGACGCTTCCAACAAGTAACTTTGGGCCCTCTTTTGAAAATACAACATTAGAGCACACCCATTTAATTTGATTTCTTTTTTTTGAGTTAGAATCATGCTTTTTAGTTGAAAAACTAACTTTCATAAGAATCGTCTGAACACTTTTCAAGATATTCAGGATACGAACACGTGAAAGGACAGAAATTGACTGAAAAGGAACTAGAAGAGCTTTATGAAGGTCTTACGCTGAACAATATTAACAATTACACGCATGTGCTTACTGGTAAGCGCTCAGTTTTCACAATCAATTGAAATTTTATTGATATAGGGTACTGCGGAAATGTAACATTTCTTCAAAAAATAGCGGACGTCGTCAAAGATTTGAAACAAAAAAGTTCCGAAACAAAGTTCGTGTGTGATCCTGTGATGGGCGATAATGGAAGATACGTGAGTTGTATCATTCCTCTTCAAAAAGAGAATGTTGAATAGTTTCAGTACACACCAAAAGAGTTGATGCCTGTCTACCGTGATTTGATAATTCCACTTGCCGATGTATTGACTCCGAATGCATTTGAACTTGGTGAATTGACCGGGTCGCCGATCGAAACAGAAGAAGATTGCCTGCGAGCCGTTGATGTATTACATGCTAAAGGAGTCAAAACGATTGTGGTAACGAGTGGAGTTACAAGAGCACAAACGAATGAAAGTCTTCGATGTTATGCAAGTGTCAAAGGAAGTGATGTATATCGATTCACTTTCCCAAGACTTGTCGGACAATTCGTCGGCACCGGTTAGTTTTTCAACGTTCAGTGGAGTTCACTAATCGATTTTAACTTATAGGAGACGTTTTCGCATCGCTTCTTGTTGTTTGGCTCGATGAGTTGAATGGAGATGTATCTGAAGCCGTGAAACGAGTGCTCGCATCGATGCAATGTCTGATTCGCAAAACGAGCAACTATGCACAACTTCAAGTAGACACGAACTCGCGTGCAATGTGTGAACTTCGCCTCATTCAATCACGGAAAGACTTGCTTTGGCCACCAGCATGTGATCAAATACATGTTGAAAAGATTGGAAAATAGGAAATTGAAATAACCGCTGCAATTCTCCCTGTTGAGCTTGTGCATAATTTGAATCTGTGATTGATAGTGTTTGAAGTGTCCAATTCGTTACAGAAATGTTTTCATTGTCACACCTTACTTATTTATTTCGTAAAATTATTTTTAGGCTATATGAAAATATAATACAGCTGAAAAAGATTTGAACATGTACAAAACTCGAATTGTTACATTTTTGTATCATGGCTTCACGAGATGAGAATCTTTTTAAATGGAATTGTGAGAACACTGAGAAATGAAAGAAAGATGAAGAAGAAGAAGAAAAGAAAATGTGTTCAGTCGCCTAGTTGGGTTTCCAATGTGGAACTACTCGATTCAATCCGTATCAGTGTGATATCACGGGCAGATTGTTTTCACGATGATTGTGCTATATCAGGAGTGCTTCTTGTCATTGAAGTGAAACGGAACGCCCGAACGACATTCCGAAGACGTCGACGGGCGGCCGCTGCAGAAGAACGAGCAGCAGTCCGAATGTCGACTCTTTCACGAGATGGTGAACGAGCATCTACTGATTTTGATGTGGTGGCTCCTGAAATTGATTATGAAAGAAACAAGAATCGAAAGAGAACGAAAACCTTGAAGAGAAGCCATCATAGGTGTCTTCTTAGAAGAATTACTTGATTGTCCACTGTTACATGCAATAGACATTGTATTTGTTCTTTCACGAGATGTTTCCGGTTGAGATACTGTTCCAAAAGTGATTTCATCTGAACAGAATTCAGAATCTCTTCCAGAATCATCAGCCGCTTTCAAATTGAATTCAGCCTTTCTTCCCGGTCCTGGAGTCGTTGAGGCTGATTTAGTTCCAATTGATGAAGGATCTTGATGACTAGAAGTACATTGACCATCTTGAGAATCAGATGGAAAGAAATGTTGAGCTTCTGGACGACTTGGACTTGTTTGAGTTTTTGTCAGAGAAAAGGGCCACGATCCACTTCGTTGTGATTGTACTTTCACTTTTCCATTTGTTGTCAATTCTCTTGCCAAAGGACTTTGTCTTCCGATATGAGAATGATCCGAATGACGATGATGACGTGGAGAATCTTCTTCTAAAGTGGCAGGAAATGGAGATAAAAGAACTCCCGGATGTGATTCATTACTATCCATTTTTGATAAATGATTCAGAATTCTGTCGAGACGATCGGGTTCTGTTTCACGAAGTTTCGTATAAATCTTGCATTGAAGTTCCTTTGGAATCTGAAATTTTTATTCTATTTATCTCTAGAATCGATTGGTTTCAAACCTTGAAAATCTCTTCCACATTACTAATCATTGTCTCAACAATTGTAACTTGTGATTCATTTTCAGCTAAAGTTTCTTGTAATTTATCATGATCAACACGAAGAATCGAAGGAGCAAAGATAGTTGCCAAATTACGAGCATCCATTTTGTTACCTGGCAGCTGAAAGAAGAGGAAAAATATTATGTTATCTAGAACAAAAACAAGCATTTGATTACCAATTCTCCAGCTGCATTATGTCGATCTTGTGAGTGACAAGAGACTTCATGAAGAAATTTCAGAAGAACAAAGAGTGTATCGAGATTCGGAGAAACAAGAAGAGCAAATAGAAGACGAATCGCTTCGATTCTCTCTTCGAAATTGAATTCTGAAGTGAAATAGATTCTATGAGTTTTATACCATTCTGACTCACTTGCTGCTCCAATATAAGCTGAATAATGTTCTGCCGGTAATAAACTTTGTGGAAGATCTCGAAAGTATTCTTTAAGAAGTGTTGCCACGTCATGAGATGTTGTATTCTCAACCATATTGTCATTTATGACTCCACCTCCTCCAACTTTCTCTAAAGCAGTTCTCAATTGTCGACATCTTTTTGTATTTCCAGCAACACGAAACAATCCAACTTGAGTCAATCCATAAGTCATCAGATATTGTGTACAATTCTCCACTATTTTTGGAACTTGAAGAGCATGTGGATCCACGTCATCAATATTTGCATCGAGAGAACAAGAGAATGAAGCGGATGCTGGCCTCTGTTTCTTCAGAAAACGTCCAGTGACTTGTTGAGGTTCAACTGGTTCTGCAGTGAGTAGATTGGCAGATGGAAGAATTGAACATGTCGGAGGAGCAGATCCGATCAAAGGAGATGGAGATGATGGATTGGAAGTTGATGTGGGATATAGATTTTGAGTTGAAGGATATAACCATTTACGATCTTCTGGCATTGCATGACTCACCATTTCAGGCTCAGATTTCGTTGGTTTTGCCTTCGATCTGAGAATTTAATTGTATATTTGACTAATGAAAAGAATTCTCTTACTTATTCAACATAATAACGGTTGAATCATCCAAAGATCTGCATCGACTCTCTTGATCCAAACGTTTCTCGTTCATCATACACATTGCCAACGACACTCCGAATACTCTCTTTTCTTCTGGCATCGGAGTTCCAGATGCTCTTCTTTGTACATCTGCCACAGTTGGCGTTCGATTACTTTTCACAAGTTTTTGTCGTTTTTGTCGAAGAGCTGACAATGGATCTATAATTAGACGGGGGTGACTGGCACCGCCTAATATCACCTACCTTTCGGTTTTCCTAAATTCACTCCTGGAAGCATTTTGGAAAGTCGTTGAGCTGCTAGAAGTTGAAGAGCCGATCGTTCGATTTCAGAAAGATTCTCTAATCGTGCACCTCGAAGAACGACTTCAGCACCATCTACTGATCTCCATGTCATACTATCCAATGATTTCCATGCTGAATCAGTTGATGAAGACGTTGAACTAGCATGTGAATACGCATATTTTGGTTTCAATTTCCATAATAATTTCTGTGAAGAATACTTCCATCCCTCGGAATGCGAACTGAAATAATCAATAAAACAGAGAATTCATAAAGGAGATTAAAAACACATTTTCTGTGATTCGTTTTGGAAAATGAATAAAATGAAATGTATTGAAGAGACAGATGTTTTCTAAGGGAGTTTCGATGACTAATGAAACAAGAATTTATGTTTCCACCTGAATCCCAATTACTCTATGAAGCAGTTCAAATTTGATGTTTCATAAGAAAAATTGTATGATTTGGTCACTCATTCAAGTTTCTTGATGTCTAAAACATCTTTTTTGGTGTCACTGTGATCCAAAAAACATCCAATTGTACTGGAATATTCAAGTTAAAATGTTGAAGAATTCATAAACCAAAAGTTCAGGGAATCCCCCCAAAAAAACGACTTTTCTTGTCTAAAATCAAAGATTATCCCCCTCTTTTCACCTCTACTCTTATCATTTTTCATTCGAATGTTATCATGTTCCACTCGTGTGATTTGAAAGAGTTTCAAGTGGGTGGATAGAAGAAAAAGTAATATGAATTCCTGCGGGAACCAATTAGATTCTTGTTTTTCGTTGTCAGGAGACACGAGATTTGTCTGGAAACGTGGGCGAAACGCGGAAGAGAGAGACTAGACAGACAGTTGGAAACAAAATATGGCTTCGATTACGTATTATTCTATGAAAAAGAAGAAGAAGAAGAAGAAGAAGAAGTGTGTTATCACAAACCTGCTCGCTGAAAGAGGAACGTTCGGAGAAACGGGAGCCGTCATCGAATAATTATGATGGTGATGAGAAGACGAGGACGAATCGGCGACGCCGTGCGCGCTCGTTCCTGCGACGTCTAACGTGTCATGCGAATCGTTGAAATCCGACGAATCACGCGAATTGCGAAGACGGCCCTGTAAAAGTGGAAATTGTGAAGTTGGAAGAGGGAATTGAAAGGATCGGATACAAGATTTCAGATCATTTCGATTCATAGTATTTAGCAAAGGATCAAGCACAAAGAAGTCTTCCTTCAATCATTTTCAGTAGGATTTAGTCTACAAAAATTGAAATTTTCCATCGCTTTCGTTTAATGGGATTAGATTGGAATTTCAAACAAATACCAAATTACTATACAGAAATGACATTTCGAAGAGAGAGAGAGAGTGTACAGATCATTAACATTTCAATAGAAGATTCTGGAAATAATAGATTCCCACGCATTTAATCTCAGTGGGTTCCAGAGAATAACCTTAAGATCAATGATCTCTCAGACAGTCAACAGAATCCATCATTCTTTGAATTTATTCGAGGAGTTCTAGAAAACTTTTTGTTTATAGTTTCAATTCAATTGAAACTCAAATAACGCAGAGATCCAACTAAGGCTGGGAAGCATCGGAATACGAATGCAAGGACTATAAAGCCTGATTCAAAATAATACAGTTCGATTGTCATATTTGCAGACTTCATCAAAACACAATTACAGTAATCCTTACCTTCTTCTTCCGGAAAATGAACATCTTCATGTGTTGAATTTTGAATTTGTTGATAGGAGACTCAGAAGACTTTTCAGAGTCTTGAGCCTCTTTTTAATCAACAGAAAGATAATTAGAATAGTCAAATGAGGTGAGCAGCTGCAGTGATATCACCTTCCCTCCAAAGAGAGAGAGAGAGAGGGAGAGAGAGAGAGAGAGAGAGAGAGATATGAAGACAACAAGGGAAAGGGGAGTGGCTCTCTCTCTTTCTTCTTCTTCTTCTTCTTCTTCTTCAGGCTTCTGTGAAGCTGACTGATACGACAAGGAAAGGAAGAGCACGAGCGATTCGAAGAGAAAGAGAAAGAAAGCCACGCCCATTTGAGGATTAGACTCTTCTCTCCTTACTTCTTCGTTTCTATTCGATAAATGATGATGAAGAAGAAGAAGAAGGCAACAAAAAAAAGATGATGAGAGGCCCCCGCACCTCGGAAAAGTTCGAGAAAACGAAGTGAAATGGAGTCGGAAAAGATACAATTTAATTAGGTTTTTAATAAAATAATGAGGTATCCGGGGGACGATGAAGAGGGGGAAATTCCACTATTAGATGAGTTAAAAGAAGAGAAAAAGATGGAAGAATATAGGAAACGATTCGAAAAAGGGAGCAACTTTCTCATTTTTCATTCTTCCCCGTATATGGAATCGATTTCTTTTCAGAACTAATTCCAGAATTGGAACTGTCTTCTTGATTCAGAATATCTGAACTCAAGTGGATCCGACAGTTCTGAAGGATTCAGAAGTCCGCGTGCACTTTGATCTACTTCAGATTCCACGGAATACTGTTAGAATAAAAATATTTTATGAGTTTCCGAGCATCAAACAGTTTTCAAAAGATTTTTGCAGCTTGAAATTAGTGATTTCTTCCAGAGGTTTCATGAATGAATTTCTGAAGAAAAATGAGGAAATTTATGAAATTCATATCCGATTTCAATAGATAAAAAGGATGAAAAAAGGGGGAGGGAAGAATCGGTACAATTCAAATTTTTTGTGTTTTTCAATACATTCTTCGGTAGGTATAACTACAAAAAGCACATGTATAGTCAGGTGGTTCAAGAGATCAAAACAAGGAATCGAAGTACTCAGAAGTCTCAAGAGAATCTGTTTTCCGGTTAACTCAAAGAATTTAGTCGTCTCCAAAATGATGAAAAATGTGATGTGATTTTGATGAGAAATGGGTCATTTTGGGGTGAGAAATGAACTAATTAACTGAATCATGAGCATTAACCAAATGAACTTTTGGGTTTATGGGATTGACAAAATGAAGAATTGAGTAATGATTTTCAAAATGATTTCGTTCGTTCCTTCTCTCTGTCTACGGTTATCAGGAAGATTGAAGACTATAACAGAGGAGTTCAGGGGTCCATTCGGTAACAAGTAACATGAGAAGTGAATCCAAAATCACTGTTAAACATTTTGTAAGGTGATGCAATAAAATGAACTACAGTAACCTCGCAGTCTCTTTTTTTTCAGAAAGAAGAAAATTCCAAACAGTTTCGTATTGATAGAAAAGGAAACCAGAAGGATTTAACTGTAGTTTACATCAATGATCTAGAATAATCTCTAAAAGAAAACAGAGAGCAGAAAGTGCAATATTCGTCGCAGACAATTAATTTTTGTCTTCTGTTCGTAAAGAAACCTAACAATTATTAAGATGAGCAAACTATCCAAAGATGAAAAGATCCGAAAGAAAATGAAAGATTTGAGTCAGTTTTCATCGGTTTTCTCTTCTTTTTTATAAAGTCACAAACCACATATTTGATCGTTTCGGAGCTAGGAGTTGGGGTCGTCTTCTTCGATGAAAAGGGGCACGGACGGTGGGAAAATAACAAAAAAATCATTGTCCAGAAGGTGAAAGAAGAGAGAAAAAGAAGAAGAAGAAGAAGGAAATTCACGATTATGAAGAAAAAGAAGAAGAAGAAAATGAAGAAGAGATGGAGGCAATCTACAGAATCATGACCAAATTGAGGCATATTTTGGTAGATGTTGAGAAGGAAAAAGAGAAGAAAAGTGAAAAGAAAAAAAGAGAAAAAAGAAAAGGAAATGGCAATCAAAAAGGAGCTGTCTGTTTTTGGTAGAATGAAGGAAAAAGTGGTGATCACGGCGTCCCGCATCGAAAATAAAATTCAGAAAATTATGATGGATCGACGGAAAATGGAAGGAATTGACAAGGTGGTCTCGGAGAAAATAAATTGAACTGGAATGGAAATGCAAGTTATCCATATGAAAAGTCTCTAATAAAAGGGCATGAGAATACGGTATGAATGTCATTTATCTTCGAATAATACAATAGAAGTGGATGCATGATTGAATAGTGATGAGAACATCATTTTCCGACTCAACGGAATACACAAAAGTTTAATATGGAACCTAAGTTTCCCATACAGAAATATTAAAAGTTTCAGATGAAAATTCACTTTTTTGGCTTCTATTTCTTCATTTTCTTCAGATCGAAAGTCATCTTTTTTCTCCGCTTTTTCGAGCTAATCTCTTATGCTTCATAACGGATTCCACTCGAATTTCTGCTCCAAAAAAGGAAAAGAAACCTCAAAAAAGAAGGATCAAATGGGGAAGAGAAAAAGGTGAATGACAGGGAAAAAAGAAACATTTGAAAATGTAAATAAAAAGAAAAAAAGACCGGAGTAAAAGGTGTTGAGATTTGATTCCAACTGCAATAAATGTAAATGAGAAAACGAGTAGAGGTACAGAAGAGAGAGAGAGAGAGAGAGAGAGAGAGAGAGAGAGAGAGAGAGAGAGATCCCCAGGTGTAGAATATAAGGAAGATATCCACGCCATCATCTTTTCCTTATGACGTGCTTTTTAATGGAAACATTTGATTGTTGAAATCGACGTCATTAGAAGAAGAAGAAGAACTCAGAAATCGGAAAACAGAAAAGTACAAAATGAAGTAGATCTGTTGATGATCTGTTTTCTATGTACTCAAACTTTCATTTTTCTTCTGGATTCTGGGGATAAACGGTTCGTAAAATGGGTTCGTAAGATGAGAGAGAATCCTTTGATTCCATCAGTTCTCAACTGAAAACCATAAGAAGAACCTGTAGAAAAGGCTCTCGTGACGTCACAAAAGTCAATTCAGAAAAAGGTAAAAAAGAAGGTAGAAGAGAGTGTCAAGTTGACCATAAACCTATGAAACAGGAAGCGTCGTCTCTCAGTGACTTGGATGCTTCCGGAGACTCCAGAATCGACGACATCGGTCGTCCTGCACAGCACATTTTTGCATTGAGAGAAGAGAGAAAAAGCATGCACACGTATCGGGTTACCTCGCTCTCTCCTGGAGCCGAGACAACCACATTAGGTGATGTGCCGATGGGATGGTGGCTGGCTTCTACTCGAATTGGCTGCTTTCAGAAGAAAAAGAAGAAAAAGAATACACTGAAAGGGTTCTTTCGGAAAAAAACGACTGGGACCTCCCACAGATGGTATTTATTCAATAATGATGAAGAGAAATGAGAAGAGATGAAAAGAGAGAGAGAGAGAGAGAGAGAGAGAGAGAGAGAGAAAGAAGGAGAGAGAATAGAAGATGTCTCAATGATTATGATGATGATGATGATATATTCTCAGTTTTAATCGAAGAAGATACTCTCTTCAAACCACAAAATGTCGTTGCTCTCATCTCTTTTTACCGGGCGGCCTTCTCTTCTTCTTTTTCTTCATTTACTTCTTCTTTTTTACTTCTTCTTCTTCTTTTTTTTCATTCGTTTGCCTCTTCCTCTTCATTCAAAATGGGATTTGAAAATGAGCAAATTGAGCCCCTTCTTCTACTCTCTTTTCGGCAACACACCGGGTTCTGTCTGTCTGTCAGAAAGAGAAAAAAGAAGGATGAATACTAGTTTTTTGAGAGAGATCTCCAGTAAAAAAAGCTCTTATTTGTCAGAAAAGATGGAATAGAACCCACTTTTTTCTCTCTTTTTCTTCTCATTAATTCTCGTTTTCTTCGCAGGAGACTCCTTGAATTCTTTTGTATTTCTTTTTCGAATCAGACTTTGAATTTATTTTCTCTTCTTGATCAATGACTCAATTCAGACGTCATAATGACAATAACTACAATCAAATATCATTTCAGTTGTTTGTAGTTTTCATGATCCTTTTGAATCTTTGAAAAAATGTGAGAAGAAAGAGAGAGAGAGAGAGATTTTATTTTGAAAGCAATATGAAAAAAAAAGTTGGAATACGTCATGAATGAAGTTCGGAATAATCGGAGCACCTCTTCAATAGAGTATAGAAATGAAAATGATTAGGAAGAAATCAAATCTCAAAAGACATAGCGAATCTTACTTAGTTACTGTAGGCTGAAAGGTTCGCAAGAACGTAAGTTTTTTTTTAAATCGCGTTTTGAGTGAATTCCAAACGGTCCCTTTCGCTTAAAAGTAACACGACACTGAAAAGTTCATTTCCTAAAAAGACCATTTGTAGATAAAATTGGAACTACTCTTCTGAGCCTTTTAATTTACAGTAGTTGATCACAGAATATGGAATCCTGAGACAGTTCTGTTTGAAAAAAGGCCTTCAGGATCAGGAATAGAATAAAAACTATCGTACCTGGCGTTCAGCTTCGAAGCTCTAACAAAGCGACTCATTTAAGGAACTGTATCTACTACTGTACAAAGTTATAACTAATTCCTTGTATCATATGATATCTTATTCTTGTCAAATTTCAGAAATCTTGTGAATTGTCTTCTTTATCTTCTCGATTGATTGTGGCTTCAACGGAAATGTTCCTACCTGACGACTGTCTGATTAATCAAAAGAATCAATCAGAAAATTGGACGAAAAGTTTCAAAAAGCATAAAAGATCAAAATGAAGAAAATGAATAATGAAGAAGAACGAAGACCAACTGCGGAGAAAACGTTTTCTTATCGAGTATTTCACTCTTCTTCTTCTTCAGATGATGATGATTTTGGAACAAAAGAAGAGGCCGTTGAGCGCTCTCTTGAGAAAAAGAAGAAAAAGAAGAAGAAGAAGAAGAAGAGAAAGAAGAGGAAGAGGATGAGAATGATAGAAAAAGAGATGACGTGAGAGCTTTATTCTAAAGGATTCAGATGGCAAAACTTTTGAGATATTCAATCCAAAAAACAGTTTCAGAAAGGGCAACAAAAAGAGACGATTTGTTCTCTTTTCTTCATTTTGAAAAGGGGGACGCAGAAGGAGTAAAACAAGAAGAAAGAAATGAAGAAAGAAGAAGAAAAAAAAGAAGAAGTAAGGACCAAAAATAGAATACAGATAGATATGTGTGTTGTTCACTAATCTAATCTGTGCTATCCGCTCGTCCGTCCGTCCGCGTCCCCCCCACAACAGGACGCCAAAAAAAGAGAGGAGAATGAAGGAAAAAGATGAAGAAAATGAAGAAGAAGGGGATGGGTAAACATAAGAAATTGGAAGAAGAAATGAAAATGAACGTTTGAAAATATGTTTAGATTCAATTAGTTCCCCTTATTTTGATTGATTTATGAAGTTTTTGAAAACTCAAATCTTCTTTTTTAATCTTTCGAAATCTCAAATTTCTGTGGTTTTTGGTAAGCTAATTATATGTCTAATGAGCCCAATTTTCTTGTTTTCTTAAAGATATTTGACAACAATTCCTTAAAATTCGAGATCTAAATGTTTTCATTTTTGGAGAAAACTGACTACAGTATCAAGAATAAGTATTGAGAATACTCATGTATTCTTTCAACAAGAATCTGTGATATTTGTTCCTTTCGAGATAAAAAGAGTAGTCTTTCTGTCATAAGAATTACAGTATGACTGATGGATTTAAGAAGAGAAAGAAAAACATACGGTAGTGTCGGAATCAGTCCATCTCCTTTGAGTACTTCTTCGAATTTGTAGAAATTCGTCACCGGCTGTCGATTCTCCAATTGGATTTTCATCAACATCTAATTGTAAAGGCATTGCTGAACTATCAATAGATGGATGTCTGAGAGTGAGACGAGGTAGTTGTCTGCAAAGAGAAAAAACAAGGTCATCTGGCTCTTTTTTCTTCTGAAAATGCTCTGTCTCTGTCTCTTTTTTTCTGCCATGTTGCGTGAAACCAATCCAGTTTCAGAGAGGCCATTATGACTACGAGGCCATATTTTGGAAGAGATGGAAGAAGATGAAAAAAGGAAGAAAAAGAAGAAGATGAGAAAA
Organism: Caenorhabditis tropicalis; assembly: GCA_016735795.1. Taxonomy (NCBI): domain Eukaryota; kingdom Metazoa; phylum Nematoda; class Chromadorea; order Rhabditida; family Rhabditidae; genus Caenorhabditis; species Caenorhabditis tropicalis. The sequence goes on along the minus strand of CM028614.1, from coordinate 4,703,076 downwards.
AGGAGGAAGAAGAAGAAGAACAATACAAAAATTTCAGGTTGAAAAACAGAAGGAAAAAGGATTGAACACGCAATGGAAAAAAGGGAAAAATGAAAGGATGAGATGATGAGAAGACAGAAGCACTCAGAGGAAGGAGAAGACACCCAAAATACGGATAAAAAGTTATTGGGACATGAGATGTGAGTAGTAGTAGTAGGGAGCGGAGAGAGAGAGAGAGAGAGAGAGAGAGAGAGAACTTATGAATTATTCTGGAGGAATAAGCATAAGGTGTCTGGTATCTGTGGGCGGCCGGCGACTGGGAGGTTCCACGTGGATATGAAAGAGTTTCCTAATAGACCTCAAATATTTATGAAAAGTTTCAAACTAATCTCAAAAGTTTTCTAGGATATTTCTACGTGAATATTGTTTGATTCGACAGACAAATGACTGAAAAATCAATTGTCTCCAGCTGTTTTTTGTCATTTGATTTCAGCTTTTGACTGCTTTTATTGGTTTTGAATTTCACTTAAAACCGATTTAATGGAAAAAAAAAGAAAGAAAACAATGTTTTTTGTGTCGAAAGAATTGAATTTCACATTCTCTTCCAGAAGATTAAAACAGATAAATGAATATTGATTTGTAAATGAATTCAGATGAATTTAGAAAGAAATCAGTTTCAAGAATTCCGAATGAACTCTGATCATTATTTCGATTCCATTTGAAGTGAGAATAAAAGTGAGAAAAATTGAAAATCCAGAAAGTGTGAAATTGGATATTTGTGGAAAGAAAGAAGAGTTCAAGTGAATTCGTTTTCAGTTTCTTCTGAATTTCCACGTAATCTGAGTTGTTAAATCACTGAAAAAGAACGTTTTGTTTTAGGAAACGGAACCAGAAGAAGAAGAAGAAGAAAACGAATTTGAATGAAATGAGGAACGAAAACAGAAGATTGAGAAGAAGAAAACAAATTGAAGAAGAAGAGGAAGAAAAAGAAAAAGAGAGTTGAATTCAGGATTGTAGTTCATTTAATGAAGGTGTCTCATTCAATATTATCAAATAATTCTCTCATTTCTTCTATTGAAAAATGATTATATTCAACTACTCATCAAAGAATAGAGTACACTCAAAACGAGGTTTTTTCCAAAGCTTACAATTGATTTTTCTTCATACTGCTCCTTTGAGATCCAAAAAACGTTCGATGTTTGAAAAGACGCCATTGACTTTTTCGAATCGATCTGCAAATTTCTTTGATCATTTCTGAATACGCAGAAAACGAGAGAAGTTCTTCTTCTTCCATTAATAATTCTTCGATTCAATGAAAGAGTGTTCTTTACCTGCTAGCAAAACCAGCCAACCTCCTCGTCGTCGACATTTGAGGAGACTTATCTCCTCCAGGATTCGGAGATCCCGGTCGACTAGATGCAGGTGATCGTCCCGTTTCATCGTCTTTTCCAGAATCAACAGAATCTGAAGAGATAAAGAGAGAGAGCTAAGAATGATTGAATGATTGAAACCTCTTTTAGTACTGCTACTATTTCTAAAAAGAAGTCGCCCAATTGAGAAAGAAGACGTTGTGGATGGTTTATTCTCATGGATCACATTATCCGATTCACTTCTTGTCGACGATGCCACCGATGTTTTTGATTTTGGAGACGACGGACGACCGGTGGCATTGGATGATGAAGCTCCGCCCCCTCCTCCTCCACATGCTGATAATGAAGACGGTGAAGGTGTTCGAGAAGCCGTCGACATTTCTACAAAAGAATGATTTCATGAACGAAAGAGGGAAAGATAAGAGAAGAAGGAGTCATATTGGAGAAGAATGAAGTCAAGAAAGAGAGAGAGAGAGAGAGAGAGAGAGAACACGAAACAAGACAGGGCGTGACATGAATTTTAATATTCTCTTTTTTCTCCTCTTGTCCCTTTTTTCCCCTACTCGATGCTCTCAAAATCAATTACGAGTCGGGTCGTTTCGCGCCGTTTTTCGTTTTTCACTCCTTCTTCGTTTTCGTTTCTTTTCTTCTACCAGTCATTTACGAAAGAATACGGAAAAATGAATGTTGGATAAGGGGAGGAGTCAGGAAGTCAGTATTCGATGAGTAAATGAAAGAGAGAGAGAGAGAGAGAGAGAGAGAGAGAGAGAGAGAATATAATTATAATTGTTCTCCAAATAATTATATGATGACGACAATGATAATGAGTCGTCAAAATGACATTAAAATGAAGGAGAGTTATGAAAAATAAAAAAGAAATGACGATGACTGTCATTCTTCGAATCAAGAATGATTATTGATTGAAGTTTCGAAAAAACTTTATTTAAAGGGAGGATAAAGAGGTTCTTGAATTCAAGACTCGTCATGACAAATCAGAAATATCTCAAGATCCTTATTCACATCTTCAGAAAAAGAATCAATTCAGATCAATCGTCGTTTCCAGTTTCCAAGGAAACCGAATGAAAATTCAAAGAAACAATCGAAGAGAAAACGAGAAATCACCTGGAGAAATGAAAGGGAAAAAGAGCATTTTATGTCAGAAGTTGATGATCGTTTGGCGTCGAAAAGCTCGCATTCATTCCCGAAATAGACGATTCAGTTGTCAATTCGAATTAGAATTTATAAGAGAAACACATCGACGATTGTCTCTATTCTTAGAATACTTTTGATTGTCTTAGATGATTTATATGAATACTTTTTCCGATAAACGGAGTCTTTTTCTATAGAAGAAGACGTTTGAAGAAGGACTCTTTCAGAAGTTTCCAATCAATTTTAGAGATTTCAAAAAAAGTTTTCGTTCATCGGAAATTCGGTTTTCCCCGTCTTCCTGAGACACAAAAATTCATCGACGATCAACTAATTCATTTGATGTATTCTACTACTTTTTGTTCAGCCGAAACTCCTGAAAACTCATATGATATTGATGAGACAATGACTCGAAGTGACACGTTTTTGAGAAGAAGATGGGCGGTACGGATGATTTGAGAAGTGGGCGGAGCCTGTGAAGGTGGAAAAGGAGGAAAAAGAGAAGAGAAAATGAATGAATGTTTAACATGCAATTCCATATTTTATTCGTTTAAACAACGAAAATAATTGTGTTGGAAGTATAAGAAAAGAATGAAGAAAAGATCATAAAATGAAGAAGAATTTCCAATTAAAACAATAAAAAGTGGAAAATATTCAGAAGAAAAAGTAACAAGAACGTCACTTCTGTTGGGGCTTATTCAATCGTTTATTATGAGACTTTGATATTTAAAAGAAGAAGAATTCCGTCAGAAACTCGTCAAATTGACGTCACGCAGAGAGAGAGAGAGGAGCATTTTGCAAGGATTCTAGTGTTCTTCTCAGAATTTATTCGTTTTGAAATTGAGAAACTTCGAAGGAAAATTAGAATATTTTTAGAGAATAAGACGGATTTCAGGTAAAAACAATCTGATCATCAAAGATTCTGAGCTTTTCGAAATGGATTTTAAAAACAAGTTCAGATCCTTTTCGATCTCTTAAACCTCTTCTGTTCTTGATGTACTTTAGAAGGATTTTTATGTTGTTTGTATACTAAAAAAATAAAATTTCTGTTTCGAACGTGCTTTTTCCTAGTAACCATGATGCTCTGATGAATGAGAGAGAGAGAGAGAGAGAGAGAGAGAGGGAGAGAGAGAGAGAGAGAGAGGGTATAAGTGGCTTTGGAACCAAAAAGGACAGACGACTACAAAACGTTGTATAAGATTAGAAAATGGATTTTCAAAAGAGCAAAGAGAGAATGAAGGAGGAGAGTGGGCGGAGCCTATGGAGGGAGAAGAATCGAATGTCAAACAGGTGAAAAATGGTAGAAATGAGAAGAGAAAAAAGCTGCGTCAGCTCTTCATTTCAGCTGTTTCTTTGATGAATTGTACCATTTTCATTGTTTATTTTTTGATTTTCTGACTCATTTCAATGAAGAAAAAAACGAATAAAAATGGAGCAAAATGAATAAAAAAGGGAATGAAAAAATGGAAAAAAGGGGAAGGATAATTGAATAATGTAGTGCTTTTTTAAAAGATATCTAGGGAAACATCAGTTGAATAAACACAGAATGTTGCCATTGAAATAAGAAAATGAAGAACACAAAGAACAGAAAAAGGAAGAGAAGGATGGAGTTTATGATGGATTGAGAAGAACAGAAAGAAGATGTTCTTTTTCGGAATGTAGGTGGATGAGGTAATAACACCCTTCTTCTTCTTCTTCTTCTGGTACTCAAGATGTTTTCAGTAGGCGGTGAGTAATGATCGGATTGGATTCCAACTCAATCTGACAACAAGAAAAGTCGAGTTTTGAAGATTAGATGGAAAGAGTTTGAAGAGATCGTTCCTTTAGGAAATATGAAATCAAACATCCGGAACTCATTTAGATCGTATTCTGATTATTGCTACAAGAGATGCCACTTTCCAAAAAATAAGGAAAAATAATCTGGATTGGAAGCTATTTTTCAGAGAATAAATTTGGAAATATCCGTGAAACGAGTCATTGGAAGTTGAGAAAGAAGCCCTGAAACTGACTAATCTGGATAACATTTTGAATTTGGAAATATCGTTTCTCTCTGATTTTACATCATCGAAGAGTCATCGACTAGAGAATTTTTTGTTGAGGTTTCAGGGTTGATAACTAAAAATAAAAGTTTACCAAAAGAAAAAAAAATTGGAAAAGAAAGAAACTGACAATTGATACATTTTTGTAGAAATTATGTTTCGACACTCATCACTCTTTTCGTCAATCGTTTCGACTAGCTTCATGTTTCTTTATCTTACGCAAAATACCGTATTCCATTTCCATCTGAATATCCAAAATCTGGAAGTTGACGAAAATTCATCGACTCAAAGCGAATATAAAATGTAAAAATTGGATTGAAAAACGAATCGTCGATTGAGATTTCATTCTTTGGAAATAGAGAAAATTCGAAAGAAACAGGTGGAAATTCGATTGGAAAAAAAGGGAAAAAAGAGGACCAATCAACACATAAAATGTCATAAACCGATCAATTTCGAAATGAAAAAAAGTGAGCGGGAAATTCAAAATCAGGCTTCTTTTCTTTCAATTCTGACGTGTGTCTGTCACACATGCATGAATTCGCAATTTTCGTTTTTTTCTTTCTGTGGACACGATGAGATTGTGATGATGTTGGGGTGGTCTTTTGAGAAATTGACAAAAAATAAGAAAGAAAGCAATATTATTTCATGCTAAAGTTGAATGGTGTTCATGATTTTAAAAAGGAGAAAGGGGAAGAGGAAATGAAGGAAAAAGAAGATTCGAAAAGAGAGAAAAAGGATCAGACGATTCGTGTATTCAAACACAGAAATTGGATTGCTTTGTGGTGGTATTGATGGTGGAGGATGATGATGGTGGAAACGGAAGAAGAAAGGAGGAAAGAAGAAACGGACGAATGGATCCATAGACGGAGACAAATCCTAATCGGATTAATGAAAATTAGAAGAGAAACTGAAACAAAAAAACAACAAAAATAGAAGAGAAAAATGAAAAAAACGAACAGATTTGAGACGGAAGTGAGATGAGAAATTGAATTGAATTGGATTTTTGAAGAAGGAAAAAATCATTCGAATTGACAGAAAACGAATCGAAGGAAATGAATTCAAAAAGCAATCGACAGGAAGTTAATGCATCTGGAACATTGATTCAAATCTCGTGACAGTTTGTTCGATTACTGTAATTTTGAAGATTTTTGAGCTTTTGTGAGGTAGTTTCTCTATTTCCAGAAGCAGTTTTTTACTCAAAGAATCAAAATGTGGAAGCAGTTGATCTATTTTCAAACTCTGATCAACAATTTTAAAGATTCCAAGAAAATTTCAATAGTGGGAACAGTTCAATTAAAGGTAAGATCATTCTTCAAATCGAAGAATAAAGGAAACTCCAAATTCATCTGATAAAACGTTTTTCTGTTTCTGCAAAAATCCATTTTTGTTCTCGATAAACTTGAAAAAATGCATTCTGAATTGTATTTTTCATTCGTTTTGAATTCAAGAATTTTCCAGTTTTTATTCGCAAAAACTCGTTTTTGATCATGTGTTTTGTCAATAGAAATTTGCACAATTATCCGTGTTTTTTATGGAAAAAACGAATGACTCTTCCCCTTTTTTCATTCTTTTTGAAAAAAGATGATTCGGAAATGAGAAAATGGAAAAACAGGATTCAAGAAATGGAAGTTAACTGATGGAAAAACGGGGGGTGGTTTGCTGTAATTTCAGGGGGAATATAGTCTATTTCTTTTATATAGATTTAGAAAATTCATCGATAAATCGATTTCAGCCTGATCCAATCGAATTTTTTTATTTATTATCACCTATATTTTAATTCTTTTTCTAGGATCTGTACAAAAAAGAAGAAGAAACGGAAGTTTTGAATTCGCCTATTTTGAAAAGAAACATGTCTAGAAACAAACAAATGACATATAATTTTGGCAATTTTCGACTATTTCCAAAAGTACAATTGACCTCCAGAAGAAGGAAAAAAAGAGCATGAAATGAGGAACTTTTGATGATTGATCGACTAAATGAAATGAAAAATGGGAAATAATTGGATCTTTTTCTTCGGAAAAACATTGAAGATAATTCTGATTTATAGTGGGTTTATGAGAAAAATCAGAAGTTTCTCACGCTATTTCAAGACGAAAAAGTGAATGAAAAGAGAAGAAAAAACAATTGAAAAGTCATTTCGATTCTTCTTTTTTCCAGAGGATTGAAATGAGAAAAATGGAATAAAAGTATATGAAAAAGAGAAGAAAGTCTTCGAATTTTGAAATGAGTAAATAGAAATTTTTGTTTGAGATTTTGGATTTAAAATTGAATTAGAAAGGAAAGAAGAGATTTTTGACGTCGTGGATACTGTAGCTGTCAGAAACATAAAATTTCAAAAATTTATGAGTCTAGACTCGATTTAAATCTCTGATTCTGCTTTTTCAACTTACATGATTTATGACTTTTTGAAATGAATTTTTTTGTAGTTTTTGACTACTTTTAGAGTTATTTCTAGATTTTGGAATTAAGAAGAAAGAAAGAGAGAGAGAGAGAGAGAGAGAGAGAGAGAGAGAGAGAAGTCTAGATGATCAGAAGAAAAGATCATTGAGTACAGTTTTTGGAATAATTTGTGAAACCTAGTCGTCGGATGTCATCGGAAGACACCGAAGCAGAAGAGCACATATAACACACAACAATCGGTTTGTTGTCTTCTTCTTTTTCTTCTTCTTTCCTCTCTTTCTTCTTCTTCTTCTTCTTCTGACGGCCACGACGACTACTAATTTCAGTTCTTCTCGCCCCGAGAGACGTTTTCTAATTATTCTTCGGCGGCGCAAGTGTGCGGACAGGAGCTCACCGAGCATTACAAAATGATGCTCTCATGGAAAAAAAAGAACAAGAGGAGAAAAAAGGAAGATTTTGAATTAAAGAAATAAAAATTGGAAAAGATTCACTCATTTTCAGTTTCTTTTTCTTTTTTTTTCTCTTGTATTTAAAAGAAAAGAGGATAAGAAGATTATTTGAGAGAGAAAGAGAGAGAGAGAGAGAGAAAGAGATAAATGGTTATAAAAGACATTTATCTGATTAGGTATCAAAAAAGAGCAAAAGCCAAATAAGAAAGAAAAAGAAGGAAAACAAACGAGTTGGGAGAGTGTCTGATTATGAGAAAAATGAGAGAATAAGTATATGAAATTGCTATTTTCCAGAAGAATTAAATTTAGTTTTCATGATAACTTTTGAATGACTCTTTCCTTTTTCTGTTCCATTTTTCAATTTCATTTCGAAAAAAGAGCCTCATTATCGAACATTTTCTCATCGGAATATTATTTTTTCATTGAAAAGAAAAAAATGAGAGAAAAAGATGAAAGAAATGAACAATTTTCACATCGTAAGTTATTAGGATTTAACAAAAATAACTCATTTTAGATTAGACGGATCAACGGAAAAAAACTAAGATCTCACTCGGTTTTTTCTCAAAAAACTGATGTTTCTCTTCTCGTTTTTTGTTTTCTTCAAAAAACTCGAAATTCGAAGAATTTTTTAATTAGAAAACAGCTGAAAACTGAAACTTTTTCAGGTGAAAATAGTCAAAAACGAAAAGATTTTCATTCTTTTCTATTGAAATATTCGAAGAGAAATGAAGTGAAAAAGTAGCTACAGTATCCTATCGAAATTTGAAATTTCCATTCGAATGACCCAAAAAAGAGCAGTGAAATAGATTTGTCATCGATCAAAAAAAGGAACACGAACTCGAAAATAAATTGAAAAAGGAAATTGGGGAAAAGGTGTTGGAAAGTATCTAGTGAAGCGTGAGAGAGAGAGAGAGAGAGAGAGAGAGAGAGAGAGAGAGAGAATTCGATGGTGGGCGTCTAGAATATTTCTTTTCCATTCATCTCCTTTTTTCTTTCTTTTCTTTGTGTCCTAGGGTTTCAGATGATGTTAAAAATGTATGAGTGTCCGGAGTTTCGTGTCTTCTGCTTGCTTCTTCTTTTTCTTCTATTTTCTTCTGGTTTAAATGTTGGATCTTAAGGAAAGTATTCGTTCGAAATTAGTGAAGACTCAGTCATTCAAATGTTCACTTTTCAATCACTATTTATTGAAGTGGAAAAATTATGTAACCTCTATTTTAAGGGCACTCTTCTTCCGCTTTTCTTAAAATCTTTATGTCAGTATCAACTGTGTGTTACAAAATGTCACTTAATTGTTAGGTAATAATTCATTTTTAATCAAATCAAAATCAAGATAATAGAAGAGAATAGTGATCAATTCAATACGTATTAAATACAAAATAAATTCAAAATCATAGAATATCACAACATGATTTCTGAACTGTTTCTGATACTGCCGTGTTTGGTCTTCTTTCCGAAGAAGGATCACGAGTAGGTGTCAATTGATCAGATACTTCTGCAACTACATCTGCAACTGCAACATCTTCAGCCTCTTCTAATGAACGAGGAGATTCTTCGTTTCCTCTGTTATCGACACTTTCTTGATCCAATTGATTCTGTTGCTCAGCTTCCCTTTTCCAGAATATAAGAAAAATCAAATTTCAAAATGTTCAATTCTTAAAAGGAATTCGTAGTTTTTCGTGAAAAAATGAGATTTCCCAAAGATTTTCACGAGTCTTCATTTCATTTGAAATATGGGAAATGGTGATTTGGTTTCACAGAATGAGGCATTTTTAGCACGGGTCAAAATTTAATGCGATTTTGACGCCATATTTATGTATCTTACATAACTATTTCACAGATTTGCCCACCTGGGCAAATCTGTGAATTTGCATTCGTTGAAACAGTTCACGGTTATTGTTCTTTTTTTTAGTTCTTTTTCTTCTTTTTTCAATAATTCACAGATTTGCCCACGTGGGCAAATCTGTGATTTTCGATATCACGTTTGCTGCTACCAAATATTTTAAAAATTGTGAAAACTGAGTTGTTTTCACGGATTTAAATGTTTTTCTTTGTAGCTATTTGTTCTCTGTGATTTTTCCACGTATTTTCACTAAAAACTACGAATTCATTTTAAGAATTAAACATTTTGAAATTTGATTTTTCTTATATTCTCTGAAATTATTCCTTTTCTTTCATCACAATCATAATCTAAATACCCTCATTTTTTCTTCTTCTGATCCCGGCGGTGGTGGATCTGACAAATTTATTGAGGGAGGAGTGGGAAATCTGTCCTGAAATATTATTTTATTGATAATAAAATATAAATTGTTTCTACTCACATCTATATAATTTGCCGCATTATATTCAGCATTTCCTTGTCTTGAAACAGAAGAATATGGTCTTAAATCACTTCCCGGTAGTTGATTTATTCTGACGGTCGATACAGGAACACACGGAGGAGTGACCGATGGAGGCGAATCAGGCTGCTCAATCACTTCATTTTTTTCTTTTTCTTCAGTTTCTGCTACAGTAGCTTCTTCCGTCCCTTGTTCCGTGAAATCTTCTGTCACTTCTTCTGTCACTCTATCAGTTACTTCTTCTTTCAATTCGTCTTTCTCCATACTAAAATCAGGTATTCGATTCAAAACAAAACAAGAATTACTGACGGAAAAAAAAGAAAAACTCTGAGAAAAATTCGAAACAAAATTCTGGAGAAGTGTTGATTAAAAGGGAAAAAGAACAGAGAAATACAGGGAGAATAAGAGATTTCTCCCACCTCGATGTCACATCTGTAATTGAATAATGTAGATCAAAATTACTTTTCCACACCTGAATTATTTTTGTCATTTTGAATATCTTTTCGTTTGTGAATCGAAATATATTGTCTACAAAAAAGTTTTTTTTTCTCACTTTACCTTTCCTTTTAAACACAAACCAACATTTCAAACTTTGGGGGAACCATATTTAATTGAATTCGTCCGTTAGAAAATAGTGTCCTTTTGGACACTTTACATCATTCCAATCACATTAAAACCATCTGCCGAAGGGCATTTTGTTCATCGGAAACATACGATTGAACACTGAAATTTTTGATTCCAAACGACTTTCACTTTTTCATTTCTCCCCATTTTTATAGAAATTGAACCTCCAGAAAATCATTTTGAATGAACAACTCGTTTCTGATTTTATTCAATTGAAATGGGGGATGTGTCATCCAAAATGACCTTCTTCTTCTTCTTCTTTTGAATAGTCATTCATTTGGCATGTTGCCAATAATTAACCTGAAGAAACTCAAGTGACCAAAAGGATTTCATCAGTCTTCTCTGGAGACAAATTGGAGAAAAAGAGGAGGTGGAGGTGATGAAAACGTGATGATCGTTGAATGGAAGGAAAGTTTTTTCTGGCTAGAAAAAAGGGTTATCAAAGTGATAGAGTCTCTGAAAAAAAGAAAATTGTTCCCTCTGTAAAATTCGAATTCTTATTGCAGATGGCCTAGATATCAGAAGTGTTGAGATCAAGTCCATGACTGAAAAAGGAAAAAGCGAGAAAATAAAGATGATTCTGTTTCAATCACTCAGAAAATTCTGTGTTTCTAAGTGTGATATCTGAAGAAATTCAAAGATTCGAAGTGTTCCAAATCTCATTTGTTGTCTAATTTAATTTGATTCTCGACACATCGTTCCTTCATTTTTTCGGATTCAAATACCGTCGTCTGTATTTCTGTGTTTCGTCTCTTTTTCATTTCATTTCCACTACCATCTGTTCATCTCTCTCTCTCTCTCTCTCTCTCTCTCTCTCTCTCTCTCTCTCTCTCTCTCTCTCTCTCCGTCCAAATGCCCCCTTTTTTCTTTATTTCTCTCTGTTTATTTCCTAACCTTGATTTCGACAAGTGGGCGGAGTCTGGCTATTACTGCTGATTCTTTCTCTGCTGCCACAACTACAACTACTTCTTCTTCATTGACACGATATTCTCTCCTCCTTCATCTTCTTCTATCTGTTTGTTGCCTTTCAAACCGTTTCGCATGTGCTAACACAAACAAATGATAGATATGAAGTCATTCACTTATTCAATACTTTTCCTTTTACTCCTATTCATTTCCATCGAACAGGTTCGTTTTATCCCATATTTTCTCGTCACTCTCTCTCTCTCTTTTCTCTCACTTTTATTCATTCAAAACATGCGGATTTAGGTAATATTTCGGGTGTTGTCTATTGTCGAAAATAGAACCAGTCATCATCAAAATTCAGTAGAAATCGGATGGGTACTTGAGTGAAAAATGAAAGAAACAACTCTCAAGTATTTTTAGAAAATTACAAACATTTTCCCCCTTTTTCTTTCAAAAATTTAGAAAATTCGAAAATTGTGGAAACTGGATATTGTTTATGATAAATATGAAAACAGACGAATGAAATGGTCATACAAATGTCTGTCTTTTGAAATCGAAAGTCTATTGGAAACAGTGTGATAAAAAGAAAAAAGAGAGAGGAATTAGAAAAACACATGTTTCTTTTCGAATTATTCTTGTTTTTGAATTGTTTTCTGATGAAATGACATCTGAAAGAAATCACGAGACAACTCATTTTTCAGTACTCAGAACTCTGAGTTTTATCGATGGTTCGAAAAAGTTCATCTCGATAGTATTTGAAGATTCTTAATTCTTAAAAATGTTTTCTTAATTTTTATTCTTTCTTTTCATGGAGCCATTTTTCATAAACTTCGATCCATCGGTGTTTTTCCAATAACTTCTGAGAAACCAGTAATATTTAGATGACCAATTGGTCATCCAATTGTCCGTTTCACATCAACTTTTTTCTCCGTTTCATTCGGTGATTATATATACAAGAATCAGACAAAAAAAGGAATGTTTCTTTCTCTTTTTCGTATGTCTCCAACTGTTTCAACTAATTCCCGTTCGTCTTCTTTTTTCTATTCTTTTACTCGAACAAAAGCACTTTTTTGTCTTTTTGACAGTCGTTTTCTTGTCTCTCTAGCAACAAGAAAACTTTCGATTCTTCTTCGAAAAAAAGAAATCTTTTGTTGTTTTTCAATTGATAAGACGATGGTCATTTGAAGGAAAATAATAGAATTCTGATGAGAGAGAGAGAGAGAGAGAGAGAGAGAGAAAATGAAGAGAAGTTTTTTCAGGTAAACAGTACAGTTTTTGATGAAGAAACTGAACAATGTAGAGAAGAGTCTGGATACGGAAGAAAAACGTTTGTTTGTGATGTACATGGACGATTGGCAGCTACGACGAAAAAGAAATTGACTGATATTTTAGCCGGATTGAAGGATCGAATTGGGTTAGTTCATCTGAAGAAATGCCATCATGTTCGAATAGAAATAGACATTTTTCTAAACTATAAAAATAAGAAAACCCTTTTATTACAGCCAAAAACTTAATTTGCATTACAAAAAAAACAACTTGATTGTTCATTTTCCAGTCAAATTCTTTCCTCTCCAATTCTATTGTTTTACGCCTTAATTTTAATAGTCTCTCACTTTTTTTGATCGTGTAATAGGATGAAGGAGTATCGAATGAAGAGACCTTGAGACGGGGGGAGAATCATATATTGAAGCTACTAGGCGCATTGAAAGGGGGAGAAAAACCAATGAATATAGGTCTATGGGATCATTTTGAATTGAGAACAAGGCACCACGAAGAGAGGAAAAAAAAGAACTTATTGTGTATTTAAAAGTTTTTAAATCGATCAAATACATCAACTCTAAAGAAACGATGATTCAGATACAAATTTTGAAAGACTGGGTTTTGAATCGTGGAATCTGTATAGAAAAATCTTCATTTATATTCCATTCTACTCGAGTATTCCAATTGATTGTTCTCAATTTTCCACTGAAATCTCATCAATTTTTCTTTTTGTTTCTCAAAAAGAGAAAATTGTTTCTTTCCGTGTGAAAAAGTACGCATTAGGCACAAGGAGACCGATCGAAAACTTTTTTTCTTGAAGATTTCATTGAGATAATGATACTCAATCTTGCGGTGCCCGTCACACGAGATTCCCTTTTGGATACGGTTTTTTGTTCTGTTTCTGGTATCCTTTTTGATGGCCGCCGTAGAGTGATTCAGATTAAAATCTCTTCTTTTTTTCAGATGTGAATGTGCTGATGGATGTTTAAGAGCTGATGGAACAGATGCATTCATTGGATTACTTCATGTCACTTCTTCGAAAAATGCAAGTTTTTCTCTTCTTTATTCATCATTTTTCTATCAGATATATGTTACAAATTAGGTCAACTGGTTAGGTTTATTTGATGGAGAAATGAAGGAAAATAGTCATCGGAATGGACACCGCGCCCATGCTGGACTTTGATTGAAATCAGATTAGAAAATGAATGAAAGAGAGAGAGAGAGAGAGAGAGAGAGAGAGAAAGACATTTGAAATTACAGACGGATGATCTGAAAAGAGACATGGAAAAGGAATATGATGAGGCTAAACTTGGAAATACGACATGTGATCATGGATTGGTTATGGTTTATTTGAAAGATACACAACAGGTTAGTCAATGAAAAAGTTGCATTCAGAAGAAGTTTCTGATCTCAAGACTCCGTAATACAGTATCCCGAAAAGAGAAAACCGTTCCCAAAAACATTTCTTATAACCTTTTTCATCAATTAGTTTCTCTCATTTCTCCAGATTTTTGAAATCTTCGAATCCATTTTTTAACCGTTTCACCTTCCTTGTCATTTGGCAGCGCCTTCTTTCGCATAAATTGATGGTAAATAATTGGGCGAAAAAAGAATTGAATCGCCATACAAAGAGAGACGATTTTAACCCTTAAAAACTACGCGGACGCCCATTTGTCTTCTTCTTTCGTTTACCCCTGTTCGAGGTCATTCGGAGGGGCTCATTTCAATTCAATTCAATTCGAAATGAGCCTTGAGAGTGATGAGAACGAAGGAACGAGGCGAGACAAATCGGTTTTCCCCAACTTTTACAAGGGAATTTCATTTATGAAATCGAGAATGTTTACAGTTGGCCACTTATCGTGGAGGAGATTCTTTCGTTCTTTTGGGTGATGATGACATGCAAAAACTACACAAATTGGCTGCCCAGGTACTATTTCGAATACAGAGAATTCAGAAAAGAATAAGAATTATTCAGCAAGGAAGTGAAAGTGACACGTTGGCAGTACAGTATCTTCTCGCAAATTATAAACAAGTCTCAGAAGCGCCAATCGATAATTGGTATGCTTCTTGGCTCGTAAGTTCTTCATTTAAATTGAAATAAGTAGAGAAAACACTAGAAACAAAAATAATTTTTTCAGCCAGTGATCGGTCTAATCGTCGCGGTGCTCGTCGTCCTTTGCCTCGTTTCCATTCTTCTTTCTCTTCTTTGTGCCAAATGCTTCTGCTGTTGTCGTAAAAATAAGAAAGTAAGTTTGCTTTCTCTCTCTCTCTCTCTCTCTCTCTCTCTTTCTCTCTCTCTCTCTTCCTTAATTACGTAATCTACTCATTGCGTAAACCCTTATTGCCTCATCCAACACCTTCCTCCTGTGTTTTAATTCGGATAATTCTCCCAAGCCAATCAAACTGTTTCTTAGTGGGTCAAATGTGTCGGAGGAAAGTATGTAGGTGTGTTTTAAAGTCAAAGAGAGAATGGTTTCTGGTGGAAGAGAGAGAGAGAGAGAGAGAGAGAGAGAGAGAGAGAGAGAGAGAGAGAGAGAGAGAGAGAGAATAGGGGGCACATTAAAAAAGACCTTGGAAGAAGAAGAAAAAGTGTTCTTTTTCATGTTCCTCTCACTTTTGAAATTACTTTCAAATGGACAGGAAGAGATCAAAGGGTGATATGTTTTAGGAGAAATACGAGGTCACAAAACCAGCAACATATAAATCAATCGAGCCATTGTATGTCATTACTCCTCCATCGTAAGTCCATTCAAACTGAGATCTATCAAAAACCACATTCAGAACGTTGAATCCGAGACATCATGACGCCATCTACTCGACTCCTTATTCGGGAAGTCCACTTCCATTTCCTCCACCACCGGGAACTACAGTACCCCATACACCTAATTCAACATATAGATATCGTGTCGATACGAATAAGAAAGCTCCAAAAGACTATGAAAATGGATCAATGGGACAATTGCCAATTGATGAACCAAGAATAGGACATCCATTGTATTCTCCTCTTCCCGCATTGGATCCAACTTATGGAACAAGTTAGTTCTCTTCTCAGAAATATTATTGATTTGAAACATTTTCTCAAAAGTCCCTGAATATTCATATAAGATACTCTTCTTTCGCTGCAAAATTCTACTTCTTCCCCACCAAATCCTCTCTTTCTTAATCCATATAATTTCAGTTCCAAGAGCTCGTCTTGGTCCTCCAAATGGAGGAGGAGGTTCAGTTCCTCCTCCATTATCTCCTTCATATTCATCTGGAAATGATCCACATTTTTTGGATCCAAGAAGGAAACAAGAGACACAAACACGTGAAGAACTCATCTATTAGTCGAATTTCTCAATTTTTCTAGTTTTTCCAAGCCATTTTATTTCATTTTTTCCCCACATTTTCTTACACTTACTGGTCCTTTTTTCTCTTTTTCCAAACCGATTTTTCTGTATTTTTTCTCATTGAATCAGCTCATTTTTCCAATTTTTCTTTTCAAGTTTGTCTCAAAAACTTTAAAAATAATTGTTTATAAAAATAAAAAAATGTGACTTTTCTTAAGAGAAAAATTGAGAAAAAATTAAGAATTTGTTCTTTTACCCGGTGCAAAATGATTTTGATTTTGAGAAAATAAATGGGAAAAACATCAGAAAAAACAGGGAAAATATACTGTACATTTGGCGGAAATTGGACCCATAAATAACAAATAAAGGCAACAAAATATGACAGAAAATGGGGGAATTTTGAAGAAGAGAAGAAGAAGATTATGGGGATCCCGCCATTGAAGTAATCAATGGGGATTTAGGTTCAGCTGATGACATTATGTCCATTGTACTTGGACGGTGACGATGATTTAGAGCAGTTGCTGAAATTAGTAATTTTTTCGTTTATAGATAGATTTTTAAAAATCAAACAAAAAGAAAAAGAGCTTACATTTGAAACCAGAATTCTTTCTCTTCGTGAAAAGTGATCTAAATGCGGCCCGAAATCTTGCTGACATTAAATTATAGAGAATTGGATTGATTGCACAATTGATGAAAACGAGTGTCTTCGATAGATTAATATACCAATCGGGACTCCACGAATACTTTGGATCAGAAACAAATGAATTATAAACGACCATTCCACGATATGGTAACCAACAAATTGCAAAGACGGCGACAACAATTGCCAACATTTTGACAACCTGGAAGAAGAAATTGAATGAAAATGTAAATAAGAGAGAGAGATTCACCTGATTCTTTCCTTTCGTCGAATTCCGTTTTCCTGAAATATGAGAATCTCTTCCGGAATAATGTCCCATTGATGTTGAAGATGTCTTTGATTTTTCGATGATCACTTCATTCGATACTGAAATTTCTAAAATTCATTTTTTGATTGAATTCAATTAAGTTATTGTTACTTTTCGGTTTCACCGATTTCTTAATCTTATCTCCACATTGACTCAAAGTGATACCGATTTTAGCATAGATAATGATGTCGCAGAGAATGGGCAAGACGTACCAGAGGACGAAATCTAATAGGAATACAATCTGAATGAATGATTTTTCAATGATTTCCAAAGGATCAATTACCTTATAAGCATGACTATTTCTCTCCAATCGAAAACTACAAGAACTTCCGATTTCATCATGAATCAACGTGGCTAAAAAGAGCCAATAAGAATGATATAACATTGAGAAAATCCAGATTCCACAAATGATATACGTGGCACGTTTCACTGTACACATTGTTCTGAAACAAGAGAATTTCATTGAGAGAATTCATTTTTGAGAAGTAAATACCTGGCTTTATAGGGATTACAAATCCCATAATATCGTTCAATTGTGAATGCTAAAATCGAAAGACTGGAAGTATTCATTGCAAGATACGGTAGATAGGTGAGAAGAACACATCCTGAAAATAATTATTTTGATGGGTTTAAACGAAATAAAATTATAATCCGATTTCTGATTCAAGTGGAAGAAATTGAGTGATTCGAGTAAAGTATTAAGAGAGAATTATCACGAAAAACACTTTTTCAAGAACAGAAAAACCTGGAATCAATTTCCATTCTTCTCTTTTCAAAATTAAAACTTGGGTTCAAAGTTCTCTGGAATTTTGTTTTGTTTTCCGTTTCTTAGCCACTCGATTCAATCATTGCCTGGTCACTCTTTTCCTCTTCATTTCATTTGATAAGATAAGTGAGGAGCAACAAATAAAAGGAAATCAAAAAGGGAATGAACTTTCGAAATCTCACCTATTCTTCCAAATAAATAAATATCATTTGGACCAAGTAAATACATCATTTCGTGTGGCATTGAAGCGAAAAAGAACAAAGTGTCACTGGCCGCCAATGAAACCAAATAACAATTGGTTGGAGTTTTCTGAAATTTCAGAAGTTTTTATTTTCTCATTCTGAATCTATATTCATTACCATTCCTCTTACTTTCAGTACAACTGTGATGACTAAAAGATTTCCAAGAACACCGATAACTGATATTGCAGAGAACACGAAAGCTAGTGTTATGTCGATTGGTTGGGTTCCGATTGGAGCTATTGTTCCTTCTTGTTCTTCTGGCATCATCGGTGATATTGAGATGCCTGCCAATGAGGCTGACGTCATCTGGGATGAATTTGTGACGTTGATGGTTTCAGATGGAATTGTTTGGGACTGAAATTAGAAAAGAAGAAGATTGATGAGATTGGAAACGGAAAATCAAAATGAAAAGGACAATAGATTCATTTTGGAATAACTGAAAGATGCAGGAAACGTCAGAATCTAAATGAATTTTTGTAGAAAAAAGAGAAAAAGAGAAGCGGAAAAAGTCGTTTTGAAATCAATGAAATAGAGGGGAGTTCTGTCCATAAATAATAATAATCTGATTACTTTTTTATTGCCGTCGTCACTATTTTTGGTTGTATGGACGACTGAAAAACGATAAGATAAGGAGATGAAAAAAGAAAATCAAAACTCTGAAAATACTTTTGAAGGTGATCTATACTATTCGTTTGGGGGGTGGGCGTGTCTCAATTCCATTTTTTGGTGTCTATTCAATCAACTCCCGGCGGTATTCATTTATTAATTGGAATAGAAAGAGAGAAGTAAAATGAAATAGAATGGAGGAGGAATTGAATGAATGAGAAGACAGGAAGTGTCCTTTTTATGAAGAAATTTGAAATCTTTGAAGCTCTCAAAAGGAAATATGACTGGACTCTTTCAAAGATTTTTGAAAGAGAGAGAGAGAAAGAGAGAGAGAGAAGAGGAAGAAGATGTACAAAAAGAGAAAGAGGGTGTGTGTGGGTATCTATTTGAACAATTTGTGGGCGGAGTTACAAGGGGCAAAAATCCTCATTGTGTGGAAGAAACGGTCGAGAGAAAAGAGACGAAATGGACCTTGTACTCTCAGAAGAATTGATGTCATTTTTCTAGTGTTTTGAAAATGAATTGACACATACAACTACCGATTCTGAGCTCTTTTCTGTTTTTTTCAATCGTAATTCCATCTGATAGAAGCTTCGAAAGAGAGAATCCTAATCAAGAGATTCTCTCTTCTGTCATTCCAAAAGAAAAATTCTATTCCAGAAAAGACTGGATCTTATACAATCAAAACTATCATTTCGAGGTTTGACACCCATAAAAGTTTCCAGAAAAAAACCTTTTTTTCTATTTTTAGACTCATATTTACATTTCCTCATTCAGATTTTTGGAATAACAAAATGATAAAAAACTCTAAAAGAAAGTGCAATTCAGATTCGAAATCATGGAAAAAAGGATACGGGGGAAGAGAAATTTTCATGAAATTTCGTAGAATGTTTCCTACGTAATCGCTTTTTTTTGTTTTCTTTTATAATTGAATTCGGATATTCAGAAACGAAGAATACACGTGGGAGAACATGGTCTCAAAGAGAGTAGTTTTATTTCATTTTTCTGACTGAAAACAGAAAATAAAAGATCTTGAAACAAGAGAAATGATACATGAATTACATTGTTTCATTGAGGGGAACTCTTCTAAATAATTGATGAAATTCTATCATAACTTTTGAAAAATATGGTTTCCGTCTATCGGAATCGGGAGAAAATCTCAAAATTCTGATGAAATCTGTCAGTTTTCCAGAATTAAAACACATTCTTTTCTTGTTTTTGGAACAGAAAATTTGGAAAAAATAGAAAATGATTATGGAAAAAACAAAGAAGAAATCCCCGTTTCGGGTGAGTAAATCCGCAGACGTCTTTCTTTTTTTTTGAAATGAAGAAAACGAAAGCAGTGCAAGAAAAGTGGGCGGAGCTTCTATTTGTATTTTGTCTGCCAAAAGTGAACTCGATCTTATTAGTTCAAGTTCGATTGAGTTAACTCACAGAACAGAATACGTCAAAACTTCTCTGAGAGAGAGAGACAGAAAGAGAGAGAGAGAGAATGAGAGAGAGAGAGTGGGCGTCAGACAGATCTAACATCTGATTTCATTCTGAATCGACTGTTTGATATCCGATAAAGGAACATTTTCTTCTCTGAAATCTTGTTTTCTCCAGTGTTCCCACAGAACTTTGGACCTAATTTTCTTGGTTTCCATCAGACAAAAAATGGAATCTCCGTGCTCTTTTCATAATAATTTCTTTCCTTTTCCTCGTTTCTTCCGTTCAATTTTCCCTCTTTTCTTTCCTGCTGTGGTTGATTAGTAGACACTGCGGAGGAAAAAGCACAAATAGAGAGAAATCAGTGATACAATTGTCAATATGTTGAACATAAGAAACGATACAATTCAAACAAAAAACTTCATCTTTTCGTTCGGATCGTTTTGAAAGAAAAGAAAGAAAAAAATGAAATTGATAATGGATAAATGGTCTCAAAAAGAGATAGATAATGACTAAAAGTAACTGATGATTCAAGAGGAAATGTACACTTTTCTGTTTAGAATCCAAGTTCATCCACAAATCGAAGCACATTTCGGACACTTTGTCATTAGGGATTTCACTTTTGAAAGTATTGAGAAATCGTTTTGATTCGGGTTTTTTCAAAATATAAAAATGGTAATTTCGGATCGAGAATTGACTTTTGGAAGTCGATTTCAGGTTTTTGACAAGTGAAATTAAGTTTGTTTTTCTCGTAAACGACTATGATATGAGTCACTTTTTTTCGCTTTTTCTTTCTAATTTTGTTTTTTTTTTCAATGATATGGAAATAGTGAAATCAACAAGTGACAGATGATTTTGAAAAAGAATTCAAAAGAAAGACATGGATCTGAAAGAATTTGAAATGGAAATGAAGAAAAGGAAAAGATTTCGACTCTGAAACTCATTCAAAAAGTGCGTTTAAAGGGGGTCGAGACAAGTAATCCGATGAAACGAAGAAAAAAGAATGAAAAAAGAGGAAAAAAAGTCAGAAAAATGGAGAAAAAGAAGCAAAAGAGGGCTTAAATGATGATCCATTTGCCTTTTTTAGCTGCGAAAACTCACTTTTGAAATTCATTTTCAGACGAAAATTCAGTAGGAAAAGTGTCAGAAATCATAAGAAAATGAGGATTGTGGAATAAAAAAAGGTCAAAATGAGAACTTTTTTTGAAATGTTGAGTAACGAATTCAAAGAAAAAAGAACAAAATGCCAGAAAATGAATAATATATAAATAAACAAGATAATTAGAAAGAGAAGAGGAAGAACAGGAGATGTTCAACTATACTTTCTTTTCTCTCTCTCTCTCTCTCTCTCTCTCTCTCTCTCTCTCTTTCTCTCTTTCTCTCTCTCTCTCTCTCTCTCTCTCTCTCTCTCTCTCTCTCTTTCTGTGCAAACAAAATGTTCGATCCTTGAAAAGAAGATTCACACCAGTTAGCAATTCGAAGATCAACAGAAGAAGGAGAACTCAAGAGGATATCATTCGAGTAGAACGTGGGAAAAAGAAGAAATACGGTCAAGTACTGTTTCGTTTTCTAATGATGAATGGTGTTTTGTTTCAGTGATATCAGACGATTTCTCTTCTTCTCCTTCTGAAAAGAAAGGTTTCGAATAAAAAAGAGAAAGATTGTTCTCTTGAATACATATTCTCACATCGTCACAGTTGTTTTCAAGAGAGAATTTAAATCTTAATTAGATCATATATCAGTTCATTTTTGCTTTCGAACTCTTCTCGAAAAACAGAAAGGAATGTTGCACTTGAAAGGTCTTTTACTCCCCTACACTAGTGATCAATTTAGAAAAGAAACTGAGATTCACTCGGCAAAAAAGGGTTTCTTCGTAATTTTATTACTAATTGTAAGTTTATTTACATAAACAGTTCTGGAAAAACGTCTGTCGTCTTTCGTTTAATGAGACCAGACACTGCCCTTTTACAGCCTTTTTCTAGACTTTTTCCTCTGAAAGTACGTCTGGTACTTCCTTTTATTTGAGAGGGTCTCTATCTTTGAGGGAAGAATGTTGAAAGTGAAGAAGAAAAGTGACTTCTCTATCGAATAAATCTTGCAAAATAATTTTTTCTGGTTTCTCAAATGGATTCTTGATTTCAAAAAATCATGTTTTTCGAAAAACAAATTGTATCAAGCAAACCGTAATTATGAATAGAAAGATAAGTCGATGTAATTCCAAATGAATTCTAATATTTAGGATAGGAAACCGGGAAGTTATACTCACAGAAAAATTGGACGACCGCGCCGTCAAATGCGCGAATGCGCCTACCCAGGCGCGGATCGCCGTCTGCAGACGGCGGCCTGCGCTTTGAGAGGCGCATCCGCGCATTTGGCGGCGCGGTCGCCCCAAACCTCGGCTCATCAGCGCGCAATCTCGCGCCGTGCCAATGATTATAGAGAAAATTAGAAAGTTGAATCTATAATTTTATACTGTCTCCTCGACTCTTGGAAAGTGGGAGCGAATCCCGGTCTTTCCTAGATTCCAAAAATGATGTAGAACTCTGTGGTTCATACGATAAGCTCAGATGCAGATGCACCTTTTAGCATTATCAAGATAAAGATCTTCGGAGGCTAGTCTTATCCATTTTCGTGTACCGACAGAATACGGGCTCGCGATAACCATTCCAGAAAATCGCGCAACTCTGCGCCATCCTGCGCCATTCTGCGCATCACCTGTCGATTGGCTAATGCTCATCTCCGCGCACCTCTTGCTCATCTCTGCTGTAAATCGCGCCAAGCTGAGTTGGGGCAAATCGCCCAAAAGAATGCGCGTTCGCCCCAGTGCATGGCGCGGTCGCCCAATCTCCGCGCAGTAGTCGCAGAAATTTCTGTGAGTACCCATTCCTCTTTTCCTGATTTCTGCTCAATGACGCTCCTCTTTTTTCAGTCTGATGTCTGCAATTATGGAAAAAGAAAAACTATAAATTTGAGAAGAGAAATCTGGATATCATTTTTCAAAACTCGAACACACGTCCCAAAGAAACAAAGAGAATAAGGAGAAAAAGAAGAATTCAAGTAAAATTAAACCTGAAAAAGTAGTTTCTTGCTCTCTTTTTTCTTCCGGATATTGACAATTTATAAGTGGAAAAAAGGAAAATAAATGATCGAACATCACGAAACCGATAAGAACAGTCGAAAAAACAAATGTTTCAGGTGACTTTTGGCAACAAAAAGATAATGAATTCCGATGACTAAAACAGTGAAAAAACGGATTATTATTGACCTATTTTTGGAATTAAAAGAGTTGAATTATTCGATAAACATTGTGGAAAATGATAAAGGAACATACAAAAATGTGACATTTCTGTTGCAAAAACGACTTTTGATTCGAAAAACTTCATTTCCGAGCTCATTTCGTTTCGTTTTTTAGCTTTTGAATTTGATTTTAGAACTCGTAAAAAGTAGATTCAGGGTCATCTGAACTTGAATTTAACAAGTAGAAATAAGTTAGAATGAGCAATTGGTTCTGTTTATATTGAGTTGAATCGTCTGGAGGAAGTGGATAATCGAATGGAAACTTAAGTTTGACAAGGTGTGTTGATTCCATCGAAAATTATTTTTTCGTCAACAAAGTTGAAATGAACTCTCAGAATTTCAAAGTAAAATTAGACCTCTAAATGTTTTTCTTTTTACACAAATCATCTGACCAGTATAGTTAAAACTGAGAAATTTCACACCTTGTCCACTCAAAAAGTGTCAATTCGGTCATCAAAATGATTGAAACATTGACTGGTCAAAAGAGAAAGAAACGAAACCGAAGAAACTTACAATTCGAAGGAGTTATCTTGGAAGAGAATCAGATTGAATTCGAGAGTCAAATGAATGGATCACATAACTCAAACAGAAAGAAAAAAAACAGGCGTTTGACAAATTGGATTACAATGAGAAGAAGAGGATGAAGAGGAGGAGGATGAGGGAATGAATGAATCTGTGTAAGCTTAACCTCTCTTACCTCAGAAGCCACAAAATGACAACTGATGGAGAAGATAAATGAAAAAAAATGGAAGAATTCTCGAGAATATTACGACTGGCTTCTCGCTTTTTTCTTATCGAACATTCCATTGTTTCTGACGAAAAAAGGGAACGATTTCTGTATTTCAAAGTGATTCTTTGATGGAAAAGTGTCAGATTCTAGATACATTTCTCGAAAATGAAATGAAAAAAGAAGATTTGAATGTGGAATTGAAATGAGAACGCTTCACATGTCTTGGAAGAAAACAATTTTCTGACTCATTTCGAAGCCTTTTCTGGGATATATTTGGAATCTGTGGAATCAAAGACAAAAAAAAGGATGTCTGTATCTGTTTCTTATTCTCTTTTAACTATAAAATGCTCGATTTCTGATATCGAAAGTATCTGAAATCTAAACAAAAAGGTCATTCGATGAGGGCGAAATGCCCTTCGTTTTTCAACAATTTGAGGATTCTCTTGAAGAGAAAATATATGAACACCTGGATGTTTATTCAGAGTGAAAACATTGGATCTCTGATGTACCGAAAAGTGGGTGTATTTAGAAAACAAAAAGAAAGAAAAAAAAAGTGAAAAACGAGAATGAATAATTGAAAGAAAAGGTGTGAAAGAGATTGTTTCAGTCGAGGAAAACGGGGGGAAAAGAAAAGAATTGTTTCGAAGAACTCGATGGTTTGGATCACATTGGAAATCTTTCTTGAATTGAACTTGAATTTTCATAAGAATTGAAGAGAAATAGTATTGAAAGAAACTTGAGAAGTAAAAGGAAGAAAAGAGGGAGAAAATGAAGGAATGAACTTTGGATCAATGTGCAAATTGAGACTTATTACTGCTCCCTGCTCTTCTTTTTCCCCCGATCCAATTCAAAAACGATGTGTTTTCAGACTATTATTCCTCATTTTCAGTTCCGCAACCAAAAGCAGTCTATCCTTTTTGTATTCGACACCAGTGAATCAATCCTTCCAAATAAAGTCATTCAATTCAAAAGATTTCAGAATGTTTTCAGTTGGAAAAGTGAAAAGAGCATCGAGAGGAAGTTATGGAAAGATCGAAAATCATTTGAAATGGGGGATGTTTGGGTACAATCGGATGTTTGTATTAAACAATTAAAAATACACCCACAATCATTCCGAATTAAATATATGTATTTTGATTTGTAAACTCAAAAATGATCTGGAATGGAAAACTTCAGAGAGTTAAGATTCAGTTCTAAAGTGGTTTCCATTAGTATTTCGTCAAGAGAAAAACACTTTTACCTAATTGAATTCTCTTCCTTTGCTTTAAATTTAAATTTAAATGTTTTTTGTGATCGTCGAAATAAACAGGAAATTTGTCCCTCATTTCTAAATGTTTATTTATATAAAAATGAACGGATTCTCATAAAATACGATTTAGAAATAAACTCTCTCTCTCGTTTCCGGATTTGCAGATTCGTACCACTCACACTTTTCTATTTTTATTTTTTTTAGAAAAATGACCATGAATGATATCTCCAAAGAATACGTGGAACGAAGAAAAACGGGAGTTTGGATTTAGAACTTCTCTCGTGAAAATAGTGGCCAAAGTCGGGCAAAAAGGCTCCGAACCTATGGGATCCCGAAGCGGGGGCAGCTACGTAAACACACTATCAGAGGAGAGAGAGAGAGAGAGAGAAAGAGAGAGAGAGAGAGAGAGAGAGAGAGAGAGAATACGAAACCAAAAGATTCTCACACAATTCTCGGTCGAAAATCCTTTCGTTTCGTGTATTTGCCACCTCGTTTTTGACAGGTCAAGGTGCATTTCACACGGTTTTCGTCGAGAGAGAAAAGAATGAAATCTGTCTTTTGGAGAAGGATATGATATCATTCGAATTTGCAAATGAATCTTTGATTTCGTTGCGTAAACTGCAAAAAGAGCTACCTAGACGGGAGAGAAAAAGTTGAAAAATAAACAAATATTGATGATTTGTCTGAGAAGTTTTGAATTTATTGATAAAACTTTTTGGTCATGAGTTGAATGATAAATGGTAAATCATGAGTTTTACTCCAGAAACTTCGAGAATTCCCGTTGATTGAAGAGAAGAACTAAAAGAGAATTCGAAAGAATACAGTAATCAAAATGAAGAATTTTGTGATTTGTTGACATTCAGAAATACTCGAATTCAGGAGAAGAAGATGAAAACAAGTGTTTTGTTTTCCAAGACAACATTACTTTCGTATATTTTTAATTTTAAATGACGCGACAATCTAGAAATATTTCAGGAGACTCTCTCTTTCTCTCTCTCTCTCTCTCTCTCTCTCTCTCTCTCTCTCTCACTCCGCCTTCTTTCAGTTATTTCCAGCTTCTTCTCTGGAACATTTCTTCAAATATTTGTATTTCTTCTGGTTTTTCAGTCTCTTCTAAAACTCAAAAATTTACAATGATGCCACAGGGCAAAGAAAAGAGACAAAAACTACCGAAAAATGAGTGAAAAAAGGAAATGAGAAGTGTTTTTTTAAGGATGTTTTCTCTCTATTTGTCAACTCTCCTTCGCTTTTTTATTTGTAAATCTCTGCAGATCATTTGAAAGAAAACAACCGAAAAAAAGAAGGGAATGAATAAGAATTTGGAACATAAAAAATTGAGAAAGTTGGTGGAAAAAAGAAAAAAAAGAGATGCGCATACGGTCGTAAAATTGGAATTTAGAGTAGAAACATATGGGTTTTTTGGAAGATTTGGAAGAGAATTCAGAAAATAAAATAATTTTGCAAAGAAAATTGAAAAAAAAGAGAAAAGAGAAGTCTCTAGGCTACGGTTGTCAGACGAATTGAAGAATGAAAATTGAAGAAAGGCGATAAATAAATATACTATTTTGATGAATGAGCTATAAGATTCATCTCAGTGAAAACTAGGGAGGACAGAAGTTCAAAACGATAAATTCATATACACATTATCTCGATAACTTCAATAGAATGGCACTTTTATCAGATCTATTCGGTGCCAGTTATTCCTGGAGAAGATCACTAACATTTATTAGGAAGATCAATATTTGAAACTTTACATAAATCAGTTGGAACGATAATCTTTGAAAAAGTTTTCAAATTGTTTTTTGTTTCCTGAAACAGTTTTGTTCAAAATGGCCCGTATACTTTTTGAAATTTCTCATGATTCTTAAATTTCAACAAATCATCAGAGAATGGAAGAGAATTCAACAACCAGTAACATCGAAGAAGCAAAAAAAGAAGAAGGCATCTTTTTCTTTATTTTTAGTAGGTCAAATCATAAAAATAAATAAGAAGAATCAGTCTTTTTCTGTTGAGAAGAGAGAGAGAGAGAGAGAGAGAGAGAGATGCGCGTGATGATGAGAAGCGAAGAAAAAGGGAAACCGGAAAACAATGAGGAGGAGCACCGGCCCCCGATCCGATCGGAAAAGGTGTTCTCGCCTTTTGAAAACTGATGGATGGACATGTATGACTCGAGAGGATCGTTGCCAAATACGGAAAGAAAAAAGAACGGAAAAGGGAAGGGAGAAAAGTGATTTGAGATGCTCATGGGGATCAACTAGAGAGAAATTCAGAGAAAGAATAGAAATTCATTGGGGATCAATTTATATTCGAAACGCCATCAGAAGATATTCTTTTCAATTTGATGGTTTCCGAAAAGTTTCAATTCTCTCTAGAAAATACTCGAAAAAGTTCATAAAGTGTCCGAGTGATCACTCAGTTTTTCATAAAAACCTTGTGATTGTCCTTTTTGTGGACACTTGACCACTCGGAGAGTTTATGTAAATTTAAAGAAGGAAACCGGAATGTCGTTCCGATGATTTCATCCGATGTTTGTGATTTGTGTTTCAGTGGAAATAACTCCTTTTAGAAGGGCATAAAACTCTTTTGAAACGTAGAATTCAGTTTTTTTAAATTTTCAATCAGAAGTTTTCAGTTCAAACCGTCAAGAATTCAAGTTTTTTCCTATTCGAAAACTCGATTATTATTGGGAAAATAGATAATTTCTCATAGACTATCATCTATTTTTTCTTTTGAAACTAGAAAAAAAAATGATAGAAACGAAAGAGAAAACGGAGGGAAAAGTCTGTAAATGACGTGGCAAAGGACAAAGAATCCTTGTATCTAGTTTTGTTTTCATTCAATTGAAACCAGATTCCATTCCTCTCTTTTTTTCCAACTTTTCTGGTCAAAGAATATGCAAAACGTGGATATTCTCAGTGACGTCTTCTCCTCTTTTTTCTTCGTTTTTTCCTGATATATTCCCTTTTTTTTCCAATTCTTTTTTTGCATTGTTTGTCTAAATAATCTGTGTCTCTGAGGATTTGTGTACTATTTAAATGACTCATACTTCCTGAGAGAAAGAAAAAGACGGTGAGGATATGAGAGAGGAAACTGGAGAAGATGTCGAAGAAACTATGAGAGGAGTTATATGTACTACATGGGAATCGAAAGAGAGAGAGAGAGAGAGAGAGAGAGAGAGAGAGAGAGAGAGAGAGAGAGAGAGAGAGAAGTTCATTGGAATCATATTGACTCGGATTCAGGTTGACCTGTTCTAGAAGTCGCCTTCTTCCATCTGCCTCTGTTACAACAGAAAAAGTAGAATTCGGAACAGAAAATAACCGTTCGAAATGTGAAAAAAGGAAGAAGAAAAGAGAGGTTTGAACCGATTCTTCGTCTGTTTGTACTTCATTTGTCAATGAATAGTTGATCCAAATTGTCAATAAAACGGGTGAAAGCTGTGTTCGTAATCTCCAAAAACAACTGTAACAATGAAAAGAAATGAGAGAATGAAAACCTTCAGAAATAAAGATCAGATACAGAAAATTGAAATTTATTTATAAAATGATCGATATCATTTTTGATATTTATTTGGGAAAACTTTGAGTTTACTTTTAAGATTCTCATTTTTTATTCTAGGTCTCAGAATCGATTTTTGATTTTAGTATTAGTCACAATCAGTTGAGTGGACATTGCTCATTCGAAGATTCTAGAAGTTCTGAAAAATCAAACAGAGAAAACTTGTTGATCATCAGAGATTTTCAAGTAGTTTTGGATGTTTATTTTCAAATTTTTTAGGTACAAAATGACTTTCAAGACATGTTAGTTCAGACACGAAAATTTACAAGAAAGAGAGAATTAAAAAGAAGTAGTTAGTTTTTTGGATGCTCGTCCATCAACTTTTCAATATTTTGGAGAGTTGCATTGACGACATCGGAAGCCTGAAATTAGAGAAAATTCAGATTCTTTTCTTTTCGTAAAGAGACTCACAGAGTTCTGTCCACCGATATCAGCTGTATGAATTCTTTGTTCGACAAGAGATTTCCACAATGCATCTGAGATGATATTCGCATGATAATGACATCCCAAATATCTCAACATATCGACACTTGCTCTGATGAATGCAGTTGGATTTGCAATATCTTTTCCTGCTAAAGAGGTTCCCGTATTACGAGTTCCAGTTTCAAAAACTGCATATTTGTCTCCTAAATTCATTCCAGAAACCAATCCAGGACCTCCGACAAGTCCACAAGCAATGTTTGAAATGATATTTCCATAGAGATTTGGCATTACCATTACATCGAATTGTTGGGGTTTTGAGACGAGTTGCATTGATGCATTGTCAACGATCATTGCTTCGAATTTGATGTCTTTGTACTCTTCTGACATTTCTCGGACAACCTGTTAAAATGAAGTAGATGCTCTTCTATTAAAGTGTTGAATACCTTCAAGAAAAGACCGTCTCCCAACTTTTGAATATTTGCTTTGTGGACAGCTGTCACCTTCTTTCTTCCATTTGCTTTTGCATATTCGAATGCCATTCTGGAGATTCTTTCGATTTTCTCACGTGTTACAATCTATAAATCAATTTGATTTTACTTCTTTGGAACAGAAAGAAATCACCTTAATACTCTCAACAATTCCTGGAACAGTTTCATGTTCTAATCCTGAATATTCTCCTTCCGTATTCTCACGAATGAGAACAATATCGATTCCCTAGATATTTTACAATCAATATGAAAATTAAAAGAGATCGACTTACATTATGTCTTGTTGGAACTGTTGGAATTGTGACACAATGAAGAATATTGGCATAAAGATCCAATTTTGTTCTGAGTTCCACATTTCGAGAATTGAATTGAGGATCGTCGTGTTTCGTTTCAATATTTCCCTAAAAAGAAACGAAATCATCCCTTTTTCCTGCTTCCATTCTTTTCGATAAAGAATCTATTTTCGTTATCAGTTTCTCTTTCTATTTCCTTCTATTCACTCTTTGATCATACCTTAATAGCAACTCCATTTCTTTGAATTGCCAACAGAGCAGCATCCATGTCTCCATCCAAAAGTGAAGATGAAACTTGAACTTCTTCGAAATTGATGGGAGCCTGAATTCGTCTAGAAATCAGAAAGTTACTTTTCTCAGATTTACATGACAAAAAGAGAAAATCTTTCTGATGTGAGCAATCATTTCAGGACCAATTCCATCTCCTGGAAGAGCGCATACAGTATGACGACCTCCATATTTTGCCAGTGGAAGCTGGAAATGAAATAACTTTTTGATAAACTGATATGAAAGAGAAGAGAAATCTTACTCTATGACCTGGAATTTGATGAGTACGAATGGCAGAAGCGGCTCCACGAACCGCTTGAATTGGAAGTTTTGAGAACATTCTGAAATATTAAAATGATCAAATTAGAAAAGAAAGATTTATAAAATCGATCTTTTCCCTCTCCCGGGATCCTTCCAATGGTCCCGAGCGAAAGAAAAAAGACGGGCGTTTTCATCTTCAACTCTTCATCTCTGAATCTCTTTTGTCCCTTCTCTCACGTGGTAAACAACTCAGTTGGCACGCATTTTGTTCCGTTTATCAGAAGAAGAAAGTGAAAGAAAAAGAGATAGGAGGACTCTCTTTCGGTGCAAGAACACCTTTTCTATGACGTCAATTATGCAATTTTATGCGGTAATAATAGAATTTCTGTTATCGATGGCAGAGCAGATGTGAGGAGAAAGTATGACTTCTACTGAAAATATGTTACAGTCCAGTTCAATCTTTTTTAGAAATTTTTGGTTTCCACTATAATAATCAATCTTCAACAGCTGATCTTGCTTTTTTGGAATCAAGAACTGTATTTTCGGAATGCGGATTCTGCTGAATTCATTCCTCGACTGTAGATTACGGTACTTCTCTTAAAATGCACAGTGTCCGTGAACACGCGCACACAAAACTACACATTCAGCGATAGTCCCATTTGCATTTTTCTTTCTATGCACTAACCCAAAAATGACGATTAATCCAACAGAATACACTGGTAAAGATGAAATAATTCAAAAATGCATATAATGTAGATTTTTAGTACAAGAATACGAAGATCCACCACTTACACCAACAAACCACGGAAAAGTTCAATTTTTGGGCCCCGACACTGTTAGATACATTTCACCGCCGAGAGTAGAAGTTGTCAGACAAAGAGTCAGGCCAGTGTACGTTTGAAACGTTCAAATAAGGAATCATAAAGTTTTGAATTACAGTGCTGCTCAACCGCCGCCGACTGAATACTCGACGCCTTATCCACCACCATCATATCAATCATCTGTTTATCCGAACGTTGTTCAACATGCACCTCCACAACCAACACATCCTCAGATGGTTCCTGTTTCGATGCCAATGATGAATCCTCAATACATGGTTCCTCAGATGGCCCCGATGATTACTCAACAACCACAGATGTTGTGTATGCCCACAATGCAACAACCAGTTATTGCAGCTCCGGTTATGACTCAGATGTCCCAAATGCTTTCTCCAGTTCAACTGTCTCCGCCGCAAATTGCACAGCCACAGCAAACTTCTCCTGGTTAGTTGACAACGAAAACCAAGTGATTTATTTTGTTCTTCAGCGATCACATTGTGTATAAATCAGTCTCCACAATCGAATATCAGTCCTGGAGGGACCGGCGGTGCTCTAATCTGTCCGAAATGTCGGAAAGGAATCATCACCAGACAACAGGATAAGTTCAGAAAAGTTAGTCATTGTAGTACTAGTTTAAAAGTACAATTCTTTGGCTCTCGAAACAGTTACAGAACTCAAATCCCCAATGGGTTAATCAACATGTTAACTTTTCAGCGTATCCTTTTCTGCCTTGCACTTTGCTGTTGTCCTATAACTTGCGGACTTCCATTGCTTTGTATCTGCTGCAATTACGTTGACACCTGTGGAGCGTGCGGAAAAAAATACGGACATCGTGGAAAGAAACAGCATAAAACGAAAGTCAATGCTGTCAAAATATAGAATCACTTATTCTTCTCCCCAATTAAATTTTGTACAACTGTATAATGCACCCCTCTTCATGTAAAAAGAAATATCCCTACTAACGGCCCCTGACGAAGTTCTCAATTTCCCCATTTCCTGTTGTTTTTCACCTTCGCCTTACATTTTCTGTCGAAAATTATATGAAAAGTGTCATCATCGTTTTCACCTTCTCTTTCCTCTTCAATTTGCTCTTCTACTGATTAGGCTAATCAACTCTTAAAGCTGAGCCCTCGGTGCGCGTGAGCACCTCATTTGCCACCTTTTCATCTGAATTCTCCATTCTCTACAAATTCTTTTTCGGCTCATAGATATGAGCTCATTTTCACATTTCTCTTCTTTTTCAGATTTTTCGTGACGAGAGCGGATGACAAGTTGCTCATAGAGATCAGTTTTCCGCCTCTCTTTCATCATGTTTTTCTTTTCGTTCTTCATCTGAATTTTAGAAGATGTTCCGATAATTTCGTAGTTTATTCAGGGTATCTGATAATCTTCAAAAAGAAAACTGAAGATATTCAAGAGAACACGGTATATTTATGAGATGAGATCGTTGAGAGGGAGTGGATCAAGAGGAAGTGGATCACGTCCAAATCGACATTCTTTGCAATCAGAAGGTTTGATGATGTTTCATTTGAATTTCTTCTGAAGAATCCATTTGTATTCAATAATACTTTTCTTTTTCCTTCCATTCTTATCTTTTTATTTCAGCGACGACGTGTATAATCAGTGATTGGGAATATGATGAAGATCTCGAAAGAGATTTCAATCCGAATCATCACAAATATCTCTGTTGTTGTGGACATGCACACTCTCTGGTAACTAATTCACTCAGAAACACAAATAATTTATTTTTCATCAACAGACTGGAATGAAAATAGTTGCTGGAATGCTTTGTGTTACAGTCGTTTTCGAATTATGGCATCTAATTGTTTCGATTTTGGCTTCTGAAATGGTTGAAAAAGCAGATGTCACTGGTGCGGCTATTAGGTTTTTTGCTGGAGTTTTTATTGCTGGATCAGTATTATGGGCTATATTCGCTCAGAGAGCAGAGCTACTTGTTCCGTATCTTCTTCTTCAGGTTATGCCTAAATGATCTTATTCCCAACTGAATAAGTGACTTTTCAGGGTGCTGGTCTTGCAATTGGTCTTGTTTTCTTCGTTGCTTTCCTGTATATCGGTCTTTTTGGAGACAAAAAAGTTGGAACGACAGTATTGGGATCATACGGTATTCCTGTGAATCCACGTGATGAGACTGCCTATTTCAGTGCGTGCCAAACTCTCGTCAAGAGGTGTACAAAAATCGGAACAAATTCCAGACTATGCTGCATGGTTGATGGCTGGATCATTCGCAATTGTAATTGTTCTTCAAATATGGATGATGATGATCGTGATCGCTTGTTGGAGATTTTTCAGGTTTGTGCTCAACGTCTTTAGTGTAGAATTCAAAATCTGTTGTGAGCATGCCTGTACTTTTGATTGTCAATTGACACTATTATACTATTCATCTTATTGAATTAACATATATTAAACTATTCATCTTATTGAATTAACATATTTGCTACGTCTTTTTGGGTCAGATACAACCCTTCGTAATTCTAATCAGAATGAATAGTACTTATTCAATTTTCAGGGATAAACGTAACAACGAGAAAAACTTCAAAGAAATTGTCACGGTTCAAAAAATTCAACTTTTGACTCGAATGAGAATTTCATTGTCAGCTGAAGCTCTCGGATCAGAATCCTCTCACACAAGAAACTGGGCAAAGACACGCTCTTTCTCTGCGTCTCTCGATGTATAACACATTTCACAATGAACATTTTCTCAGTTTTCTTCACACATTTGTTGAATAAAAACCTTGTGAAAACGAGTATTTATGCTGAAATAAAGAATTGAAATTCGCTCGAAATGAAAATGGAAAAGACGCTCCGTCGGCGCTATTTAGAGATGAGAGAAACAGAGAAGACGGCCGGTCCGACACGATTTTGATCGTTCTTCGCACTTTTTTATCAAAAAAAGTTTGTTCTGCCCGTCATTCAGCCCCTATGATCTTTTATCAAGGGTTTCAGTTCAAATACTCCATTTGTTAACGAAAATTGTTGCCGAAGCTGAACATTCCTGTAGAAAATGCTTTCTCCTCTTCGTATCAGAACACAAACTCTTCAAATTCAGAGGTTTCTAGTCACTTTAAGCGATGTATACTCGAAAAAAGTTCATGATGGAGCTTTGAAAGAAGACGATTATCAGGTTAGATCAGATTTTAAATTTCTTATTAAAAATTATAGTTTTCCAGAGAAAGATGATTGTGGATTTCGAACGGTTACGGAAAGAAATTGAAACGTATCAACCTGCAAATGTTTCAAAATTAGCAGACAAGTCGAATTCTGGTTTCTGGAAAATGTTTCAAACATCGAAAAAAGAAGTGAGTTGATTGATATCAAAAATGTGAATATTGAAATGATTTCCCAACGTTCACATCGTTTAGCTCTCACGTCACTTTTCAGTTCAAAACTCTAAAAATAACAGTTCTTATCAACAGGATGCACCAAAGAGCACTTCACCGCGTGGAATATATCTGTATGGGTCAGTTGGATGTGGAAAAACGATGCTAATGGACTTGTTCTTTGAAAATTGTCCAATCAGTAAAAAGAGAAGAGTCCATTTCAATGATTTCATGCAAAATGTTCATAAAAGTTAGTTTTTCGAGAAAAAAAGTTGATTCATTGTATAAATTTTGTCCAGGAATGCATGAACTGAAAATGCAAAGCAATGAAGCTCGTGGAAAGTTTGATCCAGTTCCTGTGATTGTAGATGAAATCATGGAAACCACCAATCTTCTTTGTTTTGATGAATTTCAAGTGAGATTTGATCACTTGATTCCAGAATTCAGCATTTCTTGATTTCAGGTGACAGACATTGCCGACGCTATGATTCTGAAACGATTCTTTTCAATGTTGTTTGAACGTGGACTTGTCATGGTTGCAACTTCAAATCGAGCACCTTCCGAGTTGTACAAAAATGGTCTACAACGTCATCAATTCGTTCCATTTATCACTATTTTAGAAGTATGTTCACAAATTATTCTCAATTTTAAATGAAGTAGTATTACAGGATAAATGTGCTTCTCTTGCCCTAGATTCTGGAATGGATTATCGAAGAAGTTCTTCTGGAGATGGAAATCCTGTATTTTTTCATGGTGAAGATGCTAATACTCAATGTGATATCGTTTTCAAACAATCAGCTGCCAACGAAACTGATAGTGAGTTGTTTTCTCCAAAAAACGGAAATGAATTTCAAAATTTCAGACGTCCGCTCAAAAACTTTAGAAATTCTTGGTCGGCGAGTAGTTGTTGAGAAGTGTTGTGGAGGTGTGGCTGATGTTGGTTTCAAAGAATTATGTATGACGGCGAAAGGAGCTGCTGATTATTTAGTATATGCGAGAGTCTTCCATACAGTAATCGTTCGAAATGTGCCCGTTATGAATCAAGATATGTGGAATGCAATGCGAAGATTTATTACTATGATAGACACATTTTATGATCAAAAAGTGAGAGAAAAAAGGGCTGAGATTAGAAATCCGATTATTTTGAAGGTTCGAGTTGTTATTGGTGCAGCAGTGCCTCTCGATGAACTGTTCCAATTCGAAAGTCACAAAATTACTCATGATGCTCTCAGTGATTCAAAACGCATTCTTATGGATGATTTGGGAATCAAATCTGATCATGTAAGTAATATTCGACAATTTCATGTTCAGACTAATTCGAATTAATCTCTCATTGAATTATCTGGTCTCATGAAGTAGACGGTAAATAAAATGACTAAAATGCTCAAATTTTGACTTCATCTAATTTTTCTCAGGAAGGAATGAGTGCGAATGTGTTCAGTGGAGACGAAGAAGCATTCGCTTACAGTAGGACAGTATCTCGATTGTATGAAATGCAAACAGAAAAATATCGTCGACAAAGAAGACCATATAATGCAACAGAAGGGTCTATCTAGTCTTTTTTCATTGTTTTCAGTTGTTGTTTTTCTTTTTGAAATTACTTGTCGAATAGATTTTCTAGATTTTAGTAGTTTTTACTCGCTTGCATAATTCTCGTTACCAGTGTGCCTTTTTCAAATTCTCTTGGAGTTTAGTTGTTTTAAGTGTTCAAACCGGTGAATAGAAATGAATTTTCGTTACGTATTTTCAAGATGTTAGTCTCAGACCTCACCATTTCCGGATGATTAGTGGTGACTAGATTGGAGATTCAATCGGAAGTTGTCTCTATTTTTCTTCGTGGAGCAATCCGAATGATAAAGTGATTCTTTTAGAACTTGACCTTACAGGCCACGAAGGGAAGCCACTTTTTTCCTTCTTTCGTATTCTTAATAACGTCTAGACATTGACGGATCAAATACGAAATATTCGAGTTTTGCACTTTTCGGAAACGGATTGAATCTCGATTTAAATGGAAATGAATTCTGAAATTTATAGTTTTCTTCTAATTGAAAAAATAAAAGATTTCAAGAAGAAGCTCCTGGAAAATGAGTTTTGTTTCAAACGGTAAAAGAAAAAAACTCAGAAATCAATCAATTTTCCTCTTTTATTCATGTATGCAGGGGATTACTGTATAAATGAAAACTTATTGGAATTTCAAGAAAACGAAACAATAATTCTAAAAATATCTTAACCTTTGAAGACCTAAATTTCTGAATGCAAATCCCTTTTCTAAACGAAAAATCAGAATATTTTTGTTTTCAATTCCATTAATGAATCTCTCTTTTTGATCAGAAAATATCTATTTTCTTCTTTTTTCAATTCCCGTTTGACGTCAATCGAATGGATCATTTTGGAATAAAGCGGAGTAAACGGATCAAAAATAACTTAGAAAAAGGTAATAAAATCTGAAAATATTCCTATCATCCGGCGGATAAAAGACATGATCCACACCCTCTGTCTCTCTCTCTCTCTCTCTCTCTCTCTCTCTCTCTCTCTCTCTTTCGGTTGTTTATCAGTTCAGTTGGAATTAAGTTTATTCATCGAAAAAAGAAAAAGAGAAGACGTTAATCTGTTTTGTATTTTTCTTTTCGTGTGGGAGGATAAGAAGAAAAAGGGATTAGATCAGTTGGTTTCTCGAGTTCAATTTACGAGAATTCATAGATTCTCGTATAATTTGATTTCTAATCACAGAACATTTTTGATGTGTCTTTGAATCACTGTTCTAGAGTTTTCTTAAAAATTTCAACTGAATATTTTGAATCGGCGACAGAAAGTTTTCTGTAGGAATACGGTAGATCCTCTGAGAAGACTCGTCCCAAATCGTTGATTT
The DNA here is from genome assembly GCA_016735795.1 of Caenorhabditis tropicalis. NCBI lineage: Eukaryota > Metazoa > Nematoda > Chromadorea > Rhabditida > Rhabditidae > Caenorhabditis > Caenorhabditis tropicalis. The sequence continues at coordinate 4,665,661 of CM028614.1, read as the reverse complement.
CTGGTTTAAGGGAAAGAGTGAATTGATGATTTTTGGAGTTAAAAAATGATTCATAAATGACAAATTTTTCATTATAAAGTAGCTCAAATCTAGATTTGATCTGAAAAACTGACTCATTTTTTGTCTTCTCGATCGTCACTGAATTCTATTTGTATCTTTCAAATATCCGATGACTGATATCAATTCACATCAAATATCACACATTGTCTCTCAATAACAAATCCATTCCATTTTCCTGGAAATCCTCAACCAGTTTTCAGTTTTTCTTGAAGAAAACGAAATTTTGTAGTTCAATCGAGGGAGTAGATTATCTGATTGTTCTAATCTCATTTCGATAGTTTCAGGGGTTTCCTCTTTTTCATGTTTCGAAAATCAATCCGTTCAGTTTTTAATTTTGAATTCGATGATTTTAATGAACTGTTGATGTTTTTTTTTGAGATGTTCCCATTCTCTCTCTCTATTTGAAGACATATAGAACATGCTACTTTTCATATAACTCGCGAAGTTTTTAATTCTTTCTGAAAGTATTTCTAACTGAATAAGTAGAACTGAACACTGATTTTCTAAAACTGTTTCCTATAAAATCCCTTCAAAAAACGTAACATACATAGTGATTTTTCATGAAAACAGCAGCATATTTCATTATTTTCTCCGACCTAATATCCTTTCGGAATTCATATTTTATATATACTTTTTTTCATTTTCTACTCCTACATATCCATGTTTTTGTGGTGTCTTTTCCTTCTTTTCTCAGCTATACAACATCGATCCCTCCTTCTCTTTCCTCCTTCTTCTTCTTCTTTTTCATCTTCTTCTTTTTTTTCTGGCTACTACTTGTTATGTGCATGCATGTGCTCTCAAAGGCGACCACACACTGCTTCAGAGCAGCTTCTAATTTTATTTCCCACCCTCACCTATTTCTTTTTTTTTCTTCTTCTCATTTTCCTTTTCTTTCCTTCTTTTTCTTCTTCTTCTTTTCCTCATCCTTTTACTCTTCTTCTTTTTCTTCTTTTCATCATCTTCTCATCTGATTCCGATGAAAAGAGGCGTGTCCAGATGTTTTAGAGCTTCTTTTTTTGTCTTGGGAAACCTCATCTTCACCACAGAAAAAAACGAAGAATTTCAATACTTTTAATTACTTTTTTGTATAGATATCTCTCGATGAAATTGAGAATTCTTCTTCGATTTTCTAAAGAGAAATAGGAATATTTATGAATATTTCATTCGAGTTTTTCCTTTTTTTCAATGCAGAAAAATATTTTTCCCGTGCAAAAAAAGAAGTCATTTTGGAAAGTTTTCATTCCATTTGAGAGCTCAATTACATTAATTGACGATGTGCATCGAAAGAAGAAGAAGAAGATCCCTTTTCTTTTAGAAATTCTTTCTTTCAAATAACAAAAGTGAGGCAATAAAAGATGGAAAAAGAGAGGAAACGAGCAATTATAGAAATCCATTTTGACATGTGTTCTTTCTTGTTTCGGGCCTCAATTTGTACTTTTTGTAGACTTTGTTTCTTTCTTTTTTTGTTTTTTCTGGATTAGAAAACTCATTCTTTTTCTTCTTTTTTTGGAGTCGAAGATTTATGATTTCAGAAGTTTCGGAGACCTACAGTAATCTCTTCTTATGGTAGCTGTTCCCTTCATTCTGTTTTCCATAATCATTTCATTCTGCAAAGTGTTTTTATGATCCTCCATCTGCTCCTCCTCCTCCTCTTCATCATCTATTTTCCCTCACCGCATGACCTCTTCTATCAAACAAATTATCACCGAATTCTCTTCTCTTCGGGGTTGTCTCCACTCGGAAAGAGCATCTTGATAAGAATGAAATAGTACGAAGAATCAAGAGAGTCCAGAGAAAAAGGCGAATGGCGTGAGATGAAGCCGGAACTGTCTTTTTCTTCTGACTTTCTCTATGTATTTTCAAGTGATTGTCTGACTCTTTTCGTCCATTTCGAACTGATAATCAAATGAGAGATGAAGAGAGTCTAGAGATGAAAAGAACCACTTCCTGGAATGATTAAAACGGAAAAATGAACTCAATTGTTAGAAGATCAGACGAATCACCATTGATATTTCTGTGCTTTTCCGTGATTTATTTTCTAGTTCATGTCGTTTTTCTAGCTTTATCTCATATTGACTACACTCATAGAGTCTACCCAAAACAGTCTTGAATCATAATTTATGACTAAAGTTTCCTAGAATGACCACTCAATTTCATTCGTCACAAGACTACAAACCAATTAATTCATTTGAATGCTCTCTTAACTCTCCATTTGTATCCTGTATGGCTACATCAATCATTTGTGATGATTACTGTAGGAAACAACCTATAAACATATATACTCGGACATGATGATTTCATGGAATAATCACTCAACATTTTGAGATTACTCCCGTTAAGTCCAAAGAAGATCCGGATGGAGGACAAGAAAAAGTCAAAGACCGACATCTTCTTTCTGAGATTTTTCAATTAGTGTATTGAATTACAGAAGAACCTTCTTTCTAGTATTTCAAGAAATCACTTCCTTCTCAAGTCACATGTTTGAGCTTCTGAATTCTTCTGACTTCTGAATTCCGGTTTCAGAATGAGGAACGTACTGTGTGTGTCTGTGTGCTGCTCCGTCTTGTTTACAGATGTGTCCTTTCGTCCGTTTTGATTGTCCCTCTTCTCCTTCTTTTTCTTCTTTTTTCACTTTATCAATTTCTTTTTTTCTTCATTTTCTCCCTCATTCCGTTTTTCCCGTCATAATAATTTTTGATTCATTCATCATTCTTTGAAAATTCATCGAAATTTTATTGCATCGAAGAGTGACAGTTCTCATGATTTCTCTCTATTTAAAGTCTTTAGTCTCAAGATAGAATACAGATTCCAATGGATGATCATCAGCGAGTCTCTGAAGAAGTCATTTCTCAACTGAAATTCCAATTGTCTCCGCTTGAATTCTTTCAAAACCACATTCGATTTGTCTCTAGTTTGTTTCCAATTTCTCTTATTTTTTTCCCCACCCTCAGTCAGTTGCTCATTCATTCATTTCCGTTTTTCGGTTGATAACCAGTCTTTTCTCTGCCTGTTGTCGTATTGCGCAACAGAAAAAAATGGAGATCAAAAGAGAAAAAAAACAGAAAGAGAAAGAGAGAGGATTGTTAGCTATGCGTACAAAAGACCATTCGCGAGAAAAACTACATTCTAACTGAAGTCATTTGTATAAAAGTACACGTTTCGGAGAGTGTTCTCCTTCAAATCATCACGGACGAATCATCAAATCTACAGTATCCATTCATCAATTTCCGAGTCACTTGAATACAGTTTCCAGAATTATTTTTGAATTTCAAGACCCTCTTCTTTCTCTATTTGTTTATCCTATCCATAATTCTTCTCAACTAACAAGATTATCTTCATTCTCCTCCCCATTTTCCTAATAATCTCTAATTTAGAAAAAAAACAAAACCCTGCTTAAAAACAAACAATTTCTCTTCTCAATCCTCCCTCTTTTTTCTCTTTATCTACCATATTTTTCTCGCCCCCGGATTCATTTTTCTCCCCCACTCATATCTCCTTCTCTTTATCGATAATCCCTTTTTCTAGTCCCTTTCTAATCTGTCAGCGCCTCCTCCTCCTCCCTATTTTTCGTACCAGGTGAAGTTTTTTTTTTCTGAATGGCTTCTTCTTTTTTAAGCTTTTACGAGATAAACAACGAGAAGCAAGAAGAAATAGATTATCAAATAGATCTATCGTCGTTTTGTCTAGACACTCTTCGATTTCGTCAGATGGAGTTCCTTATTAGAACGGCACTCGATGAATTTCGAAATTATTGGGAAATTCGAAAGCATTTCTCAAGCAATCTTACCTAATTTTCATTTTTCTTTTCCTGTTATCACCTGCTAAAAACATCGGGTTTCCTATCTGTTTCCAGGAATTCCAGAAGACTGTCCTGATTGTCCTTTGTCCTCTTCTCACTTCAAACCGTCTTCTTCTTTTTCCTTCTATTTCTCCATTTCTTCCAATTCTTGAAAACGGAAAACTCTTTTCTCTCTTCTAGATGTCAACAAGCCTTAAGAAGATTATAGTTTTTGATGAAACGGGTGATGATGAGAAGAAGAAGTAAGGAGTTCCGTCTATTGAGAGACACACAAAACATGGAAATAGACTTTGATCACAAGCCACAGGACAAAGTTTCATTTTTCAGATGAAAGGAATTTCTGGAATTTAGAGTTCAATTTTCAGTGTTTCCCGAATTCAATCGTCCAATTTCTCCGAAATAGTTCCTCCATTTCTATCGATTCTTATCCTCATTACTATCTTTTCTCATCTCCTCCTCTTCATCTAAATCCTCTTTTCAGATGGATTCCGTTGCTCGAGGCCACGCCCCTTTGTGCAGAACCAACGGAGGAGTGAACGGAAGTATCAGTAATCAAAGAGGACTCGGCACTCGTCTCAACCCATATTATCAATCGACACCGCATCAACCGATGGTTCAATCAATGTCACATCCAATTGGAACATCAAATGGATATATTGTGACAACAACACAACAATATGTAAATGGAATGACAAACGTCGGAACAGGAGGAGTTGGAGGAGGAGGAGGACAAGTACTTTTACAAGGACCGCCCCCTGGATTGGCTCCACTTTCAAGTAATGAATTCGATTCTTGTTATAGGTGAGATTTTATTCTTTTTTTCTCTAGTTCTAAAGTAATGCATTACTGTAAGTCATTACTACACATGTGTCATTGGACTTCGCGGTTCAAAAAAGAAACAGATTTTGAGAAATAAAACGAAAATATTATTCAACAAATCGTCATATGGCTTCATTTCTCCATTTGCAAATTTTCATCATCATCAAAATAAATCTATTTTCTTCTCGATTTTCTTGAGAATATCTTCTTCCGTTGCGCTGTTTCCGGAAATAATTTCTAGTACTCTGATAAGGGAAAACGTGAAATAAGTTAATCTGAAAATGCATTTCTTCTTCTCGTTCTCCCTCAAATATCTCGAAATAAATCGGATCCCGGAAACAGACAACGTGCATTTCGTTTTCCCATTTATTTCCGCATAATATTCCATTTTGCTCCCATTTTTGGGTCTTCTTCGTTATTCTTTTCTTTTTCTATTCAAATGTATTTCTATTATTTGGATCTTTGATTTAAAATTGAAAAAGCTCAGAAAATCAAAAAACAATTGAAGAATCTTCTCATCAAATCGTTCATTTTTCAGTTCGTGCGACGACATTTCGCATCCATCACTGAGTCGCGAATCGTCGGATCCAAGTAAAATTGATGGTAATTCATAGATCAAAACGAGAATCTCATCACTTTATTTGTTTTTCTTCAGATGATCAGAAGACGTCAATGATCAGATATCCAGCTCCGGAAGTTGTTGAATTTGCGACCAAGTTAGGATACTCTGCAGAACAACTCAGTCACGTTTTGAATACGATTGGAGTTGATTCAAGAATGGTCAGTTATTCACTTTCATATTTTAAAATAATACAGTTCCGTTGAAATTTTCTTTTTAATTTTTTTCTGCAAAGTTCAAATTCACTTTCAGGACGACGTTCTCTCAGAACTTGTGAAGATGGGACTTCCTGGTGGAAATTCGAAAATTCCTGAATCAGTAATGACAACTTCTCAACCTTCTTCTTCTTCTTCTTCCACTCCAAGTCATCGTCCTGTTGTTTCATCTTCATCTACTCCATCATCTTCAAAAACCATTTCATCGAAAGCTTCATCAACAGAAACATCTTCAATTTATCCTCAATATACTCCAGATCCAAATCTAAGAACTGTCGTCGTTGATGGATCAAATGTAGCAATGCTGTAAGTTTTTTACTGTTTTGTCAGCTGCGAAGAATATAAATAACAAAGAATTTAGAATACTTAACATAAAATGTATCAGAGTTCTCCAGAACTAACAGGAAAAAGAGTGTTTCCATTTGATCTTTCTCTTTATGACTTACTGACCACACACCCTTTTTCTCCGCCTTCCGGAAGCAATTTCTTACCGCCACCTCTTATGTTTTTTGTCTCTTCCTATCTCGATTGTGCTCCGTTTTTTGCTCCCCGCGGCTCCTGCTGCTGCTGCGGCTGCCTCTGCTTCCTTCCTTCCGCGCCAAAATAGTCTGTTATTTTTGCCAACTTTCGCCTGCCTTTCCGATCGTTTTCCGCTTCTCTAAATCTCTTCATCTTCAATACTATTTCAGTCTGATTTTTGAACAAACAATAAGTTTTTGAGCGGGTTGAGTCTCCCTTTTGCTCTTTTCTATCTCTCCGGATCAACCGTTTTCCTCTTCGTTGGATGCGGATTGCCCGGAGAGAGAGAGAGAGAGAGAGAGAGAGAGAGAGAGAAAGTGGAACGAGAAACATAATGTCAATACAACAGGAAAATCAACGGCATCGTTCGAGTCACCATTGGCGCCGCTAGCTGTTTTCCTTGACCATTTTGCATGCATTTTCATTTTTATTTCTAGTTAGTTACAATAGTTTCGGAAAAGTTTTTGAATCTCTCATTCTCTTGACCAAGAATTAGATACAGTAACCGAGAAGTAGGGATCTAGAGATGTTCTCAAATAACCTGTTATCTAAGCTTTTTGACAGTTCCTATACAATTTCTGTAGATTCACGTTTTCCTCGTGTTCCTAAAATCGAAGTTTTCCGACAAAATTTGAGTCCAAAATTGATTTGAATGAAAACATCGTCTAACTAATCAATTTTTCAGACACGGCCGCAAAGAAGTATTCTCTTGTGCCGGTCTCCGCGAGTGTCTCCATTATTTTTTGGAGAGGGGACATCCAGAAGTTCTTATTTTTATTCCTCAATACAGGTTTGTCTCTTGATTTTCCTTCTATTATATGTTTAATGTTCCAGAAGAGAGCAACCACGATCGGATAGTCCAATCACCGATCAACATATATTACAGGAAATCGAACGACATATTATCTATACTCCATCTAGGTATTTTCATTTTCAATCTCAATTTCATTGATTGAACCTTTTTCTTTTAGAAACGTTAACGGACGTCGAGTTGTTTGCCACGACGACAGATATATTCTTCGAACGGCTGAACTCAGAGACGCTGTCATTGTATCAAACGACGAGTATCGTGATCTGACACGTGAGAATCCAGCGTGGAGAAAGATTGTTGAAGACAGACTTCTCATGTTCACTTTTGTGGAGGATAAGTTAGTTTTTTATAGAATATTTTCAAACTTCAATAACTCAACTCATAAGATAGAAAAGAGAATTTATTCAAGATTGATCTTGATAATAAGTCATGAAGGACAGAGTCAAACACTGTGTTAGGCAGAATCTCTTTCGGAAGAAAAATCAGATTACTGAAAATCGAAAAGAAAAACCTAAAATTTTGATATTTTGAAACCCAATTAATTGAGTTTTTGTGTCGCAGTTAAACAGTGTTCATCCGTTGTTTTGAGGTGTTTCTTGTGTTTTTTCTCCTCTCTCTAAATATTTGTTTTTCGACCTGTTTTGTATTTTCTCTCCTCTCTTCTCGTTGTCTACGAACAAAAGAGCAAATGACGATGATGGACATAGAAAGAGAGAGAGAGAGAGAGAGAGAGAGAGAGAGAGAAAGAGTTTGATTGCACTTTTTCTCACTTTTGGAGAGAAAAAAGTGAACTGTGATTTTTGAAAATCGTCCCTCATTCTATTTCCAATCTCATTCTCTACTTTCAGGTTCATGCCACCGGATGATCCATCAGGTCGACATGGTCCTCGAATCGAAAGTTTTCTCTCAAAAGTTCCAGTTGTCTCATCGAATCCATTGATTTGTCCTTACGCAAGAAAGTGTACTTATGGGAATAAATGTAAATTCTATCATCCTGAAAGGGCAAATGGACAACATATGAGTGTAACTGAGAGATTAATGAAAGAGAATCAACAGAAGAAATCTCTTGGAGCAGGTGAGAATATTGAAGAAAATCTCATTAAAATGAATCAATTCGTTCAGTTAAATCAATGCAATACGAAATGTTCAAGAATAAACACGCAGCATTATCTCGGACTCAATCATTGAATGTAGTGAAACCACTTACTGAAAACGTTTCTCAACTGCCCTCAACTCCTGAAAATCCGATGCAAATGCCACGTCAGCATATGCAATTACAACAGGCGAATAGTGCTCCATGGCAACAACATAGTGTAGTTCAAAGGCATGGATCATCTCCATTAACTCCAGTTAATCGACAAATGAATGGTATATTTATCTAGTTCTTTATGTTTCAAATATTCCTTTTGTTTCAGTTTATCCTGAAATGTATGATCCATCACGACAAGTTAATCAAATTCTTCCTCATCAACATGGAGTTATTGGAGGTCAACGCCCACCGAAAATGGCAACTACCGTATCCCAAACTCATCTTTTCGCACCGTCTACTGCCGTTTGGGGTCACTCAGAACTATCAGTTGGTCCAGTTAATACTGGGTAAATATTTACTTTTTTAGTCGACAGACCGATTTTATATTTGTATTAATTTCAGCTCTGACACTAATGAAAGCCTTTCCGAAACACGTGCTCGTGTACATTTCCATTTATGCCACATCTTTCCCCATGACTTTGTTGAATCTGTGATGGCTGCGAATCCAGAAGAAGTGAATGCTCCAGTACTTTGCGAACTTATCATCCGTGCACAGAAGGATTATCGCAAATAATTTGTAGCTGTATTCGGTTTTCTTTATTAATTTTCAGATGTTTTGTTGACATATTTTCATCCCTGTTCCATACTCGGTTCCTTTCAAATTTGAGATTTTCTTTCTTGAAAATATTAGTGAAAAATCCATGTGTGGGTGAATGCAACGTAGAATCATTCTGATTCAATTATATTTATATATTTTCAACTCGATATTTTAATTTGTATATTTCTGTAAAGAATTATATTTATTTCATTTCTTCAAAAGAAAGTTTGGTAATCTTCGTTATTTTTTGCTGTATTTGTTCATTAACAAGGAGGATTTTATACTAAATCAGTGAAGAATTTGGAGAAGCATTAGGTTTTTACCATTATCCGGCACCACCAAAATAGACATCAAACTTTATCGACCATGATGTCCTGTAGAAAGATGGTTATAGTAAGACGCATGTGCCAAATTTTCTAGAGGTCCTACCACGAAATACTACGATATTTATTGTCCTTTTGGAAAGATCCCTTTTGGAGCGTTTCTCGTAGTTTTTCTTATGAAGAATGTCATCCAAGAGAAATGGTATGTTTTCAAAAAGATGGAAAATGAATAAAAAACCAACTTACAGATACCACGAAACCAGTAGATCGATTATTTATGCTACGATTTCTCAAAAAAGCGACAGATGACAAGCTAAAAGTAAATCTACAGAATAGTTTCCGTCCGAACATGACGGTTTATCACTTGTTTGATAAAGAAATGGAGAACGCGGCGAATGTTTTGGTCGGAGAGATTTGCGGAAATGAAAAAGATTTCATTGAGCATGCCAACACGAAAATGCTTCTTGCTCTCATATCAACAAAACACGATTTGAAAGTAAAAGTCCCTGTTGTAAATCTAGTCATTAAATGGTAAGAGTTTCAGAGGTATGAGTCACAGACTTCAACGCCGTGCTTTTTGAATTTTGATTCCTCAATTATAGGATCATGTTTCATCAAGTAGAAGAACCGATTCGAAATGTAATTTTGATGAGCATTCACTTACCATTTTGGAGTTTGGACAAAGTGATTCGACTCAGATTGGGTCTTCACATCTATTTCACAACATCGAAATTAAATTCACTATACGATATTAATATGGGAGGACAAGGAGATGTATATATAAGAAAGAAGAAAGGATTGTCATCAGATCATTATCCAAAAACCTTGATTGAAGTTTGCCGGCAAATCAATAAAATCACAGATAAATATCCTAATTTCGCGTGTCCACAAGTAACAGCTCGGCGGAACCCTGAATTGATGAAATGGGTTGGTGACAAACTGTAAGTTTCTAATCAAGTTAAGTAAAAAATAAAAAGTGTTCTTAGCATCTTGCCCAAACCTATTATATCGTTTTTTCAACTCAGTAACCCGCTTTACAAATGGGGATTCGATACTGCAGAACAAATTACTGAAAAGGAAATGCAAGAAGTTCCACAGAAAAAGTAGGATGTGATTGAATGGGAAAAAATAAAACGATAAAGTATTTCAGGCCAGCTTTGAGTTCAGGATTCGAAATGAATAGACCAGATAAAAGAGCAATTGTCGAGACTTCAAACAATAGCTCCGGAGCTGAGTTAGAATGCATCAATAATATCTCTAATGATCTTTACTTGGTTTATAGGAAAGTTCACAGCGAATTCAGTAAGTTTCCCTCACAAAGAAAGCTGATGAAGCCATTATACTATCGAAAAATCGAAAAACACAGGTTCTCATCTGAAAAAAGATAGTATCTATCGATTACTTTCAGCACACCATCTGTTTCAACGACGACATCTTCTAGTGGATATCAATCATTAATTTCTTCGTTTTCTGATTTAGAAAATGCTCAGAGAAAAGAACTGAAAACCGAAAATCGAGCAGTCCATCGATCACATGTGTCATCGCAACGATCTGGCAGCTCAAAGGAGAATATGAAACACAATATTAAGTACCGAAATATCAATAAAACACAAATCAACAACGACAAGCGGATACCTGACACTGTCGACAGTTTTCGTTATCCTATTCCAGACCGGTGTTCTAAGAAAGCTCCCAATGACAAAGATAATTCCAAGTATGACGTTGATGAGAAACTGCTGTATAAGTACAACGAACAAAAGTAGTTTTTCATACAGTTTCCTACAAAATTCTATATTTGCAGTGTTCCTCCAGTGCCAAATAAAACTTCAGAATCAGCTGTTGCGGCTTTTTTGGCGAAGAGGAGAGAAGCAGAAACCTATGCGTTATCCAGCGATTTTTCAGAAACGTATGTCATCTTTATTTGTTCTTCCCGGTTCAAATTAGTGTTTTTCAGGTGTCATTTGCAATTTTACTTCGATATCTCCAGAAACGTAATTGAAATGAAACATCCATAATCGAATTGCACATTAAACTTATAAGCACGATTTAAAGTATTTTGTTCCTGTCATCATCATGTAGCTAAATGAGTGCTACCAAAATTTTATTGTCATGTAAAATGTAATTTTCTAGACTTCTCACCAACTTTTATTTAGATATATCAGACCTTATTTTGTTAAATTGTTATTTACTAATAAATTTTCATTTTTTTTGCAATAGTCTCGATGAAAGTTGCTAATTTGACGTCGTTTTGTGATAAACCACCGCAATCGTGTGTAGAAAGTGTAATGTCTACCTGAATTTCTCCGATTAAAACAGGAAAATATTTTTCGTGATAACCTTATTATAGACGTTGAACCATTCAGGATGATGATCCATTTTTTCTGCTTTCAGTCCGACACGTGTCATAAATCCAAATGCCTAAAAAGATTTCACTTTGCTGTGAATAGTTTGAATCAAATGATTGTGCATTCACTTACCTCATTGAAATCTTTGAATAAAAACACTTTCTGAATAGCATCTCTTCCCTCAACAAGTTTCCATCCAGCTGATTTCAACCCGGAAAGTTGCTCGGTTCGTTCAGAATCAGTGAGGAGTGGCTGAAAAGTAAATTCTTTGAACACAAGAATATTTTTTGAATGACTTTAAAATGCCGAAATCTCTAGATGAAGAATAGCCAGTTGTATCTTGAAAAGTATAAAATACTCACCATTTTCTTTCTGGCAGACACACCGATTGTTGTCGAGAATAAACGATGTGATGTAGATGGAAGCGATGAAGAGATAGGAGAGACGCCGAGAAAGGAGGCGGATGTTTGGAGACGTTGGAGGAGAAGAGAAAATGAAGAACGCATTGAAAAACAGTGATTGCGAATGGGCAGTGATCTGTAAGATGTGTTTGTAAATAAGATAGTCAAGGGCAAACGAGAGATAAAATGTTTTGGTATTCATGTCACGTGATATCTTCTGATAGCCGGAATAGTTGAAACATCCTCGAGTAACTTAACTTTCGAAGAACGGATATATTGAAGAGTATACTCTTAAGAATTAAATTGCAGTTCATGAGAATATCTTCGCAGTTACAGGGAAACAATAAAAATTGGACTTTGCATCATTATTTGATATTTGGTGGCAAAAGTGTGTTTGGATATAAAAAACCCAAAAATTAATAAGCTTCTTGGATGATTTTGTTTCAACTTTCAGTTTGTTTGATCACAATCACAGAAGAATGCACAGTCTAAACTTCAAAATTCAAAACAATTAGACCTTCAGAAATTATCACTTTTTGTATTAAGAAATTATTTATTATTAAGAACAAAAACTGCTTTAGCTATTTATACACTTAGATTTAACTTATTATAATAATTATTACACAATATCACAATTGTGCACAAGATAATTTGTTCCTTCTCCAAAAATGATAAAGATTTGGCTGCTTATTTTTTATTTTTTGTATATTATCTCTTCTAACAGAATTCATTAGTATTCTGAGTATTTTACTAAACCCTTATTTTTCTAATATTTTTTCTGAGAACCTAGTCTTTGTTCTAGATTTCTATTAAACTTCATCCCTAGTGACTGGACGCAGAGAAGCAAAAGATGTGTGTGAAAACAAGTTGAAGACGAGAGACGCAGACCAATAACGGACGACGGACGGTTTGAATGCAAAGCGGGACGTTATTTCATGATAGAAGTTCGCAGCTCTCGGCCATTATCATTTTTTAAATTTCAATCTTTCATTGATTTTAAAATCTTTAACAGTTGTGTTTTATTAGATCCGTTGAGTTAACTGTATTTTTCTCTTCAATTTTTTAATAGTTGAACTAACTTTTGAAGATGCTTGCCACTCGTCGTCTTCTTCCAAAGGTAGTTGCTGCAACGTCATCATCCTCAACAGCAACGTCATCAACATGTATTCAGAAAAGAGATTATTTCACACGACATGTTCCCGAACCAAAAATGCAAATACATTTACCAAAAGCGCAAGGTAATATTTATTTTGATTTGGTATTTTTATCCCATTTTCCAGATATGACAGTAGATTCAATCGTACTCTCCGAGAGTCATCACGATGAAAAGAAACCAGTAATCCTAATGGTCGGATGGGCTGGGGCAAATCCGAAGCACATTGATAAATACATTAAAATTTATAATGATGAAGGGTAAGTTATCGAGAAAGAAGAAGAAATATATGAAGTGTATAATAAATGAATAGCTTCACAATACTTGCTTTTAGATATTAATTTGAGTAAAAAAGTTTAATATTTCAGGTACCGTGTTGTATCACTGTGCCCACCATGTTATCACTACAGTATTCCGAACTCTCGTGTTGGATTTTACATGTCACCTCTATTCAGAGCAACAGATTCCAAACCAGGAGATTTCCGATCTTTTGCTCAATGGTGATTATTATTCCTCCATTTTAATTACCAAAAAAACTAAATTTTCAGTCCAATTGTTGTTCACTCATTCTCGATGAACGGTGTTCGTGGACTCATTTCTTTTTGGAAATGGACAGAAGCCGAAGAGAAACCGCAGTTGAGAGATCGAATTAAAGGAATTATCTTCGATAGGTATGTTTGTTTTCAAACAAGTAACACTTAATATTCGCTATTCCAGTGCTCCTTCTCGTCCATACGGAAAACAGGATGCGACTGCAATGGTCATCTCAACTCCACCGATAGACGCTTTAGAACGATGGATAAGTGAACAAACACGAATCTCTTTGCTTACGTGGTATCTCAATCTTCGAGCTACTTTGGTTAGTTCCTCTGATCCATATTCAACTAATTTTCAAAGTTTTAGCAAATTCCTCTACTTGCGATGGTACCGTTCCTTCGATCGTTTATGTCAATCTACTACTATCTCCAGACCCACATTACCCTTCCACGAGATCAATTGTATTTGTATTCAAAAGCTGATACAATGATCAAAGCCAAGTAAGAAGTTTGAAGAAATTTTCGTTGTAGGATATCGTTTATGAACAAAAAACATTAATTTATTATTCACTCTTCATTATTTAATGGCCTTTAGTTGGTTGACGTGACTTTTTGTCAAATATGATACTCGCCGAAAGTACTTTTATCACTCCAGACATGTCGAGAAGTTCATCAGCAAGCAAAAGGACAAAGGCAATTCAGTGACTGCCATTGACTTTGTCGATTCGGAGCATGTAGCACACATCAGAACTCATCCGGAGGAATATCGAAGTGCTTGTCTCAATTTCGTGCGACACATCGAAGCATCATACAAATAGTTACCTCTTCTAGTATTGCTCTGAACAACTTCGATACCTACTTCAAAATTGACGCGGGTGGCAGCCTTTCTTGTTCTGTATATTCTATTTCGCATTCGTTTTTTTCTCCCAGTTATGTTTCAATTGTTCATGTCGACTGTTGTTTTCGGGTTCTTGTGAATCAATAAATTGTAGCTTCAAACAATTCAGGCTCTATGATACAAAAGAAAGAAACGGACCCTTCTAACTTTCCTCAATACTTTCAATTTCATGAAATCGTGAACTCGACAACTACGACGTGGTCGTTTCCGATTTAATCAATATCCGAAATGTTCTCTTTTTAGGGGAATTTGATTGATAAGAAGAACGGTACGGAGGCGCCCTCCCCGATCACAAAAATGATTAGACGCGTGTTTGGTATGTTTTCAAATGTTCTGTTTTTTCCCTTCGACGAGTTTGAATACAGTTATCTGAATCCGACATTCATTGTTATTAGGCGGGAATTCGAGATCATTCTTCCCAAAGTTTCACTCTTTCAAAGCTCAAAACACACTCGGATGTTTCTTTTCTTTTCTTATCATGAACAATGAAACAGAAAGTGGATTTTGGAGAAAACCATTTCGTATGATTGAACTTTTCAAATTTCGGATGAATTTTCGAGTCATAATTTATGACTCATAGAGGCTAGAAGTATTAGAACATTTCTGTTTCTCCTTTTGTTTGTAAACAGACAACGGTTCGAAATGAACTGTAGTCTACAACCGAGTCTGTAGGTATAAGGAAAAACTCCATAAACAATAAACTATGAATGAATAAATTGTTCCACCGATGAAATATCTTCTGAGAAGAGGATTTGAAGGAAAACCAACCGATACTGTAACTGATTTCACGACTTTCTGTTTTTAAACTTAAGACAAGACACTATTAAGTCTCTAACTGAAAACATCGGTATTTTGGTCTGAAACGCCTTCCAAAGTGCAAGTTCTCGAAATAAATGAATTTAACTTCCTTGTAAGAGACATTCCTCTATCAGAGTCAATCAGACGTCAATCGGAAATCACTAGAG
This sequence comes from Caenorhabditis tropicalis, assembly GCA_016735795.1. Classification (NCBI taxonomy): domain Eukaryota; kingdom Metazoa; phylum Nematoda; class Chromadorea; order Rhabditida; family Rhabditidae; genus Caenorhabditis; species Caenorhabditis tropicalis. Next base: position 4,650,351 of record CM028614.1, on the reverse strand, counting down.
AGTATGTAACTCACACTCACTCTCACAACTATTTCTCTGTCGTCTATCAGAATAATCTGTTCTTTGTTTTTTCACGGAATCACCCTCTCTGTTATCAATGGAAAAACCAAAACGTACAGTTCCACCATTTTTTCGAATGCTCTTTGGCTGTCTGAACTGATAATGTGTCTAACTTGTCATTCTTACCCGACTAGCCATACACGATTCGATTAGCTTCTCTCAATTCTATTCTCAATTACTTCCTTATTCATCATACGTATTTGTAGGCCATTTCCTGATGCAGAATCCAAAGGCAATTGTGACTCATGGAAAGAGGGATACTGTAGTGACACTACTCGGATGGGCGGGGGCTGCTGACAAGAATGTGGCTAAATATGCAGGTGTTTATCAAAAGAAAGGGTAAGTTATATCAACTATTCTGTTGAGAAATGAAGTGAATTACAGGTATACGACGGTCCAATATACTCCGAATGCAACTGTAAAAGGATGGGGAACAAGGGTACTGTACTTACTTTTAGTTGATTGAAATGATTCGATCATGACTAAATAATCATTCAAAGTCTTTATGATATTAATTAAAACTCACTGAATAGTTCTAATTATTGTTAAACAGAATTCATATTCAGGAGGGCCGAGAAGTGGATAATTTGGCGAAAACCCTTGATACAGTACTCATCAATCCATCGAATCGTCTGATATTTCATGTATTCTCAATGAATGGATTTTTGACTCTTACTTCTTTAGATGCACAGTATCCAGAATTGAAAGCTTTTGAGAAATGTGATGGAATATTTTTGGATTCTTGTCCAGCGTGTTTCTCATTTTCATTTGATAACATGTATAAACATTCACTTGTTATGAATCATGTTTACGATGGATTGGTGAGTATTTTTCTGGAATGAGAGATGAGAAAACCTCTTTTTCAAGATCAAAAACTCAAATTTTCTCGTTGGAAATCTATATTGGATCTACAAAAAATGGGAGACAACTCGTTTCGGATCTCGTCTTTTATTGGTTCGTGAACCATTTCTTTTATAATTTTCATTTGTGAATTCAGGACGAAATGATGATAAAAACAGGAATATGTTCATTGGAAGAAGCTTCTCCATTTCATTATTTACTCAATCATCCACATCTTCCACCAATTATATCATCCGTCTTTTCTGATGCTGACATTGTCTGTTCTGCAAAGTGAGTTCAAAGCGAACAACCGGATTACTGTAGGGGAATACCAAATTGACACTTTACGAGATAGTGTGTAAATGAGAGAGAATTAAACACTCTTATCAGTTTTTCGAAGAACTGGCAAAGGGTATTAAAAACTTACCGGAGTCAGGAAAAAGTAAAAATTCAATTGGGAGGAAAGTGGTTTTCTTTCGTATAATTGATCTTTCGAGAACAAATTATTTTCAGAGAAATCAATTCATTCAATGAACTCGCATCGAAACGATCGGATAAACATAGGGATATTGTGATAACTAGACTGAATGACAGTGCCCACGTGGAACATTTCAAGAAGCATCCAAAACTGTATTTGGAGAGAATGGAAGAGTTTTTACAGAAAGTGGAGAGAATCAGAAATGGAGGAAACTCAAAATTATGATTCAAGGAGATTTATTCCATGCAAAAATAGATACAACTTTGTTTGTAAATAAACAAGTTTTCAATTATCTTTGAACTATGGTTGGGATAGATAGACAAAAGAATAGGAATTCATAAAGAATGTAACCTCAGAATGGAAAACAATTCAGAAAATCAGATTCATTGAATAAAAGATCAATGAATGCAATTCACTTATTTTCACCATCTTTCTGAGTCTTTTCTAAATTTTTATCCGTCCGTTCTCTGAAAAATTTAAACATTTCGTTTGGAATCATTCCTTCGAAACTTACTGTTCATTACTTTTTGTTCGTTTATTGACTGGTTGATTGTTCGTTATCTGGCTCATTGTACTTTTTGTATTTCCACCTACAGTACTCGGTACATTTGGCGCCGGTGTTGGAACTTGTGTAGTCGTCGTCACAGTAGTCACCGTTGTTGCTGTAGAAATCGTTCGATTTGCATTACGACCACCTGCTTCACATGATTTTTGCATCGGAACTTTTCTAGGAGGATGTGGAGCAGGAATAGTTGCAGAAGGCGGAGGTAAAGGAGGAGGTGGTGCAAGAGCTGGAGCTGGAACGGTGGCTGAAGCAGCAAGAGGAGCAGGTGGAGGAGGAGTAGGTGGAGGAGGATGTAATGGTTTACCAGCTTCCGGAAGAGATGGTTCGAATTGCTGAAAAAATGAAATTAGAGATCTCTTTTCTCATTGATTACTTACATAACAAGAAACTCCAATTTGTTTTTCATTTGGAGCCAAAAACGGTCGTTCCTGTGTCTCTTCTCTTTTATGTTTTCCTTTTTCTCCTTTTCCAACATGTCCTCCACCTGCCTTCTTTCCTTGACCATTCTTTCCTCTTGTCTTCACAGCTATTTTAGCCAATGGATTCTCCTCATCGTCATCGAATTCATCTTTTTTGTCATCTGCTTTCTTAATGTTTATATTGAATTTAACATCATCTGAAAACAAAAATTAAAATTTCTAGAAGTTCTTCGGATTCGGAAACCTTCATCATCATCTCCTCCTTTATTCGGAGTATCTGGTCTTCCAGGTGTCATTGATCCTGTCGTTCCACCCGTCGTACCACCTCCAGTTCTTTGTGTTCCATCTGGTTTTCCTGTTTTCTTTTTAGCCTAAAACTATGGGAAATTGAAAATGTTCTCTACTAAAAAAAACATACGCAAAAAATTAAAAGCACACTGAGCAACTGAATCGGAATCAAATTAAAGACTAGTGTTACAAATTCTGAATGAAAAGAGTAGAAATAGTTGTAAAATTCATATCGTGGCACTTACCAAATCCGAGAATTTCCATAAATTGCTCGCGTTGTTTTGAAGCTATATTAAAATTGGAAATAAACTGAGAAAATACAAAAATAATTAGTTGGTTTCAACTGAGATTTTATCATTTTTCAATTTTTTTTTCTGAAAGTCACGTTTAAAAATTGAATCTTTGAAAATGAATTTCCAAAAGTAAAAGACGTGATGAAAAATACTTCCTTTTTTCTTTTCAATTTTGCAAAATTTGTTTCAGTTCTTGAGAAGACGATGAGTAGATTTATCTGAAAATGAACGTTATCTTTGGGGAATTCCGAAGAGAAATAGAATCTATGATCTATCAATATTTTTCACAGCTCGTCGTCACAATCCTGATAATTTATTTATCAACAAAGAAATTTCTTCTCTTCCTTCTTTTCTTCATCTCAATTTTCAGCCTTTCAACCTTCAACTTTGTCTTGAACTGAAAGCTGTTTGTGTTGCTCACCGAGCATCATCATCTTCTTCTTCTTCTTCTGCTTCTTCATCGTCTGTCTGTGTGCCGTGTGACAACTTTTCGTTTCTCTCTACTTCTATATTTTCTGCTCTCTCCCGCCCACTATTTCCGACTGATTTCCGATCACTGCCATCATTTTTCTCCTCTTTTCTTCTCTTTTCCGAACCACCAGGCAAAATTCGAAAAGAATCCTGGGTTATCCCTTTCTGATTGTTTATTCGTCTTGTTTATATGAAACAAAATTGGAGTTTCATCAGAATCACTTTTGATTTTCATCTAATTTATCCAACTTTAAACGCTTTCTGAGGATTTTTCTAGGAAAACCCAGAGAAACCCACTCATAAAATCACTTTCTTTTATCGTTTTTACACTATTTTTCTTTTCTCTTTTTCTTGTTCCTCTTGCCTTTCGAACTTTTTTCCAGATATTTTTTACTATCGATCGATCGATTCTCTTTTTTTTCTTGAAATAATTTGCAACAACACCGATTTATCAATATGGTGATCACCTAATTTTTTCCGCTGTGGATTTTTTTTGCGATTCGTTTTGTTTTGTTTAGAAGAAACAAAAAAACGGAGTAAGTAATGTGGTTTGAAGGAGAATGTTGTTTGAAGTTGAATTCTGAACTGTGTCGCATTTGTTTTTCTAAAGGCGCATGCACCTTTGTTTGCTGTGATGTCCCGCAAAGATTACCGTAATTTGATACATTGCGTGTGATTTTAAAAGAATTAAAAATTTTAAATATAACGTTTTTGTGGTCTAATTTTAGAATTTCTTCACTTTTCTGTATGATCATTTCATTTCTACATGTCGGAAACGTGATGCCCAATTCCCATTTAGTTCCTCGAAACTGTGGTAATTTTTAAGTCTTCAATTGTGTTCATTTTTCTTAAAATTCCCGTTTATGAAACCGACCTCATCGTCACTCTAAGTCGTATCACATTTGATTCTGATTCTATGAATCTATTTTTGAAAAGCTCTTGATTCTTTTTGAAACCGGACACCACTTTATGTGAAACCTAGAGAATAGCATGAGAAACACCCTCACGTTCAAAGTAATTTTGAAAACTTCTTTTATTTTTTCTGTAGCCCCAATTCATAATTTATTTTGAACCATTAGTCAATCAATACTTTGGAAGTCATTTTTTTTCTATTCTTCTTTCTAAATCTCGGGTGAACAGCTGTCTGTGAATCATGGCACTAAGAAAAAGTAACACTATTATATTTAATATCAACAATACTTTTATAAAAACTATTGATTTAATTTTAAAATGTTGTATGCAACAAAAAGCAACATCTCAATTCCTTCCTTCATGATTAAGAAATCAGTTCTGACTTCAATTTTTCGCTTAAGAATTTATTGAAAGGAAATATATTTGAAGCGAAAGAGTTGGTCTAATAGACGCCGATGAAATTTGCTAGATTCTTGAGCCCGGAGTTCCATATGAAGCTCAGAATAAATGAATTCTTGAATTTTTGAAAAAAAAATCCTGTAGTTTCAAAATCTTCAACTACGCGCATTGGCGATAATTTGAAACATCGTTTGAGAAAAAGTCAATTTAAACACTTTGGACAAAAAAAATCGAAAAATTCGTCAAAAAGAGCGTTTTTTCTTCCGTTTTAGGGGTTGAAAATTTTCCTCGTCTCATTTTTTGAATATATTATATTTTCTAACCCGAACTTTCCGATTTTCGTTGACATGGTTTTGTTGTTCACAAATGTCGATGAATCATAATTTTCCGAGTAGTTCAGTTCTTCTATCACTCAGTTTTCTGAATTTCGCGTTAATTTTTTTCTTCCATAATTCCATCTATGTTCTCTACTTGCTTCTGGATATTAACATCGAATTTTGTATCCAGCTGAGCTCCATTCTCTAATTGACTCTCCATCCAGAATTAACTCAGTTGCTCAACACGAAGTACTCAACAAACTGAGCATGTTTTCGCATCATTCCTCGTCCCCTTCGAAAAACATTGGGAACTCCCAGATTCTTGATTCCTGATGCTCAATTCTAGATCTTTGATAGAACATTTCACAGTTCAGTTTTCTATTGATCACTACCTTTCCAGTTGAATCTGAATCTCGGAACGGGAGGAGAGGGATTCCCCAACTGACAACTGATTTGTGAGAATATATAATAGGGAATAACAACATAACTAAACGAGTATTCTTCAAAAGTAGAAGGAGAATAGTTCTTCAACACTTGTTTGAACATAACTTCCTTCTTTGAATCAACGTTCAATTTAAAATTTATCCCCATAGAAAAGTCTTCTGTCCACCGTCCAGAACAGGTGACAACACGTGGCATCTATGAGAAATAGACGCAGAGAAATCTGTCTCTATCATTTTAATAGTATTTCTTTCTCACCAACGGACCTTCTTCTTCTTCTTGTTTCTGGCGGCTCCTCTCGGTCGATTCTTTCTTTTCTCTTTCCTCTCTTTTCGATATACTCCCCGGCCTCACGACACATCTTGAGAGCAGAATATATCACAACTCAACTTTGTCGTTTTGCTACTAAAAACTTGACGAGAACGAAGTTACTACAATCTAATCATTAAATTAATCAAATTAAAAATAGTCTGTGATTTCTGAAACTTTCCCATTCCACTAATATTCTCTAATATTCAACCCCAGCTGTTGGGAGACGTTACTTATTTCAAACGAAGAGTTTCAGTCGCTGAAACTCGCCATCACTAAACAAACTGACGTCTGCAGTTGGAGCACCTCGTCTCGGCTTAACGCCTCGCGAGCCACCATCACCGGTTGTTGTTTCACCTCCAGCGATGAGTGCGGCAAAAACTGAGTAAGTTTTCAGTTAGAACTAAAAAATTTTATTAAAATTCGGAAAAGATTGAAACATTGGCTTCAGAAAAACTATACCAAAAACAAAAAGAGTTCCCAAATGATAGATAAGATATGATCTGTGCATCAACAAGTTTGTATGGCTTTCAAATTACAGTAGAGGACTTCTTAGGCACAGATTCCAGAACTAACATCTGTTCTATTCTTCATTAGAAGACACAACTTTGAAATTGAGACTCATGACCTGTATAGCAACGAATGTCCGAAAAGTTCAATTCAACGTCAGACCACAAGTTCACTTATCACACACAGAAGAAAAACTTCTATTTTTTCATCGGTTGTCCCTCCGACATTTCGGTGGTCCCTTCACGAGAAAAAATGAAGGAGCAGTAGGAATGTGATAGGATTAGGGTTTCTGACTGAGAGTCTCTTTTCCCTTCAACTTCTTTGTGTGTATGCGTGTGTGTGTGCTCCGGACAGCTGACCCTACTCAATTTTCGAAGAGAAGGGCAGAGGGCGACGACCCCAAAGAAATATCATCACAGTAGATACTTCTTTTCTGAAAAAGAGAAAGATAATGAAAAGAAAGGTGTTCCTAAGAAATGATGATATGACTGAAATAGAAAGAAGATGTTATTTGGTTGTCCAGAGGCATTTATCAACAGGGAAACAGTTAATGAGAAAAGTTCTATCTCCGTTTTTGATTCTTGGAACTATACCCAGACCTTCCAAGAATTCGGAGAAAATAACAAATGTTTATAGTTCGTCTTATAGTCGAAACATCATTTCTTTCCCAAGAAACTGTTGCTCTTCCCGTTAGTTTGAGAAGCTGTAGAGCAAATTGCCAGTGTTCTTGGCGTTCATTTACTTTTTGGTAAAACTGTCATCCAATCGGTCAGTCAACATTCGCCAATCTTTTGAACAAATTTCAAATTTTTTCGGCTGCCCTCATAGAAAAAAACTCCCATTCCATACTTTGATAGCTGATATTTACACTTATTTTCTTCTATTCGGTCAGAGCACACAAAACGATAAATAGCAAATAGAAGTGAGAGACTTAGAGATTTCAATACTGAGGGACGTACTGTCACTGCAGAGACCGAGATAGAAACGCCTCTTTTTGGTTGTTTCGTTCTCTCTTCCTCTCCTTACTCTACGTACTCTCTGACTCAAGTGCGCACACGGGACACTTTCCCATTCTCAGTCAGCTGCGCCCTCCCCATCTTTTCGACTTCACAATTCTATCATTCTGTGTTGAAATTCATTTGGCTGAAACTGATTGAAAATGGAGCCGCCCGCATCTCAACCCCCACCACCAATGTTTCCTAGATCACGACTCTATCATAGGTACTTTTTTCTCCTAAAAAGAATCGCTTTCAAAACTGAAATAAAGTTGCATTTCCAACAAAGACTCTGAAAGATTTTTTGGTTTCAAGTTTATCGGAAAATTGAAATTATTCTTTGATTTTCAGTTATTACTCGGAGGAGAAAACATTCTCTGCACCATCAGCCAATACTCAACAAGGCAGTCAACTACCTTCGAAAGTATATAATAAAGGATTAAAAGTAAGATTTTAAAAAGAAACTGGTCGAAACTAAGAACTCTGAAAATGATTCAGGATTTGGAGGACAATGATATCGAAGGTCTTCTATCAAAATTATCCATCGACGAGTTGGAAGATCTTAACAATGACTTCGATCCAGATGTGAGTCTTTTCTATTTACTCAATAAGTATTTACCTGAAAAACCTAATATGGATCGGGAGAAAGAGAGTCTGGTTTTCGAGTGTTTAATTTGTTCTGTTAGTCAGCAATAAATATCACAACCAGAAAAAATGCCCAAAGAAAGCTTTGTACAATTTTTGAGAAAATAATGGAAAAAGATATTGATTGTTCATCGATTTCACGCAGCCTTCGTTGATTTGATATTCGGAATAATGAGTGAACGAGTACCTAGGTAGCTGTTGATCCAACTTATATTGTTCACAGTTTGCTCGCAGTTCTGTTAAAATTTCAAAGGGGAACCCTCAGTCTCCCATCCAGACGGTCAAGCTGGTCATCAATCGATTTAGATACGTGTGATGAATACTTCCTGTGTCTATCACATGAGCCCAGTGTCCACATACACACACTCTTCTATCTCTATCTGGCTTCAGTCTCTCCTCGCCATTTCCACTCGATTCTCGGGAATATATGTCTGCTCATCTCCCTCTCTGATCCACATACTATCCCAAGTTTCTCTCTATCTCGCTCGTTCAATGTAAGGAGGAGACATTGGGTATGTACCGCCCGAGATCCGCTTCTCTGCTTCTCTCTTTCATTTGGGTTGGAGATGGTAGGATAGAATCTTTCAATCAATGTTGTTCCTCACTCCCGTTGCCGCAAGGCGAGACGGCATGGACGATGGAAGTTGACAAAAAATTGGGGAAAACCTAATGGATGTGAGTGAGGAGGCTGAAGATCGCAACTAGAAGAACACATTTGATAAAATAGAACATGGCGTGAAGTACTCTTCATTGATAGTTCTTTGCTTTTCAAAGTACACACAATGAGTCTCGTCCTCATATGATCCATTAAACTGCTCTGCGGTCATTTGATTGTTCAAAGAGAATCATAAGCCTTAGCTATGTACCAATAGCTAGGAGAAGTTTAACTTCCTCGCTCTCCGCTTTTATTACCAATCACACGCACCGCACATTGTGCTTCATGTTTTCAGCTGAAACGAATGAAAAAAGAACTCAATCGGAAATTTATTTCCCTTTTTCTTCATCTCCTACACTTGTACACATAAAGAGAGATACACTTACAAACACATACACACACACATTTTATTTGCGGAAACCTTGAGGAAAAGACCACCCTCACAATTGGATGACTGGCGTGTTTAACTTTCTTTAGAACGAGAAAAGTATGGGGAAGGGCACACTGTTTGGGAGGAGAAACGGTAAAAAAGAGAACTTTGTCCAATTGTCACAAAAGTTTATAGGTTAACATAGGAAGTGGCTAAAGATCATCATAGTAGACACGCTTCAAGTACCCAATTCTATTTCAGAACTCAATGCTTCCTCCCTCACAACGTTGTCGAGATCAGACAGAGAAAGAGCCAACGGGACCCTATAAAAGAGATAATTTGTTGAAATTCCTGGAAGATAAAGCGAAAACAGAGAAGGATTGGGATGATGTGTGTCCGTATACTCCTGGAATCAAACGAGGAAAGGTGTACGATAGTGACAGTGGCAGGAATTCTGAAGAGCCGGAATCCGGCAAAATGGAAATGCCAATTGAAATCGATCTGGATGACGATGAGGAAGAATTGGAGTGCGCTCTTGTATCAGCTCCAGAGAAAGATCTTGTCGATTTGGCTGGAATTCTTGGTGAGTTCGTTTGGCAATTCACGGATTTGTCTGATATAGATGTTTCTTTTTTTCATCAAAATGTGTGACCTGTAATTCTTTCAGGTATGCACAACGTACTCAATCAGCCACAATACTACAATGCTCTAAAAGGGAAAACGCAAGACGAGACTACTGGAACCACTTTCAACGGTATTATTCAGTCGTATGTGCCGAAGATTGTTCCAGATGAGCCTGATAACAACACAGATGTGGAGACATGTATTAAGTGAGTTCTTGTTTTCTTTTTTTAGATCTATCTTAAAATTCTTTTGGCAATTTTAATACGAAACTCTGTATGTCCAACCATAAAATGAAACTACTTTTCAGTCGATTACGGGAAGATGATGCGGATTTGAAGGAAGTAAATATCAATAATATGAAACGATTATCCAAGGAACGAATTCGGACACTAATTGAAGCAGCTTGCAACAGTAAACACATTGAAAAGTTCTCATTGGCCAATACTGCCATTTCGGATTCAGAAGCCAGGGTGAGTGTTTTCAGAAACAGAGTTTTTACATGTTTCTTTGAATTTTTAACCCCGAATTTCGAAATGAAATTTCCAGGGTCTGATTGAACTCATCGAAACATCGCCGTCCCTTCGTGTTCTCAACGTTGAATCGAATTTCCTGACTCCTGAACTACTCGCCCGATTGCTTCGATCGACTTTGGTTACACAGTCAATTGTGGAATTCAAAGCAGATAATCAAGTAAGATTTTTGAAAAAATCTTTAATCGAGAAGATTTTCTAGTAATACGTGATCACTAACACCAGTATAGAAAAAATAGAAACAGTGTGAAATGTTTATTATAATTCTATTGCTCCCCAGTTAAGCAAAAAATTTCGATTCCATAATTGAAAACTTCTTCGATGAGTCTATGGGTAAACATTCATGTTCTTTATTTAGAACTCTTCCTACTATATGTTAGTTTTTCCTTTGTATGTTTACTCAACAAGACAGTGTCACACGAGATTTTTACACGTTTTCTATAATACGAAAAAAACAGTCAACAACAAAAGAATCGCTCATTTCGAGAAGCTGAATGATTGTCTTGAAAAAAAGCATTGTTTCAGCGGCAATCTGTACTCGGAAATCAAATCGAAATGGATATGATGATGGCGATCGAAGAGAATGAATCCCTTCTCCGAGTCGGAATCTCATTTGCATCGATGGAAGCGAGGCATCGTGTTTCAGAAGCATTGGAACGAAATTATGAAAGAGGTAGTTTCTTCTTTCGCTTTTTTCTATGAATTCTCTACGTCGAATTAGTGAAGAAAACAAACGTTCTCTTTACGTCAGCCGCATTCTTTTTTGACAAAATCAGCTGTTTTTATCTTTTTTCTTTCATTTTAAACCGAGGGATGACTTTGAAAAAGATAGAAGAAACGGAGTGACACCTGACCCCCAAAAGAACAAAATGAAAACAAAACAACAAGTCCTTCAAAAGAAATTCACAAAATGATTCATAAATATAGAAAAAAAAATTATTTTCAGTACGCCTCCGTCGATTGGGAAAGGATCCGAACGCCTGAATTGTTCATAGACTTCATGTTTCGTAACAACCTCTTTTCCTGTTTTATCAACTTGTCTCTCCTCCGTATGTGTATATTTTCTTCTTTTCTTCCAATTTTCCAAATGTTCTATCATCCCCTTTCCCCTCAAATTCATCTCAATCGGTTTATTGTTCATCCATAATGAATTCAGACTCCAAAAAGATAACAAAAAGAGTACTTTTAATCAATTTTTGATAACGGACCGGCTCAATTGGAGTCCGGTCCCTATAAATACAATTTCCAAATCTATTGTTGTATACTTTTCTCGGAATTTCGAGAAGCTTGCAGGGTGTCGTAGTGTTTTTATCATTGATTTGTCTAGCTTTATTTAGCTCTTTATTGGCTTATGTTTTCTTCAATTTTCGAACCCACTTGTGATCCTCCCCCTTCTCCGCCCGCACCCTTTCTATTGGTTTTATTCTCAAAATCATCTGAATTTTCTCCAGAAATGTTTTATAATTCACCCCTTGACAACAAAATGTGATTTGAATAGTCTTCTCTCTTCCGCTTTATGGTTCATACAATAAACAAGATCAAACATATTTTATTAGTAAATCATTTTATTAGTTTTATTAGTATTTTATTAGTCACTTTCTTTTGATCAGTTAATTAATTGAGTTCAGATTTTCAATGGAACAGGTACTTCGTCTGGGAGATCATTTCCTAATTCGACGTCGATTCCAAGTGCATGACACAGTGAATAAAGAATTAGTTTGACGTCGGCGTGAATTGCAGTTTCCACTTTTTTCTCCTGAAATTTAAAAGATAAACTGAATAACAAAAAGGTTAAAATTACATGAGCTGTCTCCTGATAATTGATTGTCGTCGTTTTGATTCCACGTTTTTTTGCTTCGATCGGAAGAGATCCCATCGGAATAATTTCAAGTGACGTTCCAATACAAAGGAAATGTGATGTCTCTTTCCACGCTTTTTTGATTCTATCCAAATGATTTGTACTGATTTCTGTGTCCCAATCCAACGTGGCATCTCGAAGTTTTCCACGACACGATCTGCCGGTTTTCTTGTTTCCTTCGCAACTTCTTCCAGTTGGTTTCAATCCGACACTCATCACTATATCGTCTCGAACGTATTCACTGAAAAATGAGAATGAATGTGTTTTCCTGTCGATTTGAACTCACCTAAAACAAGATTGACATACTTCTAAAAAGAGATTTCCGTGTACTTCAATGAGATCTTCAACTGGAATTCCCACTTTTCTATCCAATCCGTCTACATTTTGAGTGATTATTGTTTTAATGAAACCCGCATTATGGAGAGCAAGAATACATTTATGAGAAACACCGGGTCGAGCGAATTGAAAATCAACGCCTTCTGCATGTTTTCCTTCTGCTTGTAATGTCCAAACACCGTGTTTTCCTCTAAAATCTGGAAGTTTTGATCCAGTACTGACACCTGCTCCGATCAATACGAATATCGGTTTTCCACTGGATTTCGCGTTTCGAAAGTGTTGAATTAGTATTTTTAATTTCTCGATTATTTCTGTTTCCGAATCACGAATCTGAAGAGTTTTAGAGTGTTTTGTGATATATTTGAAGTCTCAAACCTCTGGTTTTCCCACTACTCCTTTATCCGGATATTCTGATAAAAGACTCTCATAAACTGATGTCATCTGGAAACTTCTGAATTTAGTCATAGAAGAAAATCTCCCGGAACGTCTAGTGAAAATATATAAAGAACCCCGTTATCCTGATTGATGCTTATTGAAAAAAAAAGATGGAAACAATAAAATTCATTAATTTGTACTTTGATTAGAGATTAGGGCACACAAATATTCTATGAGATCCGAGATAATATGTAAAAATTCTTTTTAAGAAAAGCAATACTGGTAAGGGAACAGAACGAGATGTTAGAGTGGGAGTCCTCATAGAGGAACATGAAAATGACAACAGAAATCACTGGAAAGTTGGAATATGTACGGCAGACGCATTCCATAGTTGTTGGGCAAGTTCAGTGTCTCCTTGAAAGGCAGGAAGCCTTGATAGATTTGCAAGAAGTGGACCCATAGAACCGAGTAGAGTATCCATTAAAAGATCAAGAGAACCGTTGACAGTTCCAAGTTCATCGGCTCTGGAAACAATTCATTTAGAAGAAAGAAACGAAGTTCTCATAGTATGTTCAGAATCGATACAAACCTTGTAACTGCTGCAGATCTCACAGCATGAGCCATCATCCGAAATGCAGCTGCTGAATCAGCTGGTGTTGTTCCAAAATCTCGTTCTGGGGAAGCATCAACTCTCCGTTTTTCTCCTGTCCACCATCTTGCTCTTTTCTCCATTGCACTTGGACGATAGGCAGCAGTTCTATCCGAAATAGGCGAAACGGCTGGTAAAAGAGTTAATAGAACAAATATCGATAATTAAAGACTTACGTCTATTTTTCACTTCATCGTCGAACGGACTGAAATCTCTCTTATTTCCGATTGTGTTTCCCAATCCGTCCTTTTTCCTTTTTGTATATTTCCTCCGTTGTTGTGGAACAAGTTCTCCCGAAGTCACTGGTGGAGCCACGTCTGAAGCCATTTGAGCTGCTCGTGCAGCATTCGCAGCTGCTTGTTTTTCTTCTACTTCTTTCTGCATTTTCAGTCGAATTCTAATATCGTTTTTAGATGGACGCCCGACTTTTCGTTTGAGTGGATAACCCTCCTCTTCTTCTTCTTCTAAAATTTCGAAGACTGAATGATTTATTGTATAAATGAAATTACCTTTCTTCGGCTTCACAGGTTTTGCTGGTTTCATAATGGGTGACTTGAAAGTGGCCATCTTTTTTCTTCCGGTGTTTTTAGGTATCTCTTCATGCGAACGAACCCATCCGTACCATTTTCGACACTTTTTGTCTACACAGCGCCATCTAAAATATATTGTTTATGAATAACATTCTCAGAAAACGAGAAAAATCTGTGATTCGAACCTGTGACGATTGCCTCCACACATTTGGGGTCTCACTTGTCCATTACAATTCACACAATGTCTATGACCACTTGCCGAAATCGGGGGCGTTTTTTCCACTTTGCTGTAACCACTTTATCAGTGTTGACGTGTCTCTGCCGTTGAATTCATTCAAAGTAGGTAACTCACTAGTGTTTTGGCCTGGCGCGATCACGAATCCGATGAGAGCTTGAAGTAGGAGAACTCGAACGACCAAGAAGTGTAGAAGCTGTTCCGCTCTGAGGAGTAGGACTTTGAGTGGCTGAACGAGGCGAGAGAACCTGAAAATTCAGTTTTTTCTACCAGTTACGAGTCTGTGAAATGAATTCTACAAACCTGAACTTTTTTCTTCTTTTTTTGTGGTTTTGCCCGCTTCGAAGCCTCTTCTTCCTCCGATTCGTCATCGTCAGAGTTTCGTTTCGGTTTTCGTGCTCTTTTGGCTGGTAAGATATCCGGTGCTTCTACTTTTTCAGCACTATTATCACTCAGACATTCAGTTTTCACTTCTAATTTTGGAACTCGTAGGGGTTCTTCGAGAATTCCTCGAACGGCAGCCATTGATGCTCCGCCAGTTGTTTTAATCGTGCCACAATGACTCGAATTACATTTCCAACTTCCGTTGATTAACCGGCATTCATAACCACATCTATCACAGAATTCAACAGCCGGTTGAAGCATTGGATTTAAATTCAGCATCTCAGGACTTAATGGACGATCTATCGACCCATCTGATGGCAAATTATTAAGAGTGAGCATCAGCTGATCTGCATGACTATCCAGATCTCCTTGATTGTTGAAGAGCTCATCGAACATGTCAGAGACGCCGGAGAATCCAGATAGAGATATCATACGTGACCGTCTTCCAGATGCACTTCCAGATCGGTTTCTCGTCCTTCCGAAGAAATCGTCGAATACTTTAGAACTTCCTCTCGATCTTTTGGATTTCCATGACTTCGTTTCATCATTTAGGTCGAAATTACCAAGAATAGCATCACCGAAAAGAGCATTGAAGTCGGTTGAATCTGCATAATCGTGAAAAGCAT
Organism: Caenorhabditis tropicalis; assembly: GCA_016735795.1. Classification (NCBI taxonomy): domain Eukaryota; kingdom Metazoa; phylum Nematoda; class Chromadorea; order Rhabditida; family Rhabditidae; genus Caenorhabditis; species Caenorhabditis tropicalis. The sequence continues at coordinate 4,635,237 of CM028614.1, read as the reverse complement.
CGGATGTTGAAGGAGCGCCATTTAGCAAAGCGTTATTCAGCAGCTTTCTTTTCGATCCATGCGAACTTTCGCTATTCATACGATGCCTTTCTTTTCTCATCATATCTCGAAGCAGTTTGGTCGCTGATGCATTACTTGATGCCCTGGACCGAGTTCTGAAATAGAAGAAGCTTTTTATGGAAATAATTGAAAATCTACTCACTTAGTAGAAGCACTTCCTGATCGCGTGCCCCTCATTTTGTCTGGTCCAGCCATTATCGCGTCTAAAAACCTGCCACTCGTTTGCCGTTTCCTTCCAGTAGTAGGTGAACTCGGTGGGCTTTTTTTCTCGATAGTTGGAAAGTTGAGCTCATCTGATTCTGTTTCTGTTCCCGCCGCTTTCCGGATTTCTTGAACTGCTTTATTGAAATCTTTCTGTTTTCTCGAAATTTCATATAGCGTTCTATTTGATAAGTAATCCGAAAGATCGTTTGGTTTCATGAAGGAAGTTTCAAGAGTTCCAAAAAACATAACAGGAATTCTTCGAGCTGGTGTATCTTCGCTTCTTTCCAAAACCTGAAAAACTTTTCTATTATATGATATCTTTTCTATAATATGATATATTTAATAATTTATATCTCATGAAAAATCGATACTCGTGAGTGAACGGAACATACCTTTGCTGGCCAAGGAGGGAAGCCTTTCATTTTTGCCCAAATCAAATCATTTGGTTGGAAATTCTGGGTAGAGCATGATGGTTCAGAAGAGTCCATTTGAATACGCTGAAACCAGAGGTTCAGTGCTTTCTAATAGAATAACGAGGCACGACAAACGCGCTAACACCACGCGCCGATTAGCAGAAAGCGTCAATAAAAAGCAAATTGACACAAAGATCGTTTTGAAAAGAAATAGGCACACGAATCTGAGAAATATCCAAAATGGTATGAAAAATTGTAAGATGAAAGTGGATCACAGAGAAAAAATGAATCATAAACGATAAATAAAGGTTTTTGGAAATTATGGCAAAGATTCGCGTGAATTTAGAAATGAAAATTTGAATAAGGAATGGGTTACTGTAGTGTAGAAATAGTGTAATTAACCGTGACGGTTAGTGCACAGATTTACAATTCGCGAGCCGCGCGAAGTTTCTTTTCTGAAACTATTTTTCTGGCGAAATGGCCCCGTGTGGCGCAGTTGTTTGTTAACGATTTCAAATTTTGTATTGACCTTTTTTCTCCTTCCTCCAGCCTTGTCTTCAGAAGAATGTACAATTCTCTATCAACGATCTTGATAGAAAAAATTTAACATGAGTTGAATTTAGGTTCGAAGAATGAATGTCCAAGAACAATGGGAAGAAGCTTACGGTATTGCCGAACGAATGTACAAGAATAATTGTCCGATTAAACGGGTCGACATGAATCCATTCGAACAAATCGTATGCGCTCGCTATAACACGATTTTTACCTATGATCCGTACAGAGGTTTGAAATGAACGGCTTGAACACATATCTTAGTTTTACCAAATTTGAAGACGAATACGATTTCATCAATCAGGAGTTGCAATTTGACCAACCAGTCAATCCAAAACTTCGCACCATCGCAGAAGTCGATTTAGACGAGCTAAAAAACAACACTGTAAATTGCCAATTGGAGTCCCCTTCATATATCAATGTGAGATCTTTTCGATAACATTCAGTTAAATATATAGAATATTGTAATAACGTGGTTTTTTCAGATTACTCCAATTTATGTTGTTCCTCCTTCAACCGTTCTGATGTACAATAACACGCAAGCTCCTGATGACAAATTGAATGAAGCGCTTGCGAGTGCAGCCCCTTCGTTCACACTCAATCCTACCGAAGCAGAAATCACTCCTGGAACTGTATTGATTTTCAAACACAAAAACGGAAAGTGTTATCGTTGTATCGTCATATCTGAGGTTGAAGAGGAGAACGTAAACGTGGCTGAATGCGATCGTAAATACGAAGTAGCGTTTCTTGACCACTGCCAAATTGTTCCGGTGAAGCTGAAAACACTATTCATGCCCGTTAATGGAATTGAAAAGTATCAATGTGCTCTTCACTGCGTTCGCTTTCTCGGAATCGCTTCATTTCGGAGCGGATTCGTTTCTTACTATAATAACGAAATCAAAGAGTTTTATAGCGATAGATCACTGAGAAAAGCAGGAATATATGCACTTCTTTACAAGACAGACAAAAAGGAGAAGAAGTTAATCATAGATTTTCCTTCGATTCATGGAAATCACCAAACAAATTCGGAAGAAACTATTCAACAACAGGGTCACCGATCGCTCGCTGCTAGAGATCCAATGAAATTGACTTATGACCAATTGAAAGAGCGTATAATTTTGCCGTTGACCTATCCTGATCAGGAAGAAAGCGATAGTAACAATAATGAAGAAGTTAAGGAAAACACTAATCACATCAGCACGACAGACGATGAGTAAGTTGTATCTCTCCAAACAACAATTGTGTTCACAATTCTACTTTCTAGATTGGATTTATCTGACACTGATCAGTGTCAGATAAAAGTAGATCCTCCGATAGTAATGAAAAAATCCGATTGTCCTGTCGGGCTGTCGAGCATCGAAGAATTCCTTGAGAAAGCTAGGGACGAAGACACTTCACCGAAGAAATGCGGAGCGTCATTGAATGCTTCATTCGTTTCATCTATTCAACCCAGTACGGTACAGGAACCAAAAAACAGTTTAGAGCAGGAAGACTGTGGTCTTCTCGATGACACACGCAACGATTCGATTTCTAGTCTTCGTTCTGGTACAATAAACCAGACTGCTTCTTCTAACCCCACTCCACAACCAACATTTGAAGCAATAGTGAGAAACGACGAAGAAGAAACTACTCCGAAAAAATCAAATCCGAAATTCGAAGGATCTTCTGATGGCTGGGGAGAGGACACACCGAAAAAACAGGAGATTGTTAAGCCGATTGAACAGAACAAAATGAATGTTGGAGACCAATTCGGAATTCAAAAACCATTAAGAGTTCGTGTTTAACAAGTATTCTCTCCGTAAACTCCACCAGTTCCAGAAACCGTCTTCCACTGCTATTCTCAACTCTCAAGATTCAATTGTTATACCGAGGGCGCAAACTGGCACCGTTTCGCCAAGTTCGAAATCGGGGCCTCTGACACCGATTCCTCAAATCGAGTATGAGTCACTATTGAAGGCTGGGAAGCCGGTGGCCTCATTGATGAGCATGAACATAATCACTCCAGATAAATTCAAGTCCACCGGAAGCTCTGACAGTTATCAGACTCCTCCATCAGGAGAACCAAATAATAATCATACCTTCGGTCGCTTGCCTCCTCCAGCCAAGAAGTTTTCGGAAAGTAGCTTTTTTGTCCCGAAAAGTGTACCAAAGAATTCCGATTTCGAAGATGAAGTTTTCAATACGACGAACAGTTGTGATACTTTCCAGAAAATTATTCCAAATACTAGCCAGGTTCGTTGATCATTCGTTAAGTTCGATAGCGAAACTTGTCAATGCCCGGGCCGGACTTTTTCCCGAGTTTTCAAGGCCCGGTTCAGTTTGCTTCAAGAATTATCTGTCGACCATAAAAAAATTAATTTCAGGACGATAACATTTCGAAAGAGTTAAAAAATCAACTTCTGATTAATAAAGCACAGGACAATTTCGAAGACACCGATGATGATGGATGGGAGATTCCGGCACAAACCCAATCTGTAAAAGTTCAAGAGGAAACTTCTAATAACGGCACGGTTGCTCCTAAAGTTTCTTCATCAGGTTATGCTCCAGAGAAAAATATTTGTGAAAAAGCCATTTGTTCTGATAATAAACAACATGACCCTGTTGAGTTGAAACGCGAAGAAGATCAATCATGCTCTGGTAGAAAAAATCATGTCAAGTGTCTTATTCATAATTTTTCAATTTAGTTCCGGACGAATTCGCCGATATTCCCGAGAATCTAAAGCAGATCGCTGAGTTGTATATTGATTCTATTCGAGAGGCCGTCATTCAAAAAAATCATAGTGTTTATATGATTGAAGTCGTCTCATTGGAAGTGGTAAATTATAGATTGTCATGCTGTTTATGTTTTAAATTCATTCCAGCTGTCTCAAAAAATGCCGATGGATCTTCATAAACGCTTCATGAGAGCCAAACTCGCTGAGGCAAAGGCATTAGATCAAGCATTCGACTAGATCAAATCTTATATACTCTCGATTTTCTTCAATCTTGTTTCCATACGTTCCTTGTTTCCATTGTTTTATATTTCTGTTACTTATCCGTTATAGTTACATGACACATATTCAAGCCTCCTTGATCAGCCTTGTTTTGTTAGTTTTTTGTTAATTGAATTTCTAATGCCCGTACACAACTGTTCATACCGTTCCCAGGAATAGGTGCTCTCAAAGAACGAATTCAGTCTTCACTTGAATAAATAATATGAGACGAATCGTTTTATAATCATCGTAGATATAAATTTCGATATTTTTAGGAATTTTAGAAACTGGTAATCTAGATTGGAAAAAGACGAATTATTCATGTTGTAACAATAATAATATTAAATGAGTGAGAAGCACGGACAGCTCTGACGACACATTATCACAGCGGTTTCGGCGCTTTGCAGCTTCTCCCGGAGTTACTCATATTTCAGGTGCACTCTCTCTCTCTCTATCTCTCTCTCTCTCTCTCTCTCTCTCTCTCTCTCTCTCTCTCTCTCTCTTTCTCTCTCTTTATTCATTTCTCATTTTCTCTCTCTTTTTTCCGTTTTCTCATCATTTTCCTTGTCGAAACGACACGGATCATATATTTTGATTGATTGACTTTTAACTACTTTTCACCTGGAGAGTTCTTTTTTTTTGAATAAAGAAATGGTCTACTTATGTGTCTACAGTAATCTTTTTGGCATCTCTCTCTCTCTCTCTCTCTCCCTCAATTTCTTAGAAAATAGTTCCATAGTCTTCATCCGATTGAAAAAGAAAAAACAAAAATATTTATCCTCCTGATCCTTTCAATTTTTCAATTTCTCACAATGAATATTCAAATATTCAAGAAGTCATTCATTCGTTCAAATTGTTCACTTCTTGCTCATTCTCTCTCTCTTTCTCTTTCTCTCTCTCTCTGTCTCTCTCTCTCTCTCCCTCTCTCTCATTTACTCTTCCACCTGCTTTTTCAATTTTGTTGAAAACGTCAAAGAATGAGTTTTCGAGAGATGAATAAATTGTGTTTTTGGTTTCAAAGTAGAGAAAACGTTTTTGAACTATTTTCAGTTCGTATCTGATTTCTCCTTTTCTGCAGAGATAATGCAAAATTCAGAAGATTTATTCTGACAAAATTCTGTTACATTAGATCCAAAAAAAGCATTACAAATATCTAAGAAATACTCAACACTTAGTTATTGGCCCATATTCATTCAATATCAGATTTCATCATTGCCTCAGATTTCTTTATTCATTTTCTTGTCTCGAAGAATCATTTTTCGGTTAATTCGAGTAGATTATGTCTATTGATGAATTATAGAAACGATACGAATACTGACGGAACACTGAATCGTGACAAATGAAACCAAAACTAGACTGAACATAATTCTTAAATACTCAGACCGAACGTAGTTTTTTCCGTACTTTGAACTCGAAAACTTATCTTTAAAATATTCGAAGAATCAGGTTTCAGTTCCAAAGTTTTCATATTCCAAACGTAAAAGATTATAAACATTTAGATTGAAAAGTAGGATATAGTTGTGAAAACATTTCGATTTGATAACATTAAAAATTGACAATTTGAAATAGAGATAGAGAAAGAAAAACCAACTCAAAATTTGGGAATAACTAGAAACGATTGAATATTCCAAAACAATAGAATTCTTTCGATGACACCTGATCCATAAAATACTTCTTCTTCTAAAACGAAACAAAATCCTTACCCAATTCCGTATATTTCTTCCGTTTCCTTCCATTTTCAAATATTTAAAATTCACATTTCCTCCCAAAAATCGGCAGTTTCCAACTGCTGTGAAATGCAAAAAAGGTGTATTTGTATGTGTGTGTCTCTCAGTCAGTTTTCCATTGGCTTTTCCTCTTTTTTTCTTCTTCTGGACTCAATCCATTTGTCCCTTCCATGTCCATGAGCAGGTAATGGCCTCTCTTTTTCTCTCATTTCTTTTTCATCTCTTTATCCAGAACTTTTTCCTTCTTTTTCTTCAAATGTCTGTTGTCTCTTTGAAAAGATAGGAGCTAAAAGGCATCTTAGAGGGCGTGGAAAGGAAAGGAATGAAGGCATAGAGTGAAGAAAAGAAGAAGAAGAAGAGAGCTCCTTCTTTTGCTCTTCTTCTTCTTCTCCTTTCGAGTCTTCGCATAACTATTAGCCACCCCATCATCACTTCTTTTTCTTCCCGCCTATTTCTCAGCTTTTCTTCCTTTTTTCATTCAAAGAGCACATCTTCTTTTTACGATTACTATATAGGGCCCGATTAGCTTTTAATCTTCTATTTTGATCTTCAAAATGAGCAAATTTTATATTATGAATAAGATGATTTAATTAGGAATTCCTACCTAATAGAAAACAGAAAATCAGTTTTCTCCTGTTAGAAATATAATCTTCGTTTTTCCTTTCACACCTGTTTATCGCGCCGTTCGTATCGGCTCATTCATCTGAAACTCAGCGTTTCAATAGAAATTTGAGTACTAAATCTACAGTATTCCATTTGAAATAAGGCCGGGCATATTCAAAGAAAAAAATAAAAAAGTTTGATTTCCCAGAAGATTACGTGATTTTTACTGATGAAACCAATCCGATGATTTCTAAAACTAAGTTAAAATCCTTCCAGTTGTTTCAATTATTTATCCAATCCTCCTTATTCTCTCCATTTTTTTCGGACTTCAAAGCTTTGAAATATGAATTTTCCAGATGTGGTACCATCGTCTGACGACACTTCTACTCATATTTTCAATAATTAATTCAGTTCGTTCGAAGCGAAAATTGAAAGAACAAGAGATTATTCAACGAATTTTGAAAGATTACGATTGGAGAGTTCGACCGAGAGGAATGAATGCAACATGGCCAGGTGATGAGAAAAAGAGAAGAAAAAAGAGAAGGATTCTGAAAATTCCTCTTCAGAATTTAGAATAACTTTTGGAAGAAACACTTTCCAAGGGAAAAAGAGATAGTCTTTGAACTTTTTGAAGTCTTCGGGGTCCTTTTTTTCAGAATTCTCTTATCTGAAAAACCTAAAAAAAATCTGATTGAACTTTCCATTTCAAAATCTCAATTCTGACGAAACGAATGAAATTTCCTGCGAAACCGATTGAATTTTCCTTTTTTCCCCGAAACTTATTCAAAGTTTTTTTGCAGATACTGGTGGTCCGGTTCTCGTAACAGTGAATATTTATCTTCGATCAATATCAAAAATAGATGATGTGAATATGGAATACAGTGCACAATTCACATTTCGAGAAGAATGGAAAGATCAGAGATTGGCTTATGAAAGATACGAAGAATCCGGTGATACTGAGGTATTTCTTTTGATTGAAATGATATTGAGAAGAAGTTTGATATGGATAATGGGGGTACTGTAGATGGAGTTTTTACTGGAAAAGATCTGAAGGTCCTCTTCATTCGACATGTGATCCGTCATTTGTGGGTTTTCTTCTTTCCGACAGAACTTTTTTGTTTCGAAAGTTCAATTCTTTTTGATTCTCTGAATCCATCCAATCTCTCTCTCTCTCTCTCTCTCTCTCTCTCTTTCAATTTTCTTATAGAAAAGAAATGAAAGAGAAAGACCAGAGTCTCGGGAAGTATTCTAGTGAATAAAGAAGAAAGAAGAAAAGAATTGAAACAACCTTTTTCAACTTCTTCTTCTTCTTAGATTCTTAGTTAGAATGCTCTTAGGACACACAAAGTGGGGTGCTCTCTCTCTCTCTCTCTCTCTGAAAAGAAATCGGAATAGAAGAAGGAGCAAAGTAGAAAAAGGAGAAGAAGAATACAAATTAGATTTGAGATTTCGAAGAATTTGAAGAAGAAAGGGTCAAAAGAAATGGATGGACAAGAGAAGAATTTGATCAGGGAAAAAGGGAATCAAGATTGAAATAACGTTCTGAAAAAAGGATTTGTCCACATGGAATTTTGGAATTTCCCTCAAAAACGGAAAACTTTGTTTAACAGAAGGTTCTCCTGAAACCATTTCAACATTAAATCCATTTCTTCATTGAGAATTTCCAAATGAATTCATCTACAGGTTCCTCCATTCGTCGTACTCGCAACATCAGAAAATGCGGATCAATCTCAACAAATCTGGATGCCAGATACTTTTTTCCAAAATGAAAAGTAAGTTTCATTTATTCGTTTTTCCATAAAATTTTCATCATTTCTTCTCTTTTTTATTCTTCTTCAAGTGTCAAAAACATTCGTTTAGAAGAAAGAAAAAGAAAGAAATTCAGAATTCTTTTGTGATTTTTTCCTTGAAAAAAAAGCATATTCTCCTGGTTTTTGCTCGTTTTTTGTTTTGAGGGGCTACGAAAATAATCAAATTTGTTTGGGAAATAAGACAAAAATATGGTTTATATGGCCGATTTTAATCCGTTTATTTCTAGAAACACCACATGTTTTTTCTTTTTTTTTCATTTCTCGGTCATGAAACGAATTGAGAATTAGAAAATGATGAGAAGGGATTGAATGATTCAAAGATGAATGAAATTTTTTAGTATTCCATCATTGTAACTCTGAGAAAAGTATTGAAATAATTTCAGAGAGGCACGTCGACATCTGATTGATAAGCCCAATGTGTTGATTCGAATTCATAAAAATGGACAAATTTTATATTCTGTTAGGTAATTTTTACCCCAAGAGGTACAGTAATCAAAGGAAGAATTCAGATTGTCACTTGTTCTTTCTTGTCCGATGTCTCTCGAATTCTATCCACTTGATCGACAGAATTGTCTTATTGATTTAGCCTCTTGTAAGTATTTCTGATATCAAACACTTGAAAATTTAAAATTATTTCCAGATGCTTATACAACTCAAGATATTAAATACGAATGGAAGAGTACAAAACCAATTCAACAGAAAGATGGATTACGTCAATCACTTCCTTCTTTTGAATTACAGGATGTTGTCACAGATTACTGTACTTCTTTGACAAATACAGGTAATTCTTGTGATTGAAAAAGAGTTTTTCCCAATGCCAAAAGTCCTTTTTTGTCTCCCCCAATGTCCAAATTCAAAACGCTTTTTGTTCTTGTTCAGGCGAATATTCATGTCTACGTACCCGTATGGTCCTCCGTCGAGAGTTCAGTTACTATCTACTTCAGGTGTCTTATCTCCCTTGTCTTTGTCCTTTTCTCTAATTTGTCTCGTCCTTTTTCAGCTTTATATTCCAAGTTTTATGCTTGTTATTGTCTCTTGGGTCTCTTTTTGGTTGGACAAAGATTCCGTTCCGGCAAGAGTTACATTAGGTTTGTAATGACCTGAATGTTTCTTCAGAAGACTTGTTTTGTTTAAGGAGTAACTACTCTTCTAACAATGACAACTCAAAGTTCTGGTATAAATGCTAAACTTCCTCCAGTCAGTTACACAAAAGTAAGAAGAAATTCGTTTCGTTTCTCTCTTCAAATGTTTCTATTTCAAGGCGATTGACGTTTGGATTGGTGTCTGTCTCGCATTCATTTTCGGTGCTCTTCTCGAATTTGCCCTTGTGAATTATGCAGCCAGAAAAGATATGACACAGGTTTCGCAACGAATTGTGAGTCTAAATCTTATAAAAAGAAGAAATTAAATAATTAATTTCAGAGACAAATGAAACAATTACCGACAGATGGATATCGTCCATTGTCAGCTTCTCAGGGAAGATCTTCGTTCTGTTGTCGCATTTTTGTGAGGAGATACAAAGAGAGATCGAAACGAATCGATGTGGTTTCTAGATTGGTAAGAAGAAAAAAATCATTTTTCTCTCAACTCTTCTTGATTTTTTCAGGTGTTTCCAATTGGATATGCGTGCTTTAATGGTACATGTTTTTCGTCTTTTTGTCTTTTCTCTAATCAATTTTCTCTAATTCTTTCAGTGCTTTATTGGGCCGTCTACCTGATGTAAAAAGCGAATGAGTGTGTTCCTTCCATTCCCTTATGTCTGTGTAATTCAATCCCATTTTTGTGCCTTTTTGTCGTTTTTCTCCGCACTGGACCATTTTCCGTTTTGTCGATAATTTTAGGTGAATACAGTTGTGCACGGGTAGTATTACGTCTTCGGAGGGAATACAGGCGAGTCTCGAAATGACTTCAAATGATTTCCAAGAAGAATTTATTTCAGTTATTATCTCATTCAACTTTACATTCCTTGTATTATGCTTGTCGTCGTTTCATGGGTTTCATTTTGGTTGGACAAGGACGCAGTTCCAGCACGTGTCTCTTTAGGAGTCACCACTTTACTCACAATGACAACACAAGCAAGTGGTATCAATTCGAAACTTCCACCTGTTTCTTATATTAAAGTGAGTGGTTTTTGAGGGTTTCAAGAACAAATAATCTCTTTTTTCTAGGCAGTTGATGTATGGATTGGAGTCTGTCTCGCTTTCATTTTCGGTGCTCTTCTCGAATATGCAGTTGTCAATTATTACGGAAGAAAAGAATTTTTAAGAAAAGTAAATTGTTTTTTCAAAGAATTTCAAATGAAAGAATATAATATTCAGGAGAAAAAGAAGAAAACGAGAATCGATGATTGTGTTTGTCCATCGGATCGTCCACCTCTTCGATTAGATTTATCTGCGTATCGAGGAGTCAGAAAACTTCCGATTGTCAAAAGGTGATTTCAATTCTCTTTTTCTTTTCTCTCATTCGATTCGTTTTCTTCTTCAGGATAAGTGAACTTTTATCAGCGAATATTGATATCTCACGAAGGGTTGATTTGATGTCTCGACTCACATTCCCACTCACATTCTTCTCTTTTTTAAGTGAGTTTCTTATCAAAAATTTCTTTCTCAATTTCTGTTTTTTCAGTATTCTACTATCAAGCATACGTAAAACAAAGTCGTGATTAACTCCAATGTTTTCTTGTTGTTTTTTTATTTTTTATTTTATCTATTTTCAAAAAAAAACCATGACAATTTTTGTAAATATCAGATGTCTGTGAATTGAAATAAAACGTTGATTGTTTAAAAATTACACTCCAATCTCTCTGAAACAAAACATTGAATTTTAAAACGTTTTTAAATAAAATGTGATGGGCGAATTGTCTTCGAATAGTAATCTTCCGAATTTTCTGTGGTTTCAAAAGAAGAAATTCTGTCAATGACTCATTCCAATTTCGGTTTCTTTTCCATTGATTTCTCCATTTGTTTCAATGTTTCATTTATCAATAATTACTCAAAAATGTCAGAAAACGGAACCGATTAAGGGTATTATTACTTTTTCCCGAACGAAATAAATATAAAAACGAGACGCGATTCCCGAAAGAACAGTTAATCGGAGTTCTGATGCTTTTCTTTCTAATAATTCCAGTTTTTCTTTCGATTTCCAGTCATTCTGCTCCGACGAAAAGTTATCGTAAGTTTATTTTAAATTCGAATTGATTCGGAATAACTTCCTTGAAGCTGTTCCAAATCCAACGAATGGAACGTGTCTTTATGATGGATTGACAATGGCTGATCCATTTGATGACAGGGCATATTACCAATGTTGTCAGCATTTGTGGTTTCTCAAATATTGCCTTGATGGATTCGTTTTTGATAAATATGTGAGTAGTGGATTGATGGAATCGAAGGATAAGAATCATTTCAGAAATTGATTTGTGTTCCTGAGAATGAGATTCCAACACTTCCAACTCCAACTAAAAAACACAATTATCAAACAACGGCAACTCCACGTCATTTCATATCAACAGAATCTCCGAATGAAAATTGTGAAGAATCAATGGGACAAGGAGGATATAAACCTAATCCACAAAACTGTCGAACTTATTTCCAATGTGTTCATGGTAATACAATCCTAAAATCAAATTGAGAATCCCTCATTTCAGGAAAATGGCAGCTACGTGACTGTGGTCCAGGAACTCAATGGGTTCAATCTATTCTCGGATGTGATTATTACAATGGAATCTGCTGAATTAATTAAAAACTTTGAAACAAAATTCATGTGCAGCATTAAATTATAAAACAGTTGATCAGAATTACAAAAGATCCACAAAACAAGAAACAGATGGATATACAATAAAACAATTTAGAAAGATGATAGTCTTTTTGGATGCGAGAGAACTTTAGGGCGTGTGAAGATATTAAAGAGGATAATGGAAGAATTTAGAATTATTAATACCAAGGTGGGGAATATCTACGACGTGGCATACCTTTCTGTCGACGAGGTTCCATTGGCGACTGTCCGAGCATATCTATGTGAAGTTTCGGATCGGTTGCATCTAATTTGACAGAATCGTTAGAGTTTCCTGAATAAACGATTAGAAAAATCTTCTGAAAACCGCTCACTTTTTTTAGTTGGGCTCATTGAAGTGCTTGGGGAGAGAGTTCTTTTGAGATTAGAATTAGATGAAAGTGGGGATTCGTTGATACTTCCAACATCTAATGAAACATTCGAGATTGTCGGTGTCTCTTGTTTCTTTTTCTTCTCTCTCGATATCGTTTTCTTCTCTCCTATTTTGTCTGCTGATTGCCTTGAAACATGTGAAACTGATCCTTCTTCGCGGCTATTGTTGTCCTTTCGAGTCAACTGTTCACAATTTGTTTTAGATGACTCTTTTCGAGCAGCACCAACGTCATGAACAGGACGTTGTTTCATCATTTGTGAAGAGCTCGCAATATTTATCTCTACTTCATTTCGAACAGTTGAATCAGAAAAAGTGAAATTTCCTGATCTGTCAGGAGTTGATATAGTAGATTCGGAAGGAGAGTCGTCGATAACTGAATCTTCGCATTTTCATGAAAACTCAGACTAACATGACTCACCTATAACATCCTGGACTTCTGCAGCCACAGGGACCAAACCAGTTGGATTATGTGCATTTTTAGCAGCATAGTTAGCAGAACTAGTTCCTTCGAAACTCCTTCCGACAGGGTCCATCAGATGAGCAGTGTTGAATTGATTTATTTTGGAGTGAATATCAGATGCTTGAGCCTGAGCCATTGCTTGAACTGAAAACTTTAATTCGCTTATGATTTCAGAATCTTTGTTACCATAGTTTTCATGTATCATTTGTTGGTAAGAAGCCGTAAATATATTCATCAGTGGTAATAAGCTTGTTGTGGGGTGTGAGTTTCCAATCGGCATTTGTTCGTTGTTCCAGGGACCTGGGTAAACCGGGAAATTCACCGAGTTTGTCGGGAAGTTGAGGTTCCCTATACCGAGCATGCCGAAGTTCGGATTAAACGGTGGATGCATTGTGGACATCTGAATTGAACACACTTGCTTTGTTGATATTCTATTTGCTTACACGTTGTAAGTTATGTTGAGTTCTAATCCACGTCAAAATTTCAATAATGTAAGGTGCACTGAACTCTGGGAATAGCTGTAGAATCTTATTTCCGTCGTTCTGTTTTTCCTCACTATCGCTCATTTCTGTTTGAACTCCTTTTTCTTCTCTTGTACTTGTCGATTGAACGCCCCTGGTGTCCAACTCTCGTTTCGGCTTCATGCGTGTTGCTCTCTCATGGTTAACAGTATACAGTTGATCAGAAATTACGGACGCTTCATTCTGAAAAAAATATAATTAATTGATAAAGATTCTAGTTTTAAGTGAATACTTTCGACGGTTTACCACCAGTAGCAGGCTTGTTTTTAATCAACGACGACTTGGGGTCACTTTGAGTTCGTGTATCGGAGGTTCCACTATCACTGGTCGAAGAAAACTTTTGAGGTTCAACTCGTAGCTTTGAACCGCTCATTTTGATTTCGAAGTTTGAAGGTTACAAAAAATTTACCCTGAAGTAGAAAGTTATCGCCTTTTTACGCCATAAAAATTAAATTTAAGAGCATCATCCTTTAAAGGTACATGCACACTCATTCGTTTGTACCTCGTAACGAAAACAGTAATCTTGTTGTTTTCGACTCTGACCTTTCGAGTAATTCTCTCGCAGATATGCGCGCAGGTGGTAAATTTATTTGTTGTTCGTTTCCAAGATAAAAATAAATTTATTGACAAGAATGGAAATAATTTAGATACTTTTACAAGGAAAAGTCGGCAATTGTTTTCAGATCAGTTTTGAGATTTATTTTTTGTCATCTGTCTCTTCTTTAACCGATTCAACAGGTTCAACTTTCTTCGGTTTCTCAGGGGTGACTCCTATGATTGGGTTTATTTTTGGCTCATCCAAATGTAGCATTTTCGCGACGTATTTTTTCGAGATCGTTGCTTGACCAAGGAATCTAACTCCAGCTGTTGTACTTTGATTCCAGCGTTCATCAGCCTCAAATATTGAATTCCTTCGTTTCGTCTCACAGATGTAATTGTTTACCTGATTAAAAACCATATTAGCATCTTTGTCAGTTGCCAACATTGTTCCACGAATAATCCGTCCATCAGTTAGGTAAATCTGAAAAAAAGAGATATAATCTAGTTTCAGAAAGAAATTCTCTCTGAACCTCATATCGTCTTCCGATGTACTCCAAAACTTTTCGATGAGCCTCCGATTTTGTATTGACTTCTGATTTTTCCGATACAACGTCGTCACACCCCTCATCCGTCATACTTAACAACATCATGGCTGAAACTGTTAAAACCAAAGACTTTGAAACGTAATGACAATAAATTGCGTTAAAACGTCCTAAGATAGAAACAGAGTGAGAAAACAGATTGAAACATTTTTTTTATCACAACTCAGAAACAAAGTTATCACAAAAAAGGAAAGGATATTGGGAGCGAAAAAGCGATATTGATTATGCAAATATCATCGACTAGGAATCGTGAATTCCGAAATTAAAAAAGTGATTAAATTTTTTGAATCATAGAAAACCGGGCGCGAAGTAGATTTCAAGTGAAAAGTAGAGCAAAAAAAAACAAAAAAACATTCTGGAGGCAAGTTTTTGATTTTTTACAACTGTAAATGGAAAGTATTGAAGGAGCACTATGAATTTATTAAAAACGAGTTACTCTTGTCGTTGGACTTGTGTCATCATGATCGATATGAACTCGAAGAATTGATTCTGGTTTAGTAGGGAATAAACCGGCTGGACGAGGTGGAGGAATTGGTCTGTTATCAGCACGAACAGTATGACTTCGACGAGCAGGAGTTGGACGATATTGAGATGATTCATGAGATGACTGAAAAAGATTTTGTTTTTTTTTCTAAGGAAAATTAGTTCTTTACATTTTCTAGAATCGGAGTTTCAATAGTTCTGGAATAAGGACGAGATTCTTGTTCATCGAATGCATATTTCGAATAACCGACGATCTGCTCTTTTGGACGCATTACAATGACAGGAGACTCTGATCCTACTGTAGCAGCTGCTCTCCTATTTCTTTTTTCAAGCGTCGATTGATCGAATATTGATTCCGTTGTTGTATTATTATGGACTGGCTGAAAAATAGAAGATGAGGGATATTATTGCGAGAATTGAGAACGAACTGTATTTGCAATTGACAATGAATTGATGGTAGAATTGAATGAAATTGAGTCAAAATCATCTGGATGTCCAGAATCATTGAATTCAATGACTGGCCTTGTGATTTCAGGTATCGAATATGGGTAGGCAGACGAAAACTGAAAAGTAAAATATTCAATTTGAAGTTTATTATCATAATACAAACATCTTCTGGAAGTTCTATATGTTTCTTCCATTCGCTACTTTTATACTTTCTTGCCAATTCAATCATTTTTTCATCAAGTGCCAACTCTTCAGAAAGTGTTCCAGAATTCTTTCCATTCGCTGGATGTATCCATCGAAGATAGCATTCCGACCACAAATGAATGTCACAAAATGCAGTTGGAGGTCGAATAACTTCGCATTGAAGAAATTTCGAATGTGGAGAAACTGGTTGATCTGTAATATATAACTGATTTATGAAACGATGTATTGAATATATTTACTTTTTTTGATGGATTCCATGAAAAGAACCGAATCATGCCAAATACTTCCAAACATTCTCGTATAACTTTTTTCATAATATCGATCGAGTGGAAATGGACCTCCTCCGACTCTTGAGACAAGTTGTTCCTCGAGATTATTACATGTCATTGATGGAACCATTCCAGTTAACGAGAGATCCCAGAGTGCAATCAGAACATGTGGAGAGAATGTAAATCTGAAGAGAGAAGAGAAACATGAATGAGAACACAGATGTTACAGGAGGCATCTGTTTTATTTCTCTGCAGACAATCTCAATGGAACTCAAAATCTTATTTTTCGTTCTTCTTCTTTGCGTGTGACCTCTATTTGTTTACTCTCTGTCGCTTCTATCGTTTCTCTAATTTCTAAATTGACGTTCTCTCTTACTTACTCAAATGTATAAATTCTGTGAAGCTGTGCAATACAATCAAGAAAGAGAAGCCACGTTGGCATGACGTCAGTCTTTGAAGATGCCGTTTTATTTTGGGGTTTTCCACGCCTGATCGAATCATCATCACGTCCGAGAAGGCGTTCTCCAAACGGATGGCCGAGAGCAATCCACATTTTTTCAATCAGTTGTTGGAGACCTTAATTGAAAAGTGAGTTTGATTGTTTGAATGAAACTACCAACCAGTTGCTGTTCTGTAGAAAGGATCACAGCATATTTGGGTTAAACTTGCAACAACAATAGATAAATCTCTTCCATCTTCTTCTGAAAGTATTTTGAGTTTTTATATTTATTCAAAAAGAGTAGAAACCTTGTAAAATCACAGATCGATCTCTATCAACTACCCATCGAATTGTCTCAGAAGTGACTTGAAGACATGATTTGACAAGGTGCAGCCATCCAGTTCGATGAATTCTCGTATTCCAGCTGTTCTGTCGTGACACATATTGCTCATAGGAATCTGTATTTGAAAAGTAAGAAACTTTATTTTGAGCGAAAGCCTTACCAATTGCACATAGGGATAATAGATTATCGAAAGATTTTCCAACATTAGAAACAAATTCTGAGTCTAATTTTATAGTGTGAGGCTTTTCTTTCTCTAAATGACATCGGGCAATACTATCCTGCATTCTGAAACAAAGAATTTGTTGAATACAACATTCGAATTACTTTGCAGTGATTTCAGGTGTCGCAACATTGTGTTCATGATCTGCAGAAACGAAAAGAGAAGCATTTCCGTGTGATCGAGACCAGACCCAAATTGGGAATCGTCCTTGTTTGTAATGTTGCAACTGGCGTTCAATATCGGTTCGTGATAGAAAATTCGAAACAACTACATACATTGGATATCTGAATACGAAAGGTTAGTTTTATTTTTTCATTCTGATAGATAAGAATACCCTTGTGCTGCATAATTGAATGCTTCTTTTCGAAGAGCCAGAATGTTCCAATTTGAAGAAGAATCTGTCTTTTGATTACACCTTTGTAATTCTGCATGCCATGCATCGTAACCATTATAAGGTACTGAAATTAATTATACTTAGAGACTAAATTCTTTGAGTGTCTCACTTTTCGCCTTTTGTCCTCGATCTTCCATCGCTGCACCAACTTGAATCATCTTTTCTATTGGTCCACTTTTTGAGAAGAACAAGATCTGATTAGCTAGATGAGTTCCATTTTGAGATCTTCGTAAATCGATTGTCACTACTCTCATATCTTTCAAAATTAATCTGATCACTGAAACGGTTTCCATACTTGACAAATTGTACTCTATTCGATGAAATTTATCTGATTTTCCTTTGTTGCTATCTGAGATTTGATACGATGAGATGAATATAGTGAAAGAAGATTAACTGACTTTTTACCATTGCAACTTCAATTTTAGCAATTGAGGTGAGTGGAACATCATAAGAATCGTCGAAAAATTTAGACCTCTGGGGGAGTTCTTTCTGAAAATGAAACTGTTTTTTTTCTGTTTTCGGTTTTCTTTGGTTCATTCATTTTCTCTTCTTCACCTTGATCTCTTACCTCTTTCAAAACTATTGGTATGAATCGTAGTCTGACTTTTGTACAAATCACTTTTCCTTGTTCTGATTCACCAAATTGCATAGAAAATGACACGTCATCACACGATGAACTGCCGATTTCATCTGAAATTTTCAATATCGCATCGAAACATCAAAACATGAATCTCACTGGGAAACAAATCGATTTTCTTTTTTTCTACGCATTCTGATGTCGAGGCCACAGGAATCTGATTCGTTGCGGCTACGTGTGGCTGAAATATCATCCAATTCAGTTTTCATTCAAAACCTTTCATTTGTAATTTTACCTTTTCGACATAATCCACGAAACTTGTGAAGTTCGACATTAGCACATCTTTAAAAACTTTAAATTCTTCTTTAATAATCTCAAAATTCTTCTGTTTTTCGATATACTGTGAGAAAGAACACACACACTTATTTGTTTTCAAACACAGAAATTTAGAAATTCGATTTATTCCATAACTTATCAATATAATCTTTTGATCTTTCCTTGGAAGAAAATTTCCAAGGATTTGCATAATTCATATATAACAAGATAAATCGTTTTCACTTGTTATGGGCGATTGAGGGGAGACGTTTTGAGCATTTTTCTTGTATAAAAAGTGAACTTTAAAAAATTGGTGTACAATATAAAATTGGGGAAATGCGAGGAAATAGAAACCGTTTAGAGGGAGTTTAAAATCGTATACTTTTTTTGATTCCTAGAAAATTTCCTAGAGAAAATATGACAGAATCAATGAGTTTTGAGGTGAGATGTGTAATAAAACGGGAAATAAGAGGCATAAGTCTGTATAGAAAAAAAACAAAAACGACTAGAAGTTGAGTGGATTTTTTCCGTTGATTACGAAAATTATTAAAAATTGAGATATCAGACACCGTTATTTTATTATACTGTATTCCGTATTGTTGTCAATCGTTGCAGTACCTGAAAAATTTCATAATATGAGTGGATCACGTAAAAGAGGAGGGTTGCGACGAGAAAC
The DNA here is from genome assembly GCA_016735795.1 of Caenorhabditis tropicalis. NCBI lineage: Eukaryota > Metazoa > Nematoda > Chromadorea > Rhabditida > Rhabditidae > Caenorhabditis > Caenorhabditis tropicalis. The sequence continues at coordinate 4,616,243 of CM028614.1, read as the reverse complement.
AATTTTCGTGTTTAGTCAGCTGAATCCATTTTGCGATGAAGTGTCAGTTGAGGGGGATTTCATTAGTGTTTAAATATACTGAAGAATTTCTATGGGAAAAAAGATTACCTGTCCGAAAGAAGGTCTATCTTGTGCCGACAGAGCCCATGTTTCGTTCATTACTCTGAAAACTTCGGGTGGACATCCTTCAGGCGCTTCCATTCTATATCCTTTTTCAATGTATCTCACGACATCTTGGATCGGCTGTAAAACACTATAATATTCAACAGAGTAAAGGACTTTTCGTGTGAGAGATTTGAAATTAATTTGATGAAAGAAAGCCGATAACTCATTAGAAATAGATCGTGAATGTAAACGTTTGAGAGAGAAAAGAGAAGAAATGTGAAATAAAACTGAAAATTGGGGAGATTTGGGATACGGTAGAAGTGGAAGGAGACACACTTTTTGGGATGGGGGGACACACGCGTCGTGCTATTTTTGATGATTCTATAAGTTTTTGATACGGGATTTAAAAAGAAGTGTATAGGCTATGAAAAATAGCAGAAAACCAATAAATGGACATACCGAACGACCATCGGCACCCTGAAATGAATGCAAAATGAACAGGCGTTCCCAATTAAATACCAAAACTAAGAGGAATAGATAAATGAACAAGCAATTGGCCTTTTTATTCGAAGAAAGAGTTTTAACTAGCAAACTCCAAATGAAATGACTTACGATTCGAGGATACGGTACTCTTCCGAATGAAAATATCTCCCATAAGAGAATTCCAAATGACCAGACGTCTGATTTTGGCGAAAATTGCTGAAAGAAAATAAACTTTGGTTTTTGAAAGTCCGTGATATGACTAACGCTATGCCTCAAAGCTTCTGGAGCTGTCCATTTTATTGGGAATTTCCCAGAAGCAGAATCATGGGATTGACTATTTGCTTTTTTCGCCAATCCAAAATCTGAGACTTTTGCTACTAAATCTTCGTCCAGTAGTACATTTCGAGCTGCCAAATCACGATGAACTATTTGTTTTGATTCCAGATAGCACATTCCTTGACATATGTCTCTGAAAAGTTTAGAAAATATGAAAATTGATAAATCTTTGAACTCACATAGCGAACATTATCAACTGCCTCCTCTCTAAAGCATGCCTTCCTCGAGATCTTAACAAATCAATCAGATTTCCATTTGCCATGTATTCTGTTATCATGTAGACATTCACATCATCCAGCACAACTCCAACCAGTGTGACTAGATTTGGATGAGACAACCCTCTGAACAACATTTTTGAAACACAATTTATTCTTGTTTAACAACAACTTACACCATGAATTTCGCTTCATCCAGTAATGAATCAAGCATTCCATTTCCATGACGTTTCGAAACTTTCAGAGCCACTTTCCTATTTTTGTAAGTTCCCAGTCGAACATCTCCAAACTCTCCGTGTCCGATCGTGTCTCCTACTTCTATGTCATTTGATGGTATAACAAGGCCAGCATGTCTAAATACTGAAGTACGATCCTCTAAATCGACAGTTGATGAAGATCCAAATGACGAAGATCCATTTGAAGAGAATGTAGCTGTCTCACAAATAACAGGTGTAACTAGTCGATGACATAATCCGTCAGCATCCCTTTTGTAGTGCTGGAATTCTTATATTTATTATCACACAATTCATAACTTCCTCTGAAGAATTTTAATCTGAATATTTGGAATTTCTTCTACCGGTTCATCTTATTTAATGTATTATTTAGTATTAATTTTTATCGTCCCGTCTGTTTCTTCCTGTCTACCCATCTCTTTCTCTCTGTCTTTTTCTCTCTTCTTTCCACACGAACATAATATAATTTGATAACTATTATCTCGCTCGCATCGCTTTTTCATCTGTTTATTTCTATCGAATAATACCGGTTTATGACCCGTCGAACATTCAATATCCAAACGAAATGACTAACCGAGACCAACTGTGTCAAATTCGAAAAGTACTCTTCTTTGTCACAAGTCAGCTGTCCACCTGACGTCTGTTCAATGCGATAATGTTCAACTTTGCCGTGATACGACATGCAAAGAGTGAAATCTCCGGGGAAATTAGTAGATTCGCGGATAAGAAATGTTCCATCGGGTTTGCCACGAAGCAATCTAAAATTGATTTTTTGAAAATGGAATAGTCTCTAACTCACTTTTCTGTATTCTCTCTACTAATCATAGAATGAAACCATGGTTGATTATTGGCTGCAGTTGAGTGATGAGAAGATGTACTAGAAGCAGTAGAAGCTGCTCCAACATCACATCCACTCGCTCTCATTCGAACAATCCCGTTGTCGTAGGATTGACCACTGAAATTGTTTTCACCATTTAAAAATAATTTCTCCATTCATATCAAATGCTCAATTTTCGAGAAGCAAACTCACTTTACTCTGACGACACAATCTGCATGAACCAAACCTTCCTCATGATTTGCATTCCGTGCACGATACCATGCTGGATCCTGGAAATTCTTTGATTTCAAAATATGCTTTTTTATAAAAACGTACTGTTGTGTTTCCCAGTATTCTGACATGATCATCTTTCCGGAATACAGTATCTCTTGTTGTCATTCCATGTGAATAAAATGAAGGAGAAACTGTTCTAGTGACGATCACATCGTTTCCAGGTGACAACAAATCTCGATTAGCATTCAGATTATTCATCCGTGATTGAGATTGTATCGAATGTGATGAGCACGAGATGGGTATGCTCATTGGGAAATGATGTGGATGTTGGTTGTAACTGTTACCGTTACTCATCTCTTAATAAAATAATTTCGATTTAGGTTTAATTCTGAAGCAATTCTTACTGAAAATACCATTCGCTATGAAGTCGTTTATAATTTTTTCGATATCAGCGTTCGATACATGTCTTTCTTGTCTGAACTTACTGAAAAAAGACAACATTTAAAAGGTAGATTCGAGAACAAATTACTTTTTTATCTGTCGATCGTCGAATTCGTCAGTAGACGAAGACGAATTGGTTGGACTGCTGCTGCTTCCACCGAGAGAGTGTGAGCGCTGAAAAATGAGTTAAATTGGATTGAATATATTCAAAATAGAAGACGGAAACCCTGTCAATAGCATGTTGAAGAGAAATATTTCGAAAGTTACGATGATGAGATCGGCTTCGATGATTATTAAATTGATGGATCATGATAAATAGAATTATATAGTTGAAGTTCTTTGAAGTTTTGTAGGTCAGGATGAGGAGTAGGTAATAATATTTTTGTTTCTGAGAGAAGCCGATGTTAGTCGGGAAACGAGTAATTCGAGAGAATCGGGGTGGTCAGTCAGTAGGAAACGGAGGATGAAAAAGTGTCGAATGACACGGTCAACTATTTGTGTATTTTTAAAAATAGTAATCATTCTTTTTTTTTCGTTCTGAATTATTAATTCTAACTAATTTTATCAGTATTAATCAGTTACGAAGTAACGGAGAGGCTTATGGTTTGAAGTGGCTCAGAGGCGGCGGAACGATAATTCAATGAAAGGAAGCTTGTTCATGCAAAATTTTCGTGAACTTAACAATTTAAAAATGATTTCTTGTTTCTAAATCTCGTTTTTCATGAGAAGAATCAGAAGATAAGAAGAAATCAATAGAAAGAAACAAGTGTAATTACTGATAATTGGAAAGGCCACAGCCAATAAAAAGAAACCAATAAAAATGGCACCATGAAAATAATGAAAGAAGCCGCCGACGTCGGTCCTTTCGAAAAGTCACTGACGTTTCGATAAAGAGAACAAGTCGGAAGAACAAGGTGATTTGGGAGACCTCCGAGAGGCATTCCGAGTCTGTTGGTAAGTGGCAGAAGCGAGAAAGTACTGACGGCTAGTAGAAACGCAGACGGGGAGACAGAAGAGTTGCGCGATGAAAGAGTGTATAAAGTGAAGAGAGCGTCTGTCAGATTACGATGAAGAGAGTTAATGAGAGGGTTGGAGACGGAGATAGTGTTGGAACGAAACGAAAACGCGAACAAATATAAGAAATCTTTTGGAAGAAACGAAAAGGAGGCGGACGATAGACGAAGGTATTATGCGCACGCGTAACATAGACCTACAGACCTCTCTTCCGCGCATAATTCCACTTTTGTACATTTTGAAATCTGAGAGCATAATTTACTGTAGACGAACGAAAGGGTCTAATTTCAATTGATCTGTTCTTAGTTCAGAAATCCAGTTTTCATGAATGCTTGTATTATGTTTGAAAGAAAGAACGAATGATATTTACCATAACTTTCAGCTTATGATTTAGTTGCAATCTATTCGAAAATTTCTTATATCAAAAAGTATTTTACGATGTCTACCTCCATGACTATTTATCATGATGATAGGGATATTTCATTCAGTGTTCGTTTTGGAAAATTGCCGTTTTAAACATTTTGAGCTCAAAAACCAAAAAGAGAAGCTCAGAGCGAACAAAGATTTAGAGATGCATTTCTGTGGATGTGAACTCCGAGAGCTGCTCGGATTTGTTTGAACATTGTTGTGTTTATCGATTTCGCCAAAACGGATCGACTCTCGCTTTCTTTTTTTCGCCATTCTCCGTTATTTTTCGTTCGAAAGGTGCTATACGACAAAGATGGAAGAGGGCAATCGAAAGGCGTTTCTTGTGTGAAAAGGAGGTTAAGGAGGGATTAGGAATTGGGTTTGAAAGAAAAAGAAATAAGAAAAGGATTATGATTGGGTGGTCCTTGGATTTATTCAGAAACTTGAGGAACGAAAAGAAGAATAACAACTTTTATTAAACATTTCGATGATCATATATACTACAAACTATCTGGCTAAACGAATTTACTAAATTACAAAAAACTTCGAACAAGCCTAGAAATCACTCGAACTATTGGTGGAATATGATGTTCCGGCTGTTGTAGAGCCACCATATCAAGAAGTGATGAAGACTCAAAAAGACGAGTTTTTTCTTCTCGTAACCGATTCATAAACATTTTATCTGATGTGACGACCATTACTTGAGCCTCTAAATCACGATGAACAGAGCGATATCCTGAATATTGAACATGAAATTCGGATGAAATTTATCTCAGAAGACTCGCCGTAGTTAGATGATCCGACTAATGTCATTATCTTATTGTCATGCTCTGTCCAGATCCCTTTAGCATGAAATGTCCATCCTTCTCGGAAATATTGATGCATCCGAACATTCATTCGATTACTTCTCTGTTGTTTGGTTAGGAACTGCTCCGAAATATTTGAATACAGAGGTGGAATATATTTAGAAAATCCTCTAGATTCGAAGAAACCGTTTGCCTGAAAAGGACAATCAAAATCTATAATCAGAAGGTCTATGAAACTAACAAAAGGAGAAGCAGTGAGAATATCCAATTGATAAGTACCTTCATTCAGAATCAAATCTTCGTAATCTTTGATGAAGTTGAAATAACCAGATGCCATTGTCATCTTCATTTCATCATCTTTCATTGCAAAAAGTTTTTTCAGAAGATCAAACTCTTGATGAACTCCAAGAAGACCCATTTGTAGAACAGGATAAATCATCGTTTCAGAAACAAAACTCTCCGATTTTCGTGATTCTCGATATTTTTCAATTACATTCTCAACTCGTCGTTTCAATGAATTCCGATACGTTTGTGAACCGCCTTAAAACTGAGAAGAAAATTTAAGTTTAAACAATTATTTTTTACCAAGATACGGATGAACATCACATTTCGGACTCGGAACTACTTGATCACTTTCGACAATGAAGCTAGAGTCACCTGAAATTAAAACATTTTCAGATGAAATTTGAAAAATTAAATACCGACTGTTGTGACTATTTCATGGAAAAAGTCAGCCAAAGGTTTGCAATTTTTGAAAAGAAAATAGCGATCAGTTCTATCAGTGAAATAGGAATCGGATAGATTTGCTCTGAAATTCGCAGAATATATTTATCTGTACAGACTAATCTCACCCGCTGATCAACACATTATCATCGAAAATATAGAGCTTCATGTGCTGTAATCCAACAATCTCATCAGCTCTTTGAGGAAGTATTCGTTTTACGATCCCATTCAATTCAGGTGTATGATATAGAAAAATCTGAAAATTATTTTTATAATGAATGTATTTTTCTGTAATGGGCAACCTTCGCCCGATCTGAAATTGGTTTTAGAACGGTAACACTGCTCTCCCCTAGAGAACTAATTCTTGTTCCTCTTAACATATCCAACAGAACTGTCACTTCAATTTCCACCTGATCCAATCTATTTCGAATTGTTGAAACTAACTGTTTTTCAAGTTCTCCTTCTCCCAAATATAAGCTACTCAGCGTTATTCTCCGTTCTGTTTTTGCGGTCAATTCCTGAAACAAGGGGAATTTTCGCTAGAAATCAAAAGATGACCTACAAGAAGTTTTTGATAAAACAGGGTTGGTGTTTCTAATATTTCTATATTTGATGATTCGATCGGGATTCCGGGCATTTCACAGTTTGGTATATCCATCTAAACTTGATATGAATTCTCCTTTTACATTTTCTATGAAGGTACATCAATTGGAAATTAATACATTTTCATGAAAATAATATTTCACATATTTGCATTGAAGCCAGATCATAATTTATAAACACGCGTTTCTCATTGAACAGGAAGGGTCAGTATATCAGTGTTAACCAGGAAAGTACATAAATGGGTTAATTTGTTGTCATAGTAGTTATCTCAGAGATAAGTGAACGAGTGAGTGATCTACAAATGTAGAGAAGTCTTCATCATCATAATCCAAAAGACTTTTTTCGGGGATTTCTCCGTGTGGCTCGCCAGTGAATACACGATTTGTCGCCGATACACGAGATCTTTGAGGTCCCAGAATTCGAACGTGTCTGGAAATAAATAAATGGGACATCGAAATTCTCGAACTGCTTACCTGACGTGCGTATCTCTACCGTTTTGATGATTCTGAATTATTTGAATTTGGACCCAGAAGACACGATGAGGCTTTCGATATTTATCGCGGAGATCGATGAATTGCCAACCTTGTGGCTCATTGAAAGTTGTAGTTGTCCGGAAAGATATATCTTGATGTGAAGATCCCATTTTTATTTGAATTCTGTAATTGACAGTACTTTTCACATTGAATACACTTTTAACGAACTTGGAAGGAGTATATGATTCATCGTTTTTGTAATCGAAGTAAAACATCATCATTGCAACATCCGTTTTTTTTTGAAACTCCAAAAGAATCGTATGCGGCTGAGGTCCATCACTTTGCCAGTATTTTTCTACGTTATCGGACAAGAGTTCGTCGACACCATACCCTTTACAAAAAATAAATAGGTGAGTCTTCAATAAAAATTAAGCAAACCATTTTTACAGCTGGACAGTGCCCAAACGGCTTGAGATGAAATATCGAGAAGTGGTCTATCTTTTGGATGGATATTTTTCGGAATAAATGGAAGCCATCCGCAAGATCCATCGCTCCGTTTGGTGTCCTCAGCCTCCATACTGCAATTAAATAAAACAGTCAGTATATTTTTTATTTGATAGTGTGAACATTATCAAAAAAATTAACAACGAAAGGTTGGACGGCTCTCTATTTAGAAATTATCTCGAAAAATTTACTTCAAAAACAGCTCAGAAAATCGGAGCTTCGTAACGCGAGTTGTATAGCGCGCTTAAGTTTCCAGTGAAACTTTCGAACCGGAAGGTAAATCTGTTTTCAGAATTATGAAATTCAACATTAATGCATCGTTTCTCCTGAAGAAACAAATAATATTTCAGATTCCAAATAAAAAGTAATAAAGAATCCGGTAACAATAAATTGTCTGCTGTTTATATCATGAAAAAATAAATACTCATGAAAATATTTGTGTTGTGATAGAAAAATCTTATATGAAAGATAAAATGAAAGTCAACTATTCTTTGAAAATTTAAAGTAGTGTTCCTAAACAGAGTATCAGAATAATAAGGTGTCTGATCTGGATGATGAAAATGTACTTTTCTTGAAAGTGGTTCGATCAGAAAACGAGGTGTATCTTACAACTGAAGAGATATTGTAAATAGATATAAAATGAAAATCTAAAATGATTTCTCCGTTTAGATATGACCGAGGTTTTGGCAACACTCTTCCATTTCTCTCTTTCTCTCACGGCCATCGTTCTCTGATACCCATTCAACCGATTTTCCCACCATTAATTATATTTCTATCACAAATCTCCTGAAGTGTACTGCAAGCTTTCTCATGGAAAACAATTTCTGATTTTCAAATTTTTTCTGTCTTTAAAAGTAGATTTCAAATCTCCGGAGAAATAGGAAATATAATCAGGAATAGGCCAAAGACATTCCAAGGAAGACGCAAAATCAATATTATGAATAGATCTTTTAGTCCATGGATCTTTGTCATAATGTCGAATGATATTAGATATGAGTCGTATAATCTGAAACGTCTAGACATCAATCTATTCAACTATACATTTATTGGTAACACTAATTTGATGTGAAGCGGAAGAAATTGCAAATTTCACTTTTATTTTCTTCTTTTTGATTCGGATGCATGATCTCTTGGACCCTGACAGACCGAGAAATTTCTGAAACCAGAAACAATTCTTTTTTAGCAAGTTCATATAGGCAATGAAACAATTTCAATTATAGAGGTTGAAAACATATAATTTTCCATGTATTCTTTCTTTTTTCTTCCGGAATAATTATCCAAATTTATGGCTTGCTGTTGTTTTCCACAGTTTTTCAAATACGTGGAAATTTGTTTTAATGAAAAGAACATTCATTTCATTTCATAATAAACTTCCCATTTGACACGATACGTACATCTAAATGTAAGTTCGGACAGTTTTTGACCTAATTAATCGAGAATAGTGTACTTATTTTAAAAGTTCTTTGATAAAGTAAAACCCTTTTATCATTCTTTCCGAAACGTTTCCGAAATGTTTCAATTAGCATCCGAAATGCAAGCGACAATCCAATTGTTTCTTCTTCTTTTGTTTCTCAAAAGAAAGTTTTGGTAGTCTAATTTAGTTTTCTCTGAAGTTTCAAAGATTCAATCTCATGGGTTCTTTTGTACTTTTGAGCCAATGTTCAGAATCAAAATGTACTTTTTGTTTCTAATTAGGATTCGTTCTCTCAGATCAAATTCTCAGTTCAGAGTTACAATATCGTCCATTGACCATTTCTCAGAATAATCTAACTATCAATAGATTCTCTAATTCTGGAAGAATTCATTGTTCATTCTACAGACCACTCTTCCCTTTTTTCGAATTTCCTCTCTCCATTCAAATACTCTTCCAATTTCCATCCGATTGACCATTTTCCACTCTCTGTTCATTCTATGATTTCAATTCACCCATTCTTCCATTCCGTATTTTGATTGTTGTTTATTGTTGAGTGTAAAAAAAACGAGAATTCAGTTTTGTTGAGATGATGATGATGAGGAGGAAGAAAAGCGGGGTTTTCTGGTGGAATTGAAGGAATTGAGAACGAATTAATCGACCTTGAAACGTCGGGTTTCTGTGGCAAACCGAAGATTCCCTCAACGGGCGGTCTATTCAATCTGGAGAGGGTCTCCCTCTCTCTCTCTCTCTCTCTCTCTCTCTCTCTCTCTCTCTCTCTCTCTCTCTCTCTCTCTCTCTCTCTCTCTCTCTTCTTTTACGTGTTTTTATGAATTTTCTTCATTCGGGCGGAGGACAAGGGAGTACTGTAGCACTCACTCAATTAAAAAAGTTCTTTTGATCTTCCGGTCTAACGAAGTTTTTGTTGAAAAGAGCTCACTCAATTAGTCTCAATACTCATTCCAAGATCAAACGATTTCGATGTACACATCAAGTCCAAAAATGGAAAATTATAGCTTATGATCATTCTTCTCTCGGAGTCTCTTCTACTTTCAGCCTCCCTTCTCAACTCATTTCTTTTCTTTTGCAAAACCAATATCCAATTATAGATCAGAAAACAAAATGAGAGCTCATTACGCTGAAAGAAAGGCGAGAAACCAATTTTCTTTTTTATAAACTCAGCCAATGACTAAGCAGACATTCTGAGAATTCGAGAACCGAGATAGAAGCGATTAGAGGGTTATTTTAGATTCTTCGAATTATACGAAACCTTATTTTTTGACCAATTGAGCTTTCAATGATGCGAAAAAGCAGAGGATCTTTTGATTATAGTTTTCAAAATACTTCCGAAATGCTATATTGCTCAATTCAAAATCCCGAAAACATAGTTTCCAAGTTTGAAACAATTCATATTTCTCTTCCTATTCCCCTCTTTCAAAATGTTCAATTCGAGCCGACAAAGTAGTCTTCAGGGAGTCCTGTCAACAACTATTTCCTCTCTACTTCTTTTTCTTCTTCTTCCCCTTTTCACCCCCTTTTCCATTCATTATTCATACCCTTTTTCACTCTGCAAAACTCGACTCTCTCTATTTCTCTTCGTCTCTCACACTATTTCTCTTCGTTCCCATTTTCTACTTTCACCCCCTTTTCTCCTCTTTTTCTTAGCTCATTTTAGACCAGAGCGCTTCTTTTTAGGTGATCAACGATCAGTTTCCACCTCTGTTTACGGTCGTTGAAAAGCACCAAAATGATACGATTCATTTGAGAAGAATGAATTGGAAAACGAGTGTCGGAATACTGTAAAATATGCGAATGAGAGAGAGAGAGAGAGAGAGAGAGAGAGAGAGAAGAGAGGAAAATGTTGCTTTATGGCTAACACATCAATTCAAACTTTCCCACTTTTTACTAGTTTTTCCAATAAGAAACATGGAAAAGTTGATGAGACACCGATAATCATAACATGAGCGACTTCTTCAATTCAATCTGATACAGTAGTCAAAATGATTTGTCAAAGACCGAAATAAATATGATTGCTCATAAAATATACATGAAGTATAAGTGAGCAACGGGAGGTCTTTCGAGTGGACAATGAGACCACTGACAAATAAAAACTACTTTTCCATTTCCACTTGAGTCTTTGGTTTTATGATATCTCACCGTGCTTTCATTTTGAATCGAAACGTGTTTTCCAGTATTCTCCGATAACAGAAAAATGGTTATCTGGAACCTCTGTGTCTAGGTATTTTATATGTTTCCCGATAACAATAAAAGTAGATGTTTGATGATTGAAACCCATAAAATAACCTCTCTTCGAACTATCCTTCTGTCCTTTTTCTGTTCCATTTCTCATTTCTACCGTAATCCATTCGCCACCTCATTTCACACGTACCCAAATGACTTGTGATGCTTTCTTCAATTCTAAAATTAAATGCACCCGAATCCCGCAGTGACCAAGTGTCATTTGTGACACCAAACCGCATCAATCAAAAGGAGGGCGACAAAAAACGGATGAAGAGAGAGAGAGAGAGAGAGAGAGAGCGCTTCTTCTTCAGTTATCTTTTAATTTTATCAATGTATCCGTTCTCTTCTCAAAATGCCTTCGACTTCTTCTTCTTCTTCTTCTTCTTTTTCGACCTCGTTTACATCCTAATTCATCATTTCCTTCTCTATCTCTCATCGGCACCGGCTACTTCTTTTTCTCTTCTTTCTTTCTTCTTCTTCTTGTCCTCTGTCGGTTTTGTAACACAAAAAGAAGAGAGAGAGAGAGAGAGAGATGAGATGAAAACTTCGACCTTTTTACATTTTGGTCGATGATTTGAGATTTCGATCGTGATTGCGAAAGAAACAGAAGAAGAAGCGGATAGGAATGATGATAAAAGAGATAAACTAATCGAGAAGAAATTTATTTTTAAAACAGAGTTTCATACTACATTCAGAGAATATTTCTGTTGAAATGACACGGAAAACTGGAGAAATTAGCCTATTCTGATAGAAAAAAGAAGATTCCGAATGAATCTGTAATTCAGAAGAAAGTTTCTAGAAATAAGAGAGTCGTCGATGGAGTCAGAGGCTCCAAAAAGAAACTATCGTCCAATAACCTCTCAAGAGATCTAGACCATTGGATATATCTGTTTGCAAAACGGTTCGATTTCACACAAAACTTGAGTCTAGTTGTCTCAATGGAGCGTACTTTCTATCTTTTGAATCTTCTCATTAATTCATTCATTATTCCACTAAAATATTTCATTCGACACCCAATATTTCTCTTCTTCTGTCTATCTCTTCACAATTTTCCCATCGTTTATCGCTTTCCCATCGGTTTTCTTTATTTCTTCAATTCATCATTTCTTCTCCTCGCTCCCTTTTTTCTCTTCTCTCTCACTCTGCGTCTCTTCGTCTCCAATGATCTTTTGTGATATCAAAGTGGTCTGACACCCATTTGTTAGTGTTACAACACACGCCTCCTTTAACAGGTCATATAGCGGCTTCGGTTGTCTTTTGTCTGCAAAAATGCAGAAAGAGAGAGAGAGAATGTTCCCAAAAAAAGAGAATGGAGGATTACGGTATCATCATTTCATTTCTTGATCTACTGAAAAGAAATGAAAAGAACTATTATATGAGAGAGAGAGAGAGAAGGGTTTTTCGTTCTCTGCCTCACTGTTTGCTCTCAAATATCGAAAGAAGAATTCTCTCCGGAGGAAAAGAGTCGAGAAGTTCGCCGAGCTGGGAAATGGACGAGAAATTCGATATCCTTTTTTTGTCAAAATGAGAAAGTCAACAAACTTGTTGATGTTTGTTCGTAGAGGAAGAAAGAAAGAGATAGAGAGAGAGAGAGAGAGAGAGAGAGAGAGAGAGAGAGAGAGAGAGAGAAGTGACTCAAATCTGGCGTTTTGTTTCAACGATACAAAGCAACTTTGCTCTGTTGAGAGTTCTAGGAGAAGGCATACTGTGTCCAAAACCTTCTTCGTTTTCATTGGAAGTGTAACACAGAAACAAGAGATTCTTTCTATTACAGTAATCCTCTCTCTCCTTTATTTCTCTCATCATCAACGGGTCGAACTTTGTTCTCTTTTCAATAATTCACCCGATAAAAATCGTCTAATTCTTCTTCTTTCTTCACTTTTTTCCTCGATATCGTTCGCCACGATAAAACATCTTTTTCTCCTCTTTTTCTTACTTATTTTACGTGATTTCTGTCAAAACCCCACCTTCTTTTAGTCGTCTCTTCCTCCCCTTTCCGTTCATTTTTCTTCTCTTCTCCTCAAAAACTTTCTTTTTTTTACTAATGAGATGATTGATGAGGCGTCAAGAATTCATGAACACTTTTCGACACTCCCAAACAGAAATTTGATCTTTTACTGGAAGAAATAGACGTTTGAGGTCAAAAAATGACAGTAAATGAACACTTGTTGCATCATCAGATATCTTTTTCTTCTTATAAAAGTATTGAAACAAAACAACTGAAACCATAGAATTATGAACGTCATTGAGGAGGAGATTTAAGAAGAAAAGAAGATTAGACTATCGGGATAAAGAATAGAATGTATTAGAAAGAGAGAGAGAGAGAGAGAGAGAGAGAGAGAGAGAGAAGATTAGAAAACTAAAAATCGACATTACATTTAATCCTTATCCCCTTTAAGAATCATAAAAAGGATTACGGTATCCAGAAATATATGTAAACAATTCTCAGAAAATGCACGTTAATAAAAGACAATCACGGAAAAAATGTCAGAGATCAATCGATGATTCATGGAAACTGAGTGGATAATGAGATTTATAAAACAGAAAGGTTATTTGAACTTCTGTTTTTTTATCTGATTGGTTCTGTTTTCAGTTTTCAAAAATACTGAAAAGCTATTGAGAGATGAAACATTTCAATTGAGTCTCGGTCATTCTCTGATCAAATATCTATGGTTTTTTGTTTGATGTTGGACTTTATCCTCTCCTGTTCATAATCAAATCAGAAGATGACGGAGAAAATTAAAATCTCTCTCTTATTGACTATATTCATCATATATCCTCAACAATATCGTACCAGAAGGTCCATTTCCTTCGACTGACTCATCTCATTTCAATTATCTAAATGTGCGTGCCGTTTTGTCGTTTTCCTGCATTACTGTCACTTTTCATTCGACATGAAATGCATGAAAAATTAATTTCCAATTAGGTCAAACTTTAATTGACCATGCCCTTTTTCTCTTCAATTTCTTCTCGTTTTTCTCTTCATTCATCTCCAATTTTCTGTCATTTTGCTCACACTTTTTCTTCTTTCTCAAATGGGATAGAATACAAAATGAGACTGAAATTGGATAGAAATGAGCCTTTCATTTGACAGAATGCTCTTCTTCTTCTTCTTCGATTCATCTCTCTCTTCGGATCCAAATATGGAGAGAAAAAGCTGCTCCTCCTCCCCATTTTTCCATCGTTTCGTGCTCTTTGCTCAGCCATTTTTTCTGCCTTTTCTGCTCGCTGAGCCATGCAATTTTGTCATTTTTTCCCTCTTTCTTCTTGTCATTTTCTTGTTCAAAAGTAACTTCATTTCATGTGTCACACTCTAAAAATAGACTCTCCAATTCGAATCTTCGAATTCATTGATTTCCAATTCCCTATGAATCTCTGGTTTTCAGTTTTGTTCTTCCTTGAAAACACCTGCATTCCGGGGATTCCTGAAAATGTTCATCTTATTCGATACTTCTCAAATCAATCTAGGTAACAATATCTTCATCTTTTCCTTCAGAAGTGCTCTACTAATAGAGGATTATTGTCTCAAGTTCTCAACGAAAGAAGATTCGTTATGTCCTATCTCTTATATCTCTAATCTGGAATTTCTCATCAGAGTCGTCTTTCAAAATCAAAAAGGAAGTGATTCATAATAATTTCAAACTCTATATACTTTTTCAGACTTTCTTCTCCTCTTCTTTTCTTACTAATCCTTTTTCTTCATATCGAGTAAAAACTTTCGGTTCATTCAAGTGTATCTTTGCGCGCATAATCACATTTTGAGTAGTCCAGTTCAAGACGATCTCTGTCCAAATACTACAACTGGGGCGCATCTTTTTTCTGGTTCGACACCCTCTATTTCTCTATTTCTCTCATTCTTCCCTTCTATTTCTTCAATACATTCAATTGTAAGATCGCAAACGAATCGACACCAAAAGACATCGAATGTAGACTACTTTCTCTCTCTCTTTCTCTCTCTCTCTCTCTCTCTCATATCATAAGCTCCGCCCATTTAGAAAACCACGCCTCCTTATTGAGGACACTTTTCTCAGAATGCCACTTTCAGAAGAAGAAAAAGAAGAAGAAGCAGTGGATGGAGGATAGAGAAAAAGGCCATTGGACCTCTGTCTAGTGGACACTTCCTAACATTACTAACACATGTCTCTGCTTCTTTTTTTCCTCTCATTCCTCAATACTGTTTACTTCTTTTTCTCAGCGACCCCGGGAGGAGGAGAAGACAACTTTTTTTTTGCAAAACTTTCGATGATTTGTCGTCTCTTTTTCATCTTAAAATCCTCTAGTTCATCACTTTTCTTTTGCTACTTTTTCCACCTAATTACATGTTACTTTTAGTCATTCGTTTTGCATAAAATATGAGATTTAAAGAAGTTTATTGATATATAATTTTTCAGTTTGGAGGCAACGACACAGTTGGAAATTCTTCTTCTTCACTCGTGAATCTCATCAAAACAAATTGGATTCAGTAAGATAAGATAGACTAATTCCTAGAAAACACGTGTAGAAATACTGGAATGATCTAGAAACGTCTGGTTTCAGGTCAGGAATCAGTTTCCAATTCCCTTGACACGAAATTAGAGGCATTTGGGGGAGGAGAGAAAAAGAGAGAGATTCATGTTTCATTTGATAAGAAATCGGTCGTCTAAACCAAAAAATTAATCCTCTCTTCTCTCCATTTCTCTCTCCAAAATGGAACGATTCGAAAAAATGATTTCAAGTTTCTTTTGATAAAAGAATATCTTGTATTCTATCTGTATTCCAGATACCTCAAATGGCTTTTTCGCTAACTATTCATTCTAAAAATCTAAAAAACTCAAGAAATTTGAATTCATAGACTGATTAAAACAAAATAGATTACTGTAAAAGAATATTCATTTTTATCCTCTCTCAAAATGCACTTTGATGCATTGGACTTCATTCTCAGTTTTTCCTCCTCTCTTTCAAATGTTTGAACAGTTGCATTTGAATGCTTTAAAATTGATCATCGAACACCCAATACGTTCAATTATTCGATTGAATTGGGATTTTGGAATTCAATAGAAGAGGACAAATATTAATGAAAAATGGAATGATGAAATCGCCTGAGGGATTGGAAAAGCCAATAAAATTGGATATAAAGTGTAAAATGAACGCGAAGAGGAAGCTGAAAAATGTTAGTTATGAACAGAAAAAAGGAAGGAAACGACGAATTTCCTGACTGGAATTCTGACGTTTTCTTTGAATTCTGACCTCAAAATGAAGTCAATCCGAATCCATTAATCGCAAGAAAATGATCCGAATATGCTTTTTGAGGTTGCCAGGAAAAGCTGTTCTTATATCGAATTCATGGAATCATAAATGACTAGATCAGCTCTTTTTTCCTCTTCTCATCTCGTCTCAAACAGCTGAATTCATTCTATAAATACTTCTAAAAATACATTTTCTTTTAACTCTCATTAGAGGGAACTTACTCCTTCGAGGCTAATTTGGTTTTAGTGCATCATTCGGATATTCAAGGACTCTACAGTAATCCTCTTCTTCTTCTTTTCTTTCTTCTTCTTCTTCCATCTAATGTTATAATCTCATTTGCCTGATCCATGAAGACTCACAACAATAGTCTCTCCCTTCTTCCTCTTCTTTCTTCTGAACTTTTCAACTTCACAAAGGGAACCAAGTGTTTATTTCATCAATTCTCCTTCTCTCTCTCTCTCTCTCTCTCTCTCTCTCTCTCTCTTTTTCAGCTCTCCAATATACCGGTGCATTTGTAGTCTATTTCGTAGTCAGAAACCTTTTTATGACATTGGATTAACCGATATTTACGAGTCTTTCAAAAGTCAGAATGTATTTTCTATCTCTCTCTCTTTCGTCGGTCCAGATTAATTCCGATGTCGTCGTCGTCCACACATACACCCATTCATTCGTCAGTTGATATTTTATTCATCACTACCAAAATGAGTCATGAAAATACTAAACAAAAGAGACGAAGAAAGTGACATTCGGATGAAGAAGAAGCAAACGGCTACTGTAGAGACACGTCATTTCTGTTTTTTTGGAGGTCAATTCCGCTTTAATTATGAGAGAGCAGCTGAAATCAAACAACAGTCTTTTTTTTAATTAAATGATCAATGCAATAGACCGAAGCGGCTGATGCTTTATATGAAATTTCTCATTGATCAGAGGTAAATTTGAGAGGAATTGAAGCGAAAAGTATCTGAATGATTCGAAATTTCATAATTTTTTCCTTTTTTCTGCTCGAAATCCTCTCTCTATTCAGCCGTTTTCTTATCATTCCTTTTCTTCTTTTCGAGACTTTTCTTATCATTCATTCTATCATGATTTGCTGATTTGCATCCTTTCCGAACTCTTTTCCATTCCCTTAAAACTCAAACTTTGTCTCTTACAATATTCGTTTTTTCTCTCTTTTACTATTCGTCTACCTCCCTAGAAAAAATCTCCCCAGAAAACTCTTTCTTTTCTCTTTGTTTAGACTTCGTCTCAACTCTACAAACACATAATATGCCCAGAAATGGGAAAAGAAGAGAACAAAAAAATAAATATTTGTGTTCCAGAATCACATATAAATGTGTGTATGAAATGCCTGTTAATATCATCTTTTCATTGAACTTTGCTCCTTCTCTCCTTAATTCTTTTTATTTCTCTGAATGAATCATTCAAAAAGATTGATTCAGAAATACTACCGTAATCTATTCTAATTCTTTCCAGAAAACAAAAAAAAGATTAGGAAGGAAACAAACAAAGTAAATATACACACTGTCAGTCATAGTTCTGACGCACAAAACAGAGTTTTGAAATGAAAAGATGGATACTGTAACTGAAACAGTTTTATGTCAGTCTCCCTCTATTAGAAGGGCACTTTCGAAAGAAACAAAAAAGCCGTCTCCCGTTTTTCTCATTCTTCCTCCTCGAGTGGAAATGTTTCTCGGAAGGAAAAAAAGTCCGAAAACTATTCCACTTGATACCCGGTTTTTCAGTCTACAACAGACTGACAATAGTCTAGGCAATTACAGACGACATTCCGAAAAACATTTTAATAATTATAACATTGTGTGTTGTCTACTGTCCATCCGGTCTCTCCTCGACAACAAGAGTCTAGGAGATACTGTACTATATCCCTCTAATAGAAGAGCACACTCTGAGAGTCGTCTGATCAATACACAAACACTTGTCGTTTCTCAAAGATCTTCTCGTTAAAGTGTTCGTACTAATATCATTGCCCTTTGTTCTTTTCATCTTTGAACAACTCTTCTTCTTTTTCTTCTTCTTCTACTACTCTTACCCTTCTTCTTCTTTCTTTTCATCTCATGGTCCGTTGGTCCGATTTATCATTGTTTCGACCACGGATCTCTTTTTTTTCTTTTCTCGAGAAACATTTAAAACCATTTCTCATTCTCTCTAACTAACACAAAAAACTTTTTTCTCTGTCTACTTGGTTTCTTTCGGTGTGTATTAAAGTTGAATTACAAAATTGCTTTGGTTGTGTTTGTGTACATGTCAACTTGTTGTAATTGCTCTCTCTCTCTCTCTCTCTCTCTCTCTCTCTCTCTCTCTCTCACTTGAACTTTCGTCCTCTTCTCATCTAGAAATACCTGTTTCCTCTCTCTTCCTCCATATTCCACCAATTTCACTTTTTCCTTATGTTGCAGGTCATTTCAATTCTATCCATCCATCAACACGCAATGGATGGAAATTGGAGACTGACGATAGAATGAAGGGTAAGAAAAAGAAGAGGATGAGATTGAGAGAGAGAGAGAGAGAGAGAGAGAGAGAGAGAGAGAGAGAGAGAAGGTCGTGTTTTGAATGTTGGAACAGAAGAAAAGTGACAAGTATGTACCAAACAATGATAGATCTTTTTTGTATGTTTCGAAAGAAATTAGAATTTCAATTGGATCATTGTCGAGGATTACGGTAGTCATCCCCCATCCCTTCGTGTTCTTTCAGAGACCGTTCGTCACTCTCCACTCACTTCTCTGAATGAGTTTCTCCTTAATCTGATAACACATCTAGAAGTTTCTCGAAACTGAACACACCCTAAACTACAGTATCTTTGGCATCAATGCCGTCGGCAATTCAAGTACAATCGTCGTCGCTCCTCCCCTTTTTTTCTCTTTCCTTGGATCAAGGTGTTTCCGTTTTGTGACCTTTAGAATGAGTGCGTCGTGCACTCAAAACATGAATTATTTCTTCTTCAATTCTTCGATTTCGACGTTCGTTTTCTTCATTTTCTAGTTTGATTTCTCATTGTAGGCACTTACCAATTGGCTCTTTTATTCTCTCCAATTTTTCAATTTCAGTGTCATACTGTAGCTGTTGGTTTGTATATAAATACGCCATCTCGCTTTCCCAATCGGCAGAAAGAGAGAGAGAGGAAATAATCTAGATGAAATATCAGGTTACAGTATTCCCTTGGCTCCTCCTCCTCCTCCTCCTCCTCCTCCTCCTTCTTGTTTGTGTTTTTGGTGTGCACATTCCTAGGCTCCGCCCCCTTCTCCTCTTCGTTTCTCCCTATTTTCAATATATCGTACCAGAACAATAGAGGGAAAAACAAGGAAGAAAAAGGAGACGGTGAGAGAGAAAAGTAACGGAAAATTGAAGCGGTTGTTTATTTGCGAATTGGGCAAGCAGCAGCAGCAGCCGAAACACAGCAGCGCCGCCCTCAGTCTAAGCATCAAAACGAACACAAAAGTGTTCGTTCGATTCTGTCTGCGACTCTCACTTCTTCACACTATTTCTCCGGTTTCTTTATCTCTCTTTCAAACTCTTTCTTCTTCATTTTTGATTTGCGATCAGACAGACTGTCTCTCTCTCATCCAAAAGAGCATGAAGTTGCCCCTCCTCCTTCCCAGTTCGATTTGTTTATTCTCTTCACTTCGAGACTGGCGGTGCTGGTCATAAATCGACTGGAACTCGTCTCTTTTCATCTCGTTTTTGATGATAAGATGTGCAAATTTTAAGAGAGAGAGAAACAGACTAACTGTCTGCAAATTTCACTTCTTTTTTTACAGTTTTTGCGTTGATAAGTTTTGTGTTTTGATAGAATGAGAGAGAGAGAGAGAGAGAGAGAGAGAGAACAAGGGTGAAACTGTGTTCGTTTTTAAAGCAAAGATCAGCATCCGAAAAATGAGAACGAACACTACTTGCTCTTTCCATTTCTCTCATTTTTCAAGTTGTTTGAGTTAGTTTTTTTCCGAAAAAGAAACGAATAATCTTCGAAAAGAGTTCTGATTTATTCAGAATTATCCACAATTCTATTTCAGAATCGTCTATCTAAAATTGAATATCAAAGGAAAATCTAACTGGGAAACTGTAATTTTTCAACTGAAATCAGTTTCTCTCTCTCTCCATAACTGAACCGTAAACCAATCTATCAAAAAACCAAATTTCTTCGTTCGTTTCACACTTTGATCTGACCCTTCTTCTACTGTCCATTTTGGAGATGTTTGACCAACTGAACGAGAATAAAAAACCAAAAGAAAAAAGAATGGGAATGCCTTCTCTTTTTCCTTTCACTTTGCACCCATCGAACCATCCATCAAACGAAAGAAGTGCAAGTGGAAGAAGAAGTATCTTATGATTCCTAACTTATTCTTACTTCTCCTCCTCCATCTGACTCTTCTCCTTCTTCTTCTTCTTCTTCTTCTTCTTCTTCGAATGTATATATATTGAAGATCGCAACAATTTGTCTTGTTGCCCCGATGCTCAAAGAGCCTCGCCGAAAGATGGCGAGTTGTGATAGTGGCCGCGGTTTTATGTGAAAAATGGGGCGAATCGAGAAGAGAGAAGGGAAGGCTTGAAAACACAAAAAAACATGGACATTTGTCTATTTGGTGAGTGTTTGCGGTTGGAAGAAGAGCAACACGGGGGGATTCATGAACACTCACAAGATTCTAGAGAAGAAGAAGAAGAAGAAGATGGAACGTTCCGGAGACAGACACATCATTGATGTGGAGAGGATGGACACTGATTTATGGCAAGTCGTTTATTCTCTTTTGTGTGTGTGTATGCTCAACGATTCGATGGAGGAGCAGGGGGAGGAGGAGGAGAAGGACCTCGTCTTTGTTTTCTTTGGCGGCTCCTTTGGATTTATTCTTAGTTTACAGAATATCTGTCAAGCATATGGAGATCGTGAATCTTCCCCCGAAAGCTCTTTGAGCCTAAAGGAAATCAGGGGTTTTCCATGATTCAAATTCTTCTGAATGTGTTAAACTACAGTATCTTTTGGCGTTGAAATCAACCATCCGCCTTCTTTTTTTGTTTTTTCTGAGATTCTCAGACAGATTTTCACATCTCTCATCAATCATTTTCTCCCCTTTTCATCATCTTTTCTCTCCCCTTTTCGATTCGGCTGCCCCGCCATTTCGGTGGTTTGCCCCCAGATCGGTTCGCTTGATCTTCATCAGAATTTTCTTACTTCTTCTTCTTTTTATTCTTATTCTTCTCCTTCTTCGTCTTCTGTGATGACAACCTCCAATACGTTAATCTGATCGAAGATTTGCCTTAAAGATACTTTTTCCTCTCTCTCTCTCTCTCATTTTCACCTCCTTTTATTCCATTCCCCTCCCAGTTTCACCTCCTATTAAGCGGTTTGTGATCGTCGAGAAAAGTATATACAATCTGTCTCTTCCTTTATTTTGATGCTGACTCATTTCATTTTGCTATTCTTCTTATGCATATATATATATATATGTAAACTTTTCTTCTTTTCTCTTTTTATCTTTTATACTTTTCTTTTCGTCCGTTCAATTCTTATTCTTCCAAAACAACTTCAATCATTTCATTATTCATTTTTCCAGAAACGGGTCGCGAACAATAAATATTTAATCAACTCACCTTTAATCAAGATCATCAAAATGACCAGTACTAGTCGGAGGAGACCCCCTCATGAATGGCTCGGTCTAGATCCGGTTGCTGAGGTTCATCGGTAAGATTCAAAGAATCTTTGGATTGATTGTTGAAGAATGAATAATTATAGGCTCAGTGTCCTCCGATCCACTTGCAAGAAGAATACATCTCTTCATATGCATTTAACTGGAAGTTACAATCACATGTTTCATGATATCAGTGATTTGCCAGCTTCTGCTCGTTATTATATTGGATTAATGGCTGCATCTCGTCACAGATGTCTCTCTCTTATGGATTTCAATCGTCGAATGTTTCTAAAGAACAATGGTCCTGAGAAATGGTTATTGGGAATCGATTGGGCTGTCATGAAGTACCGGAAACTCGATTATCTTAACCGTTTGCTCTGTCATCGACCATGGATGATTCATTGGAAAAACTTGGCGGTTAGTTTCAAAATATTCATTTCTGATTCTGAATGCTCTGTTTTTGTAGGTTCTCTTCGCTCGTAGAACACCAGACGGTGGATCTTCTTTCTTCTCAGCTTGCTCACTTCATCATGCTGTTGGAATAATGGGAATGACTCATGCAATGTGTACAGTCATCAGTTGCATTGGACTCGAACGTCGTTGCCAACTAACTCAAGATGAAATTGACTTTTTGAATATTGATGATCTGGATTACTGGGAGGAACGTTTGTCAGGATACTTCCGAAAAATAAAAGAGCGTCCACCAACCCAAGTGGAAATAATGATCAACGGAATGAAAGAAAAAGGAGAATTCGAGAGACCATCGAATAAGATGTGTCCAATGACAACTGAAACTATTGAATCGTTGATCAATGCTCCAGCAGCCACTTACAGTGCTCGTCGTACAAACTATTCACCAATTCTGCTTCTTGGAAGTGAAGATGAAAACGGAGGTGATATTTTGGATAGAGAACCACCATGTGATTATCCAATTTATTCACATCATCGTACTTTCGGATACATCGAATTCAAGCATCGCCCAGAAAAGGACATCACACCATTCAGAATCGAAGAATTCGGATGGGATCATGTTTATAATACAATGTGTGAATACACGGAAACATTTACTTCTCGTCTTGATCGAATGTTCGATCATATTCGTACTCTGACTACAACTATGTAAGTATTCTCAATTGTTTTCGAATTATCAAGAATTGGTTTTCAGGTCGAATTCATCGAACTTCTCTGGTGACAATGCTATTGATCAAAACGAATTGGAGACTGCCGCTTTCCGTGAAGCTGTCTGGAATTACACTCAAGGGTTGTTCGGTGTCCGTTTGGATGACTATGACTACTCGAGAGTCAACTATATTCTCGACAAAGGAACAAGAACATTCATCAAATTAGCTGCTTGTTATCCACACAAATTGACCACTGAATTCACTCAAGCTCTTCCCGGTTTCAAAGATTCTGAAAAGGTAATTACAACAGCAATCCAGACTTTTCATTCAATTTTTTCTCTTCAGATCCACGTTGTGATGATGGTTTCAATGGCCCGTTTCCAAGCAACAATGTTCCATTACACTCGTGCCGTTTGTAACTATAATGCAATGTGTCTCTCAAAGAAAGGATGGAGAAAACCACTCGACTGATTTCTTCTCATCATCCTCCACATTAACTCTTCTTACATTCGCTTTCTTTATTTTTTCATATTTCATAATCTTTTCTTTCTTCTTCTCTTATAACACCTTCGCTAGTAGTTGTTTTCCATTGTATTTGAGAGTATTCTCTATCACTAATAGTGGGATAGTGTCTACTCTCTTCCTCTTTTTCCCCTCTCAACGTCAAGTAGTGATTTCCCTGTTTTCTTCCATTTTTTAATTGTTGATATACCGCAATTCCAATTCAGTCTCCCACTAAAAAACACACAATTCATATAATAACCCAAAAAAAATTGAAAAAAAAATTCCAAAAAAGTCACAAAAATTGTTGCGTAATTTCTTCTATTCACAGCTTATTCGTTTCCATATTTTCATATTTCGAAATTCAGTTCGCTTTGTTACATGTTCATTCTTCTTCTTCTTGCATAATTCTTTTTTCTTTGAACTTTCGAATGATTACCCAGTTTCTTTTCTTCTTTTTCACACTGAGAATGCTAATTATAAATAACCTTTACTTGCATTTTCAAACCCCCCTACCACCGATCCCCATTCTTTTTACCGGTTTTCGCGAGTTTGTACGCTTTCCCTTTCGGTGGAGAATGTACAAATTCAAGCAGGGATTTTTCAAAAACACTTTTTTCTTTTCTTTTCTCTTTTCTATTATACAAGTCGTCGATTTTTCCATTTTTAACTGTCGAGTAGTTCTTCGCAATGGCTTTATTCTTCTGAATTCTTAATTTCAATTCTCTTCCAATTACAATTGTCTTCTTTTTTTGCATATTATTTGTCAATTCACTAATATTCTTCCGTTTCGGTCTTCAAATGTATTAATTTTTCTGTATTCTAGAATTAATTTTACATGCTCTCTGGAGAACCCGTTCATATATTATTCTGTCGTAATCCTCTCTTCATAATGTTAATTACAGCACCATTTATTGTATTTTCCTTTATATAAAATAGTTTGTAGTCAATATAGTTGTACCGTCTTGGTTGAATCAACTCAAAAACGGTTATGAATGATTCTTGAAGACGCATTACGAATATATTTAGAACAGCCGCACGTTGAACATTATAGAGAAAGTAGGAAATGAAGAAACTGCGCCTGTAAATCGGCTTTTTGACCATCAACTGTTGCACTTTTTGGAATTTGTGGGAATGGAGACATTGAGGATCTTTATAGACGGGTATAAACTACCTCTGGATAAATTTATAGAAAAATCTGAAAAAATTAATTAATTTCACGCCCGCTTTTTATTAAAAATCGGAAGCGCGCCCCACTGAACTTCACCTTGTTGAAACTGTAAACATAAACTTTAGGGATTTAGATCGCCAGGCCCAACCCCCCGGCGTGACAATCTTTACGATATAAAAAAATTCTACTCTCTCTCTCTCTCTTACAATTAAATATTTTCTTTGGCTTAATCGCAGACCTGCGTTTATCAGTTTATGTAGGACAAAAATTATTCATTTTTGATCTAAAATGAGCGCCCGCCAAAAAAGTCAAGAAAGCAAAAAAACAAGCGGGGCGATGCCTATAAAAGGGTCATTTTTTTCATTCTTCTTCGTGTTCGCTGTTAAATATGCGTTTCTTCATCATTGTCGCATGTGCTCTCACTGGAATTCTCTACGTTAATGCCGCTCCAACACCAACAAACGATGTGACGGATGCCAGCGGAGAAGCACCGGAGACGTTGCTGCAAAACAACGATGAGCAACCACATCAGAGGCGTAAGTTATCCTTTCGATCCTCCAATTCGAAGTTTTGAATTTTCAGTGAGATTCTACAACTGGGACTACAAAGACCTTGGAACAACAGCTTTCGAAGACATTCCCTTCGTTGCTCGTCTGCCACCGACAACAGTGAATCAAACTGAGCAATGTCCAGATGGATGGATTCGCTTCGCCGACTCTTGCTACTGGATTGAGACTGAAATGTTGGGTTTCGCTAAGGCAGAAAGGAAGTGCTTCGAAAAGCAATCAACTTTGTTCGTCGCCAACTCGCTTGAAGAATTCGATGCTGTTCGCGGTCACTCCAAGGAAGCTTACTTCTCATGGATCGGACTCGTTAGATTCACGCACTACGAGAAGTCTGAACAACTTCCAAGGTGGCAAACTGAGGGAGCTATCAATCCGGCTAAAATGTAAGATATTTGATTGTAAAAACCAAATCTTATTTAGAGATATATGTTAAAATTTCAATAACAAAATTTGTTTCAGCAACTGGTTGATCAAGCCATACAAACCTCTCGTCAATGGATGGACACAGTTTGCCAATTGTGCTGCCAGCTACAAGTCACCAGCAGCGTTGGAATCGGCCTCGTACACTTTCTTCTACCCATGTACCTACTTGCTCTACTCAATTTGCGAACGCAATTCGACAATCGTGAATGCATTGCAGTAAACTCATCCTGCTATCAATTCAATTGCCACCAATTCATTCTTGTAATCCACGCCTTGAGTTAATTGTTTATCATTTTACGGGTCAGTAGACTTCTTACTCTGTCATTCACCCCACTTACTCAAAAACCAAGAAGTTGTAAAATGATTATTCTGTTTATGCGAATTCCGCTGAAAAAAGGAATAAATAGTTTAAATACATTAAATCTTTGAAAATTGAATAGAAAGTGACTTTGAAATGCTTTTTGAACAATTTTTTAATCATCCGTCTCGGCTATAGCGAGACTAGCGGGAGATTCTTCAGAAGTTGGCGACTAACTCATTAGCTTTTTCGAAGAAGCTTGTCACTTATCATGTTTGGTAATGCTACCCATCTCCGATTATGTAAATGGAGGTACACCAGCTCTACCTTTTTGATTATCCGTGTTCACTATCAGCAGGGTCAGATGCTTCGAGAGAAAATAAAAAGAAGAAGTTGCTAATAAAGTTTGATCACAATGAAGACTAATAAGAATATTATGTTGGAAGAGTTCAGAAATAGAGTCAGACTCAGCTCAGTTTCTGAATTCAGAAGAAGAATATGAATGTCGGATATTCAAATTTGAACTGCCGCCATGTGAGTCCGTGGCCGTTTGCTCGATCGGATGCTAGGCCATTCCTCTCAATTTGAATTTTTTACCCAATCCAACTTTTTTTTCACTTGTTCTTTCCTTTTTTCCAACATTTTTTATCATTTAAATTTGCTTTAGATATTTAAAACTGAGTTATTGAGTGTTTTATGTTTTTACTGCATTGCGGAATATCCTTGTCTCTGTCAACATACTGAATTTATTCAGTAGCAAAAGTTAAAAAGAAACATCAATCAAAATCACATCCGTCTTCGTTAAAAATGATGAAAAGTAATAAATAGTCATTAAAATGCGCGATTTGGAGTTGGATAGAGAAAGGAGGAAAAAGCAAGAAATTGTCTTTGTCGAGAGAAACCATTTTTATTGAAATTGAAGCCAAGTAGAATCGAAATCGATTCCCGGCCTATCATTTGTCATTGGAGAAAGATAGGAGAGGGGAGAAATCACGATTTATTGGAATTGATTGCGGGCACGGAGATCGGCCAAAACCTCCTCTGGGTTGACTCCAAGACGTTCACCGGCACGAAGAACCTCGGCGAGGCGGGCTTCGATGGCATGGAGAACTGAAAAGTTTAAGAACTCTTTCTCCCTATTTTTCTGTGTCAGATAACTATCATTCCTTCACGACAATCTCGAGCATACCTTTTCTAATCGTCTAATTTTTCGCATAAAATTTACCCGTTTGCCCTATTTCTCTCATAACTCTCGCATTTTCTCACACTCTTTTGATGACGACTGAATGTTCAAACACACTTTTTTGATAGATAAGAGCTAATGGAATGACGCAGGAAAGTACCCATTCCGGGTTGAAATTGCCAAATAATCAAATCAACAGAATCACATTTTGTTTGAAGGAAAACAACAAATATGATAATGATGAGTCGGAAGGAGCATAACAATTATTGATTTACTAAAGGAATAGTTCGAATCACTCACGCGGGGCTCTAGAATCCTCGTTTCCCATGCTTCTCTTCATTGGTTGCCAGGCTACCATTCTCTTTTGCGGGACAAATCCAAGGAAGGTGTCCCTCTCGGCTGGTTGTTGCTGAAACTAGTACCTTTTTGAGATAAGGTCATCCCATTTGATAGTCAAACCTTTGTCTCAACTCCATTCTCTTTTTCAATGTTGTACAGCTGCTCTTGGAGAGCACGAAGCTTCTCTTCGAGTCCCGGAGCCGATGGAGCTGCTGAAATAAACAGAAAGCTTCAGAGTACTTCTGGCCTCATCATGCAAATAGACTATAATCCATGAGAGAAATGTTTTCTTTGTTTTCGTAGCTATGCATATACTTTTGAGGAGGTCGAAAGGGATTGAATGTTTGAGTGGAATGTTTTTCATATTCTCTGAGAGCTGTTCTATATTGAATCATGTATATGAACTAGAAGCATGGTTTCGGTACAACTAATCTGTGTTTGATAGGTAACTCGATTGACTTCACTGAAACGTGTTCCGTGCCCCAAAAGTCAATGACATCAATGATCTAATCAGTCAGTCTGTCTCTTCATTGCTCTTTCATCTGAAACACTGCTCATCCTCGCGTTTTATTTCCGGTCAAAAATTCTAATCCCATTAGTCAGGGACTAGTGCCCTCCTGCGTGTGAGCGCTCAATGATGGACCCATGAAAAGAGTGTGGGAGGAAGACAGAGAGTTGAGTTTAAGTGATCAGAGAGTGCTTACCTCACGCAATCGCTCTGGTTAGATCTTTGCGCTTCAGTGAAGGTGCGATGATGGAAAATAGAAAAAAACGCTTTTGGCTAGACTCATTCTCAAGTAGGATTCTCCCTCTTCTGAATGTCATTTCTATAATGTTGTGGCTGTTTCTAAAAGCTCTTCTCGTTGTTTCATAAGCAAAAAATGAATACCCATTGTGCTCATTACCAAACGTTCGTAGAATACTAATTTCAAGATGTCTAATGTTTCAATGTCGTGAAACTAACAAGCTCCAAAAATAATGAGTGTTCTACGAAAAGTATTGAATACAAAACTCACCAAAAACAACAGCAGCGACGACACAAGAAAGCAAAATCAAAAGTTTCATGATGAAATTCCGATGGCTTACTGAAAAGTGATGATTAATCGATTTCAAATGTCAGTGAATGGTATCATACACGAGAGTCTCACTAGGCCTCAATTAATTTCTTCGATCGAGAACGAAGAAATGGGTGGCGTCGGTTGGGAGGTACTGACGGCTAGAATGAGCTCTCGGACTTTCGGAGCCCTGACTTCAAGCCACGCCTACTTCACTAAGGGGCGGTGCTAGATAGGGTTGCGGCTCATCGCCTAATGACGAATATGATAGAAAAATGAAGAAACAGAAGGGAGATCACGAGATGTAAGCTACGGAAATATATTTTTGCTTAAGCAGAAAGAGGGCATATATTGTGACCTCTGCACCCTTCGAGGAAGATGAGGGATAATCAAAAATGACAAAAAGTGGAGATGACGTCATGAAGAAATCTTTCTAATGAAGCCTCAATTTTAAAAGAATCGATGCGCCAAAAGTGAGAAAGACTGTGCAGGAAATGGTGCTATCAGATGTTATCAGTTGACACAAAGATAGAAATGGAAGAAGGTGAAAAAAGGGGGAAAGAATCGGGTTTTTATGTAGAATGGGAGACACCAGGTGAGAGCATATTTGAAATTAGTCTTGCGGCGGAGAAGAATAGGGTTACTTTTATGGGTTTTTCTCTGTTTTTTCATGTCTCTCTCTTATCTGATGATGCTCTCCGATTGTGAAATTCGAGTAATCATAGAGGTCGTAGATGGAACAATGAAATGAGTGGGTCAGAGCGGAAACAGTTTCGAATAAGAACCTAGACCGAACGCATTTTGGAGTTCGTTGATTTGATTCGAAATAAAATTTTCCTTTTTATGTTTCGATTGAACTTGACTTGTTTTCATTCTTCGGTATAATGCGACTCCTTAAAAGTTAAAGTTCATTTCAGCTTCATCATTTCATTCTGTCCACGTCTTCTACTGTCTCAAGTCTCCAGATTTCAAGGAGCAGCAACATCAGTAGCCACAATGAGCTCCAGAATTCACAACGGGAACGATGTATATGTGAAGGTCATCAGATTATTTATTGAATATCATAATGAAAAGAACATTTTTAGGCAGAAGAGTATTGGAGTCGAGCAAGTCAAGATGTGAACGGAATGCTCGGTGGATTTGAAAAACTGCATACGCCGGACATCACAGTTTCAAAACGATTTATCGAAAGTTTGAGGAAACGAGTAAGTATTTTTCCCGATTTCCAGAAGAAAAACAAAAGAATGTGTTCATTGGTTTGCTTTCAAGAATGAAACAAAAAACGAATTCAAAGAAAAGTCGTTATTCATTCAAAAGTTCATAGCTGCACGTCTCTGTCTAATCGAAATATGGATATCTTTTTCTGAGCAACAAACCACTTTTGAGAATAATTCGTTGTGAATATCTATTCACTATGTTTCTTTTCCGCAGTATTTACGGCATACTTTCTATTTTTCCTTTGCTCAATTTCATCTTGTAAAGATCACAAAACATTCCGAAATTGATTGAAATCCCAGTTCTTCATTCATTTTCTCTTTCCTACTCATTGAGTTACCATTTCCTCATCAAAGTTCGAAAATCGATGCATCACTGAAAAAAACTAATGGGTAATCATACGTAGCATCTGTTTTTGTCTGAAATTTTTTCATCTAATGAAGTAGGCGTAGTAATGAAGTCACGGTGTTGTTATGATGACTATACAATTCTTAAATTAATGAAAAACATAACTGAAACGTTCAAAATTGGGTACAAAGTTCGAGTTTTCTCCAGAAAATTCCATAGAAATCAGATGTCAAATGTAATAGAAACTTTAATTTATTTCTTAATTAAATAAGAAATTTTTCTCATTTCCCGAAAGAGTTTTCAACAGAAAACAAAAGAAGATTTCCTTCTTTTTGACTTTCAATATCACCACATCTTCCATTCGATTCTTGTTTTCAACAATAGATTTCTTTTGTTTGCACATGACGAATTTCACTTTTTGTTTCCTTTCGGGTTTGAGTATGCTTTGGGACTCTTCCATGAATTCCGAAATTTGACACGGGGAGAGAGAAGCTACGAAAAAGTTATTGCAATAAAAATGATTGAAGGATAACGATTATGGGAGACGAATATATTAGAAGTCACAATTTCCTTTTGTGAATGACAGAATATAGAAATAAATGAGCCGTTTACAACGAATAAATATCGAAAATTGGCTCAGATGATTGACAGAATAAATGAATTCATTTTGTTTCAGAATCTATTCGGATCGAATGAATACGCGTTGGACTGTGGAGCTGGAATTGGACGTGTAACAAAACATCTCTTGATGCCATTATTCAAAAAAGTAGATATGGAGGATCTTGTCGAAGAACTAATTGTCAGCAGTGATCAATATATTGGACCAGATCCACGAATCGGCGAGAAATTCATTGAGGGACTCCAGACGTTTGCTCCACCAGAAGGACGATATGATTTGATTTGGATTCAATGGGTTTCTGGTCATTTGGTTGACGAGGATCTTGTAGACTTTCTGAAACGATGTGTTGTAAGTTCTAAACAATTCAGGAGAATCTAATTCTTTCTTTTTCAGAAAGGGCTGAAACCAGGTGGATGTATTGTATTGAAAGACAATGTCACAAATCACGAAAAACGATTATTCGACGATGATGATCACAGTTGGACGAGAACAGAACCAGAATTAATGGAAGCATTCGAAAATGCTCAACTCGAAATGGTTTTGAAAACAATTCAAACTGGATTTCCGAAAGAGATCTATCCAGTCAAAATTTTCGCACTGAAACCAATTGTGCAGTCAGCTTCTGATGATAACTGATTTCTTGTTTCTCCTGATTTCCTGACTTGTTTCAATGATTTTTGTTATGTTTGTGCATCCATTTAATGAATTTCATACTTGATTTCCCAAAAATGGAGTAATAAATTGAAAATTAAATAAAATTAACCTTTGAACATGACAAAGGCATATAAAAATTTTCACAGAAGAAATGCAGATTCTTTGACAAAAATGAAAAATATTTTCTACTGTGATTCGACTACAACAATCTCTGTTCAATTCTCCGAAAACTGAAGCAAGAAACGAAACATTCAACAAAATGGAAAGTGGGCGGAGTCACACACTCACAAAAGATAGTGGACGGCGGAACCCGTGAGGTGTCGGCTGCTGCGAAACAACGCTACCCGGTCACTTGTTTGCGGAGGTTAGACAGAGGAGTTGATGAGAGCTCTAATCCATTCTCTGAGCGAGAAGGATGGCCGAAGCGGTCAATTCAAGGCATAAGGTTGTCGACAGAGTTTTTCTGAAGATTACTGCCTTGCGCTGAAACCACGCCTTCGCGGGCTGAATTTTGGGTCTGATCCTCTATTTTAAAGCGAAGAATTGAAGAAAAGAGAAAAATAAACAGTTTGATCTAGGCTTCTTATTCGTCAATTGAAGAAACTATTGCACAAAGACCTCCTAATACAATGAAATAGGAACCCACGGAGTCAACCGGAATACAATACTCGAGAAAATAGAACATCAGAATTGCGCTATTCATATTTTTCAGTCATTGTGGTTTCACTAGGTACAAAGAGAAGGTGAATTCACTTAAAGCTCTTCCCGATTTGAAGATTCAATTTATTCTGCCTCCTGGAGGCGTTCAAAAATTGCGTATGATACCCGTATTTCAGGGACCATCGCGGGCAATTGGGAAAAGTTTTCAACCAGCAATAAACGCACCTCGGCAAAGCCTCATTGGTCACGTTATCGCCCCAGCGCAAAGCTAAAGTACACTTTGAATGATGAACGTAATGGTTCATGCACTGTACGGACAATGTGCGGGTTCCGCATGTCACTGTATATTACGTAAGAGTGGGCGGAGTCAGGGAGGAACAGGTGAAATTCTTCAGAATTCAAAATTATTTCTAAATCAAACAGTTTTTATTATAAAATATTGCAACAAAAGAAACGAAACGTCATGAATAAATGAATTGAAAAAAGTGAAAAACGATTTAATAACCAGGAGGAGTTCTTGGTGGAGGACAATGATCACAAGATCCCTTTTCTCCAGCAGATCCATCAGATCCTGGTTCTCCTGGTTGTCCTGGTTTACCATAAGGTCCTGGATTTCCTTGATCTCCTGGAGCTCCTTTCTCACCAGATGCTCCATCTTTTCCACGTGGTCCTGGAGGTCCCGGTGGTCCTTGTGGACCCATTTCTCCTTGACGTCCTGGTGGACCTGGAGGTGCTTCACCTGCCAATGTTTTTCCTCCTTCTCCTGTTTCTCCTGGACGTCCTGGATATCCTGGTGGTCCTGGTGGTCCAGCTCTGAATCAGAATTTATTCTTTGATATTCAGATAAAAAAACTCACGGTCCTGGATTTCCTTTTGGTCCACCTTTTCCTGGAGTTCCTGGTTCTCCACTTTCTCCTGGATAACCTCTTGCTCCTTTATCTCCTGGTGCTCCAGTTGGTCCTGGTGGTCCAGGTGGACATTCACGAATACATGATTCAATAGCATCAGATGGGCCTTCTTGATATCCTCCATCTGATGGAATTTGTGGTTGTTCTCCATTCTTTCCATCTGTTCCAGGTGATCCATCTTTTCCATCATTTCCATCAACTCCATCTAAAATATAAATATAACTAAAACGAGAAGATTCAATTCAAAACGAACTATCTCCTGGAGGTCCAGGTGGTCCTCTTCTACATTCTGCTGGTGGAGGAGATCCTCCTCCAGCTGCACCTGCTTCTGCATATTGTTGTCTTCTATTTCTGCTTGATCTATCTGGAATATATTGTCCAAATAGCCATGTTCCTTTGACTTCTCTCTTCGTTCGTGCCACTAATTCTTCGTCTCTTCCGCGACTTCTTGCCATTTCCATCGTTTCTGTCCATAAATCACGATTACGCGCCTGAAAAAATGAAGGATTTGATTTCAAAGTCTACTTTCAAACAAATTGTGAAATGAAAATTTAAAAAAAACAAAAGAACGAACCTGACAAAAGTGTGCATCATTGAGAAGATTTGAATGAATTATTTGAATTGCCTGATATGCAATTGGTGTCAAAATGACAATTGCAAGAATACAAGAAGTCGAAAGAGCAACTGCTGAAAATGCATTTCGACGGAATTTGCATACTTCGACGTCTTCTTCGTCGATCAATGACTTCATTTTTTCTTCGGAAATAATGAGGAAACGAGTGACTAAATTTCCGTTTTCTAAATCTATTTTATATACCACATTCATACCAGTTTCGATTCCGATTGTCATCTTCAATGGAATTCTCTATTCGCAATGAGAGAAAGTGTCGAGCCCTTGGCCGTAATCGGTCAATTACATCTCTCAGTTGGATTTCCGTCTCGAATTGTTGAATAACTGGTCAAATGGAAGAGGAGAAAAAGAAGACAAAAAGATAACAATTAATGACACTTTTCATTTCAAACTAAGGATGAGGGATGATTCCATTTTATTGTTCTGTTATTCTTCCATTTGATTCAGATAAATACGATTTTATTCTTTTTTCCAGTTATAAAGAAGTTTTGATTCGTTTTTTGATGAGAATAAATTCAAATGTAAAAGGAAATGAAATTAATAAAAATATGGTTTCGAGTTGACTATTTCTTCTCCGATCGATTCGAATTACTTCCTTTTCTTACTATTCTGAAAAAAGAAATCCTTATTCAAAGCCATGACACCGAGTGCTCTTCTATTAGAACCAATCTCTTACTTGTCTATAATTGATTTCTTCTTCGATTTGCTCTTACTCTTGCTCTTATCCGATGGTTGCGTCTGATCGGATTTCAGACTTTTCTCCGACTTTTTCTCCGATTTTCCACTTTTCTCATCGTTTGTTCTTCCATGACGATATTTACTTGACTTCACTTTCTTCGTCGATTTGTTACTTTCCAATCGGACTTTTCCAGAATCTTTTTTCGAATCATCTCCAGAATCCATCATAATTGAGAAAATGAATGAGTTTCGTGGAGGATTTTCGAGAAGACGAGCAGTTCGTTCAGAGAATTTTAATTTATTCTTTGAGAAAAGATACTGCGGCGGAAGTTTTTTCAATATCATTGTGATTTCTCTGAAACAAAATAACATGATTTCGTCAATTGGACTAGCCTGGTCGCCAGAACTCGCTACGCTCGTTCTGGCGCCCATGCCAGACGCGTGCCGCGTGTTGAGCTTTTTGAATCAAAATAAACTTTCATTATAACCTCTTTTTGTTCATTTTTGCCGAGCAACACCTAAAAACCTCAGGAATCCGAATTTCGGGATAGTTTTGGCTCCCGTAGTGTAAATTTAACTCCCTTCCCCGAGAGGAAATTTGAATTTTTAGAAATGAAAAATTTCGAAAACCGAGAGGAGCTTCCCTCCTCTTCTTATCTTAGTTCGTCACGGCTACACGTAAATATTTAAAATTGAAAATTAGTACTGAAAATGGCAGATAAATGCGCGCAGAGAGCTTCAAAGTGCAGATTTTTGAAATCAAAAAAATATGGGCATCATGCGGCCAACTTTTCCGATAGTTCAGTTCAAGAACGGTGCAAAACGGCTGGATAGGAGCTGAGAAACTGTTGTGGACATACGCACACACACACACACAAAAAATGTAACCCCCCATACTTTCGTGATTTAATAGAGAAGGTAGATTTCTATTTTACCGTTGTCTCACTTCACATTTTTCTTGATTGATCGAAACGAAAATCGTCTCTAAAACTGCTTCGAAAGAGCATGCAAGAGTATAAACAAGAGTTCTGAAACAGAGAAATAAAATACGTTTTTGAAAGAATATCTGACCGATAATAATTGATTTGACTCATGAATTGTTGACAGTACTTCTCGGGTTCTTTTGTTATTTCGAGTCGTTCGTCTTCCGTCCGAACATATTCTTTTTTCGTTGGATTCAGAACTTTTGAATGTTTACATTCCATCCAATTCACTGATGTCAAACAGAATATCTCTCCCATTCCACAAACTGATTCAAACATTTTCACAATGAATTTCGAAACTTCGGACATTCCTGATACTTTTGAAAACGCCTGAAGTTACTTTTCATTTGGGGGAAGGTATTC
This sequence comes from Caenorhabditis tropicalis, assembly GCA_016735795.1. Classification (NCBI taxonomy): domain Eukaryota; kingdom Metazoa; phylum Nematoda; class Chromadorea; order Rhabditida; family Rhabditidae; genus Caenorhabditis; species Caenorhabditis tropicalis. The sequence continues at coordinate 4,580,618 of CM028614.1, read as the reverse complement.
TCTTTTGAACTACTTTAGTGTTACTATCCAACCAAGTAGACATTCTTGATAACATTTCACCTAACTCTTGACACATTTTCACAAGAGTTTTCAGACGATAAAGGGCAGAAAGTTCAACGAGAGATATCGCCTGAAATTGTTTGTTTTTTCAATTCAAAAGTATCCAAAAGAACCGTTTCAGTCTTCGCTTCTTCATTAGTCCAAGCTCTACTTTTTGCATCTTTCAATCGTTTTCTAATGTCTTCTCTATCGTCTTTAACAACTCTCGGATTGGCTCCCAATTCACTGAAATCAAAGTTTTTACTTGCTTCCTCATCTCCTAATCGAGCACGAGTGCAATGAGAAACAAGTATTTTCAGATAATTATTCTTAATTGTATTCGTGTAAGCATTCAATGTTGTCGCCTGGAAATAAAAACAAAAAAAGTCAGAAATGACATTGAAACTGACTGTCCATTTGAAAAAGAATTTCTCCGCACTTCCACGATTTTTCTTCGAATTTGATTTCGATGACATCGAACGATGGATTATGATTTGGAGAAGAGAAAATAAGAATTGAAGATGTTTCTAATTTTGAATAAAAAACACGTGGAACTTATAGTTTCACGTTGAAAATAGATTCTTTTTCACGTGAGATATCGACTTGAATGCATGATCGTGGAGGCTAAATCAGCCGAATCTCAATGAAAAAAAAGTGAATATTTTATATTTTCCGATTAAAAAAATTTTTATTCAATGAAAAAGTCAGAAAAAGATCATTCAATTTTCGATTTTGTCTCTTCTGCTGGTTTCTCTCTCGGAACAGCTTCACTTTCGCATTTCTGAAATGAAAATTGATTTGATTTCAATTATTTTCCTGAAAAACCATATTCTTTGGTGGATTTGGAAGTTTAATTCCATCTTTCATTTCATCTTCTTTTTCACTTTCAGGCATTATTTCAGCTACTTTTGTATCTTGAATAACGGGTTTCGGTGGACTCGGAGGTTTCGGAGGCGGAGCAACTGGAACTTCTTCTAATTTCGCTTCTGCTGGTTCCTTTAATGCTGATTGAAGAGCACTTTTCGATGGTTTCTCTGTTTTCTTAATTCCTTTGGATTTCTCTTTTGATGTATCTCCTCCTCCTTTTTTCTTTTTTCCTCCACATCCCGGAAGCAAATGAACAACGAAAAGAATTGAGAATTGAAGTAAAACGAAGAGAATCATTTGAACTTCTTTCTGATTTTATTTCGAAATCTCGATTCCTTTTATTTCATTTTCCCCCACCTGTCAGTTACAGTAAATGAAGATCACGACGATAAATTGAAACCAAATATCGAATTAAATTCAAATTTAAAAGTTCCATTTTTTCTCAATTTCAAAACTAATGCCTTCACGTCTTCTCGTTTCAAATAAGAAACTTGAGAATATTGTTTGTTGGAAAAAAATGAAACGAAGGATATTGAAACTAGATTTATTACAAAACAAAAATTGCATGTAATTAAATCCGAACAAGTTAACAAAGTTTAAATCAACAGGTTTGTAAATAGCTCTTGGAGCTGTTTACAAGAAGAACAATTTATTACGGAGTTGCTCATCAGAGTCTCCGTGGATGGACTGAGCTGTCAGGAAGGCAAGTTTGTGAGCGTATTGACATGGAGCTGGAACGCGGACAGTACCTTGCCAGTTGTAGTATAAATGGCACAATTTGAAGGCCAGCTGGAAAAACAACTAGTGTGGAAGGTTTTGAACATTTTCGCTTTACCTGTTGATGCTTGTCTGGACCAAGTTCGGTATCATCGTAAATGATGTTGTATGAAACTGGAGTGACAGTACCCTGGTTAACAAATTGCGGAACCAAATAGAAATCCATTCTCTCTGGCCGAGTAACTACGGTATCTACAACAGTTCCTGGTTCCGGGTTGATGGCAGTGCTAGAATTAGATCCTTGTTTCAAAATTCGCATATTAACCCGTTTTGTGACGATGATGAATGCGAATTTGATTTGTTTGTGTTCCTTGTTGCTCAGCTTGGCTGCACGTTCAGTAACCATATCACAAGCATCACGAACAAGCTTGACTTCCGTATTTTTGATGTACGGGATTTGACCATCTCCAGCTCCATCTCTGTACAGAATCAAACGCGTCGGGAGATTATTGTTGTTCTCGTCATAGTATTTCTTCAACGCTTCTGAAAAAAACAGAAGTAAGAAACAACAGAGACAACCCACTTCTGACAAAATGAGTCAAATTGTTTCCGAGCTGAGTTGGATTTTCGTGCGGTCTGGTTTGAGAATAGAACTGTGTGTAATCTCCGCTTGTAGTGGAGACACAAGCGCCGACTGTCTTTCCCTTCAAAGTAGAGTCATGGTAGAGATCATATCCAACGATCATTGTATCGGTGAGCTGAGAAAAAGATAAAATTTACAAATATGATTTCCCTAAACGTACCGGAATGTTGACTTTCCATAATGCTCCACCTGTTTTGCAAATCATTTGAAGAAAGATCTTGAGAACAATAGATCCGAAGTTTTTATTCTCGCCACCATCGCTAGCTTTGCCGGCAAGAGTACGAAGATTAACGCATTGGTTTGGAATTGGGCATTCAACACACAAGTACTTTTTGAGACTGTCATATCTTGTTTTGTTGTCGTCGACAAGAAGAACAACGAGCATATGCACTTGCTCATTTCGAACTTTTGCTATGGCACTTTTAACGCCTTCCAAGTAATCGTTCGGAGAAATTCCCTGAAGGGGAACACACATCGGATCTCCAGTTTGCACGCGGAGAGTGTTTCCAAGACGGCGAGCTTCAGCGATAAACTTCTGAGCCAACATTCCCGAATTTCCAGTGCTTGGAGAAACAACAATCCAGTTGGTCATGTTGGAACCACGGTAAACACCACTTTCCTTGACACCACGGGCCCATTCTGCATTTCTTCCCTCGTACTTCTTAGTGCCTTCTGCATGTAGTGGTTCGGACTTCAGAACTCTCGCGTTTACAACAGCAAGATCATCAGAAAAACGGATTCCCCAATAATTGAGACAGTTGCGAACATTTTCGTTTCCTTGAAACTCGCTAATGAGTTTTCTGGTTTCGGTAAGTCGCTGTTGCGGAGACATGCGAGTATGAGATGCAATTTCTTTCATCATTCTAAAATCTTTGCGCATCTCATCAGTCAAGCCAGTTGGATAGCAGAGTTCGGGAACAATGTAGTTGATCTGAGGTGGTTCTCCCGGTTGCTTCGGCTTTCCTTCGGAAATCTAAAAAGAAAAAACGTTGAATTTTTCATATAATATGCTCATCTTACAATGATCGGTTGGTCATCATGAAGAATCTCCTTGTTGTATTGGTCCTTGAAATATTTCTTTAGAGTGATCATTTCCCCATCTTTTGTAAACTCGCTTAGCGGGTTGATGGTCCAATCAAGTCGAGTGAAACGATGAAGCTTGTTGTTATACATCGTAATAACAGTGGAACCTCCGAACATTTCATTCATCTTTTCTTGAACCCGCATACGATTGTTCTGCGAAGACATCATCTCGTTCTTGAGCAAGGCGAACATCGAATCCTTGCGCACCATTTTGAAACGGTTTTCAATGCAAAGCATCAGCTGGTTTTCGTACATTCGAATAGCAGTTTCGTAACCAGGGAGAATTCTCATGTTATACTCGCGAACATCGCGACCGTCTTTTTTGTTGAAATAATGACGGCCAAGTTGTGTCAACTTCATTTCATCGAAGCAGCGACGAACAATAGTGTTGAAGATGTTGATTGTTTGAGCATTGTCCAAGAAAAATCTATTAGTTTGCTTGAAAATGACCTTGATTAAATTTCCAGTGGTGGGGTGAGGAACTTCGATTTCTTGCTGGAAACAGGAGATGAGATAATATTCGTAATATTCGAAAAGATGCTTACATTTTGTTGCCATTCGTTTGTCAAATAAAGGATCATTCCATCAAACACATGGTATTCTCCGATTTCCTCGATGACATTGGGATGAAGAAGCATTCTCTCCCTCATATGCTTTGAGTCGACAGTTGGATCAAATTCAACATGAAACTGATGAATGCTGTAGTCGACCTTCTCCATTTCGATTGGGATAAAGTTAGCGAAGCATTTCTGAACCCTTCCCGAGGATCCAACTTTCGGTTCTCCCGCTTGACGAACGAAGAGATCAGGCTGAATGGTGCCAAAATAGCTTTGCGATCTTCCATCACTGTTTCCAGTTCCTGACCCAGAGCCGCGTCCTCTGCCTCTACCTAAACTGGAAGCCATATTTACCTGAAAAAATTATTGATGTAATTAAGTTGATAATTACAAAGAAATAAAGTCCTTAACAAAAACTGGAACTTTTCTCATCCCGTCCTAATAAACGTTTTTACAATTAAAAAAAAACGAAGCAGAAAGGGCGTTGCTCAGAGTTACTGTATGCGTTACGAGATATTTGTTTCGTTTAACTGCATGCACCTTTACATGCAAAACATTTTCATTCAAAACAGATCTGTTCAGAGTCAAGAAAAACAACACGTGATATCAATATTGAATCTAATCACTCTTGCGGGGTCATATTTATTATTATTTATAATGTAAACTTTGGTTTTTGTGAATGCTCTTATTGACTAAGGACCATCCCACATAAGTAGGCCCAAAAGCCTTTGAGTTTATAATTTACAAATTTTCGTTTCCCCAGCTTTTCTGATTCCTTCAAAAGCCAAACTGATAATTATTTTCAGAATCAACATGGCCAACGGAGAAAAAACTTACTTTACAAGTCTAACACACGGAGCATGCAATGACTGCCGTCAAGCGAATGCAAAATTGAAAGAAACCTTAGTAACCGTTAAAAAATAAACGCTTCAATAATTGATCTTTTTAAGCGAAACTACAATTTCGGTGCATTTTTGGTGGAGAAATCGTGTTGTCTTTGTCCGAATGACGACTGCGTATGTAAAAATGATTCATCCAATAGAAAATTCGGAGATTTTACAGAACACATCTTTCTTGCTCATTCTTCAACAACGTGAGTTCCTTCGGTTGAAGAATCAAGTGATGTTTGACGTTCGGCCGACTTTCCTTGTGCACAACTCTTTCCGTGACGTAATTGAAGCAGATAGAAAAATCAGATCAGCTCTTCTTGGAGAGAACTCGGTTGGAGCACAGGTACTGTTGATGTTATAGTAATATCTGTAATTCGTTGTCTTCAGGTTTGCCCTGAAATGAAAAACGTTTTCGTCGATGCTTCTCCAGTGTTCATGAACAGTTACTCGCAAACGGATTTCAAAATTTGGAGGAAAGATACTGGCGGCCAAACCGATGAGATCATCAGAAAAGATGCAGAATCCCAAAAAAATTCCGAAATACAGCTTCTTTCTCTCACTGATGTTCTGCGATCAGATTCTGAGCCAGCTGCTGTTGCCACTGAAATTGTAGCGACAGAAACTTCGGCGGTATCAAATACGAGATCGCGGTCTCCCATTCGTACTCTAGAAGTTCAACAAGAAGAGGATGAAGATGTTGTGGTGAGAGGAATAGCAATACTAACATTCTCATAATTTCAGTTCGTTGAAATTCGTCCTCGCGTTGGTGGAAATGGTTCACGATACATAAAAGAAGAACCAACTGAAAGTTCGACGGATTCTGCAGTAACTGTTATCGAACCTCTTGTACATCTCGCAACTAATTCTGCAGTTGAACTCCCAGACCTCAACAAGGAGGTCAAAGAGGAGCCAATGGAAAACTTCGTATGTCAGCAAAACGTGCGATCATTTGTACCAACACAAAAGTCTTTATCTGTATGTGAACGTAAATCGCCGGAACCACTTACACCAGTTCCACGACGAGAACCCGAAAAAGTTCCGGCAATTGTTAAGCAGCGTGTATCTTCGAAGCCTGCTCTGCCCTCGAAACATCCTCATGTTCTCGCTCATAAATCTGTGTCTGCACCCCAACGCTTTTCTGCGCGACAAAGTTCATCCATTGAGCACCTCGAACCTGTCAGACAAGTTGACCACGTGCCATCATTAGTTTCTAGAAGAAAACCGTCAACAAGTAACAAGCGCATATTGAATAATTCTATTTCATCTAACGCCTGCTCCTCTTCTAATGCAACAACTTCACGATCACGTGAGTTATCTTCTAATCGGTAAACCTTCGTCGATCTCTTTTTCAGTATCCACTGCAAGCAGCTCCGACCAAAAAAGTAATCCTGAAAGTTCTTGCAAAAAACAAAAGTTTTCTGATGTTGACATGTGTCAATCGTGTTGGACCGTATCCTACTACACTCGAATCGAAGAATACTGTGGCCATGTTATCGAAATGCATGCTTCGATGTATAGTTTTGAAGTTTTATCAACAAGCATCTCTTCAATTTCAGTTCTCGTTTTAAATGCAATTTATGCGATAGGAAGTTCAGCGGTTCATTGTCGTCAAGTCATCATGCCCGTACGCATATCGAACAAAATCAAGGAGACGTCCCATTGCTTGCATCATCAATTATTTCACCAGAACTGTAAGATTAACAATTCACTGAAGTGAAACTTCAAAAGGTGTTCAGATCCGAAGACCACCTTCAAAAGTTCATGAAAACCGCTATGCTTTGTTACCCTGATAAGTTCCGCAACATGTCAATTCAAGAACTCGGCGAAATTGTAAAGGAAAATGACTCTTTTTTTTAGTAACAAAACTGTTTCAGATCCAGAAAATACCATGAGCAAGCTCATTCTCTCATAATTTTACCGCGTTCATCGAAATTTTATTTCAAATTCTCATTTATCACTCCCAATTCATTCATGATACACATCAAGTTCTCTTGTAATCTCGAATCGAATTCACATCACTATCATAGGTAATAAATTGTTTTTGTTGTTTCTTCAGAGCTTAATTTGATTTCGATAGTACAGACAATTATATAAATATTATTGTTAGCTATTTAATCATAACTAATAATTAACGTTAATTGAGACACACACTTCTAAGAATTCAGCAGATTGGAAGTTTAATATAAATTAAAATGATGGATTCAGAAATGAAATTCAATCTGTTGTTGTGATCCAATCCGACCAGAACTCCTCTTTCATTCGCGTCACAAATGTCATCTGAAACCATCTTTTTCCAAGTCAAACATTCAAGTGATGCTCAAAACTTTAGACAGAAAAAATTGAAGAATTGAAAGTCTTCGGTCAACTAAAAAGTTTATCGAAATGTCACTAAGAAGATTGTTGAGAGAAAATGTGGAATCTTACCAAGTTTGGCGTTCGATCTTTCATAAATTGTTTCAATCGTGCTTCATTATACAAAGGAGTGTATTTGAATTGCACTAAAACAGCAAATGCTTTGCAATCAAGCTGAAAAGATATTCGAATTTCTAATCCATTTCCCATCAATTTACCCAAGACGGTTCATTGACATCGAAGAAATACTTATTCGAATTGAGAAGTGAAGCAAGTGCTTCTAACATTGCTTCTGTTCTCATTGTCACTTCTTTTCCTGCAGATTTACCCGACAAACCATAACCACGAACTCGGCGACGTGTCTAAAACTCATTTGAAATGAGACTTCATATAACTGTTTCTCACTCTTTTTTGCAATTGGGGAACAATCCAATTTCTCCAAAAATACAACTGAATCAAAGTAAAGTCCTCGATGATTTTCCTATCATCACGGAGCCAAGAGAAATCTTGTCCACGAGAATAGGCGAGCATCCATGTCAGTTCATCGAGTAAAGCACTCAAAGCAAGAGCCTGAGCACGTTCTTTTGGAGTAAGACCCGAATCAAGAGACTAAAAAAACACTATAAAATGTATTATGAAATTCTAAGAACCTTTCCATATTTTGCCAGAAGAAAATCAAGTCCTTCCATCACATTTTTAAAAAAATACCCATCTGAATCAATCAAGGGGTAGAGATGCTCGCGAGGGAGCACATTATAAAGAGAGCATTGCACTGTCTGAAAACCTACCTCTTCTTCAATGAAAGCAAAAGAATGACTCACATCATACGGAATAGATTTGCTACGGAGAACTGTTTCTAGGAATAAACACGAAGGTGCATAATAAGGAACCGTAACGGTTTTAGGAAGAGTAGTGAGCAGAGCTGTCTTACGATGCATCCGAATGACTATGCTTCATGAAATGTGAGATGAGTCAAGAGTAGACGATCACGTTTCATGATTATTTATGCACATAATAAAACAACGTCAAACAATAACGATTTATCCGGTAGGAAGGTATGAACAACGAACAAGTTAAACCATTCTTCGGAGAAGGTTGTTGAGTTGGTCCTCTCTGTTTCCGAAGTCTCCTCCCTCGACAAAGTGGTTGGTCTTCTTGGTCCATCCTCCGGTTGGGTTGTTGAGCTTGAAGGGCCACAAGAAGTTGGTAGCCTCCTTGAAGTGTGGTCCGACAGTGGCGATCTCGTGAGCCAAATCCTCGAGACAGATGATGTTGTACTTTCCTGCAGAATTATATTTTTAAAAATTCATCAAACGGAAAAACCTACCGAGGCTCTGCTCAACGATGGTGTTGTCGGTGATTGGGACACGGTTTCCGTCAACCTTGGCATATCCACGCTTGTAGAGGAGATCGTGAATGGTCTTGTTGTTTGGATATCCCCAGGCAACGTATGGCTCAACGATGCGGAGAAGTGGGAGAGTAGCCTTGTTCAACTTGACAAAAACTCCATTGTTGATCTGACGAAGACGGAGGATTTGAAGAGCCTTGCGTGGCTTTGGGTGGAGTTGGTTGATACCGCGAATTCTGACGACGAAGGCAACCTTGTGCTCAGCTGGAACGTAAAAGTCTCCCTTGGCTTCAGCCTCGCGCTTGAGTCTGAGTCCTTCCTTTTGAGCGGTTCTGTACTCCTGAACGTACTTCTCAGCGCGCTTGAAGTATTGGCTCTTCTTCTCCTTGTTCTTCTGTAAGAAAAAAATAATTTTAATATTTTTCATGAAGAGCATATCACTATTGTAATCGTGTTATTGAGATATATTCTGAATTGAATACACCTCACCCAAAAACAAGATAATTTCTATAGCTCAGTTTTGACGGCTGGCTTGGATAATGATGAATCCTAAAACCAGTGCTTTTGAAGAGCAAGCACTCAATAGGAAAAAAAACTTACAGCGGCAACGGTAACCTTGTGCTGAGCAGCCTTAGTGCGGGCATCAGCTCTCTGCTTTCTGCGCTTGAGCACAGTTTCTGGAACCTGTGGTACTTTCTTGCTGAAAAAAATGAATTACAGAATTCCTTTCTAAGAAATACGAAAAAAATAACAACTTACGTTGGAGCCATGGCAGGCGATTGATACCCTGTAAAAAATTAATTAATTAACGGAGTAACCGCTTTAAAAATTTGACGATTATAAAAAAGGAATTTCTCTAACTAACATGAGATAAACCACAAACATCAGTTAAGAAAAAGGAGTCTGAAAATATATTTCAATTTGGCGCTAGTTTTTGTTTTGAAAATTGAAATTTGCCCATAAATCCATGAAAACTACTACATTTTCTAAATGAAAGAGTAAACTGAATTTTCTAGGGTTGAAAACCCGAAAAAAAATTGAAGAAAGAGCCCAAAAATAGCAAAAAAATCATTAGGCCAAAAAGAAAAATAGAAAATTTTCACTTCAATGCACTTCTCTGAGGCTTACGGTGGAAGTTTCGTGGCGAGACCCACCGGAGTCACGCGCCGCGGCCTGCGTCGCGTTCTCTCTGACCGACGTGGCTGCGCCGGTGCGCCTGACCTGTTTTACGTCGATTTTATGGTTTTCACACGCATTTCACAGCATGGAAAATATTCTCAAATTATTCAGAACGGCTCGGTTTATAATTCTGAAAGTTTTCCATTAAAGTTTTTGGTATGAAAACGGGCAGAAATCCGTTTTTTTTACTACGATTCTTGTGGTTGATTATTTCGAAATCGTGTCGGCAAACAAAGTTCCGATGCTCACCTCGCCCTTTTTTGGTCTTATCAGCTTCAAATACTCTTTCACAATCCCTTTTCTATACTTTTTCAATCATTTATATTGAAAAAAGTTTTACCGTTGTGACTAGTCAAAACTAAAATTTTTTCTATATCTAGGATACACCATATAATGCAATTTAAAGTTTTTCTGCTTTTGATGAAAGATGAAATCAGGTGTAATTCAGACAGATTCGTTTGAAAAACCGGTTCTCGGTGCCCTGTTCCCGTTTTTTCGTTGTCGAGAACAGAACATAAAATCTTCTTTCGCATCGTCAGGCATAACAAACCTTCGTTCTCACAATATTGATCTCTCAAATAAAACCTTGTACTTTGTTTCTTATGAAAATACTTTCGGTACACATTTCCAATTTTCTATAGTTTTACAGGAAAATGGGATCTCGTGACGATGAGTACGACTACTTGTTCAAAGGTGAGAGAATGTTTATAATTCAATTACAATTGTTTGTTTTCCAGTTGTACTGATAGGAGATTCTGGTGTTGGAAAATCAAATCTTCTGTCTCGCTTCACAAGAAATGAGTTTAACTTGGAATCTAAGTCGACAATTGGAGTCGAGTTCGCCACGAGAAGCATTTCTGTTAGTGTTGAGTGTCACGCTGCGTATGTATTATTTTTTGCAGGTGGAAGGAAAAACTGTTAAGGCTCAGATTTGGGATACTGCAGGACAGGAGCGTTATCGTGCCATAACATCCGCATACTATCGTGGAGCCGTCGGTGCTCTTCTTGTTTACGATATTGCGAAACATGTGACATATGAGAATGTGGAAAGATGGTTGAAGGAGCTACGCGATCATGCTGATCAAAATATTGTTATTATGCTTGTTGGTAACAAAAGTGATCTTCGCCATTTGCGTGCTGTTCCTACTGATGAAGCTAAAATTTACGCTGAGAGAAACCAACTTTCGTTTATTGGTAAGCTATCAAATATAATGTTTATGAAATGTGGCCACTATTCCAGAAACATCTGCTCTCGATAGCACAAATGTTGAAGCAGCATTCACAAACATTTTGACCGAAATCTACAAGTCCGTATCCAACAAACACGTTGGCTCAGACCGGCAAGGATATGGAGGCGGCAGTGGAACGATTATACCTGCACCACCCACAGAGCCACCAAAGAAGCAATGCTGTAACTCATAAATCGCAACTTTCTTTTCGTGATAACGTGTGTAATTGTCGAAATGCCTTGTTTTTCCTATACTGCCCCATTTCCTTTCTCTGTCGCTTCTTACATCTGCGAAACACGTCGAATCGTTGTGATCACTGTGATCGCTACTTTTCTTTATCTGGGCTTTTGGTATACGGTAATTGTAACTTTCATTCAGAATTGTTTTTAATCGCTTCCTCCCATCATATACATTCGTCCCCAATTTTAAGCTCCTTTTCAGAAGATTGTGATCTGAGTTGAGTGGTGCTGCTTTCTTTTCATTTAACCGACTTAAGTTAGCTGCACACTTCAGCACTGTTTTTACTTTTTCTTAATTCGAAATAATTATGATCCAATGTGTATATTCCTAAAATATTGGTTATTTGTAATGTGTTTTTTGTACATTCAAGCGTGATCAATCAATTCGAATTCGAGACAATCGAAGAAACAACGAAAATATGCACATTGACTTTAATCGAAATTTTATTTATTTTGCAATTTTCAATTAGTCATTTTTGATGAATGAATGAATTAAACACTAAAATTTTTGGACTGGGATTTTGAAATGAGTTGAAGAGAGAACTAAAAAAAAAAAGGAGTATGTTATATATATGTCCGCTCTGAAATTACGTTCAAATGGAAGTTCTACTAATCATTTGCGATGCTCTGTTCAGTAACGCTATTACCATATTCTGTCGAAACGCCGCGTTTTCGTTGCGAGACCAAACGCTTCGGCGGGAGAGGAAACGGTGGCCCAAATTTGTGCACTTTTGCGTAGTTTCTCATACACAGTTTGTTTTTATAATTTTACGCAGTTATTCAAATTTTTGGTTGAATAATATTGTCAAATTAGAAAAAATTAATAGGGAAAAATGAAAAAAAAAAATCTTGAAATGATTGTGAGTCGACTATTAAGATAAATTGGAACGATGAAATTCCCTCCGTTTTCCCTCAGTCTCTTCAATAAACTGCCTCCCTCTTCTCTTTACACTGCCTCTCGGCATTCTCTCTCACCGGACACACTCTTCGTCTCCCGTCTCTTTTGAAAATGGCTCTCTAACCGGCGAGTGTACGCTTGCGTGCGCGCGTTGCGGACTATGAATCAATTTTTTTGAATTTTTACTGTTCGGGAATATATGCAAACTCAGTATTTTAATTTTCAGAATGTCTCAAGAAATAAAACAAAATCCGAGTTCTGATGGTTCAGTTCAGCCCATCGTTGTACATGAAGAAGAGGTTTGTCAATTTATTTGAATACTAAGTTGAGCTTCAGTTGTTTGTGATCTTTCTCAGAAAATTAAACAAAAAGAATAGAAGTCTGATATCGGAATTATATTTCAAGACTTGGAGACGAATCTCCTGAATTAATGAGTAAAGTTAGTGCAAACACATATCATACAATAGATTTCACGCGCAATAACTGTAATGAATTCTGCCAAAGTTCGAGATGTTTTTATGTTGCGTGTTAACTGTTTTCCGCATTTCAATCAAGTTTTCTAGGTGGTTGTGTCTGAGCCCTCAGAAGAAACAGTCATCGAAGAACAGACTCCTTCAGAAGAACCAAATTCAACCTCAGAATTCCAGTCTTCTTCCTCTGTTTCAACACGTCCTAAAAGAAATGCTCGAAAATCAGTTCTTTATAACAATGAAGACTATGAGCTACAGATTCCTGGAGTTGTAAAAGAAGAAGTAGAAGATAAAGATGCTTCATCATCGCAAAATGTAAACACACAGTTGGTAGGAAATACGCCATCTCAAAAAATGATAGCAAAAAGGGCACGTAACGAGGATGGAACAGTTAGAGGATCGAGAAAAAGAAAAACTGTGGCTCGTTTAGAGGAGGAAATGATGGAGAGGCCTACCCAACAACCAACAGAGTTACAGTCAAATATGGAAACCGTAAGCTGCAAACTAAATTGTTATAAAATCGATTGTTGTGTAATAGGTGTTTGTGGATGAGTCAATACTTGAACTCGGAGCTGAAACTGAAATTCCGTTTTCACGTATTATGGACGACGATGATGGACCACCCATTTTGAATATGGCAACCCAATTCAACGATGGAATGGACATAGACGAAGTCGATGAAATAGATTCGTTTGCTGATGATGATGACTTCCTTAATGGAAATCCACCAGATTTGGAGATGAATTTGTAAGCGACTTTTGAATAATTGATTTATAAAATTCAAGTTACAGACCTAATAAGCGTCGTGGGCGCCCACGAAAAGGCGATGAATTAATAGATGAACTAGAGCAGGTCAAAGTTCCGGATAGGATAGAACCTGAAAAGAAGGATAAAAAAGTTGTGAAGCAACCAGTAATGACACCAAGAGCTTATCGCGTTCAAGGAGAAAGAGTTATAAGTAAAACACTGGCCGATAGACAATACAACGTCAAATTGGTTAGATTTGAAAAATATAATAACAAAAGTGTTCTCGAAATAGTATTTTTCAGTTTGAAGACGAAATCGAAATGACGGAGAATGGAGATTGTTATGCTACAGTTATTTCTGGATGTTTAGCTTATTTACTTCGTAAAGAAAGAATAATTGAGCTACTAACTGGTGAAGTTGAAATCGCTGAAATGTGTGTATCTCTTTGAAATTTACATCTAATCATTCTTGATGTTTCAGTCGTAATGGTGGATGGATGCTTGATAAACCGCCTCGTCTTCCTCCACTCGTTCAACACAAAGCTTGCTTCGCATTCTATGTTGATGGATCCAAAATTACTTCAATTAAAGATATCTCAAATGACGATCTCAAGCCGTGGAGTTCATCTGGTGATCATTTTGGAGATCCTGTGATCAAACCAAATGTTCGTCGTCATCCGGTTGGAAGAGAGAATGGACGTCTTCAAATATGTAAAAATGATCCACGACAAGTCGAGTTGTACTTAACAGAGTATAGTTCATGGTTACCAAGACTGTTGAGATTAAGAAAGAAGGTACATAATAAAAAACAATCAGTTTCCACTTGAACTATTTCAGATATTCTATCTTTCTCGTGATGGACAAGTCTACGGTAATGCTCTCATTTTGTACGATTACACGTGCCCAGGAGAAGCTCCGGTTGTTGTGAATCTTCCACATGGAAATGATTATCTACGGAATGCAATGATTGAATCTGCTTCAGATCCTAACATGCCGTTAGATCTCGACGAAGGTTCTCTTTCTTCTCCGGTAAAATGAACTCATGAGCAATCTCTGAACCATTATTTATTAATTTCTAGTTCGAAGATGAACTCGTCGACGGACCACGTGGCGGAGTTTTTCTTCGTGTGAAGCCAAGCAAACTGGGTTGGGCGCAAAACAAAAAGCTATTGTTAAGATATCTATTCAATGAGCCTGCTCTACTTGATCAAACAAATTGTCTCAATCGACGTACACCATTTTTACCTCCACTCATTTCGACAGTTGGCGTGTTTGTATATTTTGTACCATCTAATTTCGTTGCTAATCAAATACATCACACTGGAGACGGACTATCACCATGGACGGTCAACCGTGAGTTATGACTCATATTCCAGATAATAATGCGTAAATATAGAAGCTTCAGCGCCAGGAGAGCCGCCATCACCACGTGTTCGATCGACGCGAAAAAGTTTAATTCAAGACGCTCATGGAATGTTTGTAGTTGCAAAAGATAGTGGATGGCAACAAACTCAGTTGTGTCTGGTTGAAACAATGTCGGTTTTGGCTAGATGTCCCAGACTTCGAAAAAGAGTTATATACATCCAACGAAACAATTCTATTATTCTTGGAAATGTTTGTTACATTTATGAATACGTTCGTGATGGTGATATCCCTGGACCATTCATCAAATCAACAATTCCACCTGGGCCTCAAATCGAATCATCAGAAGATTCTAAGCATGCCCTGGAGTGGATTCAACAGAAGAAAATGGACACAGGTCTAGATTCCCAAGGACCATCAACCTCTTCAAATATTCCGAACGCGGGTGATAATACAGTTATTGAAGAAGATCAATACATCGATGTAGAGGATATAGAAGTAGTTGAAGAGGAAGTCATTGGACATGATACTCTTCATCATGAACATAATCTTCATGATCAGCAAATGATGCAACCTATTCAACAAAATATGAATCAGCATCAAATGATGGAAGACGAAATTCTGGAAATGTCGCAAGAAGACGTTCTCAATAATGGATATGATTGTGAATTCGATGATGATCCGCTTTCACAACAAGAAAATGCTGCCCCATATTTCGAAAATCCGAGACAATTGGATACTGGACACATTTATCTAACTGTGCGTCATAAGCGAATAGCCAGTTCGTTCGAAGCTGTTCTCGAATGGATTGCAAACACAAACGTTGTGTAAGTCATTTCATCTAAATAATTTTAAATATTTTTGATTACAGCGAAGAGCGTGGCCTTCTGAATTACGCGAAACCTGGTCATCCTCCTATTGTGAGAAATGCACGTGCGTACGCTTTCTTTGTCGCTGGAACTGCCATTTTTCCACACGACATCAATCGCGATGATTTCTCGCCGTGGTCTCACAATGGAAATGCTCAAAATCCAACCTGTTACCGTACTAAAGTTCGAAAAGTTGGAGTGATTTGTGACGAGATGGGATCACAATTTCAGGTAGTTTTAATTGACGACAACTTTTATAAAAAATGACTGAATTACAGACCAAGGATGCTGATTATAAGACCTGCCCGTTCCATCTTGTTTTTCTTTATTCGATCAATCCTCGTGAGCCACGTCTTCGTAAAAAGATCTATTATATGATGGAAACTGAGTCAAGACTTGTTGTTAGTCATGCTCTCATTATGTATGATTACAATTTGGAAGGAGAATTACCGAGAATGCATGGAGGATATCTTAAAAGATTCACAAAGAGAACCGGGAAGAGACCGGTAAGTTCCCTTGGATCTCTCCGGTTCACGGAATCTTTTTACAGCCACTACAAATACATGACATTGATAACGACGTTTCCGATATATCTGAATCAGAAAAAGAGAGTCCGTTCGCTTTACCTGCACAAGTTGGGGAGGATGGATGCACATACCTTCAACTGCTCGATTTGGACTTCTGGAATGATCGTAATCGTCAACTTCACTACATAGTTAATAAGCCATCTCTAGTGTATGTCCTTGTCTGAAAACAATTTTCTTATGTTTTTTCTTTCAGTGAACAACTCGGTTGCCTCAATAACCGCGTTCCAACCATGCCACCTGCAACAACAGGTAAAGGAGCTTTCATCTTTTTCGTTGATGGACTAGAAGTCGACGCGAGAAATTTGACATGTGATGCTTTGGTTCCATGGTCAGAAAACAACAGCTCCAATCCACGTAAGCGCTCCTATCGAATAAAATTAATAATTTTCCACATTTAGATGGAGTTACAAAACGTCCGAAATCCGGAAAACATCCACTTGCATTGAACAGAGAAGGACAGCTTCGTGTCTGGAAAACTCCATCTCACCGCGGAGAGCAAACCGAGTTCCAACTTCACGTTTACACTGCTACTCTTCCACGTTGTACACGTCTCCGGAAAAAAGTCAGCTACGTGTTGAAGAATGGCCATCAGATCGGACATGCTATGATAATCTATTCGTATACGGAAGCAGGAGAAATGCCAACTCCCATCAACATAAATGCTCTCTCACAAGAGTATACTCTACAAAGACTTCCACCTTTGATTCGAGAAGAAGTTCTTCGTCTTCTGAATAGGTTGACGCCTTCCGAAGTTTCGAAAGTAGTCTTGGATAAGTACGGAATACAAGTCAACCCAAAAATGTTGTATTATGTTCGACGACGCGAAATTATGAATGCGACTAACGATCCCGGTCATCAACAAAGCGGATACGATATGAAGGATGAAATGATAGAAACATCAGGATATGTTGATGAATGGAATCCTGATGATCCATCAGTTCCATCGACCTCTTCAGCTGGTAATAAACGAAAGATATTGCATGAAGTACTCGACGAAAGAGATATGCAAGTGGCACATACTGAAGTAATTGAGCATCAACCACAGTCACAATCACAGCAACGAGACTATCATTCCAATAGAAAATCGCTTGAAGAACAACATCATCAA
Organism: Caenorhabditis tropicalis; assembly: GCA_016735795.1. Lineage (NCBI taxonomy): Eukaryota > Metazoa > Nematoda > Chromadorea > Rhabditida > Rhabditidae > Caenorhabditis > Caenorhabditis tropicalis. The sequence goes on along the minus strand of CM028614.1, from coordinate 4,563,435 downwards.
CATAATCATCCGGAATCGAATAAATTCTTCCAACCTAGAAATCCCGTAAGTTTCAGATTCATTCTCTATGAAACCTACTTTGTATTTTAAACAGGCACAATCCGGCATGGTTCGAGGAAATCAAAGAAATGAAGCCATGTGGCGAATTGCAAAAAATTCATTTGGCTCTTCAACTGACACTGAAACATTCGATATGCTCTTCAAGATGTTATTTGATAAGAACGAGCAGCGTCTTCTTCAAATTGTAAATCACACTTTTGGAGTAGAAATTCTATCCAGTGAAGAAGTGATTGACGGAGGAGAGCTGCTACAATTGGCTAATGAAGGACATATTGTAGAAGAAATAGTGGAAGAAGAAGTCGTTGAAACTGCTGACGATGAGACTGAACAGATCATAGATGTTCAGGGCGACGAGGAGAAGGTGTTTCTAGGAAAGGATCTATCAGGTGAGTTGTACAAATACATTCCGTATGAATATAAGTCATAATACTTTTAGATGGTATGGAACAAGTCATTGTCGAAGAGGAAGTAAACGATCAACTTCTCGAGGAGGCTCTGGTGGATGGAGTTCTAGTTGAAGATGTTGATCCTACCTCAATCGTAATGGATGATCATCATTTGTGAACTCAAATGCTCATTTTGTCTCTCATCTTACGGTGCTATTTAATCATTCAAATGAGTCTCATCCACCTATTCATCCAGCTATCCAGCGATTCATTCAATATCAAATTATTGTTCCGCTTTTAAAAAGTTTTAATTTCTTTCGTGTCTCTTTTCATGTTCACACATTTCTATTTTCTCATCGTTCACTTTGTGCTCTTTAAAAATCTCAAATAAACTACCCGATATGTTTCTTTACTGAACAGAATCAAACTCATTTCTCGAAAAACTCATAGTTCTCTACGAGATGATTGATAAGACATGCGTGTTGATGAGCAGCATTGATTGCACCAAGCATTGGATACATTCCAGTCAGATAAGTCTGAAATAAGAATTAAAAAATATAGAAAAAGAAAATAGAAATTACATCTGGATCATCTTCAGAAGGCGTTGTGAAAATATCAGGAAGTTCAATCATTTCAGAACTTCCGCCAGTCGATGGATCCAAAAGATTCGGTGGATTGTATTTAGTGAAACTAACAGGAAGAACTTTTGTCAATGGAATATCGATTTTGAGAGATGGATCATAGACTGGAGCTTCCGAATCAATCAATAAACCATTTCTATCCTTCTTTCGACATCTACATACTTTGAACATTGATTGAACTGTATCCATTGATATTGATGATTCGGCACTTCGTTCGACGGCTGTCTCAATTAGAGCAGAAGAGGGTTCATTTGTTCTCTGAAAATGGAATTGTTTGGAGAAATGATAGAAGAGGGATAGAATACCGGAGAAGAAGGAGAAAGAGTTTCAAGTGGAACATTCTGAGATCCAACAGACGGAATTCCAATTGTTCCTGAAATGATGTTTATTCATTCTTAGTCCCTTGAAGTACCTTGTGTTACAGTTAGAAAAGTTAAAAAAGTAAAGTCCCCTCGCCGCCTATATATCGACTAAGAACCGACCAAGTTCTGACCAGAAGTTCTAAACCAATTTAAAATTCGACTAAATATTACCGAATATTCGACGAAAGTCCGACTAGCTTTTTCAACATTAAACTTGCCTTTCGAGTTTAAAAGAGGGGGCAGAAAAAATATCTGACAAGAAACCGACAACCACTAAAAATTCGTTGACCGCCTAAAAACTATAAACCCCCAACTTCCGTTCAAAAGTATTCGGCGACAGTTGAGTATATTGAATCGAATGAATTAGTAACTCACCGACAGAAGGATTCAAAGGTTCCGACAGACTTTTTTCAGCTGATCCACATTCGACTGTTTCTCTTTTTTTCTTTTTACTCTTCTCACTTTTCTCACTTTTTTCTTTCTTTTCACTTGTTTCCATATCTACCATTTGAGGAATTTTTTCTTCTTTTTTCGAATTTTCTTTTGGAATTTCAGAAGTTTCTTGTTTCTCTTCTTTTTCTTTCTTTTCCTTTTTTCCTTTTTTCGGTTTAGCTGGTTCGAAAATAGCCGGTTTCAAATTCTCAAAAAGACACGGCATTTGTAGAATTTCTTTTCGTTCTGATTCAGTTTGAGAACCGATTAATTTCGTCGTTGGTTGCTGTAAAAACAGATAAAAATGGAGAGACTACATCAATAAAAACACATTATCCAAAGACAAAGAATTCGATTTTTCATCATCTTCTCTTGATCCTTGTTGTGGTGTTACTGATGCAGAACATGCTTGTTTCTCATCCATTTTCTCAGCTGAACTCTCTTTTCCAGTACTTTTATCTGATTTCGGAGAAACTGTGGCTTCTGATGCATCTTTCGATTTATCAGTTTTTGAAGAAATTGTAGAAGAAGGTTCGTCTTTTTCTTTCGATCCCGGGACAGTCATTGTTCCATTTACATTCTGAAATTATTCAAATTCATCTTTTTCTTCTCAAAAAAGAAATGAACTCACATCGAAAGGAGCCGGATGAAGGATATCGGATCCAGTTAGTCTTAAACTTGTCTGAAATCTAAAAATTAATTCAATACGAAAACAATTATTACCTGACTTCTATTCGATTTTTCAGAAACATCTGAATTGGATTCAGTTTTTTTCGCTCCATCTTTCTGACTTTTTGGTGAACTTCTGGGAGTTGTTCCTAAGAAAATGATCTAATAATTATAGAAAATGTATGAGATATTCTACTTTTGAGTTTCCTAATCGGTTGTTTTTGATTGTTTTTAAAGTTTCTTTTTTTCCGATTTCTCACATGATACAAACGATAGGCAACAACGATTGAGAGGCCGAGAAACGCGGTCAAAGCTATTCTGAAGTGAGATTTCTAATAGAAGAGCATCCCCCGTTTGGACTAACTTGAACAGAGGTCTCATCGCTTTTCCAAAAGTACCGCTCCAAAGACTTTGATGATTATGTGAAACTAATTTCGACAAATTGATTGATCGTTTTGATAGAGGAATCCACGTTGAAGACACGTGGTTCAACGAATCGGTCACGTTAAAAAATAATCAGTTGAATGAAAAGTGACATTTATTCAAAATTCAAAGATCGTTTGAAATGAAAGTCAAATTGAGAACGAATTGGCATTCGAACTACTCGTAAAATGAAGAATATGGGAAATTCGAAGAATAATACTGGTATACGATTATGATGATTAGAATAATGGAGGAAAACGGAAAAATATCAATTTCTGTTGTTCAAAAAGCGAGAATAACTTTCAATAAACGAATCGGCGTATTCGGTTTTATGTTGAAAATGAACTCCGTCGATGACACAATCTCCACACAACGCCTGATCTCGAATATTCTGTAATACAGTCTCAATATTCTCCTCTTTCTGTTCTGCTTCTTGCATATATTTGTGAACGAGTCCATTTTGAATACAACAATCATAACAGACTCTTAATTTATTCGATGGTTCTGAACAATGACTGCATCTTTTTGTGTCTTCCGAAAACTGAAAATTAAAAGATTTAGATGATTTCTGAAATGAGACCCACTTCTTCTTCTTGAAATGAATGCTTTCTGAATACCAATTGAGTGAATCGAATGAGATCCCATAGTTGTTTATTTACATTTTTGTCTTTAAAAGCATCCGGTCGAACACAATGTGGACACTTCTTTGAAGTCATCGATATTCTGCATCTATCACAGATTGTATGTCCACAAATTCCAATACAAGGAATTCTTTCTTTCCAATCTGAAATTAAATGAATTGAGATTCTAATGAAGCAAAAGAAAAGACTTACCATATTCCTCATAACAGATTCCGCATTCCGCATTCATTGCTAATAATAAAACAGAACCAACTGAATGATACACGACTTCTTCGTCTTCTTTTGTAGACCTCGAACGCTAAGGAATCCCCGTGATGAAAAAAAAAAACTAGGAACGTGTTATGAGGAATTGAGAGGAGGAGCTTTATTCTTTCGTGAGTGACAGTTTCCTCACTCCACGTGTTACCGTTTAAACTGTACTGCTCCCCAATCATCTACAATTAGAATCTCTCTTTCTATTGGATACAGTAGTTGAATCATTTTTTCCATTGTTTCCTTTTTATCTATTTCTTGATTACTGTATTTAATCGACTCATTTTTATATTCTATTTCATTTATTTTGATTCTCAAATGAACAAAAATTTTAAAATTATTTATTTTTTTGAAGTTAAAAAAACATAAACTGGAATGATCGAGAACACAATGAGCAATAATAAAACTGTTGATGATAAAGAGACGAATTATCAGGAATTCACATGATTATTTGAAAAAACGGAGATAATCATTTCATCAATACTGTATTTTCATAATGTTTCCCGTTTTTATTTTTGTATTTCATCAGAATTTCGGAGATTTCTTCCTCATTCATTTCATATTCCTCATCTATTTCGATTTCTGAGAGAGATGAGGAATCGGAAACATCTCCATTCTCAAAATACAAATAAAACAAATTAGACCGGTGAATAAAAAGATACAATTCCACGTGAATTGGCAAATGCTTTTCTCCGAAGATCCAAATCCGGACGTCTTCGATGAGGTGGTCCAGGTGGGCGGAGCTTCGTTGGATATCTCAAAAGACAGAAAACGGGCGGTGCATCAAGATCAAGAGCATATTCTTCGACGGAAAGAGAACTTGATGCAGCCGCATTCGCATTTTCATCTGATGATGATAGATCTTCTGATGATGCAACAGGTGCCAATGGAGGAAGTTCTTGTAGAAGACGTTCTCTGAATAAATGAAATTATGAGGTCTCAGATCAATGAAAACATACTTTTGTTTCCCCAAAAACTCCAATTGCTCTTCGAATAATTGTTTTGCTGTTCCAATATTCGGTGACGTTTTCGACGGTTCACTATTCCGACGATGTTCTTCAATCTTCCGAAGATTAGCTGATACCTGGAAAAGATTTGATTCTGTATCCATCTCTGAAATCCTTTTTTACCTTATGACTCGCATCTTCCAATTCAACAATATTATGCAGTGTTGCTTTATATTGTTTCAATTTCTCTTCTATCAATGTCTGAACACAACCCGTTTGTCTTGCCACGTCATTCAATTGTTCTTGAGCATGCGCACTATCCTGTCGACGAAGAACACATGGACCAAAGATCAAAGCAAGGTTATTACAACCCATTTTATTGACGGCTTCTTGATCAGCAACACGAGCCAAATGATACATTAAACGATCGAGAACAGCTCGATTTGGTTTTGGAAGAAGTTCGATCATAACTGATAGACAACGTACTCGTTCACCCATATCTTCTACTTCTGAATTCACAAGAGAAAATAAAATATTAGAATTATGAATTTAACTAACCGGAAACATTTAAAAAGTTTTCATAGAGATCAAAAATGATAATCGGTTCGGATAGTTCGCGGAAGAATGCTTTGACAAGAGTTGTGAGAACATGAACTCCTGCATCCTCCAGATTCACTGATTCTGCTTCTGAAACAAAGGAAATTATATATTTTATTAACTATGAGGAATTTCGAGAGGAATGATCTTCGTTTTTTTGAATTGATAAGAAAGGAAGACTGTGTTTGACACATGGAATCAAATGACTTTTGTTCGAGTGTTTTAATCGAAAAAACGTTTGTTCTTCTGAACTTTATCTATTTGAACATGAGATTGAAAGAGAGAGAGAGAGAGAGAGAGAGAGAGAGAGAGAGAGAGAGAAGAGAGAGAGAGAGAGATCACTAACCTGCAGTAGACTCAATAACTTTCCGAATACTTCTGACTTGAGGAAGCGATCCACTTTTACTGAAATCAAAAATTGAATAGATTACAATCAATTTCTTTTTCTCACCGATAGACGCCTTCCACAAACAAAGCTCTTGTCTCAATTGCAAAGAAAAGACGATCCAAAAGAGGAGGAACAACATGATCATCGTCCACAATCGAAGCCAACGACGCTCCGAAAAATCTTCCGCCGTTTGTCTGAAAATATCAGGTTGAGTCAAAATTATTGTACCACTTTCGAAAAAAATTCAAGTCATGATTTTTTCGTTTCTTCCGAATATCTGTCAGTATATTCTGTATCACAACAATGGACACCCAACTGACAACCGATGTGAAAAAAAACATGAAGCATTTCGATAGCTTCTCAAAGATTCTAGGCAAAACAGAACATGTGGTACAATAATTTTGACTCAACCTGATAAATGAATTCTTTTGAAAACGAAAAGAATTTACCTGAGGATCAATTGATTTTCCGATCATATGACACGGATGATTCACTTTCGGTTGGCACTTTTTATGACAAGAAATACGGCAAGCGACACAAATGAATAGTTTCTCGTGGTGCCAAATCAATTGATTACATACTTCACAATACGTTGGAACATGAACAACATCGGCTCGGAATCGATGACCAGCATGAACCTGAAAGTTCCGAATACATTAATCTTAAAATAAAGTGAGTCTCCAGAATACACTTTTAACTTGACTTCTTTTGTTTTTCTGTTCTAGGAGAAACATGTTATCCAAAATACATTTAGTTGATTCCATATCAGGAATAAATGTTGATAAATCGAAACACTGAACTATTAGAAAACAGAAAAGGAGAGATTGAAGAGTAAGTGATGATTTCGAATTCAAACGACGGTGTAAGTTTCTATTTTCTATGGATAACACGCTGTTTTCTTACCGAAGTTACATCTGATTTTCTTCGTTTCTTTCCAACTTTCTGAAGTTTTCAATCACTGTTTTTTGTCTTTTTTAAATTTTTTAGAAAGAAAAATCGCTTACTTTTATCATCGAAGATTTCTCTTTTCCTCTTTTTTTCTTCGATTGAACATGCATAAATTCATTGAGAAAACCTCTGAAAAATCATTATTTTTTTAGAATTTCTAAAAAAGAGGTTACCTGAATGCATTGACACCTAGTGTTGTTGGAAATGAAACATTTTCTTCTTTACAAGTTTTAGTCAGAAGACCTTCGAACATTGTGATGACGTCACGATATTTCAAAACTGATTGCTCAACCTGAAATTTCTATTTTCTCTTCCTCCTCCTCTAGAAGTTTACAAACCGATAAAACTGCTTCATAACCAAGTAATTCCATATGAAATGCCTTGAGAGACTTCTTGAAGACTGCATCAACTACTGTATCTCTGAAACCAAATCTCTTTTTTCCTTCTCTTTCTTTCTCCATTTCACCCACCTTTTTGTAGTGTTTTCCACAAGATTTGATGTTTTATTAAAGATGAAAACACTGAATTGTCGAAGATCTTCTGTTGATTCAACCACCATATTACCGGGATCAGTCTGTAAGTTTCGGATGAATTCCGATCGACTAAAGATCATCATACCTGTTGTTTTGTCTTTGTCAGACTGAATTTTCCAGTTGTTGGAATAGGAGAAGACGATTGTCTCTGTTTGTGAGGCCTAAAATCATTCGAAATCTAAACAACTCTCAAATCTGAATTAATACATCAAATCCCATGGCCTTTTTGGTGAATGTAAACGTGTCGGTGACCGAACTGGCGACGTTGGATTACAAGGAATCGACGAAGCGAAAACGAAACATTCTTTATGGAGACACATTTTACATCCTGAAATTGTATCTTAATAGAATACCGTACTACAATAAACTCACTTTGACATTTATGTGCTTGAGAGATGAAATTAGTCAAATGTCGATTACAAAGAGCACAAATCTCTTGTCTATGAAGACGTGACATTTTGAATTGATGCTCTTTTGCAATGAATACATCCGGTGTCAATTCACTTGAAAAACTTGGTCCAGGAGACGGTTCTTCTTCATCTTCTTTTCTTCCGAATAACGCTTTCAAGTTCTTTTTCGCTTTCTGGAATCCCAGTTTTCCTGCTCCCGCAGTTTTCTTTTTCGAATGAGCAGGACTCAACTGAAACTGCAAAATGGTTAATTGAGAAGGGAAACCTAATCAAACATACAGTAAATGAATCGTCACATCTTGAAACTGAGAAATTATTCGATTCTGTACTATTCGCTCTTCTTAACATTTTCAATTTTGTAGTAGAAGCCGTTGGAGCAAGAGATTGTCTTCTATGATGGGATAGATCTGCTCCTTCGATTAATTTCAGTTTCGTGTCTTCAAGGATAAAAGTAGCATCCACGTCAACAGCATCGTCGCTGAAAACAATGGATTACTGTAGACTAGAAAATGATGAAAACTAACTCTTGAAAAGCGTCACTTTCTTCTGAAATATCATCATCCAATCCATCTTGAGTCGATTTATCACTATCTGAATCATCATCAGAAAGAGCGAATGCCGCCAGTGAATTCGGATCATTCAAATCGAATTTCGTCAGATTGACAGCATGAACTTTTCTGACTCTGAACGGTGATTTTTTGATATTATTCACTCCTCCGTTTCCATTATTCTTTCGAAGTTCACTTATTCTTTTCCGAACAGAAGCCCCTCTGAATGCAGATTGAATTCCGATAATTGCCTGTCGAGTCGATAAATACTTCTGACGAGTCTTGAATGTCTTCCAGTTACATTGAATCGTTTGAGCAGCCAATGCCTTCTTTCTCACTTCATTCCTAGCCAATGATCCTCTTATCAATGCTTGAATTTTGATGATTCCTTCCTTCATTCTCAAATATCTTTTCCTTGCCAACATCGTTCGAAACCATCTTTGAAGTGTATCAATACTTTGCATTATAGTTCGATGAAGATGATCATCCAGTATCAATTTCTCTGCGTCTCTCATAAAAATCTTATTTGTTCCATATTGAATATTATCATTATCAAGAGATGGATGAGATTGAATGAATTCTTTCACATCTTCTACAGTACTATCTCTTCCATTTTGAAGTAGAATACGGTATTGTTGAATGAACGAGGGATATTCTATTCTGACTGAATACCCGGCACGACGAATACGAACAGTTTCAAGCATTCCAGTGTATCGAAGTTGTCGAAGAATGATGTTGTCATCGAAATGATTTGCAATCTGAATACACAAATAAACATTGAACGAGAGTCATTCTTCAACGAACCTTATCGTTATTACTCTTAATGCATCTGATGAAATACGGAGTTGCATTTGCAAGAGTACTCATTAATCTCGTCAGAGAATATTCGAATTGTTTTGAAACAGAAGATGGTTTCTTTGTCAATCTTCTCCCTCCGATCGCCTCTTTCAATATTTGTAAAGATTTCAGAAGACTCATTTTATCATCCGATTTCCCGGCAGGCGTTCTTCTTGCTTGATTTCTAATCGTATTAAACATGCTTGTATCACAGAAATCTGGAACTTCACATCTTAGTTCTCCACGTAGAAAAGCAGAAAGGGCGGAGTCTGATCCACGTCTTGGTGACGTCACAATTGAATCCATGACACGTAGATGACCAGCTGATTCTGAAGAGAAACACTTCTCTGTTATTCTGAATATCTCTGTCATCAGATAACATACCACTTTTCTGGAGTTTTCTTGCAGATTGTTTGAATGCATTCATTGCTCTGAATACACTTCTAACAACATTCCATCGATGAACAGCGACTGGATCAATACCCAAAAGTGTCTTCATTACTGAACTTGTACTTGATTTTAATGCATTCAATACATCTTGTCTCATCAAATCTTTGTTTTTCTCTCGGAAACCCTGAACCCGAAATGATTCAGAATAGAAATGAAAAAAGATGAATTACCGTAATCTGATATTTGACTTTTCCAGCATAATGAGCAACAATAAAAGCCGGTTCTTTCTTTTGTGGCGTCTCATAATATTCATTATTCTGAAATTTTAGATGGAATGAAAAAGTGGAAAACAGAAGTACCTTCAGAAACTGATTCAATTTAGCAAGCATCGAATCGTCTGTTCCATTATTTATATTACTTTCTTCGTCGATTAATCGAAGAATTCCGTATGGTTTACTCTGAAAACAAATCCTTTCGAATGACTGATTTCATCGGAATAAAATACCTGAAACAACTGAACACATTCCGTATTATCTGTATATTCAATGTTAGTCCATGAGATTCCTTCTTTCAAATATTCTTCTTGTTCGAATTGAAAAATATGTTGATTGAAATACGATTGAAGTTTCTCATTTGCATAATTAATACACAACTGTTCAAAACTATTACATTGAGAACCGACGTCTTCGAATCCGAATATATCCAGAATTCCTGAAGAATAATTGAAGAATTAAATGAATCAAAAGAAAGATTTTACCGATATAATATCCTTTCCCAGCAGAGAAATCTTTCTTCAAAAGTGCTTGATTTATTCTCAAAACGATATAATGAAACAATGAATTGTAGATGCATTTGGCCATTGCATCTCGAGTATTTGTCGCCTGAATTTAGGTGTTTTTTCTATTGAAATGAAAAAGAGAAACTCACTTCAGAGACACTATATCTTAAAACGACAGTTTCCGTTTTCATAACATGTCGTTTCATTGTGAGTGCTTGCATCAATGTTTCTGTTTTTATATGTAGAAGATTGGCAACCAAATCGACGACTTCTTCATTTTCAATGTATCCACTCTCATCACTATGGTATCCGTGTCTCTGAAATCTTTCGATTTTATCGGATGAACTGAATTGGAAGTCACCTTGATATAAGTAATATTTCCAAGAAGTAAAACTGCCGAAATGATTCCAAAGATTGTCTGTTGGGTCTTCGAACAGAATCCAACTGAACTCATCGCATGTCTCAATCGATCGAATTCATTTCTTTCATTTACTCCTTCTAGAACAATCGGTTCATTTTGATTCAGATATTTATAATCATTTGGTTTCAAAAGGAAATATTTCTTTCGTTCTTCTTCATCTGCTCCTTCCAAAAGATAATAAAAGACATGATAATTCCTTTCTCCTTTCGTTTGAAATATTATCCGAGATTTTTCGAGTAAATAGATCTCAACATTGGCTCTAAAAACATCTTAAATCAGAGAGATTTCTTCCATCAAATAACTCACCCGGAGACCATTCCATTCTCTCGATAATTGATTTTTATGAATTTTCCAAATCGACTGCTGTTGTTATTTGTAAGAGTGACAGCGTTTCCAAATGCTTCTAAAACTGGTCCAGCTGACAAAAGTGTCTGTTCTGTACTGCATCCAGTTGATCCTTTTTGTGAAAGTGATATCAAATGAGACATCAAATGATTCGTTGATTCTGTCTTTCCGGATCCACTTTCACCCGAAATCACTACACATTGATTTTCTTTTATTCTCAACATACTGCAACAGAAAAGTTCTTTTTCCTGATAGATAAAGACAACTTACTTATGATAACAAACGTCAGCAATTGCAAAAATATGTGGAGGAAGAGATCCGAGTCGTTTACTTTGGAAATACAATCTCGCATATTTTGGATTATAAATCGGAAAAAAACAAAACGGATTGACTGCCACAAGAATCGGTCCAATATATGTATAAATGTGTCCATTTGCAAATCGTTCTCTCAAATTATCCAAAAGTGTCTGTTCTGTTAACTCGGGAAGCATACAAAGATCCGCATATTCACGATCCTAAAATACATTTTCCTAGGTTTATTCTGGTAAAATCGAAGAAAAACCTGTGGTTGAACCAGAAATTTCGTGAGGAATGCGTCAATCGATGATGCAACTTCAGCACTTCCGAAACGTGTTCCTCCAGTTGCTGCTCGATATCCTCGATGACGAAATACGAATCTATTCTTTGGAGTTGCACTGTCAACGACAACTGGAAGACGAGACCAAATCGCCTGGACGGCAACTGGATATTCTCCTGGATCCAGACGTCTTTCCTTATATGTTTGTCCATCTGGTGTTCCCATCATTTCGAATAAATCGAAATCTTGAACTGATTGTCCTTCCAATTCTGAAAAAATAGCAATCTTTTATAGTTCTGATCTTCGAATTCATTACCCGCCCTTCCAGCCAATACTTTTTCAATTAGTTCTTCAGTTGTACATCTTTTATGAACTTCCAAATGAACTGTATCATTTTCACAATCCGGATTGAAACTGTGCATAAAGACAGCAACAGTATGAGTGTGTGCATCATCTGTTGCATTTATTGTATGTGCACGACGGGGAAAACATCCCGTAGCACCAGCTGATATTGAATCAAATGACATCTAGATGAGACGAATCGAGCATTGAGACTATCTAAGATATCGAACGAATGGATTTGAATAATACGGAGAAAAAGAAAGAAAAGAGAGAAAGATGAAAGAGAGAAGAAATCGTTTCGTTTTTGTTTGAGTATTTCCGGAAGAGAGAGAGAGAGAGAGAGAGAGAAAAGAGATTCGTTGCCGGGAAAGAAATTGCATGTGGGAAGATGGGTCCCTCTGCAAAGAAGTCACTGAGAAACATCAAGAGACAACAGACGGAAGACATGACAGCAGAATTACACTTGCACCGCAGATTATTTTTATCAGATTGAGGGGGAGGGGCCGATCCGAAACGATTTGAATTTATTCCAATGCGAACTGATCTGATTCACGATTCGGATTATTTCAGAAGTTTCTCTGATTGATAAGAATAAAAAATCCCAGTTGAAACAGTTTCGAAAAAGGGGAAACGCCTGGTTCTAAAACCACTTTGATGATATTTTTCTTCTGGAAATCCGCATGAAGTTTTGTGAGAAACATTAAAGTTAGCATGTATTTTGACCTAGTTCAAGTCAACTTCAAACAATTTATCAGATGAGAATAAAATCTGAATCATTTCAACTGAAATTTCGACGAGGAATCGTGATATTTATCTGGAGGTCATAGTTTCTCTCAACCAAAAGTTTGATTACACTCCCATTAGGGAGATATTCTGTCTAACGGTCCAGCGGTCTATTGTAAAAAACGACCTCTCCAAAGAGGGAAGACAGGAAGGATTTGCCTTGTTGAGTTTAGAAGTCAAAAACTTTCTTTCATCTGAATGCTTCTTCTGTGATCCAGAATCATTCTGAAGGAAATCTCCCGAAAACTTTATCTTATAGCCAGACTAGATTCTCGTTTTGTGATGTTCAAAAAACATGAAATTGTAGGGAAAAAAAGAAATCGGCGGCGAATAATAAAAACTGAAAATAATAAGTGTGATGAGCAAGTTGGATGGGGCTTTCGCGGGACCTTTCTTTCTCTCTTTTCTCTCTTTTTTCTCCCGTGAGAAGAGATACAAAACAACAAAATGAAAAGAAAGAGAGAGAAAGAGAGAGAGAGAGAGAGAGAGAGAGAGCATCTCTTTCTTCTTCTTCTGATTCAAACAACACTTGGTTGTCTATTCATTCAGGAGAAGACAGACAGAAAAATGAAAAATGGGAGAATGTGTTGAAGAGACTTTTGATTGTCACAAAAAAGATGGATAGATCAATTGGTGTGAGAAAACATGTAAATAATATTAGGTCAAGCCAAAAGTTTTGCATCAAATTTTCTTTTTTGTCTAAAAACTTCGAGAAGCATCCCAAACATTTCATGTTTGGAGTATATGAGGGACAGTATATAGACTACGTATACATAAAAATTTAGCTCAGTGACAGCTTCAAGGAGCCAACTAGGGCTAGTAACGTGAGGGCAATTCAGATAGCTAATTTTGCACAACCCCGATTTCAATTTTCACGGAGACATAATGGCGATCTTTTTAGTATATTGTTAGGTCCCAATACTGTTAATAATGAAACAGTTGTCAGTTTGTTCCGAAATCTCAAGGTTAGAGAACCAGAATCAAATGATTTTTCCATAGTAATCGACTTATGTTGTTATTTGAAAACGATGTATTGGCGCTGGCGGATGAGGCCCCTAGACAATTGATTGCAGATTTTATAAACCAGCTTGAGTACTATCAAAGTATGCTTAATAGTTATCTTCATGAGCTTTGGTTTCCCTGAAAATGCCAACTTAGCGGACATCACTTCTGTTGGCTCCACAGCCAATGATGAGAGTGGATGTCACATCTTCTCGTCTGTCATAAAGAGGGAAGAGAGCGAGACTCTCTAAAGTTCTCATGTGGGATGAGAAGTGGACACTCTACGTCAACTATCATCATATACGTCAATGACTGAAACCTGGGGATTCTGGAGTTCCAACACCAAAATGAGAGTTACGTCCAAAATCCCACTTTTGAGCATCTGGTGAAGCGTAGAAGGGTCGGTTCACTAAGAACTTTTACCAACTAATACAACAGTCACAACAGACCTCTACTGCAAGAAATCAATCAAAGTCTCTGACAAAAGCAAGGCAAAAGGGTCGAGTTCACTTGCTCCACGATACCTCTTGACCATGTGTCGCGAAGATGACTTGTCAGAAAATTCCGAGACTAGGATGGACAACTCTACTCTATTTACCGTACTCTCCGGACATGATACTTCCTGATTATTAGTCGTTTTTTCTCTCACTCACTTCCTAGACAGAAAGGAGTTTCAAGACGAAGACCATCTCAAAATCGAGCATTAAGCTATTTTCGATAGTAAGCTGCGGGAGTTCTACCGAAAGGGAATCGAACAGCTACCTATCCGTTGGCAGTAGACTGTTGATCATGATGGTGCATATTATGTTAACTGGTATTGAAAATAAATGAATAAAATTATATTCAAACAATGTGTTCTGTTTGATGCAAAACTTTTGGCTTGACCTAATAGATGAATGAATTGAACGAACAGTTCAAATTATACTCATTCTTTCTCTCTTTCTGTCTGCTGAAAGATTTCAATTCAGTTTTTTTTTGAACGATACCCATTTTGATTAAATTAATCTTTTTTTCAGTTTTTTACTCTCTCAGTAATCATTTGTATTTCGAAGGAAAAGTAGATTCAGATGAGAAAATTCTATGAAAAGTCTACAGTAATCCAAAGTATATTGGTACTCTCACACATCTCTCTCATAATATTAAATGAGATAATTTCAAAATATAAATCTTGATTCATCTAAAACACTATCAGAAATAAAAAGTAAAATCGAATGAAAAGGTGAGATTTTCCCACCTTTTTTCTTTGATTTATCCGTATGACCGACTGATAAAAGAGAGATTTTTAGTGCGCGAGAGCTTCGAGTCTCTCTCTCTCCGGAGGAAATTGTGTTTGGATGGTAAACATACTCCAACCATCCAATTTCTTTTCTCTCTTATCACCCCCCTCTCAGCAGCTACCAGCACTTATCATCCACACCTTTTCCTCTCTTTGTGATCTCGCCCCACGACGCAAACGAATCACATTGTATAAATATTATAAGATATAGAGAGATTTAAGAGATTCAGAAGAGAGAGAGAGAGAGAGAGAGAGAGAGAGAGAGGGAGAGAGAGAAAGAGAGAGAGAGAGAGAGAGAGAGAGAGAGAAAGAGAGAGAATAGTTACACGTGATAAATTGCACACGTTCAGTTTATATCGAAAGATCAAAAATTGAAAACTGTTGTGGCATAATAAGGGAAAACTGTAACACGGAAATAGATATCACACTCTAGCCGTTTTTCCTTTTTTTCTATTTATTTGTTCGAGAAGTTCCATTCTTCTTCCGAAGATTCATCACTTGATTCTGGATATCTTCAAAAGAAACTAACCTCATAATGATGTGCATGTGAATTTGGTTTCTCAACTTCGAAACCATCTTCTACTGTCATAATTGCTCCTGCAGAGACAGGAAATGCTTCTATTGAAGTAAAATTATTAAAAAACGTGTGTTACACGCGTATTCATTTATTTATTTATTTTTCACGCAAAAATTATTTTTCTCAAAAACTCTAAAATTAATATTGTTTTTCACGTGACCTTATCCTCTTTCCAGTTCTTTTCGATAACAATCGACGTGGATTAAGTTTATTCCTGAACTTTCTCAAAACAACAAAGTCGTTTTATCAATTATTGGATATGATAAGGTGAGCAAATTTCTAATTTCTTCTGTTACAGTTTGAAATTCAGAAAGGAGACAAATACAACAAAGCGACACTCTTCACTCTCTCTCTCCCTCGTAGCCATGCGGTTTCGATTCCTGCTCAAATTCTTTTTCAATCATTCGGTGATGTTCAATTATATTTCCTGCTTCGACTGAGTTGCCCGCTTCACTTCTTTACTTTTTGAACTAATTTCTGCTGCGCTGATCCTCCTTCTCCTCCCTCCTTCCTCCAATCTCTAAAGAGGATGATACGCCGATACCCTACACCCAGAAGTTCATCTTCCGTAGTAGGTAGTCGCGCGTCGTGCTACTCTTTAGGGGTTTTCTGCTGCTGCTTCTGCTGCTGCTGCTTCTCCTTTCCTTTAACCTCTAAAGAGGATGATACGCCGATACCCTACACCCAGAAGTTCATCTTCCGTAGTAGGTAGTCTCGCGTCGTGCTACTCTTTAGGGGTTTTCTGCTGCTGCTTCTGCTGCTGCTGCTTCTCCTTTCCTTTAACCTCTAAAGAGGATGATACGCCGATACCCTACACCCAGAAGTTCATCTTCCGTAGTAGGTAGTCTCGCGTCGTGCTACTCTTTAGGGGTTTTCTGCTGCTGCTTCTCCTTTCCTTCAATCTCTAAAGAGGATGATACGCCGATACCCTACACCCAGAAGTTCATCTTCCGTAGTAGGTAGTCTCGCGTCGTGCTACTCTTTAGGGGTTTTCTGCTGCTGCTTCTGCTGCTGCTGCTTCTCCTTTCCTTTAACCTCTAAAGAGGATGATACGCCGATACCCTACACCCAGAAGTTCATCTTCCGTAGTAGGTAGTCTCGCGTCGTGCTACTCTTTAGGGGTTTTCTGCTGCTGCTTCTCCTTTCCTTCAATCTCTAAAGAGGATGATACGCCGATACCCTACACCCAGAAGTTCATCTTCCGTAGTAGGTAGTCTCGCGTCGTGCTACTCTTTAGGGGTTTTCTGCTGCTGCTTCTGCTGCTGCTGCTTCTCCTTCCTTCAACCTCTAGAGAGGATGATACGCCGGGACCCTACACCCAGAAGTTCATCTTCCGTAGTAGGTAGTCGCGCGTCGTGCTACTCTTTAGGGGTTTTCTGCTGCTGCTTCTCCTTTCCTTTAACCTCTAAAGAGGATGATACGCCGATACCCTACACCCAGAAGTTAATCTTCCGTAGTAGGTAGTCTCGCGTCGTGCTACTCTTTAGGGGCTTTCTGCTGCTGCTTCTCCTTCTCCTTCCTTCCTTCAATCTCTAAAGAGGATGATACGCCGATACCCTACACCCAGAAGTTAATCTTCCGTAGTAGGTAGGCTCGCGTCGTGCTACTCTTTAGGGGTTTTCTGCTGCTGCTTCTCCTTTCCTTTAACCTCTAAAGAGGATGATACGCCGATACCCTACACCCAGAAGTTCATCTTCCGTAGTAGGTAGTCGCGCGTCGTGCTACTCTTTAGGGGTTTTCTGCTGCTGCTTCTCCTTTCCTTTAACCTCTAAAGAGGATGATACGCCGATACCCTACACCCAGAAGTTAATCTTCCGTAGTAGGTAGTCTCGCGTCGTGCTACTCTTTAGGGGCTTTCTGCTGCTGCTTCTCCTTCTCCTTCCTTCCTTCAATCTCTAAAGAGGATGATACGCCGATACCCTACACCCAGAAGTTAATCTTCCGTAGTAGGTAGGCTCGCGTCGTGCTACTCTTTAGGGGTTTCTACTGCTGCTGCTTCTCCTTCTCCTTCCTTCAATCTCTATAGAGGATGAAATTTTTGCCTTTTGTCTGCTAATCTTATAAAAGAAAAGATCTGCTTTCTTGTGTGTGGACACTGACACGGAGAGAGAGAGGAGAGGAGGAAGGAGAGGTCTGTTAATAAATACAAGGTGAGTTATCGTATCATCCTAAAGTTGAAAAAAGTAGAGATGATAATGAAATAAAGACAAAATGAGTTAATCATCAAACACCGTAATAGTTTATATATATATAACATATTCAGAATGTGTCAATTCGAAGAACCCCAGACGTTCACATCTTTCTCTGGAAATTGCACCTCATCCCGATCGAGAAATCGAATGCTCTAGGAGAGACGAAGATAGAAGAAACGAAGATGACATTTTATATAATTCTAATGAATCGTTTGATTTGGGGGGGGGGGGCAGGGCAGAGGTACAGAACTGTTTTCTGGTTTTATTCAGAGTACTCTCAAAGATACATTGGGTTATCTAGTGTCCCCATTTAGCAACTATCTCTCCCGAATCTCATCATGGTTTATTCTTCTTTCCTCTGATGACCCAGCTTATCAGATACTCGCTAAAGTCTACTTTGAATTCATTTAATTCGGCATTGCGGAACACTACAATTGGATGTTTCGTGACTTTTCTTTTAGTGCTTTGTCTTTTGGTTTCAGCTGCAGTTCTGTCATTGGGTGCCTTCTTTTGTTAAAACTAAACTTCGTCACTCTCGATATTCCATCTGCTGTCTTTTTCGTTATTCGGTTGATCTATTTTAGACATCTTTTCTCAGCTAGCTATTTTGTAGACAACGTTCCAACAAACCGTTTTTTGTTACTCCATTCTGTTCATGTAATAGTGATGTTCATCTCTTGTCGTTAGAGGTTTTGTGTTTTGGCATTTTCATATCTCTTCGAGGTGTTCAAACAATGTTTCTTCATGGATTCGCTTTCCAATTTTGTATATTTTTTTGTTCTTTCTGTTTCTTCCGTTGGTTTGATAGTTACTGTCACACCGTAGTTTATTAGCAGTATATGACTATTCATAGCTGCACATTTTGGTCCTCTGCTAACGTTTTCTACTTCGGATTCGCATATTTCGTCTTTGCCTTCTCGTTTCCTTTACTCCCTGTCGAAATACGAAGGTCCACTGGTACTGTGCAGATTCAACAGTTTATGGTGTCCTCAAACTGATAACCTGGAATCTGAGCAAATATTATGTTATCTTTTTGGGCTAAATTTCTGATTCTTGTGCTCTAACAAACTGGAAAAAATAAAGGAAAAATAGAAAAAAATCGTTCACTTGGAAGTTGGAAAAAAATTATTATAATAATTCGGATAAGCACACGTAAATATTAGTTTAGAAATTGAAAATGAGATACAGGGAGTTTTGTAATGGGATAGATGGTTTAACAAGTGTAAGTATGTAAGTATCAAAAAGAAGTATCAAAAAGAAGCGATTGGGATGAGTTTTAAAAGCATTTCGAGACTATCGTTGATTTTGACCCGGGTTTGAATCACGGAATTCTATAAATCTGAAGAGTCATCTGATTTCTGCTGCCTCTCTTTTCTCTCTCTTTGTACTCTTCCTTCTTCGTCATTTCCGAGTCAGAAATGATTTTTGTTTTAATCTGAAAGGATAATGCTTCTTTCTATGACTAAAAAGGCGGCGAATATCATTTTCTGAACTAATGAAACTTGGATTTATGGCTTCTTTTCTTCTTTATAAATCTTGATAAATAACCATTCGGATCACTTCTCGTTCAATGTTCCAACCATTTTTAATAATCATTTCTACTTTTTTGGTTTGTTTATCTTTTGATTCTTTAATTCAATTATCATTTTTTCTGAAGATTCTGGCACAGTGCCAAGTCCGTCGAACACTGAAAGTTGGCCTTTTATTCGTTCAAAATGTTTCAAATTTACAAGTTGGAATTGGATACAGAACATCAGCTTCTGCAGTTTTAGTGACAAAAGAGAAGATAAGAGAAGAACATTTACTCGATGATTTTGATTTTGAGTTAGATACAGTAACCCATTTCTTTTGAAATTTCAGAAATTTCAGATTTATTTATGAATTCGATGAATGTAATGAGATTCAAGCCGGCGGAAAAACAGTCGATCTTCTTGAAAATAAGAAAGTTGATGTCATATTTGGACCAACTTGTTCTCGACGTACGAAATTTCACTTCAAACAGATTCAGATCTTCTTATTTTCAGCCGGAATGATTGCCTCAACTCTAGCTTCTCACTATAATATTCCAATATTCGAATGGGGTTTGACATCTGCTCGTCAGTTAACAGATGTCAATCGATTTCCAACTTCTCTTCCATTTTCTATCAACAGTTATAGTCTTGCGATGGCAATTCGTGGAACATTGAAACAGTTTGAATGGACTGAATTCGTTTTTTTATATTGTAATGATGGAGACGATGAGAAATGTGAATCATTGAAAGATGATATTCAGGTATGATTATTCTTTTGTTTCTCTCTTTGGGATGAGGAACCATTATGGAAGAAGACCTTCATGTCTGTAGTTTTCTGACTGATGTTCTTGAGAATCTTTCTGGGTATAAGGGGTTTCTCAATAAATGATGAGAATCCTCTCGAATATAGTTCCGTTTTCCATTCAGACAGTCGCTTCCCAACATTCTGATATCACTTTGGCCTATACTACTCGAATCCAAAGTAGACAATTATCAGATATGCGAACAGCTGTTCGAGATGTTATGAAAAGAGGAAGAAGTGAGTTCCCTCTTATAAAAGGGCATCAATTGTTCAGACTATCATTTCAGTTATTGTCGCTTGTGTGGCTTCTGGGAATGGATCAAAAAGAACATTAATGCAGGCGACTGCATTGGAAAATGCGAATAACAGTGAATATGTTTATATTATGGCTGAGACGAACTCACGAGGATTCAGTACGTCTAGAAGAAGAATATCTTTCTGAACTTTCTCTCTTTTCATTTCAGTTGTTGATGAAGTTGGAGGGAAATGGCATTATCTTTGGGAAGGAACAGTTGACAATGGAGGAGGAAATTTTTCATTTGAAGAATCTAGAGAATCAATGAAAAATCTTCTGTTTTTAGTTGATGTAAGATCTGTTTTCAACATAATCATTGAGATCAGCTATTCAGAATATGGGAACGAATGATATAGTGACTCCTCAATATC
Source organism: Caenorhabditis tropicalis (assembly GCA_016735795.1). Classification (NCBI taxonomy): domain Eukaryota; kingdom Metazoa; phylum Nematoda; class Chromadorea; order Rhabditida; family Rhabditidae; genus Caenorhabditis; species Caenorhabditis tropicalis. Next base: position 4,542,699 of record CM028614.1, on the reverse strand, counting down.
TGAATTTCTCGATGAAAGTGATCAATATGATGAAGGATTCACCGTTCAATTGCGTTGAAGATTGTGCTGGAGAAGCATATTCATCAGTTCGTTCATTCAGAAATCTCAAAAAGATCCCGTTTCTATTCAGGTTGCAAAGTATGCAGGACAATTGGCAGATGCATTTTATGCTTATGCAGTTGCCGTTAATCGATCTTTGACTTCAAATCCATCAGCAAATCTTCGAAATGGAACAATGATAATGAGAAATATGGGAATGACGTTCGAAGGAGTTGGAGGAGGAGATGTGATGGTGGATCCAGATTCATCTCGGACTTCAGTCATCACAATGATCGGATTGAATTCTTCAGCTCTTCCAGAGACTTATGGAAGACTTTTAATCAATAATCAAACGATTGAATTTGAAGTTTTATATAAAAATGAGAGAGAAGATATTTGGAATGGAAGAGAACGACCGAAAGTGAGACCAGAATGTGGATTTACTGGAACTCAATGTCCTCCTAATTTCGTTCGAGACTATTTAATATTCGTTGTGATTATTGCTCTTTTTATTCTTTTTGCGGTCGGATCAGCAGTCGGAGGAGTGTTTTATGCAATCAGGTGATAAATAAAAAACCATTTACAGTCTAGAATTGAAGTTGTTTTCAGACAAAAACAAAGAGAAATTGAACGTCAAGATGAACAATGGCATGTCGACATTGCTCATCTTAATCCGATTACAAAAAAGGTAAGAGAGAAGAGAGAAAATAATGAAGTCCCTCTTATTGAAGAACAAATCGGAAGCAAGTCAACGGTCATTTGCCAGTGGACCATCTACTTCTACAAAACTGACAGTCGAGAGTCGAAATGAGACTTCTCATTTCATTTTCTACCTCTATCAGGTGAGAAATGTGAGAAACTATCTGAAGAATTAGAAATTGAGACATTTGGAATAGCAGAATGAGATTGTGGCAGCTAAGAAACACGATTCACGGACACAATTATCAATCGAAGAAAAGGCACAATTGAGACAGGTTTTTGTTTTGAAAATATTAGGTCAAGCCAAAAGTTTTGCATCAAACAGAACACATTGTTTGAATATAATTTTATTCATTTATTTTCAATACCAGTTAACATAATATGCACCATCATGATCAACAGTCTACTGCCAACGGATAGATAGCTGTTTTATTCTTTTTTTTCGGTGGAAGTCCCGCAGCTTACGATCGAAAATAGCCTAATGCTCGGTTTTGAGAGGGTCTTCGTTTTGGAACTCCTTTTCCGTCCAGGAAGTGAGTGAGACAGAAAAACAAGTGATAATCAGGAAGGACCATGTCCGGAGAGTACGGTAAATAGAGTAGAGTTGTCCATCCTAGTCTCGGAATTTTCTGACAAGTCATCTTCGCGACACATGGTCAAGAGGTATCGTGGAGCAAGTGAACTCGACCCTTTTGCCTTGCTTTTGTCAGAGACTTTGATTGATTTCTTGCAGTAGAGGTCTGTTGTGACTGTTGTATTAGTTGGTAAAAGTTCTTAGTGAACCGACCCTTCTACGCTTCACCAGATGCTCAAAAGTGGGATTTTGGACGTAACTCTCATTTTGGTGTTGGAACTCCAGAATCCCCAGGTTTCAGTCATTGACGTATATGATGATAGTTGACGTAGAGTGTCCACTTCTCATCCCACATGAGAACTTTAGAGAGTCTCGCTCTCTTCCCTCTTTATGACAGACGAGAAGATGTGACATCCACTCTCATCATTGGCTGTGGAGCCAACAGAAGTGATGTCCGCTAAGTTGGCATTTTTCAGGGAAACCAAAGCTCATGAAGATAACTATTAAGCATACTTTGATAGTACTCAAGCTGGTTTATAAAATCTGCAATCAATTGTCTAGGGGCCTCATCCGCCAGCGCCAATACATCGTTTTCAAATAACAACATAAGTCGATTACTATGGAAAAATCATTTGATTCTGGTTCTCTAACCTTGAGATTTCGGAACAAACTGACAACTGTTTCATTATTAACAGTATTGGGACCTAACAATATACTAAAAAGATCGCCATTATGTCTCCGTGAAAATTGAAATCGGGGTTGTGCAAAATTAGCTATCTGAATTGCCCTCACGTTACTAGCCCTAGTTGGCTCCTTGAAGCTGTCACTGAGCTAAATTTTTATGTATACGTAGTCTATATACTGTCCCTCATATACTCCAAACATGAAATGTTTGGGATGCTTCTCGAAGTTTTTAGACAAAAAAGAAAATTTGATGCAAAACTTTTGGCTTGACCTAATAATTCATTTTATTTTTGTTTAGTAGAATCAGAACCTATTCTTAGCAGTCAAGCATTTGAAATATTCTATGTTCAGATACTAATAAATAAAAGTTTCAGATGAAAAATCTCGATCACGACAATCTGAACAAATTCATTGGATTGTGTCTAAATGGATCTCAATTGATGTCCATTTGGAAATTCTGTTCAAGAGGATCTCTTTTCGATGTAATCGAAAGAAGTTCAATGCAAATGGATAGCTTCTTTATGTTTTCTTTGATCCGTGACATTTCGAATGGAATCGGTTTCATTCATTCATCGATTCTCTCTTCTCATGGATATTTGACATCTCGTAGTTGTTTGATCGACGATCGATGGCAAATCAAAATATCTGATTTCGGAATTCCGGAGATTCGTCAATTCGACAAAATAAGTAAGAGAGGAATGCTTTGGACTTCGCCTGAATTATTGAGAGATGAGATGGCAGAGAGAACAAAAGAAGCTGATATTTATAGTTTTGGTATCATTTGTTCTGAAATAATCACTCGATCATCTCCATTTGATATGGATAATCGAAAAGAAAAACCAGAAGAAATTATTTATAAATTGAAGAAAGGAGGATTCAATGCAATTCGTCCATCACTTTTAATCGACGATTCATTGGATATAAATCCAGCTCTTCTTCATTTAATAAGAGATTGTTGGACTGAAAAACCATCTGAAAGGCCATCGATTGATCAAGTGAAAAGTTTATTGAAAGGAATGAATAATGGAAAAAAGAGCAATTTAATGGATCATGTATTCAATATGTTAGAGGCCTACGCATCGAATTTAGAGGAAGAAGTATCAGAAAGAACGAAAGAACTTGTCGAAGAAAAAAAGAAATCTGATGTTTTACTCTACAGAATGCTTCCAAAGTTAGTCTATTTTACACTTGAACAGTTCCATATTCTCTCCACTTTCAGAACAATCGCTGAAAAACTGAAATCTGGAATTGCAATCGAACCAGAAACATTTGAACTCGTGACAATATTCTTCTCAGATGTCGTCCAATTCACAATTCTCGCTGGAAAGTGTACTCCACTTCAAGTTGTTCAACTTCTAAATGATTTATATACAATATTTGATAGTATAATTGAACAACACGATGTTTATAAAGTAGAGACAATTGGAGATGGATATCTTTGTGTTTCTGGATTACCACATCGAAATGGAAATGAACACATTCGACATATTGCTCGAATGTCTCTTCGATTTCTATCGAGTCTTTCTCAATTTCGAATCTCTCATATGCCGAATGAAAGAATTAATTTAAGAATTGGAATCAATTGTGGTCAGTTCTTCCCTAGATGCCCTTATATTAGAAGTGTTTTTAGGATCAGTCGTCGCCGGAGTTGTTGGTCTCACAATGCCTCGTTATTGTCTTTTTGGAGATGCAGTCAATACGGCAAGTCGAATGGAAAGTAATGGAAAACGTATTGAATTCTATCAGAAATCATTCATTTTATTAGATTTTTCAGCTGGAAGAATCCACGTTTCTTCAGAAGCAAATCGTCTTTTGACTCAAGTAATTGGAGGATTTCAAACAGAAGAACGAGGAGAAGTGATAATAAAAGGAAAAGGAGTCATGGAAACGTTCTGGTTAATTGGAGAAAATGGATCTTCGGTGAAGCCTGTATTGAAAAAAGAACGGATGTATTGAAAAAAGAACGGAAGTCCATCCATTGCCAGAAGTGTCACGCCTTCTTGACTTTCATTTTATTATAAAAAAATAAATTTTGAAAAAACTATTGTTCTTTCTTTCAATTTGGCTTCTGTAACTTCCGGTTTCATTTTCCAATTTCGTTTCAAAAGAATTCGTTTGATTTCGATGACAAATTCAATATATTTTCTCTTGAATTCAAATCAATTACTCATCGCGTTTCATGTATTTCTATTGAATCAAAATGATTTCAATTGTTTTCCGAGAGAATATAAGGAGAAGAAAACTCTCGAAATGATATCATTCAAACGATGATTCTCTTCTGTTTTCTTTTTCTTTTGGGAGCAGGAAATGCTGTTTCTCAAAGTGAGTTTCAACGGATTTTCATATTTTTCGAATCGATTTATTTCAGTGTTTCCCTCTAATTTTTGTTTGAATGGAGATCAGAGAACACACGAGAATCCACAGAAGTTTTGGAAGTGTGTAAATGGAAAATGGACTGTTGAAACATGTCAAATCAACTATTTCTATGATGATCAGGTGAGTTATTTCTCTCTCTTTCTCTCTCTCTCTCTCTCTCTCTCTCTCTCTCTCTCTCTCTCTCAAAGACTGAATCCTTTCAGATAAAATTCTGTGTCCTGATCCGTCCTCGTCCAACAATTTCTCCTCCATCGCATAGAATCTGTCGTCCCGGAGAAAGACTCGAATACATTTTCGATAATACCAAATACAGAGAATGTACTTTCGATGGAAAAGGATTCATAGTGAGATTCTGTCAACCAGGAGCCGTTTTCGTCCCTTCTTTGAGTATGTGTGTCAATGTTCAACCATCAACAACATATCGTCCACCGACAACGACAACAAGATATCCGACTGCAACTACTCCATACTACGGTACATGCACAGAGTCAGGAGGAAGAAGTGGATATAAAGCAGATATCTTCAATTGCAGAAACTTTTATCAATGTGCTTCGGGTTAGATTTCAGAAGAGAGATTTAGAATCATAATAGGATGGAATTTCAGGAATTTGGACCCAAAGAAGCTGTGGAGAAGGAACGGTTTGGAATCAGGAAATTCTGACATGTGATCATAATCGTGGACAGTGTCGTCCACATCATCCTCCAACTTATCCTCCAACTCATCCAACATGGAATCCAACATATCCTCCACCGACTAAATATCCAAATAATTTCAAAAAGTAAAATGAAAATTGTTTCCGTGAAGAACGTTTCGAATAAATAATTCTGTTGCAAATTGTTTCAAAAAGAAAAAAATCATTTCAAATCTAGAACTAAACGACAAAAAATCAATACTTGAGAAATGGCAGTTTCAGTGGAAAATGGTAAGAGATCTCTCATGAATTCATTCATTTCGAAGACTCCTTTTTCCAGAGAAAAAAGTGAAAACGTCATTGGAATTATCGAGTATGAAACTAAATTGTACTTCTCCGGAACGAGATTTAATCGTTTATCCAAAGTGATTTCCATTCCGTTTTCAAATGAATTTTCTCTCTTTTCAGATGGCTTTGTTTCAATTCTCAAAACGGATACAAAACTCCACTTTTCGTTCGTTTTTTCATTGAAAACCGGGAGCCATATCCAGTGACATATAATGTAAAAGCAAGAGAAAAAATCTTTCGAATCGAATCATCTTCTGGAATTTTGATGAGTGGAGAGAGAAAAACAATTAAATTATATTTGATTTCATCTGATGATTGGCCTCTTTCAATCTCAGAATATACTCAAAAACGGATCAAAATGGCTGTAGAATGTCTTCGAATTCCAGATCAAATTGAACCAAAATGTCCGAAGGTTTGGGGATTTTGTGGGCGGAGTCTCGAGAAGATTACTGTATTATTTCAGGAAGGAAGTATGATGGCGAAAGCGATTTGGAAGAGATCATTCAATGAATGGCCATTGGAACGTCTCTACACTAAGGTATACTGTAGTAGTGAGAGAAACTTCACTTTATTGATATTTCAGGTGAACATTTTCCTTGTGTCGAGTGGAAATGCGAGTGTAGAGAGACCATTGACTACAGTAACCACCAAGTATACTATCTGATATCTCTCTCTCTCTCTCTCTTTTCAAATATAAAATCATTTGAACTTTTTCATTCGGAAATCAAAAAAACAAAAAAGGAAAAACTAGTTGATATCTCTCAGAAAACTGTTTGCTTTGTCATGATATTTTGGTAATGTGATATGAGAAAAACGATGATTTGATGTTGATTTTGTAGTTGATTCTATTCTTTTTCTTTCTTCTTCCTCTTCTTCGTCTTCTTCATTCTGATCCTCTTCTTCTTCATGAGATTCAGAAGTTGTAAATGGATTAGAAGACGTTGAATCTTCAGAAGACGTCGATGGAGAAGATAACTGAAAATCCACGAAATAAAAGATTCTCTTCACTGAAAAAAGCGTCTCACCTTTTCAGTTTCTTTCAATCTCCTCTCAATTATATTCCTAAAATTCTCATTTTCTCCATCTCCTTCTCCTCCGATTAACAATGATTTCCCATATCGAACCCGATGAAATGTGTCCAATGCTTCGTCACACGAGTCTGCTGATTGCTCTAAACACACTTGACGAGCTCTTAGAAATGCTCTTCTTGATTCTGGATTCATATCCGATCTTCTAACTTCTTCTTTCTTCTCTTTTCGTTTCTTTGGATCATCGACTAGACTCACTGCATCATGAGATTCTCCGTTTATCTGAAAAGAACAGAATCTGTTTCTTTTCTTTCAATTATTCCATTCTCACTTGTAAATTCATCGGTCTTCCAGTCAATGAAAATGGCATTTGAATTCCCGCCAAAGTCTTTCTTTTTGTATCAACTTTCATTGCAGATGACATTAATTCAGAAGCAACTCTGATTGGATCCAACTGAAATTTCAATTCTTATTCATTCAATTCATCTGAATCAATATCTCACTGCCTCGAAATCTGGAATCTTGAAACTCGTTTCGATATCTCGATCAGTATCACTGAAATGATAAATTCCACGTGGAACCTCTTCTGAACCGTTTTCTTCTTCGTGAGAAACACCTGAAATTTCTACAGTTTTTCATCCAAATTCCAATAAAATTCATACCATTTATCACAGAAATCAAACAAAAAATTAATCCGATCAACAACAGGAAATCAGCAAATTTTATGCGCGGAACTGCAATTCGTCCGACCATTTAATGTATCGCATACTGTACTTTTCTATCGTTTTTTTCTATTTGATTTCTTATGAATTATCTCAATCGACGTGGCACGAGGGCCCGAGATAGTGTAGAAATTGGATGAAACGATCGATTTGGATGATCTGAAGATAAATGATGGAAATATTGGAATTCATTAAAAGTAATACTAAGAATTAGAAATGAAAAAATAGAAAAACAAGGAATCACTCTCATTTAGAGTCAATAATGAGCTACCGTAATCCGGAGAGAGAAACAGCTTTGAGAAGAAGCTTTTCTTCCGTAATATTTTTAATTTCAAATGACAAAAGAGAACCTATTTATATGATTTCAGATCCTTATGAATCGTATTGAGAACAATTATTTGCACTGAGAACGTCGTCAGAAAAGATCAAAAAGTGAGGTCGTTCGGGAACAAAAAGCAACGAATTCTGATAATGAAGAGATGAGAGAAAAGGGGGCGGAGCCAATGGGATTTGAATGAAATTGATGTTGATGTTTCTGTATGCAGAAATGGTTTGAAATGGATGAAGAGAGAGAGAGAGAGAATGAAATGAGAGACATCATTAAAAGTGCAAATAAATCAGAAAATGTTCATCTAATTTTAGACTTTTCGAAGAACGTCATTGGTCGATGAACGATCAATTTTCGAATGGATTGTGATCGGAGAATAAGGGAAAAAGAGAAAAGAAAAGAGAGAGAATTGACCTATATTGGATTGAAATGAGACAAGATATACCTGTTTTATTGAATTCAGAAGTGGAAAAGAATGAAAAAGAATGGAGAGGAAGACAAAAGGTTTTCAAAGAAAACGAAACGACGATGAGATGAAGAAGTGTATCAAAATGCACCCGAAATGATCTCCTCTTTCCTCTTTCCCTCCTAGAATACTGTAGGAGGAGGACATCTCTCTCTCTCCCTCTCCCTCTCTCTCTCTCTCTCTCTCTCTCTCTCTCTCTCTCTTTCTCTTTCTTCGGATAAAAAACCATTCGGTTTCCTTTGTTTCTCTTGCAAATCAAGAAATGATAATCTCAATGAATCCCGTGACGAAATCATACAATTTCTGACTCTTTTCTCTTCATTTTCCGATAATTGACGCCTTCGGAGGAAACGGAAAGAAAAAGAAAAGAAATGAAGAGAAATCGAAGGAATAAAACACAAAGATCCCCCCTTTCAAACATTCTGATTTCTCACGAAATCTCAGCAGAGTTGAATGAAAATTCTGCATTATATAACAAACTATCCAAGAGAAACATGATGAGTGCAAGTCATTCCTTTTTTAAGATTACGGAGCGTCGTTGTAAGATTGTTGTTTTTGGAAAGAACACGATGAGCAAATGAAAATTCAATTGGAAGTGGAGGGAGATTTCTTCCAATAAAGGGTTTGGCTACTGTAAAGTATTTGTGATTTTAATAAACCATCTATCAGATTTTATACTTCGACTTTTTATTCGTTCTATTTTCTCTTATTGTTATGTAAAAATATTATTTAGATCTAGTATTTCTGAAAAAAAATTTAAAATCAAACCGAACAAAAATTATAAAACTGTACGCAAAATTTTAAAAAAATCGCCCATTATTTTCGATAACGTTATAGCTTCTTGTAAATTTATTTCCACATTCGAAAATCTTCTTGTAACAATTAGAATCCTTTTAAGACTATTTCAATTTGTTTATGTGATCTTCTTATTTACTTTTGACGATATTCTTGTAACTTTAATAGTCGAAATGACAGAAAAATCCATTATACTTTTCTAAATAAATAGAAATTATCAGAAATACAATCGACAAGATGAAATGGTAGTTCTGTCCGTTTTTTTCCCAGAGAAATACAAAGTTTCCAGGAGAAATGGAAGATTTCTAAATCTAAGATCATTGAGTTCATTCGAATTCTCTTTTGATCTTTTTTTCTTCGTTCGTTTAACACCGATATCCGCATTTCTTTGAAAGTGATAACAAACTCGATCATCTCACATTGAAAACATTCGTTAGCTATTCCCCCTTTGATTCCGATGATCTTTTCTCCTCCGCGTGTTATCTGATTAACAACAACAAACATATATATCTTTTTATCTTTTCAAAATTGGAATTAATGCGAACTTAGGTCCAAGGATGTGTGTTTTTGAGGCGAGGCGGTTGGGAAGGAGGAAGGATGAGGAGGAGGGGAAGGAGAGGGGGATTAGAATAGGGAACATTGGGACGGCAGGGAACGAGAATAGGGAACATGAATTATAATAGAAACATATTTTGATTTTGACTCTGATAAAATGCACATAATTCAATGATAAGCCGGATAAGAAACTAGGAAATAAAAGAAGAAAATACATAATAACCGATTAGTGAGCGATGAGAAGAAAGAAAGAAATGGGCGAATGAATGTGTACAAAAATAGAATCTAGAGAGAGAAAGCGAAAAATTGATTTTTTAGAGAATTAATTGCGGATAAAATACTTTTTTTTTTCAAAATTTCAGATGACAATAAAACAGGATTTTTGAGAAATTATGGCTTTTGATGATGATGATTTGAAGGTGATGTTGCAGCAACGAGATCAGTTTCAATCAATCTCTGCGCACTACTTACATCCATTCGTTGACGTGGAATCGCTTCTTCGCCAATTTGACGAGCAAAAAGGCGTTGCTTGTCACGGAAGTCTAGTTTCGCTCCGTCGGCACCGGTTCCAGTGTTTTTGTTTCGATCCTGGAGTTCGTTGAGACGTCGTTGACGTGGATCTCTGTAGATTTCATTGGTTCCAACAATCTGAAGAGAATTCGATTAATTTCCAAGTTATGTGCCAGAAATGGTTCTAAAAGAATACTTACTCCAGGAGAATCAAGAACGGGAACGTCATCAGTGAACAACGTGGCAGTATGATTCACAGTTGGCGTCTGATATGGAGAAACTTCATCGATGAATTGCACTTTTCGACTCTCCGGTGGACTAACAGGCGACACATTTTCAACACTTGAACTAGAATGTGGAATGTCGTCAATCATTGTTTCCGTCCTTCGACTCTCCGATCGATATTGTTCTTTTTGTATTTGAATCGGAATTTCTCTTTCTTGATGATGAGAAGATGTCGTCGTTTTCACTTCAGCTAACAGTTTTATTGCTCTACTTTGTTCTGCAACTGCTTGAAGCAATTCTCGATATCTTTGTTGTTCTTCATTTGTCATTGTCGTCCCTTTTGTATCTAATCTGTCAAGTTCTTCATTCACTGCTTCATAACTCATCAAAGCGGTGTTTGTCTTCTCCAAATTCCGAATATCGGCGTCTTGAAGACGTTCTCGGAGTCCAGATGTCGGTCGAATTTGTCGAAGAACTGGTCCTCCTCCATTCTGTTTCAGTTGAAGTGCCTGGAATTGAGAATTTTCTTTTTTATATATTTCAATTGAATGATATTATTTCATTAATACTAATAGTAAGTTAGAACTGTTGAAACTCAAAAAAAAAGACAAACCTGAGTGATTGCAGTCGGAACAGCCCCTTTTATCGAAGCAGGCGCCGCTTTTGGCATATTCAAATCGACAGGTCGAACGATGGCTGGTTCCTGTGAAGAAGATCCGAAATTGTTATGAGATCTTGATGAGCTAACAGCTCCACCCAATGTCACATTCACTCGGGGTGAGGTGTTAGAAGAAGAAGAAGAAGGAGATGCAGTCACATTCGATGTATTTCTCTGAGAGGTTGGGATTACGGTAGTTCCAGTCGTTGCAGAAGAGGAAGATGGACTATTGTATCCATACATGCTCGCAGGACGAATTGAATGAAGAGGAGCATAATTTGATACGGTAGGTGGCACACGATAACTGCTGTTTGTGTGAATACTGTTGTAACTCTCATCCTGATTTGGAGTTGATCGAGCCAACGGAGAATTGAGTTCGAGGTCATTGAGCTAAACAAACTGGGGTTAGAAAAAGAAAGAAAACGAGTTGGATAGAGGAAGAGAAGAAAAGAATCACTGCAAAGAAACATCACACACACACATTCGTATTCTTCAGATGAAAACTTACAGCTCTATGGATATCCTGTGTTGATTCTCGAGCAGCATTACTGGAATATCCAACAAGTCCTCCAGAACTTTTCGGTGGAGCAAAAAGATTCGATGCAGATGTCGGCCTATACAGATTACTTGTAGTGGAAACGTTCACAGGTGATGGAGCTCCTTTTCGGAGAGCAGACGGAGATTGAGCACCTGGACGAGTTGGCTGGATTACTGTAGGTCGACTGGAGTGGCGATAATGAGATGGAAGTTTATCGAAGAGAGAACTACGTGCACTTCCTGTCATCGATGATTGAGAAAACGAGGCATTCGGCTGAAAATTATGATATATGATTTGAAATAATCAGAATAAAAACTCACGTCTTGCTGCAAATCACTTGCCGACGAACTTCGATAGTGTTTATTTGCATTCGGATCGACACTTCCTGTCATCATTCCATGATGCATATTATGATGAGCATAATGCTGTTGCAGATGATTACTTGATGCATTTGAAGATGAGTTCGATAAAGGAGCAGCAAAAGCACTATTTCTTCCTGTTTGTCCATTTGGAACACTATGATTGAACCTTTGATTATAACCTGGCGGTGGTTGTTGAGCTTCATAAGATCCATTTCTTCCAACATTCGAATAACTCGGAGGATATTGTGGTGGAGGAATTGTAGATGGGGATGGTGCCACAAAATGACCGTTTGATGTGGTTGGAGTCTGTGGTCCAAGCCAATTACTAAGTCCATTTCGATGGGCAGCCCGTTTTCTGACTTCAAAATGAACTTCTTTTACACTTTGTGTCATGAGACGAGCAGCTCTGTAACTTTTGAATATTGTCAGTTTGAAAAGAGAAAAATAAAACGAACTCTTCTTGTGAAATTCCAATTAATGAATGTCCATTAACACTCAATAATTGATCTCCTGTCTCAAGTCGTCCATCTTGTGCTGCCGGTGTTCCATCAACTACCTTCTTCACATATATTCCCATTTGACTTTCTCCGTGTCCCTGCAAATATATAATTGAGAATGATTTCAGAAAAAAGTATAAGCTCAGACCTGATATATACCAATCAAAACCATTTCTTTCAAATAACAATAAGTTAGTATGAGAGAGGAGAGAAAGAGTGACCGGTTTAGGGGTTAGATATATAATAAAATAAAGGAAACCGGCAGATAAAAATCTCTCCTTCAAAACAAAAACTATGAGAAACGGCCAACCGAAAATGTTGTGAAAACGCACTCGGGGTTTACTATGCAACCAAGGAGAGAGAAAGAGAGAGAGAGAGAGAGAGAGAGAGAGAGAGAGAGAGAGAGAGAAAGGGTTGGAGATAACTGATGCCAATTAGAAATATTCCGAACGAGTGCAAAATGTATCTAATTATTAGCTTAATCTTACTATTGAGGCTTCATCTTTTTCTCGTAGGGAGGCTAATCCTGAGATCAATTCTACTATGCAAAACAACAGAAATTCGGGAAAATATTCACCTGAGCAGCGACAATACTCAATCCTATTCCACCTCCATTCTTTCTCAGAGTGACTCTTGAAACGATATCTGATGCAGAACTTCCGAAGCTATCACCCTGCAAAATGAGTATTCAGTTAGATTCATACAGAGTTATCAGAATTACTTACGAATTGTGTAGTTGGAATACTAGTGAGTGTCGTCTGTGATACACTTCGAACATGCATTGATGACGTCATTGATGGATGTGGTTGATGAATTGAGGATTGAGATGGAGTCATTGATACACTATGACATAGTCTTCTGTGTTGTAATTGAAGTAAATATTGATGTAATCCTTCTGGAACTGTCTTGAATTGTTCAATGAAATATCCGTCTTGTGGTATGAGAAACGGCAAATTCAAATCCTCGTACTCCTCCAAACTCATTCGTTGTCCATCCTCTAATGTCAATACGTCTGCTTGTTTTTCAGCCAAATGACAAATTCGATCAATGATATCATCATCGCATGGGATTTCTCCATTCTCTGGTTGGAATCCAGATAGCATATGAACTACTTGTAGACTATTCAGTTTATAACAGGTGGATCCGAGAGTGGCAACATCATTCTTCTGAGCAGCTAGTAGATTCGCTGCTTGTCTTGTTCTATCCAAATGACATTCTGCTGCCAATTCAACTCCCATTCGTTCACAGAATCGATGAATTGACTCAATTCGATACTGCAGACATTTTCCGAGTCGAGTTGTCAGATGAGCAGCAGGCAATTCCACAGAAACAAGACTATTGAAAACGAAAGCATTGACCATATGAAGAAGATGTCCACACAATTGAATAGTAAGAGCTGCATTCAATCCACAAACTCTCGCCTGTCGCATTGTTGCATCTAGAAGATGAATGACTTCTCCAGTGGCGTCATGATCATTCAAATGAATATCCAATAGAGCACGAGCCGCCGGTCGGATAACTCCCTTGAGAATGAGAACTAGTCTTCGGAAAATTCGTTCGATTTCAACCGAAACTTTTCCGTATCGAGATGCTTTCAGTTCTGTGTCTCTTTCCACGAGATGATTGAATTCTGAGGCATTCGCAAGCCAGAATATCAAATCGTCTTTTGAATTACACTCCTGAATATTCACTTTTATTCGGTTTCCGTTTCTCAATAACTTACCTGTGCAATCTGTTTGAAATTCGATTCAATTCTTGAGAAGAACTGTACTGAATATGGCTTATTGTGTACATGGAAGAATCGAAGAGCCAAGTAGAGAGAATATGCCGGAGACAGACGGAACGACGACATTTCTGATGATGTGGCTGCTCGGTTTGACATCACTTCTGATAGAAAATCCCAAACATTGTAGTCTCCAATTTGTATGGAAAGGGGAATTTGGAGCGGCTCTTGAGCCATTTTAGAAGCGAATCCGTTGGAATTCGAGGAATACGGTGGCAAGATATCTGAAAATAATTAAATTGTGATGACGACTGAGATTTGAAAACTGACTATTATTGGAATGCATCATAAGGTCTTCTTGACGAGAAGATGATACTGACGAACCGGAAACGCTGAAAATTCAAATTGTTAATAGATTTAAAACCATGATAATATTTTAATATTTCACATCAATTCTGGAGCTGTCTTCCTTAATTCTTACAGATTTTTTAGTTGATTTGCAGTGAAACTGGACGATTTCTGCTGATTTTGTACCCGAGTGACCGGAATTGGAATAGGCGGTTTCGTGTCAACCGGCTGAGAGAAAGTAACACGACGTGGACGTGGAACTGGTGCCAAGGGGGACACTGGTTCTTGGTCAGTCGAAGCGGCTCTCCGATGGTAAAAGTAACGGGCAGCTGGTGTCGGACGTGGCTGATATGGGGAATAGGGCGAGGGCGAAGAGACACCGAATGTTGTCTCCGTTTGTAGACGAGATTCCGAATTGAAACGACGCATCTGTTTTTGGTGCTTTTTTGAAGAGTTTCGAGAAGTATGAGAAGTTGACGAGAGAAAGAAGAAAGGTTCAGAAGAGGAAAAAATCTGGATAACTTAGTCGTCTAGAATTCGAACTTATTTGGGACTACGTGAGAGGAAAAATGAAGAAACGGAGCAACATAATCGGAAAACTGACCAATAGTAGCAATCGTAGTATTTCCTTTCCAAAATCATGTTTTTCTCGATTTGTTGTTCAAATTTATTTTTAAAAACCTATCTTTTACCACCCGCAAAGAAATAAAAATCAACAAAACCCTAGTCGTACACCGAAAAAAGCAAATAAAGCTAGTGATCCAAGCCTATGATCATACTTTTCACGCGAGAGAGGGAAAACGATGAATCGGAGAGAGGGAAGAGAAGGAGAAAACTCGGATTGAAGTCAGTTAAGAAGAAGAAAAATTTACATTGAAGGGGAAAAAGTGTGGATGAATACACATATTTCAAGAATTGGTTGATGATGACTCAGAGAGTCAGAGGTGAGACAGTTTCTCTCTCTCTCTCTCTCTCTCTCTCTCTCTCAGTCACCTATATTTACATTTGTCTCTTTTTGTGGCACTATTCCTTATCATTAGAGTCACTGGCAACACTTTGAATCGATTATTCAAAAAAAGGGGAAAAAAGGTGCGAGGAGGTCTTTTGAATGAAGGAGGAGGTTATCGGAATACCTATGAACCGATCAACTGTGACAGCGAGAAACGAAGAAAAATGAATGAGTCAGCTGGAAAAGACGTTTCGGAAGTTTTCGGTGCATATGCTCATATGACTAGTATTTGATTCTTTATTTAGGTTCAAGCTTCTAATTTAGCTGAAAGTTCCAGAACCTATTCATAAATAATAACTATTCACTATTGAGGTTTGCATTAATAGAAGATAACTACTTTGGGTTGTTCTTTCATTCAGTCTATTTCCACTCGAACAGGTGTCTAAACGAAAACAAAAATGCCTGTTCACTCTACATATTCTCTTTTTTTTTCCTAGACGACCACCCATATTTTCAGCTGTTTTTGTTCCAGACTTTGTCTTCTGCTAAATGAAATTGGCGGTAAAATAGATGACAGAACAATAGTGGAAAAAGGTGTTATCAGTGAGGAAAAAGGGACGAGAGGACGAGAAATAGTCATCACAATCGGAAAGAAGAGTGAAAGAGCGAACGAAGAGCAATAAATTCTAAACATAAAGTATTCGAAAATCGGAAAGAGAGAAATTGAGAAAAAAGGGAAAAAAGGGAGAGGTGGAGGGTTAGTACCTTTTGAAAGAAGTGTCCCTCGCGTTCGATTTGATGGGTCATTCCCTTTTTATATAACAAAAAAGAGAGAGAGGTGTGCCTGTTTTGTGCTCAATGGAAAAGGCCGACTCGTAAATTGTGTGATTGAATAATCAAAAAGACAGATAGAAGTAGTAATGTCATTTGGGATATTGTTGGTGTTCTTGTGAATGTCATATAGAATAGTGTGTAGACGATTCAATTCTTTTGGAGGGTGGTCCTTATAAATAAATAATTCTTGAGTCAAATAAAGGTGACTCTCTTTTTCTCATAATAGCTATACACCTTTTTCTCGGAAGGAAATGGATGACAAGTCTAGATACTAGCAGTCATAGTTATTGTTGTGTCAAATTGAAACAACAACAACAATATTGTCTAAAACTGCCCTCTGCCATTCAATGAAACAGACACACTTTTATGATGATGATGATGATGATGGAGTGAGAAGTAGAAAGAAGTAGAAGAAGAATCAAATAGGAAAAGACAACACACGTCGGAAATGGATAAAAAGGGCATTTGTTGAGGAAAAAAACGAGTAGAGAGAAGAGCAAAAAATCGCATAAACTCTATTTTCTGAAAGGGACGAAGGAGTACTCAAAAATAACGAATTCAGGAAGAAAAACGTGGGAATAGAGTGGTTTTTATAGAAAGTTATTGAAAGGAAGGAAGATTGAAAAAGAGGAAGGAACATGACAATAGAAGGAAAAATTACTGGTCGTCTCGTTCAAAAGCATATAATTTTTGTGTCAAAAACGAAGAGTTCGATGAAGTTTGAGAAAGTTTTCAGAATTCTAAATACTCTCTGTTTCGGAAAAGAAAACGAGTGCTCACTCTGACGAAGAAAATACATAAATGAAAGTGATCCTAGTACAAAAAAAGAGAAGCGAGGGAAAGGGGAGGAGAGACAGAACAGCTTCATTTTGCATATTACTGTTTGCTATCTCTTCTGTCTTCTTCGTACTTTTTCTGCATATTTGATATTTGTCCCTTCTCTTCCTCTCAACTACAATCCTCCCATTTACGTATTGTTGTGTAAAATAGGCGAGAGAGAGAGAGAGAGAGAGAGAAAGAGAGATACAGAGAATGCAGAAAGGACAGCTCCAGAATAACTTTTTCCGTAATTTTTAAACTAAAAAAACTCACCTTGGTGGATAGTAGTCGTTGTTTCCTCCGTTCTGTACAAGTGGAAGACTACTGTAATCCGATGGTGCACACCTGGCTGTCGACGCACGTGAATCAGCCTGTAAATGGAAAAAGTAATGAAAATGTAGGAGGGAGAAGAGAGAGAGAGAGAGAGAGAGAGAGAGAAGTAGAGAAATTCAAAATGAGAATAGGCATGATGAATCATCATTCTTTGGTCAAATACTTACGGAGAATTATTTCGAAAAGGAGAGAATCCCTGAATTTTCAAGAAAAAAGTTCTAGCAAGAATTTTTCGTCATTTTGAAACAAACTGTGCTTAAAGATACAGATTTCTTAAGCATGAAAACAAGCTAAACATTGGCTTAAATTACGCGTTGGTCCATATACGCTTTAATTCTTGAAATACCTACCATATCCGGGAAATGGCGTGGATCAGTATTCGACGAAGAACTGAATTTGAAAAGATGATCGGCTCCGATTCGTATTGTATCTCCGTCTCGAAGGATCTCTGTCTGCATCAGTGGTTGTCCGTTCACCTGAAATTTTGGTTTAGAATTGGAATATTTAAAATATTAGAAAGATTTAATCTCGAATGGAGTTTCTTCCAAAAGAATGAATCGGCTTCTTTCCAAATAAAGATGTCGTCATTTCTCAAAATGAAATGAAAAATGTGAGATATTCATTAGAAAGAGACTCAGATAAGAAAACGAATATCGGGGGAAGAACATGACGGGTGAAGTGTCTCGATTAGAAATTGATCGGAGTTTCCGATATTATACAGCTGACCACCATCACTGTCGCCGCCGTTTCTTTGCGGCCGCCATAAAGGAAATGAGTGAAAAAAACGAGGAGAGGAAGGCGAAAATGAGAAAGGAATGTGTGAAAGAATACGAAGAGAGGAAGAGGATAAATGAGAATATTCAATTAATTGGCAAACATGTTCTGACTTCAAAATGAACGGAATTTCTACCTGCCATTATATTTTTAAACCAAGTGGAACAAGTCCCAGAGGATCCAAAAGCTCCAGAGTTTTTGAACTTTGAAATCAAAGGATTTTCCAGTAAGGATTTCTTTTTGCTGCAGAGAAGTATATATAGTTGAAATACAGTCTAATACCGTACTGACCGCAATACCTACAGTAATAAAACAACTAGAAACGGAGGAGGACAGATCGGAAAGAAACCATAAAAACCCCAATGAGACGATGTAAAGTGGGTGATAATGAGTGTATTAGAATGATCTCTTTCCGGAAATTTTTATTTTGGGGCACTCCCTTCAGCTGGTTGTATTCCAAGAGAACTTCTGGTGATTCTTAGAAACTATAATAAATAAAGTTTTCGAAATGAAGAACAAAATGAGGTTTGGGAACTGAAGAAGCATCATAAAAACTAGTCGAAACATAATATTATAAAAACACAAAACGATTCGGTAAAAGTGTGAATCCGCGAACGAACGAGTGCGGAGCGGTGGTGGAGGAGTCGTAATACAAAAAACCAACAATCGGGAGAAACGAGGCGCCGTAATGCTGCTGTTCGGTTTTGAATGTGGGCACAGCTACCCTCGTTCCAAATACACTAGGTATGGTCATTCATATAAACACAGAGAGACTCAAGAGGAGATACAAGAAGTCTAGACAGTCAGAGAGAGAGAGAGAGAGAGAGAGAAAAAAGGCTGCAACTACAATCCAATCCAAGACTAATATTGAGGAAAAAAAGGCGCCGAACCGTCGACACTACTGCCCCAATCTTGTTCACAACAGCACACACTCCATTTGGAAACGAGGAGAAGAAAATGGATCGGAACGCGGCAAAACGAAGAAAAAAAAAGCTAGGCGGTGCGGTTTTCGGGATAATACAAACAAAGTTTTCCATCATATTCTCGAGGTCATTCATCAGTTTGTAATCTTGCGTGTAAACTAGTAAATACATCGATTTTCAATGTATCGAAGATCGGAGAATGACTTGTTGGCGTACTGCCAGAATAGAATGTTGCGGAAGGGATTATCAGAAGATAATTACAGCTTATTTCGAGAAGAAGACGATTCACGTGTCATCATCAGAACAGATTTAGAAATGTCGATGGAGGAGAATAAGGGAAGAAGATGGGTAAAAAGAAGAAGAAGATGGAGGAAAACCTCTCCTTAAAAACTAAAGGATCACATCCAAATGACTTCGGTTGGATGAACAGAAAATATTGATGAGGATAAAGGGAAAGATGAGGAGGAGAGGAAAAAGAAGAAGTGAATCAGGTTCTACTGGGAAACAAAATCAAATCTAAAAGGATCTAATTTTGTCACAAAGTTTGAGGAAGCCATCGAAACGGAAAACGGATTTGGTAGGAATAAGACGATGGAGAAGAAGAAGAAGAAGAAAAACGAGAAGCCGGTAAACGTTTTGAGACGATTTTAGAAGAAGACGATGAAGAAGAAGGAGAATACGGTGGTAAAAAGAAGAAATAAAAGAATGCGAAATGGATATGTATAGAGAGACTTTTGAAGGAAAAAGGAATGCCGCAATGACCACATTCGGTCTCGTATCTCTCTCTCTCTTTCGTTTCCGCGCGGAAAATGAGAAGGTGAGAACTTTCTCGTAGCATCATATACCGATAGGGTCGGGATGATGTTTTAATTTGTGTTTGGAGAAGCTTTCTCGAAAAAGGGCATAAGAGGGGGCATGAGATAGGTGAGAGGGAGAGGAAGAAGAAGAGGAGGAGCATACTATACGGAAATCGCGACAAATACATCCATAAGGTTCAGTCGCTCCGTCGAGTGCTGGCGAAGAATGGAGAATGACATAAGAGAGTACTGTGAATGAAAGGGATAGATAGAAGAAGAATAAAGCGAGTGATGTGATGGTACAGGTAAAACGGGAAAACGGGGAGGGAGGAAGGAGGGGGGACAAGTGCCACTGTTGTCCTTCGACTATTGGGCAATTTTCTCGTGTTACGCAATTGCCAATATCTCTGTGACGACCACGAGATGAAATGAATACGGAAACAGAGATGAGCAGCATCATAATCGAGGTCATTGTGTGAGTGGCATATCGATTTGGAATTAAAATCGTTCAATAAACTTTAAATGAAATTGCATTTTTGAAGATTCATCAGTCTAATGTTAACTCAAAAAATGGGTGACGAGTTTTTCTTGTGAGAACTAGGTAAACAGATAATTGGAGGAAGAAGAGGAGGAGGAGGAAGACAAGAGGGCGGAAAGTGGCAAAGCGGAAAAGACGCGGAAAAGATGAATAAGAGAGAGAGGGCAAATCAAGGGTGAAGTGGGGAAAAGATTCTGGTTACCAAATGATCTTGAGCAGTTTCTTTTTTCAAATACTTTAGATATTGAGAAATTGAACCCAGTAGAGCATTCAACATGTCGATATTAATACATTTGTATAGAAAGAAAGATGACTATGAATGTTAACATGAGTCATTCAGAATATGTTTGTATAGGTGTATGTGATTTGAATAGCTTCGTTCCAATGATGGATCAGAACGAAAGTAACATTACTGAATTGTCAAGCAACACTTTTTCTCACGGAAGGAAATCCAGTTACCTTATCGGAAGAGCTCTTCAAAGCTCGTCGGCCGCCATCAAAACTACACACACAACACTCGAAGTGGACAAGCGTGTGAGTACAAAAAAAAGACTGTATGACATGAAATGAAATGAGTGTGTGAAGCTTTTTGGATGAAATGGGAGAAAGAATATACACAAAAACCCAAAGGCGTGTCCAATTGTGTCACGATAAGTGGTTTCATAGACACACATATGTAATATATTCGGGTGGAAATAATAATAATAATAACGAGAAGAAAATAAGTGTTACCGTAACTGAGATTCTAGATTTAAAAGATGATTTTTGAATGGAAAGAGAGAGAGAAGAAAGGATGAAAAGATGAAATTAGGGAGTAGATGGAACGGATTCTTTCGCAACAGTAAGCTAATGAAATTATAGTAATTAGAGGATGAGAACGGAGAAGAAAACGAAAATATCTCACCTCTAAGTAAGCGTCACGAGTCGATGGAGTCAGTGTAACTACGCCTTCCATAAATGCAATCGCAGCATGCCGTCCACGGATGTCATCGCCATCAAGCTAAAAACGAATGGATGATATCAGTACGGAAGAAGTTTTAGACATACACAAATATTATTTTGTGAAAAATTGGACATTTGATTGTCACTTCCAACTTCGGTGACACCTTCATACAGAGGAATTCTATGAGAACTTAGTTGTCCAGCTGAAAAAAATGGATTGTAGAGATGAAAAGTTTCGATTCAAATGTACCATTATTCATGATAATAAGTACTGGAAGATTGTTATATAGTGGTGGTGGAAGAGAGGTCAATGGAGACATTGGAAGAGTGACCGAAGAGGGAACAACTGAAGTGGATGGTACTCTGAAATAACTTTTTCGTTTATTAATATATTCGAAGGAAACGAGAAAAAGTTAGCAACTACTTGACTTTCAAATTCTATTTCTTTTGAGTACTGAATTAAGGGATGAACATATTTTTGACCAGTGTCTTCGAAATGTTTATAAACATTTTGAGAAACTAGCTCGAAAGGAAAATAAAAATTCAAAAATTTCCTAGAACTTACTGATAATCGCTTGGCTTCTTTTTAATTGCCAAAAAAGAATCAAAGCCATTCTCTCCGTTTCCGCGAGCTGTCATTTCGAAAAGAGGACATTCTGATGGAGGAATAGGCCGCCCATCGACTTTTCGTAAATCCGACATACTTTTTCTATCATCATCATTGGAAACCTGGAAAAAACAAACACTCATATTCTAAATTCAAGATCCAGAACACAAATTATTCCACATTTTGCATACATTTCTCTGAATCATTTTCTCGTGGAAACGGGTTTCTGCAAACCCAAATTGTGACAAATCACTGTCATCTTGCGTGGGTTTTAATGTCTCACACAGAGAACTTTTCGTGTTGAACTTCAAAACTTTTTTTTGTTTTTGAAATTGGAAAATCGAGAACGAAACAGAGAGATAGAGAACCATAAAAAATGTTTGAGTGTGACCTGTTGATTAGCGGAAATTAGACAATTTGTTTCCCAAGTTACCAAACGGAGAACTATGAACTCTTCAAAACATGAAATTACTAAACGGAAATGGAACAGACATTTGATTTCTACCTCAGAAGATCTGCTATGAGTGAATTTTCTCAATGAATTCATCAGAATTTGCGCTGGTTTCGGCTTATCCTCATTCTTCTGATGCTTCTTCTCTGTTGCAGGACTTCGTTCAAATGACAAAAGACGAGTTAGCCGTTTACCGAATCCAGAATTACTTCGTTTTCTTTGAAGCTCTTCTTCTTGTGCCTTCTGTTTTCGAAGTTGCTGCTCTTTTTCATATTGAAGTTCACAGAGCTCATCAATTGTATCGATAGAGCAACTATTTGCATCTTGACGATATAAAGGCATTGTTAGATCGGAGATTGGTCATCGGAATACAATGAGAATCGGGGGGTTTTCAGGTATAAGGAGTACGGGAATGAGTTGAAAATTCAAGTCAAACAAGTAAAATATATATTGAAGACGAGTCACTCTTATTCGGTCGTCAAGTGACCCAAAGGGGTTTTCAAATTCTTCTTATTCCAGTTAGAGAGATGAAGAGACGCAGATGACGTCAGAAACACTTAAAATTGGAAATCGAAAGTGATATTATCAGTCTCTCAATTCGTCCACTAGGTCTCAAAGGAAGAAGAGAATGGAGAGGAGGGGGAGATGATAAAAGTTTGAAAAATGAAAGAAGGATATCTATTTTTCTTTATTATCAAATTGTTACCTATTAAGTTCTCTATCTCCCTCTGTCTTTCGCTAAACAAATTCTATTTTTTTAACATTGTTTTTCATGAGTATTCAGTATTGCGATGCGCAGAATGTGAAAGAAAAACATACGTACCTCTACAAGAATATAGTCATCTTTTGCGTTTTCCAATCCATATTTTTCTAATGCTGCTGTCAATATTCGATCGGCTGTCTCATTTATTTCAGCAAGTATCGAAACATAGGGTCGAGTTGGAATGATTTCGCCACCGTATACTTTTAAACTTCCTCCTGGAAATGAGGAATTTTTTATGATTTTAGGAGAATCAGAATTTCTTTTTAAAAACATGGCAATTAAACTAACCAAAAGTCATCTCTTTTAACTTTGTTTCTAGTTTCTTTTCTCGTCTTTTTCGCATAACTGCTTCCGGATTCGATATAGTTCGAGTGAATGTATTGAATGGCACTTGTTTATAGATGTCGTCTTGCGATTGCGCTTCTTCTCGTCCTTCGTTTACATGTACTGAAACTATTTTCTGGATTAACCACCAATTGAAATAAACAATAATACTTACCGAACTCTTTTTGATGCTTTTTCTTCGGCTCTTTGTCTTTCTTTTTGGCAAACCTCGAATTTTTTTGATCAGCATCTTGAAGGTTCTGAAATATTTTTAATTGCTAATGAAGAAACTGGAACTCGATTCGTACCATCAATGGAACTGGAGAAGATTTATCCTTTTTCAGTAGAAATCGCCCTTCTCTATCATCTTTATGCCATTGCAACTGAACGACAAGTGGTTTCTCTTCATCTCCCAACTTTCGTTCGTCTCCATTTTCATGAACTTCCCATAATGAATATGTGTCATTTGAAAGCATTTTTAGATCCGGAAGAAACTTTTCTGATAAAGCATCGACAACTGCTCTTGTTGTAGCCGTTGATGAGACACGAACACATTTCGTTAGAACTTTTTCACCGCCGTCCTGTAAAGAATATGTTTAATCTTATAATCATTTCTTATTTGCTTTAAAACTTCAAAAGAGCCGAAATTTCTAAACATTTTCACACGTTTCTTCTTCTTTCGCTTTTCACCTTCATCGTTATTTTCCCATACGGGTCATAGAAGCTTAACACAGTCCGTTCGTTCACTTTCTCTGTTTGTCGATCAGTTTTATACATATACTTATACATGTGAGTGTTTGTGTTGTCTCTTTTCCTTGTGGTACTGTACCTACAGATATATATAGAGAAAGATAAAAATATACCTGGAAATAGAATCTCATGACACCTTCGACTTCAAGTTCTTCAGTCGGATAGGATAAATGAAAAAGATCGAGACGGTTTTCGTTCCATTGTTGTACAAGACAAGCTAATTGTTCTCGTTCTGACACCATCACCATTTTTGCATAACTTCTGAAAGAAAAAAAGGGTTTTTTGAATTAATTGAAAAGACAATGGTTTAGAAGTATAAGTAAGCGACAGAAAGAGGAAGAGAGAGGGATTGAAGGGAATATAAAGAAGAAACACAAACAAGAACGAGTTTGTTGTCTTCATCTCGGGAGGAAGTCAAGCATCAATGAGGAGAAAATGAAGAAGAAGATGATGATGACGATCTTTTTTCTAGAATCTAAGAGAAATAAAAGTTTTCAGCATTAATAACGGTTCATTTTCTTTTTTTGATCAAAACTTTGAAAAGTTCACGGAAAACTCGTTTAATGTGGAAGAGGAGGAATGAAAGCAGGATGAGAGAAACGGAAACTTTAAGGAGCAAAAGTCGTTCAATAGAATGAACAAATGGGCCCTCTTCCTCACTTCATTTCGCCCATAATCGAGTTCTAGAAGTGCCTCTTCTGCTCTTTGGACACAACAAAACTCTCGATGGACGGAAGAAGAGCCGTACTGATTTGATTCAACACGTGCAATCTGTGCGGTGAGGAGATTTTGAGACGCAGAGTACTAAACACTCTTTCGATGGACGATGTTCAATGATTTACATTATATTCTTCCTTTTCATGACTTATTGTCATCTCCTTTCTACTGCAAATGCCATTGATTACGGTTTGCTGCCGACCAGACTACTGAAGAATTTTTTGCCGGTGTAAATGAGAGAGGAAGAGCGCGCGAGCACAGATTTCTGGTTTTTATTGTCAAAACACGGCAAAGATATCAAATTTCGAACACAAAATGCGATGAAAATGAGCCGTTGAGCAACGTAATTCTAGAGAAACTGAAGAAAATCAACTTTTCGAGATTTTTGAAGAGAGATTATACGATCGGTGCGAGACCATGTCAAAGATTGGAGGCATGTGCCTTTAAGGTTACGGTATGCAGTTTCAAAAAGAGTTTTATGTTTTGCTTTTCCGAAAACTTTGTATTTAAAAAAGACGTAAACTAAAATACTGGGGAAAAATAAATGTTGACCATATCCCTGTATACAGTTCAAACCTATGATTTTATATAATATTTGAAAGATGCATCTAATCCGAGTTGTTAATTTTGCTTGAGGCTTCAGTTAAAAGTGACACAGGGTGTCGGGTCACAGGTGTTATTCGGGAAGGTCGGCATCAAAAAGATGATTCTTTCGTCCAACGTAATGCAATTGAAAAAGAAAGAGGAAAGGGAAAAAAGTGTGTAAAATTTGAACATCTGTCATTTTGTCGGTAGAAAAGAGTGGAAGAGAATGACCATAAACCTTGAAACCGTCAATTGCACCGGAACATGATTTGCGAGGAGGAGAAGAAGGTAAGAAAAAGAAAAAAAAAGAAATGGTTTTTGGAATTCATATTGTTTTCCATGCCGGTTCATAAGAAAAAAGTCTCTCTACCTACAGGTTATTGATAAACATTTTGATAAGGAAAAATGGAAAATATGATGGAGAGATGAGAGACGCAGACATAAAATGGGAAGAAAAAATGAATGAATCGCCGATGAGCGGGTAGGTAATACAAGATGGGTGAGGAGGGGAGGAGCCGATGACCTTCGGATTAAGACACTATTGGAATCAGTGAGACATAGAGAAAAGAGTCTTGCCGCCGGGTGGACTGAAGGGTTACCTGCGAACGACCGCAGAGAATGACTGGGTTGACCAGCAGTATGTTGTGTTGTATGGTGGAAGAAAAGAAGAAGAGAAGGGGTGAACACGATGACGTAAAGTATGGGTGAGAATGTGGATCGATTAGAGTGAGAGTGAGAGAGAGGGAGAGAGAGAGAGAGAGAGAGAGAGAGAGAGAGAGAGAGAGATAGGAATAGATACAGTGAGAACTTTAAATAAGGACTTACCTACAGTAATCATCGGAGAATAAGAACTTCAACGACTTGCTTTTGAGAATAGGAAATTTGAGAATCGATGAAAGAAAATCTAAAACTTCTTTCTAGGATTTTTAGAGTTTTTGTGTCATCAAAATCTTTTTGAAATGCATTTCAGATACCGTAATCCATTGATGTCGAAAGTTTACATTGAAAATTCGAAATGAAACAGGAGAATGATTGGAACTGTAGATTATAGATAATGAAAACGTGAAAACGTGGTCTTTTGGAGTTACAGTATGCTTGAATTTGAAATCTTTTTGAAATTCTATAATAGATATCAAAGATGCTTCCGAAACAAAATCTAACTCCAAAGATCTCACTTTTTTTCTCGAAATTAAATTTTTTTCTCTAAAAGAAGTCTAATATTAAATGAAAAGTTGATGAAAAATGGAATGAAAACTCGTCGAAAGAAAGGCTCCAGATGTGAAATTCCACAGATGTGAGAGACGAAACGAAAGAGAAATCAATGATAGAAATGAAACATAAAAGAGAAGAGAATATTAGAACAAATGTTCATGGATCCCCGGAGGGAATGAAACCTTTTCTCTCTCTCTCTCTCTCTCTCTCTCTCTCTTTCTCGTATTACACACGTAAAAACGATTGATGACTGACATCAAAGAAACTAAAGAATTGAAGGAAATCAACATGTTTGCTCATTTGGATTCAATAATGAAATGATAGAGAGATTAGGGGAGAGGAATGATTTCAGAAGCAAAGATACTGTCATAGACTCAGATTAAAGAGTTGCTCTCGACAGTCTGACGATTCTTTGGTTTCCATCAACAGAAATACAGAAACTTACAGTGAACAAGACATTTGAACTTTTTTGAAAGTGCTTTTTATCAGAGAAAACACCTGTTCCCAAAATTTGAAAAATGACTTCGTGAGACCCGTTTCTGCTCAAAAAAAAAGCTCAGTAAGGATATATAATTGGTTTCGAAAATTCTAAGGATGGGGTGGACACCTGCCTACCGTAATCCTCATACTAATTCATGAGTGATTCTTCAAAGAAGTTCGGGAGTCTCCAAAGAACATGTTCCCCATTAATTGATCATTCATCTTTCAAAGTATCATATTTCCAGTTGAAATTTCTATTTTCTCTCTTTCTTTCTTCTTTTTCTTCATCTCGATGCTCCCATTTCCTTTGATATTTCAGTCACTGATTTCATAAAGTTTTCAATGCTACTTTCATTTATGCTCTTTTCTTCTTCTTCGAAAAAGGACTTCTTCTCCTTCTATCTACTTCTTCTTCTCTTCATCGTCGTCGTCCTAGACGTCTTCTTTTCTTTCTCATTCTGCGTCTCCAAATCTCTTTTCTTTCTTTCTTTTTTTTCCATTTTTCTCTTCGATTTTAGCCTTTCTTTATCCAATGTGCACACAATTTTACTATGATATTTTAGGAGAAAGACATGAATAATCATCCAAAATATCTCTAATTCTTTCATCACGAATCCTTCTTCTTCTGAATGTTGAATTTGTTTATTTCATTTCTCTCTCTCTCTCTCTCTCTCTCATTTCTTCTGAATCCTTTCATTCGTTAGAGACTAATTCAGTTAGTTCAACTAATGAGAGAACTCGCCAAGAAGAAACATACGCTTCGATTCATTTCACATGAGATTTGACGTCAAAATAGGAGAATAATTCGGAAGAAAAAGGGTTCAGAGACGGAATCCAAAAAAGTAAAAATTGAGAAAGGAGAGTGCAAGCTCATTTTTGATTAAACTTCAACTACGAAATCTCAAAGATGTCTTTCTCTATAAAAACCCTCCAAAATGGTCTCCTCTCTCTGTAAATTAGTTTCATTTTTCTCGATTGGTCACAAGAACAAAATGTGCTCAAAGTTGATATTCTCAGCTGTTCAAACACTAATTTCATGTTTCGATAAACTAGAAAATGCCAAAAGTTCTAGAAAAACTTCGAAAACAGAAAACAAGAGATTTTCGAACAAAAAAGGTTGTTATTCTTCTTTTAGAAAATGCTCGAGAATACAAAAAAGTGCATGTTTTTGTTGCATTTTACGAATTTGTAAGTGAGTATTTGAAATATTCTCTTTTTCACGCTATGAAAGCTGTTTTCTATTTATTTCTTCTAGTTTCTAGATTCTATAACTCGTCCTTCAAATTCCATTAATCATTAGCTCTCAGTTCATAACTTGATCCCAAAAACCATTTTTTTTCTGATCTTTTGGGAACCAAAAAAAAGATTTTCTTATCAAAAACAATTTCCGTTCGTTTGAATAAACAGAAAAATGATCCTTCATTTACTACCAAAATGTCTGTTTTTTCTTATTCCGCGATCCGCCTTCTTTCTTTTCTCTCTTTCCGTAGACCATTCGACGATTTGAGCATAACGACGACGGAGAGCACAAGAGTAAATAAAACGTTTATTATTTCCCTATTTCCCTTTTTTCTCCTACTTTCCATTTTACTTTTTGAGCTTCGTTCCTCTTTTGAAACACACAATCAATAATCAATTGATGATTTGGCCTCTTTCAAATGCAAATTATTCGTTTTTTCTGTGTTTGAGAACGGAATCCAACAAGTATTTTTTCATTCGATTCCCTGTGCAAATAACCATTTTTCCAATGTCAAATACACAATTTTTCTCACTCATGATGTCTATTTTTTCAGGTTTTTTGAAACTTTTCGAGCAGTTTTTTATTGGGTAAACAGTAAGTAAATGAAACATTTCATTTTCCTTCTTGTTCTGAGTCTTCATTCATTTCTCTAATCCACGTGGTCATTACCGTAATCCTTTTTCCCCTTCTCAGTCACTGAATTGAGCTCTCTAAAAGCTGAAACCTTTCTCTTATTCCTTCCGAAATCCAATTTGACCACATTCTATTCCGAATAATTACATTTCTTTCTCATTTTTGCTCTCTCTTTTTGATTTCAGTTTCTCTCATTTTCCTTCCACTTCAATTATAATTTTCTCAACGCCTTAGACTATAATCAAGTGACATTTCGATCTGATTCTGAGAATAAATTTCTCTTATTTTCGTGGTTTATGCTCTAATGACACATTGAATCAGATGACAGAAAATAGAAGAAAATAGAAGAATTCACCTGGATTCGGAAGGAATTTTTAATTAAATTGTTGATTGATAAACAGCTTTTCAGATGATTTTTTATTTTAGAAACATCACGTTTACCTGAATTTCTCCATGTAAATTTATGAACTTGAGTCATATCAAGATAATTTTTGGATATTCGATTGTTAAAATTACAGGCTAGAAGAAAAGTGATTCAAGTCCTCTAAAATCCTCTACAAAAGGCATTTCTGTCTCTCTCTGTCTCTTCCTTCCTTCCGTTTTTCTCCAATCGTTTCGAGTACTTTTCTTTTTTTTGTGTTCTTGCTCCCACTAGAAACGTCACTTTTTCTTTACCTCTCTCTCATTATTTGTCCAACCTGATAATGTCCTCTATGACTAGTTTCCACCCTTTTCTCCTCTATTTCTCTCTTTTTTATTGACTCTTTCTTTTTGAAATAAGATTTCATTTTGAAAAATTACGTGATCTTTCTGAAATTGACCATGAAACTATTCTGAATCTCTTTTCTATTTTCAAAATTCGAAATGTAGAATTTAAAATAATCGTAACCATGACTTCTGAATGCTGTGAAACCCAATGTCTTCTTCAATGTAATTTCATATTTCAGCTCTCTTCCTCTCAGTCTCAGAAATCCGAAAATTCAGATGCTTCATCGGATACAAAACAATTTGAAGAGCCTGGATTAGGAATGGTTGGATTCTGGCGCCAATTAAACTTTCTTTTGTGGAAATGTATTCTAGTTAGAAGACGTCAGAAGTTTTGGTTAGCTGTTGAATTGATTGTTCCATGTATTCTTTTCATTATAATTGCACTCGTTAGAACGAAAGATTTCTCCGAAGGAGCACCACAATGTGAGTTTTTGAATGATCATTTAAAATCTGAATTCTCACTTCAAAATCCATTTTTAAAGGTCACTATGACTCAAAAGGAATGTTATCAGCAGGAGTTCTTCCATTCATTCATTCATTCTTTTGCTCATTCTCCAATCGATGTAATTCGATTCCAACGACTGGAGATGAGCGACAATTTCTTTTTAATGACGATGGAGAACAGACGAGAAATGAATCAATGTGAGACAATCTTTGAGTTGTTTTTCCATTTTCGATTGTTTTCAGAATAGTTGATGCTATTTATTATTCATCTCTCCAACTTCGATGGATTGGGAAAAATCCGAAAAAATTTGAAGAATTGACGAAAGGAAGTGCAGAAATAATTCATTGGCTTGCTGGAAAACCATTGAATACAACAGAAATCGTTCGAATCGGAGATCTTTTCGAAGATTCGATACGAGAGAATCTGACAAAATCATTGAATAATACGGGACTTCGAATGGAAACAGCAGAGAAGTTGATGGATGCTCAAATAGAACCAGGAGCCATTGAAGTTTATGATATTCTTCGGAATGAATTATCATTTACTGATCTATTTCTCTCATCGAATCCGTTGTTTTGCGACGAGAGAATGTTTCAAAAAACGTTTTCATTTGAAAAAGGAAAAGAGATGACAGATGACGAAAGAGATGAATTATGCGATGTTTTGACTTTGGTTGAACTAATGGATTACAAGGGATATATCAGTGAAATAACCATTCCGACGGTCAGTTTCTCTTCAATATCAAAACTCTTCTGACACTATGAAACACAAAAAATAAAAATAACTTTCATATATAAATGTTCAAAGATGTTGTATTTAATGGATTACTGTAGGGTTACTGTATCCCCAACTCATCTCTCCATTCCAGGCATCCCGAATACGTGTGACCACTTTCATGACGTCATTTCAAAATATGTTCGAACCGTCGATAATATTCTTCCAAAAATATTCCAACTACACAACAGATCAACTACTTTTGGCATTATTCTGTGGAGAAGATCCAAGAGCTGTCATCGAACAAACAATCAATCCAAATAATGATAAAACAGTGGAGACTCCATTCGAAAAACTTCGGAAACAAGTTGTCAAGTAACTCCATTTTTGAATTTTTGTAATCAACGAAAGGTTTTGGTTTTCAGATTTATTCAAACAGTGACACCGGGAAGAGAACACGAAAGAAACAACACATGCAGTCCAATTCCATATCATAATGATATGAATTGTTCTTCTCTTGAAAGCCCAATTCTGATGAAAGTGAGAGCTGCTCTCTCCGGATACATTCTCGTGACTCCGGATAATCCAGCCACGAGAAGAGTTGTTGAAAGGGTATTTTATAGTCGAAAAAGTGATGTTTCAAATACGAAATTTCAGTTGAATAATCCGCTTCGTGACGTGGAATACATTCGGAATCTTCTTTATTCATATCCATCGAATGCTCTCGAATTCCAGAATCGTCTTCATTCATCCGATCTATGGCCTGCTAGTCAGGTAAAAGATCACTGAATCATCTGAATCATTGAGATAATTCTAGAAACTTCTTCATTATATTGGTCTCTACAAAGACGGACAGAATCCATTGAACAACAAAACGATCCGTTTTCTACTCGAACATCTCTTCGCTCCTTCATCAGATGAATACAGTTTTGGGAGAATTACAAAGAATATCACTGAAATCGCCAATAAGTATACAGGGGTACTGTAGTTTCATTCTCATTCATCAACTATGAATATTCCTTTTTCAGTGCTTCCTTCTAGACAGATTCCGATTTGTGACAAATGAGAAAGAGTTGGAAACGGTAAGTGAATCTGAGTCAATTAAATAATGATCGGAAATTTAGAACGCTGTCTGTCTAATGGAATCTCATCAATATTTCACTGGAATCGTATTCGATATGGATCCGAATTCCACAGAATTTAATGGATTCACAACGTATAAAATCAGGCATTATCCGGAAATGATTGACTGTGAGTCTGATTTCAAATGATTTGATTTCTAATTGTGTTCTATTTCAGCGACAACAAGCTTCATGGATAGTCGAAGTAATCCATTTTCAAGAGATAAACCACTCATCGATTTGAAATATTTGACATTTGGATTCTCTTTTCTTCAGGGTAATTGAACCATTTCGTCTTAATCTCACTCTTTTTTCCATTCATTTCAGAAGCTGTCGATCGGGCAATTATCAGTGAAAAATCTAATATCACAGATGCGAATTTGGGAGTTTATGCTCAACAGGAACCATTTCCATGTACAGTAAAAGACACGTAAGCATCTAATTTTCTAGAAGATTCTTTCGAATCTCATCTAGTTTTCAGATTCAATGTTGCTCTTTTCATGCCACTTTTCCTTCTGATTTCATTCATTTTCCCATCAGCACTTCTTGTTAAAAATATTGTTTACGAGAAAGAACAAAAGATTAAGGTATACAGAAACCCCATAGTTTCTTCTTGAGAAACTGGAGAATATTTCAGGAACAAATGCGTGCAATGGGTCTCGGAGATGCAGTTCATTTCGTTTCATGGGCTCTCATTTCATTGGTTCTCAACTTCATTTCAGTTTTAGTCATTTCGATTATTTCGAAAGTGGCCAAGATTTTCGATTACACAGACTACACACTTTTACTTTTTGTTCTTGTGCTATTCTTGTTTTCATCTATAGGTAGAAAGAGAATGAGAATTGATTCAGAATCAAAAGAAGATTTCAGCAATGTCGATATTCTTCTCAACTCTTTTCACAAATGCAAATATTGCAACTGCAGCCACGTGTGTTCTCTGGTTTGTCTTTTTCATTCCATTCCAACTTTTACGAACTGATCGGATATCATCACCCACTTTCAATCGGATTGCAGTAAGAGAACACATCTTCTGATATCCCAAATACTCTTTTCACTTCCAGCTTCTTCTTCCTCCAACCGCAATGGGCCATTGTTTCAAACTTCTCGAATCTTTCAACGCAATGGAACGTGCTTCTTGGTCTGATCTCGGAGAAATGAGCAATCCTGATCTGGGTGTTTCCGTTGAACTTTGCATGGCAATGCTTCTTGTCGACACCGCCCTTTTCCTCATTCTCGCCTGGTATATTTCGGCCGTCGCACCCGGAGAATACGGTGTCAGTCAACCGTTTTATTTCCCATTCACTCTGAAATATTGGTTGCCTGGGAGATATAAGAATCGAGTCGAATTCCTGAATGATGAACATTTTGATGTGATACCAAGTAAGAAGAGATTATGAATGATTTATAAGAAAATAATTCATTTTCAGCCAGTGATTCATTCGATTCGGAACCATCTAATCTCAATTTGACAGTTCACATCAATTCAATGAGCAAAGTTTATGAAAATGGAACCAAAGCGGTGAGGTTTTATTCAGAATATCAAATGATTTCTTTTCTCTTCAGCTGGATTGTTTGAATCTTCGTCTCTATGAAGGACAAATAACTGGGTTACTTGGTCACAATGGAGCAGGAAAAACGACCACCATGTCAGTTTTTTTTGATTACCACTCATTTATCTCTTTTATTTTCCAGGTCAATCCTGTGTGGTTTGTATGCTCCTTCGTCTGGAACTGCTAAAATCTATCAAAGAGACATCCGAACGGATCTTCGAAGAGTTCGAGATGTTCTTGGAATCTGTCCACAACACAATGTCCTTTTCAGCCAGTTCGTCTCCTCTCAGAGATTATTTCATCTAAAAACTCTTTTTTCAGCCTAACAGTCTCTGAACAACTTCGTCTATTTGCCGCATTGAAAGGAGTTCCAGACGGAGAATTGGATTCTCAAGTGGAAGAAATTCTGGCGAGTGTTTCGTTGACTGAAAAGGCAAATAAACTGGCAAGTACTCTATCAGGTAAGTTCTTTTAATTAATAAGAAGTCATAATTGAGTTCTCAGGTGGAATGAAACGAAGATTATGTATTGGAATTGCTTTTATTGGAGGATCTCGATTCGTTATTTTGGATGAACCGACGGCGGGAGTTGATGTGACAGCAAGAAAAGATATTTGGAAGTTATTACAAAGAAATAAAGAAGGTACGATTTCATCGGAAGTGCTTCTAGAAACAATTGTTTTCCAGGGCGAACAATTCTTCTCTCAACTCATCATATGGACGAAGCAGATGTACTTTCTGATCGAATTGCCATTCTGTCACAAGGTGAGTCATCTCAGAATACAGTAATCCCCTCATCTCACTTCCCTTCTTCAGGTCAATGTATAACAATCGGTTCATCTGTTTTCTTGAAACGTCGTTTCGGAAACAATATGTCATTGGCAATGGTAAAAGAGAGTTCATCAGTTGATTATACTCGAATCTCTTCTCAAATCGTCGATTTGGGAAGTGATATTGGATTAGAAGTTGGAGATGAAAACGAGGAAGAAATTGTATTTAAGTAATGATTTTTCTGTTGTTTTCTTACATTCATTCATTCGAAAACTTCAGAATTCCAATTCAAACGGAATCGGATAAATTGGAGAAATTCTTCCATCAATTCGATGAGAATTTGGAGAAATATCATCTCGGACAATATGGAATTTCAGCTCCAACTCTTCAAAATGTCAGTTTCTTATTCTCAGAAATAATAATGAAAGTGTTAGTATTTCAGATATTCGTTTCGCTTGCTCCTCAAAAAGAATATCATGTTCCAAAAGTAGTAAGATGTGGATGGTTGAAGAGTTTGAAATCTAGATTATGTCATTCGTAAGAGAATCTCAGGAGAAGTATCAAATGAATTCATTTTCAGAAGTCAAGAAGAAGAACAAAATGATTTGATTGCACAGAATCCAGTTGTCATTGAAAACAATATGCCCCCACAGAACAACGAAGTGGAAGAAGTGAAATTTGAAGGTTCGTTTCGGAATAAAATATAACGGTCAATCGTGTTTTATAGACTTCGAGAAACCGGATCTCCTTCAAGGGAAACCTCTTATCATTCAACATTTTTGGGCTCTTCTCGTTTGTCGAATGAATTATACACTGAAAAGTAAACGAACTTTCCTTTTCCAAGTCATCATTCCACTCGTTCTGTTGGCAATTGCTGAAATATTTGTTGTTCTTCAAGTCTCTTCTTCTCGTCCAGATCTAATGACTTCAATGCCACCACTTCCTCTGGAGACAAGTATTCTGGGGAATCACAGTGATTTTTATGTGAATTCTTGGGATACAACAGACAATTCAACTGCTTCGGAGATCCTTCGTTCAATGTTTTCATCGCCTGGAACGGGTCCAAGATGTGCAAAAGACAATCCGATTGATGAATTGTAATGTTTCCTTAGGATACAAAAGTCATCATTATCAATGAATTCAGATCCTCAATTCGACAAGAACTTTTATTCCGTAATCGATATGGATGGGGACGAAACATGCCTCCGCCGGGTGTCAAGAAAGATGCAGTGTGAGTGATACGGTAATTGGATTCTGAGAACATTCATTTTATCCAGAGAAAATGAGTATCAGTGTCAAGATATTGAAGGAGAATTCGATTACAATGAAGATATTTCAAATGTGACATACAATGAACCAATTTATTGTGGATGTGAAGATTTCGGATGGAATTGTACATTGGTAGGTCATTTGAAGAATAGATTCTGAAGATCTTTTGATTTCAGGAGAATTGGCCATGGAAAGATACTCCGTGGCTTCGATTGAACACAACTGATCGTATTTTTGACCTTTCGGCAAAGAATTTGACACAATTCAGAATGGTTACTCGAAATGCGGAGATTTCGAATGCCACTGCTCCGTTCTTGTGAGTTTCTCTCTGAAAGTTTCAATTCAAGAAGAAAGATGTTTTCAGTTTGGGTGGATTCTCATTGGGACATGTGAATCAGAGAGCACAGACTCAAATGGATATTGATATATCAAAGAATGGATGGTTGGAAGCAGTGAAAGATGTTCTAGAAGCAATTCAGATCATTAATCTAAATAGAACTGGAATCGAACCATCGACTCCAAGAATCAAAGATCCATTTGCTGAGAATATTACAGTAACCCGTGTCGTGGATGATCTTCTACAGAATTTAGATGTGAAACAGAATGTGAAGGTTTGGTTCAATAATAAAATATGGGCTGGTCTACCAATCACATCGAGTATTCTCTCGAATGCACTCATTCGAAAAGAGGATACTGTAGTCGGTATGGAGATCTTTTTCTCTTTCTCTCATTATTTTGAGTTTTCAGCCCCAGAAGATCTTGGAATACTGACAATGAATCATCCAATGAATAAGACAATCTCTCAGACATTGGATCAGAATGCATTGAGATTCACTCAGACACTTGCTCTCTTCCGTATCACTTGTCTCCTATTAGTTCTCTCAATGATACCTGCTGGATTCACTGTTTATCTAGTTGAAGACAGAATTTGTGAGGCATTTCATCTGCAAATTGTCGGTGGATTGAGAAAAGTCACTTATTGGGTCACCAGTTATTTATACGATTTGGTCAGTTTTCGAATTGAATTCTTTCCCGAAATCTGATCTCTTTTCAGACGGTCTACACGTGTGTTATTATTGTCATAATGCTGATTTATGTCTCATTTCGTGTCACTGATTTCACTGCCGACGGAGCCACTTTCTTCTCATTTCTTCTCTTATTCTTCATGCATGGAATGTGTACAATCCTCTACGCATACGTATTCCAAAAGATGTTTTCTGTTCCTGCTCTCTCTTTTGTTCTCATTGCAATCGGTTCTTATTTCGTTGGAATCGTATGTGCTTTGACTGTTATTATGTTGGAAACTCTCATGGTTCAGGTTTGTTTTCTTTTCCTCTCTCTCTGTATTGAGGATCTTATTTTCAGGACGCATCTCTTGTTCCTGCTCATAATATTTGTGCAATCGTCTTCTTAGCTCTTCCACAATACAATTTGGGAATCGCCATTTTCCGTGGACTCATGATCTATCAAGTTAAAAAGATTGGATCCAACTTTTTAGAACAAATCAATCGTCCGGATGTCATTAATCAACTTCCCCTCCCTGCTCTTTTGTCTTTCGATCAAATGGGAATCCATGTAATGTGCCTCTTCTTACACGTCATCCTTGCCACGTTTTGTCTCATTCTCTCCCAAATGGATGAATTCGGATTCGTCAGGTAAATTAGTGGAATTTTCTTTTCAATTGATCGAATTTTCAGAAGAAAAGAACGTAAACTGACAGAAGCAATGATGATTTGTGAGCCATCGAATGACGAAGACGAAGACGTCGTCAAAGAGAAAAATCGAGTCGATGAGATCCTTTCAGAACATTCTCAAAACTATGCTCTCATCGTTCGAAATCTGGCAAAAGCATACAATCCAGAGCTTCTCGCTGTCAAGGGAATCTCGTTTGCCGTCGAACCGGGAGAGTGTTTCGGACTTTTAGGATTGAATGGAGCAGGTAAAACGACGACATTCTCAATGCTCACTGCAAAGACTCGACCGGGACACGGATCGATTGAAATGCAAGAAACTCGAATCAACACTGGATCGTTTTCTGACGTTCGAAACTTCCAGCAGTTGGGTTACTGTCCACAATTCGATGCATTGAATATGAAATTATCGACAAGGGAAAATCTGAAATTCTATGCGAGAATACGTGGAATTGTGCCAACTCAAATTGATTCAGTTAGTATTTTCCCATGTTTCTATCAACAAAATAGTTCTTTTCAGATAATTGATCGCCTACTGGTGGCTCTTCATCTTCGTCCTTATGCAAACACTCAAACATCAAGTCTTTCGGGTGGAAACAGACGGAAACTCTCTGTTGCTGTGGCTCTTGTCAGTCAACCAACACTTATTTTCTTAGATGAACCCTCTGCTGGAATGGATCCAGGATCACAACAATTCCTTTGGAAAGTCATCGAAAGGCTATGTAAATCTGGAAAAGCAGTCGTTTTGACATCTCATTCAATGGAAGAATGTGAAGCATTGTGTACACGAATAGCCATTATGGATAGAGGTCGAATACGATGTTTAGGTGGAAAACAACATTTGAAATCAAAATTCGGAAAGGGTTCAATGCTCACAATGAAATTGGGAAAAGATGAAAATCCGAGAGAAGTTGCAATGTTATTAGTGACGAAATTGGGTGTTGGATCACGAATTGAATCGATTCATTGTTCTACAATATATATTCATATTGAGCAAGGATCTGCAAGTGTCGCACGGGTTTTGGAGATTGTCAATCAGGTATCAACGAAGAGATTTTTGAAAGATTTCGAATTCTTTGTTTTCAGATCAAAAAGATATACGATGTGGATGATTTCACTTTATCTCAATCAACACTCGACAATGTATTCCAATCGATTGCCGAGAATCAACATAATTTATCAGGATCTTCAGTATCTGATCATTCAGCAAATAACACTTTGACAACAACAATTAATCGGAACAATACGGCTTCAACTTATGTGATTGCAACCGATCAATAACTTGTTTTTTTTTTCTTTTTGAAATCATTTCTTTGAAAAAAGTCATATTTGACAGGGGTTTTTTCGTCTAGATTAGCAATTATTTAATTATTTTTCTCAGCTTTCAAATGGTTTTTTCTACGGGTTTCTTTTCTTCAGTTGTGACAAATAATGAATTTAATAAATCCGGTTTCTTCTATTCATTTTTGTGATATTTTAGGTATAAGGTGTGTTTCTGATTCTTTTCTAATATGAGAATGGCAAAAATTCTTCTTTTTCCAAAATGTTACTTTTCATAATTGAAATGAGGTCAATAGATGGAGAGATAGAGAGGGATAGAGAGAGAGAATGAAATCAATAATAAATATAAAAAATATAAATTAATCTTCTCGTTCTTCTTCTATACTATAAATGACATCATTCTCGAGATCCTCTATCCGTCCCGGAATAATAATTTCTTCACCCGCATACGATACTCGAGAGATCTGAAATCAGAAAAATTTGAATAGAAATTCAAGAAATCAAATGAAAAAGATTCCTAGATGAACCTGAGATTGTGGTCCTTTCCTCATGAAATGATCCCACTTTGATGCCTAGCAAAATAAATAATTACTGAAAAATCGACTTTTAATCGGGGAAAATTCTAATAAAAGGGCACTGGTTTTCATTCCGAATCGATTCAAACAAACCTTCTTCTTCATCGGTCCAGAATCAGTTGACATTTTTGAATCAGTTCGGAGATCATGATTATGTTTTTCCAAAAGTGTCAATTTACACTGTCCATCTTCACAAACAGCCAAAGAAGTGGATATTCTGGTAGAAGCTGCATTCGATGGAGTTTCTCCCCATGCTTCTGTTCTTCCTTCAATCAATTATTATTTCTCTCATCTCTCCCCCAATTTCATTTAATTTACCATGTCCAAATATCTGAAAAATGATTCCAGTGACCGCCAGAACAGCCGCTAGACTATAAAAAGCACATTTCCACTCTTCGATTGTATCCTGAAACAAAGAAAGAGAAATTGACGCCATGGAGGTCTTTAAGATGCACTCACATGACTTGTAATCCTTCCGATAACAATTGGAGCTAAAGTTGACGCAATTTGTGCATACAGCTGACCGTACGATGAAATGAATGCAGTGAACTGAAGAAGAAAGAGAAAGTGTTATTCAAAGAGTGTAGACTGATAAGAAATTGAAGAATTGTAAGAATTCGCAATTTCTTGGACAACAAGAATTAGAAAACATATTATTTACCTGTGGAGCAACAGTAACAATTGATGTGTTATATCCAGGAACATAAGCTGAGAAAGCGGCCATTGATATAATAATACTTAATTGAACGAGTTCAGCACTTCCAAATGGAGTCAATGCAGCAAAAACAATGAAAATAGCACTGACAAAACTAGCTGAAATTGGAAGAATTGAATTGAATCGAAAGGGAAAACTGACCAATTGCATTTGATGCTTTCGTGACAGAAGTAGCATTCACTTTCGCTTGTTTCACTTTATCTGCAATCACTGCGAATAGAAGTTTTGTGATCATTTGAATGAAAAATGGAAGAGATGACCAGATTCCATTCTGAAAAAATATTCATTTCATCTAGTCCTTTTCAATGAATTCTCACATGTGTCAAATTCATTTTGAAAGCGATTTGATTGTATTTCGGAAGATATGTAACAAGAGCGACTAGAACGAAACTTTGAGCAAAAGAACAAGCACAAATTGCACAGACACATCCATTCAAAATTATCTGAAAGAGATTTCATTCGAGACTAAACAGAGAGCGTCCACTTACTTTCATGTAAGGAGTTGGTCTGACGACAGTTTCTGCTCGATTTCTTCTCTGTTTTCCTCCTTTTATATAAGTGAGTTCAGTCGCTGTTATGTATTTCGATTCTCTCGGTTTATCGGCGACTCGAAAATGCCAAACAATCAGAAATATTGCTCCGATTAATCCATAAATTATAAAAACTAATGGCCATCCTTCGAATATATTCAATTGACAGAGTTTAGCAGTCAAGAACATTGAAACGGCGATTCCTATTTGATTTCCTGTTGTAAATATTGCCATTGCAGTACTTTTTTCAGATATTGGAAACCATTTTGAAATGAGAACACTTCCAGCAGGAATCATGAATCCTAGAAGGATAGATGAGATTTCAATGAATGAAATTGGGATGAAGTACCGTATCCAAATCCCATAATCAATCGAATCGCAGAGATGAGAATATATGATTTCAGATAAATAGCTATGAACGGAGTCAACATTGAACCGATTATATTGATGATTAGAGCCAATGAAAGGAGGTTTTTGGATCCGAGCCTGAACTTTTAGATTACTGTAGTTCCTTCATCTTCTAACTTATCAATGGAGCATGTTTTAATCATAGTGATTTATCATTATTTATTTATCAAAACCGGAGAAGAAAACAAAACTATGAACCATCACTTTTTGTCTTTTTCTCTAAACGCTCCTCTTTTCCTGTTATCTATAATTTTCTCAGCTGACATACTCACTTTTTGGCAAGAAATTCCGACGGAAAAACGGCGATGAATGCTCCAATATAGAATGAAGTATGTATTCGTGCCTGTTCTTCTCCATTCCAATCCATATGTAAATCGCTATGAGATGTTTCATTTCCACTGAAAAAGGATCATTTGGGGGAAGATACAGTATCCCTAGATAGATAGTATTTCAATCATTATTTCTTAATTTTATTACTGATTATATTGAATCTCTAATTAAAGAAGTTTCTAAATCAATGTGGTTCAAACCTTCTAACAATATCAACCATTGCCATTCCGAAACAAGTTCTCATTAATCCAAAAACAATACAAGCTGATGAAATGAGAAGTGCCGTTTGAAATCGTATTGATTTCAGTGTCCATAATGCTAAAATCAGATGATTTTCGTTGGAAAAAAGAAAAGAATCATAAACTGACAACATACGTGGAATTGCAGAAGGAAGAGATTTGACACTATTGTAGACACTTGAAGGCATCATTGAAGCTGCCATTTTAGATGAATGAGACTTCTCTTTTTGTCTTCTTATTCCCTTTTTTAATTGATAACACTCTTCTTTTTAGGGTAATCGAAGGTGACGATCAAAAAATGATGATAAGATGGAGGAAGAGGGGAGGTTGGAGAGGAGGAGGAGTTGAAAAACGAAAAAAGAGGGTGTTTGAGTTTTGGATTACGACGAAACAGAAGACAAGACAATAAAAAAGTGACAGTTTATTATATGTTGAAGAGAGAGAATGAAATGGTCATTAATTATTTCGAAATGGGGGGAATGTAGTTTGAGAAATCAATGTAGCTTCCGGTGACTCCTTTGACTGATTCGGTTACTGTAGCCATTTCGGAAAGTTCTCCGAAACAGTAAGAGTTCTGAATTCAAAACTCTCAATTCAACATATTATGAAAACGACTTGAACAATACTTGCATGAAAACGTGTGCAAGACTTGTCAGAGCCTGGTCCCAGACTTGAAAACCCCCAAAGTTTGTGATAGACTTGACGAGAACAGCCGAGAGATGATTCACTTCAAATCCTTTTCCCTTAAAAGTTCAATGTCTGAAAGTTTCAATTTCTCTTCTTCATTTCCCCATTTCTAGTTTCTGATTTCAACGAATTGCGAAGGCGGAGTCTCTCTCTCTTTCCCTTTGAACCCGGAAAATAATTCTTCTTCGGAGAAACGTGAATCGCACGTCCATCAAAGAACGTTATTTAAAGACTCAATAAATAATAATCGAGGCTTCTGACTGATAGAATTCTAATATGATAACAGAGAAATGGGTCATAAAAATGAAATAAACTCATAGTTTTATGCACTTTGCACCTACTTCTCTTCATCATTTTCTATTTCCTTTTTCTTCAATTTTGATAGACTCATTTATCAAAATAATGATAACTGGAAGCACGTACACACCTAGGAAACAAAGAGAATTCGAAACTTTTCGAAATTCTATTCAAGATTTTAAAGATGATTACAGGAAAGAAATTGATCCAAAAGAGGGTTTTTATTGTAGATATCAGATTCAATTAGAGCAAAATAATATTTATTTACAGAAAGAATCACATAGAAAAGATGAAAATGGTTATGTCCAAGTAGAAATTCGAACATCTTGAAGATAATACGTCCAGTAAACCACATTGAATATTGCAAACGACTGAAAAAAAGATTTGTTGTACAAGTGGAAACAATTATTGAATTAGGGGCTACAGTAATCTCTGGAATATCGTATCAGTTGAATATAGACCTCTTTGCAAATAAAAAACTAACCAATGGAAAAACGATGAATGAAATTCGATCGACATTTGCTCCAAAATCAAGAAGTCTCCATTTCTTTCTTGCATATGCCAATTTTCGATATTCTGCTATTTCCTCTTCTAAATCCTTTGTATCTAATCCATCAAGATCACTTCTCGAAGGATTTGTTGCTGTCGAAGGAGTTCTACTCATCGTCTTTTTCTCATCAATTGTCGGTGGAGGCGAAGAAATCTCGTGAAATGGCTCAAAGTGTTTCATATAACTGACAAGAGTACTGATTGCCGCATTCGATTTTCCAGATTTCAGAATCAATTTTTTGTCTTGATAAGCAACGAAAGCGAGTTCAAGAAGCGATGCAAATATGAATCCAACACAAGTACACATCCAAATATCGATTGCTTTGACATAAGAAACAGGTGGAAGAGAACGGATTATGTTACCGAACTGAAAGAGAGGGATTAGTTTTTAAATGATATAAATGGTCACCTGAAAAGTAAGTGACATTAATGAATTGACTCCAAGAACAATTCGTGCAGGTAATGCCTTCGTATCGATACAAAATGCAATCCAAGAAATGAATAAACTGATATAAGTTGGAACGTATAACTGAAAGAATTCGAATTTCTTTGAATTCTTTTATCAAAAAACAAACTTGTAGAATATAGAATCCATATTTTCTCGTGAATTCGAATTCCACTGTCAACCGATACCATTCACCTGCTTTGTAAACCTAAGAGAGATTTCTTTTGAAAAAAACCGAGAAATAACAGAGAAAGAATAGAGAATACCTCAGTATGTCTTGAAGTTCGATATCTGGAGAGATCGAAGTCTGCGAGAGAGATTTCAGGGAGTACGGTAACTGGATTATTCATCCAATTGACAGAAACACTTGCAGTATTATATGAATAACTTTCGAAAACTAAATGACAATACTGAGTATCAATTGGAAATCGTTCTAGATTCATTGAACATGGAGATTGGACACGAATCTGGAAGAGAGAGAGAGAGAGATCAAGAGAATAAATCATTGAGACTTACTCTATAATTCAACCAAATAGTTCCATTCGGAAGGAGCATCAGAAGAACATTCGGTTTCGGAGATCGATGTACATGAGCTGATTTTGTATTCACAATGCAAACGTTCGGAGACCAAATTAACTAGAATCAAATTATTTCTCATGTTAAAAAGATGAAAAACCATTTCAAATCGATCATCGAAAGATAAGTTTTGTCGGCATTCATCAAGATGTGAATAAGCGAGTCTCGGATCATACCATATTGAACTAAACCATATATCTGC
Source organism: Caenorhabditis tropicalis (assembly GCA_016735795.1). Lineage (NCBI taxonomy): Eukaryota > Metazoa > Nematoda > Chromadorea > Rhabditida > Rhabditidae > Caenorhabditis > Caenorhabditis tropicalis. The sequence goes on along the minus strand of CM028614.1, from coordinate 4,498,759 downwards.
TGTGAAACTGTTACTTAAAACACTTAATTCCATCACATCTTGTACTGTCACTTCAACTTGAACTGGAACTGGATTTCCGGGAAGTGATCTATAGAAATTCGATTTCAAAATGAAGTTTCTCTCACAAAAACCTTGTATAATTTGCCATGATAACATCTAGAATCACAGCAGGTGTCAGTCTTGGTTTCGTGCATTTTTTCAATTGATCTGTATCAGAAATTTGAGCAAAAGTAGTAGCAATCACAGCTAGAAAATGGAATAAACACATGATTTTGGAGTGTGTAGACAGAAAGTATTGGGGAAAAGAATATGAAAAGACGGGGGAATTGGAGAGCTTTTGAAATCGAATTTGCATGCGCTTTATGGTCCTAAAGTTCTTTGGAAGTGTCAAAATAGAAGAAAGAAAAATGAAAAAGAAGGGGGTAAAAAGGTTCAAAGTTGATGTTTTTGAACATGTTCCCTATCATTTCCTTATTTAGAAGAGAGAGAGAGAGAAACGAGAGAACATGAAGAAATGACAACACTTATATTCCAAGTTCCAGTAGTTCATTTGATTCAGAAATCTCTGCCCATTGAAAACTTCATTCTTTCCACGTATTCATTCATTAAACTTGTCTCTTTCCATTCGATTAGATAAGTAACACTAGCTCTTCTTCTCTTTTTGTTTTTCTCTCTGCGTCTCTTCACTTGTTTTCTTTTTTTGCTTTTCTGCAAAACAACATCCTCTTTTTCTCAATCGAATTGTATAAAATCTCTCAGAATTCGGATGTCGTCGAAAGTTTTTAATGGAGAAGCGCCGGAAACAGATGATGAAATTGAAGAAGAAGAAGAAATAGTCGAACGATCAACAAAAGAAATAGTTTCAGAGAAGAAGGAAGACGCTGGAAAAATGTGAGAATCTTTTTTGGATGAAATATTCAAATTGAAGCTTATTTCAGAAAAATTTCCGTCGACAGAAATCTGGAGAAACGATGGACTCAGGCGGCAATTGAAACGATCTCCGTTTGTCAGAAACGTTCTGTAATTCAAGAGAAAACGATGCAAAAAGTGACGGAATCGGCTGCTGATTGTTTCACAGCAATGCAGGTGAATCGAACCAATTGTTCACTGTTCTATTAAATGTTTCTATTTTAAGAACGTTGCTGCGAAACTGAATGTAGTGCATACGAATGTTTCAAGACTGGAGGATTCTATCGCAGACTTGCTGGAAGCGTCACAGTTGATTCCCGACACATATCCCGATCTTCAATTAAATATTCCTGAATTCCTATAACTAGACTGAATATATTGTATACATCTTTGTATTTTTAGTTATGCAATAAACTTCTTTGAGCTAAGTTTTCCAAATTGCAATACGGTTAGCCTCGATGGCGTAGCGCCAAGTCCGCAACGTACGCGATAGTGTACGCGCGCGAAATGTTTAAATTCAAAATGCGCGCCCTCTTTTACCGCACTTCAAGTCGAATTTCATACTTTTGTGTGAATTTTTTCTTCTTTCGCAATAAACTTGTTGCTAGATTATTGTATTTCAGGGAGAATGTCGAACGATAATCGAGAGCCCCAGTCAGAGTCTGCTGATATGTTCGTTGATCCACCCTCCCAAGGTAATCACTTCCCTTGAACAGTTAGATATTTAATTGAAATTATTCAGCGTCGGAAATGAGATCGGAGCTTGCCAGTGGAGCTTTGTCTCCAAGATCAGGTCAGTTTTCAAAAGTCAAAAAATAAACAAGCCAAGTTTTTTTCCAGTGTCGTCGGCATCAGCTCTGAACTATGGCAACTCTGAAATGGGTTCGCAAATGTCGTCTGTATCTACGATGCGACGAGGAGGACCACGTGGAGATCTTGGAATTGCTGCTGTTGATCATCGTACAGTTCAGATCCAGGGAATGGAGGATGACTTGGCTGTGGATGATGGTCAACCACGTCTCTACGTTTGGGGAACTCGTATCTGCGTTGCTGATGTTCAACGGTATACTACACTGAACTAAAAGGAACTTAAATTTAATATCCGTTTTTAGGTCTTTCCGTGATTTTCTCACAACTTTCAAAATCAGTACATTGGATGAAGACGAAAATATGATGACCGGAAACGACGAAAACCTTCATCCAATCGATATCAGTCAACCATATTATATGGAACGACTTCTCGAATGCAATGACGCAGAAGTTACTTACATCAATTTAAATCTTGCTCACTTACAATCATTCTCCGATGCTCTCTACCGCAAAGTTATTGCTTATCCAGCGGTATCATATTTATTTTTAAGATTCTATCCAGAGTATAATATTTCAGGACGTCATTCCATATCTCGATATTGTTGTCAACGAAGTATTCGCTGAGCGTTTCAACCGTACACTTGCTCAATCAATCGAACTCCGCCCGTTCAATGCCGTCAAAACTAGAAATATGCGTGGATTGGACCCAAAGGATGTTGATCAATTGATCACCATTTCTGGAATGGTTACTCGAACTTCTGCTCTTATTCCTGAGATGCGCAGTGGATTCTTCCAGTGTTCTGTTTGTTCGTTCGGAATTGAAAGCGAAGTTGATAAGGGACGGATTGAAGAGCCAGTTGTGTGCACGAATTGCTCCAATACTCATTGCTTCCAACTCGTTCACAATCGATCCGTTTTCCTTGATAAACAAGTTATTAAACTTCAAGAATCGCCAGATGATATGCCTTCTGGAGAAACTCCACATACTGTATCCGTCTATGCACATGGAACTCTTGTCGAATCAGTGCAACCCGGAGATCGAATTACTGTTACTGGAATCTTCCGAGCAACTGGAATGAAAGTTAATCCAAAGCAAAGAGCTCTTGCATCAGTCTACCGTACTTCCATTGATGCTCTTCACTTCCGAAAAATGGATACTTCTCGATTGCATCAAGATAATGGAGATACACTTACCGAGGAACGTATTCAACAAATTATTGAGTTGTCTAAACGTCCTGATATTATGGATGCTCTCTCACAAGCAATCGCTCCATCGATTTATGAGCATGACGATGTGAAGAAAGGATTGCTCTGTCTGTTGTTCGGAGGAACTCGCAAGGACGATGAGCACACGAATAAGACGAAGTTACGATCAGAAATCAACATTCTTTTGTGTGGAGATCCTGGAACTTCCAAATCTCAAATGCTTCAATACGTCTATCGTCTTCTACCACGTAGTCAATATACATCTGGAAAAGGATCTTCTGCTGTCGGTCTTACTGCTTCTGTTAGTCGTGATGCTGACACAAAGCAACTTGTTCTTCAAACCGGAGCTCTTGTTCTTGCCGATAATGGAGTCTGTTGTATTGATGAGTTCGATAAAATGAATGATAGTGCTCGAAGTGTTCTTCACGAAGTGATGGAACAACAGACCCTTTCAATTGCAAAAGCCGGAATCATTTGTCAATTGAATGCCCGTGCTTCTATTCTGGCTGCTGCCAATCCGGTTGATTCAAAATGGAATAAGAATAAAACAATTGTTGAGAATATTCAACTTCCACATACTCTTCTCTCTCGTTTCGATTTGATTTTCTTGATCGTCGATGCACAAGATGAGATGCAAGATAGAAGACTTGGAAACCATCTCGTCTCGTTATATACAGATAATGGCGATGAGCAAGAGAAAACTGAGCATCTCGATATGTATTTACTCAGAGATTACATAGGTAAATTATATTATTTTAGTTAAATTGAATCTTTTTTTATTTTTCCAGCTTACGCAAAAGCACATGTTCATCCAAAACTCAGCGAAGACGCATCTCAATTCATTATTGAAAAGTATCTTTTTATGAGAAAAGCTGGAGCACAGCACGGTCAGATTACTGCGTATCCAAGACAACTCGAATCTCTCATTCGACTTTCGGAAGCTCACGCCAAGATTCGTCTTTCTGGAGAAGTTACTGTAGACGATGTTGAGAAGGCTTTCACGTAAGTGTCATTCATTCAATTTAATTACTAATATCATTTTGTTTCAGTCTGTGGCGTGAAGCTCTTCGCCAATCGGCTGTTGATCCAGCAACTGGACGTGTTGACGTGGCAATTCTTGCTTCTGGAAAGAGCTCATCTGGAAGAAAAGCTGTTGAAGCAATGTGTGAAACTATTCTGAAACAATTGCAAACTTCTAAGGGATTCGTTGGCATGAAAGCACTCTTCCAGACAATCAGATCGGCTGAGAAGGTAAGTTAAATAGCAATCAATTGAACACACTCTAACTAAATATTACAATTTTAGACTTGCTCAAGGGAAGTTTTCGACGAAGCTATCAATGAATTGTCGAAGAAAGAATCTATTGCTCGATCCGGTGAACGTGTTCGATTCCAGGCCGTCGATGTTTAAAATCCTCGGTGACTTATTCTAACCATATTGCTTTTATCACTACTGGATCTCACTATACTCGATTGAATTTTCATTTTATTTACTCTGTTTGTCAAATGAATTTGAGATACAAAATTGGTTATTTTTCTGAAGTTTTTTTCAGCCCAATACATGTAAAGATTTATATCACAAGCAAATCAATTTTGAAAAAAAGGCAAATCTAAACAACCCATAGTGAGAAAAATACAAAAAGAAGAACTATGCACATGCGAAATTACAATATAATAGAAAGACACTAATTATTAACCCATTGGGCTCCGAAATATAATTTTGCAATATCATTCATACGGACGAATGGAATGGCGGCCTGCGCCGATTGTGGCACTGAATTCCCTGCTCTACCGAGTGACGTCACTGCTTCTTTCCATGTTTTTGGATTACTTTGAATCAAAGGATCATCTTCAGAACATCCTTCATATAGTTCAACTCGAGCTGCTTCTTCACCGGCAAGTCCACATAAGTATTGAGAATGTGCAGTACTGTATCTTTTGTTTGCTTCATTTGCTAATTGAATCAGTCTTCCTGCTAGAACACGTGCCAATGCCACTGCGGATCGATCGTCTCGAACACAAGAAGCCAATTCGAGTGATCCCTGATGATCATTTCCATGTCGAAATGATGCTAGTGCTTGCTGAAATGTTATTGTTTTAAAACTTCATTCTCCCCCTGTTTCTAACCATAAATGAGATTTCATTGACTGTCAATTTCCATTCCGTTTCTAAATTTCTTGCCAATTTTCTCTCTTCCATACTTCCTTGCTCAGCCACTTTCACTAAAAACGCGTGACGTTTCTCAAGAATAGAATCATCAACACGATCCAAAGGAATCAATGGATGAGAGTCCAATGGAGCGAAGAATGCTCGATTTCCGGTGACACAGAACAGATTTCGTAATGGATGAAATCGAATGCCAGTGATAAGTTGAAGACGGACAGCCAATGCCAGGTGTTGATGATGGAGAACCAGGTGGAAATTAACAAGAGGTTGACGAGCGGCGAGAGTTGAGAGCTGATCTTGTCGTGGAGCACTTTTCGATTGATGCAGATGAGATGCAAATGAGGAATATGCCATCTGAAAATCATGTTGGAACAACAGATTCTAAATGAGTCTTTCCATACTTCAACCAATAAATCCTGCTGAAAATCAATCGGAGCTGGCATATCTCTGACAGAAACCATTAGAATCTCCAAAAACTTTTCGCATTCGACCAAAAACTCCTCCAATCTCATTTCGCTCATTCCAATTTCTTTTCGAGATTCCTTATCTTTCGGTCGTCGTCCCGTTTTTTCAATCATTTGGACAATCGACTGAAAGGCGGAACCCACGAAATTGTCCCAAATGAGACGAGTGATTCCGTGACGAAGACGTGGATCGACAAGAGATTGTGGAAGAAGTGAAGTGCATTCTCCGATATGTGAAAAGTTTTGATCTTTCTCACGGAACCATCTTGACATTAATTCCCAGCACACATCTGTAATCAGAATCTTTTTTTCAGTTTATTTGAACACGGTATTCTTAAAAAGCCCCGCCCCTTTGCACTCTCGATGCCCCAGTTTCATTTCATTTAATCCAATCATTCAGTATATTTTCTTTTGCTCTCTCTCTCCCAACCCATTTCCCCTTGTCCCGTTCATCCGTTATTCGGACAAAACGGTCGAGACGACGGAGAGAGAGCGCCGAGCCACCGGAGTTGATTGATGAAGAAAAGCAGGAGCACTGTCTTGTTTGTGCAGTCTGTCTGTCACATACACACAAAGAGACAAGACTCTCTCTCTCTCTATCTTTCCGAATGGGGCGCAGAATTTGTCCCGTTTCATTCCCCTCTCCCTCTTCACCGACATCCGTGTTATGCGTCCGTTCGTTCGGGTTGTGTCCTTCCCTTTTATTCCGTTGCTGCTGCTTTTCGGGTTGTCCTTGCCCCTTTTTCTTCTTCTTCTTCTTCCACCTCTATGTCTCCATTTTTGTTCTCTCTTGAAACGTCGTCTTTCCGACTCTCGATACCCTCTTACCGAGAATGGATGCAGGTGTCTCTTGTTCTCTCTTTTCCACCTCCTTTTTCCCGTATTTCGGCCGAAAAGGTTCACATCTCTTTTCCTCATCTATGAGTGTGCGTATGTGTCTATTTGTTTTTCTCTTTCTCACTTCTCTTTGGTCACCCACTGCTGTCGCCCGACGCTCGTGTTATGTCCTTGGTAACGTGACAGACAGCAAGGAGAGAGGGGCCCGATAAATGAGAAGTGAGAAGAAGAGGAGAAGGGGAAAACGTACACACTGACACACACACATACACATAGAGACATACAACACACGCGACCGGCCACCAACATTTGATGCCCCTTCCGACAATCGATTCGTGTCCCTTTGGGGCTGAACTGTTTATTGACACAGTACTCTTCTCTCTCTCTCCCATTTCTGCACATGTTATAACGTTACTCCGAGTGTCTCATTAAATGTCACCCCATTCCTAACTTTCCTCGTTTTTCAGAGAATGGAAAGTGGCGTTCGCAAAAAACGGACACTTGCAGAACGGCGAGAGTCGGATAAACTACGGCAGAGACGGTTTCGTGCAAAGAAACGAGGTTTTCTTAGAGAATCAAATTCAAATTACACTCTGGAATTTCAGAAGAAGCACGTCTGATGCAAGTGGTGACGGGTACGGTAGAAAAGGAGAAAAAGGAAAGAATTTACTCACTTCCGAAGAAAACAGCCGATGAAATTCGAGAAACGAATCGGATTCGACAGCAAAGGTTTCGAGCAAAAAGGAGAGTAGAAGTGGATCAACCGGCAGTCGAAGTTCAGCCTGAGCCCATAATTCCAATTGAAGTTCCTGAACCGATAGCTCCGATTCCATTGATTCCAGAAAGCGCTGCGGATCTTGTTCAGCGTTTTCTCCAACAAGCGGCAAACGACGAAAAGAATCGGCAGACCGAAATCCGACGTGAGAAGGATCGAATTAGGAAACGTCGAGAACGTCAACGAAAAAAGGATAGAGCATTGAAACTTGCTGGTTTCACTTCAGAAGAAATACTGAATCATAGACTCCAAGAGAAATTTAGTTTTCTTCATGAGAATTTGGAGCAAATTCCGGGAAGACCAAGTTCGAATGAAAAAGAAGAACTAGATGAAGAGGAAGAAATGGAGGAAGAAGAAGAAGATGCCCCTATTATGAATTCTGAGGCAAACGAAGGAGTTTCAGATGAGGAAGAAGAATATTTCGATGCTTCTCAATTTATGGCTCAATTAGAAGAGATGGGACTCGTTCTTGGAGTAACTACACCTTCAGATGGATCTCCTGATTCATTTCCAGTGCTTGAGATAAAACAAAAAACATCAGAAGATACATCGGGAGAATCAACGTCTTCTTCTCCAACGACTTCAGTAATCCAGGATTCTTTTGGTTCAGCAGAGAAGAAGCCGTGGAGAAGATGTAATTCAGCTGAAGAGCGTCGAGAACGAGAAAGAATGAGAAAACGAATGTATAGAGCAAAACAAAAATACATTTCGACTGGAAAACTGGAAATGCAATGGGATCCAGCACCAATAAAAAGAACACCGAATGACGATTCAGAAGAGGGAATCACACCTCTTCCAGATTGGAATTCTTCAAATTCTTCCTCAGAACAAAAGTTGGTCGCTCATCGAATTTATAATAGAAGATATAGAGAACGTCTGAAGAGTTCTGCTGCAAAAGAAGGATCTTCGAGTCGAGAAACATCGGAGACTTCTTCCATTCAAATAGATAATAGTGACGGTGAGTGTTTGACACAACTCTTTTATTCTTTATATACTCTTTCAGTATCAGCTGAAATCTTCAAAGAAATGCTCTCAACTATCTCATCACAATGTGATTTCTCTAGTCTTTTAATGCACAATCAAGCTGTCGAGTAGTCGAAAAAACGGGTAGAAAATTGGAATTCAATCCATGCATATCGATATAATAATATTGTGATTTTTCTTTTTCCATCTGTGATAAAACCTCCCCATTGATTCGATTCCCCCTCCAAGTACAAATTCAATAAATTATTTGACATAATCGACGTACCTGCAACCACCAAATCATGTTCGAAAACTCGTGGAATCATTTGATACATCCTTCGAATGACGTCTTCTTTATCATCCGGAAAATCGATTATCATCTGATTTCTTCGATCCTCTTCGTTTCCTTCTTCAGCAAGATTTTCAGTTGGATCTCGTGGAAACAGTTTTTCGATTATTTCTGTATCAATAGAGTCATTCACTATCCATTTGGCTACCTAAAAGTCGAGGTGTCTAGGAGAAAAAGTGAATTCAATCTTACATTTTCTCTGATATACGAATCGATTCTCTGTGCAACATCAGCAATTCTCGCATCATCTGAATTGTTTTCAATTAGAGTCTGAGCAAGAGAAACACAATGAAGACACATCATAATACTATCGAGATGTTCAACTTCTGGAGCAACTGCATCCCATTCTTCCAGTGTTTCATTCTTCTCGTCTTTCTCTTTTTCTTCTTCATCTTCAACCTCTTCTTCATCTTTTTTCTCATTTTCTTTTAGTTTCCTCATTACGTTTCTGGCACACCAACATGCAGTTAGAAGAATCATTCCAAGAGTGACGTTCTTCGTGTCCATTGCAATTCGATCGATTTGTTCCAAGATTCCAGTTTCAGACTTCTCCAGATTCACAAATAGCTCAACAGTTCGATCGAATGTTCTCCAATCTAATCGATTCGTTGTTTTTTCCAGTTTCAGATGGAATAGTTTCACTATATTTTGACGAGAAACTGGCAGTTTTTCGAGCACAGTATCGTAATATTCATCGATTTCGAAAGATCCGAATAGAGGAGAAAATAAAAGATTTGCGAGCAGAATTCTTCGATTTTCAGGCCAATGTCTGAAAAACTATGATTTATTGATATCTTTTGTTTCAACTCACTCTGAGAAAATGTCGATGTCCTCTTGAGACAAATCCACGTATTTCAACCATTCTCCAACTCTCAAAACATCATCAATCATATCATTTCTTTCACTGAAGCGATTCATATGACATTCAAGAATTCTTTCAACAATCGAATCCAAATCATATTTTGATCTTTTTTCGTATTCGCCGATCGAATTTTTAGATTCTGATATTATTCTCGCATAGAATGCAACTGATTTTTCGGCAATAATTGGAAATTCTCCAAGGGATCCTGATGTCGAAAGACTTCGAATTCTAGCAATGAAATTATGAGCTTCTTCGGCAGTTTTCAATCCGTGTAAAGCATTTTGGAATTGAGTTTTACGAGAAGTTGCCATTCGAAGATCGGAAAATGTTTCGAACCATTCATCACTTCCGACAACTTTCTGTTCTAATTCTTTGAGACGGAGATGATCATGTTGATCTTGTCGTGCTCTACTTGTCAGTGCAAGATGGAACGGAAGAGCGATACGATGAAATCCTCCTTTATCATCGATGAAAAATGAATTTGTGTCTGAATGAATATGGCATCGGCCACAAAGCATTTTAGTCTCTCCGCCAGAAACCACATTGCATTCAGATGACGGAACATGTTGAGCACATACTCTGATATTTCCCTGGAAACACATTTTATAACTATAGAGTACAGATAGTTTTAATACTTTACCAAAACAGTCCAAACTTCCAAAAGTGATCTCCGAGGTGCAAATATTGTCAGGAACTGTGCTACTCGTTCTTCTTCAGTAGCTGAAACCCAGGAGACAGTAGCATCTCGATATCCTTTGAATATTAGAACAACTTGACGATTTATTACCTGTAAAAACACTTTGAACAGTATATTCTAAGTTTATACACTTACATCAATGACAATAACTCTTGCCATTCGATCAGTCACAGCAACATAACTACTATCTGGTGATCTTGAAACACTTTGTGCAATCCTTTCTTCCAATATCAAACTTCTTGTTGGAGCATGAACTGCTGATCTCATATGCGATGGAATTCTAGTTGGTTCTGTCGAAATTCCAAGAAACTTTCGAATCCCAAACGAAGGAAGCAATGATTTTCCGTATTTGATGACGTCATCTATCAACTTCTCTTGTTCTTCTCGATCGTGCCACACAAATACAGCAAATTCTTTTTCAGTCGTTACCATAAAAGTGGAATAAAGAGGAAGAGATGGTTTTTGAACAGCTGCATAAAATGAATCATACGAAGCTGATACATATTGATCGAAAGTTGATGGCTTTTGGAGACCAGTGAATACAACGTGAATAATATTTCCTTTGATATTTGGAGCAAGAAGTTCGGATTGAAGTTCGATTGATTCTGATATTTGTTGAACTGTTTTCTCCCCTTTTGCTATCAAAACTTTCGCTTGATAAAGAACAGATTTCAGAGAAATTGGATTAATCATGAAGAATCCTTTTGTGAAAACAACGATGAATGTTTGACCAGTCTATAAATTAAGAGACTTCGTTATCTTTTTTCTCCTGCGAACACTTACTTTAACGACATCGAATTGCAAACTATTGACTGGTTCAAATATTGAAAAACGATCATAATAAAGCATTGTTCCTTGCTCAGTGTAGAAGTAAACGTGACCATCAAGTGTTCCTAATGCAATGATAATTGAATCAAGAAGATCAATATGACGAACATTCGATAATCCAAAAAGACAAGAAGCAGTTATTTCATTACTCATTGGATCTCCGTCGATATATTGTTTACATACTATTTTGTAGAAGGTTTCTGAAAAGACGAGCGGTTTGGATGAATGTATATATGTCAGACCATCAGGAGGTTTTCTCAGAACAACAAATCTTGATTCCCAAGTAACCATAAGATATTCAGCATCAGAATACGTTTTCAAATCGCATCGAAACAACCAATTCCGTATAGATTCATCTGATTCAAGTGTATCATCTTTCTCTTCTTCTTTATCTCCCCAATCATCCCATTCTTCTACGTTCTCTTTTTTCTCAGTGGTTTTACAAAATTGTGTTTCACTTCCATCAGAGCTCTCTGAAGAATTTTTCCTCTGGAATCTTGCTGAAAAGAACGAAGATACAAATTGAAAAATAAAAAGAGATCTCACATTCTTCAGCGAAATCACCGAGTAGATATTTTTTTACTTGTTTTGCAACTTCATCGCTAACTGCACAATATGCCTCCAGGTTAACCGGAGTCACCGACATTTCATGCTATTTCTGAAATCAAATAATTTTTTATCAGTGGAACAATATAATTAATGTAACTTTCAACAGAAAATCTTGTGATGAAAGAGACATTGTGCAGAATTAAGAGGACCAGAGAAAAAGTTCAGCAGAGCGAAAATGCTGCACACTAAAAAATTTTCACGAAAAACAGACAATAAAACAACAAGCAAATTTATTATGCTGATCTCACGCGAGAAATATAAATAAAATGACAAAAAAAACAGATTATTCAATGTATTTAGAAAAAATATTAAAACAATCGAGAGAATCCATCAACGCAAATAAAGTTATGTGCAGCCAATACAATAAATGCTTAGAAAACATTTCATTTGCAAAAAACTATGCAAAAGACATCATATTCAACAGATCTGTTATAACAGAAGAATCACATAGATTCATTTTTTACAAAAAAAAGGCGAAAAAGGTGGTTTTGCCCCGGGCGGGATTCGAACCCGCGATTGGTTTAACCCAATGAGATCATAAGTCCCACGCCTTCGACCACTCGGCCACCGGGGCACACATTCTGAAAAATCTGCAACTGTGGGAAGACATTACGGATTGAGCTAGAAAATGGGTCAGGGGGGTAATCGAGTATGCAGATTACGATGGGAATGAGTTTTTGACGAAAATATAACTTTTTATAAAAATTTCGTTTTGTAACTTCCATCTCAATAACCATTATAATGGTATTGCTTCTTTCGACGATTCGCAGGTGTTTTGAATGTTTTTTTTTCAAGAGGAAGAACTCTCTCAAAATCATGTATCTACAGTTTTCTAGAGTTAAATCTCTCAATAGCAAAAGTAACTTGTAACGTAATACAATGAACTCATCTTCTTCACCTTTTGTGTTGTCTAATCTCATACTCAGAACAATTACAACCACTTACTCGTTTTATGAGTAACCGCCGACAAAGAAATCTTCACGTTTCTAGGAGAATCCTTCCATTGGTCGTTGCACACAGACTCCGCCCCTTACAGACTGGGATGAAAGGATAATGAATGTATCGAATAGAATCATTCTACTCAGAATATTTGTATCTCTCCCTTTATATTCTACTATGGCTCCTCATTCATCTCGTTTGTCTTCTTCTACTATTTCCTCTCATCGAATCGTCAAGATGGATCAGAAGAGAAAGATCAGCCCATTAGAATATGTCCAAAAGTATACAGAGTACTTGGTGCGTGGATATGAACAACAATATGCAATCGATCGTCTTCTGAAAGTAATTTGCCCTTATAAAATTTTCGAGGAGAGTCGCACTGAGCAAGTATTGAAAAAACACTGCAGTCAGAACCTTGAACTACAGTATCCTGTCTCTCTTTTGATTGAAAAGTTGAATGATCTTCGTAAAAAAGAATTTGATCGAGCCAAGGAACGATTAGAGATAAAAGGAGAGCTTACAGCCGATTTTGCATTCAAAGATGACTTCGTGAAGATTCAACAATCAAAAATGGATAATTCGGATCAGAAAAAGACGAATCAACTCTTCACAGATGTTTTGAAGGCTGTCAGAAGTGAAACAACTCCAAAAACGACAACGAGTCGACTCGATTACTCCAAATTCAAAATCGTCAAGAGATCCAAATCTTCGTCTTCTTTACCAACTGAGCCCACTGGTCGATAAATTATTTTTTAAACACTCTTTTGCTTGTTTGTCACCTTTTATATTTTTATTCTCCATAACACATCGAATCACGGCACAATCTAACACAGAAGCAATTTCCTTTTTCAGTTATCCGAAACTAAAAATGTTTCTCATCGCTGATTTTCTCCGTGACATTTCTCCAATAAACCTGAACTTTATTTTTAAATTAAACGTCGTTCTCTCTGAAATCAATTCATCTCTTCATATCTTACTTTAAAAAAGTCTGAAATGCCAAAACCAACTCCTTCGAGTGATCTTAACTATGTCACAAGAATTCTACATATGGGTCCAGATGTTGAGATAAAAGTCATGACTCATATTTTCTATCCGATGGTATATTGTTCGAAGAGAATACACTCTTCAAATTGAAGATAAGTTTCAGTGGTTCTGGATTGTCATTTCCCTTGGCGTCGTATTCTGTACAGTTAGTTGTGCTGTTTGGTTTTTCTGTGCAATGTATCGACTGAGAAGTGAGTTGAAAATTAGTTCCGGGGAAGAGGAAACTTATTTTTCTCTTCTGGAACAAAAGTGAAAGGTGGTTTTGCCCCGGGCGGGATTCGAACCCGCGATTGGTTTCACCCAATGAGATCATAAGTCCCACGCCTTCGACCACTCGGCCACCGGGGCACACATTCTGAAAAATGTGCAACTGTGGGAAGACATTACGGATTGAGCTAGAAAATGGGTCAGATGGGTAATCGAGTATGCACATTACGATGGAGATTAGTGTTTGATAAAAGGAGAAGAATTTTTTAAAATTTCGTGTAATAACTTCCATCGTCTCGCTAGTCCCCAAGTCTCGCTAGACTGCCCTCCAAACTCCCATCAATTTCGTTTTTCAGAGGAGAAACCATGCAACCATCCGGTATTTGAAGCTCGTACAGTTATCAAAGACGGAGAAGAAAAACCAGATAAATCGACAGCTGAAAAATCTGAAAAACACTGTAAAAAAGTGGGAGCATTGAGTGAGGCAGAGTCATTGGCTAAGAGTTTCAAGAGTATTCGATCCAAAAAATCAACAAAATCATCGCGAAAATCGACGAGAAAAACATCGAAAGAGGCAGTTGATAACGATGAAAAACCGAAAACCGAAGAGAATCGTGATGAAAATGAAGAAGGAGGAAATAAGGATCAAGAGACTGGAAAATCTGGAAAATCGAAGGCTTCTCGTAAATCGAGTAGAAAGGATGGAGGACGTGATGATTCCTGTGTTTTGAATATTGAAGAAGATGTTAATGATAACCAGGAAACAAGTGTTTTCAAGAAGGTATTTTTGTTCCCTGTTGTCGAATATTTATTATGATTTCAGATCGTTGGAAGTCTATTCTTCAAGAAGTATTGAATGAGAGAACGACGATTTGAATTAAAATGAGCAATTAAAATACCAAAAAACTCTCTCCATTGTATTAAAGTACTTGTATGAATAAAGAAGTTTCTTTGATCATTCCATTTCATCGAACGTGAACTTTTTATTTCATTTTTCCCTAAAATCAAACAAACTTCCTATTCTTCAATTCATTTTCCTCATATCAATCTTCATTCAAATCGGATACTTTTCTCTCCATTAAAATGGCGGCTCAAGATACTCTTCGTGTCGATGTCGAAGAAAAGAAAGCGGCAGAAGATGCGAATAAGGAACCACCGAAGAGGTTGATCAAAATTGTCAACGGAAAGAATGAGCCGGCATTCCAATTGAAAATAGTTCCGGAGCATTTGATATTTAAATATTGTTCTCCGGTTCCCGGTTTTGCCACTTTCACAATTATCAACACTAAATCAGATAGACAGGCGTTCAAAGTGAGACAATTATCTCTTGGCTGACAAATCTTTGAAACTTTCAGGTTAAATCTCATGATAATGAATGGTATCGTGCAAAACCAAGTGTTGGATTTATAAAAGTTAGTTTTTGTTTTTCAAATTATGTGTACAATAAGTCCTTAATCTTGAAAAGGAAATTGTTTAAAAAAATAATTTCAGGCGGGTGAAAAAGTGCATGTGAGAGTGATGTATTTGAATCCAAATCAGCAACCACCGCCACCAGAACAACATACAAAACACGTTGTAGTATTCCATGTTTCTGCTGGAAATGCAAAGACATACAAAGAGGCGTTTGCCAAGAAACCAGACGGAATACATCATTATTACTGTAATCATTTAGTCGAAATGCAACAAGTTGTGGATGATAATGAGACAGATAAAAAGAATTAGGAATGAGAAATTATATTCCGTTCTTTGTATCTATTTTTGTGATTCGAATAAAAATTGGACCCTTGTCTGTCCTTTTTGAGAACGATGTTCATACCTTGATTGAGACACCTTTTTAAATTCTGATGAGTGATTTTCTAGTCTTCTCTTTTTATTAACAGATAATATTACATCTCCATCGTAATCTACATACTCGATTACCCCTCTGACCCATTTTCTAGCTCAATCCGTAATATCATCCCACAGTTGCACATTTTTCAGAATGTGTGCCCCGGTGGCCGAGTGGTCGAAGGCGTGGGACTTATGATCTCATTGGGTTAAACCAATCGCGGGTTCGAATCCCGCCCGGGGCAAAACCACATTTTTTGTTTTTTTTTTGTTTTGTTAAAAAACACATTAGAAACCAAATATATATTTAAATTAAAAAAGAAGAATAATAGTATATTGATATTCAAAAATTAGTCAGGGAAATCCTAAAATCTGAATGAAAAACACACGAATTTTCTTCTTTTGACCGTCAAAAAATTGGACAAATGGTACATAATATATGTTTTGTTGAAAGGAAATAAGAATGAAAGAAAAGGAAAATGACAGATAATCTCGTTCGTAAATTTGTTGTTTTTGGAAAGAAAAAAGGGAGATAAACAATGCAAAAACAAAAAGAAAGAAGAGCACCAAGTAAAAAGTGTGAAATCAGAAATGAATTTCACTGAATCCCGCTCAAAATGAAACGTATCCGATGAAAGAAAGAAAGAAACGAGGAAGAGGAGAAAAGTGACTTTTTTCATTTTTAGAGAAGTTTTTTGCGCTATTCGAGGACTCTTTTTGTGGACCAGAAATATTCTGGAGCCACAGAGAAAATAGTTTCTCGAAACAGCTTTTTTTCTAGTTTTTTTTGTAAGTTTTGATTTTTTGTGAGAAAAATTGAAAATTCTATACAATTCGAAAACATATAGTTTACCCCTAACACATGAAAAGAATTGAGCTGTTTTTAGTGAAGTTATTGTGTAATGAATTCCTACGAAGAAGACTTTTTCTTCTTCTCGTAAGTGAGCAAATGATAAAAGAGCATTAATAATGAAATGTTCGCAATTGCCAAAAGAATCGGAATGCGCCATCGAACCAGCCATGCCTGAAATTATTTTGAATTTTTATAAGTCTTTGGGGAACATTTTTCGATGTATCTAAAGATCTCTAACTCTCTCTCTCTCTCTCTTTCTCTCTCTCTCTCTCTCTCACTCTCTCTCTCTCCTCCATCTTCCTATTTCACATAAAACTTTTTGAGAAATGGAGAAGATTCGGAAGCGAATCGATCAACCAGATGGGCTTAATTTACAAAATGGACTCTCTCAAGAAATATGTGGAATGAAAAAAGAAAAAGTTCAGATTAACTAAACAATTGGAGATTCTTTCGACGGGAAATAGGAGATTCCACGAGACAAGAGAATCAAGAATCAAAAAAACAAATGTTCAAGATCTGATTTAAATTCTATTTCTGATCCCCGCTCAAAGATTTTCAGAATCACGAAAAGTTTCAACTTACTCTAAAAGATGGTTGCAAAAAGTGTCGGAGTGGATTTGCTCTGAGTAGAGCTGCCTCTTCATGCTCTCGGAGAACTTCTTGACGACGTTGTCCAGCAAGACGAGCAGCTTCTTCTCTTCGCATTCGAACCTGAATCAATTTCTTCTTTTAATCCTCTTTTCTCATTTTCATACCCCTTGAGTCTCAAGTTCTGCAAGATTCGGAAGACTTCCCATATTTTCACCATCACTACTGGTGGCTAATTTCGCCGCATGTGCAGCTCCAAGAGCTCCCGTTTGATGGTTTACATCACCATTTCGATCTCGTGCCGAAGCAAGAGTCGATCTTCGATTGAGCCCTCCGGATGTTCCTCCACCCGCCTGCAAACCACCAAATCGATTAGTTTTGTGAGTCGGCCCGAAGAAATCTCTTCTTCCCCTACTTTACAACAACTAATAAAGTGTGTGAGGGAGGAGAATGAAGTAGAGTGAAGAGAAGAAAGAAGAACACACTCTCCTCATCCCCTATCTTCCCCTTGGTTCTCAACTACTACTTTGTCTCAAATCTCTCTTCTCAAATGAAGAAGAAGAAACGTACACAAGACTCATTGACATCCGCCTGTCTCATGAGCGATGGACGGTTGCGTCGAAGCTTCTGCTGTTGTTGTTGCTGTTGCTGACTTCCTCCAGCCATTACATATTGATCGTAATGGTCGTCACTAAAAAAGTAAATGAGTTCACAATAGATGAAAAAGAAATAGAAAAACCTCAATGAGAATCTCGAAGACATCACATTCGGAGCCTGCGTATTCAGATTCGAAGGCCCTGGTTGACTGATATTCGTTTGAGGTTGAACAATCAACGGCTTCTCTTCTTCTTGAACAACAGACACCGATGGAAGTGTTGGATCATTAATGGGAATGTGAGGTTGAAGGAGATCTTGAGAAATGATCGGCGTCTGAATCTGGGAATTTGGATCCGAATAACCATATTGAGGCATGAAATTGACATGGTTCGTATTTGAAACATGGTTTTGATATGATCTTGATGGAGGTGTCATATCTTCAGCCATATCAACCGACAGTGTCTGCAAAAGAGAAATTGAGAAAATTTAGAAAGGCTGATACCAATTTAACTTTTTTATGACTCAAAGATTATTAATTTCCACTAAAACCATGAAGAAATCTCTCACCTGTTCGAAGGAATGTTGTTTACTGTGTGTTTGTGAAAGATGTCTCGAATACGAAAGAGCATCCGAAAGATCAGTTCCAAACGATTCTCCACCATTGTTATCCTTCAGAAGACGTCGAGTTCCAGGTTGTTTGAAACTTGGATCGAACTGTTTCGCACGGATTCTTGCCTCTCCAGAGTCTTCGGCGGCTTGTCGGGCAATATACGTCGCCTGTTCACTTCGTTCTTTCGCCGTCGATGTTCGACTTGCGGCGATATCTGCCTTCTGCTGAGCAATACTCGCGGCTCTTTGAGCAGCACCCATCGCTTGTTCCAACTTTTCCCGGAATTTAGAAGCACGCATAAAGATGACTCCTTTCCTTCTTGAAGATGCAATCAGAATATTATTCTTATATCTTCCTTCTTCTTTCGTTCCATCTTTGAATGTCGTCACTCCGAATCCACATTTTGCATTGTTTGCCCATTCTCCATGATATCTAAAATCATTCCGTTTGGTTTCAAAAACAAAAAAAACCAAAAACTCACTTCAACCCATCGCTTCTTTCACACACTCCAAAACCACTCCGCATGTCATTCTTCCACTCTCCCATGTATGTTTCTATAGAACTTTCTTCAACGGCTTCTTCCTCTGGTTGTTGCATTCCATGATGATGTAGTGAGTCTTCTGAAGTGCAACTCATCGTCGATCCACTTGAACGAAGACTACCGGTCATTGATGCAACTCTTTGATGAATATCTCCGGTTGAATGCTGTTTTTTGATACGTAATCCCGATAAAAGAGTTCTTTTTACTGCGAGACTTCGTTCTGAAAGTGATCTTCGCCTTCTTTGTGGAGCTGCTGAATTGGCACGGAGAACGAATCCTCCACGTCCCGATAACCCTTCTTCTGAAAGATTTCAAAATCAAAAATCGAATTCAAAAATAAAAATCTTACTGTGCCTATGCTGTTCTTCTGCATTCTCTTCTTCAACTCTTCCACTCCTTAGACTCGTCAAAGAAGCATGCGTTTGTGATTTCGATCGAAACTTTGCTGCGTTGGCGTACGTGGTACTCTTCCGAATACCGTATCCATGTCTCATTCCACGTAGCCATTGTCCTTCATAGCTTCCCGAATCAACATAAATTTCTGTTCCGTAACCGTCATGAAACCCAGCAGACCAAGTTCCCTGATACCTGGCCTGTGAATTCGCCGACTGCCGGACTCCGTATCTTCCTTTGTATCCTTGTGTCCATTCTCCTCTGAAAAATATTTCAGAATTATGGATCTCGATTGAAAATCATTTTTGAAAATGACAGTGAAAGATGTACAATTTTGAAAACTCAAAATCATAAAATCTCGATATTGATACTGTAATGTGTGGAAAAAATCCATCTGAAACTCACTTATACAGCCATCTTCCTCTCTGTTCGACACCCAATCCATGCCGTTTTCCATTCTGCCATTGTCCTTGATAAGTATTACCGGATGGCCACGTATACACTCCGGACACTTCGAATCCGTAATGCCATGCTCCTGCGTATTCTCCTTTCGCCTGTGGACCAGTGCATACACCGTGACCATGTGCTTTTCCTTCTTCCCATCCGCCTACATAGGTTCCGCCGTCGTCAAAGTCAAATCTGCCTCCATTCATTTCCCATTTGCCGTACTGCTGACACCTTACACCCTACTCACGTCTCTAAACGAATCTTGACCTGGAAAATGGAGATGGATTAGGGATTTAGTTATGATAAGAGATGACGTGATGAGAAGAAGAAGGATATCAGAAGAAGGAAATGATATAGAGATAAAAAATAAAAGTAGGATGGATGGATGGAGATGGATCAATAGACTGAAATAGACGTAGAGTAGTGGAAAAAGAAGGGGAGGCTCGTGTGCTGAGCTCTCACCGAGCTCTCTCTCTCTCTCTCTCTCTCTCTCTCAGCTTTTCACTATTGCTTCATCTAAAAGAGAGAGAGAGAGAGAGAGAGAGAGAGAAAGACAGAAAAAGAGGCCTGGTTTCTTCTCGTCGGGGACGCACAAATACACTCACTCATTGAGTGAAAGACGTAGTCGCTTGACTGCTCCCTTTTCTCTGTCTCTTCTTCTTCTTCTTCTTTGATAGAAAAAAAAGAAGAAGAAGAAGTAGAAAAAGAAGAAGAAGGAGACATTGAAAAGAGAGTCTTTCTTCTCCATTTTTCCAGCCAGCAGGTGCCCTTAGAAGGAGCTAAAAGAAGAAGAAGGAAAACAGGAGCCTTGCGAGGGCGGAATTGAATTTTTTGCTTCTTCGTCGACCGAATCTTCTTCTTTTTCTTCTTCTTCTTCTCCTTCGTCCATCCAACAAATATTCTGAAGGAGGAAACAAGAAGAAGAAGAAAAAGAGAAAGAGGGTGTCACATTCAAGAGGTCATTTGATTGGAATTGGTAGGAAATTGGAAGGAATAGAGGAGGAGTGATTGATAAATAAAGAAGAGAGAAGAACATTCACAATATTGCGAAATTAAAAATATGAGAGATGGATTTATGGAATTGATTATGTGAAACGAAAGGATGAGCCATGATTTATGCGATTTTACACGATTTTCAGGAGGAGGAGGAGGACATTGGTTTACAAGAGAAAACACGGATTGATGTTGGTCAAAACGATCTGAGGGACAAACGAATGAATGAGAAGAACCAAAGAAAAGTTGGAAGAAGTCTGAAAATTTGAGATGCCGATAAAGGCGATTACTCAAAGAAACTTCAGAGAGCTTGGAAAATATTCGAGTGATAATAATAACTGAAATCTGACTGGAAACCTCACATTTTAGTTTCATTCTGTTTTCTTTTTTATGGTTAAAACTATATCAGAGTCTAGATGCCAGTCGAAGAACACGGTTTCAAGAAACTCTAAAAGAGCAAACTGATTCTAAACTGATGTTAAAGATCTCAGTTTCGGTCTGAATCCCAGATCATGGATCAAGGTGAATAAAATCTTTACCGATCTCTCGCCGAATGACCATTGAAATGGCTCTTCGATTCATTTTTGAACGGGCGGCTCATTAAATAATTGTTGAGAGGTTGCAACAAAGAAATCTTAGAGAGAGAAAGGTGAAGAGTTCAAAAAGGGGGAGGAGAGGATCGGTGTTGGGAGAAAAGAAAACAAAAGAGAGAGAGAGAGAGAGAGAGAGAGAGAGAGAGAGAGAGAGAAGCTCTCTTTTCGAAGTTGATGAAGAGTCTCGGATTCAATGTGCAAGATGGCGGCTCTCGGCAATGTGAACCTGGGCGAATAGATGGAAACAAGGAATGAGAGAGAGAGAGAGAGAGAGAGAGAGAGAGAGAGAGAGAGGGGGGGCCTCCCGATTTTTGTTTAAAGTCAGTCAGTTGCACAGAGAGAAAGGGAAGCCACACTACTCTCACCGAGAGTCCGTCGCGAAGAAGAGAAGGCTCACACTCTCCTCACAAAACAGAAGAAGAAGAAGAAGAAGAAGCAGAAGGAAGGAAGGAAGGAAGGAAGAAGAAGCAAGTATGGGGAGGAGGTACTTGAGAGGAGCTTCGGAGCGGGAGCCGCCGCCCCGAACTGAAGCCGCCGCCGCCGCCGACCGAGACGGTTGAAAAAAGAGTTTTTGTGAAGGGAATGGAAGGAAGGCCCCGGTGGATAAAATGATGTGGATGGGAGAGAGAGAGAGAGATGGATAAGAAGAGGGGAGGATCGGAAAGATTAGAGCGGCGGCAAAGGAAGGAAAAAGTAAAAATGAATAAATAAGAAGTAAGAGAAGAGAGAAAATTGGAAGAAATGAGCACAGATAGATGGTAGCCGCAGGAGCTGCGCACGGCTTTATTTGCTCACATCCTCCTCTCTACTTTTTCCGTTTTTGCTTTCTCTGGATATATATATATACCCTTGGATATTGTTTGTCATCAGCATCATCATCATAAGCAAAATAGAACAAATTGTCAAGTTATCTCAAATGAGTTGCACACAGTTTAGCAGAAAAGATTATTTGAGATGAAGAGACGCAGACGAGTACCTCAGACAGTCAGCGGAAACTCTTTATTGCGAAATGGTATCAAAACCATTGAGAAAACTGGGGAAATATATTTTGAATCAGAGAAAACGACTCAAGATAAACCAACACTAGCTGAAAAAAATAGTATTTCAAAATATAAAATACTTAGAAATGTGAATTGATTGTTTATTATGATTCAAGTGCTTCATGTATCAGAAAAAACACCTGTCTAACGGAATTCAGGTGGTTAGAATGAAGAAATTGAAAATTCAAAAACCGTAAAATTGAGAAAAGAATGTAGATTTAGGGATTGTCATAGAGGTGATTTTTTTAATAGGTTTGTCGGAAAGCTTTAAACTAACTAGGGAATAACTAGGGAATGACCAGAATGGGGTGTGGAAATTCGGTTCAAAACCTATACCAGTTCAAAGGGGATCCTTTGGGTAAGAAAGTTTTAAATAGTTTTTTCTTCACGCCTTTTTGAATTTTTTTAGAACAATTCAAATAATACAACTTTTAGTGAGTTTCCTTCTTTGAAATTAGAGATTTTTATTCGACTTATTTTATCAGCAGATAACTCTGAAATATTGGTTATGAAATACGGTAATCTCTTTTTCAATTTCACTGAAGGCATACTCTTTTTTCAAATGTATTTATTTCAGAAATCAAATGAAAAATTAGAGTTTAGGCATTGGAAAGTTCTCTTCTCACGACTGGGTAAGACGTGTGAAATGACGTTCTCCGATCAGAAATAACTCCGATAATAAGCTAAATATAACTCTGGTTCTGCGAATTTTCATATCTGAAGCAGCTGAAATCGTAGGAAAAAATCAATTTCGGTTCTACTCTGTTGAGTTATGGACGGTATACTGTAACTCGAAAATTGTATTTGAACATTATCTACAGTATACCAAAAATGAGTGTTTCTCCGTTGAAAACTCGAAAGAAAATAGTAACCATTCTGAGTTTCATTCACAACTCCCATATCAATATCGGATCCAAGACAATGGAATTTAAAACAGGGAATAACGAATCGGAGGACTCGTTATGTAAATTCTAAAGGAATGAGATGAAATTCTTTTCCTGGATAAACAACGATTTCATAAATCTAATTTATGGATATGTTTGTGTTCTTCCGGAAACTTCCACCTGTCTAGATTAGTGATCCATAAGAAATTAATGGTGGTTAATGAATTGAGGAGTGGGTGGAAGAGAGAGAGCAACAAGGAGATTCAAAAGAGAGAGAGAAAGAAGACGTTGAAGGTGAAAAAGAGAAGAGGGAGGAGTAGAAGAGACAGGAAAATAGAATCACCTCATCCGTGACGCCGTTTCCCGCACACAGACGCGTTGCACACATACAAAAAATGTGTGTACGAAGACGCCGGCGGTCCCCCCCCTCACTTCGTTTTTTTTCCTTCTTCTTCTTGGAGTGAATAAGCAAAGGAGAGGCGCTCCGGGAGGCTCTCCGCGCGTGTAGATGAGAGATTGAAAAGCATTGGAGACGGTTAGAGAAGAGGGTGGTAGGCAGAGAAATGAGCTGTGAGAAAAAAAAAGAAGAGTTTTCGTCTCCACCCTAATCTCTCTGGATCTGATGGCACATAGTGAGAAGAAGAAAGAAGAAAGCTGTCTCTTCTTGCTCTTTTTGACTGCTTCTTCTTCTTTTTTTTTCTTTTTCTTCTCTGACTTCTCCACACAATTACACTATTCATATCACTTTTTGACGTCGCTCTTTTTTTTTTCTTCACTGGATTCCTCTAGTTTTTGACGTACCGCCTCCTCTCTACGGACTTCTTTGCTCCCCGGATTCCTTTGCACCAATGGAGAGAAAAGAGAGAGAGAGAGAGAGAGAGAGAGAGAGAGAGAGAGAGAGAGAGAGAGAGAGAGAGAGAGAGAGAGAGAGAGAGAGAGAGAGAGAGAGAGAGAGAGAGAGAGAGAAATGATGGACATCGGATATAAAGAAAACAGGAAACAGGAAGAAAGTGAAAGAAACTTCTGAAGAAGGAGGAGGAGAAGATGAAGAAGAAAACAAAGAACGAGTAAAATGAACGGAAGTGACTTTCTGAAATGAGAGAGAGAGAGAGAGAGAGAGAAAAATGAAAAACTGACTTTTGATCACAAATTCCCAAAATTTTAGAGTTTTATGGCAGTCATTATGTATATGAGATACCGTATTTATTCTCGGCACCCCTTCACTTGGCTTTACCTGCTTTTATCCCGGTTCCCAATGGAGATATAGAAAAGTGGTCAACTAATAACATGTTTTTACTAATATAAGGTATATTTTGTTAGTTGATCTTTTTTCAATATTTCGATTGGGAACCTAGATAAATACTGCTGAAATCAAGTGACAAGGTCTATTTGAATAAATACCGTATTCGATATTAGCCGTACTTCATTTTAGAACAGATTAAAAAGAAAAAACTGAGTTTTATTTTATCGTCATATATGAATGAAATTTTAAGAGAAACGCTTCGTTGGAATACTGTAGACACTACGGTCATTGAGTGAATCAAAAGATCAAAGAATTCTTGAAAAGATCAGAAATATTCGGTGCCATTCATCTGGCTTTCATCGCAACGAGGAGGCAGTAAAGTTCTAAACTGCCATCCGCAAGATCTCTTTCTCCTTCGAATATTGTTTGTTTCGAGGGGAGGAAAGAAGAGGAGCTCATTTGCTGAGAAGGGTCCCCGCCGTGCCCAACAATTCTAAACAAAACCTCTTTCGAAAAAAAGATTTTATGTGAAAATATTTATGATGATGGTATATAATAAATTACACTTTTTGCGGCATGTATTGAAAAACGAGATGGGGGATGATTCTTTCGGGACGGGGTGAACTGTTCTTACTTAAAGAATAACAGGAATACCAATTGGAATATATTGAAATATAATGCAATACATAAAGATGTTGGAATAGAGTATTTACACGAGATCCGTGACCAGCAGTATATTCGTGTTCGAAAAGAATTATTTAGGAATCTTTCGACGTTTCAGTGGTGGTCTCGGTAGTTTCGTTGGTGATAGCGGTCTTCTGGAGAGCTCGGCAAAGATTTTCAAGAGTTTGAATCTTCTTTTGATAGACTGGGACCGTATCAGACAGCTCTTTGTTTTCCATTGTCAACATTAGAACTTTCCTGAAAATTCATTTCATCGAAGAATCCTAAAATCGAAAACTCACTGATTCGCCTGATCACATTTTGTTTTGAACACAAGTCCCTCCTTCTCGATTTTCGAACATTTTGCGTTGACTCTATCAATTTCTTTTCTGAATTTATCAAATGCCTCATTGCTTCTCGCCAGACAATTGGTCAATTCAGAATATTTTGTAGAATATTCTAGAACTTGATCACGAAGAGCTTTTTCTGTTTCAAGTGCTCCACCAACACGGGCGGTCTCTTCCAGAATAATCTTCGTCAGTTCGTCTTTCTCCATTCCAGCTTTTCTGACTTGAATGGAAGATGCATCGAGTTTAGCATTGAGAAGCTTGATCTCGAGATCTTTGGCTTTCCCATACTCTTCCCAGTACTTCTCCTTTTTCAGCATTTGCTCGTCAATCACTTTCATTCTCTCTTCATACTGTTGTCCGATTTCAGTGAATTTCTGACTAAGTTTCTTGTTGTCTTCGGCCAATGAATCAGATTTTGCTTTTCCTTCAGACATGGTTCTCTCAATATCTTTGAGAGTAACCTTTAAATGCTCGACAGTCTGTGCCTTCTCCAATTCCATTTTTTTGATTTTCGCGAGACACTCATCACGAGTCTGTTGATTCGCCTTCTGGAGTCCTCTGCATAATTCTTCAAGTTTACTTTTGGATTCTTCAGTACGTACGAGAACCTGGAAAAATTCTGTTCAAATGATTCATTGTGCCAATGATCTTGAATCAAGAGAATAAGAAAAAGATGATATGAGAAGAAGAAAGTGGGGGTGGTAAGTTCTTGGATATTTGAGACATTCCTCAAGATCCGGTGTGCTTGACGGATCAAGAGGACACCTGTTTTCTATCGTTAAATGAGAAACACGTTTAGAAATCAGCGAAGATATGCAAGGGGATGACAGCTTAAATATGCGAGACCATCATCACAATTGTTTTAGAACTAGGAAAAAAATCATAGAAAAAGAGCTACACCATAGACTGCATTATTTCATAATTTTCGCAAAAATCACTGAAAATGGAAAAAAAACCATTCAGACCTTCTTGAAGATTTATAATAAAATGCTTGAATGATCATTCTCAACTGCTAACTATTCGTTTTAAAATGAATGAATTACCTGTTGAGTTTTTTCCCATTTTTTCTCGACCAAATCCCGGACTTTGACAACTTTATCATACTGAAAAATTAAGAAATTATGAGATTGAACTGAGATACTCAAACTGACGTCAACTAGTTTGGCTTTCAAATCAGTATTTTGCTTCTCAGAATCCGCAAGTTTCTTGATCAGCTTCTGAACTTTCTCAGCGTCCGAAACACCTTCCAGTGACTTCAAAAGAGCAGTTTCGTCTGGATATATATTTCATAAAATTAAAATATTATAACAACTCACCAAAGTTTTTTCCCATTGTTTCACCTTTGAAAGTGCCAAAAAGTGAGAAATCAAATCAGAGATAAACGAGATATAGTGCTGAGAGGGATGCTCAAACGCCTCTTTCTCTGCCGGCTATGCTGCTCGATCGACTATTTGGTTGTCTGTGCGTCTCTACGATTCACACGCTATATCTCCGGTCTCTTCACAGAAAAATTCGGCGGCTCTCGTTGTAAATCGTCTCGGAGAGCTGCTGAAGGAGAACGGAGTAGTGTGGTGTTTTGTTGAATGGACACACTCTCTTCCTAGCTGCTGCCCAGGCGGAAGAAAAGGTAATTATGGTTCGGTGCGAGTGAAACGCGGATGAAATGAAAAGAAATGGATTTCGAACGACAATGAGTAATTGCATTTAATTTTTACCAGAGGCTTTAAAAATGACAAGTGATGAGATCTATAGGTTAAATTGTACACGGAGGTTTGATATGTAAACAATGAGCAATTCAATAAGTTACAATTTTAAGAGAAAGTTGGTGAGATTCTTTTCTTCCGAGGAGATCGTTCCGATTGATTCTCCATATCCGAGTCTTCGTCACTACTCAAAACAATTCGACGTTGTCGTTTTCGTGTGACTGGTCTCGGCGTATCGGCATTCGTCCTTTGTCGTAGTTTCGGAGTCTTCGGAGTCTTTGGCCTACAAGAGTTTCAATTGAAATTAAGATGATTAGACAAAACAAACTTTTTGAGTTCTTCATCACTGAAATTTTCATTTTCATTATCTTCGTCTTTTCTCCTTGCTTTTAATTTTTCCAACTGTTTGTTTCGTTCGGCGATATGGTCTTGGATCGAAAATGCTGAAGATTCCATCTTGAATTTGTCTTGTTTCATTCCGAAAAACGAAAAGTTTTCACAAAGATTTTTCTTCTGAAATGAACACTTTTTGAAAAACTGACAGTCGGATGGAAAAACCTTAAAATCCGGCTTTTTATGTGTAAAAACTACGTCTTTGTATGGGTCCAGATCATTCGAAGGCTCATCCATCCCTCTCAGAAACATGTCTTGTCGAGGTTTCTGTTTGTTTGAGGTTTTGAAAAGTGCATACATTCCAAACATTGGAACGAGCTTCTCATCCTATAATTATTCTAATTTTAGATTTTGGAACATTAATCAGCTCTAACCGGTTCTTCTTGTTTCCCTTCATACAGCTGGTCGTGAAAAGCATCGAACTCGTCATCGTCACTGAAGATATTATCCATCTGAAATAAAAAATTGACGTCAAATTGTAAATACTAACTATTCTTCAGCCACTTGAAAAAAATTCAAGAAAAACAGCGAGAGAAATGAGTGGCCACTTGAAAAAATCAAACAAATCGGCGCCAAAGCAAACGTGCTCTACTGAATTCACCGGTATTTTCAAATTTCAGGATAATCTCTTCTTTTTCAGTTTTCTAGATTTTTCAGCAAAAACATTAATTTTAAAGAAAAATTTTAGCTTCGTCATCAAATATGCAAATAAGATTAATTCCCAACCCGTAAGTTTGTAATTCCGAGATACATTCAAAAATAAGCAATCTACAAATACAGGGTAGGCGATCAGGAATGGATGGCTATCGAACTACACGGAACAATTTCTCCACAAGAAAGGAACTTTGACGATAAGAACTTAGGTTTGCTTTGAAAACTCTTTTTTTTCTTTTTCAAAAACAAGTGTTCAGGTACGGTTTGTTGGGGAGACAACAACAACGTTTACTTGATTATTGGAAATCAAACACTTGAAGGAAAAGTAAATATTTATTTATAATTTTATTATCACTAAAGCTATTTTCTAGATATCAAAACCAGACCGGCCGTTGCTCGTAATTCAAAAAACTGACAGTATGGGGGACAATGGAGAGAAAAATGCTATGGTGAAGGCAATTGTCAGAAAGAAGCTCATTTTCAAGACACGTCCACGACCGTTGGTTATATCGACAGTAGTATAAACTCGCATATCACAATTTGATATTATTATTTGTGCAATAAATATTTTCATTTATAAGTTAATGATAGAATTATTACTGTAGAAATTAAATTTGGAGATCAATAGAATGCAAAGTCCATTTTGGTTTTCTCTTTGAGCGTATCTTTGTATTCAAGATCGATTTGTTGTCGAGAGTATACGAAGATCATATCCATGACTAGATTGATCAATGCAATGTTATAAACTATGGTGGCACCGAAGAAGAAGTTGGCATTTCCGCTGGAGCTGACCATCCACATGTGCCACATTACAGGCATCAATGCGATTGTAGTGACAATTGTTCCAGTGATGAGAATCGTGTAGCGGAAATCTGAGAAGGATCATAAGATTATAAGGACACTTCCGGCCTGACTTACGTTTTTTATAGGCCTCGTGTAAAGGTAATATCGCGAAAGCAACTGAAACCTGATTAAGAGTTGGATATGGGAAGAAAATTGAAACAAGTAGACTGATGATTGTAAAATGAAGAATAGAATCACGACGGATCATCAGAGTGATTGGGATTGGCATGAAAAAGAATAAAATAACGAAAGAACTTGTGTAGAATGAGCGGAAATGTTCGAAGATTTGAACGAAAAAGTACCAGTAAAGACCAACATTCGGTTGAATATTTGTGAAGTTTAGGCTGTAATAATACGAACTGTTATAGAGAATGAGGTCATTATAACGTACATTGACATGTACACCGATTCGAAGAAATTCAGACTATTGCCATTAAACACGAAATTGATCCCAATGAATGCGGAAGCACTGAGAGCACTCATAAGCAACAATGACATAAATCTGAGAGCAGAACCATTCGATCGGAAGACCAAACATGATATTAAGATGGATGGATAAATGGTAAAAGACGACCATGCACCAATAAGAACAGCACAGAGTGCTGGCCGATCTAAAAATGATTCTCAGAAAAATTGAAAAGTTTTTCGATTTACCAGTAACAAAAAACAAGAAGATAGCAGCAAAAACGAAATTTTGCAGTACTGTCAGTGATAGAATTCCTGTTGAAACAATAGTGATTGGATTGAAAGCATAGAGAATGAAAACAAGTCTTTTCATATTTTCTGTTTCCTCTTCTCCATGAAATCGTTCCCATATAGTTTCAGCCGCTTTCGCTGTCATTAATGCAGTCGCTACATCGATAATAATCCATAAAGGAAGGAGTAGAGAAGGAGCCGAATTCAATAAGAATCGAAACAAATGAAGCGTAATTGGCGGCTGAATATTGTTTGATGAATGGAACTGTATCGAGAATCTAAACTTACAAAGTGCATGTTCTTGGTTTCAAATGGGTCTACATTGTCTTCAAGCATTGAAATTCCATCCTTCAACCGTTCAAATGAATATGTTGGGGATGTAAATTCGACACGTTCATCAAAGAAATCTGAATATGCTGCACTCACAGATCGAACTGCAATTGCGGCGGAAATCGGAAATCTGCATAGAAGAAAAAACAAATTTCAATTTGTTGATAATTCTTTTTTTCTTACAAAAAATCGACAAGCGATTCCTTTTGTTTTGTTTGTATTCCTTTGCCCTCTGCCATGTGTGCTTCCTGAAATTTTCTTCCAATGAGAAGCAGATTTCGATATATATAAGCGAGTCTTTTCTCATTGCTCATTCCCAGATGGGCTCTTCTAATTCTACTCCAACTCTTCCTCCGCCTGCAGCAAAGAAGCCACCAACTAGAAAAGCAGATAACCAAATCTTAACGTCTTATCAGGTAATTGTGAGATAATAGAACTATGAGTTAGAATATAGTATAAACATAAAGCTTTTTAAACAAATTCATTCATAAATCAGAAAGTGATTGTTCGGAACGCATGGAGACACATGAGTCAGAAGGGGCCATCGAATTGTGGAAGCACAATCACTAGAAGAATGATGGCGAGAAAAAGCACAATTGGTGAAGTTCTTGATAGATCGACTCTTGATTATCATAACATTCAGATTGTTGAATTTTTACAAAAAGGTTAGTTTCTTACGGTATTAACAATAACATTGTAAACAAAATATGAATCGCACTTACAGTAATGCAGAACCTAGATGAGCCCGAAAAAATATCAAAAATGTGCCAAGAAGTGGGACAAAAGCACGCAAAATACCGACGTACTAAAGGAATGAAGGTGAAGAATTGGGTAGAGATGTTGAAAACACGGGAATGATATTTAGATTGATTACTGGGACAAGTTGGGTGAAGCAATCACGGAGACAATTCGAGAGTACCAGGGATGGAAAATACACAGGGAGAGTCTACGTGCAGCCACTGTTCTCGTTTCTTATGTCGTGGATCAACTAAGATTTGGTGAGATACTGAAGTTGCGGATATAAATGAAACAAATATAATTACAGGTTATTCAAGAGGGTTACATGTTCAAGGATCAAGAGAAACGAAAGACGAAGAAGAAGAAGAAGAAGATTAGATTCAATCTTCCATTCGAGGACGTTTCAGACTCTCCGAGAATCTCTTCACATCTTCTACACTAATCGTTTTTCCTTCTTCCACTGAGCCCATGAATTCGGCGAACTTCCTTTTGAAATTGTTCACTCCTGAAAATTTTGAACCTGTTTTTTTTTCATTATGAAAACTTTACCTGCATAAAAATGTTGAGCACCCTCCATTCCGAGTTCTTGTACCAACTCTCTCATTTCATCAGCTTCAGTCGGTTTAGGTACAGCAGCCACTTTTTCTTTCGACTCTTTTTCAAATGTTGCCATATCATCTTCAGTATCCAGTAGGTATTCACAATCAGCCATGTCGTAAACACGTGCACAATCAGCACATTTGCACAATTTTTGCCGGAAGTGAGATATCATTAAAGCGCTAGGTTCTACTCCTTCATCCAATTTCAATTGCTCTGGTGTCAATTTTGAGTGACAGAGAACATCCTTTCCTTGTTGGATTTGAGTGAGAAATGGCAATTTTTTGACGCAAGGAGTACAAATCTAAACCAAATATATGCTTGCTTTTAAATATTGGATGCAAACATACAAACGAAGCTGTTTCTGATGTAATGCCTTCGTCCTCATATCCGATGCTTTTCGATGGCATATGCTGAACGTATGGTATGATTACAATACAGTTTTACTGCCTTCAAACCTCGTGGTGAAACCAGTCTTCACAGACTTCGCATTGCACTAGTTCTCGTACTTGATCATCTTCAGGATAGTAAACTTCACAAGTGCAAAACTTCCCATGATAGTTATGATTATAAAGATTGTACTCATTTACAGAATCTTTTTCGTCATATAGACTGCACTTCTTTTCACCGAACTTTGAATTACCGCAATCACATTTGAACTTTCTTTTTGTATACAGTTCAACAATCTCGTGATCTACGTGGCAGTTTAATGAGCATCCGTAAC
The DNA here is from genome assembly GCA_016735795.1 of Caenorhabditis tropicalis. Taxonomy (NCBI): domain Eukaryota; kingdom Metazoa; phylum Nematoda; class Chromadorea; order Rhabditida; family Rhabditidae; genus Caenorhabditis; species Caenorhabditis tropicalis. Next base: position 4,466,795 of record CM028614.1, on the reverse strand, counting down.
AAATTCCAGCCATTTGAGGGGCAGGCGTACATGTAAGACATGAGAAAACTGTTTGCCGAGGTTTGTATCCCTAGAAAAATTGCAGTTAAAATAGTAATCTTTCGATATTCTAATACTTCTGGGTAAGTACAGACAGAAGGGTCTTGAGTTGCAAACAACATTTCAGCAGCTTCTTCCATTTGGTGCATGTCTTCGAAATATTCTTCGATTGTTACAACTTCCTCTGAAACAAAACTTTGAAAAATTAGTTAAAAAACAAATTCTGTAGATATGCACCTTCTGCTTCTGCTGATTTTTCTTCGGAAATTTCGGAGGCTGCTTTTGGAGCATCATCTAGACCGACTTGTGAAACTCGTTCTGGAGTTGCTTTAGAACCGAGACTGGGGGCGTTTTTTGAATCATGATTCGGAGCATCTATTGGAGAATTTTCATCGTCCTTTTTCTCCATTCTATAAGAATTGCAGAAATTCAAACAAAGCAAACTGCGGAGAGTGAAGAAAAGAGCGCGAAGCACGAGTCGTCTGCAAGCTGGCGTCACAGTGTCAAATTCAAGTGTTCACACCACGCACAAATGCAGCTTGTTTCCGTAGGCCGGCGTGGGCGCCAGTTTCAAATCTGCCCGGGAAATCGTCAATGCATTGTCCTCCGATTGTTGGCGCCAAAACTTGTTTGAAGAATCTCCAAAAATCACCCTTTTTGTTTCGATTTTTTGAGTCACCAAGGCGGTACTGTTTGGTGGCCAATTACACACGGTCCTACCGTTACTTGTCGCTCTTTTCGATACGTTTATTCTCGCCGCACACTTGTTCTGAATGGGTATTCGTTTGCATTTCACCCGTTGTCTCTCTCGTCGCATCTTCTTTACCTTATGCTGAGAGATTGCGAAATTCAAGAAACGGTATCGAAAATGTATTTTCCCATGGCACTGTTCATAGTGAATGCAAATTCACAGACGCATCTTTCTCGTCGCATTATCAATGCGAAATCGGGTGAACGTCGCGTAGAGGAAGATACTTAGATACAAAAAGGGTCAGCCTCAGGCAAGACAGCTGGAAAATCGCACAGCTGGCGTTTATTTCCCTTTTTTCTTCACCATAAGAAGATTTCGTTCCATATGTATGAAAGAAAGCTCATTTCATTTCTATCTTCAGCCGAAATTGTTTGAAATAAATTGAAAAGCCCAGAAAAACCACGTGAAAACATCACACGTGGTCTAAATATACAGTTTCATTGGTCTTTAGATTTTCAATGAATTCCCATTTGTTATTTAATCATTTCTCTGAATCACATTCCACTAGAGCGTAGGAAGATAAAAGGTATTTAGAGAACAAAAATATTTTGACAAGGCATAGATAGATGTGGGCGGAAATTGAAAAAAATCACTTTGTGGCACGCAAGTTTTGTGAGAAGAATCGAAAAGCCTTGAAAAACCCTCAAAATTGTTTTCAAAACGATCGTCTCTCTCCCACTTCATCTCTTCCGCTTTAATATAAAGACTTGAATGATCAACTTTCAGCGAATTGTAAATAGCAAGTGCTCAAGAGGTAATGATGACATCTCGAACGAAAAATGATGAGATCGACCAACTAAGGGCAAGTTATTGAATGAATTCTTGATGTCTATTATATTGTTTCAGGCCAAAACAGACTTTCTGAACCCATCCATTTCGGTGGATTGGGCGAAGAAGAAAATGATGTGGGTACCGAGTGAAAAGGATGGATTTGCTCTCGGAGCTGTTATTGGATCTCCACACCCAGATGGAACCATTGACATTGAACTTATGGAGACAGGCGAACGGCAACGTGTTTCAACTGATGACTGCCAGAAGATGAATCCACCCAAATTCGACAAATGTGAAGATATGGCGATGCTGACTTGTCTCAATGAGGCGTCAGTTCTTCATAATCTGAAACAGCGTTATTTCTCGAACCTTTACTACGTGAGTTGACTGAAAAAATTAAATTATTAAATGTCTTTATATCATAAACCTCGTCGGGCCGGTTGTCGTTGTTCTTCACAGAACAACGTTTCTAAGCCTAACGTTATCTGTTTTCATATTTCTGGTGTCGAACCGGCTTGAACTACGGAAGTCTAAAGCATGAAAACTTTTGAAAGCGGACTGTCAAGACTTCCCGGAGAAAGTGATAATGCTTATGACAATAAAATATTCCGTAGTTTAGTTCTTAACCAGGCGAGGTATAATAAAAACGGAACGCTGTTTTCGTCTCGCACTTTTCAATCGTGTCAGACTGCAACTTCCTCTGTAACAATTTAAACTCGCAAACAAATTCCACGAGAAATAACAAATTGAAATCTTTTCAGACATACTCGGGTCTCTTCTGTGTGGTGATCAATCCATACAAACGAATCCCAATCTACACAGACACTATTGCCGAGCAATTCAAATGCAAAAAGAGGAAGGAAATGCCTCCTCACATTTTCGCCGTTGCTGATGAAGCCTATCGTAGTATGCTGCAGGAAAGAGATGATCAATCGATTCTTTGCACGTGAGTTGGTTAATCGAACTTCAACAGTCTATTCGAATGTTTTTTCAGTGGAGAATCTGGTGCAGGAAAAACAGAGAATACGAAAAAAGTGATTCAGTACTTGGCATACGTAGCTAATCGGTCATTGCTGAAAAGTCGGAAGACCTCAGTGGACTTGGATACGTCATCCAATCGAGTTATGGGACAGCTCGAAGAACAACTTCTTCAGGCTAATCCTATTCTCGAAGCTTTCGGAAACAGTAAAACAGTCAAAAATGACAACTCTAGCCGTTTTGTAAGTTTGAAGATAATATCAAATCTCCAGTTAATTGATTAAATTTCAGGGAAAGTTCATTCGAGTACACTTCGATGCTAGTGGATGTATTTCTGGAGCTAACATCGAATTCTACCTTCTCGAAAAATCTCGTGTTCTCAAACAGTCTCCAAACGAACGATCTTTCCATATCTTCTACCAATTGCTCAAAGGACTGACAAAATCGCAAAGGGGTAAATTCAATGATTAATACGAAGCATAATTGAAATCATATTTTTTTTAGAAGAGTTTCTTCTGGAAGACAATTTATCCAAGTACAATTTCATATCGAATGGTGAAAACAAACTAGCGGGAGTTGACGATGGCGCTGAAATGAAGGAAACATTGAATGCAATGTCAATTATGGGCTTGAATGATGAAGAAATTGCCGGAATCCTTCGAGCTGTTTCCGCAGTCATGTTGTTCGGGAATCTTGAGTTTTCTCAAGAGAATAAGAACAACGATCAAGCTGTTCTTGTCAATGATGCCGTTGCTCAGAAGATTGCCTCATTGCTCGGAGTCAATGTCACCGAATTGATGCGTGCTTTCCTGAAACCAAAAATCAAGGTTCAACGCGATATGGTTCATCGTGCTCAAAGTGTTGAGCAAGTAAGATTCGCTGTTGGAGCTATTGCAAAGGCTTCTTATGAACGTCTCTTCAAATGGCTCGTTCATCGTCTCAACAAGTCACTCGACCGTACTCGTCAACAATCTGTCAGTTTTATTGGAATTCTCGATATTGCTGGATTCGAAATTTTCGAAACCAACTCATTCGAACAATTGTGCATCAACTATACGAATGAAAAACTGCAACAATTGTTCAACAATACAATGTTTGTTCGCGAGCAACAAGAGTATCTGGATGAAGGACTCGAATGGCAATTCGTTGATTTCGGTCTCAACCTTCAACCAACAATTGATTTGATCGAAAAACCAATGGGAATCATGTCAACACTAGATGATGTTTGCCTCTTCCCACAAGGAAACGACAAATCATTCGTTCAACGTCTCAATGATTCCCATTCACAGCATCCGAAATACGTTGTTCCTGAAATTCGTTCCCGAAGCGATTTCGCAGTCGTTCACTATGCCGGACGAGTCGATTATCAGTCGGAAGGATGGCGTGTCAAGAATATGGATCCACTCAATGATAATGTACTCGATATTCTCAAGATTGCCAAAGAACCAATGATTGCGGATATGTGGAAAGATGTTACTGATGTTTGTAGTCTTTCTGCAACAGACAGTGCTTCAGATACTGGAGTTTTCGGATCAAGAATGCCAAAGAAGGGAATGTTCCGCACAGTTTCACAACTTTACAAAGAGCAACTTACTCGTCTCATGAGCACTCTGAACAACACGAATCCGCATTTCGTTCGTTGTATTATTCCTAATCACGAAAAGAAACATGGGCTTCTCAACGCTCATCTCGTTCTCGATCAGCTGAGATGCAACGGAGTCCTTGAAGGAATTCGCATATGTCGTCAAGGATATCCAACTCGTCTTCCATTCCAAGAATTCCGTCAACGTTACGAAAAACTGTTGGCTCCTGACGTTAATCCAGCCGGATTTATGGATGGAAAAGAAGCTGTTCGTCGTATTGCTCAACACCTTGACGTCGATGATAGCTTGTTCCGTATCGGTCAATCCAAAATCTTCTTCCGTGCCGGAGTTGTTGCTGAACTTGAGGACATGCGTGATCAGAAACTCTCATCTCTCATGGAATCTTTCCAAGCTCAATGCCGTGGTTGGCTTGGACGTCGTGTGATGGTTCGTAGACGTGAACAAGAAGTCGCAATAAAGGTTATCCAACGGAACGGTCTTGCATGGATGAGACTGAGAGAATGGCAATGGTGGAGACTTTTGACAAAGGTCAAGCCACTTCTTGAAGTGACCAACAAGGATGAACTGATTGCTGAAAAAGAACAAGAGCTGAAAATCACATCTGAAAGACTTCGTCGCTCAGAAGTCTTCATTGCTGACTACAAACAGCAAATGGAAAAAATGGACGAGGAACGACAAGTTTTGAAGACAAGATTGGATGCAGAATCATCGGAACGAGCTGAAATGTTCGAAGAACGGTCCAGAATTGCTGCTCGTAAGGTAGAGTTGGAAGGATTGCTCGGAGAGGTAACAAAACGATTGGAATCTGAAGAGCAAAAAGCGAAGAAGGCGGAAGTCGAAACTCGTAGATTGACTGAAATGGTCAGACATCTTGAAGAGAATCTAGAGGATGAAGAAAGGAACCGTCAGAAGCTGCTACTCGAAAAGAATGCCATCGAATCGAGACTCAAAGAACTTGAGACACAAGGAATGGAGCTGGAAGATTCTGGAAATAAGGTTTGTAATCTGGTTTTGAAATAGCTTTTCTTCTGTATTACTGGGTTCGAATGATTGTGACTGATATATAATTTTAGCTGGCCAAAGAAAAGAAGGCTCTCGAACAACGATGTGAAGAACTTTCATCAAACCTTATTGACGAAGTCGAGCGTTCGAAAACTCTTATGAAGGCCAAAACTCGTTTGGAAGCCAATGTTGCCGAGGCTCTCGATGAACTCGAAAAGTCAGTTTATTTCATTGCAGTTTTTGTGTAATTTCTAGTCTTATTTAGAGAGAAGCAGCAACGACAACAAGCTGAAACTGCTCGTCGTAACGCTGAATCTCAACTTCGCGAAGAACAAGAGACGTGTCTTGAAAGAACTCGTAAGGCTGAAGAGTTGACAAATCAGTTGATGCGTAAAGAAACTGAACTGTCACATATCAGCATCAAGTAAGTTTTTCAAATAACAATCGGATAATGAATGAATTTGCTCCAGGAATGATGAAGAATTGGCAACACGTCAACAACTTGAACGAGAGATTCGTGAAATTCGGGCTCAGTGTGATGATGCTGTTGAGGAAGCTAATAAAGAAAAGGCTGCCCGTCAAAAAGCAGAGAAGGCTCGTAGAGATATGGCTGAGGAATTGGAGTCTTATAAACAAGAGTTAGAGGAATCTAACGATAAAACTGCACTCCATTCACAGCTAAAAGCAAAACGAGACGAAGAATACGCACATCTTCAGGTATTTGATATAAACATTGAAAAACATGAAAACTATGTCTTATTTATTCCAGAAACAACTTGAAGAAACTATCAAGTCTTCGGAAGAGTCTGTTGAGCAGATGAAGGCGCAAAGCCAAAAAAAGATTGAGGAACTGAATGAGACGATTGATCAATTGAAACGTCAGAAAATTTCGGTATTTGCTTTTTGTCTTATTACCTATTTACTCACCGTGGTGGAGAATAAGGAGGAGGAGGAGGAGCGATGAGGAAGACTTTTGGCGGAGCTTCATGCTCGAATTACCACTAAATTGTTTTCTTTCTCTTCTTCCGCTTGTTTCAACGGCCATGTCGTCTCTGTCCGTCCGGTAATGTGTTGCCGTCAAGGCGAGCGCGCTACAGTGATTAGCACACTGTTTTGTGTTGATGCCGACCCTATTGTTTGATCGCGATCCTCTTTCTCCTTTCACATAGTTTTAGGGCGACAATTAGGTCATATTGATTCGTTCATCTATATTCGTATTTTAATGCTATTATTTTAGGCTGATAAGGCGAAATCAACAGTGGAATCAGAAATCGAAAACATCCGTGCCGATTTCTCCAACGTGTCATCAGCTCGCCAAGAGGCAGAAAGGAAGCGTAAGGCGGCTGAGGCAACTTTGATGGAAAAAGAGCACAAAATGCGTGAAATGCAGTCAAACCTCGAAGATCTTATGACTAAATTGTCGAAGGTGATTAAAAACTAGTTTCCAGTTTCACAAGAATTAAAATATGTTTGCAGATGGACAACGAGTTGGAAAACATCCAAAAGGCTAAGAGTGCAGAGGAAACTATAAACTCAAATCTCTTGAAAAAGAACGCATCTCTCGATATGCAACTCTCTGAGCTCACTGAAGCATCTGAAGAAGATCGACGCACTCGTGCTAACTTGACCAACAGAATTCGTCAACTTGAAGAAGATCTTGCTGTTGCCATTGAAGCCAAGGAAGATGCTCTTTCTGCACAAGAGAAACTTGATAGAGAGGCTAAAGAACTGAAAGTTCAGTTGGCTGAAGCTCGAAAGAAATTAGATGAAGATAACAGAGAGGCAATGGAGGAAATTCGAAAGAAGAAAGAAAAGGAGCTGTTAGCTGAGAAAGAACGAGCTGATGCTGCTGAACAGGCCAGAGATAAGGCTGAACGAGCCAAGAAGAAGGCTATCCAAGAAGCAGAGGATGTGCAGAAAGAGTACACTGATATGATGGCTGCAACAAGAGAGATGGAGAGAAAACAGCGGAAACATGACCAGCAGTTAGCCGATGAAAAGAACAACACTCTATTGGCTCAGCAAGAAAGAGATATGGCTCATCAGATGCTACGTGACGCTGAGACGAGAGCTTTGGTATTGTCAAATGAGCTATCAGAGAAAAAGGACACCATCGATCTGCTGGAAAAGGAAAAGAGAACTTTGAAGTTAGAAATTGACAACTTGGTAAGATATTTATAGGAGTATTCAGTTTTCAATTGGGTTATTCTTCTAGGCTTCTACCAAGGATGATGCTGGAAAGAGTGTATACGAGTTGGAGAAGACTAAACGTCGTCTCGACGAAGAACTGAGCAGAGCAGAACAGCAAATCATTGACTTGGAAGACGCACTCCAGATGGCCGAAGACGCGAAAAGCCGTGTAGAAGTGAACATGCAAGCAATGAAAGCAGATTTTGAAAGGCAGTTGACTGTTAGAGAAGAAGACGAAGAAGACCGCAAAAAGGGTCTCGGTTCTAAAATTCGCAATCTCTCAGAAGAACTCGAGGCAGAACAACGTGCTAGACAAGCTGCAGTTGCCAGCAAGAAGAAGTTTGAGTTGCAAGTCAGTGAATTGACTGAAAAGAATGAGGCTGCTTTCCGTCAAATTGAGGATCTCAATCGTCAACTCCGTAAGGCTCAGTTGGGATACAAAGACATGCAGATGGATTTGGTGGAAGCTCGTGTATCAATGGAAGACGCAGTGGCTGCTCAACGAGAAACCGATAAAAGAGCTCGTGCATTAGAAGACGAGATAAGAAGTCTCACTGCTGATGTACAGGCTATCACATCTTCCAAGCGAAAGGCAGAAGCCGAACGGGACGAACTCATCGAAGAAGTTGCTGTTCTTCGCGCTTCTTCTTTCAGTAATGAAGAGAAGAGACGTCTCGAATCAAAAATAAGTGAGTTGGAGGGTCTATTCGACGATGAAGTTTCTGCCAATGAAGTCGCACAAGAGAAAGTTCGAAAGGCACAGCAACAGTTGGAGCAAGTGACCGGTGAACTTGCAATGGAACGAAGTCTGAACGATAGAAATGAGTCGGACCGAATTGCATTGGAACGTGCTAATCGTGACTTGAAACAACAATTAGTGGATGCCGAAAGTACGTTTTCATTCTGAATGATTCATCAATTCGTTATGTTTTTCAGACACAGCAGTGGCTCGTCTTCGCACTCAGATCAGTGTCGCCGAAGCAAGATCTACGAGTCTGGAGCAGCAACTTTCGTTAGAAGAACAAGATAAGATGAGATTAGGAAGAACATTGAGACGAGTGGAGACAAAAATGGCTGAACTGGCACAACAACTAGAAGAAGAGAAGCGTCAAAGTGAGACCAACCGTCAGGCTTCTGATCGACAAAATGCTAGAATTCGTCAACTCCGAGCTCAGTTGGAAGATACGGAAGCAGAACGCGATCGTCTGAACAACAAGCTGAAAGAGGAACGAAGAAGAGCCAATGAAGTTGCTGATCTCAATGAGACACTTACCAAAGATGTTTCTTTAATGAGACAACGCGAGACAGCTGCTCGTCGAACACCTGGATTGATGGGACATCGTGAATCTAGAAGATTTGGAAGCAACACTAGTCTTGCCAGAGGTATTTCTACTGTTCTGTAATATATTTTTAATTTTCAAGTTTCAGATGATTTCCGTGGATCTGCTCTGACAAACGAAATGTCTCCATCCGATCGTCCAGCATCCCGACTCACATCTGGAACTGGTTCTCAACTCGGAAATACGGACGAAGATCGCGACTCTGTTCGTAACTAAGTTCATAATCCTATCACTTTGTTTGATTTTTCTGTCCGATTGTAATTCTATCAGCCCCTACTCTCCCTTCATTCAATTCCGGCCCATATGTTTTTAGCCCATGTCTCCGTTCTGACCAACAATTCCCTCTCTTAAATTCTCCTGCTTTAATAGTATTCACCGTATTTAATGTTGCACAATATCACTCGTGACTTCTCTTCTCGTGCCTTTATTCATCCGTTTCCTCTCAATGTATTTGTATTTACCGCTTCCCGGTAGAAGATTTATTTTACGGAGAATGTCACAGTCATTTTTAACCTTCTCTCATCTGTCATAATTTTCGAATAATGCACAGATCTTTTATTTTATTGCCGAAATGACAATGTCAAACAAAATAAGAATTAGGTGTTTCAATGTTTTGAAACCACACATTTTTATTGCATTGCATGCTTCGCTGTATTCTTATTCTACTAACGATAATGAAATGCCAAATCGCAATAATGAACGTTTTGAAAGTGCAAAAAAACTGTTTTGAACAATCAGAAGCAATACCCTCTCGAGTTCTGAATACTTGTGCAATTTGACGGGACGGTGTTTGCACAAATGCAACGTTGTCGATTTACGCGAACGTCCAACTGATGTCTACTGATTTTTCCTCTTTGTTATGAATTCTAGAAAGTGAAAAATAGGAATATATTTCTAAATACTAAAATTGTTCAGAATGGCACATTTGAGATCAACAAATCATGAAAAATCTCGTTCAGAAAATGAAAATTCGAAAATTTTATTAAAAGAAAGGTGAATAATGAGTAATTTTCTTTAACTAAAAATTCTTTCATTGCAGATACGATCTTCTAAAATGGCCAACAAACGTAGAAATGCGAACTCCAAATCTGTTGATTCCTGTACAAATCGCGAATTATGTGGAGTCGCTTCCAATTTGTAAATTGGCCGTTTCACCGTATGTTTCTTATGAGAAGAGGAATATTAAGTTCATTTCTTTCTTCAAGAAAATGTGATCGAGTTGCTGTGATGAGCTATTCCCGACAATTAGATATTTATCAAATGAGCGGAGAAATACTTGAACATGAATCAAGTGTGCAAGTTCTCGAAGAAATGTCACCAGAATATTGCCTTCTTCAATTTTCATCATCATCCACTCTTCTTCTTTCCTCTAGAAGTACTCCACATATTGATGTTTTCGATAATATGGGAGCATATTGTTATGATATTCCACTTGAAGCACATGACGGAATATTTGATGTGAATACTGCGATTTGTGGAATACAAACGGTTCAGAATAACTCATCAGCTTCATCTTCAAATGACAAATTTATTGAAAATCTCTATGTTCTGCAGTATTCTGGAGTGTTTTCTGCATTCAAAATTGGGTAAGAACTTTTGGAAATACTCTAAAATTGAATTCGTATTTTTAGACGTCTCTCCAAATATAAAAAACTATGGTCGGTTCAATTGGACATTGGACAAACAGGATCTTTTCTTGTTCTTCCACAATATAATCTTCTTCTCGTTTCCTCTCATCATAAAGAATCGACATCAGCATCTCCGCCCGCTGGATTATGCTCTTTTCGAATGATGGATATGGATCCATACGTGGAACCAATTAGAATATCATCCCTAGATGGTAGGTGAATATTTCCAGAATCAGGTATTCATTGTTTTCAGAACTTTCAGGTGGATTCTTTTCTCGATTACCATTTTCTACATCTTTCTTGTCATATCTACCAAGACTTTCATTGTCTTTCGATTCACGACTTCTCGTGTCTGTAGCTACTTCCGGCTCACTTTATCTTTTCGAAATTCCTTCCCTTTCTGTCAAATTTTCGTTTCATTTCATCAGCGGACCACGGCCTGTGGATGCTTGTTTTGTGGATACTGATGTAAATTCATCAATATTAAACGTTTCATTAAAAACCGTTTATAGGAAATCGCTGTGATATATGACAATGGATACCTTCTCAGATGTTCCGTAGACGATTTAGAAGAACGGATGTACTCAATGAAAGTGAAATCAAAGAAACAAATTGATGAAGAGCCAGATCACAAAGACATCTACAGTGAACACACCATCATGGTATCACCAGCAAAAAGAGAAATCTTCTTGCTTACTGCCGATGGGGATAATTCGGTGCTTCGAGAGGCTGCTCATAAACGTGTTCAACTCGCCGGACAACTCTGGTTCTACACGTTTTGGAATTCTTTCAAAAAGCTTCTGGGGATGGCAATGGGCGAACCGGCGGAACAGTTACAAATGGCAACGCATATGGCGAAGTTCGAATTTGCACTCATTCATTCTCCGACGAGAACACTTCAAGAACTTTTTAACAGAACTGTAAGTGATATAATCCTATTCTTGGCATTTTGTTTGTTTCAGTTAGTAGAACACGACTACACGAGAGCACGAGAACTGGCAGAAACCTATGACACCATTGATATTGACGTGGTTCTCAAATCCGAATGGATTGACAATTGTTCAAAAAATAAAGTTACTGTAGAAGACGTTGAGAGCATTCTGAAACGAATCAGAGACTCGGAATGGGTTGCCGAACAGTGTGCAAATGCAGATTCTGATGACTTTGAAGTTCATAAAGCACTCATTGATTTGGGATTATCACTCGGAGAATCAAGTGTAACGTGGCAAATCCGATTGTTACATCACTGGAGAATGCTAGAAGTTTGTCGAGTGATAGAGGATGTCGATGCGTATATGGTATCGAGAAAAGGAAGTTGTTTGGATGCGGCTCTCACTTTTGCACATGTAAGGAATTATGAAATTAGAGAAGTTCTTCATTTTTCACTTTCAGAATGGAGACATTCACTCTTTGAGAAGGATTATTGAATCGAATTTGGGAGTTATGAAGCATCATCAAAAACGAATTTTATCCGCAATTCCAACATGTATATCTCCAACTAAATATGAAATGCTGATGCCAATAATCGAACATGGAGAAGAAAAGCAATGGCAGTTGGAAGAACAAACAGATGAAATTTGTCGGAGACTGAATCAAATTGCGATTGAACATCCAGATGTAGAGCCGCTCATCAGGAATATTAATGTAGGCAATGTGGAAAATGAAACAGAATTCGATTTCGTTTCGTGGATTCGTGAAACTCTTCCGAAAATTGATTTCGAGTGTGGGCTGACTGATATCTGCGTGAATCTTCTTCGAATAGCGATTGAAAGAGGTTATGAAGAATTGATTCATGATATGGGATCTTGGGAGCCATACGCCAGTTTCATTCGGATTTGTTCTTCTGTAAGTGAAAGTATCACTTCATTCCAAGATTCAACAGTCAAATCATTCACTGATCGATTTTCACGTCTCGCTGAATCAGAACTTATTGAGCATGCGGCGGATATTGTTTCACTGATTCAATGGAAAGTGAAAAGTACAGAATCAGAGGAAGTGAATTATGAGGAATGTCTTCGGACAGCTATCACTGAACTAATGAAAGCGAAAAATGAAAGAACTACGAAAGTGTTGGTGGCATATCGAAGCAAAAGGCCAGATGTCATCGATGACCATGTTATCCTTGAAGTCCTTCTCAATATGACATCTACTGGAGCTGATCTTATGAAATCTCTTGGAGATCTTCCAGTCGATAAATACTCAAATGTTACTTCTTCATTGGGATCTCTGATGTCCAGAGGTGTCAAAATGACATTCAAATCAATATTCGAAAGCATGAAAGAACCAGATGGAGCCAGACGTGTTCTCATTAAACTTTCGCGGTCAGGAAACTGCTCATCAGTCGAGGATTGGACTTCACTTCGTGATGATATTTATGATATGGCGACAGGAATATATGGAGATTTAATAACAACAGAAGAGGCGCTTGAATTGGTTGCTGGAGAGATTCTAGAAGACGAACGGATAGGAAGTCATCCTGAATTGATGGATCTCGTATTAACAATGAATCCACGAGAACTGCATCAGAATCCAAAAAAGCTGAGTATCGCTAAAAGTGCCGAGGTTCTTCTCGCAAAAAGTGACGAGTTAATGTCGGAAGCAACTCAAAGAAACGACCCACTTCTAGGAAAATCAAGATTTTTTGCTGTGGCTGCAAGACCAGTATCACCGAAGCAATCAAAAGAGAAATTAGACTGGTTAGATGCAATTGATGCGGCATTGGAATTGGGATGCACTATGATGCCAATTGCAATCAAGTACGTTTTTATGAATTTAAGGCATATGGTTCTCAAGTGAATTTTTAGATTGTCGGATCACGATTCTCTTCTCCGTGACGTGGTTCAACTGGGATCGAACTACAAACAAGGAAAAAAGATTCTGAGTTTCGCCAAACAACTAAACATCGATACTCCAATTGCCACTGCTCTCTCATACTGTGCTCTCGCTGCTCTCAACTCAAACGACGCAGTCTATCTGAGCAAGTATATTGGAGAGGTGATGAAAGCGAAAGGAGTTCCAGTTGTTCATCAATTGTGTATGCAAATAATGAGTTCTCCACATGTTCCAACTGATATGGAAGATGTTTATTCGTGTGCAATTAACAATTCAAGTGAAGATAATCTTTTGAAAACGATGGATGCGATTGCAGAAAGTGAGAAACGGCTGAAGGAAAGAAGACAAGTAAGACAAATGCCATCAGAAGATATTCCGATATCAGAAGACGTCGTCGGAGATCCAATGTATACACCAATGCGTTTCTACGATGCGAGAAAAGAAATAAGTGGAGATATGAAGCAGAAGTTAACATTTTATGAGAACTATGCGAAAAAAGAGGGAATTCCATTGATGAAACGGATATATGCCCATCAATCATCAACGCTGGCACTGTGCTTATCTCTGTTCGAGCCTGTTGAAGATCAAGAGAACATGGAGATCAGTTGGACAAATAACGATAAACTAAAAAGATATGAACGAGGAATCCGATTCTTTGAGAATAAAATTCCACTGTCTGAGTTAGTCCGAGTTCCTGCATCATCCATTATCAAAGAGGCAAATAGAGGAGATTCTTCAATTACTGCAATTGATAGAATTGAGGATTACGGTAGATATTACCACCCCATTTGGAATCTAAAACAGTTTTTCAGGCTGCGATAAGAGTCGATTCATCGGAGATGCCGAATATCGGACAGAAACTATCATTGGCCTTGCTGGAACTGAAAACGAACAAATCTTTGCTGATGCTCTTGAACTGGCACAAAAATACGGAATAGATGAATGGCTCTTGCATATGGCATCACTAGAATATCTTCTAGATCCTGCATATAATGTATCTAGAAATGATGTGAAACAAATAATGAAAACAAGAAAACATTTATCGACACTTCGAACGAAACAAGATGAATTCCATTCAAGACTTCGGACAATGGTACTTCCAACATTAGAGACAAATGAACAATTTCTCTCCTACACATCTCTATTTTCTGAACAAGAACCAGAGAAAAAAGTAGCTGAAACAATCAAAGAAATTGTTCTGAAAAAGAAGACAGCAGAAGCAATCAAAATGTGGACCGACGCTAAGTATCTATCTTCTATTCTGAATTCGATTCCTGATGGAAAACTACGATCCTTTGTCGCTCCGATTCTATTAATTCCAAAAGTTGGACCGAAAGCATGTGAATTGTCAGCTGAGTTTCTGCTGGATGGTGATGAAACGAGACCTCCTTCCAATCCATTCATCATTTTTCTGTTGACGAAAAGCAATTCAGAAGAGTTTTTGGATTTAGTTTCAAATAAAAAATCGGTAAGTTCAAGAGATAAATTTATTAGTATGAAACGCAATATTTCAGAGAGACGACGAAATCGCCTATTTGGATAGAGCTGTTCTTCTCCTTGAAAACACTCCAAAAGTGCCCGAATCGTTGAAAGAAGCAGTGAGAACAAGAGCAGAAAGAATGCACAGAGCTACAGTAACCCCGGAACCAGCTACTCCATCGAATGGTTCTGGATTCTCTTCATATTTCTCGAATTCGGAAGATAATACCGGAATGATGAAGAGGCGAAAGAATTAAAATATTTGTAGAGTTTCTTGTTTAAAAAATATGGGTTCGATCTGGTCGAGTTATAATTTTCGAACTGCTGGTGTGTATGAATATTTATTGCATAGTTGTTTTTTTTCTTTTTTATTTTAATAAATATTAGTAAAATCTGAGAATCACAATCAAACTGAGAAATTTTTAGATTTTGGTCTTTCTCATATTTTATAACTAATCGGATGATATTAAAAGAAAAAAAACGATTCAGAATGAAAAAGGGCGGTGCGAGACTGGAACGAAAAGAAAGTGACGAATGGCTTTGCTCATCCACGTATCGGCCAAATCAACAAGAAATAATTCAGAAGTCTGCGGAAAAAACGAAAACAAAAAATAAGAAATTGACTGTTGTTATTCCGAAAAAAGCAGTGAAACCATCGAATCGAAAACCATTCGAATCTTCTAAAACAATCAACATCGACGAAGCTGACGACGTGGAAATTCTGAATTTCGTTTCGACTTCTTCAGAAGCGAGAACTCCAGTTTCGAGTTTAGCCAGAATTCGAATCGTTTCACCGGCGATACCAAAGACAGGTAAACAGACATATTGAG
The DNA here is from genome assembly GCA_016735795.1 of Caenorhabditis tropicalis. Taxonomy (NCBI): domain Eukaryota; kingdom Metazoa; phylum Nematoda; class Chromadorea; order Rhabditida; family Rhabditidae; genus Caenorhabditis; species Caenorhabditis tropicalis. The sequence goes on along the minus strand of CM028614.1, from coordinate 4,451,351 downwards.
TGATTACAAGCTCTTTTGTTCAGCATCATCGATTCGGAAATGTATCGAATTCTCACCGCCCACCCTTCCATCTCGAAAATCAGAGAAAACAAATGTAGAAATTGAAGAAACAAATGATATTCTGAATTTTGTGTCAACTTCAAAGGCGAACACTCCAAGTTCCAGAAGGATAGTATCACCTTTGATACCTAAAGCAGGTTAAAATAGAATAAACTGATTCTCTCATTCAATCAATTCTTTTTTATCTTTTAGCATCTTCAATACGAAACTCCACACATTTCTCACCGCCCGTTCTTCAACTTCGTCAAAGTCCTGAACAACTTTTTGCTGCTCTGACTCCAAAACGGAGATGTTCGATTGAATTGGTACAAACTGCAAAACGAAGAAAAGAAGATAATTTATTTGATGACAATATCAAAAATGACGAAGATTCAGATCAAAATTCTGAAGTTTCAGACTTGTTTGAATCGATTTCTCCGATTAAAAACCCACTTGACTCACCACAAAAAACAATGAAATTCCCACTTGATTTTATTACTGGACTAGAAGCACAACATACTGATTTTGATAAGGAACTGATAGAAAATATTGAAGAATATAATGGACATCGAAATTCACCTGATTTTTTCCAAGAGGATCCACTTAGTATTTATGAAGAATCTGAAGTACAGGAAGCCAGAGATTTAGATGGATCTCCGATGAAAATTGAGGAAACGTCGCCGGAAAAACAGAGAGCGACATTCAAATTCTTTGAATCGGAAGAGGTTAAAACTGTGAAAAAACAGTTAAGATTTATGGAACCAGAAGATCCACGAGAGAAAAAAGAGAGCCTCATTGAAGAGAGTTGTGGATTTCATTTACAAACTGCAAGTGTATTTCGAGAATATGCGATCGATGTGGAGACTTGCGGACCTGTATTAGGTGAGAATTCCTTTGAATAGTTAAAGAAAATAAAGTGTTTCAGATGAATCAAGTGTGTTACCGGGAGCTGAGGAAGAGACACAGGTAAAGGTTTTCTATTTTTTGTTTGTTAATAAATTTCAAAAATGAGGGTTAATAAATATAAATTTGTAACACGATTACAATCTACATACTCGATTACCCCTCTGACCCATTTTCTAGCTCAATCCGTAATGTCTTCTCACAGTTGCACATTTTTCAGAATGTGTGCCCCGGTGGCCGAGTGGTCGAAGGCGTGGGACTTATGATCTCATTGGGTTAAACCAATCGCGGGTTCGAATCCCGCCCGGGGCAAAACCACCTTTTTTCTTTTTTACTTTTGTTTTTTGTCGAATAAATTATCTCATTTTCAGAAATACTTGAATGCCGAATCATGTGCATTATCGGCACGCTCAACATATGCTGACAGTCAAGACGAAGAAATATTCGAAAGAGATGAACTCTTTGGTTTATCAGGTAGTTTTCAGTTTAGTTCCCTTACTGTTTTCTAGAAGATTTCTCAAAATTTCCTCCTGTTTTTCCTCTTTTTCATCACAAACCACCATCAATATCATTGGTTTATATGCCAGTTTTTGGTGGTGCTGGTGGTTACTGTGACTCATATTCCAAAGGCATTATTATTGTTTGGATTCTATTGTTGGTACACAAAATGTCTGAAGAATAAGACGAAAAAGAGGAAGAAAAAGGAGGAGAAAAATGCGAAAAAAGCATAAAAGTTTGGGAAGAAGTAAATAGAAAACAAATTTAGAGAGATAAAAGAAACAACAAATAGTTAATTTTAGTGCGACTCGCCTCGTTAATGTCTAGCAAATCGAGTGAAAGACGTCTTCTCATGAGTGATGTTGTATTTGGCACCGTGCCAAAAGAGAATTTAGTCAAGTTGGAGTTGTCTCATTTTCAAAGGTATTTTTGCTTTCTTTTCAATTGTTCAATCTTTGAACGAATCAATTTGCAAATTTAGTTGGTTAGAAAGTAGGGAATTGGAGTTCTGTATTAGGTTTGAAAACTAAACTGTCGCTCAAATTATTGTGTATGCATTTTTAATGTAATGAAATGGAATCACGCTTTTTTTCCAGTTACTGACTGCTGAATTTGGTTTGTAAAGGGAAACAGTTGCGAGACCTTGATAAAATGTTTCGCATGATCCTTTAGAATTACTGTAGCTTTCAACTGTAGAAATCAATACGTGAGAAATCAGATTTCTCGTTTTTATTTCATTCGCACTTCAACGTTCCTCTTTTCTTCTTGTTTTATCTTGAAATAGACTTTCAATACTTTTTCGGGTCTTCTAATTTTGAAAAACATCTTTAATTCTTATCAAAAAGTTAAAACCTTAAATAAATTGTAAATTGTATTATATTTCATGAAAACACTCTCTGTTTCTGATTTCTATCACCTATCAAACGTCTTTTGGGCTTATTATTCTTAATACGTTCATTTATTATCATGAATCTCAACACGTGCACATGTTGATTTTTGTATTTACTAGAACACATTCGTTTCTTGTTTTTAAAGTTCTTAGATGACAGTTGAGCTAAAGAATTCAAAGACTGTTCTCTTTCTGTCTCACCTGTCCCGAAGGTTATTTGTTTACTCAAAAGCGTCTTCTTTTTCCACTCTCCTTGTTTTTATGATGATGGCAATGAAAAACTGACCGGAGATTTTTCTTTTTTTTCCGCCCAACGCCTCCAATCGAATTAATGTATTAATTCGAAAAGAAAGTGATATGCAAATGACTCCGAATAGAAGAAGATTGATCTCTGCGGGATACTTCGCACTGTCTCTCATGTTTTCGTTTTCAATCACCGCAATCACTTTTCACACTTTTTTCTGTTGCAAAACTTTAGCCACTTGCCCTCTTACTCTTTTGAATTATCTAAAACTAAAATCTCAAGAACGTCTTGCGAGAGGCGGATCCCATGGCTTGGTAGAAGTAGTGTCGGATTTCACTGGTTTCTTCATTCTGTGCGCAAAGGTCTCTCTCTTTTCCCAAATATACAAATAGTAATAGTGAACAAATGAATGAAAACGTAATACCAGTCACAAGAGAGCCCAGGCGGGACCATCGCTTTTTTCAACGCTAATTCGAATGCCATTGATAATTTCGTAAATGAATAGCCACGGATAGACGAATGCAAACCAATAGTCGTTGTTTTTCGATTATGTTTATTCATGCCGACGGGATAGAGCACTTTTTTGTTGCTCGCAGGCTCATCGGCAACATGCAAAAATGTGTTTCGAGGCGGCGACTACGAAACAAATGAAATTATGTGTACTGAACGGAAAGGAGAGGAAGAGAAGGGAAGGATTGGAAAATGAGAAGCAAAATTTTGTGTTTTTGGTTTTTGAATGTCTTTTTTTTAACTTTAAAATAGAATAACGATGTTATGTGAAAGAATTGACCTAGACCAAACAGCAAGAAAAATTTCTGTGGAATCTAGTCTCTCGAGTTTTTAAAAGTCTCAAGGCATAAATACTGGTGATGTGCTGGTTCTAACTTCAATTTAGATTATTCAAAAATATTTCATAATTTCTATTATAGTTAGTCCGATATTCAGCCATCGTTATCAATCTAATCAGTAAACTATGTTCTTCTCCGCCTTATCTAGTTGAAATCTAGATCAAGTTTCAAGAACATTAGATCAAACGCTTTTCTTATTCAACAGTTTTCATAACATAAGCCAACGCAAAATGTCATTCTTGTATTGTGAGTCAGAGCTCCTTTTTTCTCTATCGATGCCTCACTCCCACGCCATTACTATATTCTTTCTCATCCGGAAAAATTTATTTTCCAATAAAAAATAACTTTCAGAGCCTTTGGCATGACAATCCTGAACACCTCGGCACCAAGTTCATCAGTGATTATCAGTCGAAGCTCCGCAATCCGTCGTCTCGCCGCTCCGTGTTCCCCTCTTTCTCCCGCCCCATTTATTTGTGACCCCGCCCCTCTTTCGCCTCTTTCTGCTGCGGCAACCCCGTCCCCTTCCTCATCATCACCCTCCTCTACTACTTTGGCGCCCGTTTCTGTTATTTATTCGATTGGAGCACTCTCATCATCTGAATCAGTGTCTCGTAAAGAAGATCAACAAGTAGTGATCAATCCACCATTGGTCAGCGAAGGCGCTCTCTAATGCGCGCCTTTCCGCTTCTTTTCGTTTTTATTGTCTCCATTGCACATTCAATTCCTCAAAAACCTCCTTCCTCAATCAGGTATGTTTTCCTTTATTTTCAAATATGTTTCAAATTTATAATTCGAAATGAACAATATCTCATTAATGCATTAGGCGCTTCTTCCATTTCTTGCGCGCCGTTTTCCCTTTGAAAACTTCTACTATTTTCTCCTTTTTCCACAAACGTTTTCGACGCCCTTAAAAAAGTTTATGCTCTTTTCTCTTTATCACTACGAAACACTAAACAATGCCGCTTATGTCGAAAACTCACTTTCTGCAACATTTACCTTTCGTTTCTCTGCTTTTCCCAGCCGTTCCCTTCTTCTTATCAATTCAGTTTCTATAAACCGTCGCAACAAACTTCAAACCAATTTTCAGTTTTTGAACGATTTTTTAAACGTATTATTCAGTTGAACACCTTTGAAGATCTATAGATCCTGTACGAGATTACGCATTATGAATATCGTTCGATAAACGGACATTTTTACAATCAAAGTCACAATGACATGAGGGAAGTGTGTGTGTCACTTTAGACACACTGAAGGTCATTTCGGCTTCTACAGACAAAACATATTCGATTTCCGACAAAGAAATTGTTTTCTTTCTCTTATCTCTTCCGAAACTTTGCACCGTTATCGAACAGAAAAAAAACGGCTTTCAAAAAAATCTTATGAAATTTGATGGAAATGTACCAAAGTGCATTCTCGATATGACAAAATTGTTCATTTTTCGAAGTCTAATCTGACCTCACCATTTGTTTTATGTTTATTTCAAAAAATAATGTTTTCATCATGACTCAAACTGGAAAGATCATTTCATCTCTCCAAGTTATTTTTAATGTTTGTCTACTTTTCGCCGGAGCATCATTATAATAATTGGTGACCGCCGATGAGTCAAAATGTGAAATCCAAGCTTTCTTGTGTCTCTCTTTCAATCATTCACTTTCTCGATTGTCCGCACCGACTGCCTGTTTGACATTTCGGCCTATAAGCTTTTCATGCGTTCCGGTGTTTCTTTTCATTGTGCTCCTGCTTTCTCTCTGTGACCATCCTCATCATCATCATCAGTTTCCTTTCCTCCGGGACTTCTGTCATAAAAAACAAATACATAAAAGAAATGAAGAAAGAGGACGTACCATTTCGTAACAGAGACAGTTTGACTTGTTAAAACATGCCTCATTGGCCAAGAAAAAGTTTCGAACATCTGTCGGAAATAAGAGAATTGCCCTCAATCGGCTTCGGAAATGAATAAACTTGACTATTTCAGATGTCAATGCTCCACAAGCAAGGGAGGAATAAAGTGTTACGGAGACTTTTGTGAAGTATACAGTAATGCGACTCATGTGAGTTTTGATTCGAATCACTTGTTTTCGTGATCACTATACAGCGTGTGAAACAGTGTTCGTTCGTTGCGCAGACTATTTACACATTGAGAAGATCAGAAGCCCGAATCACTTAGACATGGGAATCCGACCATAGAAGTGTTGAGCTTTGAAACTGAGCCTCGAGATTTCCATGTGAAATTTTGACTGAGAAATCTAAAACTAAAAGATGAAAACATAAAACTCCCATTCTTCCTTTCTATAATAGTTTTGTTATCTGCTTACCCAATTTTATTCAAAACAACCTTTCAAAACCCAGCACTCTTCCAATTAACCCATCGTTAACCAGACAGAAAATTACATATTTCGATGATCTCTCAGTGCGCAGCTGTAGATCGTACCCCAGTCGGCAAAGTACTATATCCAGGTGTTAGTATCATCATCGAGATCCGATTGTCTCTTTTTCGAAGTTTTTTTGGAATGTGTACTGACGAAAAGTGCGCGAAGCACCAGCAGCTGGTGTGCACTTTTCGGCTTTTTTTCTCTTATGATTTCTCAAAGGAAAAAGAAGAACACTGCAAATAGATCAAAAGGGATACGAGAAAAGAGACTGTGTGTGTACAATTAAAAGAAACAAAATTGAGTTCGAAAAACTTTTCAAGGGAAATAAAATTATATTATTATAGGTAGCCGCATGTGCTGTTGTCAAACAGGAGCATGAAAATGGTCGAATGAGTCAATTGATGGCTTGTGTTCGAGTATCCGAAAGAGCTGATGAAGGATTTTGTTCTTTTGATGTCAAACGGAATGCTGTAAGTTCTTTCAAAATATAGATTTCAATTGAATAGAAAAAGTATAAAAAAGGATTCAATTCTTGACCTCCGTTCAATATATTCATTGTTTACAAAACGGTAACAATTGAAAGAGGGAGGCTACGTATTGCTTTTAACAGCAATTAGCAGGTGCTTGGATGGGTGAATTGTCGTCAACCGTTCCTCTTCACCAATACACGTTATTTGCACAAATTTCGGCATGGTATCAAATGTTGGTGTAACATGCACACACACTTTTCGCACCCTATATGTATATACGCGTATATATTTATGCGACACAGCTGACTTTAGATTGATTCAATTCATTTGCAGACAAAGTGTTGGTGTACTGGCGATGACTATTGTAACATAGATTTAGTCGATCGTATTCGTGGAAAACGTCTTTCGGATGAAGAATCCGAAGAGGAGGAGGAAGATGATTTCACAGTGGAAACAAACACGGAATTCAATGAAAACAACAACAATATAGATGATGATACTGATGAAATAGAACAACAGAATCTAGTTCCTCAAATTGTCGATGCTGTTGATATGAGGAAACCAGTGGAAACCAAAGCATTGACTCCAGAAGAAGAGTGAGTTAGAGATCGTCCTATTTTTGTTTTAGGAAAGATGTATTTCTAAAATGGATAATTATTTTCAGAAATATTCCTGTTTGGCGCCGAACTGGAACCGATTATAGGCCACGTACGCCGCCACCAATGCCTGGACAAGCTCCAATCATCCCACCTACTGCCACAACTTCAACTATAACAACTACAACTACCACAACAACAACTACGTCTCCACCGACTACAACCACTACAACAGCAATGAGCTATGAAGAACAGTTAAGACAATATGAAGAAAGACGACGCCAAATAGAATTACAAAGAGAAAATGAGTTAAGAAGACGAGCTGAGGTAGAAAGAAAACGTCTAGAGGAGAGAAGAAATCTTGAATCACAATATGAAGCCAAGAAAAGATTCGAAGAGGAGAGAAGACCGTGGCCAGTTGTTCCTGTGGTTACAACTACACCCACAACAACAATGACAACTACCGTACCTCTGACTACCACTACTACCACTACAGTACCTCCTCCAACTACAAAATCTACTACTACTTCTACTACCACTACCACTGCTGCCCCTCAAAGATTCCCATCAATCGTCGAGAAATCAGAAAAACAGGAAACTAAAAGTGATCGTTCGTCGTATTGGAGAAACTGGAAACGGCCACAACACAGACCATTCGATCTGAATCCTACGGTTAGTTTTATCATAAAAATTTCAAAAAATTGAATTGATACTAGCAGTAAATATGCTCCAAATAAACAAATCGTTTTCAGATTTCTGTCGAAAAAGTGAGTGCAATCGTCTATCCGCCAAAACAGTTTGTCAAAGCGACCACATCAACTTCTTCTACTTCCACTACCACATCAACAACTACAACAACAACAACAACAACTACACCTGCTCCAACTACAACTACAACTCGTGCAACCACCACAACTACTCAACCAATCATTTATCCACCACCTGGATTCAGGAAAGCATCTAAGGCTCCATCATCTACCCCAACCACTACTACTCCGTTCCCAACCACTACTGAATCGGCGTATAATCTTCCAATATCAGATGATGAAGATGTGAATGAGGATGGAATCGATTTGAATGGACACAATAGAAAAATGATCGAGGTGAGAAGGCAATTACCGTATTCCTATTTTGAAACGGAAAAGAAGTCAAACAAGACTTTTCATATTACCCAAAACACTGATTTTCAGATGCCTCGTATCGAGCCAGACTCTTCTGATGAAGAAGTCGTTATGTATACTCCGAAGCCACCTCCTCGGACTTCCTCTCCAACACCATCTGTCCGAACTCCCGCAAAGAAGTTGGATGAATACAAAAAACTATTGGAACCTGCTTCTTCTCGTTCTTCCTCAATTATCATTCCATCAATCGTTTCTCTCATTATCCTGTTCTTGTTTTAATAATTTTACCGGTCTCTTCTAAGCACAATTCATTAACTTTATCCATCTTTCTAGAATATTAATTTGTTTGTTTCTTTTTTCTGTTTGTGATAGTCTAGTCTCTCATTTTTCCCGTTTCTCCTCAACCCATCACTTCCAATTTCAGGTTTAATTGTTTTTCAGTCCGAATGATTCTTCTTCTTCTAATGTAGGAATATTTGAAAACTTCGAAACTATTCTCAGCTTTTCGTCTTACTGTACTTCTGGTACAGTTGTATGAGAGTTTCTCTGATTCCATATAATTCCACATTTGTAAAAGCTCCCCTTCTTTACCACTTGTTCTCCATTTTAACTGCTTTATCTCACTTCTTATCACACGTTCTTTCTTTTCTTTATCCTTCTCCCAAAAACTCCTTCTCTCTGCTCATATCGGCGGGTTCCCTTCTTTTCCCCCAAATTCTCCACTCATATTCATCAACACTGCTAACAAAATGCATAAAACGATTCTCTGTTGTGTCCCTTTTTCTCTCTTCTTCGTCTAAATCATATTAGGATTTTGGTGCAATTAGGAACAGGCACCGTCAAGTGGTGGCGCCAATAAAGGGCGCCCACTTGAATTGTCAACGATTCCCTAATCGAGTTGATTTGGAATACGGTAGTGGTGTTGGCACACAATGCACAAAGAAAACGGGCGAGCAGCTCACATACTATAGAATAATCATATTTTGGAATGAAAAAAGAAAGAGAAATTCAGAGAAGGTTGGATTACTGTAGCTCTCGATGAGGAATGAAGCTAAAATGACTGGGGAAGACCACGAAAATAGTCAGATTGAGAGAGAGAGAGAGAGAGAGAGAGAGAGAGAGAGAGAGAGAGAGAGAGAGAGAGAGAGAGAGAGAGAGAGAGAGAGAGAGAGAGAGAGAGAGAGAGAGAGAGCGAGAGAGAATACCAATAATCTTAGTTAATTATAAGTTCGATATTCAAGGTTTTTGAGTCTGAAAGGGCGGAGGAAAACTCGAAAATATAAATAACTTGATCTAAAATTTCACAGATAAATCAGGAATTTCTGATTAATTTTATAAAGAAAACAAACCAAAAACTCTAATTTTAAGTCATCTCCGAAAGAGAATTACTATAATTATAAAAGTAAAAAATGAAAAATCTGAATTCGAATCAATGAATTCTTCTGAAATGAAATACATAAAACTCAAAAATATTTGAGAAACCTGCAATACTTCCATTCATTTTTTCCTTCATCCCCTTGGTCTTCCTATTCTCTTTCACAAGATTCCACGATCAAAGTGCTCCTCGGAGACCCGAAAAAGTAGTTGTTGAGAGAAAACATATAACTGAGTGCTAATCGAGTAGTTAAACGGGAGGTTCTCTTCTCATGATGATCCATTTAACGTACCCATCCCCCGACAATATGATAAATGCGTATTGGTTTATCCGGGTAACCATCTCGACAGAATCCAAAGGGGCGCCCTCCCCTCCTGGAAGAAGCCCCACATTTTTACGAGGCGAGAAAAGAGAGAGAGAGAGTGAGAATAAGAGGAAACGAATGGCATCTGCTCCCTCTTTCCTCATTTTGTGTGGCTCTTGCTCCCGAGACGAAAACTACCGTAGTCTCCGCCCCTTGCTCCTCCAATTGGAGCCTCCTTCTTCTATCTTTTGAACCCATCTCTCTGTGCCCAACCCCTTTTCAGTTGCCTCACGGGCACAATTCGTCTTCGAACGGATCTTCGCAACATCCGGTCATCCTCTTTCTAACAAGAGAGAGATTCTGTTGTTGACGATGATGCTTCCGATTCCAAACTTTCCATGGTTGGCAGCGGCTGCGGCTGCCGCTACAGTCAATTCATTTCCTTGGAGGCAACAGTCTATCGACGCAAATGGATGGCATCAGATTCTGGCAGCAACTTTGAAAAAAGAGGTAAGGAGAAGAGAGAGAGAGGGTCAAAAATTCAGCTCCAAAATGAGAATTTGAATGATTTTCTTATCCTTTGGCCTTTGATAAGAAGTTTTTAATTGGCAGTTTGAAGAGTTGACATTCAACGAAAGACCTAAATTCTTGTTATTTATATCTGAATTATAATGATGTTACGTCAAATAGTTACGTCAAATGGGTTTTGTTGAATCACTTGGATTCTTTGAATTCTGAGATGAGATTAGATACATTATGGAGCATGAGGGTTTCTAGAATTTTCTGAGGAATTCCTTTTGGGAATGGTCTTCAATGTCATTTCTCTATTCACTGTGGAAGTTCCCGAAACGCTGTCTTGATAATGAAAACACAATCTCTTCAAATTTCAGAGTATTGTATCTGTCTAATCAAGACGATCAGTCAGTTAAATCTTTCAATCTTCCAATCCTAATCGAATTCTTTGCCACGTCACTTCTTAAATTGTGCCATCTGCTCCCGTTTTCTTTTTTCTTCGAATCCGATTTTCACACCTCCTAAACCCATTTTCTCATCTAAATTCCCGAATCCTTTCTCCGTGCTCCACTCTCAAAATACTTTATTACTCTCGCATTCTTTTTTCTTTTGACTTCTTCTCCTCCAACCCCCAAAGAAACTATAACTCATCCCGAGGGGAACTCGTCGTCAAATGTTAATAAAACCTCTTGGCGCCGGGAGAGGACATCTCTTCGGAATAATTCGACGAGATAATGATCATAAAATGATGAGAGAAATGCCTCTTGCGGCGACGAAAAGGGGAACGAAAGAGGGGTGGATTCTCAGCAGGGGGGCTCCCTCTTTTCGAATCGAAGAAGAGGAAGCACATGTCCCTGTGCCAGTCAAATGAAAGAAAACGGCACAACCTGTCATTTCATTTTCTCGAAAACGATGCCGCCGACATTTTGTAATTATATGTATAACACCCACAAGATGTGATTCATATGTGACATCTGACTATGAGTTAGAGTTACAGTAATCCCGAGTCTTCTTTGGACAAGTTTCTAGATTCCAATGATTTTTGAAACTACAATAAGAAAAACCTATTTAGAAAATGTGATATTTTTCAGATTTCATCTGGCCCATCGGGTCTCCCTGACACCTCATCGGATGTTACTGATTGTGTAGTTTGTGGTGATAAATCAAGTGGAAAACACTATGGACAATTCAGTTGCGAAGGGTGCAAAAGCTTTTTCAAAAGGTAAGTTCAAGGTTTTCTGAGAGTGGAAAGAGTCATCGAAAGCCAGACAAAGAGACCAATATTCACAAGGCTGAGGACGACGAGGGTAATGGTCAAAGCACCGAATACTTTCACGAATCCACTTCTGAAAATGTTTTTTTTGTTTCAAGAAATTGGGAATAAAAAACGAACACTCTTTTCTGAATTTTCTTCATTGTTTCTGGATCCACTGGTTTTTTGGTAGCAGCTGCTCTCTTATTTCGAATGAAAACTCCTTTTTCTTGTTCATATTCTGGAATTTCGTCCATTCGATTCTCAGATCCTCTTATTCCATTATACGGCTTCCCGACATTCGTTTCCAATCCGGTTTTCGATTGACTGGCCAAACGTGATTTTTGTCTGAAAACATTTGAGAATCTTGAAAGAAAGAAAGAAAAATCAAACTAACCCATTAACAGAAGTCTGCAATTGAGTGGCACACAAGACAAGAAAGAGCAGGAGAAGTTTAGCTGAAATCTTTTTGTTCTCTATCTCTCTCCCTCTCTCTCTCTCTCTCTCTCTCTCTCTCTCTCTCTCTCTCTCTATCTCTCTCTCTCTCTCTCTCTCTCTCTCTCTCTCTCTCTCTCTCTCTCTCTTCCTCACTCACTAGACATTCCTCTTTCTGTTCGTTTCCGGTGGGAATTGCGTATCGACGACAGTAATTACAAACGAAATGAAAAATAATTCATTTTCTTCTCTCAGATCAATTCGTCGATCATTATCTTACACGTGTCGGGCCACGAAGAATTGTGCAATTGACGTGCAACATCGAAATCAATGTCAGTATTGTCGATTGACAAAATGTATTCGAATGGGAATGAGAAAAGAAGGTGAGAATGAGATCATTCAATGGATCAATTCTTTTTTTGAAGTTGGATTGCTTTTTTTTTGGGAAATGGACTGTAAGTAGTCCTATAATAGTTAATAAAGTACAATTTAACTTCAAAAAGAATGATCCATCGATTACTGTTTGACACGAACACATGGAATTTCATCTGATGCAGGAAGAAGATCCAATGAGACTCAGACCGCAGTTTCAGCAGTTCAACGAGGTCGTATGCCTGTTCAAATGCCAAATTTCTTCCCTCCAAATCCATTTTTGAGACCTCCATTTCCGTTTCTTCCCGTTCCTTTCAATACTTCTTTGATGACATCCACACAGTTTGCAAAACCAGCTAACAAAGGTATAATTGATGAGAAAGAGAGAGAGAGAGAGAGAGAGAGAGAGAGACTGATTCTTAACGTCCCCCTAAACCATTTAATTCTTCAGAATCAATATTTGAATTTGCCGCCCAAACGATATTCACAACAGTCCACTGGGCGAGAACTTCAATGAATAATCTCTCGAAAACCGATCAATTGACTCTTTTACGTCACAGTTGGACGCCAATCTTCGTTTTTGCATTGGCTCATTCGAATTTCTCTCTAAATCTGGCAACTCATTTGAATCAGACGTCATCAGAAAGTAGCTCTTCTTCTTCATCCGCCAATTCGAAATCAGAAGATTCGAGATTGCGTGAAGTGAAATCAGAAGTGGTTGAAAATGTTTTAGATGAATCATCGTTCTGTGGATTCCAGGTAACAGTTTTTATTTTCATCAGGTATTATAAAAAAATAAAAAATATTTGCAGAATACTCTGAATAAGATTCGGGATTATCACCTTGACCCAGTTGAAATTCAATCTCTTCGTGCAGTTCTTTTGTTCAGCTGTGGTAAGTCTTTCTTCTTCTCCCTCTCCATCTTCCCCCTTCTTCTACCGTAATCATCTGCTTGCCATCTCTTATATCAAACAAAGTGACCTCCTACCGTAACCCCCGAGAGTCTTCTTTGATGAGGTGGGGCAGGAGGCAATCCAAGAGGGGATTAGTGCTCCAGGGCGCCGCCGTCTTCTTCTTCTTTCCGACGACTTCTTATCGCTTTTTCCTAATCCCAACCGACATGTCATCTGCCATTCGCACTATTCTTCTCTTCTAAATTTAAATGTTCTCTCTCTCTCGTATTCGTTCAGTTTCTATTGAAATATTAAATTTTACAGAAGAGGAATTGGAGGAGAAAATCAAAATTGATGAAATCGTGGAGAAATTGACATCGGCCATCGATGAATACTGTAAAATGAATAAACGAAATGAAGTGAGTGAACATAAAGAAACAGATTCGAAATTTAAGAAATCATTTTGAGATCTGGGAAGTAGAGTGTATTTTCCAGAGATACGATCAACTCGGTGAATGCCTTCAACTTCTGAAATCTACTCGAACTCTTCCAATTTCTCGTTTATTCTTCTCTCGACTTCTCGGAACGACTCCATTGGAATCAATTCTTTCTGATCTTTTGAATTCTCCTCCTCCAACTCTTCCTCTTTTTCCCTCATTTCCTCTTAAATAACACTTTTTCTTCTAATTATTCTTCAAACATTTCGAGCGTCTTCTGTGACCGAAACACATCCCGATGATTTCTGAAATCAGTTTCTAGTCATTTCGTTAGTTTTCTTTAGACTTCTTTTAGAAGTGATGCTCTTTTATTTGAATCTTTTTCTTTTCAATTGAATTCTAAAATTAAATTAGTTGAGCTCTATAAACTTCATTCAAATGAATTATCATTAGAGCACAATTCTATTTTCATTTATTCTGAAAACTTTTCTCCGTCAATAAACCTATCATTCCTATTTTTCAGTTCATTTTTCTCTCACGAGACCCATTTACATATTGACATTTGATCCGGGGGCTCTCTCTCTCTCTTTCTCGTCATACCGTAGACGACTCAAGGCCTCCGATGATCGTCACGGGAGCCATTTCAACTCATCAACGAACGGCATTTTATGGGTTTTATGCGCATATAGTTCATGCCCTCTTTTTATGTATTCGAACATTTATATGAAGAGGAGCCATCAGAGCAACTAGTTGGGAGGAGAGAACAAATATGGAAGTGGGTTTTAAATGTTCCACATATTCTGCAATTCAAAAAGCATACCAGACTTTTTAAATTATTATTAATAACCGAACGGGTGCTAGACTGTTTGACCATGAGCTGCCGAAATTCCGCCGAGAAGTCACAGGAGCTTTTTTTCTAGCCTAGAAGAACGAGAACTCGATTCACGGCCTCCCAATGTAAACGGATTCCGGAAGATGAAACAAGCGGAAGGTCACTTTGAAAATGAATATTATCATTATTATGATTATGGAATGATTCGAAACAGAAAAAATCTGAAAACAAATTCTAATAGCTAGAAGGCCTCAAGAAATGGTATAAAATCAATGAGAGTTCTGGCACTCCAGGGGTCTCACCTAAAGAATGAATGGACTCATTGTGTTTCGACAAACACAGCTGACGTCGTTTTTAGTCTGGGAAACCACGTCAGCAGATGGTGTATGACACTTTTTTAGAGTGTTATCTCATGAGCATAACTGGTCAGTTATGCGGTTTTTCTGAAAATTGTCTGCCTTTGACATTCCAATTGAACAATTGAAAGCGCTTTTATGAAACAATTTCTTCAAAAATACTTTATTAATAATATCATTATGATGCAAATAAAATGATAATTTACAGCGAATCTAAATATAACACGTTCCCATTGTCCTTTGGCCATACTCCAAACCAAAAGAAATCGGGAAACCATTTGAATCCGGCAGTTATTCCGTCATTTCTGACAACTTCAAAAAATTCATTGAATGCGTTTCGTTGATTGCTGAATATCAGAAGTTACTGTAGGTACTGTAATTTTTACTTACTTTAACACGACCATCTTTTCAATGTTCAAATGAACATCAAGTCCATCAAACAGTTCCTGGTTATTGTTTCCAGCTGTGGTGACGTGGAGGACACCTAATCGAGGGCTTCCTCCTTGGAGCCAGTGTTTAATAAATCTGTTCATTTCTGCACACGAAAACAGTCTCTTTTGTACCGTAATACTGTCACAATCCAACGTCATTAAGTTGTCTACAGTAATCCATGTTCCACGTAGACACTCGAATACGTTGAACTTTCTATTCAAATTCTGAATTTGAAATGGTGTTGAGTGGAGTGCATTCAGTTGAATTTTCTCTGCTTTACACTCCATTATTATATTTTTTAAATCTTCAGGTTCGAATTGATCTTCCTTTTCGTTCAGCGAAAGAACTTCCACCATTCGAAGATATCTTTGACGACATTGGACCCAATTCATGAATTGAGTCCCTGAATTTTCCTTGATGATGACAACCTTGTCTACTTGTATGTTAAATAGATTACACACGTGTTCCACAAGTTCCATCGTTCCGAAAATTGGCTCCGCCCAGAAAGTGTTGATTGTGGATCGCTTATTGTCAATAGCAAAACGGACAGATTTGTAATTGATTGTCACTATGTCCTCTCGTCTCGGATTTTCTTCGAATTGACGGCTTATAAGCTGTTCGGCGCCTTTATTAATGACTAGAATTCTATCACAAGCTGATAAAGTGATGCCTTCGATTCTACGACGAAGTGTTTTGATTGTAGAAAACGCTCTACGAGAACACAAAGAGGTCATAAATCTGAAAAATAAGTTTAGAAATGTTATTAAAAGAGGCCTTAAAAAACAGTTTGAGAATTTTTTACTATGAAGTTTTCAATAGAATAAATGATTGATACTCTATCTCATTACTCGAAATAGGGGAAAACTTACTGTTCAATTGGATTCATCGCATTGATAATATTCATGAATGCGATATGTGGAAGACGGAATAAATGGAAAGAAGATGTCCACACTCCAAAGCACAATGATCCATGCATTAATTTGAATCCAGCCGTCATTCCATTTGCTGTTTTTTGAATTTCATGGAATCCGTCAAACCTAGTAAAGGATCCCCCATTGTCAGTACTGAAAAATGGTGATATCTGAATCATATTACATGAGGTTGATTCACAAAATTTCACCTGAGATGCCTAGTACTCATTCTCCACTTCACATCAATTCCATCCATCAACTCTTGCTCATTGTAATTATCCAATTTAACTTTGAGAGCCGTCAATCGAGGGCTCCCTCCACTCATCCAATGTTTCAAGAATTTATTCATTTCTGTACTTGTGAACAGTTTTCCGGTTACAAAAATATCAACACAGTCCAGCGCCATTAGATTGTTCAAAGTGAACCATGTTCCGATTGAAACATCAAGCTTGTGGAACTTTTTATCGAAATGTTGAATTTGGAGTGGTTGTGTTGTATATGCATTTAGTCGAATAGCCTTTGCCTCACAATTCATTATGAGACTAGTTAATGTCTCCGGAGTGAATTGATTCTTTCCGTAACCGTTTGAAGTGAATTGAACCAAATCAAGACATTTCTGACGTTGTTGGACCCATTTCATGAGACGATCACCCGAATCGTAATGTATTTTCATATGATACACTTCAACATTGAATACATCACACACGTATTCAATGAGTTTCATTGTTCCGACAATTGGTTCCGTCCAGTATGTAGTCATCACGTTGTCTTTTTTCAACTCATATCGAATTGAATTTCCATCAATCATCAATTCTTCTAATTCTCGATTCGGTATTTCGGATGATTGACAAAACTCCATGTCCGTTTTTCCGTAATCATAAAGATGGAATTCAAAACTTCCTTCCGTGTAGATTATCAAGTTTTTTATTGCACGACGATGTGTTTTGATGAGTGAATATGTTTTCCGAGAGCATAATGATGTGAAAAATCTGAAAGAGATAAGATAAATGAGAAAGATAATCAATAACTCACTGTTCACATGGATTCATTGTGTTGATGATGTCAATGTAAACGGATTCCGGAAGATGAAACAAGTGGAAGGTCATTCTGAAAATGAATATTAGTATTATTCTTTTAATAGAAGGAATGATTCGAAAGCACCAAAAAACCTGAAACAAATTCTAATAGCTAGAAGGCCACAAGAAATGGTATAAAATCAATGAGAGTTCTGGCACTCCAGGGGTCTCATCTAAAGAATGAATGGACTCATTGTGTTTCGACAAACACAGCTGACGTCGTTTTTAATCTGGGAAACCACGTCAGCAGATGTTGTTGTATGACACTTTCTTAGAGTGTTATCTCGGAGTGGAGTCATGTATTGATTTCACCTGAAAATATTCCAACAGGCATCAAGTCCATCGAACAGATCTCGTTCATTGAAAACAGCTACCATCACTCGAAGAGTTTTTTATCATTGATCCAGTGACTAATAGGTCTTTTCATTTCTAGTAGTTTGGATTACTATAAGTTCTAACTCTCTGAGCACCTATGGTACAGTATTTTTATTAACTCAAAAAAGATAACGAAAAAGGTGTTGAAAATGGCTAGGTAAGTGAAACAAAAAAACCATACAAAAACCATACAAAAACTATACAAAAACTATACAAAAACTATACAAAAACTATACAAAAACTTCAGAAATTCTTCACAAAATTCTGAATTTCCAGTTGAGTGAAGTGGAAATTTAGAAATTATACCAAAATATACTTAAAGTTAAGTATATTTTCACAAATTATACCTAGATACAATTAATATTAACTGTATCTTCAGAAATTTCTGAATTTCCAGTTGAATGAAGTGGAAATTCAGAAATTATACCAAAATATACTTAAAGTTAAGTATATTTTCACAAATTATACCTAGATACAATTAATATTAACTGTATCTTCAGAAATTTCTGAATTTCCAGTTTGAGTGAAGTGGAAATTCAGAAAATTATACCAAAATATACTTAAAGTTAAGTATATTTTCACAAATTATACCTAGATACAATTAATATTAACTGTATCTTCAGAAATTTCTGAATTTCCATTTGAGTGAAGTGGAAATTCAGAAATTATACCAAAATATACTTAAAGTTAAGTATATTTTCACAAATTATACCTAGATACAATTAATATTAACTGTATCTTCAGAAATTTCTGAATTTCCATTTGAGTGAAGTGGAAATTCAGAAATTATACCAAAATATACTTAAAGTTAAGTATATTTTCACAAATTATACCTAGATACAATTAATATTAACTGTATCTTCAGAAATTTCTGAATTTCCATTTGAGTGAAGTGGAAATTCAGAAATTATACCAAAATATACTTAACTTTAAGTATATTTTCAGAAATTATACCTAGAAACAATTAATATTAACTGTATCTTCAGAAATTTCTTAATTTCCAGTTGAGTGAAGTGGAAATTCAGAAATTATACCAAAATATACTTAAAGTTAAGTATATTTTCACAAATTATACCTAGATACAATTAATATTAACTGTATCTTCAGAAATTTCTGAATTTCCATTTGAGTGAAGTGGAAATTCAGAAATTATACCAAAATATACTTAACTTTAAGTATATTTTCACAAATTATACCTAGATACAATTAATATTAACTGTATCTTCAGAAATTTCTGAATTTCCAGTTGAATGAAGTGGAAATTCAGAAATTATACCAAAATATACTTAAAGTTAAGTATATTTTCACAAATTATACCTAGATACAATTAATATTAACTGTATCTTCAGAAATTTCTTAATTTCCAGTTGAATGAAGTGGAAATTCAGAAATTATACCAAAATATACTTAACTTTAAGTATATTTTCACAAATTATACCTAGATACAATTAATATTAACTGTATCTTCAGAAATTTCTTAATTTCCAGTTGAATGAAGTGGAAATTCAGAAATTATACCAAAATATACTTAACTTTAAGTATATTTTCACAAATTATACCTAGAAACAATTAATATTAACTGTATCTTCAGAAATTTCTGAATTTCCATTTGAGTGAAGTGGAAATTCAGAAATTATACCAAAATATACTTAAAGTTAAGTATATTTTCACAAATTATACCTAGATACAATTAATATTAACTGTATCTTCAGAAATTTCTGAATTTCCATTTGAGTGAAGTGGAAATTCAGAAATTATACCAAAATATACTTAACTTTAAGTATATTTTCACAAATTATACCTAGATACAATTAATATTAACTGTATCTTCAGAAATTTCTGAATTTCCAGTTGAGTGAAGTGGAAATTCAGAAATTATACCAAAATATACTTAACTTTAAGTATATTTTCACAAATTATACCTAGATACAATTAATATTAACTGTATCTTCAGAAATTTCTTAATTTCCAGTTGAATGAAGTGGAAATTCAGAAATTATACCAAAATATACTTAACTTTAAGTATATTTTCACAAATTATACCTAGATACAATTAATATTAACTGTATCTTCAGAAATTTCTTAATTTCCAGTTGAATGAAGTGGAAATTCAGAAATTATACCAAAATATACTTAACTTTAAGTATATTTTCAGAAATTATACCTAGATACAATTAATATTAACTGTATCTTCAGAAATTTCTTAATTTCCAGTTGAATGAAGTGGAAATTCAGAAATTATACCAAAATATACTTAACTTTAAGTATATTTTCAGAAATTATACCTAGATACAATTAATATTAACTGTATCTTCAGAAATTCCTGAATTTCCAGTTGAGTGAAGTGGAAATTCAGAAATTATACCAAAATATACTTAACTTTAAGTATATTTTCACAAATTATACCTAGATACAATTAATATTAACTGTACCTTCAGAAATTTCTGAATTTCCATTTGAGTGAAGTGGAAATTCAGAAATTATACCAAAATATACTTAACTTTAAGTATATTTTCACAAATTATACCTAGATACAATTAATATTAACTGTATCTTCAGAAATTTCTGAATTTCCAGTTGAGTGAAGTGGAAATTCAGAAATTATACCAAAATATACTTAACTTTAAGTATATTTTCAGAAATTTCTGAATTTCTAGAAAAACTGTTTAAAGTTCGAATGAAATCATATCTATTTTCGATGTTAAAAATTCGTTCAAAAACGAGAAACGTTTAATTCCTTTGAATTTTATAAAGGAGAAAGTCTTGTTGAACCGTGGTCTAAAAGTAAAAAAGTGAAGAGAAAGACATTAGTGTTCATTAGAATGAGGGAGGACGACGTCATGAACGATGAACAGTCTGAATGACTGATTTTAGATATTTGAATTCATTCTTTTTTCGTGTTGAGAAAAAAACGTTTATTCAATATTTTACATAGATAATACATCAGAATTCTATTGTAATACTGGTACTTTATATATCTTTCCATCAGCATAAATTGCGATAGACTTGCTGTTCGGATCATATTGAACATTGCCGATTGGTTGATTCAAACCTTCAAAAAAGGAATATTAAAGAAACTCAAGTTTCTCTGAGACTTATACCTTCCCACAGAGTTTTTCTGCCCTGAATATAAGTGTGGCTGTAGAAGTCGTAGACTGGAGTTACTGTACCATCGCATTCCACAGAATACAGTATAGCACATCGTACGAATGAATTACACATTGTAGAAGTATCGATTGAGGGTAAAGTCCAATTGGAAACAATCTGAACGTTTATTGTTGTATTGACTTGAACTTCGAATTCGAATATCGAAAAAAAAAACAAAATATCAAGCCACCTAGGGGACTCGAACCCCTGACCTTACACAGGTAAATGGCGCTCTGTCCGGTAACGGGCGGAATTTCTATACGGACCCATATACAATTCCTATTTCGTCCATACGGATTGAGCGCCAATACGGACAGTATATGGACGCGTGGACGATATATGGACCGCATGCGGGCATCTCCTCTGGAACGGACATTATATGTGCACTCTTTTGCGGTCCATATTCTGTCCGTTCCAGAGAAGACGCCCGCATGTGGTCCATATATCGTCCACGCGTCCATATACTGTCCGTATTGGCGCTCAATCCGTATGGACGAAATAGGAATTGTATATGGGTCCGTATAGAAATTCCGCCCGTTACCGGACAGAGCGCCATTTACCTGTGTAAGATTAAAAGTCTCACGCTCTACCAACTGAGCTAAGGAGGCCTGAGGAGGCAGAGAAAAGAAAGACAACTTGTTATTGTGAAAAGAGAAAAGAAGAGAAAAGTGTTACTCACTTGCATGTTTTGAACGTTCACTCGGCTGACAGAAAGAATATTCTCGTCACGTCTTCTATAAAGAATCCAGATTCCGTGTTCTTCTGCCTGGACGTCGAGACGAGAAGTGGAGTTTGCGTAAAGAGGCTCCTGGAAAAGAAACTTTTTTTCTGTTTAAAAGAAATCAAAAGAGCCTACCAAAGATGTTCTCAAGTGAATTGAATTGGATTTCTCTGTTTTCAAGTTGTATGAAATCAATCGATCGTGTTCACTGTAGTACATTGTATGGTTGTAGACCATATTATCAGTTCCTGAATGCTTTTTTCAGATATTCTTCAAGATAAGACTTCTGTAGACTCACCATCAAAAGGATACGGTAGAAACTGTACCGCCCGTGTCTCAGAACTATTCAATCGTCGATTTCCTTTGAATGACAACATTGTATATCCATGGGAAAGTTCACAAACATGCCAATGTCCTCCATCCAAATACGCACATCCCTCTGAATTCTTTCTTTCTCCGATGAGAACAGGCTCTCCGAATGAGACTTCTGCCGAACATTCTGGAACTTTTCTACAGATAATCAAAGAAATTGGATCATTCATTACTTCTTTTCAACTCTTTCACCACGGCCGAAGACGGTCTACTCGACTCTTTTTTCTCCAATTCTCGATAATGTTTCAATGAATGAAAGTGTTCCATACACACCTTTCGAATGTGTTTTTTCTGAAATTTTTAAATTTTTAATGAGGTCAAAGTCCACATTTTGAATGATTCTGGCATACTGATACTTGAGCATAGATTGGCATGAAGATCGTCGTGTCATCGTCTGATTTCGGAAGCCAATTCGAATTGAGTTCTCTTCTATGTCGACTGGCCTAGAAATAATAAATTAAGAGGAATACAGTAATTCTTTACCTGTATCCTTACCTGTAGTTCATTGATCTGAACATTTTGCCAGCAGATCCATCCAATCGAAATAACCAGAAAGGCCCATGGAGCCCCGTATTTGAGAATATCGAGAGCCAACTTCATTTCAATATATTCATCTACTGACAAAGAAAAACCTAAAAATGGAAGAAAAAGTTGGAAGAAAAGGAGACTGAAGACGCCATAAAAGTGAAGAAGTAGTAAATGGAGTC
This sequence comes from Caenorhabditis tropicalis, assembly GCA_016735795.1. Taxonomy (NCBI): domain Eukaryota; kingdom Metazoa; phylum Nematoda; class Chromadorea; order Rhabditida; family Rhabditidae; genus Caenorhabditis; species Caenorhabditis tropicalis. The sequence goes on along the minus strand of CM028614.1, from coordinate 4,428,861 downwards.
GTCGAAAAAAAAAGACAATTAGTTTTTTTTTCTCGCGTCGCCGTTTTTTCTTTTTCGGTACATCATATTATTTTACTCCTGGAGAGAAACTAAAAATATGAATAATGGATCCGTATTTTCGTTTGTTTTTAATGTAGAATAGAATGGAATAAAAGAGAAAAACTGGTATGATTTTAGGAATAAAATGATGAAGCCAATCGAAAAAAAGATGGATGATTACATAAAACAAGAAAACAAACATTGGAACACCCGTTCATTGTCTCTCTCAAGAGCCCTTTCCAATGATATCGTAATCTAGGGACCATATGGTGTCATTCGAACGGGAGGGGGGTTGGGTCAAGATGATTTAGAGTACCCGTAGAGGGATAACACCATCAATTCAATGAATTAGAAGAGGAAGCCGCCCTTCACACATTCAATAAGAGAGACATAAACAAATTAGGAGAAGAGCATTTCCCCATTTTGACATTCGACACCCCGAAGAGAGAAGAATGAGGAGTACTCATACCCATTAACTAGGAGATTACGAAATTGATATGTTTTTAAGGGAAAGGATTACTGAAAAGTTCTCAGAAGAAGTAACGAGAAGTTTTGAGTCTAAGATATTCATTTCTCATTGTCAAAGAAATGTTCAAGAATAACTGGATTACTGTAATTTTATCAGAGAATCTTGTTTGGCTTTCCCTCAAATTCAAATTATTTTCCAATCCCTCCAAACGGTTCCTTGAAATAATTTTGGATTCTTTCATCCCTTTTGACATTCAAATAAATGAAATTTCAAATCTTCATTTTCTCATAAAAATCGTATAGTTCATTAAATTTGACGAGAGACCTTTTCATAATGAGATTGACATTTCGAAAGACATTTTGATGGCTTATAGTCTAGAAAAGACTAGAAAAGCCTAGAACAAAAGCCCAGACATAACTTTTCCCATTGAGTCCCTCTTTGAGATCAGTCTCCATTCAAGTTCAAATTATCATGTTTACATCTCTATTTCTCGCCCCAAAAAAGACTAAAAACATGCTCGTATTTTGCACCTTTAGGACCTTCAATTCTCACAGAAACCATGAGAAAATACGTGTTTTTCTTCGAAAAGAGTCTAAATATGTTTGTTTTTTGTATTTTCTTGTCAGGAAATTAAGTGGAAAAGGTTGTTATTTGGAAAGGAAACAGTGGTAATTCGACGGAAGAATAACAATATTAATATAATAGAAGGAAAGGTCAGAGTATACGTAACAAGGTGATGGTTTGATTATTACAGAGAACAGTTCACTTTTAGAAAACAGAATTTACGAAGTTCGAGTAGTATCGTTCAAAATTATATGGAAAAATTGTTCTTTTCGGTTGATTTTAGCGGTTTTAGCCCATTTTGAGGGGTCTGGTACTCGGATCTTGGGTTTCCGATCGTTTTGAAAATTATTGAAGACTTAGAACAGACCTTAATAAAGTACTTTATATTCACACCATTTTCAAAAAGAACCACATTATCTTTGTATTGGACGAGTTCTGAGAGACATCTGAATTTCTCCCGATTTCAGTACTAGAATGGAAGGGGTGTCTTCTAGAAAGTGCCCAATATAAAGAGAATGTGGTATTTTTTGAAAATTGTGTGAATATAATTTTAAAAATTTATAAAGTTATTTATTAAGTTCTGTTCTAAGCCTCCAATAATTTTCAAAGCAATCGGAAACTCAAGATCCGAGTACCAGACCTCTCAAAATGGTCTAAAACCGCTAAAATTTAGTGGAAAAATATTTTTCTATATACTTTTGAACGCTAATGAGAAGAACTATGTTGAGATCTCTATTCCATATGACTTCAACAATCTAGGCACCAATGCTCTTAGTATGAACTTCTCTTTTCTTTTCTCTTAATGGTTCTATTCTTCAAAACATGAAAAAGAAAAAAAACATAAAATTGAAAAGATTCATAGACTGATAATGAATGGTTTTGGGAGAAAACAAAAGATTTCGATATGGCAAAATTCGAAAAAAAATATAAATTAAATGAAAGCCACACAACGTATATCAATGAAATGGATAATGTATAAACGAGAGAGATGATTTGGACATTCTTTTTGGAGGAATTTCGATTTTTTTGGCACTGTTCCAAGGTTGGTCATCGGATTTTAATTGGCTAAAAAGGTGGGAAGATTAATCGTTTTACACAAAATGACAGGGGAGTCCTGAGATCGTCCGAAGATAGAATTTAGAATAGGAGATAGGATAATTAGTAGGGGGAAATGAAGAAGAAGAGGGCAAGTATTGAAAGAAATGAGAGTAGAAGAGACGATATTTCAATTAGTCTTCATCATCTGCTGCCACGTCATCATTGGCTTCTGCCACGTGGACTGGCGGAGCTGTTTGAGGAGCTTTCAGAGTATGATTTCCCTGGAAAAATGATCTTCATTCTCAGAAAGAGTTTCCTACAGTACTAACCTTATATTCTTTTCCCAAATGCTCTGTCGTCCCTTTCCATTGATCAATTTCTGATTTATCGATAGCTCCAATGCCGAGATAAGCGCATCCAATTGTGTCATCTCCTGTACAAGTTCTGAAGAAAACAACTGGTTTAAACGTACTTTATGAGGAGATGGACAAACCGTTGAGCATCATGAACCGAAATGACAATTGCTGTCTGAGCCAATTCATTTTTCGACGTTCCGCAGAGAAACATGACTGCTTCATTGTAAACGGCACAACAAGTACCTTCAAATCAATTAATTATCAATTCATTTCATCTATGAATTACTCACTTTTTATAATTCTCGACGATTTGGTCTGTGTCTTGGCGCCCTGAGTCAACGTGATTTTGACGCAAACGTCTGCAAGAAAACGAAATGAGTTATTTATCAGACAACTTTGAATTTTTTAATTTTAAAACGGATATTTGAAGAAGACTCTAGGGACAGATGACGTGGGATAATTTCCCTTGGTTTCATGATGTATTCTAGAATTCTGTTTTTGTTTTTCTGTTTTGTTGACGAGAGGACCATGTTCCAGTCACTTAGTTCCCTTCTCTTTAAACGATTCTGATCGTTGCTTTGAGGAAGGAAAAGGAAGGATTAATGCCACTGGTGTTGTCGTGGTTTTGATGATGACGTCTTCTTCCGGTTTACTTCTTTCAACGAATCGGAAAACTACTACAACTATACAGAAAAGGAACGGCAGAGAAGCGAATGATGAAAACTACTGTAGAATTCTGATTGATCCCCTGTCACATAATAGTACTTTTTCCCTTCGATTCTTTCCCCCGATTATATACACATCTTAAATCTCATTTTTTATTCACGACCTCCTTCCCGTTTTTCGCCTTCTTTGAGAATAAATAGAGTCTCAGTTTCTATACAAAGTAAATAATTGTTAAAGGAAATACAACTTTCGAGTGGGAGGAGGGATCGGGGGTCCTTTTTCAGAAGAGAGAGAGAGAGAGAGAGAGAGAGAGAGAGAGAGACGTCACTTTCTTCTGTCCTCCCGACTCCTGTTCTAATATTCATTTGATTCTCCCGAAAAAGAGTGTACCTTTTCTTATGATTTGCAGCTTTTGGTCGACGTTTTGATCTAAATTTGACCTTATTCGAAAGGAAACGAACATTCGGAGAGTCGTGACAAATGGAAGAATTGACACGCTTCGATAGCGAATTGAACGAAAATTAGATATGTTTATAGTAGGATGAGCACAAGAAACATTGTGTTTTGATGCGAAAATAGAAGGTATAGGTTCAGAAGATCACTCTAGAATCCACGTGGAATGGGGAATGAGCTACCGTAACCCAGAGGTTGAATCAAAAAGCAGTTTCATTCTTCGCGATATTTCATTCAAGAATCCCTCATTTTGCCCCCAGATAAATCTGAATTGTCTTCCAAAGTAGTAGTAGCCATTCATCTAGGGTCTCTCTCTCTCTCACTCTCTCTCTCTCTCTCTCTCTCTCTCTCTCTCTCTCTCTCCATCCATTTGACTGGACGATAAATTGCCGCCCTGTCGTCTTCAATTCCTGTCATTCAGTCTTCCTTTTGTCATTACACTTCCTTCCACCCCTCTTTCTTTTCTCTTTTTTGTCCCTCATTCAGTGAGAGCATATAATGTCAATCTACCTCATTAAAAATGAAATAAAAGAAGCGTTTTTTCCCTTTTTTTGAGGGGTTAATGGACTATACGATTTTATGAGAAAAAGAAGAAAAAAAAATTGCAGAATTCTAAAAATATCCTTCGAAAAAGACATACCTGGAGCACCAATGAGACCACATTTCGGAAGAGCATCTACCTTTTTCAGATTGATTGTCAGACGTTTCGAATCTTTTTCAATGACTGATGAAGTGTAGATTTTTCCGAGTTTCTGGAATTACAAAGATGTTGATAGATATGGGAAATGAAGAGAAAATGCTAATTCCAATGGCTTACCTTCGGAACGATCGCCTTGATTTCTTCGATGAATTTGATTTCTTTCTTCGTATTCATTTCTCGAATATCTCGTAATGGCACAGATGCTTCTCCTATAAACAGAGATTTTCGATTGCTCATTCTCTTTTTCCCAAATACCTATCACAATATCTTTTCCCTTAATTCCGCCTCCTGCGTGACATGCTGTAATTAGGACAATCTTCGTGTCGAGCTCCTCGTGTGTCACATTGTCGAAGAAGAATTCCTGGAATATGTATATATGCAAATGGGATAGAGAAAAGATGTCTGATAGAAGAAAATGACTTGAGCTACTAGAAGAAACACGCTAATTGTTCTCGAATATCTTTGAGATGAGTCACGGTTTTTAGATCTGAGTTCTGAATAAGGGACCTGATGGAAAAGAACTCTTTCCGAAAGTCTAGACCTATTATCTGTTCCTAGATCCCTATTTCATTCAACTGATCTTTCGATATGCTCTCTATTCTTATTTCCATTTTCAACGTCATCTTTCACTCCGTTTCATTGCACTCGAAAATTGTAATTTAGTGATGATGCAACACGCTAAAATAGAATGTAAAATGTGTTTCCCCACATCGGAGATTTATGCTGTCTTGTCAAGGACCACTTCAACTGGGAGGCGTTGAAATACGGATAAAAATAGAATATCTTGTGCAGGTGTCAAACAGATCTTTGTATTCAACGGAACTTCTTTTCTTCCAAACCTACATGATTGAACATTGGATCCCTTCCTCTTTTTGTCTCCGAAGTCTGCTCTTTGGCTCCTTTCAATCCGGGAATACTGACTTTGCACAGTGCATGAATCTCCATTTCTGGTTTCAATTCTCCGGCCAGGGCTGAAAAAATTAAATTACATAGATGATTCCTCTCTCTCTCTCTCTCTCTCTCTCTCTCTCTCTCTCTCTCTCTCTCTTTCATACATTCTGGATTTGGGTGTTGTCAGAGAGTAATCTGATTGTGTCACCAATGGAAGAGAACTCCTTTGGAGCATGAGATGAAAGTGAGCAAAAACCAATCCCTTTTTGGCTAATTCCCTATTCATATATTGTTAAAACGGGTCTGACTCTCTTGACAATATTCCCTTTTTTTCCTTTTTCTCAATATCCAATTGCATGTTAATTCGAACCGGAACAACGTCTCCGTCTTCGTTTTTTCTTATGGGACACATTGAGGTCTTTCAAGAAAAATATGAATGAAAGGAGAGGGAAACGAGTCCATTCTGGATCAACAACCTAATTTGAGAACATTGAAATGACGAGAGAAGTTCAAATGGAAGACCCCTTTCGAAGGGTTTTGACCCTAGACTTGTTTTGATCATTCAGGTATTCCGTAGACGATTCGTCTCGAACTTTGAGGACATCGAAGATCTTTTAATTAGAAATGCACATGCTCTTTGATGACAACGAAAGTGTGATGCATCCCCCTTTTGATGACACAAGTATTTGGTTTTTGGCTTTGCCTTCCTTCCCTTCCTTCCACCGACCCATCCAACCCAACTCACTCATCCATTACTACTTTCTACTACTACATGGTGCACTTCCCCTTTTTTTGCTTTTTCAGAAGGAAGAAGCATCGATGTGTGAGATGTCCATAAAAACCCGTTACATAGTCAATTTGTGATGCGCCAAGGGACTTTCTTTCTGTCTGTCCGCCGGTTTTTTCGGTGGGATAGGCGGGTACAAGAGACACATGGGGTGGGTGGAAATGGATGAGACCATGTGACGTTGAAACTCTTTGGAAAGAGTGAGTTATGGTTATAGACTGGTATCAGATCCGGGTCAATACTAGAAACATTATGGAGTCTAGAACTATTCAGGAGAAGCCTCTGATTCCGAAGGTCAAGAATTCGGACACACTGATCCCTTTGGGTATGGAAACCGAGCTGTTTGGTCGATGGGAAAAGTCATATGTCTTTCCATGGCTCCATTGATTTATGAGAGAATTCCTGTGTGCCGAAAGACAAAAAGAAAAAAGGAAAGAGACAGACAAAACAGTTGATGGATTGTTAAAAGGAGAGAAAGAGCCGCTTAAACATTTTATGATTAATGCGAAATGGAAAGAAAATGGAAAATGAATGTTTTTGATATTCGATTTCTTCAGATTCATCGTCTTCTCAACATCCTACTGTAGGTTCACAGGTTATCAACCAAACATCATGTAATTAGTCATCGGTCAATGTTCCCAATTGAAAACCCTCCCTTTCCCTCTTAATTTGAATTCTTGATCCCTGACTTCAGAAAACATCCAAATACACATCTATTTCTATTTTTAATTCGGCTAATTCCCGTGCATAAGTTTTGCAAATTTCGCGAGATTACGTGCGAAATTTGATGGGAAACAAGACTCGATTTGTTGCTTTACAAGTACCCCTTTTTCCAATGGATTTTGGTTGTTTTCTGCTTCAATCTCTTGTTTCTCTCTAAATTATTCCAATATACACTTTCCCCAATTTCTAGTTTCAAGAAACATTGAAATCGGGCGGGCATGGGTACTCGGGAAATGGTCCCGTGGGATTCTAATCTAGCCTTTTGAAGGAAATGTTTCTCTGGTTTTGGTTTTCGACGTGTTTTTTTGTTTAGCACTCTTTCGTTTTTAAGGGAAAAGTTTCAAAAGGAATGAGAAGAGACTTAGACGGTTAGCTGATCTCATCTGGAGCACATACTTCAAAAGTCTAGGTTGAGAAAGTGGTGGCGGGTGGGGGAGAGGCATAATTGGTTGAGAGGTTCTTGGTCAAACACGGAACAAAACCAATCGGACCAAACTCCTTTTTTGTCAGATCCCATTCAGAAGACATTTCGTCCCTGATAGATCTCTTCTTCGATGAAGAAGTTATCAGAATCTATTTGAAGATACTGAAAGTTCTCCCTTCTCCCTCCTTCCGGCTACTCTTTTCCAACGTTTCCGAGATTAGATAAAGAGGTTAGAGACGGATATGTTGCAAGATTTTCGTTTGCTTAGAAAAAGGGATGTCTCTTTTTAAACGAAGAGATAGGGCGACACGTCATTTGCATGCACCAACTATTGTGATGCCAAAGACGGAGAGAGAGAGAGAGAGAGAGAGAGAGAGAGAGAGAGAGAGAGAGAGAGAGAGAGAGAGAGATGCACATCGCGTCATTCAATTTAAAAAACCGAAAACAAAGAGATTTAGAGAGAGGTCAAGTTTTGAAATAAAAATTAATCTTTTGGTCTCAGATGAATATTCGAAAGTACTCACCTTCTATTTTAGTGATGATCACTCTCAGCCGTTTTCGGACAGCGAAATACAGTAATGAGCAATGAAGGAGTCCGAGGCCACGTGGCTGTTGAGGGGTTGGACTGGAACTCGATGCGACGCTCTGAAATGGAATAGTTTCAGAGAAGGAACTGTTTGGTTTTCGACGAACCGATTTGTGAACAGCCGTATTGTTGTTCTCAATGATGATGGGAGCATTCGGAGAGTAAAGAGATGGATCCAAACCATGAGCAATCGGATCTTCGGTATCGGAACTTGATTTGCTGGTTATCTGCAAATGAAACTCTCTCATGTTTATTCATTTTCTTTTGATTTTCCATCATTTGATCCCTTGTTTTCCTCTTCACATAAATTCAATAAAAACATGTTTTTAAATATCAGAAATCAAGAATGCACTTGACTGAAAAACCCCTTTTTTTAGATTTTTTCGTAAATAGCGTGCTCTCCAAATCATCATCACCGACATGGAAAGAGAGAGAGAGAGAGAGAGAGAGAGAGAGAGAGATAGGAAACGAAATGAGGAAACCCGAAAAAAAACAACTGCAGAAAAAGGAAGAAAAACACACAAGTCTTCGTCGAAGATTGCATGTCCAGAAAAGGAAAACGAGTAGAGGAACGAGTGAATTAAACACACGAAAATCATTTGAAGAAGAAGAGGAAGCTGTCTGTGATATGGAGAAGAGAGAGAAAGAAGGGATACTGTAGTTTGAAGGCTGCGTTTCCTATGAAACTGTCTTGAGTCATAGCTACAGTAGTCAGTCCCTCTTTCTGATTTATTTGGTCCCTTCTTCGTCGATCCGTGTCCCAATCGTCACGTCACGTGGCATGACACCCAATCCAAATTCAATTTCCCCCTCCCATTTTTGTGTTGATTCTGATGGCAACCACCACCCCGGAGAGAGAAAGTTTAAAGAACATGAGAGAGGGAAACACAAATCATCTGATTATCTTCCCCCCAATTCTCTTGTTTTTCTGGATTTCGGCATGACTACAGTAATCCTCCGAAAGGTATCTTTCATAACAAATCAAATCAGTCGACGGGCGGCCTCGTTAGCTGCTGACTGACAACTTGTTCGTTTTCCTTCTTCTTCCTTTTTCACTAATTTTCTGGGTGAAAATCCAATTTTTGTGTGTGTGTGACGGAGACGGAAGGAGTCGTTGAAAACAAAGCCCCCGTTATCGTCTCGTCATCATTGAGTCTCCAGAAGAAGAATTCCGAAGGAGAAGAATTCAGAAGACGTGAAAAGGGGGCGGATTCGAAATTTGATTTGCCCTGCTCTTTTTTTTCGTTTCATCTTTTCTTTCTTGGAGTCGACGAGAGTGAAGAAAAAGATGAAATCGGCAAATTCCAAAAGGAAATCCATCTAGAACCCCTCTTTTCTCTCTCTCTCTCTCTCTCTTTCTTCACGTTTCTATGAATAAGAAATTGAGAAAAAGTGGGTCCAAAGAAAGTAAAAATGACGAGGTATTTGGAACAGGAAAGCCCCTTTCGATGACAAATTACACTAGGTCATTCGACCCCCGGAAGAAGATGATGATGTCAATGGAGAGAGAGTTCTCAATGGTCAATCTATGAATGGACAAGAGGAACAGACACAGGAAATTGGAGATTGAGCCGATGGAATCGAGAAGATGAATGTACTTTTGACCCACGCATTGAGTTCTTTGTTCTTTTGGTTATCGAAGGATTTTGAATCAGATAAAGTAAAATGGTTTTTGAGGGTGTTGTCGAGAGTCTCGTAAGGATCCACCATTCCAACAAGGGATACTGTATTCATCTGAAGCCTGATCCCCAGAATCATTGATAATGGAAAGTTTTAGTTCCTGTTTCTTCTTGAAAACTTGTATAAAGTCTTGCATTTCTCTTTTCCTTTTTCTTCTCCATCTCACAGCACAAGCACCTCAAAATTACCCGCTTCCTGGCAGAGAGAGCCCGTGGCTCATTTGGCCGTCGCCTCTCTCTCTCTCTCTCTCTCTCTCTCTCTCTCTCTCTCTCTCTCTCTCTCTCCTTCTAAAAAAGAGAGAGAGACGGCATAAAACTCGAATTAATTTTCCTCCCCCCTCTTCTTCCCCTTTTTTCGAAACAGGAGAGAAAAAACGAAGAGGAGTTGTTGTGAGAGGAGAGAAGAGAGGCAAGCACTTTGGCTCATCATCGGTTGATTGCCCACTCTCTCTCTCTCTCTCTCTCTCTCTCTCTCTCTCTCTCTCTCTCTCTCTCTCTCTCTCTTTCTAAATGTGTCACGTGCTTTAGCACCTCTTCTGAATAATGACGATGGATTCAGAAGAAGAAGCGCCTTTTGAAATATGAGAGGAGGTGCATCCCCCCTTTCCTCCCTGAAAGCACTCAACCAGATCAAATGGTATTTCGACACCCGAAAATTCGACGACGACGACGCAAAGGGTGTTCTTAGTGTAAAATCTCTCTCTGTCCTCCTCTCCATTTGGTTCCCAACGGAAGACTACTAGTATGGGGTAAGAGAAATGAAAATGGAATCAGTGTCTCTCAAAGGTCTACAGTATCCTCCATCTGCAGACCTCCCACTCAAGAAAAACGATATTTGGATTCGAATCAAAGGACGTTCTCAGAAAGATCCGGGGGCTCTCATAAACGGAATGAGTAGAACGGAATAATTGAATTTGTCTGCTTTTCTTTCACACAGCTGCCCACTACGATTACTGCTAACTGATGAATTGTATCGAAAATAGAATGAATAGTATCCGTTCGGAAGTAAAATGGATTCAGAGATCAATGCACCATTTCCCGGAACCTTTCATCCAGACGAGTCTAAAGAGACTGCAGGGAGATGTTCTTTTGAACACCTGCTCTCGCAACTTTTCCCAATTCAATCAAAACCCACTCATTTCCTTTTCTCGAAACCGGAAATTGAAATGATATTATCAAAAAGTGTTTCCCGATTGAAATGAGTCATGGAGTTCACATGGACACCAGCAACAGCAGAAAACAGAAGAATCACCCCCACACAAAAGGATTAAAATGGCACCTCTCTCTCTCTTTTCCTCGGACATTGAGGATTAGTTGTTTGAATCCCTTCATCGTAAAGTATTGGCAACTCTTTTCTCTCTCTCTCTCTCTCTCTCTCTCTCTTTTTCCAAAACAATTCATCGTCTTCTATTTTCCCACGTGCCTCCTTCTCTTCGTTACTCTTCAAAGACTCAACGAATCGAGAAGGCGTTAAGAAGAAAAAGAGAGGAATTTGACGCCTGATAAACAAAGTGACGTGGAAACCGACCCCCGTTTTAAAAGAACACCCGAAAGTTCTTCTTGTGAAAGTGAGAGAGAGAGAGAGAGAGAGAGAGAGAGAGAGAGAGAGAGAGAGAGAGATATGTTTGGTGGTCGACGGAAGTGACTCCCAACATCCGGTCTATCCTTCGAAAGAGGAGGAAAAACCAAAACTCCTTCTTCGAATACCTACTTTTTCAGTTATATATAGCTTCGAGAGCATTTCCAATTTCCTGTTTTCTTTTTTTCGTTTTCGATACTTATTTTTATATATCTGTTCAGAATATTAATTAGCTATTCACTTCCGAAGGAGTGGAGCTCATGAGAAAAATATATGTGAAAAAGGGGGAAGATTAGTGTTTTTATCCCCCGCATGTTTTTGGAACGAGAGAATTACCATTGGAAATTTGAATTTCGCTTCGACCGCAGTCCAATGGAGCGAACTTGCAGAGAGACAGAGAATTCAATGAGTATGTAACAAAGTAAAAGGCGTTTGTTTATATATGAATCTAGGGGACATTTTCACATAAATCTAAAAGTGTTCAATCTCCCAGGACTACCAAATGGGAAAAGATGTCTTCTTCTTGACGAGAGCAGTCCGTTTCTCTCTCTCTCTCTCTCTTTCTGCCTCTTAATGCACACTAATTGGCATAGACACTTCAGTCTCAAAACACTCCGACTAACCTGCTCTATCGACGGAGAATGCACAGAGAATTTCGACATTCGACGTGGCTGTGGGGGCGGAGCAATCAGAATTTCAGGGGATATCCTTCGAACTTCTTCTGGAGGTGTGACGACGACAGGAGATGATTCTTCATAAACTTCTTCTTCTTCCTCTTCCTCTTCTTCTTCTTCCTCTTGACCGTATTCTTCTTCAACATCTTCAACTTCTTCTTCTTCTTCATAGAATTCTGGTTCATCTGGAGTTGGATCAGGAGTCAATGAGACTGGAGAAAGAGAACATCTAGATGTGTTCCCTGGAGCATTATGTGCCAGACTTGTCAGATTATTCAATTCTGCAGTCGGAGGTCTTGGAAGTTGTCTTCCAGATGGCCTTCTTTCTAGATGAGGAGCTGCACTTGGACATCTGTATTCTGGAGAAAGAGGAGGTGGAGTCGGAAGAATTCTTGGAGATGAACTCCTCCTTAAATGAGTGTCCGGTGGCATTGGAAGACGTCGTCGACACGTTGGTTCCAAAAGAGCCGGATAGGCAGACAAATGACGCTGCTGCGGTTGATGCATTGGCGGCGTGATCGCTGGCGAACGCGTCGACGAATCGGGGGTTTGAGGTAGCGAACGGATTTTGGGAAATGGTGGCTGAAAATGAGAGAATTGAATTGGTTACGGTAGAAAACGGAAAACGGAGGGAGAAGAAAAGAGAAAAATGAAATTCGTAAGCCGACGTCTGATCCTGATTATCCGGAAAATGGGAAGGATCTAAAGCTGATTACCTGGTTTTAAACTAGAGCATTCTCTGAGGAATCAAATCAGAATAAAGTTAAGAAAACAAAGTTTTTGTTTCTAAAACTTGTGTTTAATGAAGAGATCCGCCTACTGAAAAACGGATTATGAATCGTTCGGATTAGTCTAGAAGTCTCTGAGGAACAATAGGGGTGGTTTGATCTCAATCCGTCGACGTAATCGACGTCTAACAATAGAATCTTTTAGACACGTGGGGAGATATTTCTTCAGAAGAGAAGGAGAATCCTATTCTTTCGGGAAAAGGATTCAGAAGAGGAGTCGACGGAGGAGGATTCAGAAGAGATGTCACGTGTCAAAGGCAGTATAGTAGTAGTAGAAGAAGAATGAAAGAAGAAGGAAGAGGAAAGTGAATGGAGGGAAAGAAGGAGGGAAAACAAAACAAAAAGTGACCAAAACTTGTAAAGTGGCTCTGAAAAATAAGGCGGAGCACCAGACAAAAAGGGAAGACACACAAGATAAAGGGGGAGGTCTCTCTCTCTCTCTCTCTCATTCACTGTGAGAAGGGAAGGACGAATGTTGAAAGGAAGAAGAAGAAAAAGGAGAAAAAGGAGCTGTGCCTGCCCCCTGCTCTCCTCCCCAAACACATCGGAGAGATTGCGGAGTGTGCGAGAGAAAGAAGCAATGTCTGAGTAAAAGGGGCGGGGCTTCAGTTCTATTCGAAGAAGGCATTCGAAAAAGGGGCGGAGTCTGTGTGATGAGAAGAGAATGTTTGCAGAACTGAAACATGATCAATGATTAAAGGAAATGTGATTAAGAAAAATGAGAAGGAGATCACCCTGATTTTCTGAAGTCATGGGATCCTAAATGCATCGGAATTGGAGGTCATCCATGGTTTCAAAGGTCAGTAGATGGCAATCAGCGTGATTTGACACTTTCAAAGATTCAGAAAGTTCTGGGTTTAGGATCCTAACCGATCGGACAAAATCATACAACAGTATTCAATGTATCCATATTATGGAATCAGGAATTAGGAAGGAACTAGAATCGAGATCTTAAATCTCATACGAACAATTTCAAACGAAGCTGTGAAGAATGAATTCGTTGTCTTTCTCCCACTCTCATATCCCTTTTCCTACTGTAGACCTCATCTGGGTCAACGCCGTTTCCCTTATGATTCCTAAAGGTAGGAAGGTAGAAATGCAACATTATATCAAATAAATAAAACCTTTGAAAGAGAGAGAGAGAGAGAGAGAGAGAGAGAGAGAGAGAAGGAGAAGTGAAGGATAAAAAATGGGTGAATGGATGGAAAAGGAAATGAGGAAATGATTCATTTGGTATGCAACGCCACAATATATACAACTCTTTTTTTACTTTTTCATCTTCCGAAACAAAATATTTCTTCGAAAGGGAAAATGTGAACAGAGAAACCAACATCTTCTACTTCCAGACAGTGCTCTTCTAATAGAGAGAGTGTTCATTCACTACTCCAAAAGTATTTCGTTCCAATATTTCAAAACTTGTGGAGCGACGGTTGTTATGAAATTTGAATAAAAGGACATGCATCGATAATTTATACTTTGTCGTGTCTTGACATTTTGAAATTGGAAATTTGTTCTCCAAGACATAGATCAAACGGAAGTTTTCTCTCTTTCAGAGAATGTTCAATGTAATTTTTCGTTTTTGGTCTTGAATCCGAATTATCGAATAATTTGATAATTCGTATTACTAACTTTGAAACATTATTGGATAAAAGCGATTGGAATTCAGAATTCTCCGTCTTCTGGAGGGTCTAGATCGGAATAGAAAACTCCCGAATAATCAGATTTATATCGAAAACCTTCGAACTTAAAATATCCTTTTTAATCAGTTTTTCCAAAGATTTTTGATTTGCAAAAGGAAGATTTTCGAGAGACTGACATACTGTAATCATGAGAAGGGATTTCTGAATGAAAGAGCATCAAATCAGAATCTCTGATGCCTCAATCTATTATCAATTGGGAAATCTCTTTGTTTTCAGAGAAATGAACTTGTTTTCTCTTCATTCAATAGGTTAATCTCAATTTCAGAATACTCAGAAGCAGTTAATCCATTCGGTCATTTGAAAAAGTACTCGAATATATATATATTCATGAATTCTCAATTTCAGATTGCAGTCTGACGACGAAAAGAGTTCTAAGAAACAACAAAGAAATAACAGAAAAGGTCGAAAAGCAAGTCTATTTTCTCTCTCTCTCTCTCTCTCTCTCTCTCTCTCTCTCTCTCTCTCTCTCTCATGAGACATGAATTCGGAAGTGCAAGTCTCTCTTCAAAAGTTCACTTTTTTCTTCTTATATTCTGATATAGATGCATGACTTATTCTCTCCTTTTTCTCCCCTTTTTTCTCATTTATTCCGTCTCAGAATGAGATGAAAAAAAGAACTTAGAATAGAGATCAAACTAGGTTTTTCTAGTTTTTTTTTTCATTTTATTACTGCATGAATATCGAATTGAAATTTATAGGAAAAATGAGTTTTCAGCTTCATAAATTAGGCCGTAGAGGTTATAAGTGAAAGGCAGAGAAAGAAGGTTACTGTAGATATTGAACTGACCGTAATCTCATAAGACTGTAGTTGATTATTCAAAAGTCCGAAACTACACTTCTATAATAGTTCATTTGATCTCTAGAAAAGTGTAAAAAAGAGAGATTACTCATTTTATCATTACTCATAAAACTCGTTGAAACTTTTGAAACACCAATGAGCAAGTCTTCTCTATCTCTCTCTCTCTCTCTCTCTTCTCTCTCTCTCTCTCTCTCTCTCTCTCTCTCTCTCTCTCTCTTTCCCCCGTCATCATCAGATTTCTCTCTTTCCCTCAGGGCATCATCGTATATTTTCAATTTGAAGTTCATCCAAAATTCCGAAATTTCGTCTATGATTATGATTTTCGGTGGAGAAGAAACTATTTTCGAAAACCTTTTCTTTTTGTTTTCCAACTTGTTCGGAGAAGGAAATTTGTGACGAAATCAGATAAATATGGGGAGAGAATTGAATGGAAATGGATAACAAATTAGATGAATCATTTGGATGTTTTTGGTTTTTTGGCTTTGATAAAGGAATACTGTAAGAGGAGAAGTGAGATACCGAAGAAATAAAAAAGATAAAAAAAGAAAAGAAAACCTAATTGAAAGAAATCAAACGGTAGTTTAGAAAGTGCATTTTTAATAGAGTTTTTCTGATTTTAGAGAAGATGAAATTGAAATTAAATTAAACCCAGAGGAGGAGGACACATTAATCATGGAAATGTGATCATCGGTTGTTTCATTTAAATAATGAAAGCTTTTCGGTCGACTAGAAACGATAGGTTTCTATCTGAAAACAACTGAATAAAGCTTTCTGTTGTTTTGTCTGCGTCTCTTCATTCTCTGTTATCTCTCGCAATTAATTTAATCTCTTCTCATAGAGAGAGTGCACATGTGTTTTTCATCAAAAATATACTCGCCGTTTCCCGGAAATAGAGATATTAATTTAGATAGAGGTCAAGAGGCCACTGAAAGCAAATACATCAATCAGAGGCTTCCACTTTCGATTTATTATTCTTATAGAGTGACATTGATTATTGAATACCCGAGAGAAAGGGTTCAGAGGAGTCATAGACTGTCCAATGAATGGCCGACCGGTACAGGAAACATCACTGACCGATAATCTATTTTCTTGTTTCGTGTTGTCAATGGATACAGTAATCCGTTTCTCTAATTCTATCGGAAATTCAGAAAAAGAGAATTAAAGGAAAGTAACAGTTTCACAGATGCTTTTTCCTGGTGTTGAAGGGCGGAATCACCTTTCGCCATCTATTTAACCATTTTGTTTACTCATTTCCAAGACTCTTTCTTAATTTTTATATTGTAGAAATCCCTTTTTCTGGTTGCAACATTTCCCAGAAAGTATCTTCTTTTCGTGACGACATCAGAAATATTTTCTTTTCGGTTGATGAGAAGAACGTAAACAAAAACAAAGAACATTCAACATCGATACGTGACTATTTATATGAAAGTTTCTCGGTTTTTGACACGAAACGATTAAGAAAATGGAATGAAATGAGTGGTGAAACAGTAATATTCTGTTCAAGTTTTCCTTTGTTTTTCAAAGATCTTTTTCTTTTGATTAACAAGATTATTTTTCGTAGAATGGTTTTGAAAAGAGAAAGAAAAGAAGCTGAATTTCTAATGAATTATAAGAATATTCAGAAGAATTCGGTGTTTATTCCTTATTGTTCAGAGAACAATTTCCAAATTCTCTGAGAAAATTAAATTGTTATGAGAACTCTTTTTTTATTTAATTCTTTCTGGTAGCAGCTGGAAAATGGTTGCCTTTTCTCCTACTTTACGCACAATTAAATGTGTTCCAATAGAGAAAACAACAACGAGCAGTTTCTAGAAATTACACATTTTAAGACCACTTTCAGACTCTATTTTTCAATGACATCGGGATAGAGGACAGAAAGTTCCTTGAGATATCAGACTACACTCGGAATGTTTCTGGGTGTTCAGGAAACTATTGAAGGGTTCATGATAGCAATCTCATAGCAGAGGTTTGTGAACAGATTCAAGAAATCGTTTAATTTTGAAACATTCCGTTTATCATAAACTATTTCTATCAGATTTCAGAACAAATCAAACACATGTGATTTTAAAAGTAAAGAAACGGTCCAGGTATTGCCCATATACCATATGGGACTGCTAGGCGTCGGTCGCTGTTAAGATTGCAGAAGCAGGACGCATTCATCTGATGACTCCCTTGTATTCAGTCTATCATGTTTAGTTGCAAACTATTTCAATTTTTTCTGATTTTATTCATTATTTTCCAAATGAAAAAGAAAGTAAACTGAGGAAAATCGGGATTTGGCGCGAATGGAGATATTCAGAGAAAATGGGAAATATAACAGAAAATAATCATCTAGGCAAAGAAAGAGAGAAAGGGATATGGGAAGAGAAAGAACGAGTTTTCAAAGGCGCAGACACTACTTTTCTACCGTATCCCCTTCCAATAATTCCCCGGTTGCGGATGCATCATCTCATCTGCATACAATAGAAGACATCTCGTCAATTGAATTAGGGTTTTTGTTCTTCGATCGGATTTCCAAATGAAATATCAGAAACTTTTTATTGACGACGATTTCTTATGCAACCAGGGACTCGGGTGGTGGAAAGAAAGAAAGAAAAAATAAAAGAACATTGGATTTTTGAAGAACTTTTTTGGGGATGGGACAAAGGGTAACGGGTCGCTCGAGATTGACCTAATTGTTCGTTTGAAAAGGGGGCGGGGCCAGTCAGCATTTTAAGATGGAACGAAGGGGGGAAAACGGTGGGACACAAAAAGGGGAGAAAGAAAAAGAACAAAAAGATAAAATGTCGAGAAGATGTTTTTGTTTTTTGGAAGGAGACAGACGTTTGATAAAAAAGTAGCGGGGCGCGAAAGAAATCGAATTTTTATATAGAAAAAAGAGAAAAAGAAGAAGAAGACAATAAAACAATTATACACATCTTATTAGCAATTTATTTTTTGGATGTTGTGGCGGAGAAAGATAGGAGATTGGGGGGAAGATGTTTAATAATCGTCTTCCGTGACGAAAATCTGAAAATATGTGATGAGAGAGTTCTTGGAAAAACAAGTGTGACGTCTGTCGAGTGGTGTATTTATAATTAAAAGGTAGATGATGATGAATTCTTGTTGCTCACCAAATGTTATTTCAAAATATATATGTATGACTAGGCGGAAATTTACTCTGTTTTTAGATGATACGTATTTCCCCTAATCAGAATGGAGATTCGTTCTTCCTATGACTACAAAGATTCAAGTATCATACTAACCTTGGATGAGGACTTTCCAGTGACAACAGATGAACGATGCTTGGCACGGATGAGGTGGAGGGAGCTTTCGGCTTGATCAGCACGACCCTCGGCATCCTCAAGCTCGTGTTGGTATCTGCGGACTCTTTGGAGGTTCTGCATTGTCACGGACTCAGCCTCAGCAAGTTGTCTCTTCTGGATGTTGAGCTTCTCGGTCAAACGATCAGCAGTATCTTGAGCCATGACGAAGTTCTTGTGCTCTTCGTCGACGAGCTGTTGGACTTCCTTGATACGGCGATCCTTCTTTCTCAAAGCGTTTTGAGTCTCCTTGTGTCTTCTGGTTTCCTCATCAAGAGCAGTCTCAAGATCACGGATTCTGGTCTCCAACTTGGCGATGACTCTCTTTCCTCCCAAAAGGGCAGCAGCCTCGGCTTCTTGAATTTGAACTTGGAGTTGTTTGACTTGCTCCTCAAGAGACTTTCTCAAGGCATCGATCTTCATCGAGTGCTCTTGTTCCTCATGGAGTTGCTCGACGGCACGGGCGGCATCAGCAAGAGCACGGTTGGCGCGCTCATCAGCAGCGTGGAGTTCCTTGGTGACCTCATCCAAATCGGCTTGAGCGGTGGAGAGCTCAGTCTCGAGTTTGTTCTTGATGGAGGTGAGGTTGTTGTTGATGGAGATAAGATCAGAGATACGTCCATTGGCCTCCTCGAGGTCAACTTCGGCTTGCTTGCGGGCGCGGATGGCGTTGTCGAGAGCGGTCTTGGCCTCCTCGAGTTCGGCGGAGAGAGCAGCGACCTGAAACAATAAGGTCACTGAAGTCTGGGATGGAGGATCATACCTTGCGTTGAGCAAGAGCGTATTGGTCCAAAACTTGTTGCAACTGACGTTGAGTATCCTCCAAAGCAGCTTGGAGAACCTTGAGTTGCTCCGATTGCTTCTTGATGGTCTTCTGGGCTTCGATGTTGGCTCTGAAAGTCATTGTTTAGTTGTATCATATGTTTCTCATTTGGATACCTGTTGAGGTTGTCAACGGTCATCTCAAGCTCGGCAATCTCGGCCTGGTACTTCTTCTTCAGTCTAGAGATCTCAGCCTTCATACGGGCCTCAGCATCAGCCAAAGCGGCAATGAGTCTGTCGATCTCGAAT
Organism: Caenorhabditis tropicalis; assembly: GCA_016735795.1. NCBI lineage: Eukaryota > Metazoa > Nematoda > Chromadorea > Rhabditida > Rhabditidae > Caenorhabditis > Caenorhabditis tropicalis. The sequence continues at coordinate 4,409,573 of CM028614.1, read as the reverse complement.
TGAAGGTTCTTGCGGAGAGCCTCCATCTCTTCCTCCTTCTCTTGAAGACGGCGTTCCATTTCGATGCGAAGAGCTTGAAGCTCAGCAAGAGCGCGTTGAGCGCGGTTCTCAGCATCACGGCGTTGAGCATCAGCCTCCTTAAGAGCAGTCTGGAGCTCACGGATTTCTCCGGCAAGACGGGCGTTCTCGAGGTCGAGCTCGTGAAGTTTGCGGTTGGCATCGGCAAGAGCCTCCTTGGCTTCGTGGAGTTCGTCGTGGAGCTTCTTGTTCTCACGAGCAAGAGCCTCCTTCTGTTCGACGGCCTTCTCGTACAAGTGCTTCATCTTTTGGAGCTCGGCGTTGGCGGCACGAAGCTCACGTTGAGCAGCCTCCAGTTCGACGTTGAGCTCATCGATACGGACCTTGAGCTCTCCGACTTGTCTCTCGAGTTGTTCCTTGGCACGCTCCAAGATGGCGATGGTGTTTTGGGCCTTCTCGAGGTCAACAATAAGAACCTCAACCTCGGATTGAAGGCGAGACTTGGCCTTCTCGAGTTGAGAGATCTTCTGGAGCATGATCTCGATTTGCTCCTCATACTCAGCCTGCTTCTGGAGCATCTTCTTGCGGAGATCCTCAACTTCTTCGTGGTGAAGAGCGACCTCAGCATCGAACTTGCTCTTCCACTGAGTGATCTCAGTGTTGGCAAGGTTGAGCTTGTGCTCGGCGTCCGAACGGGCAACCGATTCCTCATCGAGGGCGGTGCGAACGGAGTCAAGCTCAAGTTGAACTTGGTGAAGTTGAGATTGGAGTTGAGAACGCTCCTGAAAGATGAGATCGATGATCTTTGGAATTCATTGGACCCCTTAATGTGCGTCAGAGCAGTTTCCTTCCATAGAATGAAACCTGATACTATGACACATTTTGTTGAAAAAGAGGGACTTACGCGCTCAGCATCCTCAAGACGACGTCTGGCCTCCTCGAGTTGTTGGGCAAGGGTGTACTTGACGTGTTGAAGGTTGTCGAGTTGGACCTTCTGGTCGTGAACCTCCTGAAATTCAAAATCAATCCCTGATCTGTTAACTGAACACAGAAGAGATGGGGCAGGAGAAAAAGAAGGAAGGGGGGAGAATCTTTATCTCGAGTACTCTATTTGCACACGCACTCTGCCGCTTACTTCTTTTTTTGTTGCGGCGTTTGAAAAAAAAAAACTAAAAAAGTAAAAAGAAAAGTAAGGGATCAGAGATAGTCCACATGATAAATATGATACCTTCTCAACAAAAAGAAGAAAAGAAAACAAACCTTGAGAAGGTCGTTGTTCTCAGCCTGAAGGCGTTGGCGTTGTTGGGCGAGGTCGTTGACGTGCTTGTTCAAGTCCTCGACCTTATTGGCGAGCTCGTTGGCCTGAGCTTCGAAACGTTCGGCGGCCTTCTCGGCGGTGTGCTTATCCTTTTGGAGTTGATCGATGGTGGCGGTCAATTCGATGACCTCGTGTTGGACACGTTGGCGTTCGCGGTCGATCCTATAATTCAAGAAATGCGTGGGTGTTTCGGGAGGAACGAGTTGATTGTTTGAGATGTGTCAACAATATGTTTGATGATGTCAGAGAGTAGTCCGACGGAGTAGAGGGGAGAAAAGCAGGTGGAATTGAATAAAAAAGAAACAAAAATATCAGTCTACGTCAAATGAACTACTGATTCTTGGAAATTCTAGCTCACCGTTTTAGAACACCAAAGATATGAAGAGGGACCATTAAAAAAGGAAAGTTGTTTTGGGATTACGGTATGAACCTATTTGATATGAATCCCAAAGAGGTTCAAAGACAGCTACCGTATACCCTCTCCTCCGAACTTTGATCTCTTTTCTATTATGATGTATATTCATGTCAAGTTCTCATCCCATTCTCTATCTCAAAATCATGTTTCTCTTTCTTCCCTTCGATCCCATCTCAATACTTAATCTCATTATTTTTTACCACCAGTGTGGTGTGTTTCACGGGGAACATTGGCAAAAGAAGAGATGCTATAGCATCCGAAGGGATCAACCCAACTAACCAGAAATAGTATAGAGATCAGAGAGATTTAGAGATATGCTTCACTCATCCTCTCTTCCTGGAAGGCGAAACAAACACACACGAGGATAGGAGAGGGAAGAGGAAACGTTTGTTATTTTACACTGCTTCCGAGAGAGAAAGAGAGAGAGAGAGAGAGAGAGAGAGAGAGAGAGAGAGAGAGCCGCCAACTCCTCCGCTGATGCCAATGGATCGAAGTGAGAGGAAGAAGAAGAAGTAGATGTCGAAGAATAAAAAACTCACTTGGCATTCTTCTTCTGAAGTTGCTCAATCTGATCTTGGTAGTCGAGGCAAGCATCCTAAAAGAGGAGAACATTTAGATGCTGCTCATCAGATGTCAATCTGTACCTGGTGCTTCTTACGGAGCACATTCATGGCATCCTCGGATTCAAGTTGAGACTCCTCGAGGAGTTTGCGAAGCTTGAGAAGCTCTCCTTCACGCTTACGGTTCGATTCGATCTGAAATTTCAGATAGAGACTGTGATTTAGAAGTATCGCTAGATAAACTGTTCTGAGGTTACAGATGAATGGTCATCCTGAAGGTCGGATGGTCTAATCTTACTGTATCGAAGACATTGTCTTCTCAATGGAATCTCCTCATCAACTCAAACTCACTTGGCTGTCGGTGGTTCCCTCGGCATCCTCGAGTCTGTCAGTCAAAGCGATAAGTTGGACGGAGAGATCGGCACGCTCACGCTCAATCTGAAATCATCTGATCTGATCTAGTTCAAGATTCTCTTTTAACTCACTCTGTTGCGGAGCTCGCGCTCGGACTCCAAATCCTCCTGAAGAAGACGGATCTTGTCCTGAAAAAATAAGAAATTAGTAATGGTTTTGAACGATCTGAAAGTCCCTAAACCCCTAAACGTGCCATTCAGTTAACTTCTCTTCAACTTTACACTGTTCGCGTGGGAGCCCTCTCGCGAGAAAAATCAAGACGAGAGAGATAGTGTATGAGATGAAGAGACGGAGAGATTGGAGAGGGAATAAGGGATATACACAATATGTTTCAAGGGATATTTTGATATCTTTCTACACTTTCAGAGGGATCAAAACAATTAGAAAATGATTAGAATTATTGATTGATGATGGATAGAAACTGTTTTGTTTCAGGGTTACTGTATTTTCTGAGGATATTCGACCGAGAAGAATGAATCTGAGAACATTCAAAGATCTTTCTTGAAATCAATTGGTAACCGATAAGTTAAACAAAAGGAATTCTCGATTACACACAAGAAAACTAGTTGTTCTCTTTCTCTCTTTCTCCTATAGATTTTGGATCGGCTAACACATTTTACGGAGTCTAGAGTACTTGATATAATAGTATATCGAAGAGAGAAAATGAGAACTTTTTGGGTTTTGTAGTTTGAAGTTTAGAACCGAATTGGACGAAAATATGAAAATTGAAGATTTCTAAAAGCTGATGGTCTAATATTTTTTTAAAAAAGTGAGAGAATTTGAAGAGTTATTGAGTTACAGTATCTAGTGAAGAAGAGAATTGAATGGAATAAGGAACTTAAAAGGGAGATTTCTGAAATTAGAGATTCAAAAGTTTCGACCATAGTTCTATTATAATTTTTCTGAATTCTGGTCAAGGTTGGGAATCAGGAGTTACTGTTTTAAAAGAGATATTGATGGTGAAATATTTAATCTTATTCGATTCGAAACTTGTTGGTTTTTAAAAATTCTTATCTAATTATTCTATTGAACTGTTTTTTTCGTAATAGAATAATCTAGGTTTCAAATGAAAATTAGGAATAGAAGATATTGAAGATTGAGGTCATAATACAATCAGTAAAAAAAGAGAATACCCGAAAAAGAAAAGCGAAAAATTTACCTCGAGTCTTGTGAGAGATCCAAGATCGGCAACAGACATGCTACCGAATGGAGCACCGAACGCGGCTTGCGACGGGCTCTTCAGAAGAGCAGCGGATGGCGAACGGTACAATGACATGGTGAATAGTATTCAAAATGGATTTGCCCCTGTTGGTGTTGTGTGTCTGTGTGCTGCTGGCTGGCTGGCTGCGCTTCGAGACTGACTGATTTGTGCTTGGGGAAGAGACTCTGGGCCTGCCGTCGCGGGATGGGAGAGACACACACACATACATCCCGCGCCTATCTCTTCTCATGACTCTCTTCATCTTTCATTATCTATCATATCTAAGGTATTGCCGCTGGGGAGCCGAGAGGCGCTCCAGTGTAATCCTCCTCTGCCTCATCTTCATCGCCTTTACCCCCGCTCTACTCCTCCCACTCGACGCTGCGTATCTGATAAATGCCATTGTGTTTTTGGCGTCCCAACGAGTTGGCGGGAATACGATCTCGAAAAAGATAATTGATCGGTTGGAGACGCAGGAGGGGTGACGAGAAAAGAGAGAAAGAGTTTTAAACATTCGATAGGATATATTGGTTTGGTTCGGGAAGAAGCAGAAGAAGAAGAAGAAGAATCCATCAGTGTAGAAAGGGGATGAGCTCTCTTCTCTCTGGAGAAACAAGGGAGAGAGATGGACCCTTCTTCTTCCAAAATTTGCCCTTCGTAGTGTCCAGGTGCGAAGAACTTTTGGGTCGAATGTTTTTAATGATGAACGGGAAGGAAAAGATACAAAGGGATAAGAGAGAAGAAAGAGAACGAAGAGAGGGCGAAAGCAAACATGCGCATGTGACAATTAACACTTGAACTGTATTAATAACTCGAGTATCCTTATATAGAATTCTACAATTAAAGTGATAGTCCAGGTTTTGAGATCAGTTTGCCTATTCTTGATTTCCCATCTATCCCTGAGCAGCACTGTATTCATTTGTTCTCGACCCCTTCATCGATCATCAGTTCTTTTCTTACCGCAAGGAAGCATCCAAGGGGAGGCTAAATGCCTTGAAATTTGAATCTCTTCAGAGAAACCGAAAAATGCCGAGAAGTTTAGACAATACTTCTGACTTAAACCCTTGTTCCGAACATTCACGTTTAGTTAAGTTCATGGATCCTCATGCCGCAAATGACAAAAAGTTAGCTATGTGAATTCGAAGCCCTGTAAGATGATGTTTCTTTTTTCCGAATTTCTCTAGTGCTAGTTCGGAAGAAATCCTATTTGTCCTAGACGAAGAACTCAAATCTGTTTGTCGCCTTAACTGTATCCCAACTAGCGCTAGAATGCTGCCAAATGTCTAGTTACTAACTAACTGCTACCCCAATTTGCCTAGTTGTTTGAAAATCTGAAAATCTGAAAATCAACCCACACCCATGTATTTCACAATCATTTTGTTTTATATTTCAGATAAACGAAAACAATAATAAGGGCACATTGATCAGTTGCATGATCTCATCATGAAGACAAAAAGATGTGTGTCTGTGTAATAGTTGAATGCCATCGAATGTCCTGAAGAATGTATCTGTGTGTGTGTGAGTGAAGATATCTGTGTGTGTAGAAAATGAGTGTGTGGGGGTGGCAAGAGTCAATTTAAAGAACTTATAATTAAGAGAAGAGGTTCCCAAAAAGAGATTAGAGGGCAGTGAAAGAGAGGTTTACTGTTCAACAAAATACAAAAATAACAGGTTTCCGTATTGAGGTTTCAGTTAAAAGTTTCTGGAATTCAAGGTCATGAAAGTTGGATATTTCTACGGAAGACGATTATAAAGTTTTTTAAAAGAAGTTTCGTTAGTAGAATATTTCAAACCGAATCGTTTCTCTACAAATTGTGCCTGGAAATTAGAAAATGAAGTATTTTAAGTTCCAGTTCCCTCCTGACTCATTTCACTCATATTCCAACTGGAATTTCGAAATTCTCATTTTTCTCGTTGCAGATGACGATTGTGTTACGAAACGATCGGTCTCAAGACCAGACAACAAAACAAAATGGAAACGAGAATCAGAGAAAAACCAGCTGACAGGAAGGAATTGTTGTGAAATGACCTGGAACCAATTAGTAGAATTCAGTTTCGAATTCAGGGACTTCAGACATCTGGATGCTGCTCATATTGAAATGGAACGCTAGAAGTCAGACGAGAAGACTCGTATCGATTAATCAGTGTTCAAGAATTCCTGGAAGTATGCAGCCACTTCTTCACAAAACTGTTTGAGGAATTCAAAGATAATAAATCCGACAGATTACTGTAGAAAAAAGAAGAACTTTTCAGAAACTTTCAATTTTCCATCTTTTTTCCCCAGTGATTTTCACTGATCATTACAAATTTTTCTCATCGTTTTCATCGCCAATCGACTCATCGTTTCGTTCAACCGCCCATGCTTCGGTCTCTCTCTCTCTCTCTCTCTCTGTCTCTCTCTCTCTCTCTCTCTCTCTTTCTTCAAAACTGCCCACAATAATCTTCTTCTTCTGCCAACTACTACACATGCTCTTCACTTTTTTCTTCTTCTTCGTTGAAATGGCACCAGCCGGCCGGGAGAGCAGAAGAAGAGATCCACGGGAGCAAAAGACACTCCCGAGAAAAACGAAGAAATGCTCTTCTTGCTCTGTTTCTCTCGGAAGAGCATTATTGTTTTAAAGTGAGAAGGAATGAAAATGAAAAAAAAGAGGAGAGAAGACCCTTCTTCGAAACGTCACAAAATGTATTATGGAAATTAAAAATGAGGGGGCACCGTACCCACTGTTTTCCACTCGGGTATCAGAAAATGATTTTGAAAACTCCACATAGAAAATATAACTTTTATCTTGAAAGCGACAATGGAGGAAAAGAGGGAGAGCGCGATCACCTCCGAAGTTATTGAGAAACTGGAATGCTCTAGCCTCCACCTGAAACGAAAAATTTCTCGATTATATAAATGAGAACAACCAACTTTTTCGAGCTTGTCGTCGGGGCTTCCAAGAGAGCGGAGATGAGACTTGAATTGTGCCCACAGAAATTCGATTGGATTCCAGTGACCGTGATACGGCGGCAATCGAAGGATTCTCACTCCCCACATCTCGTCAGGCGTTCAATTCGTAGACTGTGAACGCTTCTTTTCCATCGTTCGCGTTGACATAACTCTTGCTGAGATTGAGGAGCTCGAGTTTTGTGGATTGTGGGTGATAAGTTACTCTTTTTATCAAGCCATGCAGAAATTTCTGCTTTTCTGTTCGCGGCAGTGGGCGGCTTCTCACGAGCTTGGTTGTGATAGCTGGCATTGTCCATGATAAGGTATGGGATGAATTCCTTATCACATGCAGCAAAGGCTGCCAGCGGAATCATTTGTATTTCTTGTAGTTGGAGCTGTTCATGTCTTGATGGTAGTCCTCCATCTGCTTGTCAACTTTTGCCCAGATACAATAAATTTGATGCTTTCAGGCAGCACTCCATCTCCACTGAGCATGCTCAAAACGATTGCCCTCTGTCCCTTCTGTTTGGCTTTCGATGGACCGGAGATGGGATGTTCAACATCAACCATTCTGGCTCGCTGGTAGTCAGTTTGGTTACTGTACTGCCAGATGGTTTCATCCCATCAAAGATCCACGTCTCGTCATAGGAGACGAAGAAAGGGGTATCTTCGTCGTCATCAGCCAATTTTTTCTTTTCCAGATAAACCTCTCGCTTTCTGGCTACATCCGGTCGTTCCTCAATTGCCGAGTTTCTTGTGTTTTTTTTGAAGCGAAGTTCAAGGCCTTGCATCACTAATCGGAACTGACTTTCACTCTGATTTATTTTATTTATTTATTAAATACGATTCTTCAATCGTGAAAGGATAGAACAAAATACACTTGACGGGGTTCAATAGGGTGCAATCAATACCAAAAAGAACTAAAAAAAAAGGGGAGGTTGTAGAGAATTGTTAAGAATGTCGAATGTGTTTTTTAAAAAAACAGGGGTGTGGGGCTTGGGTCTTAGGAATACGTGTCAGTGGGTCTGGGGTCGATAGAAGCTGTTCTGCTAAGTGTTCTGTTAACGTAAAAGCAGCGTCTAATTTTTGTTTTTCCTGCTTTCCAATGGTACGCGCTGTGACTTCTCGTGTTGCTGTAATTTACTTGGAAGAATTGTTGTGCGTCCAGGTCAACTTTTCCAAGCTGAAGCCTTGCTAAAAATTTGTAATCAATAATGCATCTTCTAGTTTCCAAGCTCTGTAGGCCATATTCATCATTCCTCTCACTGGCCGATAGGTAACCTACGTCATTGGGTCTCAGAATCTTACCGGTTTGTCTCGCCAGCAGGCGACGCGTGAACATATTTTGAACCGATTCAATTAGCATTACGTCACTCTTTCTGGTCGGATTACTAATTACTGTACCGTATCTTATACTCTCCTGCGCCCATCTGTGAAGTATTTCAACGTTCACGGGCTTCCTTTTCTTCCACAACTGATGGATACGCTTCCTGATGCGGAACCTTTTCCATGATTGAAAGCTTATAAGAATCAGTTCTCGCCTTTCCCTTTTTGTCATTTCATTATACTTCTTTTTCTTGGAAGGAGGTTCCATGGAAGATTCCGTGCAAAATCTGCTCACCGTGTCTCGGTTGAATCCTGTGAACGCTGCAGTCGCCCCAATTATAGGGTTGAAAATCGCTCCTACAGCTTCCTTTCCCGGCTTCTCTTTAACCTGAAAACAAAAATTTTAAAGAAAAATTGTATTATTTTTGCCCTACTTTTTTATTTTTACATTTATTGTTGTTGTGGTCTGTTGAATCATTTTTGAGCTGAAAATAGATTTATTGTTTCAATATAAAATCAAATAATATGATATTCGCTTTACGAGTGAAAAATGCGCCATCAAATCACTACAATTCACAGGGAAAAATGCTTAAATTGCCGTTGCCTGAGTATAAAAATTGAAAGCCGCCTTTGGCGGAGATCAAATAAATATAAATATTCAAAAATATTTTTCTCCTAAATGTGCGCTGGGGCGCAATTGCTAGTGTAACTGAACCCTAGTGCCAGAACACAAAAACGGATAGATATAAAATGAGAAACGAGAATTTCCCTTAAGAAAACAGATTTTCGGTTAAAAATAAAAGATGATTGCAGAAAAATTTGAACTTTTCTTGAAAATATTAGAGAATCGCATGAAATAACACTGGGGATTTTTATGATTTGACGGGTCGATTGATAACCAAAATATGTTATGTTTTCACTACAACACCATTAGAAAAAGCAGAAAACAAAGAAAGTAATGACGATGTCCGAAAAGTAAAACAGACTGGAATACTGTTATCTGGATAAAAGAACGGCATCTTTGCAGTAAACGATGAGATTCTATCGGAACGAAATGTCTGATTTCAATCTATTCTACCAGTATAAAACCCCTTCTCTCCCTCATTTCAAATCACATTTTCCATCATGTCTTACAGTACTTCCTATTATTTCATTCTTTCCTCAACAATCGGATGCTCTTTGGTCGTTGTTGCTTCATTGCTCACTCTCTATTCCATTTCGTTGGAAATTCAACAAATGGAAATTGATATCAACAGTGATATGATTCACTTCAAATCTCGTGCAAATGATGTTTGGGATCGAATGGTTAAAGGAGGAAATGGGCCAACATCTCCATCTTTCGGAAACTTTATTCTGGCTAAGAGAGCTGCTGGATATGCTACTGGAGACTCTGCACAATGTAATTGTGCTGCTCAATCAACTGGATGTCCAGCAGGACCACCAGGACCTCCGGGACAAGATGGTACACCAGGAGAACCTGGAGAAGCAGGAAAAGACGGAGAAAATGGATCTGCTGGTGTTGCTGATACATTCCTTGGAGCTGAAGGAAACTGCATTAAATGTCCAGAGGGACCACCAGGACCCCCTGGACCAGATGGAAATGCAGGACCTGAAGGAGCTGCTGGACCTGCTGGACCTGATGGAGAAGCTGCTGGACCAGGACTTGCCGGATCATCTGGAGAAGTTGGACCAGCCGGACCACCTGGTCTTCCTGGACCACCTGGGCCAGATGGACAACCTGGAGCCGCTGGAACAACAAGCACTAATCAACCAGGACCTCCAGGACCTCCAGGACCACCGGGACCACCTGGACCAGCTGGAGAAGACGCCGTGGCAGCCGTTTCCCCAGCCGGACCACCAGGACCACCAGGACCAGCTGGAAAAGATGGAGGACCAGGAGCTCCAGGAGCACCAGGAGGACCAGGTACTGATGGAGCCCCAGGAGCCGATGCAGCCTATTGTCCATGTCCACCAAGAACTCCTGGATTGTCCGAGGATGTTCCGGCTGCGTCTCCAGATTCTGGAGCAGGAGCTGCTGGAGGAGAAGCTGGAGCAGCTGCTGATGCCGGAGCTGCTGCAGGAGATGCAGGAGCAACTGGAGGAGATGCATCGAAAGGAACATACAGTGGAAGTGCCGTCGTTCGTCGTCGTGCACGCTTCTAAACTTTTGCGTTATCCGTCTCATTTTTCTATGAATAAATCATTTTCACATGCAAAACAGTGGCATTTCAAATTCGATCAATTTCCCAAGACAGTTTTTTTCAAATCGGTATCCAGTGAAAATTACGAAATGTTCTTCTCCGTAACCATGCATTTCAAACACTTCAAAAAACGCATAAACGCCTTGTCTCACTTGACCTAAACCACATAAATCTGTCAATGTGTCTATATTCTGTTGCTCGGTGATCACTTGATCCGGTATATAACCAGTAGAAATGAAGCCTCGATACGCATTGAAAAATAATGAATCGTTTTTCGTTGTTCTTGATTGCTCTTATTCTTGTTCCCACGAGAGTTATAAGTGCAGGTATGACACGTTCTATTCTCTTCATATCAAAACTCTAATTATTTAGCTCCACCTTCATCTATGAACTGTCAGGGAAACAAAGGCTGTCTGACTCAATCAGAGAATCCGCAAGGGAACGTAGATGAGACTGCACCGACTTCTACAACGGAAATTGTTGATACTCGTTAGTCTCGATTAAGCTTTGTGAAAAACCCTTCACTTTCAAAATAGTTTTTTTAAACTAGATGGGTTATTTACGAATTGGATATGTAGAGAACCAGATATCCGTTTTTATTTTCAGAAAAACCTATTGGAGAAGCCGGTTGTAAAGGTGGAGACGAAAGAGGATCGGACGGTGAATGTGTATCGAAAAGTCAATCAGACGTACAACATGATGTTCCGAATGATGATTCCAATTCAAAAGAGAATGGAGAAGAAGAAACGACGACGACTTCTGAAAGTACCACTACTACACAATCGATCACTTCTACTTCCACGGGTAAGCGAACCGGGAATCTAGCTCCTGGAAATTTTATTTAGAACCACCAACGAGAGATGAAAATGGATCAGATAACGCTCAGGGAGAAACGACGACGTCTACTGAAAGTACCACTACTACACAATCTATCACTTCTACTTCCACAAGTAAGCGAGCCGGGAATTCAGATCCCAAATTAGATCCACCAGCGAATGATGAAAATGGATCAGATGACGCTCAGGGCGAGACGACAAGTGAGTTTTATCTTCAATGTTCAGAATTTTTCTGAAAATCGATTCTGTTTATAACTGGTAGCTAATACAAACTGAACCAAATGTCTCCGTAACTAAGCAGTTTTTCTTCTTCAAAAAGTCAAAAAATCCCATAAACTCTCGACTCGTCTCACTCATATTTCCAACCCATAAAGCTGTCAGACGGTCTCTTGGTAACTTGCCAAGTAACTGAATTCTTCGACTTTTTGTGTCGGCTCACAAACTTTCATTCTTAGTTGAAAGCATCTCAAAATGCTTCGTTTCTTTATTCTATTCCTTCTTTTGTCTTCAATCAAAAAGGCTGAAAGTGGCAACTGGGGTTCGTCGAAAACACTCATTTTATTCTCATGCAAAAGTTTATTGTTTTCAGCCCCGAATGACGATACATCCGTGAATTCCACGAGTGAACAGCCGGAAAACACTACAACTTCTGAAACAACCACCGTTTCAACTCTACCCACTCAGATATGGGATACGATTCCGATCGGCGAACTTATAGAGCTCGATGGTGTAGCAATTATGAAGTGTGAGGAGCCGACAACCACATCGACAACCACTTCCACAACGACTATGACTAGTTCTACAAGTACCCCTACCACTCCTTCTACAACTTCTTCTACTTCCACAACGTCTTCTACTTCTACATCTGAGTCCTCAACGACGACATCTGAAGTGACGTCTTCTGAAACAACACACTCTACTTCTACTGTCAGTGAGGAATCCACACGAACTAAAAAAGCAACATCCACATCATCTTCAACTTCTTCGTCTACTTCATCCGTATCTGAGAGTTCCACAATAACCTCTACAACTGAAGAATCAACAGAATCTTCAACGACATCGGTCCCAAAGGAAACGCCATCAAGTGTCACATCTTCTCAGTCTTCTACTCTCACAACGTCCTCTCCCAAATCTCCGACAACTTCATCATCTTCTTCTTCTACAAGCTCAACGACTAATACTGATTCTTCAGTCTCGATTACTGAATCTTCATCGACAAAAACTTCAACAGTTGGCATAGAAGAAAGCTCCTCATCATCATCGTCTTCTTCCACAAAAGATATCACGCCGAGCTCTCCGATTGTTTCTGACGGAACAAAGCCAACCGAAAGTTCAACTTCTCAAGCGACTTCATCTGGATCTTCAAGCAGTCAAACCACAAAGACAACTTCTTCGACAACACAGACGTTTACAACTCCAAACGTCACTCATTCTGTTGATCAATCGACAACCGAACTATCAAGAACAACTGAGAGCTCTACCACAAGTGGAACTCCTGAAGTATCTTCAGATGTGACATCGACATCAACAAGACATTCTTCAACTGAAACTTCATTTTCTAGTATTACTGGAGAGAATACTTCAAAAACGTCAACCAGTTCTCCTATACCAACAATATGGACTTCCACTTCGAAGGACCCAACGTCTTCTGAATCTACTCCAAAGTTATCATCAACAACTGAAACTTCAACGTTGACAAGCATCTTCTACTCTTCTTCTTCTTCTTCTTCTCCTTCTTCTACAGAAGAAACGACCTCCTTTGAAACATTTTCCAAATCAACCGATAGTTCGACAGAAACAACTTTGTTGGAAAACCGGGATCCATCAATAACTAGTACAACTGAATCATCGACAAGTGGGTTTCTGATATCTGAAAGACTAAACTGTAATACAGGTATCCCGACGAGCACTTCTCCAAAAACCACAGTTGGATCAAGTCAAAAAACACTTTCCACATCATCCGTCACACAAGATTCTTCAAATGCGACATCAACGGAAATCAGTAGTACCAGCAAAGGAAGTGAGTTTGAATCGAACCGAGAGCCCTTAAATTGTGTTCTTTGGCTTTTTGTATTCCTTCTCAAAATCCCATAATTTAGAAAATCTTTCAGTTGAAACGACTCAAAAGACTCTTGAGGAGATAGATCCTATTTATGAAACTATTCCCCCTTCGTCTACGGATGATGGAATCTCAACATCAACAACAGCAAAAGGTATAATTGTTCAACGTTCAGAAGTTCATCTCATTCGAACACAAAAAATCTAAGAGACCATCACAATTAAAGTTAAATAATACAATTTTAAGTAGGAACAACAAACAAAAACTCATTGAAAACGGAGTCCAGCTATAGAACAACTGACTCTGAGGAGATCACTTCGGAAACGACTTCAAAGAAAGGAGTCGGCACCACGATGGAATCAAGTATGGTTTCCATCAGTTTCTCTATTTTTTTTGAAATTGAACATAGTTTTAGGTACTTCCGAAAAGTTTATTCAAGCGACGACTTCAAATGGAAAAGTCTCAATGCAACCAACTTCATCAGAAGAAGCAATCACATTACCTTCAGAATCGAAACAATTTTCCATAAAAACTAGTAAGTGATTAGGCTTCTGATCATTCTTAATCAAGAAAAAAATATTGCAGCATTCGAAACTGTCACCCAGTCGGAAGTTCAAAGTTCGATGACTCCTGGAGTGTCGTCTTCTAATGGAGGATCGACAACATCCACCGCTCAGAAAGGTTCTTCGACTACAGAGAAAAGGACAACTTCTTCTGGACCAAATTCCACATCAAAGTCATCAGCAACTTCGGAATCTGTTATGTCTACAGTACAGTTTTCAACAATTTATCTCTCGACATCTCCACAATCAGCTGATTTCAAAACAACTGTTGAAACTACAAAGTCCAATATCATTGATGTCGGATCAACATCAGTTAAAACATTAACTGACGGCACAGAAACATCTCCAGTCGCATCATCTTCTTCGACAGGCGATACTTCTAGTGTGCCTGATCAACAATCTAAATCTACTACTCCGCCAATAGAATCAACAGGATCATCTGAATCTACTTCTTCCGGAGACACATCTCCATCCACGTCATCTCAATCGACATCTACGACAACTCAAGATCCATTATGTTCTATACAATGTCCTTCTGGATATCTGATAGGAACACAGAATTGTTTCCGTTTGGTTCCCGCTTCGTCCAAAATCAAATCATATCAATCTGCTCTTTCATTCTGTAAAACAACTGATCGACAGACATTGGCCTCTTTGGATAAAATCAAAGACAATGCAGATATACGATTGATTCAAGAGAGTGCAGGACTTCAGAATATCGATTGGATTTATGCAAATGGAATTGGATCAAAAGCAGAAAGATTTCAGAAATCTGCTCCCGTTTATAGTATTTTCAGTCAGTCTCTTGTCAATTCTCCCATTTTGATGAATGTTGGAATATCGGAAACTTTTGAGAATATCTCTGCATTATGTGTACTTCCTCGTCAGTTTTCATCTCATTTTCTCTTTATTTCTATGTTAATTTCTATTTCAGAATACTGTAATCCAACGGAATGTGATGTCGAAAAGTTATTTCTCGCCTATGGATTTGATTCGAATTTCAAAGTATCAGGAGGAATTCTTGAACCAGGAAAGACGGGAAATGTCACTTGTCTGTATGGAAATCAGATGACAACTACAGTAACCTGTAATACTTTGGGAGCTATTTATCCGAATCCAACGAATATTGATTGTGAAGAGGATGCAAGTGAAAGAAAAATAAGTGATTCAACAAATGAAACTGTTTCGAATTGTGATGCATGTTTGAATAGAGGAACGAAAGAATGTCAGGAAGTTTTGAATTCAAATGGATCCATCGAAGGATATCGATGTGTATGCAATGATCTTTATATGGTAATTCAATAGATAAACCACTAATTGATAAATGAAATTTAAGATGGCGAGTTGCTGGAGAACAATCAATAATTGTAATGCAACAATCTGTGGACCAAATGGAATTTGTAAAGATGAAATGAGTGAAATCAAATGTGAATGTAAATGGGGATATAGAGGAGATCGATGTGAGAACAATCTAAAAGAAAAATATTTCGGAGATTTCGGATCCTCGTCGGCAGTCGGGGCCACGATTACTCTCGGAGGGCTTTTGTTACGACTTTTGAAATTTGCTCTTATGGGAATTTCATTCAATAATGAAGCAGAAGAAGTTAGTTTTGTCCTCTACTCTTCAAGTAGAGAGACTCTGTCTTTATTCGAATACTCATTCATTCAGGACATCCAAGAAACTCATCAACGACTTCGAAAAATTCTAATGTGGACTGGCGGTGTTATTTTGGGTCTTTGGAGTAATCCGACGCTTCTTGGAATATCTCAACCTTCTTGCCGGTTCTATTTCATCGCAGTCCATTTCTGTTATCTATTCGGTTTGTTTTTCTTTCTGTCTCAATAATGAAAAATAAATTGAAGCAATGCTGCAATGGATATTCGAAGGATTCAATGTGAATCAAGTGATTCGAGCTGTCAGTATCAACAAATTCGAAACGGATTTCAATGGAAATCGATCGTGTGGAATTCGTATTATTCCTAGAATGATTGGCGGTGTCATTGCACTGTGCAGCTTCTTGCTCATCGTATTTCAAAATGGTTGGTATCGTTTGGCTGCCGGATGGACATGTGTTGGAGTCATTTGTGAACAGACATTGAACATTTGGATTCCCGTTTTCTTCGTCGTCGTTATATTCGGTCTCTTTGGATTTGGAATCTGTGAATCGACTGTTTTGATCAAAAAGTTCGTTTCACTTGTTTTTCCAAAAAGATTCTCTTTTTTTGCAGTCGTCGACCTCTTCTCGAATACAAAGTCGATATGAAAATCGAAAGAGAAATCGGTCATGAAGCAGGTCGTCAAATTCAAAAATGTCGAGATAATCATATAATGTGTCTTGCTGGTCTCTATTTACTTATGGTTCAATGGATATCAGTTATCATTTCATCTGATCATAGAGATGAACCAGTCTATGGATAGTAAGTTAATGATCTAATTTCATTCGAACCAGAACACTTTCTTCAGTATTTCTGTTCTTGTCGCTGGAATCTATTCGGTTTTTTGTTCGTATCAAGAGATGGTCACTTGTCCAGAAGTCCGTTTTTCTTCTTTTTTGTTTTGAATTATAATTCTTTTCATTTCCAGGATCGTGCCGCATTTTTACAATTTCTCCAACGCCGGGCTCCGAGTATCTTTGCTCCAGATTACAATCCGGAGACGATGTGGACGATCAATGAAGTCCGTGAACACTTCAAATTACCAAAAGATGAGAGAGAACAAATCTATGAAAGTTTTTTGCCGAGAAATGAGAAATTGATGATTCATCATAAATGGGAAATTTGGTTGAACGAAGTCTTTGAGAAAGATCCCGAAATATCGATTGATAATGCACTCGTAAAAGTATTTCTCAGAGAAATGAGACTTTTGGAAGAGAATCGAGGAACATTGGAACAGAAAGAAGCGATTCAGTCAGTTTTTTCCTAGTTTTGAAGGCAGTATAATAATAGTTTATGAATAGTTTTTATTAATGAAATATATGAAATACAGAAAAGAAATTAGAATTCATATTTTCAGACAAACATACAAAGAATTCATGTCGACACTTCCACATAAAGAACCAAGAGACAGTGGTCGGTTGAAAGGACGATTGGAATTGGTAACCCTTGCTGCCGAAGATCCATTGAGAGGAGTCAGTCTTGCAAAGTTCTTCATTGTTCCAAAATTCCATACATTCGAACCAGAATTACCACAAAAAGGAGATTCGGAAGAAAACGAAGACGAGAGAAATCACGAAAGAAAATTATATCGAGATTTGGAAAGTGTTCGTTTTTGTTTCGATGTGATACAGTAATCCTCTTGTTTCTCTTTCAGGATATCTATGAAATGACACGCGAAGAGGCTCATTCACAAGCGAAATTTGTCAATTCTTCAATTTATTTCACTAATTATGGCAACAGAGTTGTCCGTTAAATATGGAATGACAATTCTTTTCAATGTTGAACCTTTAGAATAGACAGAGCGAATCCCTTTTTGACCACTGTTAATAAAAAATAATATATATAAATCCTATTTTATATAATATTTTTGAGAATCAATGATGATTAAAAGCTGTTAATTGAATTCTATTTCTGAGAATTTATAGATCTAAACACGAAGAAATATCTACACTTGACACCCGTCATTCAATGCGAAATCTGAATTTTCAGCATAATGAATATTGATTATTTTTCCGTCTCTAGTTGAGTGATACTCTCCAACGCTATTCCAACATCGAGTTTTATAACTTGAGATCTGAAATACAGTTGTCCTTTTTTTCAAATATCTCTCTCTCTCTCTCTCTCTCTATCTCTCTCTCTCTCTCTCTCTCTCTCTCTCTCTCTCTCTCTCTCTCTCTCTCTCTCTCTCTCTCTCTCTCTCTCTCTCTCTCTCTCTCTCTCTCTCTCTCTCTCTCTCTCTCTCTCTCTCTCTCTCTCTCTCTCTCTCTCTCTTTTCACTTACATCACATCTTTCTGGTCCTGGACACAACATTCCATGATTCTCATTTGCCGAATGAAATGTATAATATGATTCTCTATAGCAATCACTTATAATTTGAGCATATGTCATATTAATCGGTAAACTTCGAAGATGACGTCGAACCGACGATTTCCAACTCATTCTGCAAATGAAACATTTCGATAAGCTCCGCCCACTTTTCAATACCTTGTGAAATCTTTTTCAATCATTTTTATATTTTTATTCGAAATCAAAGGTTTCTCATCGTCTTCTTCTCCAGTCGATGGTCTATATTGAGGAATTCGATCATGATCGACGCCCATTCCATCCAACTGAAATTATGAAACAATGAATAAAATGGAGTTTTTCGCATCTATTCTTCTCACCATTTCGATATGTTTCAGATGAGTAATCGAATTAAATGAAGCTTCAACTTCTAATTTCTTAACAGTTTTATGTGGCCAATGAATCCACGTATTATTCACTTTCGATGGAATCGCTATCATTTTACCAGTTTCAGTTGTCTGTTCATATTGAATACTTCGAAGAACGTGCTCTATTGAGAATACATTTGCCCTTTTATCTGAAAGAATTCAATTCTGATTCGTCTTGATTCTTTTAGAAACTAACATGCTCTCGTCTTTGTATTCTCTTTCGAATATGTGAAATAGGCGACAGTTGGATGTTCGGCGGCAAGAAAACGGAATTCATTCAGATAATTATTCGCCTGTCGAGGAAGAATTAAATCATCCAAATCGACGAATGCAACGAATTCCGACGCTTCCTGAAAGTGCCTTTCTATTAGAATCTCTTTTTCTGAACTACAAAACTCACTTTATATCTCAACAAACAATCCGTTTGAGCAGCCGCCTGACTTCTAAACTCAACATTTAAATTCGGATTAAAATCCCGTTCATCTCGATTCAAAAGATTGATTCTATTCCATGGTTTAAGTGTCACGTAACCCTCTTCCTCATAAACTTTCAGAATTTCAAGCATCGGAGAGACGACACTTCGAATATAAAGATGCATAAAAGCTCCGAATCGCTTGTAAATGTGAAGAGAAACGAGTAGATTTTGCCAGTTTTCGGCGGCAAAAAGAGGAGAAATACACATAACAACAGGCTTTTGTTCAGTCGAAATCACTTCGAATGGAATCTGAAATCATTGGATATAAACTACAAACTACAAACTACAAACTAACAGGTGCATGATTTCCACCGAGAGAAACAAATAATAAAGATGGATTCAAAATGACTTCCGTTGTTGCTGTCATTGCAATCCATTTACATGCATCATGAATTGTTACTCTGTAAGTATTGAAGAGATTAGGCTCCGCCCCCAAACCCTTTTGAAAAGTGGGCGGAGTCTTATGTTACCTTTCTAACTCAGCAGTTGTCATCATTCGATTCGTTCCATTTATTGCCAATAATTCAATTTTTTTCACATTTTCTAATAATTCGAAATCGGCCGTCATAAGAATAACGACAGAAGAATCACCGAGACTTTTCGATTTATTGAAATAAAATGAAGAATAAATGAAAACATCATAGGGCGCCGAATGGAGAACTTCTTCATTTTCTAGTTCGGATGAATCGATTCGACTGGAAAATCTCGAATAAAAAATGAAGAGAAAGTGGGCGGAGCTTCGCCCATTTTCTCTGCTTCCAGAGAACTCACATGAATTGTAAAAGGAGTGCAGCAACGAAAAACAAAAATGAAAAAAGAAAAACGACGGAAAGAATAGATGGAATTATTCGTGGAAGCATCTTTTTTCAATTCAAAAGAAGGAAAAGAAGTGCGTTTCTTCTTCTGTTTCTTCTGCCGACGCGTCACATACGTTCACCTCATTCCCCATATCGATGATTTTGATCTGAACTTGATGAGTGGTTCCGATGGAAGAGAAGAGGATACGGAAGAGGACGGATCAATGTAAATACGCTTTACTGAGATTTTGATTTTCAGTTCTCAGCGCTTGAAGCGTGTTCGCAGAAAATTCACTATTTGGCAGGGATAGAATTCATTGAAATAAACAAAAAAAGAGAACTCGATCATTTAAATAAAACAGGCTGAATGATGACTGGGACTGAGTGATTGGGATGGGAGAAAAAGCAAAATTAATCGGTGTCCGGACTGGCAGATGAGTTCTGTAAGTGGCTTTTATATTCCGGAAGCAGAAATTCAGAATTATAAGTTAAAGAAGAAGAGACTCTCTCAAATAAAAAATGAATAATGTGGTGATTTAATGGAAGAGGGACAGATAGAACAAAGGGGAAAAACATTGATCAGAAGAAACAATTGGCGAGAGACACGCTGGAAAAGAAAAAGGCGAAGAGCAAGAAGAAGAAGAGCTGCATTCAAATCGCAATGGCGAACACGTAGACAATTGCCAGCATTGTTTTGGCCTCCCATCGATACATGTATGAGGCTGAAGAGACAAAAGTAATTAGATTATTTTCATATCCCATTCTTTGAAGAGAAAAACGAATAACTTACAATCAGTAACTTTATTCCAGTAGGAAATGGTGCTCACATTGAGACCAGAACCACTCGAAATTTGAAGGAATGAAGAGGTGACAACGTATTTGTAAGGTTTTCCGGCGGCGACCAGCTTCTTTGTAATCAGTTCAACGGCCTTTTGATTCCACTGCACACTGTCTTTATGAGTGTACGTCGCGTTTGCGCCGACTACCTCGTCCATCACCTGAATAAACAACGTCTCAAACATCTCTTTTTTCTTGAAAGTTCTTGTATTCTTCGATTAAAACAAAAAAAGTCCAAGCATACCTGCTTAATAATCATATGAACATCTTCCTCCGGCAGAGCCATGGTAGTGAACCTGTCAGTACTGAAAAAACAATTAGAAATTGAGAGAAAAGAGAGAAAATAAATAATAATCCGTTTCGTCAACGGCTAAATCTACGAAAAAAAAAGATAAATAAAGTCAAAATAAGTATCGAAATCACCGATTTCATCATAATTTATTCTCCGGGAGAAAAATCAGAGAATGACTAGTTATAAATACAATAATAAATAATACTTCAGACTAGAGAAAATGGCAGAAAACGGAGTGTACTAAACTGGGAAATGAAAGGGAGAAAGAAAATACATTAATAGCCTATTAGGCTGACAATCGGTTAGTTTCATGGAATGGATGGTGTTATGGTCACAAGACGGATGAACGAAATTTCAATTGTTTAGTCTAGGCTTCTGGCTCGAAATCCACGTGTGTCAGACATGCGGACAAATCTTTTCCGAGTTCAGATGTTCCAGCGGCGAGCACTTTTCTCGACATGACATCGAATGGAGCACCAGTTGGATCGGTAACAATGCCACCTGCTTCTAGGACAATGACGGCTGGTGCGGCGACATCCCATGCATGAATACCGTACTCAACATAGCCATCGCAGCTTCCTTGAGCCACCATCATCATGTTGATCGCAGCCGAACCGAATGAACGGTGTCTGAAAATCGAGGCATTTGTGGGGAACTTTGGGATGGGTTTGTTTTAGAAATTTGATTTTCTTCAGAAATATGACTCATTTCCGAAAAAAAAAGTGGATCGGCTAAGAACAACTATTTGTTTTTGAATTACCCATGACATTGCTTATCGAACATCGCAGTCTTGTAAGACTCGACAAACGAATTTTGCATAACAGGCGATCGAATGGATCCGAGTTGTAGAATGAGCACACTTTCCGCAATTGCTGGAATTTTGCATTTCGTCAGAATGTAGATCAAAAAAACTATTTCATAATTCAACAAGTCTGAACCATATTTAATGGGGCAGATTGACTTGCTTTTCTTATGATATTCAAGTGAAAATGAAAAATGAGCGAGAGACGTGCAAAATCCAGTGCGTACGGAGAGTGTGTTCGGGGCAAAAAGATTTGACAGAAGTCATGTATCAAGGGTAATGAATTCGAAAGATTACAGAAAACTCGTAGTTTTTCACAGGTAAAGTGCGTTATGCGTATTATACATGAAACACCTAAAAATGGTATATAATACACGAATCGCGAACGACTTGAGGTACAATACACGAATCGCGAGCGAAGTGGGGTGCAATACATAAATCGCGAGCCGACGACGGCTTCTCTTGGGATACACATACAAAACACGTAATATACGCGTATCGCGAACGTATTTCGAAAACTTGTTTATTCTTTTCCCGGACTTTGTAATTTTTTCCCATTTTCAGTATTTTCTCATGATTTTCTCTCGTTTTAGTTATGGCAACTCTCTCAAATGTATTTTTACTGAACATTTATACTCAGATTTCGCTAAAACGTCTGTTTTCTTTACAGAACACCATACTCCGCTCGGACGCCAGCTCACGAAAAGCTTTTTACATTGGCCGACGGACTTTGTCGATTATGATGGATCGACCGAAGAAAGCAACAGTTTTTTTGGAAAAGAACTTTCCAGTACATGTGAAGAATGAGCTAGGAAAAAGTTCCGAATAGTAAGTTGAAAATATTAATTTTCGAAGTTCTAAACAGCTATTTTTCACAATTTCTATTGGTCAGAGCAACTCTGCAGTTGGAAGACGGTGGGCAAAACGAAGCGACAACAATCTCTTCGACGACCTTCAATTTGGCTTCTCCGACAAGGATCAACTCGGATTTAATAAGTTAATGACTTTTTTCACTTTAATAAACTTATAATTTTAAACAAGTCTTTGAGAAATAAACAACGCATACAATATATGAATCCCGAAACCGACGTAAACAAGTGTTCGCGATACGCATATTATACCCGGATCCTCGAGCCAATATCTTTCGCGATACACGTATATTATACATAATATACGCTTGACTTTTTGTACGCAACCCATGTACGCGCGAACAATATTTCATGTATAATACGCATAACGCACTTTACCTGTGTTTCTCAGTTTTTATTAATAATTTGTTCTCAAAACAAACCCTCGCACACCGGCCAACACTTGATTTCGCATGTTTCCCTGTGCAATGTCGAGCCAACGATCACCGAATTGAACACGATTATGAAGGCCGAGAGATTGGCATAAGACAGCCTTGGTAAGCACTTCAAAAAGAGAAAGAAAAACAATGGGGAATGGTGCAAAAGAAGGGTAAAAGAAAAAAAATAGAACACGAAACGTATATTCAAGAAAAAAATTTTGTGGAGCCCAATAGGATAAGCGTGTTCTTCTCTTCTGTGAGTCACTTACATTTGTTTTTAGATGCTCGAATCGGGAATCCATTTTTAAATGCACCCTTTCCGACTTGTCCCAAATAAAGCTCATTTGTAATTGGGTTGTAGACGATTCCAGCGCGAAGCTGTTTCTTAATGGCCAATCCAACACAAATAGCGATCATCGGAATTCTGAAGGTTTTCCATGTAATGATAGGAATTAGTTTTAATGAAGTCATGATAATAACCACATAAAATAGAAGTTTCAACATACCGATGTACGAAGTTGGTGGTTCCATCGATGGGATCGATAATCCAAGTAGGAGCATCGGTCCATTCGATTTTGGCTCCAGTAGCCACTGATTCTTCTCCAATGAATCTGGAAATTCAACAAACTGAATGTTATGATATGGTTTTCCAGTTCATTTTATAAACGAATAAAATAGAAATAAATTCCTAGAGTTTGGATGAATAAATATCCACACAACGCAGTTTCCTATTGTCTCCATGGTGACGGCCGTTCTCGGGGTTCAAAGGAAATAACGGGGCGCCGTTTGTCGAGAAAGGGGAAATGTGCTCTTACCTATGCCCCTTAAATCTCTCGGAAAGACCTTGAATGAGAAGTTTCTCGACAGCTTGATCAGTCTCCGTTACCAAATCGGTGTTTGATAATTTAGTTTCGACTTTGCTTTCGGCCGATTCGAAAGCAGTACGAACCAGCTGAAAAAATATAGACCAATGTTCGAGTTCAGGAAAATATTACCGTTCCAGCCTTTTTGACAAGCTCAATAGCATAGTCGACGAAAACTTGCTCCTCCTCGTGAATCGGTTCGAACACCATCTGGAAAAAGGAAATTCGATGAATATTGGACAGATAATGATAAACAGAAAAGCCGACGAAAGGGAAAAATGAGAATGAAAAAGCAACGAATTAGGAAAGAGAAGCGCTCTGAGAAGAGCTGAGAGAGGGGGAGCGGAGGACAAGTAGACGAGTACATGGCGCGGAGAGACGCAGGCATGACAAGTAATCTCTTCCCATGTTCTGTTCGGAAAATGATAACGAGAAGGTGAAATGTCGAGAAAAGGGGAAGTGAGAGAAACAAAATTACACATAAATATTGCGACACACGCACATACAGAGTACATATTGGAATAAACCAATGAGAATATAAAATGAATGTCTAAACGAAAAATCAGGCAAATTGTTTATCAAGAGTATCGTATAACACGGTTCTGTCCTCCAACAAACGGGTTCATTTGAAATAATTCTATCCGAAGTAAACTAAGTCGACGTGCTCTTTCCATCCTTTCCGCTCGATTATACGCTCCAAATCGCCATGCGTCAAGTCTAATTTGATGCAAACCACGAGAGGAGGTTTGGCATTTCTGGAAAAAAGAGAAAGAGAATGAATAAGAATGAAGGAAACAAATGGTGGGAGCAGCCTAGGAAAATGGAGAACGGGGGGAAAATCTCTGACGTTTCTTTTCACATCAAGTTCAAAATATTTATCAAAGTATCTGATTAGAGACAACTCTCACTTACTCAATATTAACAATTGGCACTTTATGTGTTACTTTTCGCTCCTTCTCATCAAACTCTTCATGAATTCCTCTTCCGATTTTTGACTCATCAATATCACAAAACTCTCTGACTTTCGTCTTCTCATCCTCATCGAGGTTTCTAAAACAACATTTAAAGCGAGAGCACTTGAAGTCAAAATATACTTGAAAAATCGTTTTCCTTGTTTTCCGGCACTCCAAATTGTGAATTTATCCCATTTTTTGATGTAATGCTCTTTGAGTCTTTGAAGACGGAAGTTCCAGATCGTCTGCTCGGTCACATTATGAGAAGCACAGTTCGGATGGTATCGATACATTACAATATCTTCTGGAACCTATAAAGCGAGATTATACTAATGATATTCCTAAGACTACAACCTTAGCGAAATTGCACTGAGGAATAGATAAGCATTTGTAAAAGAAGTCTAAGTCTTCCGGAAATCCATTTGGAATGTCCGTACGAAAACCGCCAACTTTCTCAAATAGCGCTCTACTGATGAACCAAGTTGGGGCGACTAAAGTGGGTCCATGAGAAGTGTAAACTTGGTTTCGGATCTTATCCCCATTCATAGAATTCGCCCAATTTGTATATCTAGTTGTAGATCCTTCAGGTAGTCTATGGAATTGTCCTCCTAGAGTAAAGATAAATTTCAAAGAGTTCTGATTGATTGTCAATCACCTACAAAAATAAAATCGTCTTCCGATTTCGAGATCTTTCTGGCAAGTTCCAGCTGGTTTTTGATTCTGTTTGGTGCACTGACGTCATCTGCATCATTGAAACACAGATATCTGCCTTTTGAAGATCGGACGGCACAGTCTTTAGCTGCTCCAACACCTCCTGGTTGAACTACATGCGAGACGGTAACTTTCATTCCAAGCTCCTCGAACTCGATTCTGGCATTCTCTAGAATACGAACGGTGTCGTCTACGCTTCCGTCATCAGCAAGACAAATCTGCAACAACCCGATATTTCTATCATCATGAGGATCATTATTTCGTAGTAAATCTAATCAAGTCACAACACGTGAATTTTCTAGACATGTTCCGAACCTCAATTTTCGCACTCTCCACCGCTGTCTGTGCCAACAATCCGTTCAGTGTTTCCCGTAAAAATTTCTCCGCATTTCTGGCAGGAATAATTACAGACACATCATACTGATAGTGCATGATTACCTGAAATCTCCGAGATGAAGCGAAGTATTTAATTAATTTTATGTGTCGGAATTACACCTTTTTTTATATCTTGACGTGAAGTACAAATAGCTTGAATGACAACACTAAAATTTCCAAAAAATTATAAAATGAGCCAAAAAAATCTTGAAATTGAAAAAAATTCTCAAAAAAAGTTGTAATTTTTAAAATAGTAAACTAGGCGCGCATACGACACTCCGCTATTCCGGCACTGCGTCTCTTTGTTTACTATACTGTTCCGCCTACTCTCGTCGTGCCCTTTTTTCATAGTGGACGTTTTTTAAACTCTGTTATTCAGCTGACTCATTTGTTGTTTTTATTCGATTTTTCACAGTTTTTACTCTACATATATCGATTTTGCAGGTTATCCATAAAGAAAACTATAGAAACCCCTCTCAAAAACTAGCCGATGCTCATCACGAAGCCGATTCTCACACTTTGCTCGTTCCTGCCATAAGAGAGAATTGAAATTCCGGGTTAATTTGCTAATAAATAAATAAGAGTGAATATTAAAGGTAAATTTGAATCAGTTTCTTTATCTAATCGCCCGCAAGATGTTACAGATGGTCTCCTCTGAAATGGACACCGCAATCGAGGCTCGGTCGATAGCCACATCCCCGTTGAGCTCAAAAGTGTCACCTCTGAGTCAAATACAGAAAGATAAATTATTAGTTATTCAATGGGAGCATCTCAATCTGTACAAATTCTATCCAATGGCCTTGTGTAGCTCCTGGACAATTCGATGCATGCTTTATCCAATGTCTGTTGTCAAGAGTCGATTACAGTTACAACGGCAGAATAATGTGTATAATGGAATGAGAGATGCTTTTGTGAAAATTATTCGACACGAGGGAATCGGAGCGTTGTATAAAGTAAGCTCTCCATTTTTTTCCTGGAAAACAAACTCCTGATGGTCGGAATCTTTTTTAATCGAAAACATTAGAATCTGAATATCGCTCAATAGCAATTCATCGATTTCAGGGTTTCTGGATGACTCTGCCTCAATTATCAGCTTCATTTCTTTACTCATCAGCTTATGAACGTGTCCGAGATCTTCTTCAAACTCATCTTCATATCACTAATCACTCTATTGTTTCCGCCTTGGCGGGTGGAATCGCATCTCCGTGTGCTCAACTCATTTTTGTACCTACAGATATTGTAGCTCAGCATATGATGGTTCATAATAATCCTGAAGCTTTCGGAGGTACAAACAAAATATAAATTTATCCTTAATTACATTAAAATCGTTTCCAGGAGGCAAAAAGAATATACCAGTAGCCGATGCGATACGGAAAGATGGTTTAGAAGGAAAGCGGACTCTTGGATTACGTGTTATTCGAGCTGTATATAAAGTAGACGGTATTTCTGGATTCTATAGGTACAATCAGAATTTATATAATCAAATATACTCGTTTCTTTAAAGAGGATTCCTCTCCGCAATAATGCTGTACATTCCGTCGACAATGGTCTTTTGGTCTACCTATTACAATTCTCTTGCAGTATTCAGAATGATTCGGGAAAAAGTAAAACTGAAATAGGAAGAGTCTAACATTATCATCTCATTCTCTCAGGTCACCGAACTTGAATATGGTGTAAAACCGACGTCTCCCGCTGAAGTGGATGATCGGAATCTATTCCTGGATCAGGCGGTGAGCGGATCAATCGGAGGTGTTGCCAGTGCCATGGTCACGAATCCATTAGAAATGCTGAGAATTCGGTTGCAGGTGAGTATTTAATTTGAACCATAATTTCATTAAGTTCTTCTACTCAGGTTCATCGAACAACTTACCGGGAGACAATTGTCAGATTGTGGAAGTACGAAAAGTCTCAAGTGTTCACTAAGGTAAAATTTGATATTTTGTGCAGGAAAAGCCTTTTTTCTGTGAAAAAATTGAAAAATATTTTCATCATTCCAATTTTTAGGGTCTTGCTCCTCGAATGGTTAACAATGCACTATACTCAAGTCTCGTAATGCTCGCCTATGAAAGTGTCAAACGATTTTCAGTGTTACCAGAGTTTAAAAACAAAATCGTCTGGTAATTTCTCCATCATTTTTTATTGCTCACACGTGTATCTATACTTTCATCCGCCACCTCTCTGAAAATCATCTATTGAGTTAGTCTGATTAGATTTTTTTTCTTGTTCAAAATTGTAAATTTTGTGTGTGATCATCATATCACTCTTCTTCTATTCTCCCTCATTCTATTCAATTTTCATTTCTCTCGGAAAATGGTTTTTCTTCGATAATTCAAGAAATTGACAATTTTTACGTTTTAATTGAATCACGTAAAATGTATTTTTCTTTTTTTTTAAGTTCAAAACCCCTTGTCTTTTCTTTCCAAAAACCCCAGTGAAACCTTTTCTTTAACTCTGTTCTATGAACGTTCTCTCCTCTTTCCTACCAAATTTTGTACTTTTTTCTCTCCTGACAACCAATTGTCCTCTGGTGTACACCCTTTCCTTCTCATTTTCGAGTATAAATGAATTCTTCTTTCTTCAAAACAAAAATGTTTTTGTTCATTTATTTGGTTTCTGGAAACCCAATTTCTTATCTTTGAACCTTTTGAACTTCTACTTAATTCGATTTTTATCACCTTAGATGTCGTACCGACGTGCCGTTTCTCGTTTCGATCGGGTCAGCCAATGGTTACAATTTTCAAGACAATGGCACGTGATCGATGCGAATCAACAGGTTATTTATAAGAGGATGTTTATTATGGAAAACCTTTTATTTTCTGGTTCATCAATGTTCTTTATTTTTTCGAAAAAGAGAATGTAAACAAGTTGTTGTTTAAAGAGGAAAAAACGAACAATCTTGATTTTAGAGAAACATTTGCTCTCTCAAACTAGAATTTAAAGAGGGAGCAACCAGTTTTTCATTACAGGATGCAGAACTACTTGGTGACAAGGTAGCGCGATATTTGGCCGGAAAACACAAACCAATATACCATCCGGAGACTGATTGTGGAGATCATGTAGTTGTGACGAATTGTAAGGATATTGCAATGTATGCATTCGATTGGAAACACACGATTTACAAGTTTAATATGGAGTATCCGAAGAGTAAAGCTGATATTCCAGCATGGCAAATTCATGAATATGATCCGTGTCGAATTGCGTTTTTATCCGTTTACAGGGTAAGTATAGAAATAGGAAAAATCAGAATATATGTTAACCTAAATGTAATAATTTTTATTTCAGTCTCTTGGTAACAATCTCCTCCGACGTCGTCTAATTCAGCGTCTTCATCTATTCCCAGATAACGAAATGCCAGAATTCGTTCGTCAAAACATTGGAAGCCAATTGAGACAAGTACAAGAAGTAGTGAAACGAAGTGATGAATATACACTGGAAGAACGTGCCGCATTCCCAAGAGTTGTTAAATTTGCTGAAGGACACGTCGTCGATTGGGAGAAAAGTATAGAGAATCCAGGAAGACACGTCAAACCAGTACCTGGACAAAAGGATAAATAAATGCTCAAGATCTCTTGATAAAAGCTCGTTCTATTGAGAACATGGCTCTTTCAAAGTAGAATAGTTTCTCAATTTTAGCTCTTTCCGTCTTCTTGTTGAAGTTGTTTTGTTGTTTTCCTCTCCTTATAAATTTAATTTTATTCTCAAAATTTCATCCTTCTAAAAACATTTTCAAAATAACAAAAAAAGAATCCATAAAAACCCATAAAAAGTGATTAAATGAAACTCCGTTGCTCTTCGAACAATTGGACCGATTTGAGACTTGATGATTTTGTTTCTATATTGTGATCGTTATCCACGAATCTTTGAAGAACCAGTTTAGCATCTCGTTTTCTGAAAAAGTTTTATTCATTTATAAACATGTTCAGAAATAGATTAAAACTGAAAAACTTACAAAAAATCATTCCACATTCTTCCAACAATTTCCGTACAAACGATGTCTCCCGTGTGATTATTGATCATTTTCAAAAGCTAAAATTACTTTTTTTCAGAACTTTCTCATGTTTTTTTCTCACTCACAATAATAATATCTGGAGTGAATTTATGAAGACAAAACTCTGAGAGCAAGATAGAATGTTGCTCTTTTCGATACACTTTTTTCTTCTCGTCATCTGGTTTCTTTTCTTCATTTTCATCTTGTTCTTGGTTGTCAAGGAATCTATAATCCAATGAAATTCCATTTAATTTAAAATTATGAACTTACTGTTGTAAGAATTCCAAGGTTTTATGACTACTGAACATGTTATAAATGAGGAAAATTGAATCGAAAAGAGTGACAAAAAAGACAAGGAGAAACCTGAAATCTTTAGTATTCTTTTGAATATTCATTCATTTAAACTAACCAAATATACAAAAATAAGAAGATTTTCTCATTGAACATATTCAAAGTAAGAACACATTGAATCGAATGTCTTTGAAGATTTCCGAGTACTCTGACCTATAAAGAGAGAAAAAAATTAGTTTCTTTGTAATCGTTTTTTGTAAATTAATCGAAAAGTCAAAGAATGTCCGAAGAGAGTAAATAGAAAAGAGTTGTGACGTTTTTTGGACAAATTTGCAAAGGTGTTCTGGGTTTCGATGGCATTTTCCATCATGATATCTCATTTTTCCTTTTTCTAATTGTTAGACTCACTTGAAAATCACACATGGCAATACGTGGGAAGTTTCCAGAATGTTCCCAATCGGTTCCATGAAGAATATCATCTAGAATTCTCATTCCCCAATATGGATCATTTTGACCCAAAAACTTATTTGTAGAATAGAATTGGAGGAATGAATTGGTCATATAAATCAGTTTAGTGACCAAATAAACGCTATAATTGAAGGAATAGTTTCTATTTTCTTTCAGATCTCTTCGCTTACTTAGTTATATATTTCCCATGTTGCATTCCAAAAATCTTCTGAATTTTCGCCATTTTTGTGGTTTCTTCTTCATTTCTCCTTTTTCTAAGATTATTTGAAATGTGACGACAGATGATATCGATTTGCTTTTTTCGATCTTCAGACTGAAAATAAGATAAAATCAGATGAAAAATATCAGAATCTTACCTCAGCTCCCTCTGCTTTTTGTGCAGTTTCTACCAATTTGATAATATTAATTCCAGATTTAGTCGATAACATACTCCAAAAAATGACAGGAAGATAAAAGAAAGCTGCCTCAATTGCCATAATAAAAGGAGCCCATTGATAATAAATAAGTTGTTGAGAAACACGTTCCTCAACTGTCAAAGGAACTTTTTCATTTGGTTTGACCCAATATGTATTGTATACAAAACAATAGTCTTCTGCATACTGTTCCCATGCTTTTGTGAACTGAAAGAGGGTTAATTCAATAAAACTTCTTTACGAGCACCGTTCTATAATAGTTAGGGTGAAAACTTTTAGAAGTTAAGTTCTAACATCTAGTGTCAAAGAAATGTATAGGACTAAGCCTAGAGCAAAGTACATACGGAAAGAAATCTAGACAATTAATCTTCGCTCTCGCATATGATTCCGAAATGAACTGACCGAGGCGATTACATGACTGTGTACCTACGTCTTGTCTCTACTTTTCTCAGATCAATATTATAACTGGATTTTGGAAACTACATTCTAGACTAAGAATTCAGGAATAGCTTCTACTTTTCAATTGACATACCTGAGCAGGAACCCAACACTGTAAAGGGGAACCGACGTATTGTCGAGCAGTGATTGTCAACGACATTCCCATAATAATGAGTGTTGAATAATAGTAATTAAGACGGTCAGTACCGAGATCATCGAGTCTCGGTTTGACCGTCGAGAACATGCTCCCCAGCATATTCATGTTGCCTCCGATCGATGTAGTGCCCCGTGCACGTGGATTTTGCCTCTTCTCAGGGATTCTATATGGGGGTTACAGGTTTGGGGGGAGAATATAAGAGAATTCTAAAAAATTTCGGTTCTATGTTTCTCTTCTCGTCGAGAGGCTTTTCTCTCTCCGAAGAAACAATCACTAAAATACACAAATGACAGTGATATGGGGAGTAGTTGATACAAGGAAAAGCCAAGAAGAGAGATGGGTATAGAAGACAAATAGTGTAGTGAAGAGGAGTTCGCGCCGGATTATTACCCTCTCCGAAGGAGTAGGAGCTGACACAAAATTGCTCAGGCCCCCGCGGGGGCGGAGAAAAAAAAGAAGAGAAATTGGGGTGAAGGACTATGTTTTGACTGAATATATCCTTTTGTATCTTTTTTCAGAACTTACTGTAAACTCTTGATTTTCTAAACGAAAACGTCTTCATATCCCAAAAGTTTTATCAATCTCTAATCCCCCGATTCTGATGCAAATGATGAATTCTGCACATACCATACCATCAAATTCTTTGTTTTAACTACACTCATACACTGAGATCTATCAAATAAATTTTATTTTTAACTTCAGACTCAAATGGAATTCACAATAGTCCCCAATTTTTCCTTCTGTTTTATCAGTTGTTGTTCCTATTTCCAAATCTCCTCCTAACTGTGTTTTTCTCTAATTTTCTTAAAATTTATTATGACTTTTGAAATTATCAAAATTAGCAGAATATGTACATGCTCAACCACAACCAAATCAAGTGAAATATAGGCCACAATAAAAATGAAAAGTTCAAATGTATTTCAAGAATTGAAGAATGAATGCAGAGAAGGCAATGGCAAGGAGCCCCAGAATGAAAAGTGCACGATCTCTGGTGATGAAAGGACGATTCTCTGTGAGAATATGTCCATCGTATCCAATCAATTCTGGACTTAAGGATCGGTAGTTGATGAGAACGGCGTCTGCGTCGAGTAAAAGCTCCTGTTTGAAGAATTCACAAATTGACACAGTGTATTCTTCCGTCAGAAGTGGGGTTAGAACGGTAGAAGTGGTGACATCGAGAATTGCGAGTGGATCTGTCAGTTGTCCTCTTGTCATTCGGCTATTCGTGTCCACCTGAAATTCTATCGTTTCAATGAAAATGTGAAAGAAATGGTTCTCACCGTCACGAAAATTTGGCTTTCTGGGCGCTTCATCACTTTCGCCATATGTAGTGCGAGGCGGACCTTAAAAATAGAATTAGAGCTTTTTCTACGGACAATATCGACATGTTTGAGACAAAACTCCAATCTCTATATTGAGTTTTAAATTTTAATGAAGTTGGAAACACTCACTTCAAATTTTTCAGAAACTTTCTTGTGATTGGTTTGCACTTTGATGACAGGCATTCTGAAATACAGCGTATCTCTTTTTTTCTACTCATCAATTGAAAATTGAATGATTTCAGAGTAATGCTATGGTTTGTACCGTTTCTTCCAAGAAAAAACACAATATGGGAAAAGTTTGAATTATTTATTCTAAACTCAAAGAAACAAGTAATCAGAATGATATTTAAAGACCACAAAGAGATCTCAATGCTTCACGAACATCTCCGTTTGTTTCCAGCAACTTGGCACGAACTGTCGATTCTGGGAGCTCCAATTCATTCATAATCAGTTGAAGATCCTCCTTTTTAATGTTGATCTTCGGCCGAGTTGGTGCCGGTGCAGAAGAGTTGAATAAATTTCCGAGAGCATCAGTGTTCAGTTTGAGATCATCTTTGTCTTCTCGAGTATCAGAAACCTGCAAATGAATTTTAACTAAACAGTTTTAAAACCAGGAATGTCAGGCAGTCTAACAGTTTCAAATCTTACTTCTGGAATATAGTGCTCATCGAAATCACTCTCTTCTCCACTTGAAGCCATTTTCTAATGAAAAGTGGGAATTTTTATTGAAACACTGGCAGTGGGTCTGATGAGAACAATTGTTACACCTTTTCCCGGGAAGAGAGCAGGACGAGATGCATCTGTTTGCACTCTTACTATAGGGTTCAGACGGTCAGAGCAAAGTATTACTTTTCAATTGCGCAACATCATTATTCAAAACTCACTTTTGACAATTCCTCGCTTCCCCAGTTGTGCTTATCCACTTGCTGTTTGTCGTCTTCCTCAGCCATTTCTCTGAAAAATTAACCTTTGAAGTAATACAAACGGTTCAAGAATTAAAGCTAGTTTTGAGAATTATTAATACGAATTTAGACAGAAATATTGAAATCTGTGAAGTTCAAAAGATGCAATGAAATATGAAAGTTCGAGAGTTTCAGTCGTTGAACGCGTTTTCCTGACAACAACACTCCGAAATCACGTGGCGCTCGTTGTTTACGCTCTGCGCGGCAGTTCAAATTTTCTTTTTAGGGAAGCGCTAAACCTCTCTCAAGCGGAAAATCGGAGTATCGTTGGGCACCTGTCTCTTTTCGGTGGTCTCTTCATTTTCAAATCGTTTATTCTTGTTTCTGAACACTTTTACAAAGTCATTTTGAATTTTAATTTGGCTGTCCGATTTCATAGAAAAGTTTTATGTTCCTGAAAAAATTTTTTGACTTGAAAACTTCAAAAACACTATTGAAACATTTATAAACAATCTTTGATTTCACAATCCGCAGCTAGAAAAAATATCTAAAAGATGACAAACTTTTGCTTCTGAAGATTCGTCATTCTATCTGTTTTGTTTTGATTGGCAACGCCTCTCGCCTTTCTTAATAAAAACTTGATAAAGTTGATTTTGTCTTTCTTCTTCTTCCGGTGGTGTCAGCGATTCCATTTTTTCATAAAACTACAGTTGACTAGAGCAAATAAATCTTACTTCCCACATATTTCGAAAAATATCAAGCAACTGTTAGTTTATATCTTGAGAAAAGTTTTTCTATCATTGCTCAGCTTAATATAGCTGAACTAATGTTCCGCTGTTAATCTACTTTCTGCCAGAGAAAAGGAGTGAAACTATACTGTTTCAAGGATTTGAACTTCACTTCAACTTTCCTTATTCTGCCGGAAACTTCACTTTCTCCTCTTCTGTTATGCAACCATAAACATTTTTCCGAATTTTCGAAACCCACTCGACTTTCCTCTTCGAAGTCTGCCACTTATAGGTGTAATAATGACTCAGAGAAGTCTCATCATCAAAATTCACTCCTTTTTCTTCTCACCTAGTCTGAATCCCCTCTGAATCGATTAGATTCGTCGGCCTACCATGACCAGTTGGGTGCCTAATACGATAGGACAGGTTCTTCTTGTGGGTTATTCAGCCATTCGTCGTCTCCGCTACATTCATCGTTGTGTGTCTGTGTGTGGGACACAGCAGTTTTTAGCGTTCTTTTTCTCGTCGCGCCCTTTTATCCATCATCAAAGTTCCAAAAACCACATGTTTTCTTTGATTTTTATCGTTAACTACTAGTACTCAGTTTTTGAAGAGACATATAAAGTTTTCTTTATCTGTGTTTCTTCTTTAACAAGTTCTAATTAAAGAATTTCAAACAATAGTATGTATTGTAATGTCATCTTTGGTAACAGTAGGTGGCTAGTCTACACAGTAGCTAGCGCTTGTAATTTTCTGATGAGATCTTCGAAAACTCGGCACTTGCTCAATTCTATACGCTAACATATGTTCTTGTCCTCTTCCACCCAACTTATTGCACTTGCTGATCGGAAATGACCATCTGTTGATTTGCCGACACATCTCAATCTGCCAATGTCGCAGTGTTCGCTTTCTAATGAACCCAACCACACATTTTCATTTCGACCGTGAAAAGTCAATAATCAATACTCTTTTCCACATTAGCCTCCAGCACTACTCGTCAAGGACGTCATTCGTTTTATCAAATGCCGACCCTCACGGTCCCCGCTAACCAACAATGCGCATCGATTGGTCCGTAAACAATTGGGTGTGTATATCTGCGCACCCTATGTTTTCTTTACAAAGAGCGTGTAACTGTGTGATACTTTTTTGATAGAGAGAAAGAGGGCGACTCAATGTTTGTCTGTTCATTTTTCTCTCTTCCACCAACACAATAAACTATCATTACGAACCTTTCGAATCAATATGTTCGAGACTGTTTTGGGTGTGTCCTCAATTTCGGTTTTCCCCGTTAAAAACGCGACCTATCTTGATTTCGTCTGGCCAGGGTTGGTCGTTAGACTGCGGTCAAAAACTTTGTTTTTGGCTTTGAATGCAGAAAAAATACGCTCGTCAGTTATGCATCAGCAGGCTGACATGGTGGTGTCATTTTTCCCATTTTTTCATTCGAGCGTCATGGATTCTGCTATTACGGTTTCTTATCTGACTTTCGAATGAAAATTAAAAGTGAAACTCGAAATTTCTCCTGGAGGTCTCAAAACGAATAATGGGTGATTAGCAGTTTTCGTTCATTTTCTTTGTGACCACATGTCGATTTTCGGGTCACCAGCCCTTTCAATCATGTCACCTTTCGCTTTCCCCGATGATAACCTCTTTTGGGGAGAATAATGAATCGTGGATGCAGCTGGATTTACCTCCCCCTTCTTTTCTTCGCTTTCATTTCAATTCAACGGAAATTGAGAAGAGAAGTAGAAGATCGGCCGGTCATCCGTCACGGCTTCTTCTCCTTTTTCGTGTCGTTTCTTTTTCTACTCCCTTCTTTCCGCCTTATTTGCATTTATTATACTACTAACCGACTGTTCGTCCGCCTTCTTTTTTCTTTTCTTTACACATTTAGAAAATGACTCAAAAAAGC
The DNA here is from genome assembly GCA_016735795.1 of Caenorhabditis tropicalis. Taxonomy (NCBI): domain Eukaryota; kingdom Metazoa; phylum Nematoda; class Chromadorea; order Rhabditida; family Rhabditidae; genus Caenorhabditis; species Caenorhabditis tropicalis. Next base: position 4,373,353 of record CM028614.1, on the reverse strand, counting down.
CTTTTGAAGTGTTTTACACTGACATTCGGTCAAAAGGTCGGAAACATATTTTTGTGAACAATGTCTTTCAATTAGACGACTTCTAATTACGATTGAAAAACCGAACCAGTCTCCAAAACAATTATATTCTCTTGCAACCTCAATATCTTCACTCGAAAATCTCATCGAGATTCTTGTCGATTCACCAAAAACCAGATAAAATTACCTTTTTATGCAATTTTCCACCTTCGGAGTCTCGGATGAAGTGCTTAATACGCATTCGAATCCGTTTTTTCCCCCTCCGCTAGCTGATCGTCATTTCTGATTTAGCTAATAGCTATTGTTTTCCTCTCTTTCTATCTCCAAACTTGCAATCAATTTCGAATCAAACCTCTACCTTTCACGTGTCCTCTTCACTCCAAAAATGGTCATCATTGGTTTGACCTTCTAGATTTTGACCGTCGCCAAAGTCACTTTCATCGGAAACGTTTTGTTGAAATCTAACCAACCGTTTGTACTAGAGAAACGATTCCATTCAAACACTGTTTTCTACAGTCTATTCAATTTATTATTTTCGTATTTTCCAGCCTTCGCTTCATATAAATAAAAAAACTAAAGCATTGAAGTGAAGGGTGCAAATTTGCAAGCAAAAAACAACCTTTTACCTCTTCCCCAAACCCGGAACGTCACTCTCATTAGTTCATTCATCACAGTTGCATAACAGTAAATCATCATCCCATTCTTCATATCCTTAGAGTGAAAACCTGTTGTTACAAAAGAGGAATAATTGCGGAACTGCGACGGCGGAGACCGATGCAACCGAATTTGCGAATGGCAGCTAAACTCTTTTTCCGTTATTCCATCTTACTCGCTATTGGCCGTTTTCTTCTTGCCCAATAGACCAGTTGCCTTGTGAGTAGTAATCCGATTCAATTTCCCATCTACTCATCTCCTTCTTCGCTCCTTTCCTTCAAATCTACGTCTTCAAATTTCTCATTTTTCATCACATCTCTTTTTTTTCAAACAAAGCTATAACTCATATGGGCTTGAATTTAAATTGAATATTTGTACATTATTTTGAAAATGAACTCTTTAATTTAAAAAAGACCATGATCTCGCATTTTGAAGTTTACGTGCGAAATCAGAAATTCAAATTACGTCGTTTACTTTCGAAAAATTGTTTGATAATTCCATTAACTCATTAATTCATTTTTCAGAGATGTCGTCCTACACTCTTCCACTTGCCCTCTTCGCCATCGCTCTCCTCGCCTGTGCTCCATCCGTTTCGGCTGAAGGAGACGATCTCATCGAGTATGTCAAATCGATAGAGCCACTCACAATCAGAAGAAGTCCATTGGCCTGCCCATTGCCAGTCGTCGGATCCGCTTGCCCAGAAGAGAACGTCTTCTGGTATTTCAAATGCTGTGGACAGATCGCCGATCAATGCTGCTTCCGCCTCCAGGTTTGACTGAATTAAACTCTTGCTCTTATTGAGAATTCATATTTTTCAGGACTGGGTCACCGTTCTCCTTCTCTTCCTCGCCGTCTGCACCATTCTCTCGATCATCATCAATTGCGTCAGATGCTTCTGCTGTGCTTAAATTCCCATTTTTAAATATCTAATTTTCACTTTTTCCCTAATTTTCCACTTTTTCATCAATCCTTTCGGGCAACAGTCTTATCAGTTCTCTTGCATTTTCTTTAATTCAACAGCATTTTCCTTTTTCCTGTAATAGAAGAGCATAACTCTTCTTCATTTTGCCATACGTTGCTCATTCTGTTCATGTCCTCTCGCTTCTCTATTGTTTTATTCTATTCACTCTTGCCTTTCTTCCATCTTCATCTTTTCAATGTAAAACGAACTGAGCGTAACTATTCTTGAATTCTCTATTTACAATTGCTTGTTGTAATGAACGAGTACTTTTTAGATTTGTTTGTGACTAGAGAGGGAGAGAGGGAGAAAATAGATTAGAGGGACGAGAAAACGAGAAAATAGCGGGAAAGTGACATAAAGCTCAAAAAGTATTTAGATTCGACGGTGGGAAGGGACTTCTTCTGAAGGACTTTAAGCCCAGATACGAATGGTACAATCCCAACTGGCAGAACAAACAGCAGTTCCATCTGGAGATGTTCGGAGACAACTAATACGATTCTCATGTCCATAAAGAACAGAATGACGAACACATTTCAATGAATCCCAAACGCCGACACGATAATCACCGTATCCAGCAAATAGAATACGACCTGGAAGAGAGAGAGAGAAGGATTCAGAAGAATTGGAAGATTGACTGACCACTTAAACTAAAATCAACTCCATTAACTGGGAAAAGAATTGATTCTTTCTCATAAACACAGACTTGTCGATCAGCACGAAGATCAAAAAGACGACACTGAAAAGAAAATGAAAGTGTGCTCTATTGATAATGTAAATCTTACTGTAGCATCATCAGATCCAGTAGCAAAAGCATCTCCATTTGGATGGAATCTGACTGTATTAATATCTGCTTCATGTCCTTCGAATGATTGAACACATTGTCCAGAACGAATATCCCAAACGAGAGAATGTTTATCTGCTCCAGCAGAAATGAAAGTGTTCCCAGTATCACATTTTGGAACATCGATTGCAAAGACATCGCCTGTGTGACCGTGGAAATTCTGAAGAGATTTCAGATTTTAGAAGACTTTAAAAAAATGAAACTCACTTGAATAAGTTGTCCACTTTCGACATCCCAAATGGCACACGTTGAATCTCCACTTCCAGTCAAAATGAGATTATCGGAACGAAGGAAAGTACAACATGACATATATGATGTATGTGTTGCCACTTGACGTTTTTTCTGTATTATATCATCTTCGAATGACAATGGAACAACACTGCATTTGTTATCGAGTCCTCTGGAAATGAATTGTTGAGATGGGAGAAAGAATGGGGAAACTTCTTACCCGCAAGCGATCATTTGACTCGACGGAGAGAATGCACATGCCATGACCCAAGTGGTTGGCATTGTCAATGCGTGTTCTTTATTGGTTGTAAACCCATCCCAAACGATCACTTTTCCATCCTGGAAGAGCCGGATTACTGTAGATATCAACTGAATATTCTTACTTGAGAGGATGAGACAATGTGTCTTTTATCCAATGACCAATCCATGCATAGAACTTTTCCAACGTGTCCCTTTAAAATGCGACGTTGTTTGATACCAAGAGCACCCATTACGTCAAGCCGTTCAGCTGCTTGTTGGACTGAAAGTAATTGAATACTGTATATAGATTACTGTAGATAGAACTAACTCGGAATATCATTCAATTTATGTCTCTCTTGATCCAATTTCTTCCGAAGTTCTTCAGCTTCATTTGCCAATTGTTCGAGATATTCTGACCTAAAAACCAATTTCTTCTCTACTAAATCACATAAAAAGAGAGCTAACTAACCCTTTTTCAGTTGTTGTTGGCTGAGAACTATCGGGCATTTTAGACGAAGAAGACGATTCTCCGGCATTTGAACTCATTTTTTATATATTCCTTTTTGTTGAGATCGGTTGGGGAGAAGAGAATGGATTATGCAAAGAAATGGGAAATGACTGGGAAAGAGAAGAAGAAACCAAATTGAATGAGAGGAAACGGTTTTAATGGTGTTTAGAGAAGGCTCATTTCCTGAAAAAATGGGAAATTGGATTCGTTTTTAGAGAAAAGAAAAAGAGCAAAAAAAGAAAAGTATAGTCTTTGGAGATGAACGACTACCAGTGAACGAATTGTCAATCGTCTTCTTGAAGTGCATTGTCTACCGCACTTCTACTAGAATTACGATCTTGAGGCAGCATGTGAAAAGTTTTTAAAAACACAAACATTTTTAAGAAAAATGATTGATTTGGAACATTATAAAGTCATGAACTCATGTTCTGACACAAAAAAAAATTCTGAAACTGGAAAGAAAATCTAAAATAAAAAACAAAATGTAATACAATATAGAAGGGAGAGTCTTAACTAAAAACAGTAAATTTAAAAAAAACTCCTTCTAAAAAATCAACTTCTTTTAGTTGTTACTATACAATCTTCTACCTACTAATCTTGAAAGCTAAACGGAAAAAGGGAAAAAATAGCTGTTTCTCAAAAAAGAAAATCCTCTTTTCATATCGGTGCATCGACTTCTATTTGTGTGCTTCTTTTTCTCATTTCTTCTCGTTTTCTCTTCCCCTATTCTCTCTTTATTTCTCCATCTCCTTTTCTCCCTATTCCTCTTCTCTTTCCTCTTCTCTTTTCACTCACTTTGAGAGCGGGGCCCTTTGCCACAGGAAAAGCGAGAGAGAATGTATTTCTCGCCGACGCGTGGCGGTTGCGTCGCGGCTTTGAGAAAGAGATGAGAAAAGAGGATAGAGCTCACTCGAAAATGAAGAAGAAGAAAAAAAGAATTATATGTCTATGCAGAACGAATTTTAGACATTTCTTGGTGTAGAAATGAATGGAAGAATGGCCTCGTTATCCATTGAATTCAAACTATTTCAATGGGTGAGTGGGAATAAAGAGATCGTTTTTATTCCAAAAAGAAGAAGAGAGTTTTTACTCAGAACACTTTAGTATCAGGAAAACTTTATTTTGTATCGAAAACAGCTATTCAACATTAAAAAAGAATCAAATTAGGAATGACAGAAAACCAAGTAGAAAAACACGTAACACAGAAAAGAGACCCAAAAAGAAAAGAGATTACAAACAAAAAAATCAAAATCATTTATCTGTAGCATCACAAATTGTTCACAATCTAAGCTCTCAATGCTTGAATTTCGTTGTGAACTGGGAATTGAACCTTCTTTGTGAATCGAGCAGACGGAAGTTCCAATTCGTGTTTCGAGAAATGAAAGTTCTTGATAAACTTCTCAATTGCTTTCTTCTGAATGTATCTAGAACACATTCTCTTGTCTTTTTTGATCGATCCATTCGATCCTTTGTCGGCAGAAGTAGACGGCGTGGCTTTCGAACTATTTTTTGGAAGACGTGGCACTTTGAAAACTGAAATCGATTTGGTCTCGGAAGAAACAGTTTTCTTCTGACGAATAGGAATTCCACGTGGAACCTTGAACACAGGAGCCGAGGATTCTGTTCCAGAAGATCCTCCAGAAGAAGAAGTCATTTTCCGTTGTGGAAGTCTGGGAACTTTGAAGACAGCAGTAGTACAGGAAGAAGAAGAAGATGAGATCGTAGAATGAGATGGCATGATTGAATAGGCAAAGAGAGAGACTAGTCAATATAGATGACAGGAATTAGAATGAGGGAGATAAGAATGAGAAGACCATTCAGACGGTGCATCTCGAAAGGGGCGGAGTCATGTCTGAAAGACCCTCCATTCTGGAACATATGAGAGAGTGCACTGTATATGACCTCTATAAATGAGGTGAACGTGGAGAAACAAACATCTGCTCTCATAATGAAGGTGATCACGTGGAGTCGTCTTATGGTAAGAAGAACCCCTGACAAGGCGGTAGATGAAACAGTAATTGTCCAGAACAATGTAGTCTAGAGACCAAATGGAAGTGTCAATGCTCATTTTCTCGTGGGAATACCATTCAAATGGAAACTATTTATCAAGTTTTTATCGCATGAAATACAGAAAAAATGAGTGAAAGACAACGGAACTAATACCGAGAAACATTATATTGATCAGGCCGATGATTGGGTGCCGGAGCCGTCGACGAGGTGTAATAACGGTCTTCGGCTGAGAAAATGACCTGATCACCGGGTACCATGACACGAGAAATCTCAGAATCTCTTGGTGATGAGTCGACATGAATCACTTGACGAGGAGGGTGACGTTGTTGTTGTTGAGTAATTGGAATATAGTTAGCATTACCAGGAATATCATAATTAGCAGGAGGATAAGGAGCAGGCGGCGATTGGGCAATTGTTGGAGAGGAAACTAAACTGTAATGAGGATTTTTGATTCTGGTTTCAGAATTCATTTTTGAAGTTCTTTCAACACAAATATCAGATTGTTATTAGGTTTCCCTACCTTGTTGAACATTCTTTTTCTGTGATCGATTTCTCAATCCAAACCATCCGGCAAACCAGATACCAGCAATACAAACACACGGAAGACAGCAACAACACAATAGAAGACATATTCCAATTATGATTCCAATGATTCTTCCAGCATACCAGAAGTCATCACTGCAACAAGAACCACTACAGTAGACCGTTCTGTCAACTGAATTCAGAAAAAAAGAAGACGACATTTCTTCATTTGATTCGGAAAGAGATAAGAGTTCTTCCGAAAGAAAGAAATGTCGTCGATTGAAACTCACCCATACATATCATAACCTCCATAATAACTTCTCTTTGATCTCGTCAGCACATCATCTTCTTCAGTTGGTTGACACCTAATCATAACCACCAAAATGGATAAAAGTAGACACATGATGGGTAACGAAGAAGAATTGATTCGCCACATATTCTGAATTTTTCAGAAATTTTGACTCCGAGAAAAAGAGAGGTTGAGGTGTCAAAATCGAGGACTATTTGTTCCTTTTTATAGCTTTTGATAATCGAAAGGTGTGGTTTTCTCACTTGTAAACATTCAAATGAAGGAGACGTACGCTCAATTGAATTTGAAGAGAAGAGGTTATGTAAGTAAAATAAGAACAAGAATGAGTTAAAAAGAGCGGAAGGGACAGGTCATATCAAATGACCGCCACGTCATTATATGCCAAATGGTTTTGGGTCATTGACTTTTTGTCTCTATTAGAATGGCATGGTCACTATGACATTTTATTATGAACAGATACTAAAATTGTATTGGGAAGGCATACTAATAAATATATTTCCATAAAATTTAAATCTATAAACATCTTTTGAAATAAGAAACTCTCACCTCGATTCAAAATTGTGTGACCTAGAAAATGGCTTTATGAAAATGTTTCGTTTTCCAATTGCTTCTTCTTTCTTTCCAATTCTTGCTCTTGTAGGCGTGTCCTTTTCTCTTCGTTTCAAGAATCCGGATCCTCATATCTACATTTTTTGAAATGTTTGCTCCGTAAAACTCCCGTAAAAAGACAAGCTCTTGGGCGGGTACTGTAGAAGACGATAGACACAAAAGGTCTTCGGAAAGACAAGTGCTTCCACTTGAATTGAGCATTCCAATGTGTTTGGAGACCTGCTCTGGAGTCTATTCAGAAGAATGGAAAATTGATGATGACGTGTAAAAGTGAAGTGCCACGTGGAGTGGTTTTTTGCATTTAGAAGAAGGAGCTACAAGCGTCAGCTACAAGTCGGCGATGGAAACTGAAAAAAAACAGAAAATGTATTTTTTGATTGAAAAAACGAATAAATGAATTGTTTGTGAAAGATTAATTTATGTGGTCACTCTCAAAAAATCCATTCAATTCTATCCGTCCACATCAGATAGGCGAATAGAAAACGTGAAAAATCGGAAGAAATTATTTTTTGAATTCAAATATAATCCAATTGTTCGAAAATGCTGTCTAAATCATGACAGATGTCTATGAAACGAAACTATTTTTAAACAATCATTCAATTTTTAAAAACAGAACAAAACAGAGGCCGCGTTTATCACACCGCCCGTACCATACAGTTAGTGGCACCAAGGCGCTTGCTAAGACTAAATTGTTTGATTCGAAATATTACGAAATAGAAACCGGTTATGAGACAAAATGCTAAGATTTTGGAGGTCTTAGTGCAACTTGTCACTTTTCGGTACGAGACGACCTCCTTCTGCCATGTTGATGATTAATGCGTTTTTGTTCGCAACCCGTACTGTTTGCCGGCATCCCTCCAAAAACTGTCCTCTGCTGCTGGTTACACACTTTTCAATGTCTGTGACTCTTAGATAGAGGGAAATGGAGACGAAAGAAGAAAATAGAAAAATCACAAAATGATTCCATTATTTCAATATTTCATGCAGGCTTCTTCAGCAGATACCCTCAATATTGGCTCAACTTTCCGAGGAAATTGTAAGTTTACCGGGTACCACATGGCTCTTCTCAGATGCGCAATTCAAGGCACTTGCTCTAACCATTTCTACCACCCTTCACCCTAATATTACACTTCTTGGCGCCCTGTCTCCTCCTCCTCTCATAATCACACACTATCTCTCTTCGACACAGTTCAAATCCGCGATACCGTGTGCTCCAACCTGCACATCTAACGACCAGAAGCAGTATATAAGCGGACCGTTCCGTCAAATTTTTCAGTTTGACCTCCTGGTCACCTACCCTCTCACCTCCACCCTTTCACCCTCTTCCCCTTCTTAGCCCCCTCCTCCCCCCCCCTGCTCATCACCCGGCGCCCTGGGTGTTATGATAGACTGTGACATATTACTTCCCGCCATTCATCTAGATCTACTACTTTTTGATTTATTTATTTCTTACATTCACTACTTCTACTTCAATATTGACTATTCGACATTCCAAAACGGAATTTGAACTTTTAAGGAGAGCGTTTTTTGTTCAAACTAAAATATAGTTATTTGTGGTAAATGCATGAATCGAAAACTATATTCTGATTAGTCTATAGTTTTAGATTCATCATCATGATTATCATCTAGGAGCCTATAGAGCATATAGGCTATAGTTTGAAATAAAAATTTACTAACTTGCCTTATCCTTGAAATAAATTCTTAGACTTACAAAATAATTTAAAAATCATGAAACGTTTCAAAGCGATCTATACATATTCCCTTTGTATCTCATCTACCGTATTCATTTTGATGAACTGGCATGAAATCATTCAAATGAAAAAAGAGTTCTGTATGATTTAACGGGTTCATACATGATCTCAATAAATCATCATAACGAATAGAATATTGAAAGCTTACTCTTGTCAAAAGTTAGGAAGTAATGAAAAAGCACAGTTAAAATATTGAAACAATAATTGAATTGAAATGAAATCACTGAATGAACTGACTGAATGAATAAGAATATAGAACAATAGTAGTTAACTTGACTTCGAGAAGAACACCATATAAACCCGTTCAATATTTATGAACCCTTTTATTCTCTATGAACCCGTTAAATCATACAGAGCCAAAAAGAAAGTGGTGCTTTTAATTGAAAGAGGAATAATAAACCTACATGCCAGTTCATCAGAATAAATATAAAATGTTTCTCTTTCGCAGATATCATGGATTACTCAATGTCAACCGAAAAAAGCGGATTGGACGAAAACAACGTGAGTTTTCACATAATTTCGATTCTTTCATTCCTTTATTGGTTTTCAGAATGCTCTTCATGAACCTCCCGATACCGAAAAGGAACCGACAAGAAACAATGGAATGGATGAAAAAGGAAAGGAAATATCTGGAGATGATAACGAAGAAAAAGAAAACGAAGCTCTCGGGAATATCAGTATGTCAAGCTCTTTTTCATCTGATGACGGAAACGGTTTTGGAGATAACCTCCAACTTCTGCTCAACGACGAAAAGGATGAGAACAACAACGAACGGAAGAAGTCAGTCACAAATCAAGAAGAGAATCGAATTATTTTTGATCTCGATAGTGATAAAATCGAGGAAGCAAAAGAAGATAGTGAGGAGAATAAAACCATCGAAGTCCCCAACGAACAAAATCGGATTCTCCGAGTAGATCCCCTGAAGTGTTCGGAGGTCCCTTGGTTCTTCAAATGCGAAATACGTGGCTTGGTCCCGATATCTGATAATGATTCGTTACTCGTCGAAATCACTCACCGTTTGAAAAATGGGATTCAGTTGGACGACTATGCGACTTTGATTCATGAAAAACATCTTCCACATCTTTCAATGCAATATCCCGTCGATTCGAAAGTCGATTCATCTGATAAAGACGTGATGGAAACGAATATCGAAGTGGCCTCTATTCTTGTGCATGGAGGATACTATAAACTCTGCGAAAAGGTTGAATACATGAATTCAATTTATTGGAATAACGATCAAAAAAGACTCGTCAGAAATCCTTCGTTTGATTCGAATAATCTTCCGATTGCGCCCATTCTATCGAATGACAATGCTCCTTCTCTGACTGAACCTATACGAGAAGGCAATAATTCTTTGAATGTCAGTCGCTATCATGAGCAAGCTAAATGGACAGATTCTCACCATGAAATCGAAATTTTGATTTTTGTTGTTCACGGAGTAGGGCACAACGAACAAGAAGATTGTATTGTGAAATCGGTTAAAGAGTGAGTTATAGTTAAGATTCTACTTCGTCAAATCGTTTTCCTTCTTTCAGATTGATAGAGAATCTTGGCCTAAAAGCTCGTATAAGAATGATCCCAATTCACTGGCGAACTCATTACAAGAAATGCAATCACAAATGCACGAAACCATTCATGGAAGGATATTTTTTCAAACATTTATACGGCCTATTACTAGAAGATGTCAAACTGTATAACTGTTCAATCTCCCAGAGGAATCAATCAATCTGTTTTACCCTATCGAATAGATCATAAGTTGCAGGTAAACAAATAATTCATCATTCTGAATTACTAAAACGTTGTGTTTCAGGGACTGGAATCGTGTAATCCCTCATCCGCACACTCTTCCTATTGGAGGAATCCGAGCGTCATCGAATTCATCAAAGACGTGTTTTCCGAAGAAAAATACGATTATGAAGAGCCCAAAACAAAGGAAATTGATGATCCGGACACTAAATGGTATTAGTTCTCAGACAAAATATTATCAAATCATAAACTTCTCAGAATTCGAGATTCAAGGAATATGGAATCAATCGGAACGTCGTCGACCTTCGTCTGTCTGCTGATGATCATCTCACCAATGATATATCAGGGAGTTTGAAAAACTAAACCAGTTTTCGGAGTTCAAAAACAATTTTTAAAAATGTCTATCGTAAACAAAATAAAAGATGTGCAACTAATATGCTATTCAACTGAAATTGTTGTAAGTAATATTAGGCACATTGAAAAAAATGAGGAAATCCCGATGAACGTGCTATACCGAAGCGAGTCGGTTTACAAATGAAATTTTAAAAAATCCAAAAAAAAAATCATGTATGTATTTTTGAAAGTTTCTCTCTTATCTTTCCTATTTCATTCGAATTCTGACTTATTTCGGTAGAGCACGGGTTCCGGGAGTTCCTATTCTTCATGTTCAGTTTACACCAAGAACTCTCTCTCTCCCTGATATTTTTCAGAAGATATGGACACGTCGGCAAGGATTTCGACAATCGCCTGCAGAGGACAGTGCCTTCTTTGCGAACCGCCGAAACGACGACAAGGAATCAAGACAACTGCGAGACGCCAAACGGTCAATCCGATGCGATACTCTTGTCTTCCCTCTCTTAATTTAATTTATATTTTTCTTCCTGTTATTATTTGACCCCTCTTATTTATTCTTTCATTTATTCAATCATTGATCTCTTTTAGTCTTCAACTGTTGACTTTTGTCCTAATTATCTAGCAGTTTGTATTAGGGACTCTGTAGTCTAAATTCTACGCTAGAGTTAGAGAGCTCCTTTATTTATTCATTATTGTGTTAGACATCTCCCCTCCTGTCTTTCCCTCATTTGTTCTATCTTTTCTGTATAATCCAGGAGGTTTTAATGCGGTTTCTCAACCAAGCTTTCCTCCTAATAATAAATATTTATAAATCAAAAAATTAATCAATTGATTCTGAAATAGGTTTATCTCGTATAACCAACACCAAACCGCCTGATAGAGTATAGTGTTCCCTCATCTCCTTCTTGTCTGTTTACCTGGAAAAAAAGACATGAGAAATATTGAATGACGTGGCAGATGGCTGTCTCCATTCAATCGTCTTGCAGACTCTTCCTTACGTTCCAGATCTGATCAATAAACCATCGACACTCATCTTCCATTCAAATATCCTCTTATTCCCAAATGGATCTTCTACGTTTTCCATATCTCGTTCAGAAAGAAATTTTGAAGAATCTAAAGAAAGCAGAACTTTTTCTTTTATCCTTATGTTCGTTGAGAACAACTCGAATGATTCAAAGAGTCGGAGGGGGCGGAGCCAAGATAGAGAGAATTTGTTATTTCATTGTGGAAACGACATGTTATGTTAATCAGAAAGAGAAGAGTTGTTCGAATGAGGAAACAATTATGAGAATCCAGAATATTTATTCATCCGATACAACAAATAAAAGATTAGAAGAGATTAACATTTTGGGAGTTAAGGCATATATTGAGTAAGTGAAAGTGTTCTAAAAAATATGTTCAACAAAATTTCAGAATTCCCCATTCACCTGGATCGAAGATATGCGTATTGAATGAAAAACCGGATGGACCGATTCTCGAAGCAATTCATAAACAACTAGGATTAATATTTGGAAATCATTTGGAATATTCGATATATACAAATGAAAATTCACAAGGAAAACTTCTTCCAATACTCGGAAATATTAAGAATAGTGTGATTGGAATAAGTGATTCATCTCGTATTTATTGTTTATTCCAAATGTCACCGTATCAAGAATCAGTGAAAATTCTACCTCCAATTGTCGGATGTTTACCCCCAAAATCTGGATTTTTTAATTCAAATACTTTGAAAATGAGTAATTCTGAATGGATGGCACACGATATTTTGAATTATTTCAATGGAAAACGAGCTTTTCTCAAAAATGCATTCATTTTAAACACGAATATTATTCAGTTTCTTCAAAAATGGATTTCAAACGAAAAATATCAAAATTTGGAAGTTTTGTCAATCGATTTGATGGATCCTTGGTCATTGAATGGAAAAGAGATCATGAATCATTTCGATTTCAATCAATGGAATGAACTTGAAGATATCCAAATGTAAGTTTTTTGTTTTTTTGAATCAATTACTCACAATCTCTTATCATTTCAGAAAACACGGCAATGGGGACCTTTACGACTTGGATTCACCAACTTATATTATGAGAGACTTCGATAGAGCACGTGCAACCATCGCAATAGAAAAGAACAGATTCTTTTTCGCCAAATGGAATACGAATGAAGCATAGAACAAATGAATCAGAAGGCAAATTGTTATAAGAATTCAGAGTTTAATTGAAATGAAAGTTTTTAATTTCATCGGAATGTCTCTTATCTTTTTTCAGTACCCAGAAGTTTTCGTAAGATAAACCAACAAATAACAGAAAGCGGCTTGTTTCTTTTAACATCCACTTGATCGGTATAAGGCTTCCATATGGACGAATTTTCGTCCGTCCGGTCCGTCCGCTCGTCCGTCCGTCCGCGGTCCGTCCGTTTTGGTCCGCTTCTCACGCAAAAATGCACTGCGGACGAAAACGGACGGACCTCGGACGGACGGACGGCGGACGGACGCGGACCGACCGCTTCGAATTTCGTCCGCATGGAAGCCTTAGTCGGTAAGTCTATCACTATGCGCTCATGATCATTGGGTCAACTTCGACACGACTTGTGATTGACTTTATCCAAAACTTCTAGCAGTCTTGTCTGAGACTTGTCAAATGCTCAATAATACATACTGTATGTAACATACATTATTAAATTTTTTTACACTGTTACCAGTAACCACCCCCTCTACTGAGATGTATTTATTGTTTTAGAAACTATGTATGATTCTTGTTCAAACTGCACGCTCCATTCATTGAGTACTGTATCCGAGTGTTGTTGCCTGCATGATGTGTCAAGTCAGGCGAGACCACCAAAAAACAAAGTCATAAGTTGCTGTATCATTTTTCAGAGGGCGATGTGAGAAGAACGAAAGAAATCTGATACAGGTGGTCGGAGAAAGAGAGAGAGAGAGAGAGAGAGAGAGAGAGAGAGAGAGAAAGAAAGAGAGAAAGAGAGAGAGAGAGAGAGAGTTAAGTAGAAGCACATGGAATCATTTCTTCTATTCCCATAAGATCCCCCACTCTCATTTCGACGTCATCTGAAGAAGAGGGCATACCACATCCTCTCCTTCTTCGTTTTTTCAACTTTTCGATCAGTCATCGTCCATTTTCAAATCCTCTAAAAACGCACTCTTTTCTTCGTTTTTTCTGAGGCCAAAGGAAAAGAAAAAAGATAAATTAAATTTGGGACTCCAAAAGAAAAGGCTCTTCCATCCATCCATTCAAACTACAGACTCATTCCCTCCCATTTTTCTTCTCTTTTCTTAGATTTCCCCCTATTCACTCACACACTTTTATTGAATTCATTTTCTCAGAATAGAATTGTGTTTTGTTTTGAACTCTTTTCTCCCGTGCCCTTCTATTAAAGACAAAAACTATAAAGTTATCTCCCTGGAGAAGGAAAAAAACAAATTTTTTGGCTTCACTCTGTTGATTGACACCTCTCTTTATTCTCTCTTGTTTTCTTTTTTTCTCATGAAATTTGTTTTTTAAAGTCATCGAAATGTTTTCGTTTATCGTGTATGCGAATTAGGTGTCTATTATAGAGATTTTGACTGGAACCACGAGAAAAAATTCATTCATTTGAAGATTTATTTTGAAGAAAATAATAGAGTCCTTTTAGCGTTCATGATCTTGTGACTTAACGAATGCGAAGGATTACTTGGGTTACGGTAGCTACCAGCTAGACAAGGATCCGAACTGGTTCTTCAAAGACGTAGCAAGACTTAGAAATTCAGAATAGGAGTCCAGTCTCATTCACAGTTCTCCTAGCCTGACCGAGTATTTCTGATCTAGGTCATCTGAATCGAAATTTCCCTAGACTCTTCTCTTTCCTATTACTCGATGTTTATAACGTCTCCTTCTCGTCTTCTATTTCATTCTGTCTAACCCATCTTCTAAATTGGAAACTTCTTCTTTCCTCCATTCCACCCACTTTCAAGAGAATTCACTTCCTCATTGTTCTCAATGTTTTCAAATTCTTTTTCCTCGATTTTTGTTCACTCCGAAATCTGATTTTTCTTCTTCCTCGAATCCTTTTTCGTCCTTTCTTCTCTCTAAATTATGTTCTTTTTTCTCTCCGCCCACTTTCCATTTTTGACGTTGCAACATGATTTTCGGCTTTTGGGAGTTGCAAAAAAAGTTTTATCTGGTGGACTTTCACTATCCGTTTCGACTACCAAGGGATTTGGTAGTGATGCTCTTTTAACGATTTGGTCTCTAAACGGAGGAGAGCCACTGCCGAAGGCCAATGAACATTTATTATTGAAATTATATGAGCCGTGCGGTTACAGTTTTTGTAATGAAACTCTTGTTCATCAGGGATATTCAGAAGACGTGGAGCAGAGTTTTATCTCGTGTACCGTTCCCATCTCTCTCTCTCTCTTCTATTCCTTTTTTCAAAAGAAGTCTAGACACAATTGTCTCGTTCTTCTTCTATTTCATATTTCCACCCGCCGTTTCGGTTAACTCAATTGTCTTCTTCCAACCGAAAAACAATAAAATAAACTCGGAGAATACGTCGAAACGAATCAGAAATGGATGTCAGCTGTTTATTTTTTCCTTTTCTTCTTCTTATACTTTTTACTTTTTTCTCAATCTGCAAAATTATAAAAAATATATACTTTTTCTCCTTGTCAGTAATGACGCAGGTTTTCATGCCTTTTGTGGGAAATTTCCGTGAGATTAGGAACTTTTGAACGGAAAAATCATGTGAATATTTGGAGATTGAATAGAAGAGAATGGACATTGTTTCAAGAAAAAAGAGAAAGAATCAGAGAACAATCAAGTCATTGTTCTCTCGAGGAGAAGAAAAAGGGGCGGGGCTAATCGGCAGAAACATAAATGAGATATTTAAAGAAGAATGAAGCTGAAATCCAGGTTTTTGATAATTTGGAGTCTTCAGGAACAGTCATCTGATCTTCAATACACATCTTCTAGAACTCCTGAAACTTCTAATCCGATCTTTCATCTCTTCTTTCTCTTGTTTTCCCATTTATGCTTTTTCATTCTCTAATTGCTCATTTTCCTGTTTTTCGGTTCCTTTCGTTTTTTGTTTTCAAAACAAAGAAAATTAGAAATTATGAAGATCTCTGGAATAATATTCTTCAAAGAACCACCTAAACACTTCAAATATTCCACTCGAAAGTGTTTTCTCTGTCTGTTTATCCGTGTATCCAGATGTCTTTCAGTGTAGAAAAGTTCGAATTGATCTCTAAAAACCAAAATAAAAGTTCTGAATGTATCATAAAAAGGGGAAAAATGAACAGAAAATAGTATATTCCTTCATAAATGTTAGTTGCTCATCTCATCGTTTCTCATAAATTCTAAATGAAAGATCTCAAAAACCACCTACAATTTTACTGGAAAAATGGAAAAGATCACAAATAATAACAACTTTTTTTCCTATTTCAAACACCAATATATGTATTTGTTTTTTATTTAGTTTTCTGAAGTATCACTTCAAATTTAATTCATCTTCTCCATTTCATTCTAATTCATTCTAGAATATTCTGATCCAAATGATCATTTCTTCAAAAATCTCATTCCGTTTGTGTTTCATTTGAGAAAAGATCAAAACGTTACTTAATCAAATTTGCAAAAGTCATATTCAATTACTCTTGACTATACGAATTGTCTCGTGATTTGATGATTGGCTCATAATCGTTTGATCTACGTAATATAACTCAATTTTCTGCACATTCTGATTCTTTTGTCTCGTGGGAGGTGAAATTACTTTAAATTGGATATACTGGAGTGGCGGAGAAGAGAGTAATAAGTCATATGATTCTCGAATACGTATATAATATTCTGGAAAACGACTCTTGTGAAGTCTGGTTCCACTTTCTTCATGGCTGTTTTTTTGTATCTGTATTCAGAGTTTTTCTAGCCAGACCAGGCAAGTTAGGTTAATTTTGTGCAGAAGACCACCATTAAATGTATGGTTTACCTTCTCATAAACAGTGATTATCAGTTTTCTTAATGAATATAAAGAAATTCAATTTTTCGGTGAATATAAATCATAATTTTTCACACCCTAGCGTAGTCGGCTGTTCTTGTAAAATCTCGAACAAACTTTTGGCGTTTTCCAAAACTGGCACAAGAGTTAGGCGTTGCACACTTCTGGAACAAGGCTGGGTCAAGTCTTGGCCCAAATTTGGTGATTTGAGTGAAAAATGTCTAAACACCAAGACTAGGACAAGGCTGTGACAAGTCTTGAACATTTTTTCTGTAAGTATTGGCCAAGTCGTACTTGTGGGGCCTTTGTGACAGACTTGGCGATAACAGCCGGGTATATCCGGGTAGCCGGGTAGTCCGTTCAGAAATCAGTTCTGAGCTCGAATGAGTTTTGGTTACACAACTACTCACACTGTGTTCCAAGTGATCTCTAAAATACCCGGAAGCTGACTTTTCTAACTGATTTATCTAATTTTGTGTCACGAGGTAACACTGATTTCTGTCTGATTGGTCATATTCTATTCTTTTCATAAGCCATTTTCAGAGATCATGCTTGAAAGGCGGTGTCGCTTACTTAACTCCCAACTATTATGGAGAACTTTCAGCTGGATTGCTGTTGACTTCTATTGCTATCAAAATTCCGTGTAGTTCTGTGGTAGGATTACGGTATCTTGAACTAGAGTCAACATTCATTAGTGGATAATAGAATCAGTCATAATAAAAGTAAGTGTAGTCACAAGGGAAAAGGACAGTGCTCTCACTAATTGGGTAATTCATTGATTTCTGATCTTTTCTCCCCTTCATCAGCCAATTTTCGATAATGAAGTTACGAGATAAGTCATTCACGGATTTATTCATTAGTCGAAGTAACCTTTTTTCTCTTTTCTTCTTCTTCTTCTTCCTCCTTCTCTTAAATTCCGTGTCACTTGTCAATTCACACTCGTTTAATTTCAGAAGAAAAACATTGACTCAATAGAATACTCATTCCTAAAAACACAATGTTCTTCTCTTTTTCTCTCTGAAATTGGAAATGAGGTCCTTCGAATTCCCTTCAAAAAAAACAAAACAAAGAGAAAGTAAACCAATTATTTCGGGTGTCGAGCAGTCTTTTAAAAGGATTTGAGATCGTTGATGAGTTCGTAAATGTCAATGAATGTGTGAAATTCTGAAGAAGTTGACTCCGCCCATTTTCCTCATTTCCAATGTTTTCAAACACTTTCAGTCAACATTTCCACGACTCATTCATTTCAAACCTTCTTTTGATCTATCCCAAATGAGTTTAGTATTCATGAAGCCATGTACTGATCTGATTAAAGTAATATTCTTCTATTTATACATTCCTTTGATCTTTCATTCGTGCTCATATAAACAAATTCTTTTCCTAATTGTTTATTTTTCCGGTTTTATCTGGTTGGTATTTGGATTGTATAGTTAACCGGTTGACTAACCTAATAAATCAAAACTGACGTGTTTACTGATCGTTTTTTCTTTCGAACTTCTTTTTTTTTATTTTGAGATTAATATATTACGGTACAAACAGTGCTTTAAGTTTGACTTGCGAGCATTGTTGAAGTTTTGTAAATGTTGAAGTACATCCAATCACTCATTGTTTCCCTCATACATCTGACCATTCCTACGAAATAGTATAAACTTTTTTAGAATTCTCTCAAAATATTGTTTCTGAAGTTTTCCTTGTATTAAATGTTATCCAAATTCGCATTATTCGGATAGAAAAGTTCAAATCTTCACATTCCAAAAAGCTCTTTTCCACCTGTCAAAATCTCCATTCCAAGAGAATTCTCCGTCATTTCTCTCTTGATTTTCTAATCTTTTCAGCTCATTTCTTTTCTTTGTTTTCGGTCGTTCTTTCAACTACCGTACTCTTTTTTTATTGGTTTTTCTTTTAAATTGCCTTCATTTCGTTGATTCTTCGAATCCATCTTCTAGAAGAAAAAAGAAGTCGTTAACTCTTTTTTTCACCCGTCATTTCGTATTTTCATCTCTTTTTTCTAGATATTCTCCTCTTTTTATTCTGCAAACTTTGCAAAGTTTTTTAGAGAGAAAGAAGGGATCCTTTGAATCATTCGATCGTCTTTTTTCTCTATATTCCGAGAATCGCTCGAATTGTGGAACCATGTTTTTGAAAATGATTTTTACTGCTACCGTAAGAAAGTTCAGAATAATCCCCCAAGCCTAAAAATTCGAGAAATTCGAGAAAATGCTTTTCGAAGTCTTCCAACGATTAATGACTATTTTCGAACGTTTTTCCGAATATTCTTGGAACTGAAAACCCACCTGAGAAAGGGAAAAAACAAAAGTGCTTCAGATGAACTTTTCGTCTGGAACCCCCTTTTCTTCCGGAATTTTCAAAGAAAACTATGTTGTTTTCCTTTCAAAATTGGGTTTTTTGTTTCTGTTACTTTCGAAAATTCTTTTGTCCAGTCAACAAAGCCGTACTATGCAATTCAGAAATGCTCTCGAATTTTCGGTAATGGTTTCTGGAAACTTGAGAACTTCTTATCTAGGAAATATTTTCCGCCAGCTCTACACAACCTTTTGAGTTGCTTTTCCCACTAGATAAAACTACAGTAATCTTGACTCTTCAGAATGTCGCTGAAGTCTATGAAGTCATGAATCTACGTGTGAAGTGAGAAAATTAGAAAACCAAAATGAATCAGAAAATCAAAAAGTATTCATTCATGCGAGTGTCTCCCTAACAATAGTCAATAACAGAGACAAAAATGAAAACTTCGAATACAATTTTTAAAGAAAAAGAGGTGGGTGTCTAATCAGAAAGATTAGAGATTAGATATTATGAGTCGAAAATAATTATTTTCGGGTTTTGGTTTGTGCGTGGGTTCGAATTGTGACAATGTTGAGGTCAGAGGTTCTGAGACGGATATGTTGCGAATGGTTCTTCTAAATAATCAAGCAAACTTTTATTCTGATGGATTCAGATTTCATAAGTTCTCCTTAAGATTCGGAAGCCTTTTCTCGAACCGTATTCATCCACTTTTGCTTTTTGAAAATCAGAATACGAACTAAGTCTAACACGTTAGCTCCTACAATAGAGTAGGTGCTTAATGGAATCTCTTTGGTCATATAGGTCATCATCATCACCTCGGCCTCCCACAGGTACACAACTTCTCATCTGTTCTCGATCTCATTTGATAATTTGGACATACAGAAAGACAGACAGACAAGCACATTTCCATTTGAATAACTCATTCCTCACACCCCGTCGATTTCTATTTTTCTTTTGAACATCTTCCTCAATATCATCATCATTTTAAGAAGAACTCTTCTTCGTTCACTTTCTATTCTCATTCATTCTTCTTCCGTTTATCCCAAAATGTGTCTCCTCTCGAATTGGAATTGGAAATCGGTAATTCGTTTCTTCTTCTCCTTTTTATTGTTCATTCATCATTCTTTTGTTTCCATTTTGCAGCCCTTCAATTCAATCAACCAAATTGGTGGAAGTTCTCAAAAAATGGTGTCTCCGATGGATTCTGATGAGCCAAGAAGACGTCGTGGATGTGCACGATATCTATGTTGCTGGTGAGTTCTCTTGGGGATTTCAATCTGAGTGGGAACTCCTATTCTAGAAGAACTTGCTGTTAAACAGTACAGTACTCCAGTTATTCTTATCATTAAAACCATGAAATGAGTTTCTTACCTACCTGACTTTATTCATTTCCATCCTACGAGAAGTAGATAAACTCTTTCTTTTTCTTTCTGAAGGTATCTGTCGATGCATTCGGAATGCACGTGAGATTTCTCAGAATTTCTTACTTTCTTCTTCTCATTTCCTAGTTTTCTTCTGTTTTTTCTCACATGAATCAGAAGACGAGAGGCTGTTTTTGATCTTTAGGCTTCAATGATAACATCGAATTCTTTCTAGTTTAGAAGATCAAACAGAAATTTTTGAGAGAGAAGTACATATTGCGTATTCAGAGTTTTAGTGAATTTCTGTAGACGCCTTTATTTTTGAGAAGCCTATTTTCCAATTGACTCTCTGGACGGTACCTGAAAACACCTTATTAAAGGTCTTCTAGCAGGTTGAGCAGGAACAGAAATAGTCCTCCAAGGAAAACAAGCCGGAAGTTGAAGGGGAAACTGTATAAGGTTTTGCAGTGAAGTTTCAAGAGAATGAGGAATCTTTGGTTTGAATGTCTATTGAGAGGATCCACGTAGATCTTGGAAGAAGCTTATTAATGAGTCCGATTTAAGAGGTTACTTGCAGCCATAGTTAACTTCATAATAGATATTATGAAACATAAACCAGACAATCGAACATGAAACAGAAGAAAAAGAAAAAAGTAATAATCCGAATGCACTTGTCATCCCTCTGGTTCCTTTTTTCAAAAGTTGTCTTGACTTTACTTCCTGATTCTCTAAGTCTCTTAACTCCTCTGTACTATTTTCAAATGGGACTTAAACGAAAGGACTTTTATTGTTTTCCGGTCTATGAATATAGATCATATAGGACTGGGAGACGCAGAGAAAAAAAAGTTGTTGAAGAATGGAGGAGACGTTTTTGGAACTCCGAAAAGAATATACCTATTTGAATCAGATGCAATCGATGGTATAATTTGAAAAGGCAGTTGTGGATCAGTTCAAACAATTCTTCCATGAATCATCCTATTCTCAAAATGAAAAAGAAACAATAAAATGGATGTTTGATGTTGAAATAACGAAGCAAATGGGGGATTAGACATTCTGCAGACGTATCCTGAACGTTTCGGAAAAATTTAATCTGCACTGGGGATTTCTGAGTTTCGTAGTTTTCATATTTTGTTCTGAGATCAATATCAGAAGAGAAAACTTTTTGAAACATAGATTCGAGTCCAAAGTTTCTGATTTTTTAGTTCTGTTCTTCAAAATCAGAAATCCAGTCAGATAGAATACCGTAACCCAGATATTTGAAATTCTCAATGTCTTCTCTTTTATCCCAAAGTATATTCAGGACTCCCCTCGTGTCTCATCATCATCTTTTTTAGCCTATAAACCTTGGTCCTTGTCTTCTTTCGACCAGAAATCTGCATGTTTTGGTTTTCCATCCAATTACCCATCTTCCTCCTCCTTCTTCTCTTCCTTCTCATTCTATTCCTCTTCCATATATTCTGAATATAACCCTCTTTTTCTGTCCACTACCCATCCACCCATGTCAACTATTTCTTTCTAATTCCCCGGGTAAAACGGAGCAGCAGTTAGGGTCGTGGAGCGAAAAGGGGCGTGGCCTAATTCCAAAGAGAACAAGAGACTCAAAGAAGCAGAGAAAGAGAGATTCCAGGCGTTTCCTCTCGTTTTTCAATACATTCCCAAAGAGAGAGAAAAAGAAGAAAAAAGAAGCAAGACCAATTCAATTTCGGACCCTTCTTCTCTTCTATCCTCCTCCCCTTCATCCACCTCTCAAACCACAATATTTACCTAAGCTTTTCGAAGTTTTCGAGAATTTTGAGACGAAAATCATTTTGAAAATGAACGGAAATTCTCATGAAAAGAGTAATGATTTGAAAGAAGAAGATGAAGAAACAGATGGAAAAGGTCTTGGTCCCGGACCTTCTATCCATGCAGCTTTTGTATTCGATCAGTTCGCAACGGGAGTCGAAATGATGTAAGTTTTTGTTTCGAAATAAGGTGGCTCATTTCAATAATCTAGATTCTTTAATAGTTTGTGAAGGCTAGCTTCAGTAATCCGAGAAGAATACAAAAAAAACCTCCCCCTAATTTGAGTCTAGGATATTCATCATACCAACATATGTTCTGAACTGAAAACCTGAGTATTTATTCACACCAGTCAACCAACTCTCAAATGTTTTTCAGATATTTCTCTGTTTCTCAAAGTGAATTATTTCCGTCCCCCCACTCACTCAAAAAAGCGTCTGAAAACATTTATTTCGTTTCCAAGAAACACAACACGTAAGAGAGTAAAGAACTCTGAACATATATACACAAAACAACTTCCTTTTTTCTTCAATTCACCACCGGAACGAATTCCGAAGCAACCAAAAGAAGAGATAGAGTGCTCCTTTTCTCTCCAAACATCTTTCTTTTTTCGATCCAAAAATATTCACAAAATGCTACCACAAGTTTCAAAATTTGCGTGCAGATTTCTCAATTTTTGAAAGGAAAAGGGAAACAGGAAAGTAATAATGAGAGAACTTGCAACTACTATTTGTATTACTTATTCTTTGGTTTGTCTCCTTTTTTCTCATATTTGAAGAGAGAGAGAAAAAAGATTTTTGGTTTTAAGTGACTCAGTTTTTTTTTTGAATCGATACAACTTCTCAGTCAGGTATTTTCAAAAATTATCTGAATTTCTAGAACTTTGAATAGGCATTTCATGTGATCCATCACCTTTTGAACAGCTGAAAAACCGAATCAGAAATCTGATTTTTAGAAAAGATATTTATATTTACTAGTTAATTCAAAACTAGTTGCTTTTTTTCAAAAATCAGTAATTTCTGAGAAAGAAATGTGCTTCTCTAGTTTCTATTCTGAAAAATAAAATCCTGATACTCATTTCAACAGATCTCCAGGTACCTTTCCATTGTTTTGTTCTCTCTCTCCACGTGGCGAATCCTTTGCAGTCAGCTACAGTAACCGACGCAACTAAAATCTTCCAGACCGACTTTTTCTGAATTCGAAAATTTCTGAGAGTTGAAGATGAAAAATGTCACTTTCTTATCTAAAGCTGGAATCAGATCATGAAGATACTCCTCTTCTTCTGGAGACTTTTCTCTCTCTCTCTCTCTCTCTCTCTCTCTCTCTCTCTCTCTCCAGGGATACTCTCATTCCGTGTCCTCCTCTCTTTTCGTATTCTTCTACCAAATCGTTTTCTTCTGAATCCCAAAAACTTCAACGCCTTCCGAAAAGAAGACGTCAAATGCAAGAATGAATGGAGGCATCGACATCGACCAGAACCATAAATTGAATCAACGTGCGCTTCAACGCTTACACTTTTAACTTTGAGTTTCTCTCTCTTTTTTTGGTCTTTTCCCTCCTTTTTCTTCTTCGAATGTTGTCTTCCGATTGAATGGGATGTGTTTTTTAAAAGATTCCTCTTGATTCTTTGCATAAAAGATCACAAAACATCCAATTTCTTCTGTTCTTGACTTACGAAGATTTTGTTGCAAATTTTGGATTTTTGAAGTTTTTGGACGTTTCAGAACCCACGTTTTGGTATAAAAACATTTGGAATCAAGTATTTCTGAAAGTATTCCATGAAGAAACGCCGAATTGCATAGATCTCTTTCCCCTTCTTTTCCCATCACAATGTGGTCTTTCGTCTATGTCCTCTAAAAGGAGCCACGTCCTCCCCCGTACCAGTATAGCCTCTTCTTTTCATAATTATGGCAATTTGATTGCTCTCTCTCTCTCTCTCTCTCTCTCTCTCTTTCTCAGTCTCACTCTTGAAATAATGTGTTTGAAATCCGATTCGAAATTATTCATTCGGCTCTTTTATTCTTATTTCCTCCTCTCCCCTTCTCAACTTTTGGTTCCATGAGGGAATAAAAATAGATGATTCCAAAAATAGATTGAAGAATCTGAAAAGAACAGGAAACGGTACGATCACATTTCTAAATATTTCATCCTGTCTTTCTGGTTCTCAGTCAGAAAAAGATTCATTCTCTTATTTTGAAGAACTCTTACAAATTCTGAAAAAGATATTTGGTGTCTATCACAAGGAAAGCCAACACAACACAGTCGGTCTCAAAGAAATTCTTATCCACTTCGTTGTTTTTTTGCTTTTTTTGTGTCTCTTGTGACTATAATACCACCTTGGAACAAAAAAATATAAGAAAATATGAAAAAACAGCAGGGATATCGGAAGAATAAAGAAAAAAGAAAGAGATCTATGTCTTCTGCTCATTTCGTCAGCTTTTTTCACTTCCTTCGAACGACTTAATTTGAAAATGGAATTGAAAATTGGATGATTATTTTGAGAGACGTTTCTATCCACTAACTAACTTTTCAAGCAATGTTCAAATATCCTTTTATTAACTCACAGTTTGCATAAAACAGATGTCGGAAAGTTTCAACAACATTTTTTTTCAAATTGTTTGCTTAGAAAATCTTTGTCTGGATCTCTTGAATAAAAAATATTGAAATAGACAAAACTTGAGAAACCGGCTGAAAAAACTATGCTCCTGCGGTTCCATATAAACTCAAATACTGTGAGCAGTTACAGAAATCAAGGGCAACTCGTATGTAAGCGGCTAGTTCAGAACTTACTATTTCCTAGCCCTTCCACGTGGTTTCTGAGCCATCGGACCGCCCATCATCACAACTTACTCATTCTTCATTTCGCCTTTCCGAATCATAATTGTTTCCGTTTCCATTTCCATTTATATCTTCCAAACAACTTCTTTTCCCTTCTTCTTCTGTTACTCCATTAAGTACCACCCTGCTCTCTTGACTCCTTTTAAATACCACTTCGTCATCTTTATTACTTTAACTAAACGTCATCCGGACTCCGGCTTTTGAAAGTTATTCACAATGATAATATAGGTTATCGAGACAATTGTTAACATTTTTCATTTATTCTGCCTTGTCTGCAGAATTCAATCCCATTTTCGTCATCAGGAATTTATCCTAATTTTCCTAGGTTTAAAGTTTAATATTATAAATTATGCGGTAGTCTACTGACTCATTTCGTGAGAATACTCAAAAGTGAACTTTTTGACCTTAAACGTTGATTCGAAGATTTATAGGTCATTCTGATCTTTTAAAATCAATTGAAAGTTCCCAAATGTCTTCTGAAACAAAAGTTGACCATTAAACTCTAGTTCACCTAGTTTTCATTCATCTGACCAGATGATTCTTGCAGAGGAAGCAGATGTTTCTCTTCATGAGACATTGAGTATATTATATTCTATAAAATATTCCCACGCGGCACTTTTTTCTTCTCTTCCACATGGTGCTCTGTTGCTCATTTTCCATTCCGACATCCTAGGTTCTTTTCTTTTTTCTTCTCTGTTTTCGAAAAAGAAGTGCAAAAGATGAAACATCTTTCTCTCTGATTTCGGGTATTTAGGAGGAGTAACAGATCCACAAAGCGTGCTTTCCTTTCGAAGACTGGTCCACTTTCCACTCATTCTACGACAACATTATTCTGATTTTCCTAATTTTACAGGCGGTGTTCAATGCCATCTCTCACAAAAATGCCATCGGCCGCTCGACAACTCGTCTCCAATATGCTCTCGTTTTTGTCTTCTCCTTCACCACAAAACAGGTTCGTTTTGAATTATTAAATGTTCCTCTGGCTTCTGAGCTTATCTCATTCCCTGTATTTTTTTCCTTCCAACCTCTAAATATCTCTGAAAAAACTTTCCCACATCCACGTGGTCGTCATGAGAAATCAGTGATTCACAGACGTTGGGCAAAAGAATTTATGCAAGGTACAAGCCCACCCACTTCATTTTCTTTTGCAAATAGTTTGTACCGGACTTGCAAAAAAAAGATTCTGAACCTGTGGAAAGTTTAAAAATCGAACGAACCTTTGAGAGTGTAATTCAAGCACAAAATACGGAAGTTTAGAAGTGCAGTTTTTAAAAAAAAACTTTTAGAGGCTCAACCGAATTGTAAACTGATATCAGGACATTTTAAAAGTTTGTTTAGACGAAAAAAATTTTGGTTTGATCTTTAGAAAAAAAGGAGTAGAGAGTTCAAGAGATTTTCTGAGAATTGGGGGAACGTTGAGGAAGACAACGAGGGTCCCTGAAAAAAAACTTCCCAGAACTTTTGATATTTTGATTATATTTTGATGTCTTCTAATCGAATTGATGTTTTAAATTAGGAAAGATTATCAAATATTTAGGAAAATGGAGAGATAAAGAGAGCGCAGAGAAGCAAGAAATGACCGTATCCCCAATTTTCAACTTTTGATTCTGAATAGAATTATTTCGGTTATCCCGGAACTTTCGTCGAATAAAAAGTTATCGGGGGATAACTTTCAATTTCCTGAATCAATGTTTATTCCGGATGTTTTTCATATAAATCGACCAATGAAAAACCTAATTTCCTCTATTCCATTCTTTGTCTCCTTTTATCCCAGTTCAACAAAAGTTTTGTAACAGGCTTATATTTGAAATAATTTTCGTCTTTTCTAAAACTTTTTTCCAATGAAGAACAGACTGTAGTTATTCTATTTCTTCTCTTTCGACCTTTCGTTCTCAAAATTGAGGCTTATTACAAATTGTTCTTTGCGAAAATGAAACAGATGGATGCTTTTTTTCTTGTAAGTCTATGCCTTTGTAGGATTGAACGCTTCTCCGAGAGGACTACAAAACTCTTTAGTCTCCCCAGACCTTCAGATCCTTGAATCCACCTCATTCTTCAATCCGCCTAACCCAACCTTCTTCATGAATATTCCGTCAGTTCCCAAGTAAACAACGATATCCAATGTCAAAAAGTTTTCTCTCTCTCTCTCTCTCTCTCTCTCTCTCTCTCTCTCTCAAACTACTGGGGCAACAACCCATTTTGTCTCTGAGCATACACCAAAAAAAAAAGAAAGTTAGGAGGTCCATTGAGCCGGAAAGGAGGTCCTAGAGAGGCTGAGAAACAGCGGAGTCCAACCCTCTCAAATTTCGAATGCAAAGATTTTTCTCCTCGTTTTGCTTTTGCTTTTTGTGAATGAAAAAGCGTGAAAAGAGGGCGGAAAAAAAACAAACATTTTGTTTCGTTTTTCCATCCATTTTTCTCTTTTCTCTATTTCACGCCTTTTCAAGAAAATGTCTCTTGGGAGATATTACAACTTCTGGAGGAGCAAACCTCTCCCTCTTCCTCTTTTTTTGCTCGTTTTATCGACATCTTCGAAAGGTTTCCAACGTCTTCGAAAGACTCACACAAGCACTGCCCACTCAATGTTTGTTTAGTATGTGTATGTGCTTCAGAATCCCCTTCTATCCATTTCTTCGTGACGTGGCTTTCTTTCTTTCTGGATCCAATTATTTTCGAGACTAGACGATTACCTTTTCCATTCAGCTTTCCCCCCACGTGATATTCATTCTCAGTCAATTTCTCTCATTTTTAATAGTCATGTTTCCCATCAAAAAATGCGAAAAGTCGATCGGAAGTCGGTGAGCATCACTTCCGATTCCAGGGACAAGAGCTCTGTTTCCGAGTAATTCTTTGAACTTTTTCTTGATTGGATCCGGAATGACCTGATCCATAAATTAAGAGAGAATGAGAGAGAGAGGAGGAAAAAAGAGAACTTTCGAAAAAGAATACATTTCCAATTGATGAAAAGAAACAATCGGAAACAAAACTCACATTTAATATTCATTTCTCTGCAG
This sequence comes from Caenorhabditis tropicalis, assembly GCA_016735795.1. Taxonomy (NCBI): domain Eukaryota; kingdom Metazoa; phylum Nematoda; class Chromadorea; order Rhabditida; family Rhabditidae; genus Caenorhabditis; species Caenorhabditis tropicalis. The sequence continues at coordinate 4,345,323 of CM028614.1, read as the reverse complement.
GAAGAAAAAATTAAGTTGAGATATTTTTTTGAATTAAGAAAAAACAACTTTTACACTTTCTAGACAACAGAACATTTGTTTTTTCCGTCGAGTTAATCTAGGTTTCCGATAGAGTAAAACATAAAGTGAGTTCCACCAGCTTCTTCTAATTCCTCTCTGCAGAATAAAAAATTCAATAAAACGCAATTATCTTAATCCATTCTATTCCGACTTTCAATTCTCTCTGTATACTCGTAGAAATCTCTGCATTTTCATTTTATAAAATGAGTTCTCTCCCAGAATGAATCCTCTATAAAAACGATCAATCTTTCTCCAAAAAGACATTCTCCGAAATTCGGGAAAAAAATATAAGTCAGACGACTCTATTTTCTTTTATTTCGGATTCTCCCTCAACTATGATTCCCTATGAATCTGAGATGTTTCTCAAAGGTTTTTATTCCCCGTAATGGGTTTCGAAACATCAAAGATTAATGAAAAAACTGCAGAAAGATACGGGGGGAAATTGAAATTAGCATAGTTCTGCAAACCCTGATTTATTTATTTGGGTAACTAGATGAAAATAAATCAATTCTGAAAGTAGGCAGAAGCCTTTTTTCACTCATTCTATTGATCTAGATGTGTGTGTCAAGGAGCAAAGTCATTCAAAACTTCCGAAAATTGTTTTTTTTTGTATTAACTTGAAACTAGATGAACTCAGTCCCAATTGAATGTTTCTAGAATTTCTAAACCCTAGAAACCATCCAGATGACGTGGTATCTCCTTCAGAATTCTAAAATTTAAAATTCTCATTCTTTCTGAACCTCATTCTCCAGATATACAGAATCTGTCGTCTTCTGAAAGAGAGGTTCATTCATTTTCAATTCTTATCCTCCATTTCCTCTCTCTCTCTCTCTCTCTCTCTCTCTCTCTCTCTCTCTCTCTCTCTCTCAGTATCTTTTTTTGTGCTGCAGAGCAGAATACAAAAACAACAAGAAATGTCGTCCCAGAAGCCAAAAGAAGGATAAAAAAGGAGAGTCCCTTCTCACGAGTTTCCGCAGAAAAAAAAGATTTTCTCTCTTTTTTCCTCAATCTGATAACACATCGTCCCTTCTTCTCTCTTTTTCTACTCTTTCCCCCATCCCATCCCAATCCAATCCATTAGGAAAAGAGTAACAGGGGACACAAAATGGGCGGAGCCTAAGCAGTTTGATTCGAATTAAATAGGAAGAGAAGAAGGCACACACTACCTCAGTATTTCTATTTTCTGCGACTAGTCCCCCCTACTATTAGGCAAAAGAATGTTGAAAACGAGCCGTCCGAGATTCATGGTCCATCAGAGATCTCATTCCACTTCGAGGTACGTACGCTTCATCTGAAATTCTGAATGTTTTTATATTTTTGAAATAATTTAATTAGAAGGTTTTGAATCAGAAAAGTAAATTAGAATCCGGCTAGAGCAGGAAAACACTGTATTCCCTGGCTTCCAATAAATTTATAAAAATTTCCAAAGATGGTATCTTTCTAGACATTTTTCTATACAATTTCAGACTTTTCCCTATCCAATTTATCCCCGTTTTCTTTGTGTTCGTTTCTCAAAAATGATTGATGGGTCTCCATTTGTAGATTTTTGTCTTTTTCTCTCCGAACTCGAGGAAGTCCCTTGAGAGAGAGAGAAAAGAACTTCTTGTTGACCTAGTTCTTTCTCTTTTCATGACGTTTTCTCTCTCTCTCTCTCTCTCTCTCTCTCTCTCTCTCTCATCATAATCACATGATGGGTCGCCTGAAGAAGGATTTATCCCCCATTTTACACGTAGGATTCTGGAATGAGGATTCTGGAAAACTCTATGGTATGGAACAAAAAAAAAAAGAAAGATTACTGTAGGGAAAAAGCGTTTCCGAAGGTTATCAGTTCTCCAAGAAGTACAGATTAATCATGGAAATGAGATGGCATATGGAAGTTATATTGTTAAGAAAAAGTCATAAAAAATAAAATTCGTCGAAAATATTTCCTAACACAACTATCTGATTCTAGTTTTTAATTAATTCTTGCTCATCTCATCCTTTTATAATATCGAATAATCCCTTTTCTCTCCCAAAGACAAAAAAAACAAAAAATGAGTCAATGCTAGTGAAAGAACATGAGAAAAAAGGCGTGTCAACTGCATCAAATTGACTCGTTAAGAAGTGAAATGAGAAGATATTCTTCACTTTTTTCTCTTTTTTTTCTACTTTTTCATATATTACTTTCGAGTAATATTTGACTAATAACTCCTTCAACACTATGATTTTATTGAGATGGTTGGTTTTTTTTTTGATTCATTGATTTCCTGGAAAATATAATTGAATAAGTGAGATGTTAGTTCCATCAGGATATACATTAATTAAGAAAGCAATTGAAGAACATTCAGAATATGCCCGACTTGTGAGCATAAAATTATTTACAATAACCTTGAGACTACTTACCGTATTCCAATACCCCATTTCCTTTTCAACTATTTCTTTTTCAGTGTCTCAGAGAAAGGCGCCTCGTTCAGTACACCACAGGCGAATCGAAAGAACAAAGTGAATGGGAGCAGAAGGATGAGCGATTCGAATAATGTTGCTTACATTCAAAGTTCGAAGGTATTCGTTTTCTTCTGTTCGTTCTTCAGAAAAGTTTTTCAGAAAGTCTTCGAGGGAAACATTGAGAAATGGGAGCCGAATGTTTATGAGAAAGTGAGTTTTCATTTTGAAATCTCCTTGTTCTTTCTGGAATCTCTTCATTCCTTCTATTCAACTATTCGTTTTCAGGAACTTCTCCGACGTACGTGGTCCGATGAATTCGATAATTTATATGAGCTAGGATCAGCTATTTATTGTTACATCTTCGATCATAATCCAAACTGCAAACAATTGTTCCCATTCATTTCAAAATATCAAGGAGAGGAGTGGAAAGAATCGAAAGAGTTCCGATCGCAAGCATTGAAATTCGTTCAGGTACGGTAGAGAGATACTTTAGATGATCTCTGGAAACAAATGTTAAAATAATAAAGTAATTCATTCAGACACTGGCTCAGGTTGTGAAGAATATCTATCACATGGAGAGGACGGAATCGTTTTTGTATATGGTCGGCCAGAAACATTGTAAATTTGCTGATAGAGGATTCAAACACGAGTATTGGGATATCTTTCAGGTAATCGATAACTGGAACCTTTTTTTAATGATTATCCTGAAATCACAAATCTAGATGAACTTTTTTAATCTTCATAAAACTGAAAACAAAAATTTTTCAGGATGCAATGGAATTCGCTCTGGAGCATCGTTTGAGTATAATGACCGATCTGGATGAAAATCAGAAAAAAGATGCAGTGACAGTGTGGAGAACATTGGCTCTTTACACGACAGTTCACATGAGAAACGGGTTTATTGACGGCCTGAAAGGTGTCAATCGATTTCCTCCGTTAGTTTAATATATTTAATTATTCTCTTTTTTTCTGTGTAAATGCCTCTTTTTCTCTCTGTGATCAATCTTTTGATTTTTCTCAATTACTTTTTCATACAAAATCAGCTTTTTCGCTATAGTCAGGGATCTTTGAATTGTTCTAGAAGGATTGGAATATCGAGGGGTGACACTTTCTCTATTTCAATCCTTGATAATTATAATTTTCAACTTTTTCAATCACCTCAATAATATTGTACATTTTAAAATCGACAAGTGATGCTCTAATGAATTTTACTGAATCAATAAATAAATAAATCATCTAATTGCTCTAAAATCAAAAATTATTGAATACCACAAAGAGACCAGGGCAGTCTCTTTATGAAAACCAGTATTAAATAGAGAAAAATGTTAGAACTATATTAATTACAAAAAAAACAAAAAAAAAGAAAAGAATTTAATGAGCAGCCTCTTCATCTTTTTTGAATTGTTCGTATTGTTGCTCATTGAGCAATTTGTTCAATTCATCCTCAGACTTCACTTTCAACTTGTACAGCCATCCCTTTTCGAATGGACTCTTGTTGATCAAGCCCGCTTCTTCCTCCAATTTCACATTCTTCTCGGTGACAGTTCCGGAGATCGGAGCGTAAATATCAGAGGCAGCCTTCACACTTTCGACAGCACCTGTTGAATCTCCCTTCGAAATCTCGGTTCCCTCATCTGGAAGCTCGATGAAAACGACGTCGCCTAGTTGTTCCTGAAAAATTAAGAATAAATGAAAGTTAATTTATTAAATCAATTCCTAGACTTTCATTCAGAGATAGAAGTCTTTCTGAGAAACTTCACGTACAGTGGCAAAATCGGTGATTCCAACAGTTCCGACACCGTTCTCAACAACCACCCATTCGTGTTTCTTCGTATACAGACGGCCTGAAAACTTTCACATGTATTCTCTTTTGGTAAAGTATTTCTGCAAACTTTGATCCAATAAAATACGGTTCAGATTTTCAATACAACAGTGTTAGCTATTCTGAAATAGTCAAGACACTGTTATATTTTTCAGACTTGAACGTACCAGAAGAGGCAAATCTGACAGCGGAACGAAGGGATGGGAGGACACCACGAGAAAGAAGGCTCATACCTGAAAATCGAATCAATGAGAGAATATAAAACAACGGAAAAGGAAAAAGTGTCGAAGCGTGGTTGTATGGCGAAAGGCGAATTCAGTCGTTATCAGTAGAGAGATAAAGGCAATATAAACCACCGCAAAACAAGGGAGATACGAAGAATTTAATGATCGAAGGACACTTTTTATAGAATGAAGATAATTTCAGGGTTCTGATATATGAAAGATGAAGAAGGGTCTTCTAGACGATACATGCCATGATTTTCAGAAAAAACATCTAATACGTCGTCTCCGAAATGTTTCGAAATTGGCAAAATGCTGTTCAAAAAGTTTTTTTAAATGTGACCTTCGATGTGTTATTTATTGTTGATGAATTTTTCGTTCTCTCTATGTCTCTCTCTGCGCCCTGACAAAACATTTTCAGGAAAACACGAGTGTGTCTCATTGTTCTCAATAATAGTTTCAGTTATTTGCAAAAAGAGTTCTATTCTTGTGAATAGTTTCAGTTTTTCATTTGCTTTGAGGGTTTCTCTTTCTTTCCATCTAACCACATTTTCTTGTTTCAATTTCTGGTATTATTTGCTTACTTTGTCATTACTCCGGTGAAATATATATTGAAACTTACTGTCTTGAAATCGAACAATTATATTTTATTCCTCCTTTTCCGGAAACGAAAAATGACTGATCGGCTGTCAATGAGCTCGAAAATGGTCATTTGCTCGGCCGAAAAACACGTGAAAATCGCCCGAAAAAGAAAAAAGTGTGTGAACACGGCTACGCGAAATCACGGGAAATGCGCTGAGTCTGTCGGCGAATTACCCGAAATCTTCACTGATTTCATTCCTGGCTGAAAATACCGAACTGTAAGTTTATATTTTATTCGAAATCTATTTTTATGCAAAAATTGCAATATTTTAATAAGAAAATCAAGAAATCTCGTCCGAGATAGTTTTGACTGTATGGAGGAAACACTGGTACAGTTTAACACCATATTAAAATGTTCCCAGCCCAATAAATGAATAAATATAGCATAGAAACATATCAAATTCCAATACAATAAACGTTTTTCATCATCAAAAGCGATCCATTCAATGGTGCTCCCTTCCTATTGTGTTTATTATTTCCGATTCATTCAAAAACATTTTATCATTGCTGTAAAGCACACAAAGCATTTTCTGTTCTCATTTTATTCAACCTGAAATTATTGATAAATCAATCGAAAACATCTCAAAAACTCAATAATTCTGAATTGAAAAAGAAGATGAGTGGGGGTAAGCTGTTTTATAGTTTTGATAACAAATTGACTTTGCAAAAACAGTGAAATAGTAGAACATAATGTTTCAATTACAATATAAAATACATATAACGATAAAAGAAGTTCAAAAACCTATGTTCATAAAACACAAACCTTTTCAATCTTCTCTGTCCAGATCGGATTAAAACCAACCAACCAAAAAAAACTACCAAATTTCATTCAACAAAAAATGTTTTCAGAAAGTTGGCATTCTCGAAAACTATCATTAGGAGTGACTCCACGAGCACTTTCTCGAATCGACGCAACATCGACACCATCTTTAGAAGTTCCACAAAAGGTACGATATCCCTTTTATAAGAGTAAAAATGATATGAATATGTAAATAGGGAGAGAAAGAATGATGAGTCAGAAAACAAAAAATATTGAGATTGCCTTTTTGTTGAATATCCACACGAATAAAAACATAAAGACTGAGGATGGGAAAGATTTATTCGTTTACTTTCCATTTCTTTTTTCCTCTTTTCATTCACAAAAGAGCTTATTCGAAAATGCACAAAAATTTACAAAATCTTCAGAAAAAGGTACATTCCTGTTTCGAAACCAAAGAATCAATCAACTCTAATAAATTTCAGACCACAAATCGTCGATTCTCACTCGCGGCTACGTTTCTCGACGCTACAAAATCGAATCGAAAAACTTCTCTTTGTGTTGGTAAGTTTTAATTACAGAGAAGAAACAAAATGATCAGAAAAAAGAGTCAATAAACCAAAATCGATTTTTGAAATTGAGGGAAATGATGAAATGAAAAGATAACATCGAAAATTCAAGAATAAAAAGTGGGAATTGAGGAGAAAGGAGTGTCCTAGAAATACTAGTTTTCTTTTTTCCTTCAATTTTGACTATGGAAATCAACAAAATTCATCTAGACCAATCTCTTCTGAAAACACCCGTTGATTGTTGATAGCTTTTAAAAAACACGAAAATCATCAATTCAGCAACCATCATATAAATATAATTTCATTCCCTCCCTGCCACGTCATATTTCTAAATCAAACAGTCCTCCTTCTTATCATTTTTATGAGTTTTCTTCTCTTGAAATGTATGTATCATCATCTGTTCACACTGCTTTTAAGCGCTTCTTATCGTCACGTTTCCTTCTTCCATTAACTATATTATTCAATTTTTTTCAATTTCTACTGAATCTCTGAATTTCCCTGAAAAAACAATGTCTATCAGAATGACAAATGTAAAAATTCGGCCGTCGGTGTCGTTGAAATTCAAAACGAAACCTCAAAAGTATCAAATACTTGCTCCGATTTCCCAATCATTGGCGGCATTGAATCTGGACGATATCAATCCAAATTGGAGGAGAGATATGAGTATAGATGAAGAAAATGGTGCTCTCTAAAATACACTTGAAATGAAGACATAATAAATAATTGTTTATTTTCAGAAAAAGACTATTTGAATCACAGTCGTCAAAGAGTTCCTCAAACCGATTCATCTGGATTAGATCGTCCTTTATTCGGTGAACGAGAAGAGAAAGGATCGATTCGTGCAGTACGAAGCGATTCGATTAAACCGGCGAGAAGCCGGCGAATGGGGAGAGCGATGAGGGTTATTGTAGTTGGTGGAAAGAAAGTTGGAAAAACTGCCATTTTGAGACAAGTTGCATGTGTTGAAGACATCACTAATAAGGTCCGTTTCTCGGATTACTGTACCGTAATACTATCTTTATAGCCATACGAAGCGACAATTGAAGATACGTATCAAGTTCTTTTAGAAGAACCAGATAAAGCCAGAGAGATTCTTATATTGCATGATACGGCCGGAGTTTCAAATTTTGGTCCAGTTGAACTGAAAAAAGCATATGTACAGGCGGCGGACGCGTTCGTTTTAGTGTATTCGTCAGCCGATTATGAGTCCTTTAATCGAGTAGATTTGTTGAAAAAATGGATTGATCGACAGTTTGGAAAAGATAAAAAAGAGGTCCGTTTCCAGACATTTGAACTATTTCATGGCAATGTGATCTTTTTCTGCAGGTGCCGATTGTAGTCCTTGCCAACATGAGAGATCGACCGGCCACTGTTGACAGTGCCTTCGCGCATAGTTGGGCGGCACGAGAAAAAGTGAAATTATTTGAAGTGACAGCGAAAGATCGTCAAAGTCTCGTTGATTTCATTCATTATGTTGGACATCGACACTTTCATCCCACCAGTGAGTTATCCTCAATCTATGTCACCGAAATTAATTGATTTCTGTTTTCAGAAGAATCGAAATTCTCATTATCAAAAAAGCTCAAATCAGAAAAATCGTCGAATCCAGCGATTCTAATGGACTTTTGACCCCTCTTAATCGAAGCCCCGCCCCCTTTTTGTTCTTGTAATAAATTCAAATTTCTCTGTGATTTCGTTTTGGCCATAATATCAATCTGTGCCTTATTTTCCTCCCATTTCAATCATTTTTCAATGACTCCGCTCACTTTTCAAAAGTGAACAGAGTTTTCATTTTGTGATAGCTTTGTATAATTTGCTACTATTCTGTTGATCCATGCGAAATCGCTTCATTGATACAAACTGAGCTTCCTTATTAATGGAGCGATTTCGGATTGGTCATTCCCAAATTTTAATAGGCACCCCATTAAAAAAACACTATGATTATATCAGTATTCGGTCAGCAACTCCTCTTTAAATACCAAAAACCTTTGTCAGAATGCGCTGAACTCGGTTCAGTAGAGTGAATTTGATTTGAAAGAGGAGAATATTCAAAGAATCAGGTCCAGATTTTATTTGTAAATGATAATAATGAAGTCAATAAAGTAAATTTGTGTATCTCGAGAGAATACGATAAAAGGAGTGCGATATAATAAAACTTCGAGAAACTATGGCTCAGTGGTAATTTCGAGAGAGTGAATAGAACAGTAAGTGGAGAGAAGAGGCATGCAAACAGTTGATTTCTCAGAGTTTTCGTTTTGGATCGAATCCGTAATTGACTTCTGAAACAACTTTGAATAGATAGATGGTGTGAAGGAATACTCACCTGAACAACCGCCTTTTCTGTTTTTTGGTGATCCGGATGAAAGCGATGGAGCGCTCTGGAACTAGTTTCAACCGAGTATAAAAAAAGGAAAGAACCCCCGAAAACTGAAATATAAGTGTCCAAGAGCATAAAAAAGTGGAACCTTCAATAAAGAAACTTTTTAAAATGCACATTTTATAGAACATCGTCTTTCGAAACTTTTGCGTCCGCATACTACAAAAATAAATAAGAGAAACAAACCGGTAAAGAATCTGCTTCAGATACATATTTCTTGTAGAGTGCGCCAATGACTTCTTCGGTTTTCAAAAATCCATTTGTATCCATCATGAAATAAATGAGAAGAATTCCATCGGCACGCAGATATTCATTCACGAATTCATATTGATATTTGTAATTCGAACTGTCAATTTGTTCATGTTCCAACGTTTTCTTAATCAAAGAATAGATCATTATCTCATTCAATCGACGACTTTTAATGCGGAGAATCCATTTAACCGTACCGATGACAGAAAGAGCAGCCAACTGAAATAATAACTAATTTCGATATTTCACTGGAAAACAGTACCACAAGAAGCCAGAAGTAGAGTCCAATGAATATTTTCTCATTGATCACATTCATGGGAATGATGCATTGCGTTTTATGATTGACAAAATTATCCACAGATTCTTGTAACTGATATTCACATCCGACAAGAATCGGGAAATATTGAAAACGGTTATAATGTCCATTTGATATGACTGCAGCGAACTTCTGTTTGTCTGAATATGTGTAGAAGTCCGGCGTACGTGGAGCTGGATACATGAATTTCTCAAGTAGCTGAAAAGAAGTCATTTTGTTTTATAAAAACTTTTAACTTCTTACATCAAAACCCCAAGTCCACGAATCCACATCCAAAAACTTGCAAACAAGATTGATCTGGACAATGACATTCGCAATGAAGAACAATTTCGTGAGACTATAAAGAACACTAGGGAAGGCTGAGTTAAATGTAATCCACGAGAAATATCCCATTTTGTGAGCACGACGGTATTTGAAATGATCATGAAGATAACTGACAAGTCGATCCACTTTCTCTTTCGTCTTTTCGAATGTCTTCTCGCTGTTTATTCTTCCAGCGTATTCGACAATGAAAGCCATATCAATGTCTAAAATAAAGTTATGTGCTCATGATTCAAAAACAAAAACTAATCCATACAAATAAGTGTTTGCATATATGTCCAACACCAGAAAGGAAGAAGAAAGCAGCAAACTTGAAAAGCGAAGAAAAACGGGACCCATTGATAGTAATTGACTGTTGCGTCTTCAGTATAACTTCCAAAATGCGACGTCTGATTGTTCAATTCGTAGCGAAATGTTCCGTAGAAAAGACAGAAACTGTGAATGTATTCACGCCACGATTTCAATTCTGAAAAGACGAAACAACTTTGAAAAAGCGACAGACTCTCTGGTTATAAACCATCATGTTGTCTTGGAAGCATGCAATCAATCGGATTTCCAAAATGTTGCTTTGCGCCGGTGAGTAGAACGAAGAAACCGAGCAAAAAAACCGTGAAAAGATGAAGGCGATCGTAGAATTCGTAGAGCTTCGCCGCTTTGAACGGTCTCGTGATGAAATCGCCAATGATAGGAATTTCCCAAATCATTTTGCGATTTAAACTGCAAACAAAAAATTATTAGAAAGATCTTTATAAATACATGAAAGAAACGTGATAACAACTCACTTTTCTAGAGAAAAAACTAGGAAAAGCGAAGAGTCTAAAATGGAGATCACACTTGATTTGTCTTGCTACAGTACCCCACCAATTCAAGGCGCATGAAAAGAAAGGTCTCGACACGATATGAAAGCTAGCGGGTCTGAAATTATGCTTTCATGTTAGAAAGAAGTTTCAGCTTGGAACTCTGGGATAAAGGTAATGGGACAAAAATGTATTTGAATAACGTTCACCAATTCAAAAAATTTTTAATGCTCTAAGTTTAATAGATGTTTGTAAGTATTCAGGACGTTTCATTCCACATACCATAACTAGTGCTTCCTTTATTCCTTCCACTTCCCTTGTCTTCCATATTCATTCTTCTTTTTGATATTGATATTGTTACAAGAAGTATTGAAAGAATCCTATAAAAATAAATATATTTTCTACTTTAAAATATCTTCACAAAATTAAAATCTAGACGCATATGGAGAGCGAGTTCATTACATCCAAGTATAGTTCGACCCCACCCTGCAAACTCTCTCTTTCAATTCGTGTTCCGCCTTCAAAATGATAAACCATTTTGCCTGGTTTCGTGTTGTACGACAATATAGTTAGCTGCTGATAATGGCAAAATTTGTGTCTTCGATGATAAAAGAAACCATATAGGCAGCATATTTAAGTTTATGTGCCTCCAACAAAATTGATTTTTCATCATTCATTTTTGATTTGATTACTTTCATTTTTGAAGCCCAAAAACAGAGAAGAAATGGGTCGGATAGGGAAATTGGATGTAGTTATTGTGATCATTGCCACTATCTGTATAGTATTTGGAATTGTCACCTGGGCGGCATTCTCTTCTATTTACAGTACATTAGTAAAGCAGGTAAGAGGATTTGAGAGAGAGAGAGAGAGAGAGAGAGAGAGAGAGAGAGAGAGAGAGAGAGAGAGAGAGAGAGAGTAAAAATAACACGAGAGAAGCTTCTGAAGTCCACCTAATAGTTTTCTTCAGAATTTGCAACTCTCAATAAACACAGATATGAGTCTTGGATATTCAGCATTTCAATATACAAATCCACAAGTGACCAATATAATGAGATTCTATTTCTTCAATGTAACGAATCCGGATGAAGTTAAATATTACTCAGCGACTCCGAATCTAGTCGAAATTGGACCGTTTGCCGTCGTGTGAGTCATTTGAAAAAGGAGACTTTAATCTAGAAATTTCAGTGAAAGTGAACAAAAAAAGTATATTGATTTCAATGGAGACAAATCTCAAATGTTTTATCAGAACTATAAAAAATATATTTTATCGAAAGAATATTCTTGTGATGAATGTGATTGGAACAGGAATTTAATCTTTCCGAATCCACCTGGATTGGTGATTTCATTCTGTTTCTCTTCTTATCTTCTCAATGAATTTATTTCAGGGAGCAGTTGGTTCAATGATCGATCCTCAATTCAAGATCACTCGAACGGGAAGAACAATCATTGCAACAGCTCTAATGATTCTCGGAGAATATCCATTTGTGTATGTTCCCGATTTCTCTTTTTTATTCATATCCAACTACCATTCAGATCTCATAAAGTTCGTGAAGTACTATTCGATGGATATGAAGATGCCCTTCTGTCTGCTGCACATTCAGGGGTAGAATCTCTTTCTTTTTGTTCTTTCAATCAAAAAATATTAAAACTTTCCTCAGATTGTCACTGTTCTCTCCGGAATATTCAAAGGAGAAGGGGGCAGTATCGTTCCGATTCCAATTCCACAAATGCCAAAATTCGGATATTTCCAAGGAGTAAGTTCTCACTGAAATCTGGATAACAATCTCTTTTTTCAAGTATAACAATTCTCGAGATGAAGAATATTGGATTGAAACAGGGAAAAAGGATATAAATCAAATCGGAAGAGTTCAGAAATGGGCAGGAATCACAGAACTTCCAGATTCGTGGTGGACGACACCGGAAGCCAGAAGTATCAGAGGAAGTGGTACGTGGAGAAACGGAATGACTTCTAGAATAGGAAATAGAATTTCAGATACTGGAAGTTTCACTCAAATGCATTTAGATGAATCTTCGACTTCTGATATGTTTTTCTCTTTTATGTGTCGATCATTTACGAAAACTTTCTACAAAAAAGAAACAATCCAATCGATTCCGACAATGGGGTGAGTAGAGACCAGAGTTGTATGGAAGGAAAATTTCCAGTTCTGGAAATTGGAATTTGGACAAAATCTAGCGGTTTTTGGAAAGAATTGAAAAAAAAACGAAGCTTTCGTGTGTTTTTAAAGGGGATTTTTTTGAAAAATTTTTCCTGATTTTCCTGAGTTTTTCCTGATTTTTACATGGAATTCGGAATTTTTTTATTTTCAAAATGGAATTTGGAATATGGAATTAGGATTCCATACAACTCTGATAGAGGCCCTCATCTTCTACTCTTTCTTTTGACCACGCCCTCTTCCATGTGTTCCACCTCCTCCAATTCCCTCTCTCATAATCCTCTTTTCAGTTATCATATTGGGTATGACGAATGGGACACAACATCTGATAAAAACGTTGGCTTCCGTTATCGAAACGTCGAAAAGAGGAACTATTTTCCCAATTGGCCACAGTGTCCTCCGTGAGTTTTCATCCCAGATAATCTTCAAATCAGTTCTTCAGAAAAGGACCATGTCATCAGACAGTCGACTGCTCCAAATCAATTAATTTTTGTCATGCATGTTGTGATGGATCATTCTATAATGGAACATATCTTCTTCCACCTGGAATGTTTCCTCTTGTTTGTTATCCGGGACGTCTTCAACCAACTCCATTCGCCGTCGTTTATTCTCCTCCTCATTTCCTTTTCTCTCCAGATGAAGTAAGGAATACGGTAGTTGGAATGTCTCCGGATCCAGAGAAACATGAACCAATGATCTATTATCATGAAACAGTAAGTGAAGAGAATGGATTACTGTATTTTGTTTGGATTTCAGTACAGTGGAACGACATTAAAAGTGACAAATCGACTACAAGTAAACATGCCAGTTATCAAATCTCATGATGTTCCGTAAGTTTTTTCTCTTTTTTAGAAATAATCGGAACATATTTCAGAAGCAGTGAGAATATGCCAAATGTGATGATTCCATTATTCTGGCAAGAGGCCACGCCCATATATCATCAATTCATATTCAATCAAGTATGGTTTGGATTTGTTCTTGTTCCTCGACTCATGACAGTTCTTCAATTTGTTGCTCTTGGATTAGGTCTTCTTCTTCTGACGATTCTCGTTTTTCTTCAACTTCGAAAGAATCAAAAAACGACGATTCGACCCTCGGGAAGCTTTTTGGAGACAACAACCAATTGGTTGTCTTCGACTTCATCCTCATCGACGAATGAAAGTGGAGGACTCCGGAGGATGTAAGGATTTCTTTTTTCTTTTGTAAAAAGAAATAAAAATATCTGAAAAATAGTTTTTGTTTTCTTTCTGAAAAATATAATTTATTAATAAAGTTAATCAAATCCTATAAAATTAAAAATTAAAAAATAATCCCAAACTCATGAAAAATAATTGAACATTTCGTTTTCATCCATGACGATCGTATTCTCAAAATTCTCATTAAAATCGATAATTCTCATCAAATTCGAAGGTATCTGGGGGTTGATTATAGGCCATGAAGGCGGTGGTTTCAGATAATTTCCATCGGATCCCAACATATGAGATCTATCAGAAGAGAACAATGTCATGAATTCATTGGCAGGAATTATTCGGAATTTTCTGGAAAAAAAAAGAATTTTAATAGCGAGCTCTTCAAATCAAAAGAACCTTCTATACATTGACTGATATTGTTCCATTTGATTCATTCTCATCGTCTCTTCCCAATATTCCAGAAAATCAATTCCCCAATCGAGACTCGAATCCAAATCATATACTTTCGATTTCGTTTTTTTGTCTTCAGATGTTGATTTTGAAATTGCAATTACGTGGTAATCCCACAGAACAAAACCACTGAAAATGTATATTATTAAACTGAAAAAAAATCCAAATTTACCTTGGATTGGTCGCCGATTTCTGTTTCCACAGCGGAATAATTTTCGTTTGATTCGAAATGAAAACCGCATAAAAATCGGATCGATTTTCGATTTTTTCCAGTAGTTTGTATACATTTTCTTCGCAATAACATGATTGATATAAAGCGTCAGAAGACGATGAAATTATCATTATGCTATAGAAAATGGATTTTGAGTGGGAATTAGAAGAAAAAAAGGAAGGAACGAAGAGGGAAAATATCCACAATGAATCGGGTTTAAGAAATGTTCAGCTAAGATATTCAAGTGTTTATTTGAAGTGAACCGGGTGAGAAAATTGAAAAAATAAGGGGAAAACGGTTGAAAACTAATCTATTACGCAACAATACACTGAACAAACATAACAACTTCCGATTTAAACATCAAGTTGAACTTTCGCAGCAGATTGATCCAAATACTTGGAAATCGTTGGTTTCAGCTCTTTCTCAATGAAATTCTCTGTTTGAGAGACGCATCGACCAGTGAAGTTGATCGGATTGTTGACGAGTCCGACGACACGATCACGGACCTGAACACGGAATAGATCGATTATTCATTGGAAGACACATACCGAATCAAAGAAAGGATCAGCCATAGTTTGTCGAATATCAACTTTCTGTGTTGCTTGAAGTTGCTTTGCCTCCAAAGCAGTCTTCCGGATAACAGCATGTGCTTGTTGTCTATCAACTCCTTCTTCAGTTAACATCATCATCGCCTTCTCTAAACCCAAAAAAGCGATTTCGTCATCGACAATCTTCTTGACATTGTCGGTTTGAACAGTGAGTCCTTCGAAGATGTTCTGAAAGTTTAGCAATGAATTTCTTTTTATTTAATGTAAAATTCAAAATAATTTAGTTTTTAAAACATCTAAATCACCTGAAGAGTTGTTAGAAGAGCCTCCGCAGTCAAAAGAACATCTGGAATGAGCATTCTTCTTCCAGCAGAATCATCAAGAGTTCTTTCAAGTCCCTGATCAGCGAGAATAGTCAATGCTTCTTGTGGAGCATTGATGAGCTTTCGTGCCAAAGCACAACAACGTTCGCTTTTCATTGGATTCTTTTTGTATGGCATAGCCGATGATCCGATTTGATCTTTTTCAAATGGTTCCAAAAGTTCTCCGAATGCTTGAAGAACACGAATATCAGTGCACACTTTCTTAGCGGCCGCTCCGAGAAGAGACAACGAAAAGACTAATTGAGAGTCTTGTTGGCGAGAATATGTCTGCCCAGTGATCAAGAATCTTTTGGCGAAATTTGCTTTTTTGGTGACCAATTCGTCCAAAGCCTCCACTTTCTCCTCATCTCCATTGAAAAGAGTCAGGAAAGAATCTTGTGTTCCAGTTGCTCCTTTTATTCCACGGAATCTCATTTTGTCACGGAATTCCGATAAGGATTGGAATGCCATCAGAAGCTCTTGTGCCCATAGGACTCCTCGTTTGCCTACAGTAACCAGTGAAGCAGTCTGATAGTGAGTACGTCCGACAGTCACAACTTCTTTGTTTTGGAGAGAGAATGCAGCAAGACGATCGATTACGGTAGCAAATCTTTTGAGAATATGATCGATTGAATCGCGATAGGCAATCAGATCAGCGTTGTCCTGAAAACGGAAACCTCTAAATAAGGATGCAGATGAAAATATTCATTTTCTCTTACCTGTACGAAGCAAGAAGTTGCTCCGAGATGAATAATTCCAGCGGCAGATGGACAAATCTTTCCAAATGCATGATTGTGAGCCATCACATCGTGTTTCAACTTTCTTTCCTCGGATCTAATGAAAGGCCAATCAAACGTATTTTTCTGATTTTTCATTTCATCAATTGCTTCTTGAGTGACCTGTTTCAGTCCCAATTCTTTTTCAGCTTCAGCCAACCAAATCCATAAATGACGCCAGAGAGTCGCTTTATTCGTTTCAGAAAGAATCGAAACGAGTGGACTGTTTTTGCAATAACGAGTCGAGAGCACTGATTCGAATTTGTCTTCGGAAGCCATCTTGGAAAAACTATATCAATTCACTTAGTTGTTTCTAATTATTTTAAGAATCATTCAAAGAAAAATTATTAAACCACTTATTTTGTTCAGGGCTGACCGGCATTCCATCCAAATTGATTATTGAAAATATCGATAAAACGATAGGAAAATGGTGATAACCCATATCGAAAGGAAACAGAAAACAAAATTTTCAGTCTCGAAGTAAAATTTTCAAAAAATAAAAAAGTATGCATTGTGATCAAGATAAAACAAATGAATTCGATTGAAGCAGTTATGATATAAATAAAGAGTGAGTACGATTTAGGAAATTAGGAAAGTTATCTATAGAGGGTAACCAAAATGAAAACAGAGATCATTGAATCCATACAACGAGACGCAAAGATTAACACAGGAACAGTGAAGTGAAAAAATGATGATCTTTTTATTAGGTGTATCGTTTCGGAGGTTGAAGAACATAATTGTGTAATTCGCACCAGCCAATCGGAAGAATGTCATGAGAACTGAAATATCAAAGAATTTCGTTGAAAATTGGCGTATTTTCAAAATAAAAACTAACTCGATATCATAAAGTTCATCGAATTCTGAGTCCCAGCCATCGAAATTGACATTTATGAGACGTCCATGAACCGATTTGATCGTCGCTGGACAGATGAACTGATTTTCGCACATGTCGGCTGCTTCAAGACGCATTCCAACCTGAAGAAAACTTGGAATTCCGATTGAGTCAAACCAATGGTGGCGAGAATTCCACGTAAGGGAAAAAACCGTACCTGGAACTTTTCAAGCCTCTCTCTGCTAGGCATTGGTCTGAAAGAATCCAGTGGAAGTGCTTCGGCTTTCTCACTTTTTAAATATTTCGCCCAGTCAAAGTTATCTTCGAATCCGTCTGGTTTTTCTAAAGTAAGCCCATATGTTTCGGAATAACCAACTGGGAACATGAATAAATTCATGATATGGATTGGGAAACTATCTTCAAGAGCATCCGGTCCATCCATTCCAACTATAATGAAGCCGGGAGTTTTACAGAAGCTTAGAATCGAAGCCACATGGAGGCTGTTGAACTGTTGGGCGAGTGGATCAATGAGTTCGAACTTCTGGCCAACTTTCAGTTCATTCATGAGTTCTTCATCTACATGTTCTCTCTCTAAGTCTTTGAAAGTGATATCTTCTGGTTTATACTGTGGCTCTTCTCCTTTTCCAATGGCTTCTGCGATCTTTTTGGTATGTTTAATATAATCGGGCATAGCTCTTAACAAGTAACCATTCACGGCCGCAAATCCAACAGGGAATATGAAAAATGATCCTTCATCAATCCAATATTGAGCAGCTTTGTTTTCGAACTGCCGATCGTCTTCATCAGTAGGGTAATCTTCGCCTTTCCCTAGTGGATAGTCTTCTTTCATGACAAGAGCATTGATTCGACGACCGCAAATCTCTTTGATACGAGCAACGCGTATCTCTGTCGACTTTTGATAGTTGAGTAATTCGAGGCGCTGACCGACACGGAAACGAGGAGTATGTATTAACTTCCGATTTTCATCAAACAATGGAGATAGTGCATGTTCCCCGACAATTTCATGGTCAATGCAATTCTGTAAAGAAGAAAGGTTGTTTCCGTTTCAGCATTTAGGTAATAAATCAGTTGGAAAAGCTGAAGGAAAGAAGCAAACATTACATATATGTAGTTTTTAAGATCATGACAATACTCTTCGTTCACTGAGAGTGGTGGTATGTAAAGAATTGTTAATCCGTGTTCCACAGTCGCTGGGGCGCTGAAAAATCCTAATTTGTCCAGAAAATTCGAGGGAATTCCGATAAAAATACCGGTAAGAAACGTTTAATGAATTTGTATATTCTTACTTTGCGAATCCGTGCACTTCGTCGGAAAGAATATGAATCCAAAACTTTGAACTGCATCCAATAAATTGAGCCAATACTCGGTATCCACAAGTTTTTTCCACTCTGGCAAACCATCTCGGTTCAACATCTCGAGCAACATGGTCATAGTCATGAATAACTGTTTCGAACTGAAAACACAACATATATCGGAAGGTCTTGAAAAGTTTTCTTACGATTACGCCTTCCTTTATGACGCCGGAGAAATCGACAATAAGATTCTTACTGAAGGCGTCAGCTGGAACGAATTCAGTTTTTCCTTCCTCGTGTGCACGTAAATGAGTCTCCCACGAATAAGATCTTTCGCCCTTTTTATCGGGTTTTCGGTTGAACCGAACGAGCTTCATATATTTCGACATCTGAAAAGAAATTCAATCTTGTAGATGGAAAAAAAGTTGAGGAACATTTTTAACAAAATAGGAATTTTAAAATTGGGATGATTGAGAAAAAATTCACGAGCGAGGCAAAAATAATTGCTTCTTCAAATATTTCTATTGAAATAGCGTGCTATTTGCACTTTTAATCGGTTTTTTTCATCAAGATCTATATTTAAAACAACCAAGAATGTAAAACTTTACACCATATCGACGAAAGCTCAAGGTGGAATTTGAAAATTGTTTGATGAATCAAAATTGGAGCAAACGCGCTCGTTCGCACATTCAAAAGGCCAGCTAAAGGACAGTTTCAACGGCAATTCACATACCTTCTCGCGCTCGCGATGTGCCTCGTGGTTGTGATTAAGACAGTTCATGACGAAATGAATACCTGAAAACTTTTAATCAGTGAAACAGGAAAAAACGGATAAATTAAAAAATGCACGATATCTCAACAACGCAACATAATGAACAATAATTCAGACAACGAAAAAAAAAAGAATATGGGTAGAAGGTGGCTTTGTCAACAAGGTATCACAGATTATTTGTGAATAGAGCTCTCAAATTGAGATAAATTATCAGTTTCTTTCTCTATTTGGATGGCGATTGTAAAGCGTCCGACTGGAGGATAATACTAATATCACTTTTGTCTTCTTTTACATTAAATACCAACCGAAAATACACACTGAATTCGCAAAAAAAGATCGTATACTTTTCATTATTTAGCATGTGTTTTTATTTATGTTGAAATGTAATGCTCTGACATGTTTCCTACAAAGTTAATAAATTTTACTCACACAATATTTTTTTTCGAATAAACCTATACTTTTTAAATTATTTAATTTTAAAAGCGCTTGATAATTTATAAGATATTTTTTAAAATAAAAGAAACTCATCCAATTTAATTTTTCTTGAACCGTGGTGAAACCCTCTCCATTGGAAAATGAATGTGCCTTTAATAGAGACGACTGTTTTGAATGTTCTATGATAATATTAACTTCTTTTCAACTTCTGGTGAATATAAACATTTATCTTAATTTGGCCTAAAAATAAATTCTAATAGTATTTTTGCGATCAATTTTATTCATTTCAGCCTAATAAACAGGCATCAGATCCCATCAGAAATGTCAATACCAGGAACTTCAGAGGTTGCTTAGAGAAAGAAAACGTCATAAAAACTATTTTTCAGAATCGAAAAAATGAAAAAGATGATGATATTTTTAATTTGTACGCTCAAATGTCAGATGATTTGTTGGCAAAGCATATCGAAGTGATAATGGCTGAGGTCACTAATCGGCAATCAACGGTTCGTTGAAGTTTACTAACACATAAGATTTCCTTTCGAGAATTAGAATATCAAATCAACATAATTGTGTTATAGACAGACTCAGCGCCGTCAGTTTCAACAGGAATCACCAATGAGACAGATGCGAGTACAATGAGAGATCCGAAAATAGAGTATTCAGATGAGCAGTATTTGGTTGTACACGAAAAAGCATCTGGAATTCAATATCATCCGGAAACTAAAAGCTACACTTGGAATCCACGATTAAACGATGTAATTATTTCTAATTCGAAATCCTTTTGGTTCATTTAAATGCTATTTTTAAGAGAAAGAAAGAGATAGTTTGGAGTAACTATTTATGTTCCCTTTTAAAAAATAGTTCATTAGAGAATCCATGTTATATGTTCGAAATAGTTACAAATCAAACACACAATATAATTTCATTTCGTTCAGATAGACGGTCCTCGGCGTGTAAACGAACTAAACAATTATGGCAGAGATCGATTACATTTATTGAATGATGATCCGATGGAAGAAAGAATAGAAATGAATCCAGCCGATCCGGGACCTGCAAAGCCGACACTTAAAAGATCACATTCATCACGAGATGGTTTCGAATCGACATTATCGGCGAAGTACTGGAATAAAAAAGGAGGGACTCCCGAAGTGCCGTGTGAGGTAAGTGAATGACGAAGACGGTTCAGTTTGTCCCAAATACTATTTTCTCATTTCCAGTGTTCGATTTGCGGTGCAAAATTCAAAACACTCCGTTCTCTTCTTGACCATCGTCATCACACACACTCAGAAAAAGACATGTTAACATGCGGAATATGTCGAAAAGTATTCCAAAAACGTACTCACATTTATCTTCATTTAAGTCAAGAATACAAAGTTTATCATTGTCACGGATGCGATAATTCATTCGCTAGTCAATGGCATTTAGATAAACATCGGTGTGATCTACCACGACACGATCAGTTTTCAATTGAGCGGGCGAAGCGAAGAGCCATAGAAGAGAAAGAGGTTAAAGAAGAGATGGAATATCCGAAGGTCAAAGAAAATATAGGAGAAACGGTACTGGTATGTGAATTTTGTGGAAAACGATATTCACAAATTCATTGGCTGCAAAAGCATCGAGAGAAGTGTGAGAAACAAAGTAAAGAGGTTAAGCCAGTCAATGAAGTTAAAGAAGAAGTTAAACTGGTAAGGATATTTATATATTCCGAAAGAAAATTTCTGTTTTTTTAAGGAATTTCAATGCACTTTTTGTTTCCGACATTATAATTCTCAATACTGGTTTGATCGTCATAGGGAGAAATGCAATTCATCGACTCCTTTACCAGCAGTTGTTCTTCCAGGAAAACCGACAGTTCGGTGTCCGAATTGCAGTAAAATGTTTCAAACTGAGTATACACTTGGATATCATTTGAGACATTGTAAAAATGCAACAATTCAGCAGGATGTACCTCTTTTAATGAATGATACTGTTAACGAAGAACGTGTTGAAACAGAAGAAGCACCGATGTTAGAAGAAGAGGAGACGAATGAAATTGAAGAGGAGGAGAACACAGAGGACGATGATGAGGAAGATCATAATGCAGTTCTCGTTAAAACTCAGGTATGTGGACGTAGTGTTTCTTCTGAAACGTTCTAATATTTTAAGTGTTCCGTTTGTTCTCTTCAATGCCTTGGCGTTGCCGAACTTCTCACTCACCGCAAAAAAGTTCATGGACAATTAGCAATGTTAACATGCGGAATCTGTCATAAACAATGTAATTCAATTAGTTCAATTCGTCGTCACGTGAGTCAAGAATACGAAGTCTATCGTTGCCACATATGCGGACGAAATTGCTATGACCGTTCAGTTCTTCTGTCTCATGAATGTTTCAAGCCATTCAAAATTCGAGATCCCCATTTGAGTCAAATACAACATGGAAATGTATTGACGTGTCCAGCATGTTTTCGTTCTTTCTCCACTCCAACATCTCTCTATAATCATCAAATGACGTGTCCAAACCAACAGCAACTTCAAAGAACTGTATCCATGGTGCTTCCAGATGAAAAACAAGCATCTACGAGTAGTACTCCAACATTTGTCGTTACAAGAAGATCACGGGCTCAAAGTGTCGTACCACTCAACGGAATGGCCGATTCTACATTACAGGTTTGTCTTGTGTTAGCTGATCGATCATCAACAAATACTCTCTTTCAGTGTTCCGAATGTGGCTGTCAATGTGTCAGTCTCTCTGAATTAGCTCTTCACCTTCAACAAATTCACGGAAGGGAACAATTCTCATGCAATTTCTGTACTCGATTCTTCCCTACTTACCGAGCTCTTTATGATCATCATATGACTGTGAGTGTTCTCAATCAACTATTAATTCATCTGAGAATCGTTTTACAGGAAGTTAAAAAATGGAAATGCAACAATTGTCATCGAGTATTTCCAAGAAAATATCAACTTAATTTTCATGAGCGATATTGTAATACATTACAAAACAATTAGACATTCGGAATAATCACTTTTCAATATGTTTTCTAGCTTCCTGTTTATCTCTCCATTTCCCCTTGTTTCGATTTTTGTTGTTGGAATTTGAAATAGTTTTCCTGGTGAAATTGGAATTTCTTTAGCCTGCTTACTACTAGTTTCAGAACGAATGGGCGGATCCTTAAACTATTTCGATCTTTTGCAGACTTGAGAATAGAGTAAAACACTGACGCACTTTGTGTGTTTCTTGGAAAAGAGAAGAAGAGGGAATTCCTGGAAAATGCGCGAAACCGTACTACTTGAGATCTCGGATAGATCTCAATCTCTCTCTCTCTCTCTCTTTTATCTCTTATCAAGAGTAAATAGAGAAATCAGTAAACATTGGAAAAAAAGATAAATGGGCGGAAGGCAAAAAAAAGAAGAGAGGTCTTAATTACAACTTTATTTGTTTTGATTCAAAAATCAGATTGTTGATTTTGAAAAGTTGAAGGCAACACCGTTTTTTAATGAATTTTTTGTTCAGGATTTTCTAGAATTTGGATTTTGGGGGGCTTGGGATTGAGACGAAAAGGAAGTCGATCGCTTCTTTTAAAATCATCGAAAGTCAATATTCAATCAATCTTCTGAATTCATTCAAACGTGTGGAGCGTCGGAGAGTATTCAGAGAGAAAGAGAGAAGACTTATTTTGGGGGCGAATCGTTCAAAAAGAGAAAGAAAGGGGGAACTTTTTTTGATTAAGAGATACTGTAACAGTACAAAAAAGAAAAGAAACAAATTACAAAACTATGAGAAATTTGGGTGTGTGGGGGCAGCAGAAGAGCTGGAAGAAAGAAAACATGAAAAAGGAGAAGACGAGACAATCGAAAGAGGGTTCTTAAAGGTCAAATGGGGGAGGGGAAATGGGAGAAGTTTTGAAACGGGGGGAATTTACTTGGCAGTAGCTGAACGAACAACCTGTCCACGCATGCGAACAAGTGAGTTCTCAGCGACCTCGGCACGCTCTTCGGCATTCTCGAGAGCGAGTTGAATCTGTCGGAATTTGGACAGATTCTGGGTGGCGACCTCTTCCTGAAAACAAAGAAGATTGAGAAGCCAATTGATTATTCACTAACCGCCTCTTCGATTTGTCTCTTTTGGACGCGAATCTTCTGTTGAAGCTTCTCAACGTTCTCCTGAAGTCTATCGAACGCCTTCTTGTCCTCCTCGACTTGGAATTGAAGTTCACGAGCGCGTCTCTCCTGTTTGGTGAAGCCCTTCACAGCTTCTTGGTGTCTGCGTTGCTCCGAGTGCAACTCGGCTTCCACGCTACGGACACGATCCTCAACCTTTTGCAAGGCCTTGGCTCCGACTGCAAATATTTCAAGAATATAATAGAATCTATCAGAGACTCAAAAACTCACATTGGATCATGGCACGTTCAGCATCATCGATCTTGGCTTGAAGTTCCTTGGCGTTGAGCTCAAGAGACTTGCGTTGTCTGTCAACGTGAACGGCATGTTCTTGCTCTTGACGAACTTCCTCGGCAAGTCTGTCAGCATCGGCAGCGGCCTTACGGGCACGCTCTTCGGAAGCCTTCAACTCGTTCAGGTACTCGTCCAATTCGTTCTGAAAAAGAAAAAATTGGTTGAGAATTCACTCTTCTCAAGAAATAACATACTCTGGCAATCTGGACTTCGTTCTCGACCTTTCTCTTCATTGCAGAAAGAGCAGCATTGTTTCCGATGAGTTCAGTGTTCGATGATTTCAACTCAGCTTGTTCGATTTCCAATTGCTTCTTGTGCTTCTCAGAAGCATCGATTCTGTGGGCAAGATCCTCGGATTCAGACAAGGCAACAGCGAGTCTCTTCTCAGCTGCCAAGTAGTTCTCACGGATCTCCTCACGTCTTCTTTGCTCATCATCAACTTGTCCTTGAAGTTCCTTGACTTGATCAAAGAGTTTCTTCAAGTTCTTTTGGGCGTCAACGTTGGCCTTGTTGGCATGATCCAAAGCGATTTCCAATTGGTTGATATCAGTCTCCAACTTCTTCTTGGCTCTGGCGAGTTCGGCCTTGCTCTTAGCCTCGGTTTCGAGGGAAGCTTGAATCGATTCGAGGGCACGTTGATGATTCTTGCGAGTGTTCTCGAATTCCTCCTCCTTCTCTTGGATTCTCTTCTCAATTTCGGAACGGATCTGTTGAACTTCGATTTGAAGACGAAGAACCTTGCTCTCTTCAGCTTCAAGGGCAGCTTCAGCCTCATCAAGAGCGTGTTGGAGCTCGTCCTTTTCTTGTTCCAAACGACGGACAGACTTGTGAACTTCTTGATAGGTACGTCCTCCTTGGCTGATTTGCTCATTGATATCACGGATCTCTTGAGAATAGATCTTGTTCTCACGTCTCAATGTCTCAATTTGCTCGGAAAGGTTATCCATAGATGAACGAAGTTTGAAGACTTCAGTTGAGGTGTTACGGCTGTCACGGGTGGTGGCATCGATCTCCTTTTGGATATCATCGACCTTTCTCTTCCAATCATCAACAATCTTATCGAAAGCACGTTGCTTCTTCTCGAGAGATGCAATGACAGTCAAATGACGATCAACATCGGAACGAGCATCTTCAGTCTCGGCCAAAAGTTTTCCCTTTGCCTTTTCCAAGGAGATAACCTTGTTTTGAGCGGCAGAAAGAGCCTCTTGGAGATCCATGACTCTGTTCATTTGCTTTCTCTTCAACTCCTCCAATTCTTCGGATCCAACCAATCCTTCACCCTCATATCTGGCCTTCCATTGAGAAATCTCTGAATTGATACGGGAAAGTTGACGTTGAATGTCGTCTTTTCCGTTGATTTGCTCTTCGAGCAACTCGTGGCATTGGTCGAGTTCGTGTTCCAAGTTCTTGCAGGCGGCATGGAATTCTTGACGCTCGTGAAGCTCATCCTCAGCGGCCTTCTTAGCCTCAACAAGTTGAGATGAGAAAGCGGTCTTGGCACGGTTGATGGTGGCCAAATGGATCTCGAGTTCTTCGACTTGGCGAGCAAGATCGGAATTGTCGTTGGAAAGTCTTCCCTTGGTTGAAGTGAACTCTCCAATTTGTCTGGATTGCTCATCAACCTTCTGTTGAAGCTCAGCAACTTGAATTTCGTATTGCTTAGCAAGACGTTCTTGTTCGACACGAGACTTGGTCTCTTGGTCAACTTGAGCATTGATGTCATCAAGCTCCTTCTGGAGGACTCCCTTCTCCTTCTCAATCTTGGCCTTACTCTTCTGAAGAGCATCCAAAGTGTTGGTCAAATCAGCAATTTGGTCATTGTTCTTTCTGCGGATCATGGCCATCTGGTCTTCGTTGGCCATGTTCTTTTCATCAAGATCTCTTCTGAACTTGATAATCTCAGAATCCTTCTTCTTGTTATTCTCTTGTTGAATCTCCAATTGCTTATTCTGCTCATCGAGTCTCTCGTTAAGCTCATCAAGTTCACGTTGAAGTTCAGCACGAGCACGGTCGGCCTTCGATCGGGATTGTCTTTCGTGTTCGAGTTCATCCTCGATTTCGATGATGCGTTGAGCATTTTCCTTGGATTGACGGGTGAGTCTGTTGGCCAAAGCTTGCTCATCCTCGATTCTGACTCCAAGAGCATGGATATCAGCCTCCTTCTTCTTAAGAGAAGCATCAGCTTCCAATTTGATGGCTGACAACTCATCAATAG
Organism: Caenorhabditis tropicalis; assembly: GCA_016735795.1. NCBI lineage: Eukaryota > Metazoa > Nematoda > Chromadorea > Rhabditida > Rhabditidae > Caenorhabditis > Caenorhabditis tropicalis. The sequence goes on along the minus strand of CM028614.1, from coordinate 4,319,056 downwards.
ATTCTTGAGCTCCCTTGAGTTCTCCCTCAACCTTTCTCTTTGACTTCTCAGTTTCAGCACGAATTCTCTTCTCTCTCTCAACAGCCTCCTCCATTTCATCCAAAGTCTGTTCGAGCTTAGCACGAAGTCTGTTGGCTTGAGCTTGTTTGGCTTCCTCAGCTTGAAGATCATCAATGAGTTGACGGTTGTTCTCCTCCAAAAGCTTCTTCTCCTTGTTCACCTTTCCAATTGTCTCATCCTGAGAGTTCATTTCATCTTGAAGAGAACGAATTTGATTCTCCTTGGCAGCCTTCTCTTCAAGAGATTTGCTCAAGTTTCCGTCAACGGCCTCAATCGATTTCTTCAAGTTCTCAACTTCTTGTTGGGCCTTTCTACGTTGTTTCTCCAAATCGGCGTTCTTTTCTTCGTGCTCCGAGAGTCTATCGTTGGCGTCATTCAATGACTTTTCAACTTCTTGACGGGCACTGTTAAGACGAGTGAGCTTCTCTTCAATGGCAGCTGATCCTCCTTGAGTGAGTTCCAAAGCTTCCAAAAGCTTAGATCTCTCGGCAGACAACTTAGCGTAGGCCTCTTCTTGAGTCTTTCTGGCAGCCTCAGCCTTCTTGGCTTCAGCCTCAAGAACCTTTTGCTCTTCGGCCATCTTGGCCATCTCCTCGGCCATCTTTCCGCATTTGAGTTGTGGACGGAGCTTTCCGAACAACAAGAACCAATCCCAGGTACGGAGGACGCACCAGGAGCGGATGTTTCGTTGAAGAATAATGTAAGAGTTGAGTTGTTTGCGTCTTGCTCCAGCATCGGCAGCAGCAGAATACCAACGGATGGCTGATTGGAATCCAGTGATAATTTGGTTCAATTTCTCATCTCTCAAATCTTCAATATGGGCAACAACTCCAGCCTTGAAGAAGACTTTGGTGTGTCCAATTCTGAATTGTTCATCGTTGAGTTTCTTAGAATTGATGAGAGATTGGAGGATGGCTCCAGCGGCAGTCTTCGGGTCATCAGATGACTTGGCTTCCTTGGCAGCAAGGATAGCATAACGGTGGACAAAGTCTGGATGAAGAGTTCTATTGGGGAATCCTTTACGGCAAATTCTGATTCCTTCCAACACTCCGTTACAGGTGAGCTGGTTAAGAACGAGAGCAGCGTCGATCATTCCAGATTGTTTCTTCTCGTTTGGAATAATACAACGGATGAAATGTGGATGAGTCTTGTGAAGCATAGTCATCAATTTGTTGAGAGATTCTCTGTACATCATAGAGACAGTCATGAAGGATCCAGATTTTCCTCCTTTACGTCCTCCTCCTGATTTGGCAGCAGCGGCGGCCTCCTCTTGAGTAGTGTAGTCTTGCCAGATTTCGACAAGAAGGTCGTTCTTCTTTGAAGCCTTCATGACGGAGACGACGGTGTCGTTGAGGGGATCCTTGTTCTTCTCGAGCCAATTCATGACATTGTATCTGACAGTTCCAGCATAATGTCTCATGGCAAAGTGAGCCTCTCCTTGTTTTCCCTTTGGTGGTTTTGGCTTCTCGAAGTTTGGATGCTTTCCAAGATGTTGGTCAGTCAATTTCTGAGCCAAAGTCATATCAGTAGCCTTTGGAACAATGCATTCTTCGTCAAGCATGGAGATGATACCGAGTGGCTTCTCAATAAGTTCAATACAAGCTTGAAGGTCAAGACCGAAATCGATGAAAGTCCATTGGATACCCTCACGAGCATATTCTTCCTGCTCGAGGACAAACATGTGATGATTGAAGAATTGTTGAAGTTTCTCATTGACAAAGTTGATCCACAACTGTTCGAAGGAGTTGAAATCGAAGATTTCGAATCCGGCGATATCGAGTACTCCGATGAAATAGTCACGATCGATTCCCTTTTGATCAAGAGTAAGATTACATTTCTTGACGAGCCAGTTGAAGACACGAGCATAGAGACCCTTGGCCATGGCTCCGATAGCCCAATGGACTTGTTCGACGTTCTGTCCCTTGGACACCCATTCAGTTCCGACCTTGACTCTTGGAGAGACAAGGGCCTTCAAGAATTGATCAGTATCAACTCCGAACATGTTACAGGCTCTCTCAGCCTCATCTTGACCATCTGGTTCGGCTTGCTCCTCGCGTGGGCGTTGCTTGAACTTCATGTTACCCATGTGCATGTGACCCGACATGAGTCTATAACAATCCATCTTCTCGGTGGGCGAGAATTTCAAAATATCGAAGGCTTCGTCGGTCAATTGGAACTCCTCAGTGTCATTGATTCCTTAAGAAGAAAAGAAGAAGATTCAGAATATATTCGAAAGGGAAAACTAACCATCAATGAGCAACTCAGCCTGGGCGACAAACCAGTATTCCGAAATTGGCTTGTTGAGAAGAAGCTCGTCACGAAGTTTTGGCTTGAAGTCCGAGAAGATTTGGTAGAAAATGTGGTAGCAACGCTCTCCTGGAGCTTGACGGATGACACGAGATTTTTCGAGAAGATCTGAAAAAAGGGAATAGCTCTTGTTATTCTTCCGAAAAGAACTTACAGTGTTCAATATCGCAAGAAGCGAGAGTTCCGTATTTGTTGAAATGAATACGGATGAACTTTCCGAAACGAGAAGAATTGTTGTTACGGACAGTCTTGGCATTACCGAAAGCCTCAAGGACTGGATTGGTCTGAACGATTTGATCTTCAAGGGTGACCTCCTTCTCTCCTTCCTTTGGTGCAGCCTTTTGGGAAGCTCCGACAGTGGCGAAATAGGCAATAACCTTCTTGGTGTTTTCAGTTTTTCCGGCTCCAGATTCTCCGGTAATGAGCATAGATTGATTCTCATGATCTTGGAGCATGTTACGGTAGGCCTCGTCAGAGACGGCGAACAAGTGAGGTGGCATCTCAGTACGACGCTTTCCCATGAACATACGAGCGACAGAGTCGGTGTAGATTGGAAGACGTTTGTATGGGTTGATGACGACACAGAAAAGTCCAGAGTAGGTCTGAAAGATTATTTGATAACTGTAATTCATTCTTTCCTTCTCGATCTTTCTGATTCTTAGATCTTAATTTCAGATTCTAATCATTCAATCCACCGATCTTCATCTCTATCTTATCCTGTATCTCTCATCCACTCAAGATAGCATTATTGCCACTTTCTGCGTGGGCGCTGAGCGCATTGTTTGTCTATCCAACAAGATTCTCTTAGACACACTCTTCAAAGCCGAAAACCTCGAAAAAACGTCCATCTCTCTCTCTCTCTCTCTCTCTCTTCCATTCCCCCTGCCTAAAAACTCAAAAACTTACGTAGATGAGCATAGAAGCATAACGAGCACGCAAGTTATACAAAACAGAGGCGTCGTTCAAGAAGGTCAAATTGGACATGTCTTCGGTTTTCTCGAACTTTGGTGGATTCATCTCTTGGACGATATCCTTCTTCAAAGTCACATCTTTTCCTCCGGCAGTGACGATGACAGTATCGGCCTTTGGTCCTGGTCCTTTGATTTCTCCCTCAATGTATCCATCTTCGGCATCTGGGATCCACACGTTCTTCTTCGAGTCGTATGGGCGAGATTGGTCCTGGAAATAGAGAGAAAGTTCAGATGTTTGCTTGAGTACCGTAATTTGAGAGGGGCAGCTAGATTTATAATTTTTGGAATTCTCCGAATAACGGAAACTTAAATTATTGGTTCGGAAAATTCAGTGAAAGATTCGAAAAAAAAAATAGATGTGTCTTCATCAGAACCACATCAATTCTTTGTTTCATTACAGAATTCCGAAATGATGTACGAGTCTATAACTCAAGTTATTATTTTAAAAAATCAAGCCTATCATGTACTGTTTCTTGAATTTCAAAATCAAACAGTATGACACATACTGGGACAAAAAATCGTAGCCAGAAAAAATACTGTAGTCAAGTACAAAACGAAAGAGAAAATAATTATAGAGAGCGAGAATTTTCCGGATTACTGTGCTTTTTCTGTGAAGAATAGTTATAAGTAATTCGATTAGTTCATCGATTGGTTCTGAGAATGTTTGAGCTAATCGGATACTGCTATATTTGCAAAGAATAGTCACAGAGCGATAAGTTATTTGTTCATCGATTGGTTCTGAGAATGTCAAAGCTAAGATACGGTACCAAAATAACAAAAACGTAACGAGTCGATGAATAAAGGAAAGATGAAAATGATTTCAGAGTTCATAAGATGAAAGCAAAAGAAAAGTAACTGTAACTTACAGCGAGCTGTTGCTCTCTGGATCTCTTCAAATATTGCCATCCTGGATCCTTCTCGTATTCCAACGACATTTTTTGATTCGGATTTCTTCGGTTCTAATTAAAATGAATGGGGGGCTAACAAAAATATGATGTTTCTTCCTTCCTAAACTGCAACTGCAACTGCACACAGCTCCACACTACTGTGCCTCTGCAGGGGGAAAATGGGGATGAAGGGGGGATAATAGTTTGGCACACACGGGGGCTCTTGGGATGATTCTACGGCAATGGGGCGGAGCCTAAATACTCCCACATCTCTCTCTCTCTCTCTCTCTTTCTCTCTCTCTCTCTTCTTCCAAACTGTTGCGCAAGGGTTGAGATAAATGCTCAAGTCTCTTAGATGTGCACTGTCCTTTTGGGTGATCTCTCCTCCTCTCGCAAAGAGTATTTTATCATCGCTCGAAGAGAATAGATAAGAGATTTGAAAGAGATGAAAAAGATTACTGTAGGAACTTGTTGAGAGACACTTTTTTGAGAGCACACATTATATTATTAGGTAGAATGGAAAGAGAAAAAAGAGAAAGACGTAAGAGATTTTTTTGTAGAGAGCTCGTTGCGGGGGACTTGGAACCAAATGAAAAAGAGAGAGATCAGGGAACGCTTCGAACAAAAAACAATAAGAACTCGCAACAATAGAAACTGATTGTGATTGCCAGATTCATGAAAAAGTTTCAATGTTATTTTTAAATCAGTTTTCTAGAAATCAGGAAGTCTTATGTAATCTGGTCAAGATGGTCTAACTGAGTAACGTGTCTTCTACATTCAATAGGAATTCAGGCAACGGCTTGCTTATGATTCATTTAGTGAAGATGTCTGTTGGGAGATTCATACCGTATTTTTATCATTCTATCTACCTGAAATACCAAAACTGTTCACAATCTGAAAAAATTCGAAGTCCTTAAGCTTTCTGAAATTTTTGTTCAAATCCAAAACAATCCGTTTCTCAAAAGAGGCCGATTCGCGAATTTTTGACATGATCTTTCTGTTTACTCAAAGATTTTTGATGTTGATTCCCTTCTCTTTCTGAATTTAGAAGAGAAATTTCTTCAGCCATTCTGAAACAGAATTCCATTCACCAATTCTTCAATCTCTTTTTTCTCTCTTCCAACCGTTTTTTTTTGTCTTTTACCAAATTGTTGTAATAATGATGAGAGACCAACTGAGCACAGAAAAAGTTTTCACCGAATCTCTCCACTTTTCTTCCCCAAAAATCCCTCCATTTTCCCCTTTCTTCCAACTCCCACACTCGGATACTTCTGCGCATCCTTTCTTTTCGCCGTTGGTTTCTTTTCTTTTTTCGAAGTAATATTTGTCCATTGCGCAGTGGAAAGAAGAAGAAGAAGGGGGGACTGTGTGCGTAAAAGTGTGTTTCTTTTGCCCCCAAAGAGATTTTTCTCTCTGTGTTCCTCCTCTCATCGCTTTGGGATCACCCTTTGAGGTCGAAGAACTTTCAAATTCATTACCGGAATCAAATCAGAATTATCACACAAAAAAGAAGAAATTAAAGCCATTTCGAATATGAAATACACAAAGTTTACACATAATCCGTTTCATTTATATTATGCAAATGCGCTCCGTTGATATTCTTAAACTTCTTGTTGGACTAGAAGACGACCGTCACTATTTACCCGATGAGCCTTTTTTCGAAGTTCCAAAGACGTTGAATACTCTTTTGATTCGATATTATTATCCTGAAAGAGAGTGAGGAATACGTGGAATCAGGAGTCAAGAGATCACTTACAGATGCCGGTTTAGCAATTGTCACTTTTGGATGATGAGAAGATTTGGCACGGACAGAAGGTTTCCGAAGATGATGTTGAATTGTTCCGAGGGCATAGATGGCCTGAAGAGGAATCAGATGGAAAATTTATTCTGTTTCATTTACTTACGAGTTCTGTATCCTTTGGAATACTTCTCTGATTTGTACTTGTAAATGAATGAATTGTCGCCTGACAATCATCTCCATCGGAACTTCCAGATAAGAATACAGTCTTCTTTCTGGATGCAGGTGGAGATGTCATACTTTCAGATCTATTTACTAGTTTACATTGTTCTTCGTCGTCGTCTTCAACGTCTTCTGCTTGTTGACATGCAACCTCCAGAATCTTATCCAAATCATGCATAACTTCTCGAAGTTTCTCAGGAGTCGATCCAAAATTCTCAGCCACTACTTTCACTAGATCTTTCACTGTTATCATATTTCCTCCATACCAGATTTCAGCATCTTCTGAATCCGAAACCTTTCTTCCATAATAATGAATCCACATGATAACATCTTGAAGATTTGAGAAGAATATCAACATAATTGCAACTCCAGTACAAAGATAAAAGACAACTACAGTATACTGAAATGGTCCTTCTGGTGACGGAGAGAAGTCACCGTATCCGATAGTTGTAATTGAAATGAAACTGAAATAAAAGGCATCGAAGAAATCCAATTCGTCGATCCAAAGAGAGAAAATCAAAGATCCAATGAAACAATGAATTGTCAAAAGCATTGCAGAAGTATACCAACCAAATGAAGTGTCTTGTACTGGCTGAAATTCGGGAATCTTCAAGAGAACCTATTCTGATATGACCTACTTTCGATGTGAAACTTTTCTGAAGAATACGACAAATATCGATGACGAATACTGTATTCGTGGCAATTGTTAAGAAAAACAATGGGATTCCAATGATACAATACAGAATAGAAATCATTTTTGCTCTGTCTCCATCTGGTACAATGTTACCGTAACCTGAAAAGAAATGGATTGAAAAGTTGAGTTGTTTTGAATGAGCCGAACCAATTGTAGAAATTGTTGTAATACAGAATAAAGCAGTATCGAGAACTGAAGGTTCCTTATCGGAACTTGTGAATCGAAGAAGAATGATTTGTCCGAAGAAGATGAAAAGAGCCAAAGCGATATTGGGAAGAAGGAAATAACAGGAGGCGAAGAGCACCTGAGAACACATTCTTCTTCTATCATAATCCCCTTTCCATTACCTCCCGTTTTACCATTTTCTTCGAACAACATTTGTCTTGTTGGAATTGATCTCTCCAAATATGATACGGACGATCCAACCATTTTGGAAGCGCTTTTTTCTGAAATAATTCACTTTTTATGGGGTTTTTGAATGGTTTCGTTGAAATTGTCAGTCTTCGAAAGAAACAATTTGGTCTCTTTTCAAAAAGATTTATTGCAGACAATGAAAGAGAGAGAGAGAGAGAGAGAGAGAGAGAGAGAGAGAGAGAGAGAGAGAGAGAAGGATAGGTGATTAACCTATCAAAATGGCAGTCATGTGAAAAACTGATCGTTTAGACAGTTATTGCATACTAAAAAAACAGTGATCATGATCTCTAAAAAATTTTAAAAAATGATAAAATGAATCATTGAATAAACATAAAAACAATACGTCAGTTTGAAATCTGAAAAAAACTACCGTAATCCTTCAGATAAAGGTACACTCTATGTCTTTGCAGTTATTTAAATTCAAAATCAATTCAAATGAACTCACTTTTCGACTCTTGACCACAATCGACTTCTTCTTTTCAATTAATCCAGTCTTTTCTTCTTCATCCACTCCTTCGATCCTTTTTCCTTCTCTTCGATTGTCTACATCGTGGAAAGTCATGTTACCTGAAATAAACCAGAAATAAAGGGGAAAAAGAGACAAAAATGGAAAGAGAATAAAAAGATGAAGTGGTATGTCAGGATCGTAAACTTCTACGAGAAACGAGATTCTGTTTTTTGGAATGATACTTTGTGTGTTCTCATTTGTTTCTCTTTTCTAATTCTCAAAGCGATTTATCAATTATTTATATTTTTGTTATCCTGATGGACTTTTATTCAAATGAACTTTTCAAAATTCCCAAATTTGGAAACCGGAGAACACTCAAAATGAAAAAAAGAAGCGACATAAAAGAAACCGATTCGGATCGAAAAGATGTTAACAAACTCTTAAGAATACACGAATTGATATCATAAAACTCTGGTTTCATTGTATTCTGTTTACCCAATTTCTCACGACTTCTAACCTTTTTTCCCTCATTCCACAACCATCCGCTTGAGTTCAAAAAGCGACCAATATAGTAATTAGGCTATTAGAAACATCGAAATAGTATGGGAAACAGAAGAGACGCAGACACTGTGATAATCTTGAAAAATTTTATTTGAGGGTGGCCCCGAAAACTGGTTTTTCTGAAGGAATTGGAGGAGGTGAGAAGAAAAATGAGGAAAGTTTTGATGAGAAATGTGATTGTAAAAGTACAAATGAGGCTAATGGACTTGTCTGAATTCGTGGTTTCGAAGAGAGAAAAGGGAAAGGATACCACGTGGATTTGAAAGGTGAGGTCATCGAGAATTGTGTGATTATCAGAATACAGGTTTAATTTCTAGATAATTCTTTGAAAAATGACTAAGTAAGTTCAGGAAACTTAGAAATGATTCATTGAAGTTGAAACCGGAAGTACTGTAGAAAAAGTTCTAGATTTGAACCACAAGTACTCTGTTTTTTGAAAATTACAACCTAGGGCACTGGATTTCTAGAAAAAAACTTTATTTTCTGGCGATTGCCACGAGATTTAAACAGGAATAGATTTCTCCAAAAAAGCCAATTATTAAAACTTTCAGTCTCATTCTCTCTTTGTCCAACTTCCTCCTCTATGAGGCTAAAAACAAGGAAAATGAAGTTTTGTTTTTCAAATTTTTTGATTAAGTGGAAAGAAAATAATCAAATGAATTCAATTAGGAGTAGACTTCCTTCAAGACAGATCCTGATGTTTACAGGCTCCGCCCCCTTTTAGTGGGCGGAGCCTAGGGAATGAACTTACATGCATTTGTCTGTTCTTGCTTCGGAACTTTGATGAAATTGGTGTATCTCTTTGCACCTGCAATGAAGTTTTTTCTTAAATTTTGTCTAGGAGAAGAAGAACAAAAGAAGAAGTTTTGCAAGAATGAAACGGAAACGTCTCTCTCTCTCTCTCTCTCTCTCTCTCTCTCTCTCTCTTTTGAGATAAGTTATTATCATCTGCGAATCCATATCATTTCATGTTCTTCTTTCTTCTTCTTCTTCTTTTTCAAAGTGAGAAAATACAAGAAACGGATGGCTAAAAATAGAAAAAAGAGGTGGAAGATACGGAAATATTCGAACAAAATCCAAATTAATAGACGGTTTGTTTTGGTTTCAAAGTGAGAAAAAGCAAGGGAAAGAGACAAAATGAAGAAGAAAAAAAAGGGGGAAAAAGTGAAATAATCGTATGAGAAAATGCACTTCGTTCGCGTTTTACAGGCACTTCTATACACATTTTTAAATGGGAAATGTTAGAAAAGTCTGATCCTCAAAATGAAGATTTTTTCGGCTGGGTTGGGATCGGCGTGTTTTAGAGCAGTCTGATAGTCACATCCATCAAGAAATGAATTGAATGTTTTTCGTATGCTTTCCGTTTCATAAAAGAAGATTCGAGAAGCAAGAGAATGAGCCATGAAATGAGGTTTCGATCGAACAGCACTTTCAAAAAATGAGATTGTCGAAGCATAAAACTATTGAGAGAGAAAATGATGATTTTCTAGTTTTGTTTATGAAAAATAACGAAAATATCTTCTGGACGAAATGATATCGAATTTCATTCAAACTAAAAACTGAATGAGTTATATTGGAATAATGTCAAAAATACAGCTACTCTTCGGTAGAATCAAAATCCTTTTTAAAAAGTCCATTTTCTCTATTAATTAGTGCCCTTCTATTAGAGTGAAACAAATCAAGAAGCCACCAAAAACACATTTTTCAAAGAAACTGTCATGGGAATAAACTGGAACATCTGATCAAGAATGATCAAAATACAAAAGAAAAAAAACAAAATGAGTCATGGATTCTCTGTTTTTCATTCAAAGAACACATCAGTTTTCATAGATGTTTCTCATCGAAAAAACAAATTTAAAACCAATGAAATTTACGGGTCAATGGGTGTGAGAAATCATCATCGTCTATCGAAAAGTGTCATTTTGAATTAAAAATATGATCGAGAGTGATTTCTTTTATTTGACATCGAAAGAAAAGAGAGAGAGAGAGAGAGAGAGAGAGAGAGAGAGAGAGAAGGCTTCATGAAGAAGAAGACGCACGTCATCAACTGATTCCAATGATGAATGAGAAAAAAAAGAGAAAGAAAAAGAGAAGAAATTGAATGGTCAGTGAACTGTGTAATAGAATTGAAACGCTTTTGAATTGAAGTGTAAATTGAATGGATTACTGTATCTACAGTATCCTCGGAATCTCTTCTATTTTCTAACGGATCACGCGTTGCTGACTCTTAGAAGGCTTTTAAGAAAACAAAGCCTCTCCAGGAATTCCGTGGGTGGAGGAAGGAGAAGACGATAATGGATCCGAATGTTTAAAAAAATTTTCTTATTTCCGGAAATCAATGTTTTGAGAATTTTATTTCCAGAAAAAACAGAAAAATTGGCAGATATTTTTCCGTTTTCACTTCATTCGAATCAATTCCAAAAATGCGCTCCGAACGAATCGAGTGGCACATCTGGCAGACAGCTGCTGCCTGAAAAAAAGGGAAAACGAATGCTGCTTTTGGAAAATAGAGTAGTTGATTCAACTCACTGTGTGATACAAGTATTACAAGATCTTCTACAATTCTCTGGCATCCATTTATTTTTTCCACATTCTCCTCTTTTCGCCCATGCTGCACAATCTGTGTGATAGTCGGCACAAGCTGAAATTTCAAAACGAATCAGACCTCAAGAAATTCCGAAAACTCACGCCCATAAACATAATTCGGTCGACAAACACCACAACTAACTTTACATTGACAATTCATGTATGTAGGATTCGACTGAAAGATTCTGATTCAGGTACAGTAATCCTGAAGTAACTCACCCGACACTGTCCACGTTGAGCCCATATCGGACAACATTGATTTTCATTATAACACATTGGAGAGTCACAAGGAGTATTCTGACCGCCCGTATTTGTATTTGTAGCTGGAGGATTCGTTGTAGCTGAATTTCTGACTTTTGTTTCATGTGAAAGCAAAAAACACTTTACGATTGCTAATATTATCAGCTCCACCGCCACAGGAAGCAGCTCTGGATCTTCCACACTTTTGACATGAACTTCTACAATTTTCAGTCATCCATAAAGGATTCTTGTTACATTCTCCGGATCTTGACCACATTGCACAATTCGAATGACGATCGGAGCATTCTGATTAAAAGGATGTTTATCCGGATGTCCAGATATTCTTACCGTCATTTATATTGTAGTTTGGAGTACATTGTCTACAAGAAGCTTTGCACCAAACATTCATATAAACTGGATTCTTTTGACATTCTCCTTTCGTCGCCCATGGACCACAACACTCATTTTCATTGAAACACGAAGTCTAAAAACTTGTTTTTTTTATCATGGATTCGTTTCTCTGAAGCCTTTACCTCTACAGTAACCACAGGTTTCGTCGGTTGAATAGTTGGCGGAGGTGTGACTGTTTGTGATCCAGCAACACATTTTCCTCCTTGACAAGTTCCCTGATAACATGCAGGCTCTCCATTTGTGAAACTCGCACAGTTTCCACCGGGTTTCATTCGGGCGGCACAACGAGGAGCACCGTGGGATTTGTCACAGAATAGATATCTGAAATGTGAGATTCTCTATTTGAAGGAAAGTCTGAGCAATCTCACGGTGATCCACAAGTTGGACCTGCATTACAATTGGGTCTCGGAGCATAAGAATACAAGTTATCCGTATACATATTACTTAATCCATCGGCATTTCTCATTGGAGTAAATGGTCTCATGAACGCCGCACGGAAATGATGTTCACTTGAACATTGTCGATTATCAGCTGGATATGCGGTTTCTCGGGTTGCCCTGGTCTAAAAAGATTTTTGAAGCTTTCCGAAAGCTCTTTTGAATAACCTGTTTCGTTGTTCTATACTGTTCCCATAGAAGATCAACAAATGAATGATGCATCCAAAAGATCGGATCATTTGCAGCTGTTGAAGTCTCCAACATATCTCCTCCAACATAAATATGTGGATTGCCATGAGTATATTCAGGAACATTGAAATTCGGTTGATAAGGGCAACCCTAGAAAATACAGTAATCCTTCGAAAAGTAAGAGATTCATACTCTTTGAGGGGCTGAAAAAGCGAGAACTTGTGCAATATCGGTTTGACTCATCATTGTATTGATCTCATCTTCTGAATATCCTTTTCCTTGAGCTCCGACTGCACGAGTGATTGTTGCTTTGTTCTGAACGTTCTAAAGTTCCGATTAATGAATGAAATCACTAACCTCTATAGTTTTCCAACTTCTAAATGGTCCATTGTTGACAGATCCTGTCGGATCTCCCATGAATTCATTTGTCCATCTGAAACCTTTTTTGTATCAAGAATCTCTCAAGTACTTACAGAATTGAATCCTTCGAATCGGGAAGATTCTGATCCAAAGTAGAATCCCAATACGGAAGATGAAGAGATGGATCAACCTGTCGTATCAAAAACTCCATTCTCTTCACAAATTCTCTGTGCCACGGAAGAAATGCAGGTCCCGAATGAGCTGCTCCACTCTCTGCGTATTGTGCATGAACTCTCGCTAATCTATCGTATTCTCCATTTGTTTTCATTGTTCTCAATGCCTGATGAAGACGATTTCGTTCATCTTCTGACAACATTCGATATTCTTTACGAATCACTTTTCCAAGAGGACGTCCCTGAACAACACAGTTGTTTCCGCCGGTTCCTGAAGAGAAGAGGGGATGAGAAAGAAGTCAGAGAAGGATAGAACCTCTAAAAAAGACACAAAGACAAGCGATATCCATACACTGAAACACGTTACTGGCAATCGGAGAGAACTCAGCGGCCATTGCTTTTCCAGCAATTCCAGGAGTTTTGACGTCTCCAGATAAAGATGGAGTCGTCTGGAAAGTGATTAGAGCATTTGATTCATTTCAAATAACTTACTCTTGCTTTCTGATCCCATCTCTGAATTTGATTACATATTATTCGAATAGCCGGAGTCGGAGCTTTAGAGCAATCCAACTGGGAATTCACACTAAAAACAAACAGCAAAAATATCAGAATCGTCTCTTTCATTCTAGAAGACTTATTTTCAGTCAATATAAGTGTGAATTTATAACTTTTCTTTCTATTTGTTTTTGTTGTTGTAATTTTCAGATGAAGACGTGGAACTGCCACTCTTTTTTCAGAACAGAAACCTGTTTTTAGGAAGTGAAAAACGAATGATAAGAAGAAGACACAACAAGCGAATTCCCTGTATTTGAAGGGTATTATTTATTTGAAAATTAGCTTCAAAATGTGAGTTTAAGCTTTTAATTTGATAAGTCGAGGCATTCCATGATATAAAAGAAGAGATGAATCATGAAGACGTGTCGTATATGAACGTGGATTCTTTGTCTCTGATGGAACTGCTGGAATCAACCAATATAATGAATCGTCTCCTGGAACAAATGACTGTGGTTCAGGTATTTCTGTGTAAATATAGGCAGCAAGATTCCCTGTTTTCACAATTTGAGTGTCAGTTGTACGTGTTGAAATTGATGGAATCGCCTGGAAGAACAAGAAGAGAATTCAGACTACAAACTACAAAACTACCTCAAACTGTGATTTCTTATGAGAACTTCCATCGCTATAAATATATGCTCCCATTGGACCTTGAAATACAGAAGAAGTGATAATTATCAATAGAGCACACTTACCTTTCTTAATAAATTGAACATTTTCGAATGAAGAAGGAACTAAACGGACGAGACTTGTCACATCTAATTGAGCATTTTTGGGAGCTTTCTTTGCGAATTCTCGTTTTTTGATTTGACTGAAATGGTGTTCGTGGAGGAAAAACCACCCATGAGATGTCAGATATCCCTGCAAGTGTAGTTTGTAGTTTTTGTAGTTTTGTAGTCACATACCAATTTCGGAAATTCTTGTTGCTCTGGAATATACCAAACACTTTGAGAAGCAAGAGCCTCTTCGACAGAAACGATTGAAAGTGGAACAACTGCATGAACAATTTGTACTCCGAGAGGAGTATCTATTAGATGAACAGCTTCTATTTCAACGAATTCACGAGTTTGAAGTTGATGTCGTTCGAATGGTTTTGATTCGATTAGAGAGAATAATAGAGAAGAGACGCAGAGAAAGAGCAACATTTCATGTATATCTCTCTGGAGAAATGAAAGAGAATTCGAAGAGAATGAAGTGGAGGACCAACTGTCGTCCAGTTGATTTATTGATAATGAGGAGAGATGGAATTCATTTTTTATAGTTGAACCGTTTATTGAATTGAATAAGATCAATGAAGAGTACTCGAATGACGGTGATATGACATTGGAGGAACATGTGTCGTCACATCAACTATCGTTGAGCTCACTTGTTTTCGGAATACACGAAGAATGGCATGACGATATGGAACGATGAAGTAGAAGGAGACGAAAGGGTCGATGAGGGCAGGAAGACACGTCATTATGTTTAGAAGATGTTCTGGAAAGGGAGGAATTGATAGACACTTTTCGAGACACTTGGGGAACTTTTAAAGTTTTAGTTTCGTTTGAACTGCATGCACCTGAATATGTCATCCAATTGAAATCCTAACAGCCATGAACTCATCGAATGACTCTACTTCCCTTTTTCTTAAAAATTTCCACCCACTTACCAGTTATCAGAAACTCTTCTTCAGTGAATTGAGTGATTAAATATAAAGTAATAATGGGAAAATAAGAGATCAACGGGAGCAATACTTGGCAGGCGAGACCCTAAAAAAAGTATGAGAATCGTTTTTTCGAAAGAAACTGACCTTCATCAGAATTCTTGTGTGTCTCTTTGTGTTCTCTGATTACTTTGAATGCGTTTTTGTCAATTCCATAATCTGTCGAATGATAAAAATAGAAACCAACGGAACACCGTAGGCTCCGATGGCGATTAGGGCAGTTACAAACAGAAAACGAAATGATTTCGTATCGGAGAATCCAGAGAATGGAATATAGATTGATAGATTATGTGATGGATGCTCATCAATTGATTGGACACGGACTATATCGAAATCCCATGGAGTCGTGAAGGGAATCACCTGAAGTGTAGTTTGTAGTGTTTGTAGTCTCAGAAATCAAGGTTACCGTTGCTATGAAAGGTGCAATATGACTACAAATAATGAGAAGTCGATGGGAATTTCGTCTCAATCTCCAATTCTTAACCAACGAATACCGGAAGAGTACTGTAGCTGAGAGTGACATTGCAACACTTGAACTGATTCCCTGAAAGACTAAAAAGACTACAAACTACAATCTCTCAAAGGCTTACCACAAAAACATGATAGGTTCCAAAACACACATTCGGTCCAAATTTCCGACAAAAACCATTCGCCAAAACCGCCATAGTTGTTGAATTGGGTAACGCTCTGAAGAGAGGAATGAAGAGAGAAAAGAGGAAAAAGAGTCACCTGTATTGTATGAAATAAGCAGCGAAAATGTTTGCAATCTGGCAAAATGTAGTGTTGTAGAGAAACATTTTCAAATCTTTTAGATTACTCGGTGACTTTTTGATTATTAAAATGATGAGAAGAGATTGGAAAATGAGTCCACAGACGAGATAAAAATGGAAATATGCATTGATGAGAGGAACGAAACGATTTGAATCATTACTCGAAATGAGATCCATTCTGGAAGACGTTTTTATGTTTAATGAAATGAAAGACTACAGTAAAAAGAAAGAGCAAATGGACTTTAGAGGGAATGAGATGAAAGTACTCACATGATGTCTGATGAATTGACGACAATCTCCTTCTTCTCTCTCTAATTAATGTCTAATTGAGGGAGAGAAAAGAGAAAAACAAGACAGATATCAGGTGCTCTTTATCTGATTTCTCCATGGAGTTAATGTCATATGAAGATGAAATAACATTGCTAATTAGAGATTTGTAGTTCGTAGTTTGAGTGAAATAAAAGAAGCTAGAGGGTAGGGAATAATTTTTCGAAAGTTTATTTCATGTGAAACTCACTTAGAATCTCCACGAAAAGAATTCAGAATCGGTGATCCGTGAATTCAGAGAATCGAAATTAGGAGAATAAGAGGATATTCTTGTCTGTTGTTTTGATGAGCATTCAATGAAATTGTTGATCAATGGCTAAGGTTCATGATGATCAATTGATATGGTCTCTGATGAAGACGATGACGTAGACTATCGGATCCCTGGAGGTTCTGGAAAGGTTTTCAAGTGAAACACAAAGAGATCAGGAGGACCATAAGTGATTACTCACTGACTATTCAAGATGAAAGATAACTCTTCAAGTGTAAAAAGTTTTAAGCCAGGAACATTTCAGATTATCTCAATCGTTGTTTCAGAAAAAATACCTGTTATTTGTTCTGAAATTTCATCTCATTTGGTTCAGAGCACACTCAAACTTCGACACTTCCCCATTTCGTTTTCAACTGAACGAGTATTCCGTGATGCGCGAAATCTTTCTATAATTAGATATTATCAGTTGTCTGCAGAGATGCTTTTCATGAATGAAGTTCTTAGAGTTTCAATCTGAATCCCAAATTATCTGGAAATTCTGAATGAAAATGGGTCAATTGTTTCAATTAATCTTCCCTTTCCCTCGATAAACTTTCCCAAATCGATTCTATCAAGTTTCTATGAAACGCCCTTTTCCTTCGGAGTTTCTAAGAACACCCAAATCCACTTTCTGAATAAACTTCCCTCCCCGTTTTATTCCAGACTATGACTATTTATTCCAAAAAAATTAAACCGAATGTGTCGTGGGAAAATCTGAAAATCTGTTCTTTTGGTCACACGAAAATGAACTTTGCTCTCAGATTCTTTCTGTTTTCTGCAGAGGAAATGAACATTTTTCCCTTTTGCATCACTTTAATTGTATCTTAGGAATGACTTCCTAGTTACTCCTTCTTGCGTTGTCTCAAAATATTGCTCATCCTTGGATTACTGTACCCTACATATCTTTTATTATCCATCGTTTGCTGTATATTTGAGTACTTTATTCCATGTGTTTTTGAACGTTGTATAAATAAAAAAAGATTTGAAAAATGAGTTTATGCAATTCGAGAGACATAATACTTTCAATATTGTTCCTTTTTTTTGTTTCAACAAAGATAAGAAAATTAAAAAAATAAATAAGAGAAATCCCGGGAGAAAAAATGAATTTTTAACTGGGATTCGAAGAGAAAAGAGATGTGATAAAGTATGACTCGTATACAGAATATATCAGAAAAAGAAAAAGAAGAAAATAATATTATCAAAGAGGGATTCACCAGGAAAAGCTGAGATGGGATGAGATTCATAAGTGAGTAGATACCTAAGAAGGGAAACATGGGGATGTGTGGCTAAGTAGATGATAAGCTCCGCCCATTTCGAATAGTGGGCGGGGCTAAAAAAACAAAAATAAGAATGCTGATTTGGGACCTGAGGTATATATACTTTAAAAAACGAAATATTATTGAGAAAGTGATTTACATTTCGACATCGACCATTTCCTCTTGATGAATATTATTGGTCAATACGGTAGTCGGAACGATTTGAGGGAAGTTTAAAGTGGGATTCGTCAAAAGAGAAGATTGAAAAAGAGATGCCAAATATAATGACATCAATGGATTCGGTTGAAGATTCAAAAGAGCAGATTGAATATCTGGGAGAAGAGTTGGAGTTTGTGGAAGAACAGGAAGAGTTGGAGATAATAGAAGAGGAGATGCTCCAAGTTGTGGAGGAGTTGGAAGAGATGAATGAAGATGTGGAGTGACGTCTTCTTCTGGATCTGTTTGAATTCCACTATCGGATGAGGATTCGGATCGGCACGGAGAGAGAGGAGAAGCTGAAAATAATAGTTTGATAAGTCTCTAGAGCTCTCTTCAATTTTACCTTTCTCATAAGTCGGCATAACATTATAAACCATATCCACGTGGCTACATGGTCCATTTGAATGGGCTAATGCTCCCTGAACATCCTCAAATTTGGCTCCACATCTACAGACACATGGTGACGTGGCATGGACATGATTGATGTGATTTGTGAGAACAGAAACTCTTTCATCTTCAAATGAACACAACTGACAACGATAGAAGACAGTTCGTTTCTCTGGAATTGAGCAACGATCCGAATCAGAAGAGCATGTGGAATCCATTGAAGTGTTGTTTGCATCGAAGACTTTTGAACGAGAGTATTTGGAGACGACACGGATTCCATGAGTTTCTGAAAATAATTCTGATAGAAAGAGAGAGAGAGAGAGCGAGAGAAAGAGAGAGAGAGAGAGAGAGAGAGAGAGAGAGAGATACTCACTTGCAACATGTCTGATCAAATCAGCCTTCCACTTGCTGGTTCTTGAACAGTATCTGCACTTGAATGGTCTCTCCGATGTATGAACTCTCTTGTGACGAATCATCTCAGAAACCCATTTTCCCTGATATCCACACGTCGAACATGTTCTTGTAGAAACATCCGGATCCAATTCCATCTTCTTCATTTCAATTTCATCATCTGGTCCTTCAATGGCTTCCTGTTCACTCAAATATCTCTTTTCAAATGGTTGATCATCGGCTTTTCGGGCGACAAGAGCATCAAGAGTATTCGATGGATTTGCAACTTCTCCACGTCGCCTCTTTCGACGATGCTCTTTATCCGGAGATGAAAGAGAAGATAGAAGAGTGGAGACGTCGAGAGCAGTCAATAGAGATTCACAGTTCATTTTTGAAGAGATTTCTGGAAGAAATGGATGAAATTTATGGTTTTGTAAGAGGAAGATGAGAGAGAAAGTTTTTGAAGAATGAATGAGAAATAGTTCAAAGTCCGAGATCTACTCGAAGAGAAAAAAATGAGACAAGAAGTAGCAGAAACCGTGGGAAAACGTTGGAAGACGGAATTGATAAGAAAAAAAATATAGAAAAAGAATAAAAAAGAGAAAAGAGTAATGAGATTGAATGTTCGATGAGACAGTATACAGGAAGTATTGAGATAGAGAGTACTGTAGATTCAGAAGGATGTTACCATCTAAGGTTGTTCTTCGGTAACTCCGAAATGATTCTGAACCAGAGGGTCAGTCACTGCACCAGGAAGAATCAAACTGAAGAGAATGGATATGGCAGAAAGTGTCTCTGGGATGTTGGGGGGCCGATCGGCGGGGGTCTCTCGGGCGTGTGCGCCGGTACCTTTTCGCTCCTACCACTTAATGTTGACACAAGTTTTGTTGGAAGGGGGGAAAAGAGAGCGAAAAAAAATGGGAGGAGAGGGAAAGGGAGAACTGTTCCACTTCCGGGGTTGAGGGTGACTTTTTGGAAAATAAGAACTGGGAGGAGGAGGTTTACTCTTTTACAAAATATCAGCAACACACAAGATTCTTGGACAAATAGGTCTTTCTCTCTCTCCGAGACTTGGTCAGTTACCAATTGGGAGCCATTTGAGATGTGGAAAATTGAAGAATGACGTGGAGGAGGAGGAGGATGACCGTAAAAGGGAAGATCTAGGAGGTGGGAGAAGAGGGATGAACCAAAAGTTTTTGGATTGTTAGCACACCTGTTATGGAAAGAGTTGATGGTGGTCGCAGGAGGAGGAGCACATATAAGGTTTCGAACGTGGGAGTTTTGAGACTACTGTAGGTTCTGCATTGACTTCGGAGATGACTCCAGGGAAACCTACAGTAACCACAAGACACTGTCGGTTTGGAAGACTACAGTAACCCAAGGTCCCTTGGGAAGAAGCTTCAAACTACAGTAAGTTCTTGTGATTTGAAACGTCCTGGAGACTCGGTATCTACAGTAGTCTAGGCTATCTCGATATTCAAATGTTGACTAAATGTGTACTTCAATTTAGGAAAACTTCAATTTCCAAAGATAGAATTCCAAAAAATGACCTCGAAGACGTTGACATCTTCCTCTTCCTCTTCTTCTTCTTCTTCATTCGAGGGGTTGTCGTCTTCAATTGAATTCAGATGAACAAATGTTTGCTCAAGAACCACACAGTTTGCATAACCATCTCCTGCAGCCATCCTTCTCTCCTTCGTCTTCATTTTTTTTTTCTCTGACGCCCTTCTCAACTTCTTCGATGAAATCCAAATAGGAACAACCTGGTACTGAATGGTCTTGTGTTGTGGACCGTCGTCCGTCGGCCGATCTTTTTTCTGCGGCCGTACAGTTCAAACATATGACAAGCATAAGACGATTGGGTGACGAGTAACAGGGAAATATATGTGTGTGTGTGTGGTAGAAGGAAGTTGTTGAGTTTTCGACGATTTTTTCTTTTGATCTTGACACTAAGATATGGTAATTCAATACCTTTTTGGCAAAAAAGTAATTCCCCCCGGGTATCAAAGGGTGCAAGAGCCAATAGGATTACATGTAATAGGTTACGGTAGAGTCTAGGATGTATTACAGCTAATTGTAAATTGCTTGTTAGAAATATATTTTAGATTTATTGTAATCAAGACATACAGTCTAGAGTGGCTGTTCATAATGTCGTTCTCTAGACCCACCCTATCCCACTTACCGTAACCCGAGAACTTCAAATCAGGAAGAGACTGTGAAAATAATCCAAACGAAGAAGTGAAAACGAATGACCGTCTCCAGTTTAAAAAAGTTTAGATAAACTCAAAAAAAGTGCAGTGCCCGGGGCATTGCGCCGAGTCAGCTCGGTTCCAGGAGGTACCAGTTCGGCAGACTTCTTATCAGACGAAACTGGAGAAAGGCAGAGAGGGAGAGAATGCTGAGTGTGCAAGTTCGGAAAGTGAAAGAACTGAAGAAGATGCAAGAATTCTCAAAAGGACATCCACACTTTTTTACTGAAGACTAATTGGGTCCGATTTGTGTGGGATGGAACGTCGAGCTGCGGGGGTTAGGCGTCGACTTGAGCGGGTCAGTTGCAGAACGACGGAAGTGCTGTGAACGTTTGAACTGAACCTTGTAGACTAACCAGAACCTTTCTGAACTTCCTTCAACTGATTCTCTTGATCCCTCACATATAAACTCTTCGAAAAAAGGATCCCATCCCATTTTTTAGACCAATTGGCTCTCGTCACGTACAAGAGGACAGTCGTTTTTGAATCAGAGCACAAATTGAATTGCCTCAGGTTTTCGTCTGCTATAGTCAAAAAGAGAACAAAAATCACTATACAGTTCTTTTTTCTAGAAAAATCGGAAAAAGTTTTCACACCAATTGGATCCTGGCTCTTCCGCAATGTTGCCATTTTTCTGAGGATTGTCTAGAGTTTAAATCTATGAATAGACACTCTCGAATATCTATCATGATAGAAAAGCACCTGCTCTACCGTAGTTCTTCATCCTCTAACCACATGACAAAATGACCACTCTAAACCTAATTCCTCCCCTGATGACCATGTGCCTAATCATGTTCAACAGATCAAAAACTATGCATTCATATCAATTTTCTTATCAGTATTTCCGATCACTGTTTCAGCTTACAAACAAAGTGAGAGGACAGGCGCGAGAAACTGCCTGAACCGTCTTTCTCTCCTTCTTCTGCTGCCAGGTTAATAGGACAACATAGTGCTCTTCGGGGCGCCAATGCTCTGCCTCAGTGCTCTGTTTGTCTACAAAGTGCATGGTCACCGGGTGGCACCGTCTCACAGTCTACTCTCTGTCCCCGAGAGATTCCTCCAGAGAGTTTCACTTTTTTCGGGAAAATTCACAAAAAAAGCGCGGGCAGACGGTAAGAGTAAAATGCAACTGGAGACCCTGGCACCAAGACTCCTGCACTATTATATATGTACTAAACAAATATGCCATCTCTTTCAGTGTCTCCTCCTAGAGGACGAATGGTTCACGAACGGGTTTTTGTATGTGTGTGTGTATGCCGACCCCCCACTGACGACCCCGCCGATTCTCGATTTTTTTAGTAACAGGCACACATTGAAAAAAAACGAGAAAAAGTTGGGAATTGCGTAAGTCGAGGGGTGCTCCGTGCCGTCGGAACGTGAAGAAAAAAGAGCAACTTTAAAAAGTGCATGCAAACTTTTTGTGGAAAACTATTCGGTTTGGCAGAGAAATTCGAAGTTTGGAAACATCAGGGACTTTCAAAGTTCTGAAGACTGGGATCAATGAGAGGAACCCAAGGAACTACAGTAACCCACATAGCTACTCCGGGATACATAGATAACATGTCATTCGGGATCAAAGGTTCGTCAAAAGAATAATAAAGTGTTCTTATCGAATCGTGGAGTTCAAATGGAATTGGTTCAGGTGAATGAGTCAGACGACAGTTGCTCATTCTATCTTTTCTCTTGGATACTGGAGATCATATGTGATAAAAGATATATTGGTTGCTGTTTCATGTGATCTCGATGTTCTCCCGAACAAAAATCAAAAGTTTTCGATTTTTGATGCGATTGGAATGCTGATCCGAAGGGAAAGATCAAAGAGAGTGTTAAAATGAGCAACTACTCGAACAAGACAGTTCGAAACTTTCATTCGATTTCATCTAACTCTTGAAAAGCACAGTATGATGTCACTATGGAACACACATTGGGTTTGTTTTTTCTTTTTAGTATTTCAGACTCTCTTCATTCAAATTTTGGATATCTACAAAATGAAAAAAGATTTTGAATGACCTAGAAACTGAAAACAGTAAGAGAACCGTCCATCGAAACGTGATACGTGGTTCTAAACTTCAGTTTCTTTGTTCTCATCATCATCATCTCTCGAATCTTCTTCCCTTTAACCTCCACTTTTTCTTATTTCTCTCTCTCTTTCTTTTTTCGTGCACATATTGACTCACAAGATGTGACGTAAAGTGGTTTCTAGAGCGAATTGGAACTCTCGTTTACTTTCTTTTTTCCCTTTCTAACAAATACTGGTTTCGAAATATATTTATGGATGGTGCAGGATGAAATTAGAAGGAAAGAGAGAGAAGAAATGAGGAAGAACTGATCTTCTACTGATCATTGGAAAGGAAAAAGGATTCTGTGATTGAAATCAACTGAACAGAAAAAAGAGCATCTACTCCGAGGAGGAGAATCAGAAACTTCGGTAACATATTTCATCTCAATGATCAGGTACCAAATTTCGGAAATCTCTGAATAAACTAACCGATCGAATTCAAGATTCACTTAGAAAATGAATTGTAATGAACTGGAAAATGATTATTTTCAACAAAAAAGGTTTTTGAAACTACCATAAACCAGAGAGGGAGCTGTGCAAATACAACCAACTTTTGACATGTTGTTTCCAGTTGAAACAAACAAATTTCTAAACTGGGAAAAGAATTGTTGTCGAAAGTTTTGATCACTTAGGATACGGTTGTTTGAAAAAACATTTTGCAAAGTTCAATTTAAAAATCCACAGTAATCATCACAAGATATTCGACAAATCAAGTTTTGAAAAAGAACAAATTAAATTTCTGATTCAACAGGTGTTATTTAAACTTTCGATTGGCGTTCAGAAATGATTGAATTTTTATGAAAATTCAGGTGTCGATCAACAATTAATTATGCATTTTTAAATGGAAATAAAATTGGGAAACAACTGAAATAAGTGAGTCATTTGGTATTGATCAGAAGAGATCTCTAGTACGGTATTCGAAGTGGTCATTCTCTTTTGATCTAGGAAGTTCTCCTTTTTGAAATCGTTTCCAATATTTTTGAGAATATACAGTGCCGGCCATAAGTTTATATAAAAACGGCTTTTTTAGTTCAAAATGGTCAACTTTGGGCGTTCGTAGCAAAGTGGGGAGAAGGGGTATTGTTCTAAATTTTTTAGGGTGGTTAGTTGATAGCTGGATCTGTATTTTCTTAGTTGACAACTTTTCTCTAGAATCATTTCTAAAAGCTACACGGTTCGTTGAAGAAAACATTACTGAAATTTTGTCGATTTCAGTGCAAAATAGCATGTTTTTCAACATCTTTCTCTTCAACTAGCCGTGTAACTCTTAGAAATGGTTTTAGAAGAAAGTTGTCAACTGAGCAAATGCAGATCCAGCTATCAACTAACCACCCTAAAAAATTTAGAACAATACCCCTTCTCCCCACTTTGCTACGAACGCCCAAAGTTGACCATTTTGAACTAAAAAAGCCGTTTTTATATAAACTTATGGCCGGCACTGTAAATCATTCAAAATGGAACGTGTCAATTAATTCACGAATAATCATTTCTAACTTTTGTGAAAAAAGGAAATGTCACGTGGATCAGGATCATCAGGAGCAACAGGAAAACGAAAGAAGATTGGAAAGAGAGATACAAGGTACGTAATCCGTCTTCTCTTTAAAAGGGGAAGGATAGAAGTCCTTCTGAGGGAAAAGAAATCCTCCTGAAAGGTCGGCGCCATTCTAATTGTCTTGTCTGTGCCGTCGAATGAATGGATATCTAACAGAAAACGAGCAGATGGTCCTTCCTTCTCAGTAACCATTCAATTATCTCTTCAAAAAATGAGACAAGGTTCTTTTTTGATTTCTTTTTGAGAGGCGGTCATCTAAAATCTAGATGAAAAGAGAAACGGAAAGAGTAAAAAGGGGGAATCTGAAATTATAGTTCTTTGAAACAAGAATATTCCCATAGAAATTTTTAAAAGATAGTCTGAAAGAGTTGAAAGAAATGAAGTATCCCAGAGAAAAGTTCATTCTTTTGATTCACGAATTCAAGAAATTTTCAGAAAAAAATCGTCTCCATCATCTGAAAATAGTGGTCGTGGTGAACGAGAAAGAACGAAATGGAGAACGAGAAAAAGGGAACAAGAGTTGAAAAAAGCAGAAGATCTTTTGAATCAGAAGAAGATTCAATCGGAGGAAGAAGCTGCGAGAAGGTATGAGAAGGTAGTTAAAGTGATATCTGTCAGGTAGTTTCTGAATGATCAAGTACAGTAATCCGAATGATTTCATCTTGAAAATCAGAAAATAAACAAGGAAATAAATGAGAAAATAATAATATTTTGTTGCAAAAATCTGATTTTATAACATTGGCAATTGATGGAGAACAGGTGAAAAACGAGAAGAGAAAATCAGTATTTGATATGATAATTGGGGCGGAATGTGTTTTTATTCTGCAAACAAAACGTCCCACGCTTCTCGATTTCCGGGAATTGAGATGAGCGGACATCTGGATGTATGGAAATCGTTCTATTATTGAATGTTTTTAGAAAATCAGAAACCCAGAAGAAAGAAGTGAAGAAATATCAAGAAGAGATTGATAAAGTCCTTCTAGAATCGGTTCGAGTTCAGAAATCAGTGGAAGATGTGATGAGTGATTATAGAGAATCGAAGAATACAATCAGATTTCAATTGAGCACTCAAACGAATGAAATCATTCAAACACAACATTTGGAAAAATCGGTATGAACTGAAAATGGCTGATTATCCTTGAGAATCTCTGAAAACCCACGCAGATCTCTTTCCCATAATTATCTGAATATTATTCGAAAATTATTCTGATTCAATAATTTTCAGCATTTGACAACCGTGGCTGATCGAATTCGCTTCTCGGAAGTTGAACTGTCCAAGTTAGAATATGAATTGAACAAAACAAAACAGGTTTGTCGTGAAAAGCACAAAGATTGACTTTTATTACATTCTCCAGATTCGAGACGATTACATTTATAATTCACAGCAACCTTGGTACATTCGTCTTTGGAAATACCTGTATTAAATGTTGCTTTGTTCGCAAATATCCGATGAACTTCTTCTTTTTGAAAAAACTAAAATTTGAACTCCCTCTCAAAACTATAATCGCGCCTTTTCTATGTTTGCGCTCTTCTCGTGCTCTGACGCATAACTCGTTTTTCGCGAATTTTTCATCCACTCTATTTTTTATCTCGAATTCTTTAATTTTCCCTTTGAACAACTACAATGGATATGGCCAAATTTGAAGAAGAAGTCAATAAACTCAAGACGCTTGAGAAAGGTAAAATTTGACAATACACACATCCTTATCATACAATACTGAATTTCAGATCGCGAGAAGTACTTCACAAGTCGCCAAGAAATGGAAATGAGATTGACGGAAAGCAGAAATGTGAAAGCGGTGAGTGGAGATTAGAAGTGATATCTTTAATGACATGATTTTAGGAACTCGACTTGATGGATTCGGACTCAAAAGTCTACAAGCTCATCGGCGCCGTTCTCGTCCGCCAAGAATTGGAAGAGGCTCGTTCAACTGTAGAGAAACGTCTTGAATTCATTGAATCAGAAATGTGAGCGATATTTTGTTTTTGTGGCTTCAAACTCATAAACAATAATCTATTTCCAGCAAAAGAGTAGAGTCGAGCATCGCAGATGTTGTCAAAAAATCGACAGAACAACGTGAAAAAGTGATGAACATGCAGAAGGCATTCCAAGTGTTGGCTCAACAACAAGCTGCTGCTGCACAGAAAAAATAAATCTTCCTTATTCGTTTCCTCTTTCCGAATCTCATTCATGTTTTTTCTTTAAAATATACTTGGCCTCCCAAATTTTGTTACATTTTGATTGAGTTCTTGAAATTATTTGCCACGATCCTTTATTTTTTCACCAGTGCATAAACATTCTTCAATTTACTTTGACGTACTGCATGAAACTCGTGTGAACTATGGTCACTTTTGATACTGCAAGTGTTGTTTGTTTTTGTCTATTAAACAAGTTGTTCCAGGTGCGCCTGCAGGCGGAACAGAATAGAAGGTTCCAGATGCCGAACGGTTATCATCCCCCACAATTTACTTCTTCTGGACAAAACAACATAAACTATTCTGATCCATCCCCTGATCAAAGATATTTCGTTCCTAATACCTCTCAACAACAGAACTATGCACCTTATCAACAAAATCAATTTTACCAACATCCTCAACCATCACAGTTAAATCAGAACTACCCTCTCCCACAGGAACAATATCAACAATATGCTCCTCTAGAACAAATCCAAAACAATTGCTTCATTCATGGATTGATTATTGGATACAGTATGGATGCGAGTAGGAACTATTTATTCTACTCGTCTGTTATTGATAACGGAATTGTTCAAATCAGCAGAACGGTAAAAGATTTGTTTATTGGACAGTGGCTGGGGTTTGTTAATTTTAGAGAAATGAACTTATCGAAATCTCTCAATTATAGAATCACAGTGTTGGCACCTTATTTTCAAGGCGAGTTCCTTTTGGACTACAGCAACAGTCATGGATATGAAAATCGAGACGGCAATCCCGATCCACGTTATTGTGCAGCGAAGTATTTTCCGTTGAGAAGTAATCTAAGTGTGGGAGAGCTAGCGGTAAGATAGGGTTAGATAATAGACATTTTTCCATTTTTTTCAGCTCATGGCACGATTTGGAGTAAAACGGAATCATCTAACAGGAGCAATGGAAATGGAAAGTTACGATATTAATTACAAACATGTTGTCGATGAGTATAAAACGTTCCAAGCTTCTTCATTTTATGAAGGAAACAGTCTCATTTTTGAGGTAATTTTTTCATATTACAGTCTTCCTAGCTGAGAAATGAAACAATTTTTACAGTTACAAATATCATTGAAAGGATGGATTGTTGTCTGTGTACACGAAGATCCAGAGAAACAATTCAGTTGTGACACAGTAAGACGTTCCAACATGAAAATAGTATGTGAGAGAATTCCATGCTTCCGTTGAATGCCCTGTATTCAATTTTTGAAACAACGTTCAGCGCAACTTCCAAAAACTTACTTCCTGTTTCTGGAATGCACTCCTATGGCTCATTTTAATCTGTTCATTTTACAGCTTCCCGACGCAAACATAAACTTTGATATTCAGTTTCTGGAGGATTGTGATCCAGAGCTGTTAACAGTAAGTTGTAAATTCAAAAAAATCAATTTGGTGAAATATGGTTTTTTCTATTCAGATTATGACTGGAAATGGGTATCCTGAGCCAATAGGTAGTGGTTCAGGATCTCCTGTTATCTGTGATGTTGCTGCCTCAGGTGGGACTTTGGGACAAGAGTAAGTGAACAGTAAGTGATTCAAAAATTTATTCTAACCAAGTTTCTTTCCAGCCAACCATCTACATCGACCTACTCCACTTATTCGGATTATTCGGAGCACAATTCAGAGTTAGTTGAAGTTGAGCAAAGAATGAGTAGGCAGGCCATAAAGGAAGTTACGGAACGACCTGCCACAGCATCCTCGTCTCGAACTGCAGTCAACCACACTACAGAAAGGGTGAAATCTCCACAATTGCCTCGGAGAGAGGAATCCGAAACACTGGTTGATTTCGATGATGATGTAGATGATGATGTAGATGAAGACGATACAGAAGGAACACTTGGAACTGATAATATTCCCCAGAAAGAGTTCATTAAAGACGTATCGGGACAAACGTATCAACGGTTTCAAGCAGAGAGAGCTAGAAATGATGAAAAAGTGAGACTTTTCGCTTGAAATGTCAATATTCAATTTCCACGTTTCTCAGAGTCAAACGGCGTTATGTACAGTCATCCATAAGTTCGACGGAATCGCCATTCTATATACTGCAAAACGAGACGTTTTGAATGTATTGGTATACGAGAAGAAGTGTGAAGGAGTGGAAACAGCTCTTCAACTCGGACAAGTCGCTTTCTTCGATATTCAACCTAGAAGAAATGAAACACAGGATGAACTACTCCCAAGGGCACCGTATTCGCATATTGCAGGTATTCGAATGATAAGAATTGAATAAAAATGATTATTTTGTACTTTTTCAGTACGTATGAAGCCTGTCACTCCGGAAGATCAACTGAAAATCGACAATTTCAAGAAAAGTGTTCGTTGCTTTGGAGGTCTTGTCGAAATGAAAGTAAAAATTGAATTAACTAAACAGGATCAAGTGAGAAAATACTATAATGATGATGAACTGGTCAAATCGGAGAATGACCGGCAATTCTTATTCCTTCGTGCAACAAACGGAGTATATGTTTCAATTCCATTCAGCCGTCTCATCCGTCTTATGAATTCTGATATGACAGCCGATTTTGATTTGATTGCTTGGGTTTCTCATAGGAAAGCTGTTGGAAATGTTTCACTTCATATAGGAAATAATGGAGAAGCTTGGCAGAGATTCAATAATCCTGTAAAGATTGAAGAACTGCCACCTGTCTGAATATCGATTACTCATTTTATCTGTATCCATCTTTGTCATGAAAACCTCACACCACTATTCTTGTCAATTTCTGAGTTATTAACCATTTTTTCCACTGTTTTTTCTTTCTTCCATTGAAGATAATAGTTATATAGTATATTCTTTGTCATAGATCAACTTGTTATTCGTACACTTTAGTTTTCACATGTTTCATAAAATATGTAATTTGAAATTGTTCTCATGAATTCTCATACGTTCATATCGTCTTACTTGATCAAAAGAATCTCTGAGCAGCAAGCGCTGTTTTCATTTTTAGCATGGCCTCTTCACTTGTAAAAACCTGCTTCACTCTTCGTCTCGCTTACCGTAATCCAGCATTTAGGTTGGGATTACTGTAGGCTAGATCATTATCATTAACTGGGTTTCTCATTTTTCAGGTTTGCCAAAAGAAACATGTCAGAAGTTGATAAGGCTCAACAAGCCGCAATCAATAAGGATGTTCAGGCGAATGACACCATTTTCGGTAAAATCATTCGAAAGGAGATTCCAGCAAAAATCATTTTCGAGGATGAAGAAGTATGACTTTCAGAGATAGAAATATTCTTATTCGATTCTTTCAGGCATTGGCATTCCACGACGTCTCTCCACAGGCTCCGATTCACTTCTTGGTCATTCCAAAACGTCGCATTGATATGATCGAAAATGCAGTTGATTCTGATGCAACACTCATTGGAAAACTTATGATTGTCGCTTCGAAGGTATTGATATTTAATGACGACAGTGATAGATCTAAATCAATCAATTTCAGGTCGCCAAAGAACTCGGAATGACCGATGGATATCGTGTCGTCGTGAACAACGGAAAAGACGGATGTCAATCTGTCTATCATCTTCATCTCCACGTTTTGGGTGGACGTCAACTCCAATGGCCACCAGGATAAGAGAATCCATTATAAGATGCCACGTCATCACATGTTCATTATTTATTCTTAATTTTCAAATATTCTATTTTAAACCGTGACGTTACAAATAAAAAGGTTATATCAACAAAATCTCCTCATTTCTTCTTCTAATCTCAAAATGGCACTTTATGATAAAGTGATATCAATTCTGTCGATTCCTGATAAAAATACAAACGATTCAATTGATATCAACTCTACTTCACTATACGAACAATGGGCGAAAGGAGATGGACAATGTTAGTTATTCCAGGAATGAATAGGATTCCAAATGAGAAATTTCTAGTTCTTCTTCCACTTCTTCTTATCTTTATCGTTGTGTTTTGTTGTATTTGTGGACTGTTTCAAGTCTTTATTTTCATGATTCTTCTCTGTGTTCGTTATTTGATTGGAGCAGGCGAAGAAGAAGAATGTTTCAGAGAAAATAGAAATAGTGGAAGTTCTGGAAGTAGAAGGGAAGAAGACTCTTCGGATACTCGAATGGTGAAAAATGAATTCTAATTCTAAATAGATTCTTTTCGTTTAGATTGGATCATCACAAGCTGATTCGACAGAAGGATCAGGTGGAAATGGAACTCCAAGAAGCCGAAAATCTATGATTTCTTCTCCAAATGGAACTGGATCTGTTTGATAATTTATAATAAATTAATTGATTGAAAGAGGATTACGGTACGGAACATTCGAAAAGTTCTCAGAAACTTTGAAACACATTTCACAATATTTCTCATTGTGTGTCAACTATTTTTATATGTTTCCGAAGAATTTTCAATGTTGACTCAACTGATAAAAAATCTTTTCACTGCGATTCAAAATGGAGAAATGCAGAATAAATTCAGAAGATATTCTCAAAAGGTAAAATCCTTTTTGAACTCTAAAAAACAATTTCAATTCAGAATTCAACCTCTTTCTGAAATTCGATTTGTTCTTGTGAATCAAGAGGAATTATCAATTTCATTTGGAGATGGCTTCAAAGAAACATTCAAATCTTATGGAGACAATGACTCTTATTTAGATAATAAAACGATAATTGAGAAGTAGGTTTTTCAAAATTCTCTGATTTTATTCTGAGATATTTGATTTCAGATCAGAAAATGGCCAGATTTATGAAATTCAGAAAATGGGTGACAACTGTCAAATAAATGCTTGGAAAAGATGGAAACAGATTCTCGAATTACAGAATTTCACAATCGATTCTTTGATTTTTGAATTCAAAGTGGCCGGAAACGGTAAAGGAAACAAAGAAAAGAAGGAGTTCAGAATAGTTTTTTTAGGTTCCTGTTTGAATATTTTTCCGCCATTATCGACTCAAGCAATAGATTGTCAATATCTGAAAATAAGTGGAAAAAGGGATTTTTGGTTGACATTTCCAATAATTTATTCAATTAAACCAAAACTGAAGTATCTCCACGTAGAACAAATAGGGTTTCCATACCATCTTTCAACTGAATTTGGGAAATTGATTCAAGTGAAAACGTCCGAGAAACTGTACTGTACAATTGCAATGAAAAAAGAAGAAGTGATGGAATTAGAAGGAAAAGATATTAGTATTGATCCATTGTATTTCAATGAATGTTTCGTCATGAATATTATGAAAGTATGTCACTTTATAAGGGAGGTTTGAAAGAAATTTCTATTCTCAGAAAAGCATCGAAACTGGAAATCCTGCCAAATTCCGAGTTTTCCGAGGTGGAAAAAACCCTGAAGGTGTTCTGAAACACTTTGATTCTACTATTTGGACTGATGAGATATCCCGGAAATACGATTTCGCATATGATTGCGTTCCAGGATGCGAATATTACCTTGTATCACTTCTTCCCTATTCGACACACCTTTTTATCGAGTTTTGTAACGGTCGTCGAGACGTGTTCGGTTGTATTTTAACGAAAAAGTAAATAAACGATTTTCTTCATGAACATGAGAGTTTGTTTCCGTGATTTGTTAATTTCTTTTTACCTATTTTCAATTCAATTAAAATTTCATTCCAAACCGAGTTTCAACTTCAAGTGTGGCCTGGTTTTATCCGAGCGGAACATCGGAGCTTCGTTGCTGATTTTTATTTTGAGTTTGTATTTCGTTTCGCCGCGAAAGCTGAATAAAGCTAATTTTCTGTCGAAGTTATTCGTTTTGAAGCAATTTTCCAAGTTTTTACTCAATTTTCACGTTGTTAAACGTTTTCAAAACATTTTGTTGTGCAGCATATAAGATTCCTCTCAATCTTCAAAATAATTCTTAACGATTTTTTTAGGATGCTGCATTTTGCTGAAATTCTCGGAAGAGTTGATCATCAAGGACTTGCCACCCTTCTTGGAAACTCACTTTTCCAAGGGCATCTGAACACAGAGGTAGCGAAATGAGCAATCAGGCGAAATCAACAACTTTCCCATTTTACAGAACTCCAAGAACTTCACCGTTAGAAATGGTGTCGAACAAGAGCTTTGTGGCGTTCTTGGTGGTTCCGAGAACAACTGGGATAGAGAATCTCATCCAGTTCAGCGCAAGTTGATGTTCGGAGAGCGCGGGATTGAAATTCCGAGCCGACAGCCAACAGTACATTCCAGTGAAGACACTATCACAGACGACGGAATGACCGAGGTTCCTGAAGCTGTCATTGACGATGTCGACGATGAAGAACTTGATGAAGACGTTTCTCGTGTGAAAGTAGAAACAGATCGAGCCTTCTTCAATCACATGCTGCTTGTAAGACCTGCAGCCGTTCCAATAAATCCAGCACATGCAATGGACAAAGATGTAAGTTGATCGATACAAAGACAAATATTATTTAATTTCTGCAGGATCTCCCTCTTAACAATGGCACATTCGTCAACAAAAACATCAGTGATCGTCGGGAGCTTTTATTCGGTGATAAGCTTCATAAGTACTTGAAAAGTCAAGGAAAGAAGAGTTTGATCGAGCTGATGAAAGAAGCAGTAGAAGAAAGTGGAACAGACGGTGCATTGAGTGACGTTTGGAATGATGTGACATCTCTTCTTCATAGAAAAACTGTCACGGGTCGGGATGATGTGACTACTACTGCAAACTTATTGGAGGATGCATGCAAGTATCTTCAAAGTGTTTTCTCAGAACACATGCAAACAGTAGTCGAAAGGAACCTCGAAGTAGCTGAAAGAGGAGGGATTCCAGGAACTAGAGGATTGGTCAACGCGTTTTTGAAAGTAGGAACCGAAGAACCGTTCCAACCAGAAGACGACAGTATTGATGGAATGCCAACATGGCAAGTAACATATCACTGTGTTCGTGCCGGAGACATGCACGCAGCTGCTGAAACATTGAATCGTCTTAAATCATTCCCACAGTGTGCAACACTGGTTGCCTCATTGAATCACATCTCAAAACATAAGAAACTCGATGCAGAGCTCAAAAAGAAGCTGAAAGTGGAATGGAGACACAATGTTGGACACACAAAAGACAAGTACAAAAGAGCGTTGTACGCTGCATTGCTCGGTGGACTTGAATCTGCTGCACTCGCCGATACTTTGGAGAACTGGATTTGGTTCAAATTGTACCCGCTTCATGTAGATCCACAACTGACACCGTTGCTATTCCAAGAAGTTCAGAAGGCTGTCTCCATTGATTATGGAGAGCAGTACTTCATGTCGAATGGTAAAACCGACTTCCAGTACTATTTCACAGCTCTTTGGCTCTCCGGACAATTCGAACGGGCGATTTACGTAAGTGCTAGAAATCGAAATCTAGAAAATCATCTTCCAATTTTCAGCTTCTACACGAGTGTGGACAACGAGTAGACAGCGTTCATGTAGCAGTTTTAGCACATAAGCTAGGATATCTCAGAATGTCTCAAAAATCAACAGATGAAATGTGTTAGTAATTGAATTTGAAACGTCGACTATCATCTAATCATATCTATTTTCAGTGGTTGTGGATCAAAGCGACGCGACAAAATGTTATCTAAACCTCGCACGTTTGATTGTTTCTTACACCAAAAACTTCGAACTTATCGATGTACCACGCTCTCTCGACTATTGGTTCTTGTTGAAGGGTATCACTACACCTACTGGATCCGACGTTTTCGAAATGGCAGTTAGTAGATCAGTTTATTTGACCAGCCAGAGTGATGCGATTCTTGGAAAGTTAACTCCAGATGGTCGAAGAGAGAAAGGATTGATTGACGAGTAAGATAATTCAAAATAGAAAATAGAGGGCTCCGGAGAAACTGAGTTTTTAGAGGAAAAAGAATGCTAGAAAAATTTATTTTCAAACCTTTAATGATAACCAAAGTTCAACGATTTGCTAGAATTAGTAGGTGGACACTCGAATCGTACTCGTTTTTGAGCACAGAAACACGTACAACGTTGCAAAAACGATAGATTCGAAGTGGATGATTGAGTGGAATCGAATTCAATCTCTGAAGAGTTGACAGAATCAACGAATGTAGTTGAATCATCATCCGAGTCATTGTAATGAAAATGAACAGGGCAAGCTTCTTTTCGACGGAGAAGTGAACGTCCCGGAGCAGCATTCATGTGTGGAGGAGTGAAATGAATCTCGTTACCACCTCCTGAATTGCGTTCTGATTCAGACTTTTCTTCTCGATTCTGAAGTATAGATTAAAAGTTTACCACCTTTTGTTTAGTCTTTTACCTTCTCTTTCCTCACTGAACAGAAAATTAGAAGACTGGTAAATAGAATAAAATGAAGAAAAGAGTAGAGAAATAGTAAATTCGTTGATACAATTGGAACGATTACGAGGTTTAGGCCTAAAATTTGAAAAGTTATCAAGAAAAAAGGAGCAAACTTACAGTTATTGAACATTTTGGTACCCCAAGATTTATTGTTTTGTAACGTTTTAAAAATTAAAATGGTAATGAAAATAAACTTCGTTTAAATTAATTACACGTGTAATTTAAGTATCACAAATTTCAATATTATTGAATTCATTTTTTTAGATATTTGGACGATCCATCTGAGGTCATTTGTCGTGTGGCAACCGACACTGAGCTAACTGGAGAATGGGATCAAGCCGTTGGACTCTACCTTCTTGCTGGTAAGGCTACTAACGCAGCCAAACTGTTGGCATCGGAAATTAGCGAAACGTTGCGTGCTGACAATAAGGAAAAGATTGCTGAGTTGGTACATGTCGCTGAGCAATTCAAAAGTGTTCAACGAGGATGTCAAGCTTCTGAATATGCTACCTTGTCGCTTCTCGTCGATCTCGCTGTTCTCTTCGACCATTGCAGAAACGATGAGGCGGAAACTGCTTATGGGTGAATAGAAAGACATCGTTAGCTTCCGAACAGATTTATTTCAGAATTTCTTCGCAACTTCGTCTCATTCCTACTGAACCTGATCAAGTGACTGTCATTGTGAACGAGTTCCACATGGTTCCACAAAAAGTTCGTGAAGTTCTCCCAGACACATGTCTTCATTTAATGAAGTGCCTTGTTGATCATTGTATTCGTCAATCAACAACCCAATCGAATCGTGGAGCAAACTCTGCCAACACCTCAATGTTCTCATCGTCGAATCGCTACGTGAAACAGGTATGTACAAAAGTTTGAAATTTCGACATGTTTATTGCGGACTAGACACGTAAACTGAATTAGTTCAGGAGGGAATTTTTGTTTTCCAACAATAGGATTAGGGAATGAGTTTTAGTCTTTCATGTAAAATTAAGATCATGAAGTCGTTATTCGTTCTCGGTTTTTTCGATTCTCTCTCCAATAAGAGATTGTCTTTCTGGAGCAGTACTCGAGAGCTCTGACATTTCACTAGAGTCTTGTTTCGGGGGAAGATGCTTGTTCTTGTCAGTGAGTGAGAATCCACACTTAAATCAGGCTAGTTGTTGTCATTAAATTAGAATTTGAATGTTACCTGAGCATGATAGAAGACGTTGAACATGAAACCAGTGAAGACAAAGGCGCAAGATCCTAAAGTGAGGAGACCGAATAACGAAGTGAATGGGAGGAGAATAACGATTATGTCCTTCAGAATAGCGAATAATTCATTCAATCCGGTTTGAACGGTGAACACCATATATCTTTGTTTCTCGGGAATCGTCTCCTGTTGAATTTGTGTAATGGCTGGGTCTGCAAGCCAGAGACCATATCTAGCAAACATGATTCCCATAAAGAAAAGATAGATAGGGAATGGTGCGTCCGTAAAAGAGACCACTGGATCTTGATGAGATTCCGGATGTGCAACTTTGTGGTAGACCTCTGTCCTCCATTGATCCATAGTAGTGTTAGCAAAGAATCCTCTGACATCCATAGAGCTGCCTGGCAATAGGACAGAAACTCCACACATCTCGATGAAAAAATTCTGCCAGATCAATCCGATCATGACTGTCCACAAGAGTCCAACTCTGTTGGCCACGCGGGGATAGGAGATAGCTCCTAAGATACCGAGAATAGCTCCCAAACTTCGGAGCACTCCGATGAAAGTAGCAGAAAGTCCGTGTTTTTGACCATACGAAGTGGCGAGCTAGCAAAAAATGTGAAATTAAAATGGAAGATGATCAAACAATTCTTACATTATCGAATCCTAGAACGGTCATGTACAGAAGAGATAGACCGAATCCAGCGGTCCAACTGGTCTGCTTGAAGTACGTGCTGATAGAGTTCAATCTGACATCTTTCAATCCATTATACTCTTCCACTGAAAAAAGAACGACAGAATCCTCTTCGATTCTCAAATCGCATTCTTACTATTTTCATTTCTTCTAGTTTGAAGAAGTTCAGTTTCCTCATAAAGTTGACGAAGAATCTTTGACTCTAAAGCCCAAGAAATGAGATTATAGGCAGCGATCATCCAACACACATATTCCCTGAAAGAATACGAAACGGTCAGAAGGACAGTCAGTAGGTGCTACCATTTGAAAAAAAGCAGTAATGCTCCTACCATTGTTGGAAGAAGAGCAGATGAGGCCTGATCGATGACTAGCATATAGGAGTTAACTTCTAGAAAACAAAAAACAAATTAGGTCAACCGAATGATGAGGGGACTCACTTGATAGCTCAACATTCCCGGATTCTGAGATTACGACGACCCAATCTTTTGTAAAACAAATTCTTTGAATCTCACTGGCTACTCTTGAAACTGATGCAGCTGCTGCTGCAACCAGTAGGAAATTGGTCAAATTTACTGATGGATCCTTGAACATAACGGAAAAGATCAGAGCAGATATGGTAACAGCGACATTGTTCACACCAAGAGAATATTGGATTACTGTAATTAAGATCCAAGGAGCTGTTAGCCGGTTAATGATCCAACTGACTTTTATTCCTGTTCACACGGTCCAAGAATTGTCCAGCAATTGGAACACAGATAAGTTTCAAAAGAGAGTCAACGAGTTGTTGAACAGCAACCCATGTCATTCCGCCTAACTGATGCATAAACAGTCCTATCACGAAGGTCCACATTCGGTCACCCTGGAATTGTGTTATTTTCTTTTTTCTAGTTGTCCTAGATCAGGGTCATTTCAACTCTAATCTACTTCTAGTTTCTAGTTTCAACTCTTTAAACTACGTGAGAATTCAAGCATTTTTTCGTTTTAGACGACGTCAACTTATCAGGAACCGTATGGTTTCGATGATATATGTGGTGTCCTTTCACAAGACACTTTCTTATCAGTAACGATCGTTCAAAGTTTGACGAGCAGAGTGCTATAATCATGGGAAAAAGAACTCACCAGTGTGGTCAACAGATAAGATCCATTAAGTTGGTATTCTTTTCTGGTTAACCATTCCATAGTTCTCTGAAATTCTTGAGTGTCTTCAAAGAAAAACAAGATTTTGAGCCGATATATTTCGAGAAAAAAAGAAAGAGTGAGCAATTTCTGGTGCGACGAACAAATAATAAAAACGGTCAAACATATTTATATGTTCAAAGCATACACTGCGAAAGTGACACCTCTCTTCTATGAGAGGAATGCCGATTCTGTATTTCGGAGTCTCAGAGAATGTTTTTTGTGTCTACTCAAGAGAAATTTCATATGAAAATTATGAATATCGGAGAAAAAAGGTTAGATATTGCAAGGAAAGCTAAATGCTATTAACAGTGGATTCAGAGAATGTATTGAAATAAATCACGAAGAAAGAACAACTGTACAACTAACGATGAAGGATAAACTGTATCGTTTGATCTATGTATGAAAAGAGTTTGTTCGTGGAAACAAAGAGCGGACGACTTACAGCCGCCACTATCGTTTTTTGTAGAAGCGCACTCAATTCAAAATCAGTAATAGAGAAAGATGGAAAAGATAACGAATCGTTGACAAAAAAGGAGGGAATGGCGGGACAGAGAGGTTGAAATGAAATATAGATAATAAGTTTTTGGTTGGCGAAAAGAGGCAAAAACGAATTTAAGACGATGGGGCGAGTGGAGGGAGGGCGTTATTTTGATATGAGGCACAATACAGTTTGCTTTTTTTATGGAAGTGAAAGAAAAGTTTTCGTTTTGCGATTGAGTATTCGAAATAATTCCAAACGCTTTTGTTCAATACAAAGGTTATTTTTTCTAAAAAGTCTATCTGAAGCATAATTCTGAAGAATATTGCATACAATAAGTTCGGAGATGAAGATCTGAAATTTAATTTCGAACCGTTTCGAAACGGAACAAACAGCTGAATAATCCGAATAAACGGTATCTTCAACAAGTGAGCAGATGAGACTGATGAATACTTCTTTTTACTCCGCCTCCAGCTCTCTCTCTCTCCCACCTCTTTCACATATTATAAACAATTCGGGAACATCTGAGCAAAACGGTAGTCGCCGACTCGTCGGAAAAAGTTGCCCCGGTTGATCATAAAAGTGAATATAAACGAATTGCTGATGGGTTACTGTCTTTACAACGCCGATAATAGAAAAAGTTATGCCGACAGATCTCAATTGTATAGGAGTACGGTAGCCAGAATGAAGAAGTTACTTCATAGGAGTTCTTTCGAATTCGACCTTTTCGGTTAAAAAGCAGCGGCAAATTTCATCAGCATGTTCAATCTGTCAATTGATAGACGTCTGTCCGGTTTATTCTCTACCCGCTTAAATGATAGTCGGGAGCTGACACAGATAACGACGTTCATGTCCTTTTCGTCGCTAAGAAAATTAAATACTCGAATGGTTCCAAAAGAAAAAAAGGGGGCGATTCTTGGAATTTACCAATCGAATAAGCAGAGTAGAGATAAATCAAACAGCAGTCATTTTTACACCTTTCCCTTATCTTTTTCTAGTGGGACACAACTTTTTGGGTGTTGCATCATTTCAATCATCATATGATGCGGACCTTCATTTCTTCTGTCTCTCGAACTTTTCTATTTTTTTCATGGAGCATTTTCAACTTAGTGTTTAATTGAATGCGGAAATAATTTTAATATAATTCTCATTAGTTTTAATCAGTTCTTGTTTGTTACCCAATCACTTCTACACTTCTAGAAGAGAATTCTGCGCACGTGTATCCTATCATAAAAATATATTTATTTAGGTGTATAGAAGATTGAAGATTAATTCCAACCGACCTATATAGAAAATAACATCACTCATCACATGAAAATCATATTTCTATTTCAAAACTCAACAAGAAAACAAAGAAAAATAGTACTTATTCCTCTCTAAAATAATCTATTTTTGCAGATTAAAGCCATTGTTCTGTACTCGGCAACAGTTCCATACAAGTTCCCAACACATGTGACTTCACGACTTCTTCAATTGCAAGCTTCTCTTGGCATCTAATTCCTATTTTAAAATTATTTTCTCTTGTGTAATTTAATTGTTTCTATGAAATTTTTACACGCTCATTTATTTAACTTTTCTCCCAGTTTGTTGAATTTTCTTCCCATTTCAAATCTTTCATGATCATCATCATGAGAATCAATGAAGTTCTTCTGAAAGTTTTTTCTGTCAGCCTTCTCATTTTTGATTGTTTTAAAATTGTCTTTGTTATTCTACTAATCGGTTGGTACTTATCCCCCGAGTGTGTGTTTTCTTTTCAACTCTTTTTAACAAATGATTTTTTTTTCGAAAATCCACTTTTAGTCTAGATTTCTTCGCTGTAACGTCTTATGCTTGTCCCATATGTTTTCTACTCCCTCTTGTTTCATCTTGAGTCAAGATTCCTGACGAACTTTCTGTTTTCCTGAACTTTCTCTTTGAAAAGTCCACAGATTCTCAAAAAGTCGGGTGATCGTCGTATCCAAGTACGTTCTGATAAAACGTGCTCTCTCTCTCTCTCTCTTTCTGCTTCGACTGACTTGTTGATAACAATTGTGCGTGTGCTCTCCTTTCCCTTTGCTTGCTTGTTTGTATGTTTGTCAGTATTCTCAGTCTTCTCTTCTTCTTCTTCAGTGTTGTGCACCAATCAAAGAAAGGAGGACACAAAAACAGTGGGAACGTGATTATCAACACTTTTCCGTTTTGCGCGTGGCTTCTTTTTCTCAAAAATCATATAAATAGGCTTTGAAAGGCTGAGAACAACTTGATCCCGGAGCATTTTCATAGTTTTATTTGGCTACATTGGCAATCTCTTCCGGAAG
Source organism: Caenorhabditis tropicalis (assembly GCA_016735795.1). Taxonomy (NCBI): domain Eukaryota; kingdom Metazoa; phylum Nematoda; class Chromadorea; order Rhabditida; family Rhabditidae; genus Caenorhabditis; species Caenorhabditis tropicalis. The sequence goes on along the minus strand of CM028614.1, from coordinate 4,278,358 downwards.
TATTCCTTTCGTCCATCTTGAGAAATGCCGTTACTTATTTTATTTAACCTAATCTTAATTGTTGGAATATGTCAAATGATGAGACATCTTTGTACGGGGTTTAAGCAGCATCACAAAATTACCAATTTATTTGTTAAATAAAAGAATGGTGACTTTTAACCGTAAGTTCACTCGTGATCAGCTGTTTTATAAATAGGTTCTTGTCTCTCTGAGAGCTCTCAGTTAGTGGACAGCAAAGAATGAAAAAAGAAGTAAACAACAAACAGCTGAGGAGAAAGAGACAAAGAGGATCAGAGATAGAAAGACTTGTTTTGAGAAAACGAATTGTTTATATTGTTACGAGATCCAAAGAGATTTGTGGGGAAGGAAACGATTTATCTTGAAATGCCAGAATTATCTTTTTTAGTTTTGTAACTAACGATTATTATTCTTCAATTTGCTCCTTCAAATGAATTGAGATACAAAAAGCGTGGAACATCTTTGCAAGAATGCGTGCCACGTAACAGAATTCCGCGCTTTCGTCGTTGTCGAATTCAAAGAGAAAAGTTGCAAATCAAACAAATCAACAACCCCTCTCCATCATTTTTTCCACTACTACTACCAAATAGTTTTGCCTTTTTCGTCTTTCCCTCTTCACAATTTATACCATGAGACGCAGACGGGCGGCCGTTCTTCTCCTTTTTCTCACACACTTCTTTTCTTCGTTTTCAAGCATTTTATGTACTTTCCAGCTAAATTAATGTTGTTTTTTTCACGTTTTGCAATTAGATGCAGATTGTTTGTTCGGTTTTCTGTGAATGAGAGTTATCTCATCAGTTTTAATATTCAATATCTAGACTTCAAATTTTAAATATTCGAAATCAAACAGCTAATGTATTCATTCTCTCTGTCTTGCAACTCTAATGCTTTTTCAGTATATCTTTCTCAATTTTTCATTTATTTTCGTGTTATCATTCTTTAAAACAATAGTTTTCAGATGCTTCACGCGTCTCGTACACTGATTCGCACGTCTTCGGACTTGCATACAACGATTAGAAACTCATCCACAAAGCATGTATTTGCATGTGTTCTCGGATCTGGAGTAGCCGGAAGTTCAGTTGCTTATCATTTAACAAAACGAAATATCAAGGACGTTTTGCTCTTGGAAAGAGCTTCTGGTGAGATTTTAAATTTTTATAGAGAAAATAGAAATGTAGCGGAGATAATACTAAACATTATCGAAAATTATAAATTTTTAGATGGAGATTTCGGCGTTTCAGGTAAAGTTTATACCGTTTTGGTAGCATGCTCCACGTTTGTGTTGTGGTTGTTTGATAACCCAAACTGCATAATAATGTCATTTCAGCATGTTTGAACCCATTAGACACTATAGATTTTCCTTTGTTTTTAACTGGAGGTCCTCGACTTATAAAAACAATATATTTTTCAGGAGTCGCATCGCCTTCTGGAACCTCATTCCACTCCCCAGGTCTCGTCTCTGCAAGTCATCCAGCACATCGATACAAACCAATTTTGGCTCATTCAATTGAACTCTACTCGAAATTAGAGGCTGAAACCGGAGTAAATATTGATTTCCAACCGACTGGAACTATCCGTTTGGCAACTAATGAAACTCGATTGGCAGAGTTCAGAAAATATGTGAACAGAGACTATTATAAGGTAATTTTGATCTGAATCTGTCTACTGAAACTATATTTTTCAGGAAGGTGATGTCTGCAAAACGGTTCTTCTCACTCCGGATCAAGTTCGCGAATTGGCTCCAGCCGTCGATCACTCGAAAGTTCTTGGAGCACTTCACACAACAAACGACGGCACCATCTCTGCTCGTGCTCTCACTCAGGCTCTCGTCGTTGGAGCCAAGAATGGTGGAGCGCAAGTTATCGATGGAGCTATTCCACGTGAAATCAAGTATGATAAGGAGAAGGGACATTGGATTGTAGCTTTGGAAGACGGAACTCTGGTGACGACAAGAAATCTGATCAATGCTGGAGGAATTTGGGCGAATGATATCGCTAGACTCTCAGGACACGCACTTCCAGTTGTTGTCGTTGAACATCAATATGCTGTTCTTACTGTAGGAAACATTTCGTGTTGAATTTACCCTCAAGAGTTTTTTTTTCAGCCAAACAAGACTCCAGAAAAGACTCCAGCCATTATTGATCACGACTCGACATTCTACGTTCGAAAGTCAGGAGATGATTATTTATTCGGTGGATTTGAGCCACTTGAGAAGACAGTCATTAGAGAGGATTGGTACAAAAAAGGAGTGCCAACTGAAGGATCCAAAGGAATTAAGGCCGATTTCTCACGTCTCGAAGATGCTTACAAGAGAGCATGTGAACTGATTCCGGGACTCGATGGAGCCAAAGTTGATGCCCGTGCAGCTGTATTCAGTATGACTCCAGATGGATATCCACTCGTCGGACCATACGATAAAAACTATTGGATGTCCACAGGATTCCTAGATGGAGTCAGCAGTGGTGGTGGAATTGGAAAGTATTTGGCTGATTGGATAGTCGACGGAGAGCCACCAGCAGAATTGTTCGATACTGATGCTAGTCGATACGAGAGATGGGGTGATCGAAAATTCTTCACGGAGAGATCTCGTGAGACCTATTCGATGTACTACAACTGGTCGTACACTGATCGTCTTGCCGGACGGCCAACCGATAGAATCAGTGGAGTTTATGGAAGACTTAAGAAGGATGGAGCATCGTTCTCGTTTAGGTATATTTCATATTTTTACCCATTGAATGTCTTCTTTGAATCAATGTTCTTTCAGAAACGGATGGGAAGTTGCTAACTCGTTCAACATGGGTGTTCAAAATGAAGAATATCTTCCAACACTTATCAGAGAATACGAAATGGTTACCAACAAATGCGGAGTCATTGATTTGTCATGGAAGGGAAAAATTGAAGTGAAAGGAAAAGATGCAGAGAAACTGATGGATTATGCTATTGCCAGTCCAATTCCAGCTCTTGGAAAGATCAATTCTGGGCTCATGTTGACTCGTCACGGAGGAATTCTTGGACCCATGATGATCTTCCATCACGATCGTCAACGTTCCGCTTTCATTCTTCTCACAGAACCAGAACGTGAATCAAGAGATTTGTATTGGTTGCGAAGAGCTGCCGCTGAGAAACAGTTGGATGTTCAAGTATCAATTGTTTCTGAATACCTTGCCTCTCTTGCTCTTGTTGGACCAAAGTCTCGTGAAGTTCTCTCCGCACTCACCAAATCAGATGTATCTGACGGAGGATTCCCACAAAAATCAACAAGAATGATTCGTCTTGGTCCAGTTGGTGTCGTTTGTGCTCGTTCTTCTACTTCAACTGGTCAACTCTCATACGAATTGTTCCATAACCGTGCTGAAACTGCAAAGCTCTACAACGCAGTAATGAGTGCCGGACGTGAACATGGAATCGTTAATTTCGGACAAGCTGCATTGAATATGATGCGTTTGGAGCACGGATACAAAATTTGGGGAAAAGAATTGACATTGGACACAAATCCATTCGAATGTGGAATCGGAGGACTTGTTGATTTCAACAAGAAGGAATTCATTGGAAGAGAATCGGCTCTCGAGTTGAGCAAAAAAGAATTCGAGTAAGTGTTTGTTCATTGCTTTCTCATTCTAATTTCCGTAAGTCCTTCCAGTCGTCGCCTAGCTCTTATCACATTTGACACCGAAGAAGGAATCGTTCTTGATGACAAATTCGTACCAAGTGGAAACGAAGTAATTCGAATTGATGGACAAGAAGCAAGAGTTGGACAAATTACATCTGGAGCATACAATGTCCGTCTCCAAAAGCCTATCGCCTTCGCGTGGCTCGACAACTCGGTTGGCAAGAATGAAAGAGTAAGAGAATTCTGAATCTCTTTGTTTTAATTTCTGATCATTTTACAGCTTGTCGTCGAAATTGGAGACAAACGTCTATTTGCAACCAGTTTGGAGACACCAACCATCCCACCAATTCAATAATTTCCCCTAGAATTCATTTGAACTCTGCCCTAATTCAAAGCACACTCACTTCTCTCTCTTTTTCGTCGGTCTTATTCTCTTTTTTTCGGTTATTTTTCTCCCTTTCTTCAACTACCATTTTTTGATTCATTCCATTACAGTATTTATTTTTCTTTCCCCTACTCTTCTCTTTGTATCTTTTGACCCCGTTTTGTTTTCTCTCTTGGCTCTGAGTTTTCCGTAGATTTATAGTTTCGCCTTTGTTTAGCCCACTGCCCGTTTACCTCCTAGCGATGGGATTCTGGTTTATATATAAAATTCAGACATAAAAGAATGAACAATTTTTTAAATTGAAGTCTCAATCAGAAGTCGTAAAAAGTTTTCAAACTCTTTACAGCAATAAACAGTTCATTTGACGCAATCAATAGAAAATATCGAACAGATTGAAAGTATAAAACGTGGTTAAGGATATGAATGGAACATATAAATAGAGAAGAACACAGACAGCTTTCTGATGTTCCATCAACAATGCAATAGTCATTCCGAATCAGAAGAAATGTGAGAGGTTTTGTCGCTCATTTCACTTGAACCGTCGTTCGAATCGGTGTCATTCGATTCAGAATCGCTTTCCTCCTCATCAGAAAACTCGGAAGTGCTGTCAACTGGGTTTCGGACGATGAATGTCGACTGAAAAATAATGTCGATGAAGTGAAGTAATACTCTGAAGACATCCCAATATTTCGTTTTAAATGCCTTACAAATCTGAAAAGTGTCCGAATAGATCTGAAGCTTCGAGTAATCAGTGACTCTCTCTGTGTTTTTTGGGGACTCACTTCATCTGCAATGGGAAGAGAACTCATTGAATAAGCAGTTGATGTGGATATCATACTCTGACTATCGATGTCGTGCTCATCAGTCTCTTCTTCAAATTCACTTTCTGAAGTTTCATAGTTAGCATCACGAACCGCTTCAAGAACATTATCACTGAGAGTATCGAGTTCCGACTGAACAGAATCTGAAAGAGAAAACTATTTGAAATGAACAATTTAATTTCAGACAGCTCACGGATAGTTGACTTTCTCAGAGATTCTCTCATATCATCAAACTTCGCCATCAGTTCTCCTTTAACATCAGCAATCAAATGACGATATTTTTGATCGACCATTTCATCGATGGTTCGCTCTCTTTGAGCGCCACGGGCTAATTTCGGTTCTTTTACAGGTACTGCTTCCGCTGGACCCATCATCTTCAAATTTCGAATCATTTCTGAAAATAAGAAAAAAAAAGAGAATTTTGATGTTAATATTTAGAAAATTACCCATAACAAGAAAATTTTGGGCAACATCCTCAACTTTACATTTTGTTTCAGATCTACATGTCGGACACTCCAAATAAGCAGAGTTTCCGTATTCCTGAATGTTTTTGATACAAGCTTTGCAGAATGTGTGTCCACAGTGCAGACTGTGAGCGACTTTTGTCGTCTCATTGTAGTTCTGCAATAAAAAGGTTATCATAGAGAAAAACCACAAAGTGTTCACCATTAGACAGACTTGACACTGACACAGATTTTCTAAAAGCCCCGTGGCATCCTGATTTTGATTGGTGGAATCTGAAAGCTTTTACTTGGATATGAACAGGATAAATATTGAGTCACCTTTAATAAGCATAATGAAGAAGGTCTCGTGGTGAAACTTTCCGGAGAGATAACTGAAATCAGAATTCTTTGACACAGAACGGTTTGAAAATGGACGGTATGATCTGAAGGAGAAATTCAACAGAGCGCGTTTTCTTCAATTTTGAAATCGAAACAGACAGTGATATTCTCAGCTTATTTTGGGACTATAGTATATACTATAGTATTCTCCGGTCTATTCATCAAGTATTTAACAAAACACTGTTGGTTTCAAAGCACTACTGGAAAATAAGTTCAAAAATGTGCGGCGAAATTGCAGCAAAGCGCCGCCCTTTTCTTAGTAGTTTGTTTCCTCGAAAACTTCACTGTGCTTGATAAAAAATGTTTAATGCGATTTTCGATCTATTTTTTTCGAAAATGTTCCAAAATTTTTAACTTTTATAAATGCAAACAGTTGTAACTGTATACAACCTTAAAGTTATTTGAAGGTGAAACAGTTTAATCTTTAAAAAAACGATGAAAAGAAAACGAAATCCATGATTCATTAACAAAAGCGTTCGCTCGGGAACTATTTTCGAACAGCCGCGAAAAATAACACTATTAGAAGGAGCGCATTTGCATTTCACATGTTTTTACGAATTTTTGTCCTTGAATTTCACAACCAATTATCGCTGATAATAGATTGTAAGCCGTCAACATCGTCGATTTTCAATTTAAGAAATGTAAAAATGTGTTACAGATTTAAAAATGGAGAGGAAAAAACATAAACGCTTGATCAACGAAACGATAATGAAGCCGGAAGATCTAAAGAAGGCAAGAGGGATTCAAAAAATGTCATCCGGACCTTCAACATCTGGCACTTCTGGCGGTATCAAAGCAAAATTAGATTTTCGGTCGTCCACTGGAATTCCGCCGAAACCAACTTTGAATAATTCTGGTAAATGTTTACTGCTCAGAAGACAAGAAATAGTCAAACAGGCCGAATGAATATAAAGTTGTCATCAATTCATTAGAAACCCAGATGGCTTCACCTGCTTTTCAAACTGAAGTAACTGCAATTATTTTAGCGAATCCATCTCTTCAATCAAGTCACACCGCTCGTCCCGTCCTCGATGATAAATGGAAAGAATTTGGGGATTCTATGATTTTCAACGTAGAAACATTCAAGAAAAGCATTGATGATTCGATTGCGGCGAATAATTTCAATAAAATAGCTAGAATGTTCGTCGCAGCATTGAAAAGTTTTCTAGCCGGCGAAAAGTTAAAAATAGAGCTTCGAATAGTAGGTGTTATCGCAGAGACTATCAAGATACATGGTTCTAAATTGAATGTGAGTAGGTTGAGTTCTTTTCCAGTTCGAAAATTCATAAATTTAGCATGTTCCTCTTCATCGTGGCCTCCTCTTCATAATCTCGTGTTCTCGATCTTATCCGGAAAATATTCTCGAACTATTCATATCAATAATCACTTCACTTGCAAAACAACAACCAGTGCTTGATAAGTGCTATCTGACAGCATTTCTCCATGATGCTGTTGGAATGAATGTTGGATTAGGAACAGTTAATCGATGTAGTTGGATTGAAAAACCATGTTCGCAAGAGCTTGTCGAACGAATATTGACTCCGTTTGGCACTTGCATTCCGCTTCCTGAAATGTATATCAATTCGCAAGTAGAAGGTTTTTCAATGGGAGAGTTCTTGATCTTTTTCGGAAATAAATTTGGAGCAGAGGCAACTAATCGTTTAGAAAATGGGTATGTATTTCGAAGGTTGCTTCAAGACTAGATTAAATGAAATAGGAGTTGATTAATGAAAAATGCTTGTAAATTGAACAAAATTTCACTCAAAAAAGCGATGGAATCATAATTTTTCAGCACGCGGTCTGAGACGAGTCAGAAACAAATGGAAGTTTATTTGGAATTTCTGAAACCCTGGTTCGACACAATTCGTGGAGAAGTTCTTCCAAGACCTCTTTTCCGGGCACTCTGTCTATTATGTGGCTCTGAGCATGCTCGATTTTTCATTGCAAATCGTTTAGAAGTATGGATTACACTTCAGAAATTTCATCGAGAAATCAGTGAACTTCTTCTGATTATTGGCTCGAATATCAATGCGAAAAACAGCGAGTTGGACAGAGATGTCATAGATATTTTACTGAAATTGAACACGAAAAACATGAAGACGCGAACAGTCATTGGACCATTTAATGTGGCTTTGAAACGAATTTGCGAGCATCCTGCTAACGTGGAAATCGTATTGAATTCTCTATTCATAAATGAAACAGGACCACCACAAAATAGATCGCCAACGAACTTACAGACGATTTATATTATACTGAATAGTAATCCGAATGAAACGACAAGAGCATTGGCAAGAATAACAGCAAAAGAATTATTCAAAGAGCGAGAGAATAGTATTAAAATGTTAAGAGCTTTTCTAAGAGAACTCATTCGAGGATTTTATCATTCGAAAACTGGAGAATTCCCGTTTTCAGTGTTCGCTAATCAGCTGTTCAAAGAAGTGAAAAGAAGAGGAGTAGCAGTAAGTTCTATTGGAAGTAGGCATAAATGAAAAATTATACATATTCCAGGATGAAGTTCCATCTCTCGTAGTCGATCTTGTCGCTCAAATTCCACTTGCCACGATATCGTCACTTCTAGTCGTTCGAGAAAACGTGTTTCATACGAAGTACAATACTCCAGGACCGACGGGAGAATTCCCGTTTATGACTCCAGAAATTCGAATTACTCGTGATAAATTTCAACGAGAATTCGTTGCCTATTGTGAAACTGTCATTGAGTTTCTGTCAACATCAAGAAAACTTTTCTATGATGAGCAATTATTCATCAAATGCTATTCACGTTTACTGTTTCTTGAGAAGAACAAAGAAGTTTATACGAATTTGGAAATGGCTGCAGTCTCGGAGTCTGAAATCTCGGGATGTATTCGAATTTTTGGAGAGTGCGGAGTTTCAGAGAAAATGTTTCTAATGGTAAAAATACATTTTCCAAGTTCTTTTTAACTTGCTTTTTTTCAGTTATGCCGGGAGGAAACCAACAGACTTCCACAAATTGCGTTCATGGATTTGATCACAGCTCTATCGCAACGAGCCGCTCTCTTTCATCCGATGTCTTCACTTACTCCGATTATTCAGTTTTCCGATCCATTCAGATTAATTGATGATTTTCTCAAAATGACAATATACCCGAAACAAAGCGAAATTCCACGTTTGCATCCAATACTTTCTGATCGTGTTATCTACTGGAAAGCATGGAATTGTATTGTACTTTGGATTGCTGCTGGTTCGGAGATCTGCCCTTTCTTCAAAGAAATCTACGATGGATATCCTATTCTTAGATATCTTATCCATTGTATTTTGATTAAAAGATTCGAGTTCCCACAAGATTTCGAAGGAAAATCATCGGTAATGATGAATGAAGAAGAGTCAGCAATTCGAGCAGCTGAAGCCAATGTTATGAAAATGTACGAAAAGAAGATGAATAAGGCTGTGCCTCCGGATGCATTTGTTTTCCCAAAGAAGTAAGTTCTTCTGATTCTTCATAAAGTTCTTCAAAAATGAGATTTTAGATCTTCTTTCCGTGCTCCAATATTCACTGAAGACTTTCGTTTGTTCGCTGAGAATTTGAAGCTTGCTTCTCGATTTGCACAATGTACATCTCCTCCGCTTCTCTCAAGACTCATTTCCTCCGTTGGCGCTCAGAAGTCGTTGTCCGCTGTGCGTGAAATGCTTTCGACTGATTCGTCGACTGCTAAACTTCTCACATCGGAATGCGTTTTTCATGCACTCATGTACTATTTCGACAGTCAACGGATACGAGAAACTGATCACAATTCCAGTGTTGTTGTTAAAGCGGTACGACTTATCATAACTTCGATAATAGAAACAAAAACAATTTACAGCTGATCCGGCAAGCAGAAACAAGTCTAAAATCTATTGAACCAATCGAACAAGACTTTCTCCTTCAATCGTTCATCGCTTCATTGGCCTCTCCAAATTTGGCGATTCGGAGTGCTGCTGTGAACACCTTCTCCAGACTCTTCCCTTCTTCTGAAGATAAAGCATTCGATATTGTGAAATTATCAGGAGTTCCACGTTTCAATTCGGCTAAGTTAAAATACATGGAAATAATGGCCAAAGCAGTTTTGGTGGAATCGGATACTCATCTGGCGAATTCATATATACAGTTCTTAACTGTGAATAGTATGGAAAACGAAGATGATCATCGAGTATGATTGGTTTTTAGTAACTGTCTCTAAAGTGTCTGTTTTTGCAGCTAGCCCGTGCCGTTTGCCAAATTCTTTCAATCGACTGTCTTCCAATACATTCCTCTCTTTGCGAGTACTTCATTCAATACGTGGATATGTGTACAGAAGTTCATAAAGTCAACGATGTGACCTCTATTGATGAATCACTGTGCTGCGTAGATTTTGGAAAGTATAAGATTGCATTGAGTCGTGAAGTTCCTGTTGCGATTGTTCAATTACTCTCAAAATTCGATAATCAGAATACAGAAAAAGGAATGAAAAATTCCCCATTCGAAACTCTCGTTCAGTTTTGGCTAAGTCCTGGATTGATTCCAAAACTAATTGATCCAAAAACTGGAACGAGTCGTGATTTTCTGAATCTTCAAATGCGTAAAGAGATGTTAAAGTCAGGAGAGCAACGAGTTGTCGACGCAGCATTGGAAGGGTTATCTGAGAAAGATGCTCAAGAATTTGTATTGGTCTCACAGATGTCTACTGAAACTGCAGAGAAAGTTATTAAAAAAGCAGAAAATGTAAGTGTTTGATTCGGAAATCGAAATTTATGTAAAATACATAATTTCAGATGAGAATAGAAGGAATCGATTATCAGACAATTTCCAATATGTATCTTCTGATACGTGGTTATCGAATGAGAGGAGTTGTATCTGGGGAATCACTTGTTCAACGTCTGAAAGCAGAACTTGATCGATTAGATTCAATTGTATCAAAAGAAGAACCAATGGAAATATCGGAATTCAATGGAAATGAAAAACCATCTTCTTTTCTGTTCCATTCTATCCAAAAAGAAGTTGAATCTGCATTTTCGAATATAACAATGGCAAAAATGCAGGCGGCAGACATAACGAATTGGCTGAAAACAAATTGCTCGGTATGTTGACAAACGTTACAGTACTCTGATAATTATTTCTTCAGGCCAATGCAAAAAACAAAGATCAATCATCGTTCCGTCTTCCTTCGGCTTTTATTCAATCTTCAATGAACGACAAAGACTGTGCTCTCTCATGTCTAACTCATATCGAAGTCAATCTCAAGTTCTTTCTTTCTCATGAATCCGCATTCCAAACACTGATAGTGATAATTGATTCGGCATCCAACAAATTCGATTTCGTCAGAAAACGACTAGAAACTTTAGCAGTGAAACTGTTAAAAAGTTTGAAAAGTGCAGAAATCCCATCATCAGTGATTGGAATTTTACGAAAACACGCGGCAAATAGCAGCAGAACTCAACAAAAGTCAACGAAAGATATTCAAATCAAGGTGTCCACATTCGCTGAATTTGCCACTTTAATAAAGAAAACTGAGAAGCAAGAAAAACGAATAGTCGATGAATTCATGTCATGTTTCGTTGAAGATAAAGGAGAAGTTATCGAAACAGAAGACGTTCTTGTTTTCATCAAATCAATTCGAATTGCCTATAACGGTGGAAATGCTGAAACAACTGTCGAAAGATGTCTATCGAATCGATGGTCTCCACAACTTCGTAAAATAGTGTGCACATCGATTCTGGAGAAACATCATCCGGACATTTGCCCGATTTTTGTTTTCCGATTGATGGCTTCATACTGTAGGATGTTTCCAATTGCTTCTTATTGTGAAATGTTCACGATACGAGAAAAGGATAATCAATTTGTTCTTAACATGAATTCCTTTAGGACCAGTGTTATCTATTTTTGTGATTTGGTAAATTCAAACAAAAGAAGCAAAGACGGTAGTACTGTACTTTCAGGCAGCCAAAACAGAGGAATATGATTTACAAATCGCCAAACTGATTGTTGATCTGGAAAAACAGGGATCGACTGAATTCGGATTCTATTTCTGTAAAGCTCTTCTCCAATTGTCTTGTTCTAATCCAAAAGCCTTGGTCAGAAAAACAGCTAAGCGTTTATTGGAACTAATAGAAGATCGGCTGCCATGTAAGCAGTGTAATCATTATACAACTGTAATACTCTTATTCCAGACATTCATTACAAACCAGGAGTCGCCACTTCGATTCGAATATTGACGAACGTGGAGACCCGTGAATCATGTGTTCGTCGATGTGAACAAATTGTCGATAGAATCGTCGAAATTCCAATTGATCCGTCAATGGCTCTTTCGGAAGATATATGTGAAGAGGAACGACAAACGAAAGAAAAAGAACCAAAGACTGATGAATCAGAACCGCAAACATCAAAGTATGGAAAACGTGGATTAGATCACCGTCGTGGTGGTCCACCACCGAAAAAAGGGCGGTTCATTTCGGCTAGAGATCTTCCGATTCCATTGGGAGCTGCTGGTTCTGGACAACAGGCAAACGATGATGATAACTCTTCCGAAGAACCAGTGAAACAAGAATGGATAGCCACGTCACATGCAATGACACGATTCATTTCGTTACTCAGAGAACATCCGAATATTGTTAAAATGTATGATAATCAGATATGATGCAGTAGTGATAGGGAGAGATTCATGCTCACTTGTTTAAAGTAGTGTATAGAAAACTGATTTTTTATAGGAAACTCCCAGTGCTTGCCAACTTCATTTCTCGTGTAAATTCGATGAATAGAAGAGAACTCAAAGTAAGTTTTTCATTGGTTCTTCTCTACAAATTTTCCCATTTCAGGATGAAAAACGTATCAGTAAAGTCGAATTGATTCTGCAATCAGTCATCGCACTGTGTCGTCACTTGAAACCGGAAGAAATGAGCTCTATCGAAACTGCTCTTGGAAATTCTTTTGAATTTTATGAAAAGCATCTGGAGGAAGGTGGATTCGGAATCAAAGAGCTTTCTTCCTTTTCCGATACTCTGATTAGAGCGTGCGCCGAATATTTGAATAATAACTTCATGGAGGTATAGTGTTCTGCCATAATGTGTTCTCTCTAGAATGGGGGATACTCTCGACAACGCATTCACCTCATTCATCCCTTTTTCTTCATTACAGGCTCGCACGTTTCTCCGAGACAATCGTCTCATCATCGATCGAGTGTGCAAAAGGTGTCACGACAGATACAGTGCTGAATTGGTGCTCGACAATAGTCAACCATTATCCATATAATCTATATTTTTTCTTCTCAATATTTCACTTTGCTCTTTATTTTGTGTGTTCTTTCCTCGTGTCTTTCACACTGTTATCCGCTTCATATTAGCCTGAAAAAGTTTCCAATTGCACTACAATCGAAACATTTTTCAATCAATAATTGGATTTTTTTCAATTCTAAACCTCTGAAATTCGAATGTTGTCTTATTTTTTGTTACCAGTGAGCAATTAACTTCTTCGGTCTGATTCAAATATTTCTCTTCAAACTCCCCCCAATCATTCGATTCCATTTGCGTTGTAAACACTGAAACTCCAACGGGTTAATACTTATTTTACTTTCCTTCTCGGTTGATAGATTTAACATTTCCCATTCATACAATTTCCCTCTCCCGTCATTTATTATTTCTAATTTAGCAATTTTTTCCAAACAAAACATTATATTCATTCTGGGCATTCTTCACCAACCGTCCAATGAGTTTTTGAAACGCTCTTTTCATACATTTGGTTTCTCGTTCATCTTCTTTAATTATTGATTCTGTATTCTCATTTCGAAAAGTTACTCAAATGTGTATTTACAGCCTTTCTTCTTATTTTCGACTACAATTACAAAATGGGTGACGATTATATGGATGATGATGAGGATTATGGATTCGTGAGTTTGAGATTTCTCACTTCCCCTCTATTTTCATCTTTTTAGGAATACGAAGATGATAGTGGCTCCGAACCAGATGTTGATATGGAAAATCAATATTATACTGCAAAAGGATTCCGATCAGATGGAAAACTCGACGAAGCAATCAAAGCATTTGAAAAAGTATTGGAATTGGAAGGCGAAAAAGGAGAATGGGGATTTAAATCTCTCAAACAAATGATCAAGATTACTTTTGGGCAGAATCGTCTGGAGAAAATGTTGGATTACTATAGAGAGCTTCTCACCTACATTAAGACAGCCGTTACCAAGAACTATTCGGAAAAGTCAATCAACGCCATTCTGGACTACATTTCAACGTCTCGTCAAATGGATCTCCTTCAACATTTCTATGAAACAACTCTCGAAGCATTGAAAGATGCGAAAAACGAACGACTGTGGTTCAAGACGAACACAAAATTGGGGAAACTGTTCTTCGATCTTCAGGAATTTGGAAAATTGGAGAAAATAGTGAAACAGTTGAAAGTGTCATGTAAGAATGAGCAAGGAGAAGAGGATCAAAGGAAAGGAACTCAACTACTTGAAATCTATGCACTGGAAATTCAAATGTATACGGAACAGAAGAATAACAAGGCATTGAAGTCAGTCTACGAGTTGGCAACTCAAGCGATTCATACAAAGAGCGCTATTCCTCATCCATTGATTCTGGGAACGATCAGAGGTAAGATTTTAATTTAATCGAGACTTTCTGTTTTTATTGCTGACATGAGTGGAGATATTACTGTAGAGAGTTCGTGTGTCTTTGTGCAATATCACTCGGTTGGTTTGGAGAGTTTCTAGGAAATCACCATCATTATTGCTGAAAAATGGAGAAATGTTTATGAGGCTTTCATTTTGAAACTCACTCGAAACAACAGCCATAATAATGGATACCAGCGTCAGTAGGGCGAATACAATGAACATGACTTTGAATGCCGGATGTCCGCGTTTTCTGCAAATTAGTTTATAGTCTGGTTATCACTTTCTACGTCTATGATATGACTGTATCCAAGAGTAATAAGAACTCACTTGAAATGAGCGGTCTTCTTTTTTCCGCCGGCTTGCGATCTTCCTTTTGAAGCCGTGTTTTGGTAGTTGCAGCTATCGTCATGCTCTTGAAGCGACATTGTTTCCGACTTCGCGTAGATCAAATTGCAAACTGAATAACGAAAAGGTTCACAATGATTTCCGTGGTTCTGAGATAGGCCAGGCCATGACGTCGAAAACGTGAAAATAATTATTCATAAAAGTAGGAAGGCCGCGGTTACGAAATAAACTATTTGTATTTAATAATGAAAATCTCGTTTCAAATAAATATTACTGAATACTTATATATATTTTCAGAATGCGGAGGAAAAATGCACTTACGCGAAGGACGTTTTCTCGACGCTCACACTGATTTCTTCGAAGCGTTCAAGAATTACGATGAATCCGGATCGCCAAGAAGAACTACTTGCCTCAAATATCTGGTATTGGCCAATATGCTTATAAAATCAGATATCAATCCATTCGACAGTCAAGAAGCGAAGCCATTCAAGAATGAGCCAGAGATAGTCGCAATGACCCAAATGGTTCAAGCCTATCAAGACAATGATATTCAAGCATTTGAACAAATCATGGCTGCTCATCAGTGAGTTTTCTTTGTTGGAACGATGATATATTTCAAGTGGTAACAGATTTCCAAACAAAACTGTTTTTTTCAGAGATAGTATTATGGCAGATCCATTCATTCGTGAGCACACGGAAGAACTCATGAATAATATCCGAACACAAGTGCTTCTCCGTCTCATTCGTCCATATACAAATGTCCGTATCTCTTATCTTTCACAAAAGTTGAAAGTATCTGAAAGTGAGGTGATTCATCTATTAGTTGATGCCATTTTGGATGATGGCCTTGAGGCTAAAATCAACGAAGAGTCAGGAATGATCGAGATGCCGAAGAACAAAAAGAGAATGACAGTGAGCACATTGGTTGTTCCAAACGCTGGAGATCAGGGAGCCACTGTGAGTTTTTTCCCTTCTAAATTTGACATCAAATTAATATTTTTCAGAAATCCGAATCGAAACCAGGAACCTCTGCTGATGCATCAGGTTCCGCGAACGCCAATAGTTCAGCCATAATCTCAGGTCCTTCATCATCTTGTAATCAAGAATTGTCATTAGAAGGACTTCGTATCTGGGCAGATCGTATTGATTCAATTCAATCCGCAATCGGAACTCGTCAGAAAGTATAAACTTCGAATTCTATAAAAAATAATTTCCACTAATCTTCTCCCTCAAAAATGTGTTTTTTACTTATTTATTTGGTTTCCCTTCATCCGTCATACGCTATTCGCAGCTGTAAATGAAAATGATCTTTTTCCATTTTCGTTTCCGATTTCTTTTCTTGTAACAGTTTCTTCACTGTGTTTCATTATCTGTAATGTTTTTTAGACTGTCTAATCGAATTCTCAGGACATTTCAGAAATGTCAAAAGAAAAGGAGAGAGGTGAGCTGAAATCAGAATTGGAAGGATGGATTCGTAAAAAAGCAGAAACGACAGAATCATTAGAAGCTCTCGAACTCCAAATATATAATTTCGAAGGATCTTACCTGGAAGACACAGCCGAATACGGAAACGTCATCAAAGGATGGGGAAACTTTTCAAATGCTCCACCACCATCGAAAACAAATCGAATGGAGAAAAAACTAAGTAAGAGAAGTGTACGTGATGAGGAGAGATTATTCTCAAAAAGTTCGACGACTTCCCCATATGCAACAAAACAAGCAGCTGCCAGTGGAAACGGTGGAGTGAGCAATGGAAGTGGAGAATCGACAAGTGGAGGAGATAATGGATATATTAAAGATGAATCAGACAATAATGACGATGAAGATAATGTAGGAAGAGTTGAAAAGTGTTTCTCTAATAAAACTTCTTTCCTTTCAGGGGTCCATCTCCAGTCGGGACTCGAAACCCCCTGCAAAACGGAGAAAATATTAATAATGATTCTCGAATTGGATCTCATTTAATCTGGTATTCTGTCTTTTCTTAACAATCGAATTGTACGAAAACACATTTTTCGTTTCTTAACATTTTTATCAACTTCGAAGTTTTTCTCTTTCATCAACTTCTTTCTTTTCGAATTCTTATTTTTCGGTGAATTCTTCTTATATCGCTATTTATAATAAAACAAAAATGTATTTAATAATTAATTAAAACATTTATTTTTCCTTCTTGGTTTCCAAACCAATTGATTTATCTTCTAAACTTTTACCTTTGTTTGTCGTGATTGTGTCAATCCAATAATTGTCCATTTAGGGGGAAAACAAAATGATTCCAGGTATGCGGGCGACACCGACAGAGTCATTTAGCTTCGTTTATAGTTGTGATTTACAAACAAATGTTCAAGTGAAGGTGGCCGAATTCGAAGGAATATTCAGAGATATTGCAAATCCAGTGAGGAGGTTAAACCAACTCTTTGCCGAGTTAACGGTAAGAAAATAGGAAATTGATCCAGGTAATTTCAAATTTTTTGCAGGTTTACTGTAATAATCAACAAGTCGGATATCCAGTATGCACATCATTCCACACTCCACCAGATTCATCTCAACTCGCTCGTCAAAAGTTAATTCAAAAATGGAATGAATGGCTGACGCTTCCGATTCGATACGCGGATTTGAGTAGAGACGCTTTTCTGCATATAACTATTTGGGAGTACGAGGACGATGCCGATCATTCATCAAACTCGACATTCCCGCGTCGTCTTGTTGCTCAGTCCCGGCTGTCATTGTTTTCGAAACGTGGAATTCTGAAATCAGGAGTTCTCGATGTCCAAATGAATATATCAACAACCCCAGATCCATTCATAAAGAAAGCTGAAACGTGGAAATTTTCGGATGCGTGGGGAGAGGAAATCGAGTTATTGTTTAAGCAAGTAACTAGACAATCGAGAGGACTTGTTGAAGATGTACCATGGTTGGACCCTTTTGCCTCCAGACGTATTGAATTGATTCGTGCAAAGTATAAGCATCAATCACCAGATAGACACATTTTCTTAGTTTTGGAAATGGCCGCTATTCGATTGGGACCAACGTTCTACAAAGTGGTTTATTATGAAAATGAGAATAAAATCTCCACATCTGTCACTGAAGACGTCGCAGCTGTAAACGGTCCTTATATCCGTTACTATGCCGCTGATCCAGAACTCCTTTTGGATTCATTGGCAGAAGTGAAGCACAGTGCAATGACACGTCGAATTCGGGATTCTGGAGACGAACGTCATCGGGAAGTGAAACCGAATAAACAGGCAAAAGACCGTTTAGAACTTATTATAAACCTTCCATTATCTCAAGTTTTGACACGAGAACAAAGAGATTTGGTTTGGAAGTTCCGACATTATCTACGCCAGAATCCGAAAGCGTTGAACAAATACTTGAGATCAGTTAACTGGGAACAACCGCAAGAAGTGAAAATGGCATTAGCTCTGATGAATGATTGGGAGGTGATTCAACCAGAAGATGCTCTTGAACTACTGTCATCTTCTTTCACTCATCCGTCTGTTCGTGCATATTCAGTATCTCGTCTTCTATTAGGAGCAACACATGAACAAGTGCTTCTTTATCTTCCACAACTTGTTCAAGCACTGAAATATGAACAGAATCAAGAAGGTCAAGCAGACGACGGAACGACTGAAGGGAAAGAGGAAGAGGAAGCGAAGAAAGGAGCAACGACACCAACAGAAGAAGTAGAAGGAGATGATATTGCTGTCGTGACGAAGAAAGATGCAAGGAAG